>CM057235.1:60237648-61507648 GCA_029891385.1 Erythroxylum novogranatense | reverse complement strand
CAATTAAGTAAGAAAATAAAATGTTGCACATTTTTTATGTATTTGCATCTCAAACACCCACCTATAAAACAGAGAATAATGCCTCCAAGGGAGTTCCATCAATCTTTTCCAGTTTTTTTAAAGAATTGATAGATGTAGTAAGGGGACAAAGCATTGAAGACACGAGGATTCCAATATAATATGTTCTCTGGTTGAAACACATGTGCTCAGTAGAAAAATTTTGTACTTGAGAAGTCATAACATAATTATTTTTTTCCTTAATCCAAAATAAAGTCTCTAAGGCCAGTCCCTAGACACTTAATTAAGAACATAACTGAAATAAACTAATACTAGTCTTAGCAAAACAATCGACAGCTCTATTAACTCCCATGTGACGAGCACAACAAGAATCATACTTTTAATTATCCCAGGTAAATTAATTAAAAAATGGTTTGTTTTATTAACATTTTTGGATAGGGAACTTGTCAATGATATTACTTGCCACGTCATGTTCTAAAATGATAAATTATAAATAAATAGAAAATAAACAATCCCTCTAACTAGCTATTTGGACTAGTCACCAGTCCGAAAAAGAAGGGAATTAAATGCACTTCTTTGAGCTTCACTGATGTAACTCTCATTCTGTTTGCAAAATGTGATCAACAAATAAAGTCCTGACATGACAAACTTCATCAACTTGCAAATTAAGAACAAGTTTCTCAAAAAAAATCATTTTATCCCAAGGAAAACGTTTGCCTCTGATCTCCAGAGAAAACCCCCAACCTCTACCTGCCCACAACAACCACCTTCATATGGTTCCCAGATAACATGGACAGAGAAAATAGAAAAGAAAAGGTTGAGAGTTTACTAGTGCCATTCCCAGAGTAATTGTTGGAAATTAAACCATAGTTACGCAAAGAAAGTACAGTAGTAAGAACACATTATTGTACACACACTTGAGGCAACTCAATATCATTAGTTCACCTATTTGGCAAATACAAGCCAACTAATTAGTTGGATAATTAAACCAACTAATTAACTAGATCAGAAAAATACTCTCAATAGCAATGCGCAAACTCATCATACATTACAATACATCTAAGCATGTTAGACCCCGAACTTTTCTTAAAAGATTAGAACTATTAAATGAGAAATGTGGATAGATTCATGTCGTGCTTTGGTATTTTTAGTGGATAAGAGAATTTGAAATGGAAAGAATTAAGGTGAAAGTTAGACGTAGAATGAAAGAAAAAATAAAGTTGAATTTATGTAGTAAGTTGATGAAGAATATGTATATATGTGTATGTTCTGTTATTAGTATTCATGATTAATCATGGAATATAAATTTCTTTATAGATGATATTGATTTGAAATGGAGTTGAGAATGAGGAGCAAATGAAGTAAACAAAGGTGATTTTAGTATGATTTGTGATAAGGAAAGATTGTAAAACAAAATGGGTGGTGGATCTGGAAAATGTTTGCGGAGTATGCTTCAATCTTTTAGCTACAACTTTTTATCTAGTATCCAAATGAGAAGATTCGTTGTTTGGATTAAACTAGAAACATATGGATACATTTCTTATGAAGATGTCGAATTTCAATTCCCTCTCTAAGAGTCTCAAAATTTGTCATGGAGTGAGAACTGAGTGTAGTACATTGGTGGATGAATGCAAAATTCATCTTCAGACTTTAAGGGACAAATTGGGATTGATCTAGATAGATTTTGACAAAGTTGCCTCCTTGAGAGTTGTAGATCTCTCTGTTATCTATCTAACGGTATATAGTATGAGAATTTTGGATATTGTAATCGAATGTCATCCCTAAAACTTCTTCTGTGTTACTGTTTATAAACTTCTTTTGAGTTACTGTTTATCTTACATCTTCTGTCCTATTTTTGATCCTCCAGAAGAAGGAATTTTCCTTTGAGGTCTTCATGAAAGTTGTATATCTTGAAGTCCTCTTTCAACCCATCTAAAGAAAACATAAATCTGATCTCTGTAGAGGATGTTATGATAATTGTAAACTTTTTCTATGTTACTGTTCATAAACTTCGTCTGGGTTACTATTCATCTTACATCTTCTGTCCCATTTTTTTCCTTCAAGAGATGGAATTTGTCTTTGAGATCTTCATGAAAGTTGTATTTCTTGAATCATTCTTTCAAACCATCTAAAGAACACATAAATCCAATATCTGTAGAGGAAGTTATGACAATTGCAAGCTTCTTTTGTGTTACTATTCATAAACTTCTTCTAGGTTACTGTTCACCTTACATCTTCTGTTCCATTTTTTATCCTTTACTAGAGGAATTTATCTTTTAGGTCTTCATGAAAGTTTTAGCTCTTGAAGTTCTCTTTCAAATCATCTAAAGAACACCTAAATCTAATATCTATAGAGGAAGTTATGACAATTGCAAACTTCTTTTGTGTTACTGTTCATAAACTTCTTCTGGGTTACTGTTCACCTTACATCTTCTGTCCCATTTTTGATCCTTCAAAATATGGAATTTGTCTTTGAAGTCTTTATGAAAGTTGTAGATCCTGAAGTTCTCTTTCAAAAAATCTAAAGAACACCTAAATCTAAGTAAAGAAACTTATGACAATTGTAAACTTCTTCTGTGTTACTGTTCATAAACTTCTTCTGGGTTACTGTTCATCTTACATCTTCTATCCCATTTTTGATCATTCAAAAGATGGAATTTATCTTTGAGGTCTTCATGAAAGTTGTATTTATTGAAGTCCTCTTTCCAAAAATCTAATGAAAACCTAAATCTGATATCTCTAGAGAAAGTTATACTAATTGTCCCACTATAGGTTCAATTTTATTAAGGATAAAACCAGATTGGATTCTTTTGGCCATAACTTCTTCTATAGACACTCAAATGACTTGATTCTTAAACCATTGGACTTGTAAGAGATTGCGCTACACATGCACCAAAAATCCTAGCCATCTGAAATGAAGTGAGAGAGATTGAGTGAAAAACGTGGGACGGGTATAGTTTATGTGTTTTTAAATACTATGAACTGGTGTTATTCTACTAAACATACTTCAGTATTTTGATGATTTCTAGATCGGTAGAGCTCCAAATGAGATGATTTCTGATTTTTGATGAATTAGAGACATGGAGCTACAAATGGTATAAAGAAATTAGAATCTAATTCAGTTTCTAAGATGTTTAAATTTCATATAGAAATTGTGCATAGTATACTGATTTGGACAAGAACAGTACAAAAAAATGTTTGAAGTATATCTTTCAAATCACTAAACTGAATTGAATGATTTTGGTGTTATTAGAAACTTAAGACCATGGGGGACATCTTCTGGAAGAAAGTGTTATGTTAGAGTATTCAAGGGTAATGTTGGCAAGACACTTAAGTATAAAAGACATAAGGCATAATTGGAAGGGCAAATGGGACAATTCTCAATCATTAAGGGCATAATTGGAAGAAAAAGTATTGTCTTGCTTATAAATGAAGAAGAAAAATGTGAATGGGAGGATAAGCAGAAGAGAACAATGAAAATGAGAAAGTGAGTTTGGTGGTTTGAGAGAAAAGAAAAGAGTGGGTTAGGGTTTAATTATTCTTAGTCTTCAAGAAAGATTTTGAAGCTGTCCAAGAAGAGAAAAAGGAAGAGAAAGAAAAGAGCTTCCATTTGAGCTAAAGATCTTTTCATTTGGTGAAGAATCAAGGAAAGGTCATTTTGAATCTTTTGGATCTTTGGAAGGATTTTAGTCCATAGAGTTTAGAAATGCTTGGGTTTAAGCATTCTAGAATCAACTTTAGTGATTTTGCATTGTGTGATTTTCTATTGGATTCCTATTGAATGAAACTTGGTTGTTTTAGGGAACTAAGAGAATCCAACCCAAGAGTAAGGAGAAAGGCAACCTTAACTTGGATTTTTGCAAGCGAACTAGGTGGGTAATGTATTTACAGTCATTGTGTGATTGCGCAAATTCTTGCCTATGTGTGAATATATGTTAAATTGTTTGAATTTGACTTGTCAAAAAATACATGATGATTTGATTTTGTTATATCATAAAAGAAGCATGATATTTTGATATAATTAAATTGTGATTTTGATCAATGTTATGCCTTGAAATTAGTCATGGCATTTTGTATAACTAGAAAGAAAAGGTTTGATAGCATAAAAGCATTTTGGTAAAATGATTCTGAGCATGATTATGTGCTTCTATATAAGCGAGAGTGGAACCATTTTGTTTATCACGTGCACGTTGACAAGAGCCTTCTCCCGGCTACTTGCTTGTAGCATATGAGCTCCGAAAAAGGGACTCATTCTGTTTATGGGGCAAATTTTGATTTCCTCATTCTGTTTTATGGAACCCTCGAGCCGTTTGTTGTGCATTGTATTTTAATTTTGTCAAGTATGAAGCATATTGAGTGTTATGTGATTTGAGCTAAATTTGATGAATGTTTAAATTGCTTGAATAAAGTATAAATGCTAGAATTGCTAGACATATATGTATACATATGCTTGACTTTGGTCAATTGTCAATGGCTATAAATATATTAGCCACTGAGCTATGTAGCTCACCCCACGCTTCCCTCCTTAGGTGTAAAAAGAGAAGATTAGCAATCCTTGCAGGGCATTGAAACTCCAAGATAGTTGAAGACTTATGTAATGAAGTTAGTTCGGGAAATTTTGTAATTTGGAATCATTTTAAGCACAAGCATTAAATTGTATCATGTGTATTTTTGTATTTTGTTTTTGTATTAAGCCAAAAAGGGGTGGGTATTTTTAATGTAAAGATGTTTTGAAAACAAGCTTTGTGTTCTGTGATGGGCCCAAGTAATTACTAAAACTTTGATGTGTTCAATAATATTTGCATCTTTGTGACCAAAATTGTTTTAAATAAATCAGGCTGATTTGATTATCGATTTTTTTTCGCATACGCTTTAATTGCTTTCTAAAAAAAATTTTAATGTGATTTTACCGTTATTTGTCTCCCAATGCTGGGCTTCAGAAGTGAGGTCCAGCAAAGCCAATTTACCTATCATTTCCAAAAAAAGGGTCCAAAGGCATTGTAGTGAACAAGAAATTATTGACTTAAACAATAAAAAAAAGTATGGCAACTGTAAGGGAAGACATATCGACTTCTTAAAGTCATTCAGAAATGAAACTAAACCAAAGAAAAATTTGAAGATGACATTCAAGAGTGAGTAGCAACCACCAGATAGTGAAGTTCAGATTGGTTTCAATCAAAAGCTTGCTTTTGCACAAATGGGCAAAAAAAAGACTCTTCAAAACAAGCTAGTTTGGCAAGAAAAATAGGAAACAATGTTCTCTAGTCGAAAGTTCTCAAAGAATGGGCATTTTTTAATGAAAAACAAACTATTCTATGAGTATGAGAATGTGTATACCAGTTGTTAAGAGGCACTTTGCTTCTGAATTTGCCCATTCCACAAACTCATCAATTTGCCCATTCCGAGTATGAAAATTTTTAGATCTAAGATCTGCAAGGACCTCAACGAAACCTAATTCCAGAACAAAAATAAGAAAAAAGGTGCCAAAAAAGAAAAAACAAAACTCACTTAGCGTTCTTGATATCGAACTTTGATTTACCTCCTTTCATTGCGAATCCTGCAAGTCAAACCACAGATCAACTATAAAAACTCTGAAAACAAATCAAACAAAGCAAAAATTGATGAAAACCTATACAAAACTGAAAAGGAACTTACTAGACCTTACATAATTTGATTGCTTAATAAAGGAAGTGATTTGAAGGTGACAAAACAGGTGCTTATTTCCAAACACCCAGGACCTTACATAATTTGATGGCTTAATAAAGGGAGTGATTTGAAGGTGACAAAACAGGTGCTTATTTCCTTTTCAATTGGGAATAAGTATTATAATCAGGTGCTTTGTGATGTGATTCCGATGGATGCATGTCATATCTTGTTAGGATGTCTATGGAAATATAATCAAAAAGCTCAACATGATGGAGTCTCTAATTGCTACACTGTTGAGAAGGATGGGAAAAGACATGCACTTGTGCCTTTGTCTTGTTCTAGAGTACGCGGACTAAACATGGAACAATATAAAAGGGAAAATCTAATTGTCGGGAAGAGTGAGATTATTTGAGAATTAGATGAATCGTAAGTAGTATATGCATTAGTTTCAAAGGAGGTCCATGAAAATCCAGTTGATTCTTACCCACTAGAACTCTAGCCTCTTTTGGATAAGTATGCTAATGTGTTTCCTGATGATTTGCCTCAGGGTTTAACTCCTATTAAAGGGATCAATCATCAAATAGACTTGATTCCAAGTACACCTTTGCCTAACAAGCCCGCATATAGGTGTAATCCAAAAGAATAAAAAGAGCTTCAACAACAAATCAATGAGCTTATAGAGCATGGATATGTGCTTGAAAGTATGTTGCCATATGTTGTGCTAGGTCTTCTTGTGCCAAAGAAAGATGCTTCGTGGAAGATGTGTACAGATAGTCGTATGGTGAATAACAATACCATCAAATATTGCTTTCTCATTCCTCGTCTAGATGACATGTTAAATGAACTATATGGTGCTCAAGTTTTTTTGAAGATAAATTTAAGGAGTGGTTACCACCAGATTCAAATGAGAGAAGGTGATGAGTGGAAGACCACATTTAAGACTAAGTATAACTTATACGAATGGTTACTAAAGCCCTTTGGTCTTACTAATGCCCCGAGCACATTCATGTGACTTATGAATGAGGTATTATGCCCTTTCCTTGTCAAATTTATTGTTGTATACTTGGATGATATTTTGGTTTATAGTAAGAGTAATGAGGAGCATATTCTACACTTAAGAATGCTTTTCAATGTATTGAGAAAGGAGAAGTTATATGGGAAGATTGAGAAGTGCACTTTCATGATAGATAGCGCCATATTCCTTGGATACATTATATCATCATATTCCTTAGATACATTGGGTCTAAGGATGGCATTTCTTTTGATAACTTGAAAATTGATGCTATAAAATCATAGCCAACTCCTAAATCTATTAGTGAAGTGCATAGCTTTTATAGATTGGCTTCTTTTTATTAGAGATTTGTGAAGAATTTTAGTCATATTATGGAATTGATTACCAAAAGTATCAAGAAATGGAAATTCGAATAGAGTGATTCTGCACAAAAGGTGTTTGAATTGATTAAAGGGAAGTTATGCTCTAGTCCTATATTACCTCTTCATAATTTGAACAAGCTATTTGAAGTACAATGTGATGCTAGTGGAGTTAGAAATGGGACTGTTCTTGTTCGACAAAAACATCTTATTGCTTATTTTAATGAGAAGCTTAATAGATCTAAACTAAATTACTTTACTAATGATAAAAAGTTATATGTGATCGTTCGTGCCCTTAGTCATTGGAGTCATTATTTGCTACCTAAGCCTTTCGTGTTGCATAGTGACCATAAAGCATAAAGGCATATTAATGGGTAACAAAAACTTAATCCATGTCAAGCTAAGTGGGTCAAGTTTCTACAATCCTTTACTTTCTCATCAAAGTACAAAGATGGACACTCTAATGTCATAGCTGATGCATTGTCAAGGAAGTATTTTATACTTGCAATACTTAATTCCAGGTTTATTGGCTTTGAAATCATCAAGAATTCTTATGTAGAGGACGAATACTTTGTTGAATTATTTGAACTTTGCAAAAAAGGTGTGTATAATCAATTTGTAATTTAGGGGTTTTCTCTCAAAAGGAATAAATTGTGTGTTCCCAAGGGCTCTTTTCATGATATATTGATTCATAAAGCTTATGGTGGTGGTTTTGCAGGTCATTTTGGTATACAGAAGACTTATGAAATTCTTCAAGAACACTTTTATTGGCCTCGTATGTTTGGTGATGTGCAATCTATTGTTAATTAGTATGGTACTTGCCAAAGAGTGGACTACTTTTCACCAAGGACTTTACATTCCTCTTCTTGTTCCAAAATGACCATAAGAGGGTATTAGTATAGATTTGTTAGATTACCTTGCACACACTGTGGTAAGGATGTAATTATGGTGACTGTAGATCGTTTATCAGGGATGACTCACTTTGTTACATGTTATAAGACTGATGATGCATCTCATATTGTTGATTTGTACTTTAAAAAGATTATTCGTCTTTATAAGGTACTAAGAAGCATTGTTTCTAATCAAGATTTGAAGTTTTTGAGTCATTTTTGACAGACATTGTGGAAATTATTAGAAAAAAATTGTTGTTTAGCATTGTTCACCATCTGCAATTTGATGGCCAAACTAAAGTTACAAATCGCACTCTTAGTGCCTTGTTTTATGGATTGGTGAGTAAAACTACTAAAGATTGGGATTTAAAACTTATCCATGGTAAATTTGCCTATAAGAGATCTCCAACTCATGCTACTAGAGTATCTCTTTTTGAAGTTGTTTACGATGTGAATCGTTGCATCCCCATGGATTTACTTCCCATTTTAAAGAAAGACTCGGTGAGTATAGATACAAGGGCTAAGGCAGAGACAACGAAGAAGCTTTATAAGTGGGTTCATGCAAAGATAGAGAAAATTAATGAGAGTTACAAGGACCGTGCTAATCATTTTTGCAAGCAATTGAGCTTTCAACTTGGTCATCTAGTTTGGATACATCTTCGTAAAGAAAGATTTCCAAACAAAAGGGAGAATAAGCTTATACCCTATACTGATGGCCCATTCAAAGTGCTTGAACGAATTGGAAATGGTGCATACAAGATTGATCTTCCAGGAGATTATGGAGTTTCTACGAAATTCAATATTGGTGATCTGTGTAACATCCCGTTTCTGCGAGCAGGGGTATTTTGGTAATTATGGGTTAGACTGATAGACTGCACTGCATTCACTGATTGAATATGTTATTGGCCTCTAATTATAGAGGAATTGATTTCTTACATATGCATTTATTTATAGTACATGCATTCATGATTTTTCGCATTTCAATTGTGACTAGGCGATTAGATTGTGAGCCGATCGGACCGACTAATCGTGTTTAATTGAGGAATTGAGTTATTGGGTTCAGTGAATGATTTAGAGTAGTTTATGAGTGATTGGTAATTTATAGTGGCTTATAGGAAATTTCAGAAATTAGAGAGATAATGCGGATAGGAAATTTTAGAGTGATGATTAAATGGTGTATAATCTTTGGAAGAATGGTCTTAGGGCAATGGAAAATAATTATGTTGAGCCATTGAAATTTAGAGATTGGAATCTGGACTGATATAGAGACCCAGGTCTATAAATAGTTAGGGTTTAGCAATTTTGGGGAAAAATCGAAGAAGGCATTGGCGAGTTCTCCTCTTCCCCTCTACGGCGTTCTTGATTTCCTCCATTGGTGAGGATTTCTTGATTTTCTTTAATGGGTTCTCTTCATTGATGTTAGTCTAACATGTTATAATGGTTGTTAAAGGTTGGAAGGTTTGATATTGGTAGATCGGAGGATTTGAAGGATTTCTAGGGTTTACGGCGATCTTGAGAGATTTGTGGATTTGAGCTTTGATTGGTAAGTTTTAATGAATTTAATGTTATTATTAATGGTTTCTACTATTTTTATGGCATTTATTATGTTTGATTGGGTATTGGGAGTGTTTCTGGATGGGTTTTGTTTTGGTGTTGTGGTGGGTATGTAAAGGATCGAAGAGTGGATTTGTGGAAATTTTGATGATTGTATATGTTAAGGTTTACGATGATGAAATTGTTTGATTTAGGTGTATTGAATTGTTTGAGAGTTGTTGAAAGAGGAAAGATTGGAATTGGAGAGTTATAGAGTCGGGAAGATGGGAATCTTTGGTGGTGTGTTTAAAAGATGTGTTGGGGAAGAAGGAGAGTGTATGTGTAGATTGGATTTAGATTGGAACTACGCGGCTTTGTGTAGCTCGGCATCGAGACGAGCGAGTGTAGCTCGGTATGCGGATCGATCGGTCATCGCGAGCGACCAACCGACCAACTCGCGATCGATCGGTCATCGCGAGCCAAGCGATCGACGTGTCGATCGATCATCTGACGACGACCGGCGAAGCGAGCGACGTGTCGATCGATCGATCGTCACGCGAGCGACCGACCGACCATTGCGGATCGATCGATCATCTGCGACCGACCGACCAACTGCGTGATCGATCGGTCATCGCGAGCGACCGAGCGACGGCGATGTGTAGCTTCGGCCATCAGCGAAGCGTGGACGAGCGATCTGCGTAGCTCGTCGGTGAGCGGCGGTTGACCAATGAGCTAGGGCTCACGCCAGTCGACTGCGGGCATGAGGTTGGCGCCAGTGCAATCGTGGTCGCGATGTCACTTGGTTTTTTCTGTTCCTTGTTGACCTCCGCCCTGGTGTCCGAAGAGGAGTGTTTGAGAAGTATTATGGGAGTTAGAATTGAATTAAATGGTATTGAATTATAGTGATTAAGGTCGGTCATAGTACATAGTGTGACCTAAGTGTCAATTGGGACAATTGGAGTTTTAATTGGAAATTGCTATAGAGGTTTCGACCGAATGAATAGGAATTGGTGATAGAGAGTATAAATTGAGGAAATTGACTGAATATTAGGATTGGATTAATTACTGTCGATCAATTGAATAAAGAGGCAGAATTGGGCTTAAGAGTTCAAGATTGGGTTTTAGCACCGGAAAATCGTGAACATGCATAGTCGTCATTTCATCGAGACATATGCATTCTTGTCATCGTTAATTGAGCATTTAGTAATGGGTCTATATTTTTTGTTTTTAGGCGTCGTTGGATCGTCGTTATACGGACATTCTTGGAACTTCGAGCGTGCTTCGGAGTTTCGGTGAGTAACCTAGTTGGTTTCTCAATCTCTTATGTGTTATGTGCTATGTATGTGAACTATTTGTGCTTTTGATTATGTGATTAGCATGAGATATGTATTAGTGAGAATTGTGAATGCATCTAGGCATGAATAGGAATCGATGGCGGCAGTTGTGGTGGAGCACATTCGATCGATTGGAGCTATAAGCTCATTAAATGTGATAAGTGAAAAAGGGATTAGTGTATACCGGAGGGCTCTCCTATCCCTAGTCTTGGCGTGGGCTGTAGTGTATACCGGAGGGCTCTCCACCCCAAACGCGATTTACGTGTGATGTGCCCAAAGTGGGATAACTCGGCCTTGATCACAATGCCGATAATGAATTGGAAATCATTGTGCATACGATCCGTGATTATGCTATGAATGTGATATGGCCTAATTGTAAGTGTGTGATTTTGATTGTATGAAATCTGATTTATGACATGTGTTGCCACATGCATGATTTTGCGTAGTGCATGAATTGGTTAAACCATCAATGATGGTTACTCATTGAGTTTCATAAACTCACCCAAATTGCGACTATTTTTAGGACGTGGTAGTGTGACTCTAGCTCGGATTTTGAGATTTTTCTGCTTTGTGTGTGTGCGAGAGGAGCATGGCCCATGTGTCGGTCATTTGGGGACCCTTGGGGTATTTTGGGGATGACTAGATAGGAGCCATTACTGTTTATTTTGGTCATATGCAGTTGTAAATTATGATCGGATATTGTACTTAAGATTTATGAATGCATTGAGAAGTACTCTTTGGTCTTAAAATTAGCGATTGCGATCTTACTGCTTTGATTATGTTGATGCCATGAGGTTTTATTAGAAGCGATTGTCTGGTAGTGCAACCTCATCGTAGGGTATGTATTGGTATGACCTACGGGCGTATCGGTGTATACTCTACGGTAAGGGGGTGCTACATTGGTGGTATCAGAGCATGGTTTGGCATCTTTTGGGCATAGTATATTTTAGGCTTGAATTGTGTGAGAAAAGAAAGAAATTGATCAGAATTGTGATTTTATTGTAGGTCATCCGTCTTTGGTGATCGGTCGATCCTCGGTGACCAAGGATCGATTGGAGCTAGTAGAGTCCTCATGCCTAGGTTTGAGGAGCGACCTCTGTGGTTCCCATGAGGCGGAAGCAGGTATGATCGTCTGCGTGGCGGGGGTGTCGATTTTCTAAGAAGACCGACCAGAGGTGAGGGTTGGTTGGAAGGACCGGCGGTCTTTGGACGGATGGATTGCGATCTGAGAGGAGAGGTTTGACTATCTTTGTTTCTTTGCTCGTGGTCCAGCAGTGTCGATGGTGGAAGGCTGTCGGGGAGTTCCACGGACCACATGTTTTGACTTGGCGGACTTTTGAGAGCTTTTCGAGACAATTATCGCCTGTGGTTTATATGGAAATGAAGATGCAGGAGTTTTTGGATTTGAGGCATGGGTCTATGGCAGTGGCCGACTATGAGGTCCGGTTTAATGAGTTGTCGGCGTATCGTCATTACGATTTCTTGAGGCGGATCGGTCTGGGAGATTTGAGGAGGCTGAATCTGGATATTCGTGCAGTTAGCCCGATCGACACGGGCACCTTTCATGGGCTGAGGTCGTGGCGGTCGAGGATTAATGACTTTTGAGGCAGAGCGAGTTGAGGTTGGTCGGGGATCTCGGAGTAAGAGATCCAGTGATAGCCAGGGTAGCTCGGGGAGGAGCTTTAGCAGACGTCAGGGCAGGCTCAGATTTTCGGGAGGTCCCAGGCAGTCTGGTTCGGTTCAGAGAGGCAGATTTGGGCAGTCGGGTAGCGATGGCGATGATCGAGGCTCGGCGACTTCCTCCTCTGTGTGAGTTTTGTGAGAGGAGGCATAGTGGGGAGTGTTGGAGGTTCACTGGAGCTTGTTTGAGATGTGGCTCGATGGAGCATCAGATTCGACATTGTCCAGAGATTGTGGGAGCTCAGTCTGCTTCGAGTGGGAGAGCTGGTAGTAGACGGTGTGCAGTGAGCCGAGGTAGTGGACTGGATTGGGGCGAGGCGAGCTCGGAGAGGAACAAGAGATTCTTTATGGGATCGGAGAGTCGGGATAGTCGGCGCGATCGCGGAGCCGTGGTCTACGCCATGACCAGCGGAGGCCGGGACTCTCGGATGTGATTGCGAGTTTATACGCTTTCGATATTAAGGTGTATGCATTGATAGATCCGAGGTCCACGCGTTCATTCATTGCACCTCATGTGGCATGTAGATTGCATGTGAGTAGAGATGCTTGATATGGATTCTTTGGTGAGTACACCTTTAGGTAGTACCCTTGCTTTAAGCGAGATTTGCAAAGGATGCGATTCGGGTAGACTCAGAGTATTGAGTCTGATTTGATTGTGTTGCCTTGAGAGATTGAGGTGATTTTGGGGATGGATGGCTCATCGCCCATAGGCGATTATGGATTGTTATACCAAGGAGGTTGTGTTAGAGTCTCTGGTCACCGAGGGCTATTTTTGAGGTGTTAGTCGGCGATGCCAGCCGGGATGATTCGTTTCGAGTGCTCGAGGTTGATGAGAGGTGGTGTGAGGCCTATTTGGCTCACGTGGTGGATTCGAGAGTGCAGCAGAGTCTGCGGGATGTCCTGTGATCGGGGAGTTCCAGATGTGTTTCAGGAGTTCTGGGTTTGCCGCGGATCGGGAGGCGAGTTCGAGATTGACCTCGTTCAGTACCGCTCTATATCGATACCTCCGTATAGGATGGCACCGGTGGGCGAGGGAGCTTAAGGCTCGATTCAGGAGTGTTGGATAAGGGATTTATCGGGCGAGTGTGTCGCCATGGGAGCTCGGTATTATTTGTGAAGAAGAAGGGCGGGACTATAAGACTTTGCATCGATTATAGGCAGCTCAATCAGGTTCTTGTTAAGAATAAGTACCCTTGCCTAGGATCGATGATCTCTTTGATCGATTGCAGGAGCTCAAATATTTACCAAGTTGGACTTGAGATCGGTTATTATCGATTGAGGATCGCAGAGGCCGATGTGCCTAAAAGTGCGTTGAAGCGGTATGGGCATTATGAGTTTTAGTGATGCCGTTGGGTTGACTAATGCCGGCGCCTTCATGGCCTTGATGAATAGGGTTTTCAGCCATACCGGATCGGTTTGTGATAGTGTTCATTGGCGACATTTGGTATATTCGAGGTCTAGACAGAGAGCATCAGAGCATCGAGAGTTGTCTTTGCAAATTATGAGGATAAGCGATCGACGAGGTGGTGTTTTAGGCCACATAGTATCGGTGAGGAGATCCTCACAAGATTGAAGCGATGAGGAGTTGGGAGATTCCGAGGAATATACGAGTTGAGGAGTTTCCTCGGATTAGCGAGGATATTACGGAGGTTTGTCGAGGGTTTTCGTGATCTCCGCCTTTCGACAAGACTTCTGAGGAAGAGTGTGGCCTTCAGATGGACAGATGAGTGTCAGCGGAGTTTCGTTGAGTTGATACATCGGTTGACTACGGCGCCGGTGTTAGCTTTGTCATCTGGATCAGGAGGGTTCGAGGTTTATAGTGATGCTTCGCAGCTGGGTTTAAGCTATGTCTTGATGCAAAGACGGAGAGTCATAGCCTATGCATCGAGACAGTTGAGAGCCCATGAGGGTAATTATCCGTGCATGACTTGGAGTTAGCAGCTGTGGTGTTTGCTCTGAAGATCTGGAGACATTATCTGTATGGGGAGACGTTCCAGATCTTCACTGATCATAAGAGCTTGAGGTATTTGTTGAGTCAGCGAGAGCAGAATCTGAGGCAGAGGAGATGGTTGGAGTTGCTTAAGGATTACGACTGCACTATCGAGTACCACCCTGGGAAGGCCAATGTGGTGGCTGATGCATTGAGTAGGAGATCGCATGGTAGTGCGATTGATTCGGTTCGAGGTTGCCATGCTTAGTTCAGTTGAGAGCACTTAATGTGCAGATAGATTTGAGTCGGGATGGAGTGTTGGACCCCGATTTTTGAGTAAAAATAAGAAATATTCAAAAGTGGATGAGTTTATTTAAATGAAGTTAAATAGCAAGAAGTAAAAAGAGAAAGTGTGAAAATATGAAATTGTGAAAAGTTGACTTTTGGCCTTGGAGAGTTGACTCTTGATTTAGGCAAAATTTGAGAAAATATGCTACATGAAACTTGTAGATTATGTCAAGAGCTTTCTATAGCCATAAAGTTTGATATTTTTCGATATCGGAGTGGAAGTTATGATCGATCAAAGTTAAGTATGAAATTTATTTGAAGTTTGACTTTTGGGGTTGATAGTTGACTTTTGATCTAGGCCTAATTCGAGGCAATGATCAACGTGAAACTTGTAGCCTCTGTCGAGAGCTTTTCGTGGACATAAAATTTGCTATTTTTCGATGTCGGGATTGAGAGATATGAATGTCGGAAGATATGCTTTGTTTTGAAAATGTTATTAAGTATAGATTTGCATGTGCTATACTTCGAGGCCACTCGTCGTTTGGATTTAGTCTGAATTGGAGTAAGTGGTATTACTGAAAGTTGTAGCTTGTATGTCGATCTTTCCGACGCCATAAAGTTTGTAATTTTTTTGATATCGGAGTTAGGAGTTATGATTTTCGAAAAACCCATTTTGTTCTTGGGTTTTCAATCTGACCTTTTTGTAATCTTTTGCTTATAAATCCTTCGTCCGATATCCGATTGACTCGATTCTTGAAGCGTTGAATTCCTAAGACAATTACGTTCATTTTTATGAAGAATTATGATTTTTAGGAGAATATATGGAAAGAGATTGATTGAACCAAAGTAAGAGATGAGTTATAGGTTATAAATTGGATAATTTTCTGAACATAGTTCAGTATTTTGCAATTTTCGGGAGTTATACAATTCCGATTGAGGTGATTCTTGAGGAAAAATAAAGTTAAGACATAGGGCTACAATTCTTGTGAAGGGATCGAAATTTAATTTCATCCCTAAGATTGTCAAATTCTGGACTGAAGTTATGTTAAAGTTCAGTTTCGGATTTTGTGCAGGTCAGTTATTAATTCGGTCATAACTTCTTCGTTTTAGATCCGAATTGGCGCCGTTAAGTGGCGTTGGATTTGTATGATCTAGAGGAACAATTTTCATGAAGAAAGTTTGTCCAAATTATTTTTTAGATGTTGGAAATCAGGACGCAAGTTATCAGTTTTCAAAATCCTGCATGGGCAAACTTGGAAATAGGCTTAGCGGAGGGGCAAGATGGTAATTTGTGTTTCATTAAATGAAACACATAAGAGGGTGTCGTTTTAGCCTACAGAAACTTGGAGAATTCACGAAAATTCCAGAACCAAGAGAAGAGATAAGAAAGAAAAGAAGAAAAGAATGAGAGAAGGAAGTTTCGGTTGAAGAGGAGAGGCTCGTGACTTCAAGAACAAAAGGAGAAGAAAGAAGTCACGAAATCATCAAGGAGAAAAGAAGAGATGATTTGGCTGTCCAAAGGAAGAGGAAGAGTTGTCTTCCATTTGAGCCAAAGGAAGAAGAAAGTCGTGGGTCATTCTCGAGGTAGGGATTTGAAAATCTCTTGGTTTTATTGTATGGGTTTCTCTTTTCTTGCTTGAAGATGGTGATTTGAAGAGATTCATGAAAGAATAAGGAAAGGGAATGGTTTTATCTTTCATTGAAGCCAAATTCTGATTTCGTGGGGTTGCATTTGGGTGAGAAGATTATTGAATTTTGTTGATTTTTGATAAGTGTTGATGCTAAAGGTGGAGATAAGATATGGGTAAGGTTAGATGGAATGAATTTCATGTTTTCCTTGTTCTTAAAATTTCCAGCATGTTGCTCATTTGGTAATTCATGGTTTGTTGATTAATTAGATAGGTTTTGATGTTAATAAGTTAGTTAGAGTATAGGTAAGGTGATGTTAAATCAATTACAAGTTTTCCCATTTTAAAGAAAATTCCAGCATGTGTATCATTGGTTAATTCATGGTTTTATGGATGAGTTTTGATACAAATTGCTTAGTTAAAGTATGGGTAAGATTAGGTGAGGTTATGTAGATTGAAATTCAAGTTTTCCAATCCTTGAAGAAAATTTCAGCATGTAAATTCATGGTTGTTTTGTAGAATGAAGGAAAAGAGAAGAAGAAGGTTAGGGTTGTAAGCTTGAGAAAGGAAAGTTAAAGAGGTTTTAATGAAAAGAAGAAGGATTTGAAAGTAGAAGAAAAATCTGATTTGCTTGGTTTATGGATGAGTTTTGGTTGTTATAACATATAAAGATATAAGGAAAGTTAGGTTAGTTGAAATGGAAGTTTTCCATGCTTTGAAAAATTTCCAGCATTATTAAGTCATGATTTTTGTTAGAGTTTTGCCTTTTCCTTAACCATGGTGGTTTGAGAGTGCATATAAAGAAAGGGAAGGTTAGATTAATTTCAAATGTAAGTTGTTCCATTCCTTGAAAATTTCAGCATGTATCTCTTATGTTAAATCATGGTTCTTTGTTAGAATTTTGTGCCTTGGTTTGAAGAATTCTTGAAAGAATAAGAAAGAGAGGAAAAAGGAAAGAGGAAGGATTATTAAAAAAATATCAGATTTGGTGTGGTGTTTTTAAGGCATGAGATTCTTGGAAATAATTGATACAATTGAGATAGGCTTTGATGGTTATGGTTTAGGAAAGGTATAGGCAAAGTGAGATAGGGTTTTAGTCATGTTTTCATTCTTTAGAAATTTCCAGCTTTGATATTTAGTGTTAATTAAGGTTTTGTATGCTTTGATTAAGGGCAATTAAGGCGTTTGGGGATTGAGGAAGGACATGTGAACCTATTGCAAAGCTTAAGGATTCAAGGTGGGTGATTTCTTAATACTTGAGATAATATGCATTAAAGTTTTTCTAATAAATGCAAACTAATGTTTTCCACCAATGACTTAGCATGTTTGTATGACTTACTTTATGTGATGTCTTTCACTTATATGTGATATTCTTGAGTATGAATTTATGTTAGAATGGATTGTTAAATGGTTTGTAACATGAATTCGATGCTTTGTAATATTTGAATTAGTTTTGATAATGATCGATTTGAAAACAATTTGAAAGTCAAATTTGAAAAGTGCCTTGAGCGTCTGTTTGTTTTAAGCATGATTATGTGAATTGTATGGGTTTGGTTAGGTCCCTCCGTAGAGTCGATTCTTTGTCTCCCTCGATAGCCTTCTCCGGCTGCCCATGAGTGGCTTAGGAGTTCGATTTGGACTCCCCTCATTCCTGTTTGCATGACATTATCTTGAGAATGTGCGATCGTCCGTTAGGGACCGAAACCAAACCATTACGGAATGTTATGTCTGTTTGATATTTGTTGAATTTGTAATTGTTTGAAAAGTAGTATTAGTGAAGAGTTTTGACAAATTAAAATGCTTTTCTCAATGTGACTTGTATGAAAAGATTGAATGAATGAATAACGGTTTCAGCGTATTTCACGTTTATTAAGTTATTACCCACGGAGCCGTCGAGCTCACCCCCATTTTCCCTCCTCGGTAGCAAGCAAGAATCCGAATTCGTCGATCGGGATTGAGGAAAATCCGATGCATTTTGTTGGTTTAGAAGTCTCAAAGCTTTAATTTGTGCTTTGTAAATGAGTTTTATCTTTTGGATGTATTTAGGCTAAAATGCCTTGAAAGAATTGTATTTGCTCAATTCCATGTAAATGTGAGAAATGTATCTTGTATATGCATTCCAAAATGTATTGATGGGAGTATGCTTAAGAATGGTTAGAAAAGTAAATTTGTGTTGTTTTATAATTTTGTAAATGAGTAGCGAAAAAAAAAATGAAGTTGTTGCCATTTTGAGTTGGTTGATGGGATTGTATGGCTTTATTTAGAATCTTAAGAGTGTGATATTGCCCTTTTGAGTTGGTGTTTGGGATGTGCTATGGTGATTGGAAGATTGAAGTGGTTTTTGCAGGTTTGGAGCTTGGATGGTTTAACTTTAGGTTTTAGCTAGAGCATTTTAGGGAGATGCTGTCCAAATTTTCCTAAATTTGGGCAGCAACTTCGCTTAAGGTTTAGACCCTCTTAGAGAGGGAATTCGCTGTGGAAGTCTTCTAAAAATTTTTAGAGCATGTTAAGATCTTGAAAGCGGTATAAAATGGGTTAGTTTTCGACTTGGGATGAAAAAGTTATGGACGTTTGAAATTTCTTGCCATTATGCAATTAGGGTTTCTCGGATTACTATTCATAAGAAATTTTGGGCTGAACCTTCGGATGGGCTTTTAAGCCTTTAGAGCGGGAATTGAATTTCTGTCCTTCATGAAAATTGTAGAGGTATTGATATCTTTAAAATGAGATATGGTGCATCCTAATCGAATTGAGTAAAAGATATCAGGGTCGGAAATTGGCGGTTACTATTCATATGGTCAAATACTATTCCTTTGGTCATTTTACATTTTCTCTTATAACTCTCTCGTTTGGCCTCCGATTCACCGAAATTGAACCAGTGATTTCTCATCAAGTTTCCTACCTTTCCTTGCAAAATGTCCAATTGTTAGCTTAATTGAATTTTGTGAATTAGCCCTCACGTTTGTCTTGTTGATTTGCCTATTTGAATTATACTTGAGTTGTTCGCTTTGCTTCGCCTTATGCCTTTTGAACCGATGTGCTTTTGTTTCGCTTTTGTTTTGTTTTCTTCCGCCTTATACCTTTCAGTTTGAGTTGCTTTGGCTTCGTTTCGTTTGTTTCCATACTTTGTTATCCGATTCGATTCGTTTCAATCTGTTTTGCTTTCGATTTGAGCCTTGATTTGCTTTGTAATTTGCTTGGATTCAATTCTTTAGTCTTTGATTTTCATGTGCTTCATAATTTGTTTTCAGTATGTTTCTTCGTTCAAGTATGCTTTTCTTCCGTTCCGTTCGATTGACTTTTGTTTTGTTCTTCGTTTAGTTCTCGGTTAAGACCCGAATCGGAAAATGGAGTTAAGATGAATAAAAAAATTATATCGGATTTTCGGATTAGAAATTGGATATCCATTAACGGGTGATAAAGTTCATAAGGAATCATGTATGCGTATTGAAGGAATATGTATAGCGGTTGGGTTCGAATCGGGATCAACATGGAGCTTTGATTGCGACTACGAGGTCGAGGCGATGTGCATGATCGGATCGGGAGGTGCGGGATCGGGATCCGGCTTTGGTCGATTGATTGATGAGTCGGATCGGGATGGCGATCGAGTTTGAGTGAGGATGATACTTTATGGATGGGCGGTGATTGTGTGTTCCTGATGTGGAGGATCTGAGGCGTGAGATTTTAGAGGAGGCTCATTTGGCCGTTTATGCCATGCATCCGGGGGTCACCAAGATGTATCGTACTCTTAAGTTGCATTTTTGGTGGCCGGGTATGAAGAGACATGTGACGGAGTATGTTTCTCGGTGTTTGACGTGCCCGGCGAGTTAAGGTGAGCACGAGGCCCGATTGGGAGGCTGCATTCGTTGCCCATTCGGAGTGGAAATGGGGCGTACACGATGGATTTTATCGTGGGGTTGCCCGGGGCCGAGGCGAGTGATGCTATCTGGGTCATAGTGGACGATTATTAATCGGCTCACTTCTTGCCGATGAGGAGAGTAATACCCTTGATCAGTTGGCGAAGTATATAGCGAGATAGTTATTGCATGGGGTTCGATTTCGATAGTGTCGGATAGGGATCGAGGTTTACTTGAGATTACGGAGGAGTTTGCGATCGGCTATGGGGACGAGATTGAACTTGACCTGACGTTTCATCCTCGAACGGATGGGCGAGTGAGAGGACTATTTAGGCTGTTGAGGATATGTTGAGAGCTGTGTGTTGGAGTTCGAGAGTGCGTGGGATCGATGTTGCCTCTGGTAGAGTTTGCTTATAATAATCGATGCAGAGTAGCATCGGTATGGCACCTTACGAGGCATTATATGGACGTCGTGCAGATCCCTCTTCTTTGGGATGAAGAAGGTGTGAGGATGTTAGAGGGTCCCGGTGATCCGGGATACGGTTGATAAGGTGCAGTTGATTGAGTCGCATCAAGGCGGCTCGGGATAAGCGTAAGAGTTATCGCGGATCGGCGTCGGCGAGAGATGGAGTATCTTTGTGGGTGATAGAGTGTTCCTCGAGTGTCTCCGTGGAGAGGAGTTCTCGATTTGGCCGTAGGGCAAGTTGAGTCCTCGGTATGTCGGTCCATATGAGATTCTTGGCGGATTGGACCGTTGGCTTATAGGTTGGCCTTAGAGTGAGATGTCATGACTTCGTGATGTGTTCCATGTGACCATGCTCAGGAGATACCGATCGGATCCGACTCATGTGATTCCGGCCTAGGAGATTGAGATAGCCAGTGATCTGAATTATATTGAGGAGCCGGTGCAGATTATTGGATCGCGGGTCAAGCAGTTGAGGTCGAGTTATTCCATTGGTGAAAGTCCTTTGGAAGAACCATTCTCATAAGGAGGCGACTTGGGAGATGAAGAGCACATGAGGAGGCGATATCCTCACTTGTTTGATCGGTCGAGTAAGAAAATTTGGGACAAAATTTTTATTAGGAGGAGAATTGTAACATCCGTTTACTGCGCGGGTATTTTAGTAATTATGGGTTAGGCGATGATCGCACTTGCATTCACCGATTGAATATGTTATTGGCCTCTAATTATAGAGGAATTGATTTCTTACATATGCATTTATTTATAGTACATGCATTCATGATTTTCGGCATTTCAATTGTGACTAGGCGATTGGATTGTGAGCAGAGCTAGATTGATGGAATCGTGTTTAATTGAGAATTGAGTTATTGGGTTCAAGTGAATGATTTAGAGTAGTTTATGAGTGACTGGTAATTTATAGTGGCTTATAGGAAATTTCTGAGAAATTCGAGAGATAATGCCCGGACCGGAAATTTTAGAGTGACAGATTAAATGGCTGTATAGTACTGGAAGAATGGTCTTAGGGCAATGGAAAATAATTATGTTGAGCCATTGAAATTTAGAGATTGGAATCTGGACTGATATAGAGACCCAGGTCTATAAATAGTTAGGGTTTAGCAATTTTGGGGAAAAATCGAAGAAGGCATTGGCGAGTTCTCCTCTTCCCCTCTACGGCGTTCTTGATTTCCTCCCATTGGTGAGGATTTCTTGATTTTCTTTAATGGGTTCTCTTCATTGATGTTAGTCTAACATGTTATAATGGTTGTTAAAGGTTGGAAGGTTTGATATTGGTAGATCGGAGGATTTGAAGGATTTCAGGGTTCTGGCGATCTTGAGAGATTTGTGGATTTGAGCTTTGATTGGTAAGTTTTAATGAATTTAATGTTATTATTAATGGTTTCTCTTGTTTTTATGGCATTTATTATGTTTGATTGGGTATTGGGAGTGTTTACGGATGGGTTTTGTTTTGGTGTTGTCGTGGTACGTGTAAAGGATCGAAGAGTGGATTTGTGGAAGTTTTGATGATTGTATATGTTAAGGTTTCGATGATGAAATTGTTTGATTTAGGTGTATTGAATTGTTTGAGAGTTGTTGAAAGAGGAAAGATTGGAATTGGAGAGTTATAGAGTCGGAAAGATGGGAATACTGGATGGTGTGTTTAAAAGATGTGTTGGGGAAGAAGGAGAGCTGTATGTGTAGATTGGATTTAGATTGGAGACTACGCGGCTTTGTGTAGCTCGGCATGCGGACGAGCAGAGTGTAGCTCGGTATGCGGATCGATCGGTCATCTGCGGCGGCAAACCGACCAACTGCGTATCGATCGGTCATCGAAACGACCGACCAAACGAGCTGCGTGTCGATCGATCATCGGCGACCGACCGACCAGCTGCGATCGATCGGTCGTCGCGGCGGACCGACCGACCAATTGCGGATCGATCGGTCATCTGACGGCGACCGACCGACCGAGCTAACGTATCGATCGGTCATCGCGGCGACCGACCGACCAACTGCGTATCGATCGATCATCGCGGCGACGGCGGCGAGCGAGCGATGTAGCTTCGGCCATGCTGGCGGTGTGGACGAGCGATCTGCGTGGCTCGTCGGTGAGCGGCGGTTGACCAATGAGCTAGGGCTCGCGCCAGTCGACTGAGGCGTGAGGTTGGCGCCGGATCAATCGAGTCGCGATGTCACTTGGTTTTTCTGTTCCTTGTTGACCTCATACGGTGTCAGAAGAGGAGTGTTTGAGAAGTATTATGGGAGTTAGAATTGAATTAAATGGTATTGAATTATAGTGATTAAGGTCGGTCATAGTACATAGTGTGACTAAGTGTCAATTGGGACAATTGGGTTTTAATTGGAAATTGCTATAGAGGTTTCGACCAGAATGAATAGGAATTGGTGATAGAGTATAAATTGAGGAAATTGGTGAATATTATGATTGGATTAATTCTGTCGATTAATTGAATAAAGAGGCGAATTGGGCTTAAGAGTTCAAGATTGGGTTTTAGCAGGAAAATCGTGAACATGCATAAGACGTCATTTCACCGAGACATATGCATTCTTGTCATTATTAATTGAGCATTTAGTAATGGGTCTATATTTTACTATTTTAGGCGTCGTTGGATCGTCGTTCTACGGACATTCGGAACTTCCGGCGATGCTTCGGAAGTTCTGGTGAGTAACCTAGTTGGTTTCTCAATCTCTTATGTGTTATGTGCTATGTATGTGAACTATTTGTGCTTTTGATTATGTGATTCGCATGAGATATGTATTAGTGAGAATTGTGAATGCATGCTAGGCATGAATAAGAATCGATGGAATCGAGTTGTATTTGGAGCACATTACGATCATTTGGAGCTATAAGCTCATTAAATGTGATAAGTGAAAAGGATTAGTGTATACCCGGAGGGCTCTCCTATCCCTAGTCTTGGCGTGGGGTGTAGTATATACCGGAGGGCTCTCCTACCCCAAACGCGATTTACGTGTGATGTGCCCAAAGTGGGATAACTCGGCCTTGATCCAATCTTGATAATGAATTGGAAATCATTGTGCATCTGATGCGTGATTATGCTATGAATGTGATATGGCCTAATTGTAAGTGTGTGATTTTGATTGTATGAAATCGATTTATGACATGTGTTGCCTGTATGCAATTTTGCGTAGTGCATGAATTGGGTAAACCATCAATGATGGTTACTCATTGAGTTTATAAACTCACCCAAATTGCGACTATTTTTAGGACGACGGTAGTGTGACTCTAGCTCCGGATTTTGAGATTTTTCTGCTTTGTGTGTGTCTTGGTGAGAGGGCATGGCCCACAGTCGGTCATTGGGGACCCTTGGGGTATTTTGGGGATGACTAGATAGGAGCCATTCTTGTTTATTTTGGTCGTATCGGTTGTAAATTATGATCGGATATTGTACTTAAGATTTATGAATGCATTGAGAAGTACTCTTTGGTCTTAAAATTAGCAATTGCGATCTTCTTGCTTTGATTATGTTGATGCCATGAGGTTTTATTAGAAGCGATTATGCGGTAGTGCAACCTCATCGTAGGGTATGTATTGGTATGACTACGGGCGTATCGGTGTATACTACGGTAAGAAGCGCTACATTGGTGGTATCGAGCATGGTTTGGCATCTTTTGGGCATAGTATATTTTAGGCTTGAATTGTGAGAAAAGAAAGAAATTGATCGAATTGTGATTTTATTGTAGGTCATTCGTCTTTGGTGATCGAATTCGATCACTCGGTGACCAAGGATCGATGGGAGCTAGTAGAGAGTCCTCTATGCCTAGGTTTGAGGAGCGACCTCTGTGGTTCCTATGAGGCGGGAACGCAGGTATGATCGCTGCGTGGCGAAATTTGTCGATTCTCTGGAAGACCGACTCGCCTACTGGTGAGGTTGGTTGGAAGGGCCGGCGGGTCTTTGGACGGATGGATTGCGATGCGAGAGGAGAGGTTTGACTATCTTTGTTTCTTTGCTCGTGGTCCGGCGTATCGATGAGTGGAAGGCTGTCTTGGGGAGTTCCACGGACCACTGTGTTTTGACTTGGCGGACTTTTGAGAGCTTTTGAGACAATTATCTCCTGAGGTTTATATGGAAATGAAGATCAGGAGTTTTTGGATTTGAGGCGGAATTACATGGAAGTGGCGACTATGAGGTCCGGTTTAATGAGTTGTCGGCGTATCGTCATTACGATTTCTTCCGAGACAGATCGGTCTTGGGAGATTTGAGGAGGCTGAATCTGGATATTCGTGCCGAGTTAGCCCGATCGACATGGGCACCTTTCAGGAGGTGAGGTCGTGGCGATCGAGATTAAGCGACTTTGAGACGAGCGAGTTGAGGTTGGTCGGGGATCTCGGAGTAAGAGATCCGATGATATGAGGTAGCTCGGGAGGAGCTTTAGCGAGCGTCGAGGCGAGGCTCAGTTTGGGAGGTCCCAGGCGATCTGGTTCGGTTGAGAGGCGATTTAGGCGGTCGGGTGCTTGATGGTGCTGGTCGAGGCTCGGCCGACTTCCTCCTCTGTGTGAGTTTTGTGAGAGGAGGCATAGTGGGGAGTGTTGGAGGTTCACTGGAGCTTGTTTGAGATGTGGCTCGATGGAGCATCAGATTCGACATTGTCCAGAGATTGTGGGAGCTCGTTCGCTTCGAGTGGGAGAGCTGGTAGTAGCACGTTGTCTGTGAGCCGAGAGTAGTGGACTTGGATTGAGGAGGAGAGCTCGGAGAGGAACAAGAGATTCTTTTATGGGATCGGAGAGTCGGGATAGTCGGCGCGATCGCGAGCCGTGGTCTACGCCATGACGAGCGGGGAGGCCCGGGACTCTCGAGATGTGGTTGCGAGTTTATACGCTTTACGATATTGAGGTGTATGCATTGATAGATCCGGGGTCCGCGATTCATTCATTGCACCTCATGTGGCATGTAGATTGCATGTGAATAGAGATGCTTGATATGGATTGCGGTGAGTACACCTTTAGGTAGTACCCTTTGCTTTGGCGAATTTGCAAAGGATGCCCGATTCGGGTAGACTCGATAGTATTGAGTCTGATTTGATTATGTTGCCTTGAGAGATTGAGGTGATTTTGGGGATGGGTGGCTCATTGCCCATAGGGCGATTATGGATTGTTATACGAGGAGGTTGTGTTAGAGTCTCTGGTCGGTAGAGGCTATTTTTCGAGGTGTTAGTCGGCGATGCGGCCGGGATGATTCGTTTACGAGTGCTCGAGGTTGATGAGAGGTGGTGTGAGGCCTATTTGGCTCACGTGGTGGATTCGAGAGTGCGGCGAGTCTGCAGGATGTCCTGTGATCGTGGAGTTCCAGATGTGTTTCGAGGAGTTATCGGGTTTGCCGCGGATCGGAGGCGAGTTCGAGATTGACCTCGTTCAGTACCGCTCTATATCGATACCTCAGTATAGGATGGCACCGTGGGCCGAGGGAGCTTAAGGCTCGATTCACGAGGAGCTGTTGGATAAAGGGATTTATCGGGCGAGTGTGTCGCCATGGGGAGCTCGGTATTATTTGTGAAGAAGAAGGGCGGGACTATAAGACTTTGCATCGATTATAGGCGGCTCAATCAGATTCTTATTAAGAATAAGTACCTTGCCTAGGATCGATGATCTCTTTGATCGATTCGAGGAGCTCAAATATTTACCAAGTTGGACTTGAGATCCGGTTATTATCGATTGAGGATCGCGAGAGGCGATGTGCCTAAGAGTGCGTTGAAGCGGTATGGGCATTATGAGTTTTAGTGATGCCGTTCGGGTTGACTAATGCCCGGCAGCCTTCATGGCCTTGATGAATAGGGTTTTCAGCCATACAGATCGGTTTGTGATAGTGTTCATTGGCGACATTTTGGTATATTCGAGGTCTAGGCAGAGCATCTGAGCATCGAGAGTTGTCTTGCAAATTATGAGGGATAAGCGATCGGCGAGGTGGTGTTTTAGGCCACATAGTATCGGTGAGGTATCGGTAGATCCTCACAAGATTGAGGCGATGAGGAGTTGGGAGATTTCGAGGGCGGTGCGAGTTGAGAGTTTCCTCGGATTAGCGAGGATATTACGGAGGTTTGTCGAGGATTTTCGTGATCTCCGCCTTTGACAAGACTTCGAGGAAGAGTGTGGCCTTGGATGGGCGAGATGAGTGTCGGCGGAGTTTCGTTGAGTTGATACATCGGTTGACTCTGGCGCGGTGTTAGCTTTGCCATCTGGATCGGGAGGGTTCGAGGTTTATAGTGATGCTTCGCAATTGGGTTTAGTGTGTCTTGATGCAAGACGGAGAGTCATAGCCTATGCATCGAGGCAGTTGAGAGCCCGTGAGGTAATTATCCGTGCGTGACTTGGAGTTAGCGGTTGTGGTGTTTGCTCACGAAGATCTGGAGACATTATCTGTATGGGAGCGTTCGGATCTTCACCGATCATCAAACTTGAGGTATTTGTTGAGTCGCGAGAGTGAATCGAAGCGAAGGAGATGGTTGGAGTTGCTTAAGGATTACGATTGCCTTATCGAGTACCACCACAGGAAGGCCAATGTGGTGGCCGATGCATTGAGTAGGAGATCGCATGGTAGTGCTGCCCGATTCGGTTTCGAGGTTGCCATGCTTAGTTGATTGAGAGCACTTAATGTGCGAGATAGATTTAGTCGGGATGGAGCTTTGATTGCGACTCGAGGTGAGGCGATGTGCATGATCGGATCGGAGGTGCGGGATCGGGATCCGGCTTTGGTCGATTGATTGTGAGTCGGATCGGGATGGCGATCGAGTTTGGTGAGGATGATACTTTATGGATGGGCCAGCGATTGTGTGTTCTTGATGTGGAGGATCTGAGGCGTGAGATTTTAGAGGAGGTTCATTTGGCCGTTTATGCCATGCATCCGGGGGTCATCAAGATGTATCGTACTCTTAAGTTGCATTTTTGGTGGCCGGGTATGAAGAGACATGTGGCGGAGTATGTTTCTCGGTGTTTGACGTGCCGGCGAGTTAAAGTGAGCACCGGGCCCCGATTGAGATCAGCATTCGTTGCCCATTCGGAGTGGAAATGGGAGCGTATTCGATGGATTTTATCATGGGGTTGCCAGGGGCGTCGGCGAGTGATGCTATCTGGGTCATAGTGGACCGATTGATTAAATCGGCTCACTTCTTGCCGATGAGGAGAGTAATACCCTTGATCAGTTGGCCCGAAGTATATAGCGTAGATAGTTCGATTGCGTGGGGTTCCGATTCGATAGTGTCGATAGGGATCGAGTTTACCGAGATTACGGAGAGTCTGCGATCGGTATGGGGACGATTGAACTTGACCTGGCGTTTCATCCTCGAACAGATGGGCGAGTGAGAGGACTATTGGTGTTGAGGATATGTTGAGAGCACGTGTGTTGGAGTTGAGGTGCGTGGGATCGATGTTTGCCTCTGGTAGAGTTTGCTTATAATAATCGATGCGAGTAGCATCGGTATGGCACCTTACGAGGCATTATATGGACGTCCGTGCGATCCCTCTTTCTTGGGATGAAGAAGGTGTGAGGATGTTAGAGGGTCCCGGTGATCCGGGATACGGTTGATAAGGATGCAGTTGATTGGTCGCATCAAGCGGCTCGGGATAAGCGTAAGAGTTATGCGGATCGGCGTCGGCGAGAGATGGAGTATCTTGTGGGTGATAGAGTGTTCCTCGAGTGTCTCCGTGGAGAGGAGTTCTCGATTTGGCCGTAGGGCAAGTTGAGTTCTCGGTATATCGGTCCATATGAGATTCTTGGCGGATTGGACCGTTGGCTTATAGGTTGGCCTGCTAGAGTGAGATGTCATGACTTCATGATGTGTTCCATGTGACCATGCTCCGGAGATACCGATCGGATCCGACTCATGTGATTCCGGCCGGGAGATTGAGATAGCGATGATCTGAATTATATTGAGGAGCCGGTGCAGATTATTGGATCATGGGTCAAGCAGTTGAGGTCCCGAGTTATTCCATTGGTGAAAGTCCTTTGGAAGAACCATTCTCATAAGGAGGCGACTTGGGAGGCGAAGAGCACGTGAGGAGGCGATATCCTCACTTGTTTGATCGGTCAGTAAGAAAATTTGGACGAAATTTTTATTAGAAGGAGAATTGTAACATCCGTTTACGCGACGAGGGGGTATTTTAGTAATTATGGGTTAGGCGATAGATCGCCTTGCATTCACCGATTGAATATATTATTGGCCTCTAATTATAGAGAATTGATTTCTTACATATGCATTTATTTATAGTACATGCATTCATGAATTTCCGGCATTTCAATTGTGACTAGGCGATTGGATTGTGAGCCGAATTGGACCGGAATCGTGTTTAATTGAGGAATTGAGTTATTGGGTTCAGTGAATGATTTAGAGTAGTTTATGAGTGGTGGTAATTATAGTGGCTTATAGGAAATTTCCAGAAATTAGAGAGATAATGCGGACGAAAATTTTAGAGTAATGATTAAATGATTGTATAATCTTGGAAGAATGGTCTTAGGGCAATGGAAAATAATTATGTTGAGCCATTGAAATTTAGAGATTGGAATACGGATGATATAGAGACCGTGTCTATAAATAGTTAGGGTTTAGCAATTTTGGGGAAAAATCGAAGAAGGCATTGGCGAGTTCTCCTCTTCCCTCTGGCGTTCTTGATTTCCTCCCATTGGTGAGGATTTCTTGATTTTCTTTAATGGGTTCTCTTCATTGATGTTAGTCTAACATGTTATAATGGTTGTTAAAGGTTGGAAGGTTTGATATTGGTAGATCGGAGGATTTGAAGGATTTCTAGGGTTCTGGCGATCTTGAGAGATTTGTGGATTTGAGCTTTGATTGGTAAGTTTTAATGAATTTAATGTTATTATTAATGGTTTCTCTTGTTTTATGGCATTTATTATGTTTGATTGGGTATTGGGAGTGTTTGGATGGGTTTTGTTTTGGTGTTGTCGTGGTACGTGTAAAGGATCGAAGAGTGGATTTGTGGAAGTTTTGATGATTGTATATGTTAAGGTTTCTGATGATGAAATTGTTTGATTTAGGTGTATTGAATTGTTTGAGAGTTGTTGAAAGAGGAAAGATTGGAATTGGAGAGTTATAGAGTCGGGAAAGATGGGAATACTGGACTGGTGTGTTTAAAAGATGTGTTGGGGAAGAAGGAGAGCTGTATGTGTAGATTGGATTTAGATTGGAGACTACGCGGCTTTGTGTAGCTCGGCATGCGGACGAGCAGAGTGTAGCTCGGTATGCGGATCGATCGGTCATCGACGGACCGACCGACCAATTAACGATCGATCGGTCATCGCGCGATCAACCGACGAGCTACGTGTCGATCGATCATCGGCGACCGACCGATGAGTCTGCGTGTCGATCGGTCGTCGGCGACCGACCGACCATTGCGGATCGATCGGTCATGTGAGCGACCGACCGACCAGATGCGTATCGATCGGTCATGCGAGCGACCGACCGATGAGCTGCGTATCGATTGGTCATGCGGGCGACCGAGCAACGGCGATGTGTAGCTTCGGCCATGAAAGCGTAGCGTGGACGAGCGATCTGCGTAGCTCGTCGCGAAGCGGCGGTTGACCAATGAGCTAGGGCTCACGCCAGTCGACTGCGGGCGTGAGGTTGGCGCCAGTGCAATCGGTCGCGATGTCACTTGGTTTTTCTGTTCCTTGTTGACCTCATACGGTGTCAGAAGAGGAGTGTTTGAGAAGTATTATGGGAGTTAGAATTGAATTAAATGGTATTGAATTATAGTGATTAAGGTGGGTCGTAGTACGTAGTGTGACCTAAGTGTCAATTGGGACAATTGGAGTTTTAATTGGAAATTGCTATAGAGGTTTCGACCGAATGAATAGGAATTGGTGATAGAGAGTATAAATTGAGGAAATTGACTGAATATTACGATTGGATTAATTACTGTCGATCAATTGAATAAAGAGGCAGAATTGGGCTTAAGAGTTCAAGATTGGGTTTTAGCACCGGAAAATCGTGAACATGCATAGTACGTCATTTCACCGAGACATATGCATTCTTGTCATCGTTAATTGAGCATTTAGTAATGGGTCTATATTTTCTTTGTTTTAGAGGCGTCGTTGGATCGTCGTTCTACGGACATTCTTAGGAACTTCGAGCGATAGCTTCGGAAGTTCTGGTGAGTAACCTAGTTGGTTTCTCAATCTCTTATGTGTTATGTGCTATGTATGTGAACTATTTGTGCTTTTGATTATGTGATTCGCATGAGATATGTATTAGTGAGAATTGTGAATGCATGCTAGGCATGAATAGGAATCGATGGCAGCAGTTGTGGTGGAGCACATTACGATCCGATTTGGAGCTATAAGCTCATTAAATGTGATAAGTGAAAAGGATTAGTGTATACCGGAGGGCTCTCCTATCCCTAGTCTTGGCGTGGTCAGTAGTGTATACCAGAGGGCTCTCCACCCCAAACGCGATTTACGTGTGATGTGCCCAAAGTGGGATAACTCGGCGCTTGAATACAATCTCGATAATGAATTGGAAATCATTGTGCATACTGATGCGTGATTATGCTATGAATGTGATATGGCCTAATTGTAAGTGTGTGATTTTGATTGTATGAAATCGATTTATGACATGTGTTGCCACATGCATGCAATTTTGCGTAGTGCATGAATGGGTAAACCATCAATGATGGTTACTCATTGAGTTCATAAACTCACCCAAATTGCGACTATTTTTCGAGACGTGTAGTGTGACTCTAGCTCGGATTTTGAGATTTTTCTGCTTGTGTGTGTGCTTGCGAGAGGAGCATGGCCCTGTGTCGGTCATTGGGGACCCTTGGGGTATTTTGGGGATGACCTAGATAGGAGCCATTATCGTTTATTTTGGTCATATCGGTTGTAAATTATGATCGGATATTGTACTTAAGATTTATGAATGCATCGAGAAGTACTCTTTGGTCTTAAAATTAGCGATTGCGATCTTCTTGCTTTGATTATGTTGATGCCATGAGGTTTTATTAGAAGCGATTATCTGGTAGTGCAACCTCATCGTAGGGTATGTATTGGTATGACCTACGGGCGTATCGGTGTATACTCTACGGTAAGGGAGCGCTACAATCTGTCTCCTTAAACGACGAAGATTTGAGGGAAAATAATTTTCAAGAGAGGAAGAATAATGTCAGAGCACAAGTAGACTTTATTTTCAAGCCATTATATTTGAGTTTACATGATAATTTCGTGCATAGAAGTAATGGACCTTAGAGTTTTACAAACAGTGCAATATTTGGCTATAAATGTATGATTGCAAGTTTTGGATTTGATACTAAGTGAAGCCTTATCCATTGGGCCTGAAATTTTAGGAGCAGGCAGAGGAAATGTAAATTAGCCTTCTATTAATTTTTGGAAATTTCTACAATTAGTTTTAGTCGTTTACTTGAACGCCAAGTCTGACAACTAGAAACAGTGCATATGACACATTTTTACCTTTTCAAAATTAGTTTCCTTATTCTTTCAAATTTTTAATATGATTCTATATTGTCTAGATTGTTTCCTAATAATCTTAGGAGTTTTCTTTCAAATCTTCGGTATGATTTCATATTGTCTAGGTTGTTTCTCTAATAAAATTAGGGGTTTCCTACCATAAGTAGGGATTATAAGGTGTATTTTTTTGTGTGTGATTTAAAAATAAAAGTTAAGACTTATTTCTTCACAAATATGAAGTTGAGTCCTTCACTTTGTGTTGGTCCTTACGCCTGTACGGCTGACGACACCCTTATCAATGATTATGGTGCATAGCTTTGTCATCTATTGTAGTGTTCTCTTGGTTTTTCCTTAACTTTCAATATTTTATATTCATTCAACTTAACCTGCTAACAGCCTTTGCTTTTATTCTCCAATTTCAATTGGTGTGCGTCGTTTATACATAAATATAGTCCTCCAAAGGGTAGCAAAGTTGCCTTAACGTAATGCCTCCAGTTGGATACTAGTTTTTTTTTAGCTAGAGAGAAGTCCCACTAGTTTCATAGGATCATCAGAGTGAATCTTCAACCTTTCGTTCTCTGGCAACTGGAAAAAACTCCACTGGTACACGGAACATAGCATCAATCACAGTTTCAGAAACTTCATGGCTTTTTTAACCTCTAGAAAATTTTCACATACATCAGGACCAAAAGGTTAATACCGAGTCTGTCAGAATTAAACTGAAAAGAACAAAAATGAAGCAGCATACAGATGGACACCTGGAAGAAACCATAACCTTGAGAGGCTTTGGTCAATGCCCTTAATAACATTGGACCGGTTAGGTCCATGATCAATGAGAAAGGAATGGAACAATCATCTAAGTTCAGAAGCACCCAAAAAATCTCCCTTTTACATACGGACACCATTGAATCGAGACCAAACTACAGCCCGTATCAATTAAACGGAGTCCAAGTAGGCTTTCTTAACTAAGGACCAAAAAGCTAAAAGACTATAGCCCAATAGTTACGTGGACACAGACTTGTAGAGAGAGACTGTAATGTCTCCAAAACATCAAAATACGGCATCCCTTACTATGTGTTTGGTTCTGTTTTCGTTAGTAGAGATAGAAGATGAAACTGAAAAATTCTGTCCCATAACACGTTTGATTGTTATCTCTGAATTTCTATCCACATCTTCATTAGACAGAAATAAGTTTTTTTATCCCTCTTAAAAAGGGTATCTCTGAATTTCTATCCACATCTTCAGTAGACAGAAATAAGCTTTTTTATCCCTCCTAAAAAGGGAAGACAAGGACGGTTTTCCTGTCTCCCCTTCAGCCACTATGTTATTATTGTTATAACATATTCATGTTTTATTATTATTATTATTATTATTATTATTATTATTATTATTATTAGTATTATAACATTTTTATTTATTATTATTATTAATTTTGTATTAATTATTGTTGTTCTTAATATTATTATTATTGTTATCATACATTTATTATTATTATTATTATTATTATTATTATTATTATTATTATTATTATTATAACATTTTATTTTTATTATTATGAATATTATTATTATTATTATTATTATTAATTTTGTATTAATTATTGTTGTTCTTAATATTATTATTATTGTTATCATACATTTTTATTATTATAATAAATTTCTTATTATTATTATTATTGTTATTATTATTAGTATTATAACATTTTATTTTTATTATTATTATGAATATTATTATTATTAAATTTGTATTAATTATTGTTGTTCTTAATATTATTATTATTGTTATCATACATTTTTTATTATTATAATAAATTTCTTCTTATTATTATTATTGTTGTTGTTGTTGTTGTTATTATTATTATTATTATAACATTTTTATTTTTACTATTATGATGAATATTATTATTATTAATTTTATATTAATTATTGTTGTTCTTAATATTATTATTATTGTTATCATACATTTTTATTATTATTATTATTATTATTATTATTAGTTGTACATGCATTATTATTATTATTAAGCATCATTTTGTATTTATTAGTACTAGTACTATTATTATTATTATTATTATATATATTGTATTTATTATAATTCATATTTATTATTATTATTATTTGTTACATTCATCGCAATCAAACGCGATTCGTCCCTAAAGCGGAAATGAAATTTATATTACATCTACCACAATCAAACAACTCACTATCTCTAGTATTTATTCTGTTCCATTCTATTTCGTTCTGCGGGGCTAAATTTTCTGTCCCTTTTTACCCAATATTCTCTCTCCTCTTTAGATCTCAACCATCCAACGCATTGTATTGGATAGTTGAGATCAAAAGGAGACAGAATAAGTACAGGATAAGGGTACCGAGGATCTGTACCCCTGTTCCGGCTCAATCACCTGCCCCATTTCTGTAACAAATCAACACTGGACAGATGGACGGTCTGGTTCTCAAAAGCGCGCAGCAGTCTCTGACGTATCATCACCACCACCAAACACTGGCTCCCGGGGATCATGCACCGTTCCATCCTCACGTACCCTGCATCAAGCGGCGGTTGACGTTGCAGGTGAATTTCGCTGTCCGTACAATCTCATCACCATGCTGAAATTACCGCCACGAAGCGGTTCGCATTCCACGGTGTCAAAATAAGGTCCGCTTTTTCACAAGTACCGTACCAGGGTCACCGGAGAAAACAGAACAGGTGGTTCCAGAAAAAGCCACGTCATGATAGGGGCCCACGGGGAGGCACACCTGGACACGCTTTTGCGGACTTCACGGTGGCTGTGATCTTGTGGCTGATATTTGAAGATGTGTGGGGAGGGCAATTGGGGAAAGAGGAAAAATAGAAAAAGGGCACGAGGGTGGGCTTCGGCTCGATCAGCCACTAATTATCCGCCACATTGCACCATCTCAGCCCTCTCTCGCTCTAGTTCACTCATCTCTTGAATACCAGCCTCAAATATAATCCTTCAATTTTTTGTCCCTGAAAACAAAATATAAATCCACAGAAAATTATAGTGGCTGAGATTTCTCCGGACTGTAGTTTCTGGTGTCTTAGGTCTCACCGAAGCTCTTCTACTGCTTCTTTACTTATTTTTTCCTTTTCTCTCCTCATTCATGTGTTCTCTTTTCCCCGTTTGTGATTGACTTGTTTATGAACATTCCGATCCACCATTGGCCGAAACCTATGAGTTCTCCGGTGACTCTCCGGTGAACTCTGTCTTCGGTGATTCTCCACGTCCTTCCACTGTTTTAGTTCACTATGGATTTCTTCGAAGGTACTCTTTTTTCTCTCTTTTCTAGGGCTTCTGAGCTCTTTTTTGTTGTCGAGACAAAAGTCGAGCTATTTGAAGTTGATAACGTATTGCTGAAGTTGATATATACTGTGCAGTACTGCCGCCTGTTGATTACTAATTCATGTTCCTTTTTCCTTTTTCCGTTTCTTTTTTTTTTTTTTTTTGCTTCTTTCACTTTTGTAAAGGATTTGGCATCTACGCGTTCGTTTTGGTGAGGATTCTGAATAAAGGAATTTACATTTAGTTCTTACGGAGAATCCTGTGTCTCTCTTCGTCTTCTGGTGGAATCTTAGAATTTCTTGAACAATTATTTTTTCTTTAATTTTTACAGATTTTTAGTTCATTCATATACATGTACATGTGTACAGTACAGTATATGTGAATTAAACAGGGACAGATCTCTATCGATTGCTGTTGGTTTTTTGTGTGTTGCAGTAATATTCGTTTATTGGGTCATTTGGAGTTCAAAAACAACGGCTTTCGTTATAGTTTTCGATGTTGCAAGGAATGAAAGGAGATTTCTGTTTTATCCATTGCTCGTTAGAGAGGATTTGAAGCAGCGATAGCTGCCAAGGTCCGGTAATGGACACTTACTCCTCTGGAGAAGAGTTGGTTATTAAGGTATATTGTTAAAGGAGATATTTATTTTCTTTACTCTCGCATAACCCCACTTTTTTCCTTGGATTGCAGTGATTAAAAAAATGTGTTTTATGAATCTGAATTGTGCTGTCGTGTTAATTATAGACAAGAAAACCCTACACAATAACCAAGCAACGTGAACGATGGACTGAGGAGGAGCATAATAGGTTCTTGGAGGCCTTGAAGCTCTACGGACGAGCTTGGCAGCGCATAGAAGGTAATAGTTTGCATATATCTTAAATCTTTTTCAGGCTAGCACCGTTGTTTTTGCAGGGTGATCTGTTTTACTAATTGCAGAAATTATTTAGAGGAATAATCTGGATAATCTTATTTGGAATGTCTTAGATTATGAGGTAACTCACTCTTGGAGATTTTTGCCCACTTCTTGCTTTTTCCTTCTTTTTATATTACCTTCCAGAGCATATAGGTACAAAGACTGCTGTACAGATCAGAAGTCATGCACAGAAGTTTTTCTCCAAGGTTAGTTATTACTGTTTTGCATAACTATATATTGATTGTAATTAACTCGTTCTGTTTTTTGATGTCTGAAACTTTTTTCGTCCTTCAAGTCTGCAACTGAGTTAACTTCTTGATCTCTAATTTTATTTTCTATTGAGCTTTACTTGTGTTTTCATGTTTGGTTTCGGATGCGTCTGTCTAAATTAAGACCCTTTGATTATTGAGAGAAAAAGAGTGGTATTTCATAGTAGGTAGGGAAAGTGAGTTGTCATTTATGGAATAGAAGACTTCTATCCAGAGCAAAGCATAGGAAGACGTATGGCTGTACCAGGAACAGGAGATTACTGCTCTTTTCTTTTCCTTTTCCTTTTAGAGAATCAACTGTGAACTCTGGTCATGGCATGGCATGCTATGCTATCCTTCCTTTAGAAAATCATCTATAAGATGAAATTAAAAACCATTCTTTTTTTCATTTTAAGGCTGGCGCTGATTAAGTGGTTTTTTTGGGAAAGGATTAGGTTATGGCTGCAAGAGGATAAAGTCAAACTTAACAAGAATGAATTGAATCATGTTCAATGGATGTCATTGTATGAGGGATAGCAGGAGATCCATGGTTTGGTGCCAAGACTAAGTAGTATTGATGGAATATAGAAAATATAACCTTTTGTTGGCCACTAGGAATTTATGGTATTTAAATGAGAAATTGTCATCACTATTAAATGATTTGAAGATTTAGATTCTATTAAATGATTTGAAAATTATATTTCATATAATTGAATATGTGGTTAATTACTAAGGAGCGTAATGTAGATCTAGGGCATTTACTTGACCTAGAGCAATAAATGTACAATTAGACCCCTAGGAGTTCCAAGTGATAGTGTGTAAGTGATTGGTGCATTTGGTACATTGGCAAGAGGAAGTTATGTCATAGAAGGAATAAGATAGAGTCTCATAAGTGGGTGAGACAAACAAGCGATGCTTGAAGGATTCTCATGTTTAGACTTATGATTTAACAAGTGATGGGCACTGCTATTATGCAATTACCTAAGCAATCCTGAGAGTAGACAAGATTTATCATGTGTAATTGGCTGGAAGTGCTCGTCCAATGAAATAACTTGCACATTCGACAGACGATCATTCATTATTAGTGAATGCAAAGATACAACTAGCGTGATGGACTTATGATATGCATTAGAGAAGCACGACTAGAATGGACTAGTGCTCTTGACATGGGTAGGAGTTAAACTTAAATTTTCGATAATAGGCTTGCATCATAGGTGGAATTTGTGATGATAGGTATAAGAAAGTTGCATCAAGTTTGAATGTGCCCGAAGCACTTAAATTTGATGAAGGATCCTTTTGCCACACAAAATTAGGTGATTTTCTTAAACTTGGCTCAGAATATTGATGAACTTAGTTATGGGATGATGATACCATATAATATGTGTGCTTGGATGGACCGGACATCAGGTTGGCTCAAGATGGCTCAGGAAGGTTTAAGAAAGACTCATTATGCTTGATTTTATCAAAAGTCGATATCATGTCATAAATATAAAGGAAGCGAGTATGAAAAGTGAAGCACTTCCTCAAAATAGGGAAAGTGAGGTTGGTGATGTGGAGAAGTGGATAAAGCTTCATTCAATACATGTTTCCATGAAATTAATTGAGGTATAATTAAAAAGTTGGTAACTCTACTAAGTAAGTGAAAAATATGGTGGTAACTTTGCTTTTTCCACAATTACTGTAAGTCTACAAAAAAGCATCTTATCTAACACAACTTGTAAGATTTATACAAAAATCTCTAACAAAAGCGTGAGTTTTCTGAGGAAGCCTTTTGTAGAGAGTTTTGAGTTGGAAGTTTCTCAAATTTGTTTATACTGCTATTGTAAATAGTCCAAAAAATTAGCTTTGCTGTATTTCTCCCTGGCCCTTTTTTTAAATTAAACTGTGATATTTATGAATGCCAGGTAAACATTAACAAAGCTTGTGAAACTTGAGTGGAAGTTTTTTGTATGATAACATGGATAAGGCTGATTTAAGTCTTGCTATGCTATGTGATAAAAGGATCAATCCATGTCCTTTTGTACAAACATATATATATATATATATATATATATATATATATATATATATATATTTCAAAAAAAAAAAAAGAATGTTCATTCTTCAATTCATTTCAAAATAGTTCAATTGGGATACGCAAGAAATAGGCCAATTCCGCAGCTTTTTGTTCAATTTCTCGTGGAGTCAAATTCTCATCAGTACGAGTCAAGGGAATGGATCCCTGCCCTCTGATTTCCATGTAAAGGACACCTCAACAAATAAGTGCTTGGGTCAAGAAAATCCTACCTAATGGAGAGATTGTTGGAGAGGTGACAAAACCCTATACTTTTCATTACAAAACCAATAAACCTGAAAAAAAAGAAATAAACTAAAATAAATAAATAAACTACTTTTTTACTTATTTTATTATTTATTATTCTTTTTTTTCCGATAAGATATATATATATATCAATGGTTTCTGAAATTGTGTACTGTTTTACTTTCTTTTACCTTAGATCCTATACCGTTTTAATTAGTAACTGCATAAGACTCAGTTATAAATTTCTTGACATTGGGCCAAATTATCCTGAAATCTGTTGTCATAGTAAATTTATTTTCTCCCCAAGTGTCCCAAACTTGTTTACTGCCTTAGGCCCAGGCACTTCGTAAATTCTTGTATCTCATTTATAAGTGCCCCCATATTAGTGGCATCTTGTACCATGTGCTTGTGGGCCTTCAACTTTTCAACTCTTCTAAAGACATAGTAACTTATTTTTCTAATTAGAATGTGAAGAATTATGCTGAGGGGGCTTAGAGTGATCACAGGTTTGCCATGCTGCCAAACTTAGTATAGGCACTACTATACTTAAGATGTTAGCAAACTTTATATCTCTAGATGACAGTTTATTTATAATTGGTTTCCAATCAAGAAGTGAAGGGAGGGGTTGGTCTATCATCTATTCTCCTGTTCAATATGCAAAGATTCTGAATTTACTGGGATTTCATTTTTATCTTTCTTTCGGTGTCAGTCTCATGCTACTTAGCTGTAACATTTATTTTTATGCTCCGAAGCAAAATGGGGGCTGGTTTGGTCTAGGAGTCAAGATGACTGCTTGGCCAGACCACCCCCTTTTTTAATTTAAGAAGCATTTGAAGGTGTTGTTAGAAATGTCAATTAACTCCATCCTTCAGCAAATTTGGCCTGTTAAGAAACCATTTAACCTAAAAGTTTTAAGTTCTTTGATAATATCCAATACGGAATCAACCCCTCAAACAAAAACCTGATGGACTGAAACTGATTCGCTGGGGTGGTGATTGGGGTGGGTTTCATTTGTTGCACTTTCTTTGCCTTATACTGACGACGTAAAAATTAAAAGGTTGTACACTATTCAACTCTTTTAGAAGTTGAAAAAACTATCAATATTGACCTCAAAGGAATGTAGAAGATGCTAGATTTTACAAACGACAAAGGAAAAAGGGTAAGAATGAAGTAAGCTTTGTCATATGCAACATATTTTTTCCTCAACAAATACAGTTACTAAGAATTTGAATTCTTTCATAGATAGGCATTGTAGTCTTGTTAAAGTAATCTCAGCCAATGTTTAATCAGTTGATGTGATCATTGTTTTGGGAGATGTTTAACATTATTATTTCTACATCTGCCCTGACTTTTTCATTCATGACATTGATGTGCAAAAATGTTCTGTCTTTTGGCCGTCAGTACTAAGAAATATTCCATTTTCCAGTTGGAAAAGGAGGCTACTGCTAAAGGCATTCCAGTAGGACAAACTCTTGATATAGACATCCCACCTCCACGGCCGAAAAGGAAACCAAATAATCCTTATCCTCGGAAGACAGGTTCCAGTCCTACTACAACACATTTAGGGGGAAAAGATCGGAAATTTTTTAATTCGGTTGCCCTTCAGCATGGCAAACAAGTGCTGGACTTGGAAAAAGAACCACAACCTGAGGTGAAGTCTTGTGTCATTTTATTCCACTTTATTCATTGAAATATCTGAGTACTTCCATTATCATTTATCTTTCTGTAAATTATTCAGAAAAGTGATGGAGATGAGAAGCAAACAAATCTCAAACAGAACCAGATTGAGAATTGCTCAGAAGTCTTTACCCATGGCCAAGAAACTCACCATTCTTCTATGTCTTCAGTGAACAAGAATTGTCCAGAAACAGAGGCATCAAGAAATTCTTGTTTCAGGGAGTTTATACCTTCACTAAAGAAGATGAATTCAATGGTGAATGAGAATGCAATGGATGAATCCTATGTCACCATTGAGGATGAATGCAATAGGAAGTTGGATAAGCCTGACACCAAAAGGTCCGTGCAGGAAAATGTGACTGTTGAAGCTTTAAAGTTTGGGAGCTCTTGCGCCTTGCATGTTAAACTGGTTCAGGGGAAGGAACCACATAACTTAATCAGTGCGTTGCCTACAGATGAGAATCAGGTCATTCAGAACTATCCAAGGCATGTCCCTGTGCAAGTCGTCGACAACCACTTGGGACCTTGTATGCAAGCTCCAGTCTCAGAAATGACATTCCAGGACTCTGTATTCCAGCCAGTGGGTGAAAGTCATACTCATCCTAATATATACTTGCAGCCTGCTGCATCCGCAACTACAGAAAATCGAAGTAACACGCCAGACTCTTGTATGCATCAACCATTCCCTACCTTTCCTCCTCCCTTTACGTCAAGTCCAGATAATCAAGATGACTACAGATCATTTCTCCACATCTCCTCTACATTCTCAAGTCTTATTGTCTCTACTCTGCTACAAAACCCTGCTGCCCAAGCTTCAGCTAGCTTTGCAGCGACATTTTGGCCCTATGCAAATATAGAAAGCTCTGCAGATTCTCCCACATGTGGCCAAGGAGGTCTTCCATCAAGGCAACTAAATCCTGCTCCTAATATGGCAGCTATTGCAGCTGCTACTGTGGCGGCTGCAACTGCATGGTGGGCAGCCCATGGACTACCTCCCTTATGTGCTCCTCTTCATGCATCGTTCACCTGCCCTCCAGGATCTGCAACTGCAGTTCCACCACTGAGTACTGGTCAAGTCCCTGCTACTAGGATAGAAAAAGGGGAGACAATTGCTGATAATCCTCCATCGCAAGATCAACTGGAACCACAACATACTGAGGCTTTGCAAGCTCAAAACTTAGCTTCTAAATCACCAGGAAGTTCATCGTCAGATTCTGAAGAGAGTGGAGCTTCCAAGGTAATTAAAGTTGGGTCAAAAGGTGCTGACCATGAGAATACTGCCATAGCACATGAGATCCATGACTCGAGCAAAACAAAAAACAGAAAACAGGTTGACCGTTCTTCATGTGGTTCAAACACAACTTCTAGCAGTGAAGTGGAAACAGATGCACTAGAGAAGCATGAGAAAGGCAAGGAAGAGCCTAAGGAAGCAGATCCAAATCATCCAGCTGCTGAGTCTATTGGCCGTCGAAGTAGAAGCGGCAGCAGCACAAGTGATTCCTGGAAGGAGGTTTCTGAAGAGGTATTAAGATAATTTTATCTGTGAGGTAGTTTTAACCACTTTGTATTATGCTAAAAAATTAGAGCCTTATTGTCACGATGATGCATATTTCAGGGGCGACTGGCTTTTCAAGCTTTGTTCTCCAGAGAAGTATTGCCTCAAAGCTTTTCGCCACCGCATGATATAAAGAGTATGGGCTATCAGGACAATGATGAAAAGGAAATCACTAGTCTGAAAGATGGGGGTGGATTACTGTTAGATATTAGCAGTAAGACCCGGGTACCCTCCTCTGGCCAACAAGAAGCTGAGAAAAATATTGCATCATCTAGATGTGAAAGTAACGAGGAGCAGGGACTTCTGACAATTGGACTTGGACATGGAAAGCTCAAGGCGCGTAGAACAGGATTTAAACCTTACAAGAGATGTTCAGTGGAGGCCAAAGAAAACAAGGTGATGACAACCTGCGGTCAAGGCGAGGAGAAAGGACCCAAGAGAATACGCTTGGAAGGAGAAGCCTCGAGATGACATGACCCATTTAAAGTTGCATACTTCAACAAGGAAATCCTTGCTGAGGCATGTAAATTTGATTCTACGCATTATCTATCCTAACATTCCTGTTTGATTTTAGAGTATTGGCTGCGAGACTGTCGCAAAAACTGTGTATTATGTCTACATTTGACTTGTTTACTCTCTAGAACCCATGAACTGCCTTATATTAACTACCTTGAATAGACTTGAGATTAAAACCGTTAATTATTATGTGGCCCCTGGTAAACCCCCCTTTCTTTCCCGTTTACTTCCAATGGGATTTGGTAGCTTTTTGCACTTGTTTTTGTGGCACTCTTTTATTTGAGTTATTGCTTCTTAAATTGAAAGGTTCTTATGAAATTAGTATTTGTTTGAAACTATGCCTTGGGGATAAATTGACCTTGATGCTGGAAAGATTGGCATTACAGAAGGAACCATTGATGGAAACAGCAAGAAAGGCCCTGCATTTGCAGAGACTCAAATTCTAGCCTTCTTTAGATGATGTCAATGTCTCCTGATGCCATACATGTCCCTAGATTTTTTTTTTTTTTGGTTCTAGTTCTGAAAAATGGCAATCTACAATGCGATTCGAGGATTTAAACGATTCCAGACCACCCTCATCGAATTTCTTGGTCACTGTGTGTCAGTGACAAATATTATGTATCAGTACACTCTCTCACGGCCGATTGAGATCAGGGTTATCAGCTTTCTTCTAAATTTCTTTTATTTTTTATCAACAAAATTGAATTACATTGGCTTTTGATATCTTGCAAAGGTAACTCGGTCTCCTTTCATTTCTCGTCAGAGTAGACCAGTTTTTTTTTTTTAGGAATAAGTTATGAAATATTATTAATAATCAAACAAAATTTATAATAGCAGGAGGTGGCATATCAAACCACTCTCCTAAACCTGATTCGGAATGAGCACCCACAGCAACAGTATGTGCGGCTACATTTGCAGACCTATAAGCAAAACAACAAGATACGGACTCTAACTTACTAATGAGAGAGATACAATCTTGAATAAGAAGACCAAATGCCGATACATCTATAGTTGAAGAATCCTCAATAGATTGAACCACTAATTTTGCATCTGATTCTACAACTACATTTCTCCATAGACGTGTTTTTATCCAGCTCAACACCTCTCGAATTGCTATTGCCTCGGCAGCCTTAGCTGAAAAGAAGCCCACCACACGCCAAGCTCTAGCAGCAAGAAAACCTCCATCCGCTCTACGAACCACTGCCTCAATACCCAGATAACCAGTACTCGTTCTTGTTGAGGCATCTACATTGATTTTCAAAAAACCATTAGGTGGTGGCTTCCATTGATGAAGTGCCCGAGAGCTAGCAGCAGGTACAGGCCGAATATTAGCAATAGACCATTCATCAAAATAGTTTCTAGCCATATGAATTATAGACTACGCATTACACCTCTTTCCGTGTCATACCACTTGATTTCGAAAAGTCCAAATAGCCCATAGCAATATTAACACAGCACTAGCTTGTACATTAGACATTCCTAGCTAAACTTGTCCACACCAGCCCATAAACGAATTAATAGGAAACAAAGTAGTAGTAAATCCAACAAGTCTCTGTATATTAACAACAAATGGACACTCCACCAACACATGCATTATCGTCTCATTGAATCCACAACAGAAAGGACATGAGTCAATTACCGGGACTCTTCGTTGCACAAGGATAGAATGGCAAGGAAGAACACCAGATAGAGCTCGCCAAATAACGTTCTGAACTTTCGGTGGTACTCGCACTTTCCAAAGCTTTTTCTAGACCGCTCCTTCCATTTGATTGTTTGTTGTAAATCAGCCCATAGCAAAAGCATAAGCCGATTTTACTGAATAGTCCCCTCGTTGTTCAAATGTCCAACATAGACGATCAGGGGATGCTCTTAACGATAAAGGAATGGACAATATCTTTTGTTGCTCATCTTCATTAAAAAGATCACGTAATTTGCCTCTATCCCATTGCTTACTTTCACTACAACAAAAAGATGCATTTTGCGTCGTCTGAAAAACGTCGTAGAAGCTCCATAGATGTCGGAGAAAACCTTTTACGACGTCTATTAAAGCGTCACAATAGACGTCGTAGATGGTGGGTAGGTAATGAGTTTTCCCGACGTCTTAGTGAAGACGACGTAGAAGGCTTATCAATTCTGCGACGTTGATGAAGACGTCAGAAAAGATGCATATAATTCCCGACGGTTGGAGAAAACGTCAGGGATTGTATGCTTTTTGACGACGTTGGGTAGACGTCGTAGAAATTTGACAATCAACGACGTCTAATAAGTAGACGTCGTTGATTGTCAAGTATTTATTAAATTATAATTAATTTATTATAATTTTGGTAAATTTTGTTAATAATGGTTTAATATAAATTAGAAATTCATGATTTTTTTTAATTGATCTGAATATTGGAAGAATTTATAATTTAATAAATTTTAATTTTAAATTTTGGAGGAAAAATTTAATTGAATAAATTTGATTTGTTATTAGCTTTTTGTTGAAATATGTTTAATTATTTGCTAAATATAAAATTAACTAAATATTAAAATAATATTCATTTAATAACTATTAAATATTATTTATGAATAAATTTTTTAATAATTCAACAATATTTTGAATATATAATGAATTTTAATAATTATTCATGTATAACAAGACTTGAATATATGCAAACAATTTATTATTTAAATTAAAATTCTCGAATATGTCATAAAACGAAAATTTTAATAAACAAAACGTCATAAGTGTTTAATATATGAAAATGAGTACATGTTTAGTCTGAACGAACATTATATGTAGAATATAAAAGTTCTAATCGATCCTGCATTTCTTTAAATTGTTTAGTCAATTGATCGACTTGAGACTGCAATTCCTGATTAGTCCTCTTTGACTCTTCTAATTCGTCTTGAAGTTTCTTTCTGGCCGAAGTATTCCCTTGTGGTCGAGGCCCAATTCTTATGCCAACAATGTAATCTGTTCTAGTGCCCAGGACTTTATCGCACACTTCATCTACTGTCATCGGATGACCTTGTTCTATTGAACGTGTCATTTCATTACACATTAATTCCTGGAAAAGTAAGAATTAATTACATACACATTCTCATTTAACAAATATCTGTAAATGAATTATGTACTCACCCATTTTGCTTTGCTTTCGGCAGTTGTCCATTGATCTTTTCTTTCATCATAATGAGTGTAATACCATAGCTTCATCCGGTCACACTCTTCTCCATCCACATCACTCTTTGTAAAAAATATTACAAGAAATGCTTTTCATAAATTTGTAAATGTCAATCAAAGTAAAATATAATTAAAAAGATGGTAACTTACAATCTCATGTCGTATCGCTACAAAGGCCTTGGAGTCAGAGTTTGGTGGACATTTGACTTGACTCCTAGCCAGTTTGGCTTTCCGACTTTTGTCCTAATCATACACGTAGGAAAATCTATTATAACATCTATAAATCATAAATACTAAAATATAATTAGTTATGAAAGAAGTTGTGAAATAAAGTTTTTTTTATCTGAATAAGAACTAACCTTTGTAATTGATTACTCCTAATACTCACATAAATCCATCCACTCTGCCAATGTGACACTATCCGGCTTCACATCCTTTCTGTGCTTGGTAAAATGCCTTTTTAAATTATACCTTTGATCTTTAGACCTTAATGAAAAGAAACCTCTGCACATCAGCATGGATTTCGTTGTCAGTCCTCATTCCCTTGATGTCCAACTTTTGTTGTAAAAAATTATAAGTTATTGGTCAACGCTTTAACCAAATGGAAAACACGTACAAATTGGATTGGTTTAGAATACTTACATCTAACTTGTCCAATGCAATGTTCAATTCGTCATCAGTAATTTTTGAAAATTTTGTTCTTACAGGCAAAGAAGTTCGGGATATCACACCAATCTCACTCGATAATTTGGCGGTATGCGGAGTTGGTTGGTCGATCCTTGATGAGGGAGATCTCATCTCCAATCTTTTACTTATCGCCTTATTAATCTTTGCTAATCTGTGTCCTTCCGTGACACCCCTTGTTTTTTTTTGCATTATTTATGGATCCTAAAATAGCAAAAGAATAATTTATAATTAGCATATAACAATTAATGATAAATCTAATTAATGTTAAGATCATACTGCGATACTTTGCGAAGAGGAGCCCAGCTGGAAGAAAGAGTGTGATTTTTCGGTGTCGATAATTAGAAGCTGGAGGATTGGTGGTGTCCGATAATTTGAAGTGGAGATGTACATTCGAAGTTGGTGGAGTGCTAATATTGCGTCGCATGTTCAAAATTTGTTCATACTTATCTCTAGGGCGAATACTAGGCATAGAATTGACTTCTCTTGGTGTTTCGGTATGGTCGGAAGGTGCGCGTGTGCGAGCTTGTGCTGTGTAAGTGTAGGTGCAGTGCAGTGCGGTGTCTTATCTTGTGGTTGTGGACGAGCGAGATGACTCATTAGTCGCACTTCCAATTAGTCGACGATACCATGCACTGCAGTTGTGTAGGTACTAAGGAACTTGGTGCAGCCTTATTCTTCTTCTTGGGTAGACTAGGTCCCATGTCAATACAATCTGCATTCACATCGACATTAGTGCATAAATCCTATGTCATTCACATCAACATCACTGTAAGCAAAAACAAGATGTTTTGAACCTATGTCATTAACCAAACATTCATACATAAAAGTCATTGCACATATTACCTACTATATGGAGGAATGAAGAGATAGATGATGTGTCTTACTATGTATTTGAATACAATCTGCAAATTCTATTGTTCTGTTAAAATGGCATTGTTGCATTCACTTTCAAATGTTAGGCATATCTGCATCAGATTCATAGTTACTAAAAGACTTTGCAAACATATTAGGGGATTGTAGGGGATTTTGGGGTATGAAACATGCTGGTTTAATAACTGATGCAAATCACAAGCCTAATCCTTCATCGAGTTCACAAGCCTAATCCCATCATCTATATCAGTTGTTCTTTCAATGCTAGTTTTCCAACCTTTGTGTTGCTCAATTATCCAATTATTTGGTTTCACATGTCTTGAAAAAGTTATGTTAGGTGTTATACCTATATACATCTGTTATGCATGCTTAGAGAACACAAGATCAAAAACTAGATCAAAAGCTTTCCAAAGGACTCTATGTCAAATACTGAACTTGTATCAAATGCATGAATATGCTATAATGAAGCATCAGTATAATGAAGCAATAGGTTATGATACATACATGCACAAAAATAGTATAATGAAGTGATAGGATCCTATAAACAACAGCTAGAAAGACACATTCATTCTAAATGCATATACAAGTAGCAACCACGGATCCATCCAAAAATTTTGTTTCCATTAACAAATTGTTAGAGTTCATATACAACAACTTGCAACTTATACGCAAAATATGAAGCCACAACTTGGATAGCTTTCATTGGCATTGCAATCCATTCATAAGGAGTCAAAGAGAAGCATGGATGATGCATATAAAGAAATGGTGAAAGCCATGGACTGAATGTTGATGCCTTGCTAATATGTGTATCATGTTTTCACAATTCAATGCTAAGGTTTTCAGATCATTTTCCAATTTATGTGCAGAACATCATTAGTGCTTGTGAGAGATTGATTCCCTTCATCGAACTTCTATGCCATTACATGTCATGGAGATAGATTACATGTCATGCATTAAATTCTGCTATGCTTCTATGCCAATAAACTGCAAATTGCAGGATATGCTTGGAGTAATGCTTCTATGCCATTCACATCCATCAAATTTCTGTTTTAAGTTAGCAAAATAACTGATATAATAGCTCCATTTTCACATCTGGCAGTACATAGCCATGTTTCCAATGAAGAACATCATTAGTGCATTGGAGAGATTGATTCCAATTTGTTTTATGCTTACTTACAATTTGTTTCAAGTGCTAAAGATTGCAGAGTTCTAAAAACACAAAACTCTCCTAAGCCCTTGAACAACATCTGGCAGTACATAGCAATGTTTGCAACGAAGGAAAATAGCATATTTTCAATCATCTTTTGATTATGAGGAAAACAAATAATTTGAGGATGCATGTATGTAACTAGTATACAATATCTCTTATTAGCTAAATTACTTACTGCTATGACTTTCCTCCAGAAATAGTATGCGAGCATTTACACCATTGTAGGATTAAAGCCATTTCAATTGGAAAATATAGCTAAGTAGTCTAAGAACAAAGAAATAGAGAGAAAGAACATAGCATAAGAAAAAATGGGATCATCGGATATTGATAATTCACCACTGTATTTCAAAAATTTGAATATATAAACATTCATCATTTGGTAGAATAGAATGTGAAGGTTATGTAAAAGGAATACTCCTTGTTTGTTAAATTTTAATAAATAGCAATGGAACTGATCAACAAGGAATGTTATACAAAAGAAAATGAATCATAATGCAGTGCATTAGACGAGTGAAACTAGCTTAAATTAGAAAAAGACTTAGCAGCACAATTGTTTTTCTTATTAGTGCTTTTTTTTCCCCCAATAGTCTGTTTTAGTCTATTTTCCTTAGTTGACAATTTTTCTTTTTAGGTAGTTCATTCTAGTCTATTTCCTTTAACTGACAATTTTCGTTGGTGAGAGTAGAATTATTTTTGTGTTTTTTCCTTTACCTAAGGATTAAATAGCTACTAGGGGAAATATAGTTGATTCCTTTCCTAATAGCATTAACTGCACAAGAATACATAAATACTGACTGCACTGTCACTTTAAAAGATGCAGAAAAGAAAGCTTTCCCACAAGTCTGATGCTTTCTTTCTACAAATGATTCTTAGACTTGAAACACGCTACTAATTTCCAAAAGGCTTTTAACACATTAGATTGGAACTTCCTATTGAATACTCTAAAAGCATACGGACTACTAGATACATTCATCAATTAGGTAAATCAATGCATCTCCACTCCTTCCTATGATAAACTCGTAAATGGGGAGCTAACAAAAATAATTAAAGATGGTAGGGGATTAAGAAAAAGGGATCATTTATCCCTCACTAGCTATGGAGGTAATTATAAGAATACTAAAGGTTCTACAAGGAATGGAAAATTCAGATAGGCATACACTCATTACATCAAATAGAGGAACATCAGGTGCTGGAGACCAAAACTAGGTGTATCCTAAACCCTAAAACAGTTTACTAAGTCTAATAGAACTCAAGCATGACATAGGGGATCAACTAATACAAATTAAGGTAATATAAAAGGATAGTTCATCAGGTTGCTTCACAAATTAAGGTAATATAAAAGGATAGTTCATCAGGTTGCTTCACCTTTTAAGTTTTCATCAAATTTTCTTTTTTTATAACTTTTGTAAGTTAGAAACAATGTTAGAGATTATGTTTCTATATATTGCTTTTAGTTGGTTCATTCTTGGTTAATATATTATTTAATTTTCAAAAATAAAGTTATTGTAACCGCCATCTTTCTTTTTATAATTCACTTGTTACATTAACACTTCATAACTTTTCATGTTAGACTTTATTGCATAATCCTTTTAAGATTAAAGCGACATTTTGATTAAGGTTTAAAGAAAACCTACTTAAATAATTGATTTTCAAATTAGGAAATTATTGATTGTGCTATAATTAAGTTTCTTTGAAAAACTTTGAAATGTTTTGAAAATGTTGAATTTGAGATAAAGATCTACCTACATGGAGTTAGGTCAAGCTGAAAAGTACTTTTTTGTGTTGAATTTTTTTTAAGGAATGGGTTAAGCAGAGCAAACTAGGTAGTAGACTAATAAAATGTTAAAGTCTTTACTATAAGCCAACTGAATCATGAGCATAGGTTGATTGAATGTCCTAGAACCAAGTTATATTAATGGCTAAATATTTTGTATAATTTTTGAGAAATCACTTAACTAAGACATAGGAAGATCGAATAGGGAACATAGGTTAACTTTATAAAGGTATAGTCAATAATGATGAGAATGACATGAAATTTTAAGAAAATATCTTAAGAATAAGAGAATTTAAAGAAGGTAAATATCTTAAACAGGGGTTTTTCATCAGCCAATAGATGTTTTCCGCTAGTTTAGACCCATTTATCACAATCAATAAACTCTTAATCATATTAATATTATGTCTACCAATTTTGTAACTAGAACAATAAGCATGTAAAGAGATTATGAAATTCGGTAGACATAAAAATCACAACATTTCCTAATAAAACATACTAGATGAGTTAGGAACATAATAAAACAACAAACATCTACTCCATAATAAAACAAATGCAGCAAAGGGCAATTACCTCAAGATATTGCTCCACTTCAAATCACACCACAGATTAGTGATCTCTTGCAATTGTAGGATGAGCAACCTACAATGTTAAAGAGATTTCCACTATTAAATTTGACAATGTAGGGGGATAAAAGCCTATACGTACGAAAATCATAAACATTTAAAACCACTATATGAAGTGAAGAGAGATACATCATTTTTAGCTACATGAAACAGTGCAGATTAGATCATTGAGAAGTTGAGGAAGAAGGGTTATGAAGTCCTCTATATGGTTGATGCTATTGACGAGTAACTTTGTTGGTCTGTTTGATTACTTATGCAGTCCTCTACTTGTGATATTAGTTACCTTAAACATGCACATGTGATTAAGCAATGAAAATAGATCAACAAACATATAAGTGCATAATAAGAATTTATTCATCATCGTCATCAATGGACTCTTCATATACAATATCACATTCATTGTCACTACTACTTGTCTCTAAGTCATCCAAATCATCATTCAAACGTTGCGCGGAATTCACCACAACATTATTTATTACATCAAAAGCAATATCAGTCCGATCTAAAAACTCTAAGGAACATTCCTCGAGTTCCACTCGAACATCAGAAGACTCCTCAACGTCATCTGCATCTTCTTCACTACCATGCAATGGGATGTCATACGCACGTCTAACTTCACATTCTTGAACAATTCGCCAATTTGAATCAAGTACCAAATCTTCCACTAAAAATATTTGCTTTGCTTGGTTTGCCAAAACAAATGGGTCATCCTTGAATCAAAACTTTGTAACGTTGATGCTTTTAAGAATGCCGTTGACCCTCATATTCGTATTCCCAAGATCGTACCATTTGCATTTGAAAAGCACAACACTTTTACCTTTAACATATTCAAGCCTTATAATATCTGTCAGCATCCCATAAAATGTTATATTATCTTCCCCCATAATTTCCTAACACTGCAACACCACTGTTTTGTGTAATTCTTCGCACATCACGGGCTTCAGTGCGAAATCGCATGCCATTTGTATTGCATACAGTATATTTTTGTACCAAGCCATGAGGTCCATATGCCAATGCATACAACGACTCAAACATATGTCCTTCACGGGAGCTAGTTAATGTCGTCATCTATAATAAGCAATGAAAATTAGTTAATTATATATAATTATTAATTAAGCCCACGCACATACTTTCTTCTCACCCGATGCTTTAACCATGAAGCAAATTGTTCTCTATGTCTCCTATCAACATGCAATGGACTTTATTGCCTCAGCTCATCCATGTGCTCACTATAGGTCATCATAAAGTCAATCAATATTATATGAGATATCTTAACTTATGTCATATCGTAATTTGACAAAAGGTTAGACAAACTTACTCAATGAAGGGCCTAATCTCATGACAGTTCATAAGCACATACCAATGTGCAATCTCTAGCTCATTTGTAGGAAGAGCAATTGCTTTGGAAGCACCAATCGGCTTACATTGTTGAAAGAATACCGAAATGTCACTACCATCAACCATATCATTGATGCGCTCTGGCACGTTGAAGTTGGTTTCAATTCCTTTTAAATACATTGAACAGAATGTCATGCACTCTTTAACAACATACGTTTCTGCAATTGACCCTTCTGGACGTGCTTTATTCCTAACAAATCCCTTTAGTGTACCTAAGAATCTGCACAAATGATTAACCATTAATCGAAAGGCCACTATTTACTTAAATCTTTGATGTAATAAGATTAATGAAAATAATACCTCTCAATTGGATACATCCATCTGTACACAACCGGTCCACCAAGCAAGGCTTCATTTGGCAAATGAATAGCCAAATGTACCATCACATCAAAGAACGCCGGTGGGTATATCATTTCAAGCTTGCATAAGATTAAAGTAATCTCATGACACATATTCTTAACCTGATCCTTATTTAGACTTCGTCTACAAATTCGGCAAAAGAAGTCCCCTAACTCCATTAAAACACCTGCCACATCTTTGTTCAAGATAGAACGTGTTCCTATTGGTAGAATGCTTTGTAACAATACATGACAATCATGAGACTTAAGTCCAGTAATTTTCCTTTCATCAATATTAACACATCTAGATATATTCGATGCGTAACCATCTGGAAACTTCACCTGCTTTACAAACTCACAAAACTTCTTCTTCTCATCGGTAGTCATTATATAGCATGCTGGCGGTTTTCCAACAATAGTTCTATCAGCTGCTCTTATCAAGTGTAATTCTTTTCGAATATTCATATCTTCCAATTCAAGCTGAGCCTTGATTGTGTCTTTGGTTTTACCTTCAACATTCATCAAAGTTCCAAGGATATTGTCACAAATATTCTTTTCTATATGCATGACATCAAGTTTATGCCTTAATCTTAACTTATGCCAATATGGTAGTTCAAAAAGAATACTTTTTTTATTCCAATTAAACTCCCCTTCCAATCTCCGTCTCCTCTTATTGTTGGGATGCTTGCCATAACATATTTTCTGCATATGACTTAATTGTTCCAACATATCATCTCCACTAATGAAGTTAGGTATAGGCCGATGATCACTCTTGCCATTAAACTTCTTGCTTTTCCTCCATGGATGATTATAAGGAAGAAAACGACGATGGCCTAAGTATCCAGTCTTACTTTTTAATTTACAAGAAGGAGTGTCCTTGTTACAAACAGGACATGCCATGTAGCCTTTTGTGCTCCAGCCAGAAACAGTACCATAGGCTAGAAAGTCATTAATAGTCCACATTAAAGCTGCATGCAATCGAAAATTCTCTCCTTTTGAAACATCAAATACATCAAAACCATCCTCCCATAACTTCTTTAACTCATCTATTAGTGGTCTCATATAGACATCAATGTCTCTACCGATCGCTTTGGACTGGAATAACCAACGATAGCATAAAGAATGACTCATCCATACACATCGAGGGGTAAATTGTATGCTAAGAGAACAACAGCCACACACTATATGAAACGGACAAATTACCATGTGGATTGAATCCATCGATTCTAACCCTAGTCTAACATTACGTGGTTCTCTGGCAAACTCAGGATATAGCTCATCAAAGCTCTTCCAAGCTTCTCCATCAGAAGGATGAACCATGTTATAACTGTCACCTTTAGTCCTATCATTATGCCACATCATTTCTTTAGCGGTCTTACTTGACATGAATAATCGTTGTAATCTAGACTGCAATGGAAAGTACCGCAATACTTTATGTGGTATCTTCTTACCCCTGCCATCATTAACTCTCCATCTTGATGTTCCACATTGGGGACAACTTTTCAAGTCCTCATACTCTTTCCAATATAGGATACAATCATACTTACATGCATGTATCGACACATAACCCAAGCCTAGGCTCCGTAGGAATTGATTTGTTTCATAATAGGACTTCGGCAAAGATTTACCATTCGGTAATACATCCTTCAACAGAGCAAGTAACATGTCAAATGATTTATTGCTCCACTTGTTGTACACTTTCAAATGAAGCAACTTCATAAGAAAAGACCACTTAGAAAAATTCGTACATCCCGGGTACAACTCTTCAGTAGCTTTACTCAACAATTCATGAAACCCACCCATAGTAGAATGTGCAATGCCTGTAGGACGACTCCTTCCGCCTTCATTAATTGGATGATCATTTACGAAAGTACCCATATCATCAAGCAAAGCTTGCATCCCATCATCCTCCTCATCGCTATCACCTTCATTAAAGTCCGTCCCATCTATGTCAACATTGCCAGTGTCAAGCCTTTCTTCCCTAGGCATAAATCTATATCTTGGCTCTTCACCATGTAAAACCCAACGGGTGTATGATTGGTCAATGCGAATTGCATTAAATGTTCAAACACATTTGTTTGAGATCTCTTATAACAATTCATACAAGCGTGCACAGAGGCATGAAATGTCACACTCTTTGCCCTTTTTCCAGTGACAAAAGTCATAAACATCCTTACTCCATCTATATATTCACGAGAAACCCTAACTTTGTTCATCCAACTCTTGTCCATAGAGCAACAAATACCTATCAATTCACTCTAAAATGAAAACATTATGTTATGTTAGTAAGCGAAGGATGAGGAAAGGTTAAATACGTACCTAAATGAAGTTGTAGAACAGCTAACTGTTAACGTAGGAAAACTTATTTTTTGCTAACCTACGTTTATAATGTGAATTAGGCCATTGCTCTACACATACTAATATGTATAATTTGCCTTGATATTTCATAAACTATACGGACAACTAGGGAGAGAGCAATAAAAAAAGTCATAAAACAAATTAAGCAAAATATGACATTTCATTTATGTATTTATGTATGAATGCAGGATCCTTACTTTAGCATAAATACAAGAAAACACCATGTGGCATCTCATATAGCAAACCTCATAGCTAAAGTATGAATGCAAACATAATAATTAACAATCGAGCAACTTTATATTATAAGTTATCATACCTGGTTCTTGTTTTCCAATGGCACCTCCAACTATCTCCTCCTTACACTTGCAACTAGTATCTGTCATCAAGCACGAATAAGAATTCTATTATGTTCTTAGGAATAGAAGAACATAGGTTGCTATCTTTGATGCAATTAGTCTCAATTTTTATTAGTGGAATTAGCTTACATTTCATCTAACTTTCATCTCCTTGCTTATCTATAAATTAATTGCTTTTGCATAAATAATTTGTTCAATCCAACTCTAAATATTATAAAACATATTGTTAATATTTTTGTTGGATGTTTTGAACAATTCCTTGAGTTTCTCTCCATCCATGTTGCATAAACACAATACTTAAATGTGATCTTCAACAATTTTTGTCACCTTTAGATTTGTAATTGAATTTGTTTACCCATACAATCATCCTTATCCAATCATCCTAAATGCATTGGCAATTACAAAAGTCTAGTACTTGCTTCCATAAGATTGATGTGTAATTGTATTTGAAGAACAAGTGCATAATAATCTCTTGTTCCTCTTCTATAAGGTTAATATGTAATTGCATTTGAAACAACAATGATTAATGTTCTCTTATTCTTTATTATAGAGAAAGTGAGACCCAACTTTCTAATTCTTTATAATCTCTTGTTGATGGTGATTGCTAGCCCTAATATATCATTTTACTTCTATATAATTGTTTCAGGGTCCTTAACAACTTTGCATACGCAGCATATAGGAGAATTACATCATTTGTAAATGAGTAGTGATGTATCTTTATCATTTTGCATTTATAATACTACTTGAAGGATCCCTTATTATTGATGTACTTGTCAATTAACTTTCATAGAGCTTATATAAAAATTATGAATAGATAAGTGGATAAGCAATCCATTTTCCTTAGCCCTATTTCTTTATTGAATAATTGTGTAAGCTCTTTATTCACCATAATGTTATAGGATGTTGTTATGATATATAGATCTATTAATTTGACGAATTGTTTTGGATATCCTAGAACCTATATTACATTAAGGATGAATTCTTATTTAACATTATTAGGTGCCTTGTGCATGTCTATTTTCATCATATAACTCTTTATTACTTTATTTCTATAGCAATCCTCACGTTTCTTATATCAAGAGTATATTATATCCTATATTCCTCCCTTGAATGAATGATACTTAAATTGGATTAATGATTGAGCTTAGGGTTACTTTCAATCTAGAGACTAACATCTTAAAAATTCTCTAGTATATTACATTATAAAAAGATGTGGGTCTATAATCTTAGATGATAAAAGGGTTAGGATTCTTAGGAATGTGGAAAATAAAAGCTTTGTCCACTTATTTATACATTTTATCCTTTGAGGGAGGTTTTAAAATTTCCTTTGAGACTAGACTTCCAACTAGATGCCATGTATTTTTTTAGAAAAATAGACAATGTTTCGACTAGGCCCTACTATATTGGCATGAAGTTTAATGATGAGATTCATTTTAGGGAAGAATAAGCAATTATGTGATTACAAATGGATATGATGTTTCAATGATGAGATTTGGTGTGAAAATGAATGTTGCTTGTGAGCCACAATGTCCCTTTAAGTAAACAAGCATAGTTGCAAGAAAGTGTAAAGAAAAAAGCAAGTTAGTAAGAAATTGATCGCAAAAGAATTCTTACACAAGTTCTAGGAGGACTCTAAACTAGTCAATTATGAGATGATAGACGATCTTCAGATGAATTATGCATTACATGTAACTAAATCTAAATATTATGGGGCTAAATGTAAAACTATTGTGATGCTACAAGGATCTATGCAACGTCATTATGCAAAATTATGATCTTATGAACAAAAATTGTGATGGATTGACAAAGAATTGCTATTCATTATTTAAACTAAACTTGATGAAAAGTCTGGAAAACTAATATTTAGGAGGTTCTACATAGGATTTAAGGTATTAAAGTATAGTTTCCTTAGTAGTTGTAGGAAAATAATATGGTTAGATGGAGGCTTTGTAAGTATGTTTTTTAGTGGTGCTTTATTATCTATAGTAAGGAGTGATGGAAACAATCAAATGTACCTTATATATAGGGTTATTCTAAGGGGAGAGAATTACTAATCTTGCAATTGTATTTTAAATCTTCTTGGTGAAGACCTAAACATAAGTGAGAATTCATTAACTTTTGTAAGCCATTAACAAAAGGTCAACATTCAAATATTCGTACTGCTTATTTTTATATATGTGTTGAATTATTATACTTACATTATATTGTTTGGCTCATTCTTTTTTTGTGTTTAGGATTTAGTGGATGCATTGAGAAATCTCTTCCCAAAAGCTAAGTATAAAAAATGTGCCTTATGTGTTTATACAAATTAATATAATTTGTATAAAGGTCACAAATATAAGAGTTTATTTTGGCAAATCTTAATTGCACAATAAAAGTGGAATTTCATGAGATAATAGAGCATTTTAAGAATATATAAAATAAGGCTTATGATGACTTCAAAGTAAGGAATCCTGAGACTTTTGTGAAAGCATTTGTCAACATAAGACCAAATTATGAAATTGTTCACCATAACATATTAGAGACATTTAACAAAATCAGTTATGAAGATAGATCAAAATGCTTGATCAAAATGCTAGAGGATATTCAAGTTGCTTTAATGACTCAAATTCATGAAAAAGGGATATGGTGATCAAGTCTACCTATTATATATGTTCAAGGGTGAGGAAAAAGATAGAGAATGCATAATAGGAAACAAGGCAATGTATCATCAAGACAAATGGAAGTTTTAAGTTTGAAGTAACACATTAAGTTCATTGTTGATTTACAAGTACGAACATGTTAATGTAGACTTTGAGATTTAATAAGGATCCTTGTAAGTATGCATTTATTTGTATATCATATAAGAGGGAGGATATTGATGGGTATGTGAGCTGATATTATAAGCGTGAATGTTATTTAAATAGTTATTAGTATGTCATGAAACCCATTAGTAGTCTAAAATTTTGTTCAAAGACTGAAAACTTGTAGCTCATATTACCTTATTTGATCAAGAGGATGTCTTAAAGGCCCAAAAAGGCCAAAAGAAGGGATAAAGATGAAGAATTGAAGAACCTGAACAAATAAAGCAAAGTAAGAGTACTCATAAGATATCAAAATTATTTTAGAGTTTGTCATAATAAAAAAGGATGCAAAAATATGGAGCAACCTTCGAGATAACCTAAAATTGTGAAAGTAATTGTATACTTATTTATAATTGTGTTTGATTCAAATATTCTTTAAATATCTAATTATTCATTACAAATTGTACATTATTGTAATGATAACAGGAAAGACCCACTAAAAAATCAACTTTACTGGGAGATTAAAGTCTAAACTTTACATTAATATTGTTATTCAAAATGAATAAATGACAGTATATATTCAGCCAAACTATAAATGTTAATTTTCAATGAGTTCAATGGTGACTAGCATAAGCTACTCACCATTGGATCAAAATAAGATGTTGAAGTCCACCAGAAGCTAAACAAACATTTAACTTCAACCTCAGTTCAATCGAAGACCATTCAAAAGGAAAACCAACAACAAACATGAACTCCAAAATAAAACAATAGCATAGAAGGTTAATTACCTCTACAATCTGCTCCACTGCTAATGACACCACAGTTGATTGATCTTTTGAACCTGTAGGAATAACAGTTACATGCACTGTTAAAGTTATAAGTTGAGACGGCGAAAAGGCTATAGGAATGAAAAGGCAGATGAACATAAGGCTGGGAAGAAGATACTATCACATAATGCAAACCCAAATGCATTGTGTTACAGATAATCAAAATAAACGATTAAGCAACCTTAAACCCAGATTAAATCATCAACTACAATCGACTCACATTAATCGCAAGCAAAGTCGTTCGATGACTTACCTCAACCAGTACGCACATGCCCTCCGACTGTAAATGACAGAAGCTCAAAAACTGGTGACGCAAACTCCACAGATTCCAAATGCTACACAGGATGAGAGAGGGAAGGTGGAGGAAGACAGAAGGTGGAGGAAGACAGATTCTACAGATCGAAGCGCGGGCGGGAGAACGAAGATGAGACCTCTGATTTTCATTTACACAGAAGATGAGACGACGTCATTATGGGGGGCTGTAACACGACGTCGTCTCATTTGGTGGGGAAGGGCATAAGTTAAATACATGGACCTGGCCTTTCCCGACGTCTATTTCTAACAGACATCGTTTTTTCTATTTTGGCACGTCTTTGTACCAAGACGACGTCAAAAACTACACTTTTTGGCGACGTCTGAATACAACGTCTCAGATTCTACGAATCTTTCATGACGTCTTACTAGACGTCGCGATATCCTCACACCATTATCGACGTCTACTTTCAAAACGACGCAAAAAGCTTAGTTTTGTTATAGTGTTTGGATTAAATCTGACGCCAAATAGGAAGAACAGTTCAATGGCCGAGGAGAAGCAATTCTCATATTATCACTGTTAGGCAACCAAGGAGTGTCCCAAATATCAATACTGTTACCACAACCCACTCTCCAATACACACCCTCTTGAAGAAGCACCCTTGATTCCCAAATACTCCGCCATATATAACTAGGATTCGATCCCAAAGAAGAAGAAAGAAACGAAGTCGTTGGGAAGTATTTTGCTTTTAAAACATGGGCAACCAAAGATCCTGGATTGGTAAGAATTTTCCAACCTTGTTTCCCTAATAGAGCTAGATTGAACTCTCTCAGTCGCTTGAAGCCAAGCCCTCCAACTTTCTTAACTCTAGGCATCTTATCCCATGCCATCCACCTTATTCCTTTCTCATGATTAAATCCATTCCCCCACCAAAAGTTAGCCATCACGCTCTCAATTTCTTGGCATAATGCTTTAAGGAGTAAGAACAACCCCATAACATAATTCGGGATAGTTTGCAACACTATTTTCAAAAGAACCGATTTACCGGCCCTAGAGAGAGGTCTTCGCTTCCATGAATGCAATCGTCGCCAAACTCTATCTTTAATAAAACCAAACATTGCTTTCTTATTACTCCCCACATGAGACGGAATACCCAAATAAGTACCAAGAGTATCATTTTCTTCAACTTCCAACACATTACAAACCGCATCTCAAGTTCCTCTAGACGTATTTTTTGAAAAAGAAATGAAGGACTTGTTGAAATTTATTTTTTGTCCTGAAGCCGATTCATAAGTGTTGAGAATCTTTTTCAAAACCCCAGCTTCCATAGTGTTAGCCTCAAAGAACACTAGACTATCATCCGCAAAGAACAGATGCGAGATAGCCGGACCACCTCTAGAAATCTTACCAGCATGCAACTGACCCTCTGAACCCCCACTCGAATTAATTTCGAAAGACCCTCAGCACATAATATAAATAAATAAAGGGACATGGGGTCATCTTGTCGAAGTCCACGAGTCAGTAAGATTGGGCCAATTTCATATCCATTTTACAAAACCCAATACTGAACAGTGGAGATTCATTCAAAAATAAGTTGTACCCACCGATGGTCAAACCCCATAGCAGTCAAAACATCCCGAACAAATGTCCATTCCATCCGATCATACGCCTTGCTAATGTCCACCTTGAGCGCAACAGAATAATGAGAACCCCTATTGCGTCGATGAAAAGTATGCATCATCTCATAGGCAAGCATACAATTATCTTGTATTAATCTCCTTGGAATAAATGCCCTCTGGCTTTTTGAGATAATCAAAGGTAAAATATGCCAAAGTCGATTAGCAATCATCTTCGTAACAATCTTCATCACCACATTGCAAAGCACAATGGGTCTGAATTCCATCATCAATTCCGACGAGTTAACTTTAGGGATTAACACAATAGTCGTATCATTAAGGCTTAAAGGAATACGTCTCTCATGTAAAATAGAAAGACAAAAATCAGCAACATCTCGCTCAATCAAATCCCAATAGGCTTGAAAGAACCCTGGGTTAAAGCCATCCAAACCTGGAGATTTATCCGGTTTCATTGAAAAGGATGAAGTTTCAAACCTACAGATTAATCTCTTTGTAATGCCTACACTTGATGAAAAGGTTTGGGCTCTTTCCATCTAAATCTATCAGGTAAAGTCTGATTTAACTGAATTTGGATTTTAAAATATATTTAAACTTTAAACCGAATTTCAAATTTAGAGGATTGATTTAAATTTAACCTAAAATGCAATATGATCATTTAGATATTGTTAATAATATCTAATATAAAGCTCAACTAGTCTTATTTACTAGTAGAGAAAGGATGGATGTGTTTGACTCTCTTTCTATGACAATAAATTTATAATTATTATTTTAAATGATAGATATATATATATAATGAGTGCGTTTGGTAAGCGACTTATAAGTTTTTTTAGGATAATTGACCCATTTTTAGAGGTTTGACCATATTGAAAAGCTATTCTAGTGTTTGGTTATGAGCTGGTTGGGTTGGCTGATTCAACCCAACCCAACTCTTTTATAAAAAGCTCCAATATAGAGGCGTTTTTACATAACATTTATCAAACTATTTGTAATGACCATAAACACTGTAAGGCTTGACTCTTGGGGAAGCTAGGAAGTTCACTTTTGTTGTTGTTTTCTAATTTTTATTTTATTTTACTTATTATTATAATAAAAATTAAATTAAAATTTAATTTTAATTATGTTATTATTAATTTATATAAAATAAAATAAAATGATAAAATAAAAACAAAATATTTTATTTTATTTATTTTTAAAATAATAATTTAAGATATAATTTAAATTTTAAAATTTGATTATTTTATTAAAATTATTTAATTAATTTATAAATTATAGAATCCACCACTTGTTTGAAAAGACTCAAACACCACTCATATTCATCATCCAACAATTAATAATAATAATTAATTTGTAAAATTTGTTTTCTATATCTTAATTAATTTAAACATTTTAATTTTTTATTTATTTGAATAATTCAAAAATTATAAATCATAAACAAAATATATTAAATTTTGATTAGATTAAAATTTTATTTAACTCTAATTTATTAATTCATTAAATAATTTATTATTCTTTATTAAGAATATCCAACAAAATACTAAAATATATAATATTTATATCCTTACATTTTTTAAAGTCATGTCCTTATAAATCATTTTACACTTAAGCATTAATCTAAAGCATTAATTTTACCAAACATCTTTAACAGTTAATCTAATCCATTTGGTTAATAAATGATATAATCATTATCATTAACAAATGATAGAATCATTATCATTATCACTAATTACCAAACAGGGCTAATATGTAAATTACATTAACTTAATTATTAAAATTAAGTAATAGACTTAATATAAATAAAATGTATGCGTTTTAGTGTATTTCTATTTTTAATAATCTTCCTCTACAAAATTTTAAATAAATTACAATATGTCATTCTTATTGCAACTTGAATTTATAATCTCTCAAGTACTATATAGAAAAGCTTGTTCTACTAATTTAATTACCCTACATTAAATTAAAGATTTTTTGTTTAAGAAAATGTATGGTCAGTGATTAATGAATATTAATAATAAGATTTTGTTTATTAAATAGTGATGTCAGTTAAACTATAAAAGAGTATGACATAACTCGCAAGATTCGGCATATACCTAGTAAAGGAGGCCTTGTATGATTGGCTTTATAGCATTTAAAGGAAGACGAAAGAGACTGGCCAAAGTCTGAATAGATCCAACTACCTTTCCTCCACATCAGACACGAGGCAGTATCTCCGTGATTTGATCACCTCTTCTTTCTATTTGCTTCTCATCTGCAAACAAAAATGGCATGTATCTAACTTCCCAACACGTATATATGGACACTTGTGCGCGGGGATAGGATCACAGCCCCATTCGTTCCCTTGCTCAATATCTGTGTTCCTTCTTAACCTATCAAGGTAAGTTTCTCCTTTTTCTTTCGGGTTTTCAGTGGAAGTCTTCGTTGTTATGTCTTTGGGTTGGGGAGGTCACACTTAATATTGCAACTAATTAGCTCATTCATGTTTCTGGGATTTTGGTGCATGGCACATCAACCATCGGATTCTACATCTTGTGTTAGTAATCTTTGAAAGTTTGGAACTTTGGTACGATTTAGTTTAGATGCGGAGGAGTAAAAGCTCTTCTTCTTTTATTGGTTTAAACATGCAAACGTACAGAGCCTGGAAATGGGATACGCCGGTTTCCAGGCAAAGACGCATCTTGCAGTCTCAGTCGTTTGGTGTTGACACCGTCTTGGTACATAGATTTTCTGTACTATCCTCTACTTGTTGGTCTATTACTTCCAGTAAACAAATTGCTATGTTTTTGTGTATTCTAGGTAGATTCCATGAAATGAGGCTTTGACGACCTTAACTTTGCAGGAAATGTCTCTAAGCTATCTGATGTTTCAACATTACATGACTATAGACCTGAGCTGTTACCAATGCATTATATTTTAGTATATATGTCTACGTTTTGTCCCGAGGGATTTTACAGTCACGAATTGAGCTTTGCGAAATTTATTATTGCGAGTCTAACAACCATCATCAATCAAGACTCATTGAAAAGTTCTCTTCTGGTTGCAGATGAGCGAAGAAACTAACGGAAATGAAGGCGAGGAAAAACGTGCAACACCAAAATTGAATGAGAGGATCCTTTCATCTTTGTCAAGAAGAACTGTTGCTGCACATCCTTGGCATGATCTTGAGCTTGGTACCATCTTCGCACAAAATCATCAAGTTGTTCTGCTTTTTCTTTAGTTTGTTTGTGGATAGTAAATACTCGGGATCCAAAATTGATCTTTTGCAGGACCTGGAGCACCTAGTGTTTTCAACGTTGTATGTTTCGCTTCCAACCTTTTCTTAATTATAGAATTTGAACAATACAAATGTAGAACATAGTTTTAACAAACTGATTAGATCAAGCAACAATTGTTTGATATAATAATTATATCGCAGGTGGTTGAGATAACCAAAGGTAGCAAAGTTAAATATGAACTTGACAAGAAGACAGGATTGATCAAGGTATTGCTTATTTCACATCTTCCAGGTTCCAACTTTATAGTCATGTACTTTTCTTTTTTTTTTTTTGGTATACCCTCCTTCTCTTTGCACTTTCCTTTCTTAGGTTGATCGCATTTTATACTCATCGGTCGTATATCCTCATAATTACGGCTTCATCCCACGTACATTGTGTGAAGATAATGATCCCTTGGATGTTTTAGTGCTCATGCAGGTAAATATATTCATAGTGCATAGTAATTCCCAAGATAATGCACTTCTGCAAAATGTCTGGGCTTGAATTTGACATTTTTATCTAGGAACCAGTCCTTCCAGGTTGTTTTCTCCGTGCCAGGGCCATTGGACTCATGCCCATGATTGATCAGGTATTATCCTCTGGTTCCGACGAACTAAACACTTGATTCTGAAGAGTGTATTGCCTGTTGAACTCTGTGCACTGCTTGCTTTATCATTTCATTTCAGGGAGAGAAAGATGATAAAATCATTGCTGTATGCGCTGATGACCCAGAATACAAGCACTACACTGACATCAAACAATTGGCACCTCATCGCCTTTCTGAGATCCGTCGTTTCTTTGAGGACTGTATCCCCCACTCACCGTTCCATGATTAACACTTTTCTTGTTCGCTTGAATCTTGTTTAGCATTCTGGTTTCCTTAATATTTCTGAACAGACAAGAAGAACGAGAACAAGGAAGTTGCGGTCAACGAATTTTTGCCTTCAGAGACGGCTTGTGAAGCCATTCAATACTCAATGTAAGTTTTCTTTTCACTTCATCTTCGAAACGTCTTCTTTTCCCGAGTACAATTTAGTCCAATGCAGTACCAGTTAATTCTGAGCTACTTGTCAGGGACCTGTATGCTGAGTACATTCTTCACACCCTGAGGCGGTAGAGAAAGGCTATGGTTCCCAGGGTTTCTTCCCAAGGGAATTTCAGTAATTCTAAATAAGCGATTCTGACAAAGTTTCAATATATCTTGAAATTCAATTTTCATGTGTAATCACAGTGATATTATATCATGTTCAAGTATTTATAAGTTTGAGAAGGTGCAAAGTTGCAAGTATTTTTCATGCGTAAGGTCCACTTATACGCGGAGGCCGTCAAACTGTAACCCTTCAAGTTCCTGGCACCGGTGATTTTTGTTTTTCTTGATTCAGAAATATGGCTTTAACAAATGTACCATCCTTTTGATAATTATACTTATTTAATTTCTTTACTAAAAAATTCTAGAATTGTCATTTTTTTATGTTTCTGTCTAATTATTTCAATATATTGATAATGTATTTTGTTGGAGAAAATTAGCCCAACCTAAACCACGATAATAGCAAGAGAACTAAAGTATAAGAAACTAAATCAATACACATGTAATTTACGTGAAAAACTCCTCTCGACTAGGAAAAATATTACGGTTCGAATTTTCACGGACTAAAATTAATCCACTATAATAATTAAGAGTACAATTGGCAACTAACAATAATAGTATCAAAGACAAGTACAATTATCTCAAGATTTTAGTACAAATTGAAAAACCTAATCAATTTAATACTCTCTACAAATTTAAGAGATACCAACCCCGAATACCTATCGATGATGATCCACCTCCTCTTGATTATCTCACCAAACAGTTGACGTCCCGCACGTAATTAAAACAGTAAAGTAGGCCTCTCTTTTTCTTCTCCTCTGTTCTGGTTTTTACGACAACTCCTTGTAGCAAAAAAGGGTAAAAACCTATTTATCTAATCATAAATTAACTTCTCCAATCATTATAAGAAAACGACACAATTTGCAACATTTAAAAAATATCACAAAATCTTAAGAAACGTCACATAATACAATTTGTGATGTTTTAAAAACGTCACAAAAAAACGTCGCCAAATGTGATATAGGCAAAAGGTTTTTGTGACGTTTTCTATAAAATGTCATGGAAAACACAGACATTCCGCGACGTTTTAAAAAATGTCATTGAAAGATTGGTCTTTTCGTGATGTTTTTTAAAACATCATAGAAAGTCACATTCCACAACGTTTCCAAAAACGTCCCTGAAAGTCACATTCTATAGCGCCCCCTTACCGTAGGGTACACACCGGGACGCCCGTGGGTCATCCCGATACATATCCTACAATAAGGGAAGGCTACGAGCAGTCAGTCACTAACACTACAATTCTTTCATGGCATCGCACTCATAAAATCATAATATAAAAATCACTAAAATTTTGAAACCGAAACACTTTCTCATATCATTTCATCAAAACAGAACTTTACATGACTATCAGTTTTCCACTGTCTAAAAACATTACTCCAAAAGGGAAAACTAATTCAAAAATCTATCTAGGTCATCTCTAAAAAACAATCCCAGCTGACCGACCTGTGTGTCATGACTTTTCTCGCCAACTCGATCCCACGGCAGGAAAAGTCTCTCTCTGGAGCTAGGAGTCTACTATCTCGATCCTAAAAAATAGATTGCAATTTTGGGTGAGTTTGCGAACTCAATGAGAAACCATCATCGATGGTTCACTCAATTCATGCATTTCGCAGACAATTCACAGATTCCCATACAATAGCAGAAATCAGGATTTCACAAAATAGTTGTCACAGAAATATAAGCATTTAACCCTTTTTCCAAATCACAGTACAATTAGATGCATACATAACATTTTTCCATTATTTTCCATTTTAAAATAATATGTGTTGTGACTAAGCGCCTGCACTGTCCCACTATTGGGCGCATTGATCGGTGAGCCTGAGGCTCTAAATTGTCCCAAAATGGGCGCATTAACATTGAGCTTATAACTCTGTACTGTCCCTTTTCGGGCGCATTAAACGTTGAACATATAGCTCTGAACTGTCCCTTTTCCAGCGCATTAAACGTTGAGCATATAGCTCTGAACTGTCCCTTTTCGGGCTCATTAAGCGTTAAACGCGTCTTAGGGGTAGGAGAGCCCTCTAGGTATACACTACTTCTCACGCGTCTTAGGGATAGGAGAGCCCTCCAGGGCTCTTTTTCAGTAGTCGAGCTTGTAGCTCTCGATGGCAGCTCCAGTCACAACCGTTATTAATCAATCGTTCATGGAATTTATTTATCACAATGCAATCAGATCCAATTTATCGAAAACAGTCATATTATTCTCAATTACACATTATCATACAATCACAATTTATTACATTGAAGTATGAACATTTCACATTCACAAACAGTCTACACTTCAATGTAGCATTCAATCCCTTGGACCTTCGGTCCTAGATTTCAAACATAACAGTTCACAAGATACTCATCATTATTCTCCACAAAATTCTAAGTACAAAACATTTAACAATCAAAGATTGAGGAACCAACTAGGTTACTCACCTGTAACTTCCGAGCTACTGCCTGGAAGTCCCAGCAATATCCGTGGAATGTCGTTCCAACGGTGCCTCTATAACAGTCAAATAATTTTCCATTACTAAATGCACAAACAGAATAATTCAATGATGCACGTGTCGCAATTAAAAGATATACGATGCATGTTCGTGACCTTCCCAGCGTTAATTCCCAATTTTCACTTTCTTTTGTCTCGAAATAATTTTTCATACTATAGACAACACAACATTTAGACAATACCCTTAAATTCTCAAGAAAGACCTCAAAGCCAAAATTACTATTCATTCGGTCAAATTCACCCATTATAGTAAGTTTCTAAAACCCCAAAAGCATTTCATTTATTTCATGAGTCTCCAAATTATACTCCAATTATCATACAACAACACTTAGGTTGAAATAAAAACGTATCCTCAACTTTCATTCAATAATGAGATCCTACTAAATTGAATACAAAATTTCTTACTTCACCTCAATTATAGACCTCTTTCTCTAGTTTATAACGAATCAAAAATCACTTCAATTGGAGGTCTACATCATTAGTTATGACCTAAAAACTAAAATAAATCAGTTTAGAAAATCAGCCTCGTCGCGGCCAAAGGGTGCTCGTCGTGGCGTCTAACACGCTCGTCGCGACATCTCACACGCTCATCGCGACGAGGATTAATCCGCTCGTTGTGACGAGGCACACGTCGCGGCGAGTACGCGACGTGCAGGTTTCCGATCGTCTTCTTCGACCAGTTTTTCACCCATTTCTCTTCTAAACTCAGTCATAACTCAACACAACTACTCCAATCTTACTCATTAAACATCATAAATGCATTTCAACTAACAAATAAACAACATACAAGAGATTTCCTTACCTATTTAAGCTTCCAACTAATTAAACTCCCGAAAATCTTCTCCAACTCTTTAACACCTACGGCTCTCTCCCAAAACCACAACAATCTTCATCTTTACAAGGATTAAGGTTGATCTTAACAGCAAGGAAGGAGCAAGCAAGATGGAGCACAAAAGATCATGAAGGGAGGAGGAAACAAGGATCACTCGAAGAAAGAAGAAAGAATGCCCTAGGAGAAGAAATGAGTTTACTGCCAAAGTGGTGTTAGAGTTTTTCAAAAGGAAAAGTCAAAAACCTAAGGCATTAGGGTTGAACAATAGACTTTCAAACCTAGGAACTTGTCACTTATCAATACCTCAAGCATAATTTAAAATTTTCCTCTTTTCAGATTCCATTTCTACCCAAATTCGTCTCCAAAATTTCAATAGCTCAACATATTAAAATTCCTAAAAGCATGTGTCTAATTTCCCATCGTCATTGAACAATTATTCAGTACTATTAAGTCAATCAGTCCATCACTTGAAAAATTCTTGGGTCCGAACTTTTTCTCCCAAATTGCTAGAAAATTTCTAAGAATCACTCTAACAACTGAAACTCACTCCTAAGACTTCCCAAATCACATTTTCAAACATAATTATCTCAGAATTCACAAATCACATCATATTCACAAATAAATACCAGGAAAATGCCATGAATGGAATGCATGTACATATATGTGCATGTGCAAAATGTCTCATTCCTCTCTATATCGAGAGGCCAAATGAATGAACAAATCAAAATATGCAATGTGACCTACTAGCCCGTCCCAATTTACCATTATACCATTCCCATCGGTGATGGGATGTTACACATTCCGCGACGTTTTCACATTCCACGACATTTCCACAAACGTTGCGAAAAGTCACATTCAGCAACATTTTTGGAAACGTCGTCAAAAGTTTTTTGTGACATTTATACAAAAACATCGCAAATAGTATTTTTTAATTATTTTTTTTCCATTTTTGAAAATAATTTTATTTAAATAATTTTTAATTTTAATAATTATTTTAAAAATACAAAATTTTAAAATCTTATTTGTTTAATAACTTTCAATATTATTTATGAATTTTATTTATTTAATAATTCTTCAATTTTTTAGTATATCATTAATTTTAATAATTATTCATATATCATAAGGATTTCATACTGCAGACAATGTATTATTTAATTACAATTCGCAAACATGTCATAATATACTAATTAATATCAAAATACATCATAAGTGTATAATAAATAGTCATAATTATATAATATATCAATATGAGTACATATATCTAACCTAAACGAATATTATGTGTAGAACATAAAAGTTTCATGAGCTTTTTTTGCTGTTCAAATTGAATTCTTTGTTGTTCGACTTTGGTACTTAGTCGATCTTGCATTTGTTCAAATTTTTTATTCAATTCATCGACTTGAGACTGTAACTCCTGATTAACCTTCTTTGACTCCTCTAGTTTGTCTTGAAATCTCTTTTTAACTGAAGTCTTCCCTTGTGGTCAAGGTCTAACTCCCATGCCAAACACAAAATCTGATCTAGTACCCAAGACTTTGTTGTACACTTCATCCTCTATCATTGGATGACCTTGTTCTATTGAATATGCCAATTCCTTACACATTAATTCCTGAAAAATTAAGAATTAATTAGATACACAGTCTCATTGAAGAAATATTTGTAAATGAATTATGTACTCAACCATTTTTTTTTTGCATTCGATAATTGTTCATTGACCTTTACTTTCATCACAATGATACCATAGCTTCATCCGGTCATACTCTTCTCCATCTTTGTCACTCTGTTGTATAGAAATATATTACTAGTAATATGTATTATACATTTTGAAATGTCAATCAAAGTAAATATAATTAAAAAGATAATAACTCATAATCTCATGTCGTATCACTGCAAAGGCCTTGGAGCCGGAGTTTGGTCGACATTTGACCTGAATCCTAGCCAATTTGGCTTTTTGACATTTCTTAATCGTAAACATAACAAAATCTATTATAACATCTATAAATCACAATTCATAAATATTAAAATATAATTAGTTGTCAATAAAGTTGTGAAATTAAGTTTTGTGATCAAATTAAATAACCTTTGTAGCTGATTACTCCCAATATTTGCATAAATCCATCCACTTTGCTACTGTCATATTATGCGGCTTAACATCCTTTCCATGCTTGGTATAATGTTTTTTCAAATGAAATCTTTGATCTTTAGACCTTAAGAAAAGAAACTTCTTGACAGCAGCATGTACTTCATTGCCTGTCCTCATTCCTTTGACTTCTAACTTTTGTTACAAAAAATATAAATTGTTGGACAAAGTTTTAGACATATGGAAAACACGTACAAATTAGATAGTTTTATAATACTTACGTCTAACTTATCAAATGCAATGTCCAACTCTTCATTAATTATTTTTTCCATTTTATTCTTACAGGTAAGGAACTTCGGGATACCACACCAATCTTACTCAAGAATTTAGCAGACTGTATGGAGTTGGTTAGTCGTCCTCCAGTGTGGGAGATCTCTATCTCCAATCTCTTACCTATCGCCTTATTAATCTTTGCCAATTTGTGTCCTTTTGTGACACCCCTTGTCTTTTTCGGATCAGTTGTGGATCCTAAAATATAGCAAAGGAATATTTTATAATAAGTATATAACATACTCTTAATTGGTTAGATAAACCAAATTATTAAACTTATATGTTTCACCAATGTGATGTGAAAGATCATACCTACAATGCTTGCAGAAGTAGCACTAATATTGGAAAGGATAGTGTCATTTACTGGTGACTGATTATAAGAAGCTGGAGGCATCTCTTAAGAAGTTAATGGAGAACTAATATTGCGTCGCATATTTAAAAGTTGTAGATACTGTTCAACAAAATCTACAAGCCACAGAGTCGTTCCTAGTACCCACACATTAAGTATTCTAAGGTCGTCTCCCTCAAGGACTAAATCATTACCGTCAAATTAAATCTAATTATTTGAATGAAATCGACCATAAACTCTAAAAGATGATTGGATTTTAGTAGACAATAAATTGTAAATACTGAAAAATAGCAAATAGAGATAAATCGAAGATTTGAAATTAGGGCTTGGGGTTCACCAACTCAAAAGATAGATTCATACATTATGAGATTGATTGAATGTTAGGTTATGAAAACAGTTGCACAACTTTACCCTTATCTTTTCTCAAAGCATACAAGAGTATCTAACTAGTTGATTACCATCTCTCAATGTGCAAACTAACTAGTTAAATCCATGAAGAACAAGCAACCACAAGTTATCATACTAGCTTAAGATATCTCTATCTCTAAGTCTGAGGTGTTCATCTTCCTAAAGCATAAACCATATTTCACCTCTCAGTACATCATATGATTCCTAAGATTGCATCTATGGAGATCAAGCATAGAGACAACAATGAAATACAATAGAGATAAACATAACCCAAGAACTTTCATTCAACACTCAATCATCCATAAAATACAAATTAATCCCCAAGTAGGCTCCCTAAATGAGGTTTAGTTCCAGAACATGATACTAAAAGTCAGACACATAAAGATGTTCAACACTTAAGAAAGAGTAGAGAGAGAATGTGGGAAGAAAACAAGACAATGTTGTCTCCAATATTTGATGCCAATCCCCCAAAACTTCCTATCTTTCTCTTAATTTTTTCCTCCTTAAGTGGTAACCTCGTTTTTAATGTCCAAGCCCCTAATTAGGTCTTCAAAATGAGTATTTATAGTGTCTTGGGTCCAAAGAAACCTAGTTTCGACTAAACAGGGCAGAGCAGATCATGTTTAGGCCACCAATGTCCATTTAACAAACATGAATGTCCATTAAATGGACATTCTCGGGTCTGGAACTACATTTTTCTAGGCGATATCTGTTAAACGGACATGGATGTCCGTTATATGTGTAGGGAAATCCCGGTGTGTGCATCACATTCACACGGTGCGGGAAACAAAAATTTTTGTTCCGGGACCTTCCCGAAAGTCAGGATCCATGTGTCTATATAACAAACTCAAACCATAACGACCAAAGGAGACCGTCTCTAACGGTATCCACGCAGAGATCGGAGAACCTAACCGGGGCAAACCCTTTGACCCGGGAATAGCTAGAACAAAGTAAAGACTGCTAGATCTTACCTTTGTTCTTGGAGAGCTCAAGGAGAAACGATGGAAGGAGGATGAAACTTGGAGAAGAAGAGAATCGTGAATGTTGAGAGAGGAGAAGCTTGAAAACCAATTTTCAACTTCTTCATCCTTAATTCACCTTTGAATTCTTCATCTTTTATACCAACACTCACGACACTCATAGCCACTTGTCACGATGATGACCTTCCACTTTGTCTTTTGTCCTTTAGTCCATTTTGTCTTTAACCTTTAAAGACATTAAATGTTAAAGGATGAGTCATCAACGTGTCCCTTCATCTTCTCCTTCCATCTTCTACGTTAATAATATATATATATATATATAAACGCTGAAGTGGTCCAGACACACTAGGGTTGGTCCTACCGGGTCCCGGTATGAAAAAATCACCGAAGACCTTTTTCAGCAATATCGATGTCGCGATCTCATCGGGACATATCTCGATCTCATCGGGATCCATTTAATCCTATTGCTCTCCATTTATTGGATCCCTGTCTAAAACTATTTTACGAATTCTCCGAGTCACTCTTATGCGTGTGACCCATTAGGTTCCCGGTTATGTTGGCCACTTAGATTAACACTTAATCTGAGCAAGTCATGAGCGGTATCTAGCAACACATCATGACCCCCAATTGACCGGAAAGTAATCGTTTTACGAATAAACATATATTCATCATAAACCATATCACGAACCTTTCCATAGACAATTACTGTGCAATTCGTCCTTTCACCATGCTATACCCCACTTGATTATGAGTATGGGCAAAGTGTCAACTCTTACTAGACTGACTATGTCAAATCTAGTCCAAGTGACATCAGTTCTTGTCCTGGGACTCATTACTTTATATGTCAATGAAGACATTCTTCATGACATATATGCTCCGGCCAGAGACTTCCAAGTAATGACCCTGACAAGAGGCCATGGGTATCATCTTCTGCTATCACAGAAGTGGTGAATCCTCTATTGGCTACTCAATTACCTTCGAATACCTCAAGTTATACCCAATCACCACCCTATGAGCGACCTCTGTAAGGCAACAAGGAATGGAGTCAAAGCACATAATCAGTATCCAAGATATCCTTGAGCACCTCAAGTCTAAGGATATTTGCATCATTGCTATGATGAGATTATCACTGACATTAAAATAGGACATCCATGTGATGATCTCATAGCAGGTCATCCAATGTACTTACTACCTCTAGCAAGCATTCACATCTCAACCCTAAATATCTCATATTTACAATTTCTGAGATCCACTGCTTGATCAAATCAAGGAGCTTGAGATGTGCTAGTCTCTCCGGATTAATGATGTCCAGTTTTAGTAATCCTATGACTAGGATAATTTAGAATCTTGACATAATTGCACATGATAGGAATCTCAGTAGTATGATCACATCATAATTTCCTTCATGCTATGTCATATATCATGGACTTCATTAATTTGCTTATAGATCAATATCAGTTCATAAATAATGAACAGCAAAGTAATGAAATATGACTTTCTTTATTTAATTAATAAAGACTGTACACAACTTTGTACAAAACGCGCTAAAGGCGATTGTCTTTAGGGCACTACTCTAACAATATGGACATTCTTCTGTTCACAATTTTTGCATTTTTGACCCTCCAGTCAATGGAATCTCTCCTCGGAGTCTTCATAGAAGTTATAGAGCTCGGGCTCCTCTTTGCAAGCGCCCATAAATGATCTTAATTTGACATCTGCAAGAAAAGTTATGCCTTTCACCCCCACAATCTATCCAATTGTACCTATTAAGCAACAAAGTTGAAATGTGAGAGAATTGAACAAATAAGGCTTTAAATCCAAATAGAAATAAGTCAAATTAATTCCAATTCAACCCAAAATCTTCTAAGAGTAATTTGACTCATTAAATAATTATCTCTAGGATGAGTAATAGGCACAGATATGACATCTCTTGGTGTTGGAGTAGGATCAAAAGGTGCAGGTGTGTGATCTTCTGGCTATGTAGGAGCAGATGGCTCATCAGCTACATTTCCAAGAAGTTGAATGTACCGCAACTACAATTTTGTTGGTACTAAGCTGCTTGGTGCAGCCTTATTCTTTTTCTTGGGTAGACCTAGTTCCATGTGAATCACCTGTATTCAATTCGACATTAGATTTCAATGATACTATTAATTGAATAAGTAATATTCATCAACCATATTTAAAGAAAACAACATAGTCTACAACTAAAAAAAGACCTAGTAAATCAATGTAAAAGGGCAAAGATCGAAAATTTATATAGTCCATAATATAAGTACCTAATAATAAGATGGGGTTATGAAATAAGGTTTTAAGGACCAACAAGAGTTGGTGTGTCCTGCCTAATCTTTGGCAACAACTTTATATATATTCAAGTAAACATTCATATGATTACACAATAAATGGAAGAATTATTACAAATAGCTAGAAATGGACATCATAATTCCCATAATCAATGAACAACCCTTTCTTTTAAGATAATAATTCAAACAAACTTTAAATTGCCAGTAGTCCAAAACTATTAATATTGTTATAAGTCCAAATATACTAATAAAAATCAGACACCATCAAATTTCTTAAATGGTCCAAAACATTCATTTGAGACCTCATATAACAATTCATGCAACGTGAACAAGGGCAAAAAATTTCACAATCTTTGCCCTTTTTTCAGCCACAAAATTCATAAGCATTCTCACTCCATCAATGTATTCACAAAAAATCCTAACACTGTTTATCTAACTCTTATCCATAGAGTAAAAAATACCTATTAATTAAATATAAGAATGAAAACATTATGTTATGTTAGTGGCAAATTAACAAAGACTCTTACTCGTATGCTTAATGAGGTAGTTTGACACTTTTCATCAAAGGTCCCAATAAATAGAAACATACAATCACCTAATACACAATAGCTCCGTAATTCATACATCAACTCTTGACAATTTATTTATTGTATTATTTATGTAATACTTTAATGGAATTGCATAGAGCAAAATATGGCATTTCATAGAACAAATTCAATAGTTATTGTATGAATGCAAACAAACCAATTAACAATTCAGGAACTTGATACTTATAAGTTAGCATACCTGCTACTTGTTTTCCAATGGCTCCTCCAACTATCTCCTCCTCGCATTTGGAAATTGATACAAATGTCATTAAAATTGTCATTTGAACGAAGAGATCTTAGGTTTAAGGGTAAGTTTAACATCACTTCGAGACAATTATAAGCTACTGTAAGTGAAGAAGAGCGACAATTAGGACCAGTAACCACCAAGTTTATGAACTAAACAATTGATATAGTGTATCATTGTATTTCAACTTGTGACAAATGATTTGGTGTATTTTGTAACCAAATCATATATTTGCTACTTAAACTAAATAAACATTATTACTTTGCTTAGAGGTTGTATATATATGATAAATTCACGAGAAGTATCTATGTATGATCTTATGCAAGGATAAATGATGTTTTTGGATCCAGTGGTGTATTGGTTATCAAACTATCGTATGTTTTTACCAAATTATGAGTTTTAACATATTACATTTAACTATACTTGTTTTTAGAAGCAAAACAATGTTGAATAACTTTTAGCACAAAATTTTATATCTACATTCAATAATAAAAAGTAAAAAGTAGTAAAATGTATTACTATCTCTCTTTAATGTTCTTAATGAAGCATTTAACCCACAAAAGTAAACCACTTTACTAGGGTAAACCATGATAGATTTAATTGATAGGTTTTGGGATAAGAACTTTATGATTGTATTATTCTTATTCCACTAGAAAATATCTTATAAAAACCTTCTAAATGACCCTAAAATTTTATAAACTTGTCTCATTTAATAGAAAAACAATTTTTTCCTTCTAATCATTTAACCTTTTAGGAATTATCAACAATTGAGACATCGTCCTCATGCTGAAATTATTCCTCCTAAGCTTGTATTAGTGCATGAATTTGAGCGATTAAAAGGAATGATAAATCCCTAGCAAGCTCTAGGCATACAAATATAATGCTCGGGCTCAGACTAGTGGCATTGAGCATTGGACGAATATTAGGGTGAAGGAGTCAAAGCCCACACTTAAAAGAATCATAGTGAAGCCCACCTTAGCAAGCTTGGGGTAATAAATGTTTTCATTGCCATTTAGATACATTGTGAACGATTTCTAAGGTTGAAGGTTGTGTCTATTAAACATGGTTTTTCAGGTTTCTTGGATATACACTTTCTTTTTACCAATCTAATTTTTCTCTTCAAGTAATGAAATTTCATAAACAAGAAAGGACAGTTCACATGGGAACAGATATAGAAGAAGAGTACACCCTTCTTTTGTCACCTTCAATCTTCCTATTTCTTCAATTGCATAAGCAAGGAAGAGTAATCCACCAATCTTTCCAAATTCTTGCATCATAGGAAAGGAAATGTTGTGGTTAGAATGTTCCACTACAAGAAAAGTTGAATCAATATACTTTTTAACGTCCTCCCCAATATGTAGTCTCTATAAACAAAAAGATGAGTCCTTAAGATATCTTTTCTTCAAATGTGACTACTTTCTTTTTACATTGAGTTACTTCCAAAGTCTATGCAATTATAGAACGCTTAGTTATGCATATTAGGAAATCTTCAGTAGCCTAAGTCTAAGGAATGGACTCTCAAATGTTAACAAATCTTTGAACATTATAGCATTTGGTACTCCCCAAATAATATACAAAAAGAAAGGAATGCTAGACATTTCCAAGGACAAGAAAAAGCAAAGGAACATGTATTATGTGACAATATATAGGTTATCAAGGAGCAACTTATGACCAACCAAATTCATGTACATTGTAGCTCACATTTGGCAACAAGATAGAACCTATGAGAAAAGAACAAAAACCTTACACAAGGGATAGGAAGCATATTGTACTATATGCATAACCTTTGTCTCACATAGTTAGCTGTATTAGGGGTTTTATTAGCCCCTTTGCTCATTCCTAGAAGGATGTACCTTATGTTTTAATGCTCTTGTATTGTAATTCTATTTATTATTTAATTTCCAAATATATAAAACCCAGTTAGATTATTATTTATTGTTTACATTAAATAATTATAAATAAAATAAGAAATTAATAATTTTATTTATTCATTTTATTACATAATAAAATAAAAATTCAATGAAAGACTTAAATTACTATCATATTAAACATATTTTATATTATTATTTATTAATAAAATATGATAATTTAATATACTATTTATTATTAATAAGATGAATTTATTTTAGATATTAAATATTTATGTATACCTTTGACATAAGTAATTAGATATTAATAAATTAATTAAATTGTTACATGTGCCTAGAGAGGGTAAGGATTTTGATACCAATGAGGATACCAATGGGAACAACTAGGCTGATTCATTTTCTATAATTTCATATCCTAACAAACGGATTCATCTTTAATTCTTAAAATGTAGGAGTTTTTGGGAGGCAAGATGTATCTCTACTACTTCTTAGTTTATGGCTAATTACTCAACCTCAAGAAACATTTTATAAAGACATCACTTGTAGAATAGAGAATGGCAAGTCTGCTTATTTATCGTTAGACAACTAGAGTAAGATAAGCGCTCTTAATAGAACAAATATGATGTCAAGTCTGCTATATATTTTGCTTACTCTCTCTAAGGTAGAAGGAGTTATTGAAAGCAATGAATGGTCAAGCAATCTTATAGGCAATACCCTAATCTAAGATATTATTCCATATACAGACTTAATCTTAGAAGGGGGATACATACATATGGAAAAAGCATATGCTAGGATCATTCTCCAACTTTTCTTATAGTGGAACAGTCTAACCACAACATTAAAAAGTATATTGATTTAACCTCATTTGTTTCACACAAACTTAACCAAAAGTTTCATTCTTCAGAACCATCCATCTCTCTCACACGCATAACACAAACACATACATAAATAGCCAAATTTCTAAGATTGAAGGCCATGTCATACTAATCAGATTATGTACCCATTAATTTTCAATTAAATTTAACTATTTAATGGGTATGAATGTACATATGTAAATAATTCTTTGTACTATATTATACTCATGTTTTTTGTTTAATAAACCTAACACGGTAAAAGAAAAAATTTCAAAATGAAACTCATTCAAGGTAGCAAAAACATATGGATATTCTGCAACTCCCGAAATGAACAATCCCTCAAAATACATTAAAAAGATAGAAAGAAGACGAAAATATCTTGACAAAATATGCTAGAGAAGACGACCACAATGGATGGAAATGCAGCAGCTTGACAGAGAATACGCAGACGACTGAGTAATCTGGAGGAGGAAGAATGACGGAGCAAATGATCTAAAGAAGGAAACAGGTGTAGGTTTTGGGGGGTGGAGGGGACTCGGGTAGAGATTTTAAAAAATGAAAATGACGTCGTTTGGTTTTAAACCAAACAATATCGTTTTGTTCCTCAAGGCAGAAATTTTTAAGTATGCTAACAGCTACGTTTTATTCAATAAAACATCGTGGTTTTTATTTCGCGACGTTTTATTGCTAAAACGTCACAAAAAGTGTTACAAATGAAAACGTTGAGAAAATTTTAAACTTTTCATGATATTTTTTAAACGTCACAAAAAGCCTTTACAAGATGCTTTATCAATAAAACATCGCGAAATTTTATTAATTTCTTGTAGTGAATAAGTCACCAAAACCTACCACCTATGGGTCAATCAAAGAACTCTTTATTTATTGGGCCACCACTTATAAGTAAAACAAAATCCACCTTTGCAAAACTCACATAGCTAGTATTTGGAAATTGGGGATTCACCTAATGTATTCCTCCCTCAACCTAAATCACCAAACGCCCCCACCTCATCTAAGAATCGGACGTTCTTCTTCATGACCTTATCCTTTCGGATGCAATAGCCTTCCACATAACAAATGTTGATGTCAACCTTCCTCCTTTGTATCACCAAGTGAGCACCGCGGTACACTTTACATCACCTCCCTCTACCAACATATCTAGGCCCGCATCTAAGGAAATAAGGCTACCACAAGCACTTAGCACATACCTCACATTGTCTTTCATACCATCATTAATCTTCATCCTCATGATCCCCATACTTTGGACCTTCAATTTTTGATTACCCACTATGTTGATGTGACCATACTCCCCATCTTGGAGTAAAGTATCAAACAAGGCTTGATCTCTACAAACATGAACTGACACGGCTGAGTTCAATACCCAACTCTCTTGGCCCTTCTTCATCTCACCATGAGTAGCCAATAACAAATCACCATCACCATCACCATCACCATCACCATCACCATCATTGATCACCACATCGGTGAAATCATCATCAACATCTACTTTAGTTTTGCCCTTCTTCTTTTACATCAAATGGAGACTCTTCAAGTCCTCTATTATCTTTGGACATTCACTTTGGATGTGGCCCTTCTCCTTACAATAGTAACACTCTACGTTGCTAAAGTCTTTCACGCACGATTTCGATCTACTCCTTGATTTATCTCCCCTTCTCTCTTGATTCCACCCTCTCTTAAACTCCCTTATAACTAGTGCTCGATCACCATCACCTGGAGAACTTCCATCAACAAGTGTCATCATTCTTTCATTCTCCCTCAATACTATCACAACTTTATCTAGTGTAATATTCTCCCTACCAATAAGCAACATCATGATAGTGGGTCGGTAGGACTTGGGTAAGGAAGCTAACAACAAGAGAGCTTATTCTTGATCAACGATCTTCTCATCCACATTCTTCAACTAGGTCACTAGTTGGTTAAACAAATTAGTGTGGTCCTGCAGTTGTACCCTCCTCCATCCTAAATTGGTACAACTCTCATCTCAAGCACGAGATGTCAGTCAACCATTTGGAGGCATACACACTTTGGAGCTTATCTATCAAAGCTTTTGGATCTGTCTCACTTAAGTAGTTGTATTTGATCTCTAGAGTTATAGCCAGCCGAATTGTACTAACTGTCGTTTTCTTCATCGACACCTATTTGGCATCATTTAAACTCGTCGGCTTGTCCGCTTACAAAGCCACATTTAAATCTTGTTGTACAAACAGGTGCTCAATAGTACTCTTCCACACTCAAAAGTTTATTTTCTTATCAAACAAAGGAACGTGAAATTTGGAAGCAATGTTTTCACCCATTCTCTTCTCACACTAATTTCTCCCTAAATCAAACAAGCAGTAATTTTCCCTACATAAGGACCCTCCAACCACAACTCCGATGCCACTTGTTGGGAAAAATTACTACAACCTTAACAACAATAATAGCAAGAGAAATAAGTGAAAGAAACTAAATCAACGCACACACTATTTACGTGAAAAACCCCTCTCAACTAGGGGAAAAAATACGGTCTGACTTTTTGCAAACTAAAATCAATTTACTATAATAATCAAGAGTCCTATAGGCAACCAAAAACAATAGTCTCAATGACAAGTACAATTATCTCTAGGTTTTAGTACAAATTGAAAAACCTAATCAATTTAATACTCTCTACAAACCTAAGAGATACCAACACTAAATATCTGTCGATGATGTTCCACTTCCTCTTGACTATCTCACCAAACAGTTGTCGTCCTACACGTCAAAACAATATAGTAGACCTCTCTTTTTCTCCTTATCTGTTATGATTTTTACGACAGCCTCCTTTGTAGCAAAAAAGAGTAAAGCCTATTTATCTCATCATAAATTGACTTATCTAATAAGCTACCAAAACCTACCACCTATGAGTCAATCAAAGAACTCTTTACTAAGTGAGTCACCACTTGTAAATAAAAAAAAGTTTATCCTTGCAAAACTCAAATAGTTAGTATTTGAGATTTGAGGAGATACCTAACAAATTTTACGTGCACTAATATATAATAATTTATATTAAATTAATTTGATAAAATATTAAAAAAAAATTATTTTGAAAGTTTATAATTTCATAAATTTCTTATGAAATTTGTGACACACATTGACACCAAGATTGGGCTATCCATTAGGCTGGTCAAAATGAGAGGCTCAACCAGAGTATTGATTACTGTACCATTCAAGACGGTTCCGGCCAAAAAATGAAACGATATAGGCCACCACTAGTACCGGCCTAAAATATCGGTCGGTACTAGTAGTTTTTATTCAGTACCAGCCGATATCGACAGTATCAGAACATACCGACCGGTACCGTAAGTTTTCAAAACTGGAGAGACTAGATTGTGAAATTTTAAAAATAAACCCTAAAAATAAAATTCCCAACCCCCCCCCCCCAACCTCTCGACTGTTCTTTAGTCTTCTTCTTCTCTCATCTCTGCTGCCTTTTCTTTGTGCGTCACCGCCTCTTCTCCTCTTCTCACAGTCGCATCGCTGTCTCTGCTCTGGCACTCATCCTCCTCCAGTCATCCTCCCTTGGCATTGATTGAAGAAGATGCTTCCTCCACGAGGACCCGAAGACGCCAACGGCCACCACCTTCTCCGCCTAAAGCCACCGCATTGCAGCACCACTACATCGCACTGAAGCCATCGGAGACGCGTCCACACATTGACCCGTGACCAAACTTGACGACCCGTCGAAGACTCGAAGTTGGTTTTTTGAGTTTTTCTGATTTCAAAAATTTCTTACTTAATTCAAAATTTTATTGTTTTTTGGTTGATAGTTTTGGTAGGATGATCCGATGATGCATGGTGTTGGAGTTGGTTGGAGTGTTGACGGTGTTTTTTGTGTTGTTGTTGGACGATCCGATGATGCACAGGAATGTGAAATGAAATGAATTAGGTTGTGTATGAAATGAATTGGAGTGTGCAATGATCCGATGATGCACAGATGATCCGATGTTGTTGGAAAATGTTGTGTATGAAATGAATTAGGCTGTGTTTGTGTATGAAATGAAATTATGAATATTTAATTGAATTGGTTGTGTTTGTGTATCTAAATTCTAAAATAAATGTCATTTGTGTTGGTTAAGGGTTTGGTTCATGTTGTTTGATTTGGTATTTGGTTTGGAATGAGTCATGATAATTAAGGACATCTAAGGTGTAAAAAAAAGAAATTGTGATATCCCACACAAGACACAAGAGATAGGCATCATAATTTCATATCAACAGGAAGAGAGGAAATGAAAGTCTTTATACGATTATAAAAAAGACAACTAATCAATTTTCTTATTATTATTTGTAGATATGTAAAATTTTTAAGTTTGAATTAAAATTAAAATAAGACAACCATGAACCAACCAAATTCACCCACTTTGAATTTTGATGCTTTTACCGTTGCTTTTTAAATCATAAACATTGAGCCAAATTTGTTATTTACCTTATCTTTAAGATGTGTTGTTTGATTGTTTCCTAATCCCAAAATTATTTAGGTTGTAAATTACAATTTTGTATAACAATTACGAGTGTACATTACAAATTCATAAACTAAATCATTGAAATACTGAACATATTAAAGTAAAATATTTTTTTAATTGGAATTTGTTGGAATTTGGAAATAAAATTGTAGTTGTATGTTTTATGAATGTTGGAAATTGGAAATTGGAAATTGTTGGAAATTGATAAAATAGAAATTGTTGATGTATGTTTTGTGATTGCTGAAAATTGGAACTTGATGGAAATTGAATTTGTTGATGTATGTTTTGTGATAGTTGTAATTGGAATTTTTGGAAATTAATAAAATAAAATTGTTGATGTATGTTTTGTGATAGTTGTAATTAGAATTTGTTGGAAATTAATAAAATGGAAATTGTTGTATTATGTTTTATGATTGTTGGAAATTGGAACTTGTTGGAAATGGAATTTATTGATGTATGTTTTGTGATTGTTGGAAATTAGAAATTGTTAAAATTAATAAAATAAAATTATTGATGAATGTTTTGAGATTGTTGTGATTGGAATTTGTTGGAAATGGAAATTGTTGATGTATGTAAGTATGTTTTGTGATTGTTGTAATTGAAATTTGTTGGAAATAGAAATTGTTGATGTACGCTTAATGAATATTGAAAATTTGAATTTGTTAGAAAATGATAAAATGAAAATTGTTGATATATGTTTTATGATTGTGGGAAATTGGAACTTGTTGGAAATAGAATTTGTTGATGTATGTTTTGTGATTGTTGGAAATTGGAAATTGTTAGAAATTAATAAAATGAAAATTATTGATGTATATTTTGTGATTGTGTGAAATTGGAAATTGATAAAATGAAAATTATTGATGTATGTTTTGTGATTGTGTGAAATTGGAAATTGATAAAAATGGAAATTGTTGATGAATGTTTTGTGATTGTTAGGATTGGAAATTGTTAGTTATTATTAGAATGGAAATGAAATTATGAATGTTTTGTGATTGTTGGAATTATAAATAGTTAGGAATGGAAAAAATAATGAATGTTTTGTGATTGTTAAAATTGAAAATTGTTAGAAATGAAAGAAAACGGAAATGACATTATGATTGTTTTATAATTGTTGAAATTACAAATTGTTGGAGTATGTTTTGTGTTACTTATTATATATGTTGAATGTTTTGAATTGTTAGTTTTTCACTTATACAAAATGAGTTATATTATATAATATGGATATGCATATTGTCATTGTGTACAAAAATTATGTGTTATTTGTTTTTGTGTATAGATAAATGAAAGGAAGTTCAAATACTCCTGATCAACCTATTTCAGGAAGATATAGTGATCCAACTTGGGCTCACGCTAGTACGGTTCCTTGTTAAAAGAATCATACCATTTACTTATTTTGTAACAAGTATTTGAAAGGTAGAGGAATTACCTGATTGAAAAGGTATTTAGCTGGGGTTAAAGGAGATGTGAAAACATGTAAAAAAGTAAGTCATGATATGAAGTGACAAATGAAAACATTGCTTGATGAACATTAATTTGAGAAAGATAGAAGGGAAAGATTGAATTTTGAAATTGGTAGTGGAAGTTTGTTTTCTGGTTTCCATGGTGATTATGGAAATGTTGAAGGTCGAAGTGGTAGTGGTACTCGTACTGGTAGTGTTCCATCTCAGCCTTAGGATCATGAAGAATCTGATATGAGGAAGAGAAGAAGGCAGATGACTAGTTTCTTTGCACCACGAACAACTCCTGGAACCCAACCTTCAATTCGTAGTGCAATGCAATCAAAAGATGCGACTCACAATGTCGATATGGCAGTAGGTAGATGGTGGTATGATACAGGTTCATCATTCAATACTTCTCAATCTTATTATTATCAACCTATGATGGATGCAATAGCCTCTGATGGTCTAGGATACAAAGGGTCATCAATTGATGACTTAAGAAGTAAACTTTTGAGTTGTGCTGTTTCTGAAATTAGAAATTATTTGGCTGAAAGAAGAGTGAGTTGGGATACTTATGGTTGTTCAATTATGTGTGATGGTTGGACAAATAAGAGACAAGAGCCTATTATAAATTTTTTGGTTTATTCTTCAAATGGCTCTATGTTTTTTAAATCTATTGATGTATCTGACCTTATTAGAAATGCTGAGACTTTGTTTGAGATATTTGATGAAGTTGTGAATAAAGTAGGGCCGGGAAACATTGTTCAGTTTATTCTTGACAATGATTCCGCTTATAAAGCGGTAGGGAAAAGGTTGCAGAATACCTATAATTCATTTTTTTGGACTCCTCGTGTTGCACATTGCATTGACTTAATGCTGGAGAACATAGGAGATTCTAGATATTTTCCTGTTATTGACGAGACTATGTAGAAGGCTAAAAAGGTGACAAATTTTATTTATAATCGTGCATAAATTTTGAATTTGATGAGAAGGAAATTTATCAATGGTAGGAATTTGTGTCGCCCTGCTGTGACAAGATTTGCAACAAATTTCTTATCAATTCAGTCTTTTGTTTCGATGAAAAAAGAGTTAAGGCAAATATTTACAAGTGATAAGTGAGCTGCATCTCAGCATGCTAGGTCTAATTTTGGAATGAAGGTTTGTAGTATTATATTAGAAGATAGAAAATTTTGGTCGCAATGTCAATTTGTTATCCGAGCTTGTGAGCCTTTGGTGAGGGTATTTCGGTTGGCTGATAGTGAAGAAAAGTGAACAATGAGTTATATTTTTGATGCTATGGAGAGAGTGGCGAAAGCAATCAAGGTCAATCTGAAAAATAGACCTTCTTTATACACACCATATCTCTCAATCATTAATGAGAGAAGGGAAAGACAACTTTCTTCTCCATTGTTTATAGCTGAGGTATTTTTGAATCCTAGTGTGTATTTGAGACTGGATATTGCAAAGCAAGCTGAAGTTAGTAGAAAAATGCTTTTCTCAATTACAACAACTGTTCCTCATGACACAATGCAAGATCTTTTAAGCTCATAAATAGAGCTTTATAAGTTGTCTTATGAAGATTTTGGAATGCCAATTACTATTCGACAATGAGGAAAACTTTCTCCAGGTATTACTTATTTCCTATTTCTTATTTGTTAAAAATTAATTATCACTTTATTTTGTTTATAACACTACCTTTGTTATCTTATAATTTGCAGTTTCTTGGTGAAATCAATTTGGAAATAGTATTCTAGAATTGAAAAGGTTTGCGATTCGAATTTTAAGTCAATGTGTGAGTGCAACTAGGTGTGAACAAAAATAGAGCACATTTAAATTTATCCACTCAAAGAAAAGGAATAGATTGGAGCATAAGAGGTTGAATGACTTGGTTTATGTTCGTTACAATTTAAAGTTTTAGGAAATGTATGTTATTTTCATTATTGTCATTATTAATTTCGATATAATTTCTTATAATTTTCTAGTAATTAAAGTTAATTGTTTATTAGGAATCTTAATAGCACAAGTAGTTCAAATAATTCAATTGTCATTGATAAGATTGATGTTTTAGCGAATTGGGTTTCTGAAGAACCTAATTTGATTGATGTGAATGATTTGGATTTGGAAGATAATCGTGGATGAGAAAGCATTGACATGTCATTTGGTACATTAAATTTGAATGATAATGATGATGAAGCTTCTCTCAATGATGAGGATTTTGTATCAAATGATCACTGAGGTCATTACAGTTCTAGCGAGTATCCTCCCATTGACGATTGAATTTCAGGTTTTCATTTTTCATCTTCTTTTAATTTTACTCGTATTTGATGTTTATATTAAATTGTATATATGTAATGTAACTGTAATATTTTTGTTTAAAGTTTAACTTCTACTTGATTGTTTATTCGTCATCACCTCTTTTTGTAATATTTATTGTTCTTTTTATCGGATGTTTTAAATCTTTTGATGTAATATTATTTATTAAAATGATGAAATTTTATTATTGCAATATTTTAAATACTTTGTATTATTCTTAATTTTATAATTATAAAATGATGATTGTCTTTGTTTATATTAATTGTGGTTATTATTTATATGTAAAATATTTAAAATTATTGCTATTTCATATTAATTGTCATTATTATTTATTATTAAGATTTTGAAAGCATAATTGATATAAACGAAGAACTAAGAAAGATATCTGATAACTGCATAATATACTAATATAAACTATTTTGCAATTTTTAAAAATTTTAGAGATTATTTCATAAATTTAAAAATTATTCAAACGATCTAGGGTATCGTAGGTATTGACGTGACGATTGTTTTAAATTGATCCAAATCTGAAGTTTCAGATGCGGTATTTATAACTTTGGGCTCAAAACATGTAAGAGTCAAGTTTCGAACAATTTACTGGTCCTAAACAAAAATGAAAAAGCAAGTTTCGAACCAAAAACAAAAAGAGTCTTAATCTTCTTCATTGCGATATGTTTGATTCTATGGAATTATGTGATAACATGAACACGAGAAAAATGAAAAACTTTTGTCTCTTCGAATGTATTGGAATGAAAGAGCCAAGTTATTTCCTTTTTCAGTTTATAAAATGCTTGGAACCACACACATATACAGTTTCTAAAATGCTTGGAACCACACACATATACATGCACATGACACATAGTACTTGTGAGAAGGACCCATTGCGGGTCCTGTTTAGGGAAGGTGATGATATGACCACATTAGAAATAAGTTTCGCATTTCCTTTTCAAGGCCATCGAGTTCAAAAGGAATTTGAAGTTCTTATAGTATAGTTAAAGCAGGACTTGACGTTGGGGTCGAGACCACACCAATTTTGGTTTATAGTTATACGTCTACTTGAATGTGAACGCTGAACACAACGCAATCTCTTGTCATTAGGACTCTCTCTCTCTCGCTCTCTTTCACACACACACAGATGAAATTATTATTATTATTGTTGAAGCATCTTACAACTGACTTTCTCTCTCTAGCCCCATGCATATATAACAAGGTTCCAAAGTGCATGTTGGTCATGCTTTATCACACAAATACTTAGAATAAAGATCAATTATCAGGTGGTCGGGGCCGTCCATTCAGTTCTCTCGCTCAAACACATTCACAACACAAGTTTCACTTTCGTTACCTAGCTAGCATTTGGCCCACACTCTCACTATAAAACATGTAAAAGCATGATAACGTATATATCTCACACACATGCGCCCTAGTTATAAAGAATCTCAAATTTTTCATGGAGGGATCTTAGCTAGCTAGGTTAAAAGAATCTTATGATGGAATAATTTTTCATTTAATGACAAGGACTATCTGATAGTATAGGTATTGATTTAATGATTTCATAGGTGTATATATATATATATATATATATGAGAAGGTTGTTTACATATATTTTATGGATTTTGATTGGATTTGGATTCGAAGTCTTCAACCTATAACACCATCTCTTTAGAATTTTTCTGTACTCATCTGTCACTTCTGTATTTGTGGATGGATGATAAGGGAAATAGAGTGACGCAGATAATTAGAAATAAAGGATTTGATCCCTTATACAGAAATTTATTGGCTAGAAAAAAGAGAGAGGAACAAGAAGAAGAGGAAGAGGAGGAGTATATATAGTGTTTAGATATATTTTTTTTCTTTATTAATAGATTTGAGATTTAACATATTGAAAAAGGTGAATAATTTTGTTGGTAATTCTTCTATTGCATTAAATATTAAATAATTACTAGTAATTACCTGCCTTAAATTGATCTTATGGATCCATTACCTCACCTAATCCCTCTGTAGGGACTTGTTAGGGACGATATTTCATATATATGGTCGTACAAATTTTTATTAGGGCATGTAGCCTATGCTTTTATTGTTAAGAAATGGTGAGGGTTCCACCATGTACTGCAAGAAGAGTTTAAGTGGACCGCCATCATCTGGCAGTATAGTTGTCATTAGATCTTGCGCAATAAGTTAGCCATGAAAGGAACATCACAAGAGCCAGAGGTAGGCTATGTAAAGGGCATCTTATTTTGTCCACCGTTATCACTTTTTGTTGCCAAATATACATGACTTGCAATTAGGATGAGACTTAGCTATCATGTTTAGGTTCTTCCGAGGTAAGAGCTCTTGGATAGTTAGGTGTTTAGGTCGTAAGTTCGAAGGCAGAGCTTAAATAGTTAGAAAGGTGATAGCTCCAAAAAAAAAAAAACTTGTTAAGAAGTTCTCTGTTATTGTATGTGTTGATCACAAGGAAATATGAAATTTGTGTGAATTTTGAGTAAATTCAAGAACTTTATAAAATTATACAAGTTAGGCTTAAGTTAATCACTATGAAATTGGGTTTAGCTTTGGACATAGGGTGCAGATAGATCATGCATCCAGACCCAAAGGAAGCATTAAAGCAACACACGTAATCGGATATCTTTTTTACTTTTCTGATGAAAAATATATATTCGTCGAATTATGATTTTAATCATGGCCAAAAGTTAGGAATGAGCAGTGATTAGGTTCGTAGGTATAGGCTGATTTGGGAAGCACTAGGTGTAAAATGGAAAAGCATAACAATCAGTAATGATAGGAAACCCTTTATTGCTAAACGCTTATTAAAGAGAGGGTGACACAAAAAGGGAAGACAAAAAAGTGCAAGTTCATAAAAAGAATGGATAGGCAAAGATGGAGAAGAATCGAAGAAAGAAAGAACACAACCATACAAAATTTGGTTGTTTGATTAGAGAAACTTCCCCCAGTTGTTTGCTGTACCTTTAGGCTTGTGAAGCCCAGAGGCTAAAGAACAGGAGCAAGGTTATACTCCTGCCACTCTCATCTCATCGTTTAAACAAACAAATATATATATATTTTGTGATTTTAATCTTTTAGTATTTTTATTTTAGAAATAACAAGGCATGATATTAAATTTTTTAATTTGTTATCTAATTTTTTTAAAAAATCATTGTTAGAATCAAATTAATTAAAACAAATTTATGTTAAGAGTAATTTAATAAACACTTAACAAAATGTGTTTTATTATTTCTTAATATTTTGAATAATTAATAATAAAAATTAACGAGTAAAATCACATGAAATATTCCACAAATTTATTAACTCACGAACATGTAAAATGGAATTCATGACTTAATGTAAAGTTTATAAACTACACTTTAATTACTCAAGCATGAATTGATGGCTTCAGCTTTAAGCCTCCAGTTTTAAACCTTATCTTTAAACGTATAAAGTAAAGGACGATGAGGAAGGATTGTTGGATATAAATTGAAGAGCACGTAATAGTGATTACGCCTTGGCAGAGTGTGGGATGGTGTAGTACTTTGTGTGCTACGGTAATTAATAAATACTCCCTCTGTTTTATAATAAGAGTCGTTTTAGATACATTTTAATTATTCAAAATAAGTATTAATTCTTGACTTTGATGACGTTTATAACTTTTCTTCCAAAATTAACCTTTCATTTCTCTCTCATCTTAATTATATAGATCACAATTTTAAGGCAATTTCTCTCACAATTTTATTTAAGATGTTGATTACCGAGGTAATTTTATGGAAGTATTAATAAGGGTATAACTATAATTTTATTAGTTTTTTTAATAAACGTGTATTTTTATAAAACGATTCTTATTATAAAACGAAGGAGTACTAAATAGTATTTTTTTAAAAAAGCTACTACAAAAGAAACAGATGTATATGGCCTGAATGAATGAAATATGGTACCACAAAACATGAATAAATGAGGGGGACTAGCTAGTAGCTATGGGCTATGTGTAACCTAATGAAGGGAGGGAAAGCGACATAACAGCCAGAGAGGCTCAACGGTTTCTCAGAGGAGGTCAGAGGTGGGGTTTTAGACTACTAGTGTGGGGTTAGGTGATATAGTAGACAGAAGCATTGGAGTCGGAGGTTTTGTGGTGGTGAAGGGTGGTGGTGGTGACCGGTGGTTTTATACTATTCTGATACTCTCTGCTGCTATATTATATAATATTAGCTGCCACAGTATAGTAGCCCCACTTTTGTTGTTGTGCCGTGGCTGTGCCCATAAAGGAATTATATGGGGCATCCTCATTCCTCATCCCTTCCCTTCGCCCTCCATTCAAGTCCCTTTTCAGGTACCTGGTTGAGTTTGCACGTGTCCACTTCCCCTCACACATGGGTCCACTCTCCAATTTGCAGTACTATATTTACATATTTTGCAATAAATAAAATGAATTACATTGAATTCTTAACACACACACACACACCAGGCATCTGTAGCCCTCGTATGAATTTTGTCTACCAATCTAAGCCCTTTGGTCCTGGACTCTGGGGCATGACAGTTGTTACCATTATCATCCTCATGAAAGGGATGCCACTACTTGATGGAGACACATCGTTGATGCTTCCATGGTTAGTAATCAAGCATTATACATTTCATTAAACACACGCTCGTATGGTGTTAAGCGTCTATGTACGTAACACTTTCCAAACTCATTTTAACTCTATTTTAATCCATATTGAATCACTTGCTTAATTTACATATTTATGATGGTAATTAATAGTATCTATGGGATTAAATTTCATTTTCACAAAAATATAATTTAAAATGTGATAAAGTTCATATAACAATCGAGAATTCGTAAATTTTATTTTAAAACATGTTTAACAAAATATAAAAATATTTAGTAGTTTGTAATAATTATATATTTTAAATAAATTATTTAATAAATTACAACGATAAATGTAATCTAAATAATTCATAATGGAATCTGATGAAACAATACATTGTTTGACGAGCGAAGATGGGGTAATTGATTCGAGTTTTAATGGAATGATAAAAGAAAACGGGATATCCTTCCAACATGGTCGGATCGTATGTCGATCAACTGTTACAGTTATGTGTGATTGGTTTGCGTCTATCTACCTGTACGTCGGGTGTGGTCCTTACTCTTATAGCTTAGGTAGCCATACCTATGCATAACAGTTTCTCTTACGCCACTAAACATTAACAGTACAAAAATACCATATGAAACACAATTTAGCTTAAATAATATAACTATAAAAGGTCGAGGATGAGAACCTTTCTTCTGAACAAATGATGAAAGAGGTCCCCTAGCAAACCCAGTAGGGTTTTTGATAGGCTTTATATCTGGGTCTAAAAGGGTAGCAATCACACCCTCACAACTCATACATACATACACACACATATATATATGTATCTTCAGAGACACACTACTACCCATTCTCTGGAGTTTGATGCTAACTCATGATATGTACTCGGAAATTCTTAGTAACTGTTACCAACTGCTTGTGTATAGCCCATAATTACCATATTTATTCATCTGAGTTGTTAAGTTACGTTGCTGTACCATAGTCACATTTTCACATGGTTAGCAAGTGTAAAGTGATACAGAAGGTTATATTAAAGAAACAGTACTTTGTTGAGCTGGCTTTTGCAGTTTTGGCATTCTACCAATTCCATTTCTTGTGATCTATCTCGTGATGCCCTTCTCATTCTCCCCTTATCCTTCAACTGAATGGTAAGTTCTCTTTACAATTTTGCTCCTGTTTTAGTTCTGTGTCAGTATTTCGCATGAATCTGCAGCTAAAAAACAACCAATGACTAGATACGCAAGCGACCAAACCTCTCAGGGTGTCATTTTGTGCTAGTACGATTGCTGTTGTAAATGACAAGGGAAAGAAGGAAAAAGGAAGCTACAAGAAAACGGTGTTTAAATATGCTCTGATTTACATTTTTCCACATTCACGAGAATTAGTGCAATAAGAATATGGTTCTAGTTTAATGTAACGATTATAATTATCCTACGCCTTTTATATATTATATGCTTCAAACAAGTAGGGCCTATGGGTTTAATTAGTGGCAAGTGGACTAGGAATCTAGAGAAAAGATTATCTGTCCAATATTACTCTGTCTTATTCTGTTTCATGGAATCTCAACCATTTATTTTGTGGGATCCACGCAGGATTTATGCGAGACTCGTATAAATAAATAACTGAGATTCATTAGACACAATAAGACACCATAATATTAGACAGAAGATCTGGACTTAGGGATATATGCAATATGAATATAGTATGCTTTCCATAGGCTCATTTTTCGGTATAATTTCAGCTGAAAAATAGTGATGTATGTTAATAATTAAAGGACTTCTGTCAACATCGTAAGTTCTTCTACGATTGGTATTTTCTCGTAGGCTTCATAAGCTTAGGATCTTGCTATGAAGGTTCATGTTGTCGTATATGTACGTAAAAAAGTATATGACCTTAGAAAAAAAACAAAAAAGAGGTCTACGTGTTACATGTGAAGGATAAGTGGAAATTAAATCTAGCAACGAAAACGACAGGATTGACACTTTTTAAAGTTACGGCGGATGTGAATTTTTAAACTTAGACTTAATATATTGATAAATTATGAACTTTTCTAAATTTGCATATGAACAAGAATTCTAATAAGTGTTGTTGTTTTAATATCTCGATAATTACATGATATCATCACTCATTGTGTATAATCGCATATATTATTGATAATACCTACAGCATTATGTATGTATAAATATATAAAATTTTATATAAAAGGTGAATATCACAATCTTACATTAAAAGAGATAAAAATTTTATAAATTTTATAAAATGGTAATAATTGTAATTTTACTAGTTGCGAATAAGAGCTGGTTCAATTTTTATTTGATTTTACACAAAAAAGAAGAAAATATTTTAAATTGTAAATTGAATTTTGATAAGGACATGAAAATTTAAAGAGAAAAGATTGTGAAAATTTATAAGAAAAGTGGACATCTCAATTTCATATATATAAAAATAGAATATGCAAAATTATATAAAAATAATATATGTATTTTATTAAAAAATCTGAACAAATGTTATTATTGAGTTGGTCTGAAGTTAGAGTGTTATGATACAAAAATTTTTTTTTTTTGTATGTAATCAATTTGGATTAGTTCATGATTATCTTCATTTTAGTGTTTATTTTTAAGCATACCACTCAATTGCAAAATCTCAATTTAATTTGTTGGTCCTATTTAATAGTGGAATCATTGAAAAGATTTTAATTACATGTTACATAATTGTCATTATAACCCTATATAATATAATGTGACAGATTAACTCAATCTTCAAACTATCATTTCTCGCTCTGCCTATATAATCTTTAAAGTGTTTCACATGCTTAATTAATGCTTATATGTGATTGTGTTTGGTTTTGAAGGAAGAAAAAGGATTGCTACTAGGAATTGAACAATGGAACTCTCGTACGTTTATCTTCACCGACCCATCATCCTTTTCTCTTTTCTCCCAAAAGAATTAATGGAAAAGCATCGTTATTAAATCTCCTTTGGATCACGTCTCAGTTTATAGTACTAGCATCATAGATTTTTGGACCCCACTAATAAAAGTCCCGTAGCAAATGACTTCAAAAGGAATCAGAAGTTGGCAAAAGGTGAAGCGAGATTCCCTACGGAGCAGCTCTTTCCTATCCCTTCATACATACATCTTCAGAACCAGAAGAGATAATAATAAAACTACTTGCAGAAAATATGCAGCTCTGTTGTAATTCCTTGGTTATTTTAGACATAAACTAAACCCTTTTGATTTCATTTTCAAGGCAAGGTGAAGCTCAATATTTGTACATATTAAGTTTGAAATTTAGGCTTCTCAGTTTTCTGTAATTTCTTAATTACTACAGTTCCTTTCCATACTCATCATTCTTTAGAAAATCTTCAGAATGCAGCTGGTCAAAGACAATCTCCTATCTAGATTATGATCATCAAACTTTCTCATTGTCATTATCCATCAGTACAACAGAACAATATGGAGCCTGAGGGTTCTGTCAAAATTCATAAAGTGGAGATGAAACAGGACCACCTCGTCAACCAATACGCTTATCCACCTACCGGTGACTAGTCTTATATTTATCATGTACAACAAATTTAAATGCGAAGAAACATAATTAATCACGTGCTCAGTCTACTTTATATCAAAATTCAATTAACCTTTTAGATGTTTAAGTGATATCTGCAACTCATACGGCCGGGTTCGCACTTACCAGGGGGGTATCAGGCCAGTTGTTTATTACCTAAATTTGTATATCGTTCGAAGACAAAGACTTAATGGTTTTCCTATGCAAAAATAAAGGGACTTTAACAATGTCTTTGTACTTTGCAATTTATAAAAAGACCTAAGAAGTTGGATTAAACTATGTTATCCGAGATACAACAGCCTTAATCGTTTTCCAAGACCATAAAAATTAAATTATTTACATTCTTGTTTGATGTGGGGCAACTTTCTAGTTTTAAGCCGATCGAGGGCTAATTAATTACAATCATGTTTTATAAAGCATCTGCCCCTAAACAATTGTACGTTTACATTCAACTTGTACTCGGTAAATTAAGAAAATACTTAACATACACGTTTCCATAGTTAGAAAGCTTGGAATTACCTGAAACATGCATAAAATACTTGAGTAATCACCTTAGAAATTTTGGCACGACTTATTCAACCACATGTTCGATCCGTACCCATTTCAATCCCCAAAACCAAGAAAATTTTTCTTCTTTGATCTTTCTTTTTAAATTTGTATCCGAGTGCAGTTTTCTATTCCAACATCAACAACTCAAGTCAACTGTATACAACTATACAATGGATTGCAATTGTATGCTCTAGTTGCGTACATTGGCAAAGCGTTTATTTTCTTCAGATTGGCCTTTCCATGGTCATGACTCATGTCATTAATTTACTTTGTCGCTCTCGAGGAAGAGAACCTAATCACTAGCTTTTGCTGAATTGAAGGAGGATAAGCAACTAATCAAGCATATCTAATTACCCTTTTAAGGTCATAGTTTGTTGCTTGCTTGTGGAGACTCATTGTCTTACACTATGGATATATAGAACCGCGAGCCATATAACTTCTTTTGGACTCTAAAAGAGTCAACATTTAGGTGCATATAAGGGAGAAATCAAACCTGATGAGTCATTGTTTCTTAGATGAATCAGGGTTTTAACTTCGGACTGCAATCCTTGTAATACTATTATAATAAATACACATTACAATTTGAATTCCTTATGGTGATTGTGTTTATATATATTTTTATAATTATATTAGATTTAACATATCTAATGAGACAGGAGAGTACTTGCTCATCAACCTTCTTAAAAGGGATATTGCTGGATTTCAAGTTGGATGCTTTACTAATTATAAATATGATTATTGATAGAGAGATGATATAATTAAAGGAATCTTTATCTATATTCCCACTGAGATTAGGACGAGAAAATAGACTTTTCTCTTACTACTCAGGACCAGAGCAAATAATCAATGGTACCAAAGTCAAAACTCAGAACCTAACTGAGCATGCTCTCTCTACCTCTCTGTCCCTTTCTTTCGCCAACTAGACTAATTAATAAGAAGCTTGGGGGGGGGGAAAAAAAAAAGACTAGAAGAAATGATGCATGTGTCTTGGAAGGAAAATTTAACTACAAGATTATTACTCTAAAGACCAACTGGTCATTGCTTGGTTGGGTCATAGTGGGAAGATATATACATGGGGGAGAGAAGAGAGTAGATAACCCGAAAATAATTAAAAGGACATGCTCACATGAGTCGAACCAGATCATTCATGGGCCCCTACGTATAACTCTTTTCTCTCTTACACTCCCATTTCTCTATCTCATGGTCATGTGTCATTCCTAAAGAACCGAAAGAGCAACAAAAAGAAAAATATATAATCTTGCTTCACTTGTGAAGAGAAGCTTCGAGGACGAGAGAAGCAACCTGGGGAATACCCTTCTCTCCCCCTCTCCATCTCCCTCTCTGTTCGCCGAGGTCAGCAATTACAAGAATAACTTATGTTCATGTATTGAATTGTCTGTGGCTTGTCTTTTAGGGTTTACAATGACATCCTCTTGGTCAAAGAAGAAGGCACCGACCGTTTGGTTTGTAGTACTAAGATAGCTTCCTTTTGCTTCTCTTGTGGCCTCACAGATCTTGAAGAACCAAAAAAAACAAAGTTTCATACCAAACAAATCCTTTCAGGTGAGGACTTGTTATAGTTTTTCACTTCAATATGTAAAAAGTTGGGTTCTTTCCCACCTTCCAATTGTTTTTTCCTTATTCTTTATATCATCGTTTTATTCTGGCGGGTTTTTGTTCTCCAGGATCCACAGTAGCCAGAAAGCTCGAAATTGAGGTGGGCAATCATGAACTTTGGTGAAGAACGAAGAGGGTATCGTGATAAAGAGGAATTACAAGAGGAAGAAGAAGAGGAGGAAGAAGAAGCAGTGATGACAAGTAAGCTTCCTTTTCCATCTCCAAACTCCCCGTCTTCTTCAACCCAGTACAAAATTTTTCTGCCACAGCAACAAAAACCATGGCTTAGCTCATCTGAACCACAACATGATTACAAGAACCAAGAACCAAACTTCAATTTCGACAAGCAGATGGAGATCACGGACTTGTCGCTGGGGAGCAATAGTAATGAATCTGAAACTAGTGGAGCAGCTGGTACGAGTAGTAGATCTGTAGATAAAGAGCATATGTTTGACAAAGTTGTGACACCAAGCGATGTAGGCAAGCTAAACCGTCTTGTGATACCAAAACAGCACGCTGAAAAGTACTTCCCTTTAGACTCCACATCGAGCGAGAAAGGCCTCCTCTTGAGCTTCGAGGATCGAAGCGGCAAGTCTTGGAGGTTTCGCTACTCTTATTGGAATAGTAGTCAAAGCTATGTGATGACTAAAGGGTGGAGTCGCTTTGTGAAGGAGAAGAAGCTCGATGCCGGCGATATTGTGTCATTTCAGAGAGGAGTTGGTGAGTCAGGACGGCATCTTCTGTACATAGACTGGAGACGCAGGCCAAATGCACCAGATCCCACGTCGTACTCGCATTTAGAGCTCCAAAATCAGCTACACTTGCCACAGTCGATGAGGTGGGGCAGGCTTTACCCCATGCCTCAGTCTTTATCGATACCGTCACGACCCTATGAACACCATCAACAACAACGATTGCATCATCTGAACTTCAATACTATTCAGCCTTACCATTACCACAATCATCATCAACTCGCAACTGGTTATGTCAATGCAGCCCAGTACTACTTGAGGCCACCAGGGCCACACCAAATTGAGGCAATGAATCATCAACAACAAGGATGCCAACGGATGCCAATGATGATTGATTCAGTTCCCGTTGTCCATGGCAAAACTGTGGGGAAGAGGTTCAGGTTGTTCGGCGTAAACATGGAATGTCCTATAGCAGATGATTCGTCCTCATCCTCGGTAAATACTCCTAGTAACACTGCTCATGGCACAGCGGCTTTGTTCTCTCCCCATTTGGCTTCCTCATCTCTCCCACTTCTCCAATCAAGAGTACCCACTACCGCCCCAACTCCAACAATGCAAGCTGAGCTTCATAAGAAAGGAAAGACTTCGTCTTTTGATTTGGATCTTTGATCATCAAACACACCAAGCAGTGAAGAATAAGAAAGAAGACAATCTTTATTACCCCACATTTGGTTTTTTGCGCTGGGTACTGATGAATTCAATTAGGACAAAGATGGTTTCATGAGATATATTGGTTAAGCTAATTATCTTTTTGATGAGTCTTCTTCATTTATTTAACTTCTTTGAAAGTAGTACTACAGCAAGTCAATAGGCGAAAAGCTATTGGGGGGGTTTGTAAAGACTTGAATAGAGAGCAAAAAGATAGAACATGTTGAGCTGAAAAGACCCTTTTAACTGTGTATAACGCCATATATATACAGATGAATATCGTGATGATTATTAATATATATACAATTGCTTTCAATAGCGCTTTCTTTTCTTGCTTCCCCAATTATAACTGTATTTATGCGATGAGCTCTTCCCAGTTTGTTTGGTTTATATCTGTTCCTCTTTGGACATAGACTATACATTCTCTCTCTCTCTCTTGTTGAATATTGATTCAAAATTATTGTTTTTATTAATTATGTGATCATGTTTATCTAGTCAGTTAGTTATGAAGTTAGTGAGGTAGTGGACATTTTCTTGATTCCCATATTATTCTCCTAGTTGCTAGTATTTAGGAAGGTTAGTTTATTTCTATGTTTATTTAAGGTTGTCATTATTTTGAGTTCAATAGAAGTTAAGTAAAAGTTTGGTTTCTATTATCTTGCTTTCTCTTTTGTTCTTCAAATTTCCAACATGGTATCAAAGCCATAGATCCTTGAGAGGCTGTGAGATTGAGTGAAAAAAAATTTGTTCCAATGGCTAGAAGCAAGCAAATATGGTGGAGTTGGTTAGTAAATAATCTCTTTTTTAAGAATTGGTGAGATATGCACCAAGATGTGTTTGGAGAGATGTGCTCCAATAATTGCAGGTTGATGAGAAGGGCATCAACAAGATGATGAGAAGTGCATCAATAGTTGAAGTTTGATGAGAAGTGCATCAACAGTTGAAGATTGGTAAGAAGTGCATCGTCTATTGAAGAGAAGTGCTTCAAATTATGAATACAGCATGTAACATTGGAGATATGTGCTCCAACAAAATAACTCAATATCTGTAATTTTGAATCAAGGGAGAATGTTGAATATTGATTCAAAATTATTGTTTTTATTAATTATGTGATCATGTTTATCTAGTCAGTTAGTTATGAAGTTAGTGAGGTAGTGGACATTTTCTTGATTCCCATATTATTCTCCTAGTTGCTAGTATTTAGGAAGGTTAGTTTATTTCTATGTTTATTTAAGGTTGTCATTATTTTGAGTTCAATAGAAGTTAAGTAAAAGTTTGGTTTCTATTATCTTGCTTTCTCTTTTGTTCTTCAAATTTCCAACATCTCTCGCTCTATATATATATATATCTGACAACTTATAGGGTACATATCACTGGCTAATGGGACACTGCAAAAGTTCCTCCTTTTTATCTTTCTTTTGTTCTATTACCTTATTGGGTTAAGGCTCTTCCTACTGCTTAGTTAAGTTGGATTGCAGGTTTTGTGCAGGAAGTTGCAGCGCTGTAAAAGGTAGCTTCTGTATCCTTACTGTTTCAACTTTATTCCTAACAAATTTTCTAGTTCTCATAAACTTGGTTGGCCTTTTGTATATTCTTGATATGTAAGCTATTTGTTTATATATATTTGTTTTCTCTTCACAGCCAAACCAACCTTCATCCTTCTACTGCACACAGAAATTGTCCTTCCTTGTTAAAAGTGAGGTTCCTTAAATGAAGCTATCCCGAGATTGAATTCCAGTTCAGATTTGTAAAGTGGTATGATCAAGGTGACTTATCTTTTGATCTTTTACATTACGGTTAAAGGCCAAGTCTTTTGGATCCTCAGGAAATAAGACCTTGGTTACTGTACTCATCAGACCTGCGTAGCATTGGCTTTTCTTTACAAGATTTAACTTACGCTGCAGAATTAAGAGTACAAGATCCCTTCTTACCTCTAGTTTGCAAAAGTTTCGGCTCATACTTCACAGTTTTATACAGTCAATTATTGAATCTGTGGTCTGCCATTGAAAGTTTGGCACCAAAATGGCGTCGGATCTTAATCTATAGGTAGAATTTCAAGAAAATGATTGAAGCGAAACTTATCTCCTATTTGAAATTTTCTCTTAATCTTGACATGTACAAGCAGGAAGCTGCTTATGTACATTAACTTAATTTTAGTTCAAATCAGGAATTTGATTTACATAAGGATATTATGCAATCGGCAATAGAAAATGCAGGAATGGTTCTTCAACTTTTGTTAGTTTCCAACTCCAATAAAAACAACAACAAAAAAGCTACATTCTTCCCTGAAGACTCTTTTAATCTTTTAGCGTAGCATCTTTGTCCAAGGTGCTGATTTTCTGATCAAATACGTCTTTCCGTCCTACCTTTGCAGTCAAATTTGGATCGAACATCTTTTCCATTCCATCAGAAATCTGCACATCTCAAGAAGAAACTCAGAAGTCAATTTTCTCTGCAGTATCCACCAAATTGAAATGAAAACCAGCTTCCAATATTCCTCAATGTCTGCTTTCGAACGGTATGTCAATTTCAGCTATAAATCTTAGCTTTTCTTTCTTTCTTAGAATGTGTTCCACAAATAATATTAAATATTCGATTTATTCCGATTTCATTCTGAGAGAAATGTGCAAGTTCACTCTCTCAGAACTATTGAATATTAATGAAAAAAATTTTGCGTCGATTATCCAACTCCCTGAGCTCGATGGAAACATCTGAAAGCGAGTTTACCTCATGGATCTGCATTTCCCTTCCACACGCACTTTGTAACTTTACTTTTTTGGCTTATAAAACTTCCAATAGGATTAACATTACAGTCTCTAAGTAGCTAGTTGATAGCTCTTCTGTTTTTGATTTGTAATCTAACTTCAGTACAAGAAGGAATGGACTTAAGCCTATTTACATCAGTTATCTTATCATACAGCAAGCTGAAACTGAATAGGGTAGTTCATGAATGCAAAGACATAAGAACATAAGTTGGTTCTGATTGGAAAGTGATTTACTCTAAGATATTGTACTTATACTTCCTTATCTCTATGTTGGCAGTTGATATGAATTTCTTTGAGACGTTAATTGGTGGCTATTGAAGCAGAAAGCAACGTCGTTATTGTTCAAAGTTGTCACTTCCTTATAAGGAAACACTTCCACAAATAATGTTTTAAGTAATGTAAACTGAATGATTAAAGTAGGTTGGTTGTAGAATCCCTCCTTGAAATCTCTTAGTCTTTAAAACCTAAGTCTGTGGTGCCTTTTGGTCCAACCTCTCCGCACCCAAAACAGCAAAGTTCGTTCTTGTGTCTAAAAGTATTACTACTAGCTACGACCAGCCCTTCTTAAATGATTAGGTTAGAATGTATATAACGTATTATATATAAGCTTTTTCTGGAAACGCTTTCTTGATTAAAGTGGAGTTTGATAAACAAGGCCACTACAACAATGTTCAGATCATGAGTAAGTGTATATTCAAAATAATCTCTATTGATCAAGTCTATTCTCTAAGTCTAACTGAAATTAAAAGTTGATTTTGCTATTGATAAATTACAAAAAACATAAATTATTTGATAAAGTATCAAATTATATGAAGTCAAAACCTAATCTTTTACTACTTTGTCCTTCTAAAAACGAAATCAATTAATGCCAAAAGGAGATCTAACTATTTTTTGTCAAATAATACTCTATTCTTGATAATTTGAACGAGCAAGAAAGAAGACTAACATTACTTGTACCATATAGATTAGGGGAGTTAGAAGTATTTCTTACGCTATACACTGGGTTACAAGCATCACTACGGGATCCATGTTGAAATGGAGTTTGTTATGGTGCATTACATATGTACCATTGCATAAGCCATTTGTCATGGAGTTTGACTATGTACCCTTCGTGATGAAGGACTCTCAGGAAAGTTGTCTCTTACAGAGCATATGATGATCATTTACCTAATAACATCACGATCCCTTTCAGCTTATAACCTGCTTGTACTCAGAACTAGTGAAATGCATAAATAGATGAATTACATATATATACACACATGGGGTTTAACTCCATAATTCATCTATATTTCGACAGCTATTTCCTTCTTCTTTTTTTTCCCTGAATGGAAATAGGTCAGATGTTTCAATATCAATTAACAATTTATCTTTATCCTTTTCTTATGTTTGATTGTAATAATGCAGTCCCAAACTCAATCATCAGGAAACATGGCAATGCATAAGGTGTCGGAACTGCTCATCAACCAAGCCTTTGTGTGTGCTCATCAGGAGAGTAAATATGGACATAGACATCAAACGTACCTGTTGTGACAGTCCACGAACAAATCAATTGGTATATTAGGTCTATATCTAAGATTCCATCAGTTTAGTGAACAAGAAATTAGGTCGATCTTAAACCGGTACCTTTCTTTTCTACTACTTCTTTCTCTTGTACCACTCGTCCAATTCAGAACAAGTTCAAGCAGCATATACTTCTTATATCTAATCAAAGGATGCATCATTAAATATTTGATTGCATACACTTAGTCGTAGCCTGACTGCTTGAGGCTTACATACACCCACCTATCCCTTTCTTCTGCAAAACTATGTATTGCACAATGTGGATGTGTCAGTGTAAAACGGAGAGGTACAGAGAGGGTGAAAGAGGCCAAAGAAGAAGAATGACATGATTAGGAGCAGATGCGCATGCTATGAGATTACGATTCCTTCCTTATTTTATAGTCCAATTGCTCGTAGATGTCCAGACATGGGGCTACAGTACCATGCAACTGTAGAAAATTTTACTGTATTATGGAAACACCTGCAGAAACTCTGGTAACCCTGAAATTTTCTTCGAAACTCTTAGCCTGGAATTTGCAAGGAAAAATAACAGAGTTTCCTGGAATTTAATGAGCCCATTTCTTAATGAATAATGATTTGTACGGTGGTTTTCTTGTCGTAAAAGTATTGAGCAACTATATATCATGAACTATTCGTCAAATAATTAAGAACATTATTACTTGATTCACAAAACTAGAATGCACCCGAGTTGAACAATCTTGTAAGATCGTGTGAAAGAGCATCGATTCGTTGGAATTTATCAAACTCCCAATTCCTAATTGTATCAAAGGATTTAAGGTATAAGTAAATTCAGTTTTTTTTCTTTTCGACTCTAGATCATTTCACATATAAAATAATTAATGCCCATTTGAGTACTGCGGTGAAAACAAATATCCATAGCAAATAATCCTGTAGCAAGCAAGAAATATCAGCTCATCACAAAAGATAGGTAACATGCACAAGCGTTTTATGAAGATTCGATGAAAAGGAGCAATAATTATGTTATAAAGTATATTAAACACGACAGCTTGGTCCAATTATTGGCCTAAAGATTGAGGACGAGGCATAGAATAGTCAGCAGGCTATAGAGAAAGGAAGAGTATAGCTAGCTAGGTTTAGGCTCAATAGGTGAAATTGATGAGGTGATAAAGAAGGGCACATGAGTTTTAGGTAAAGAAAAGCTTTTTTGTATGATAAGTTAACTTGTCCTTTTATGGAGATCTCAGGAAAATTGAAAGAAAAAAGAAAAAAGAAAACAAAGATACATGCAAATGTAAACACGGTTGAAAACTAAGTTGAATGAGCGATTGAATAGGACGAAGGTGTGATAAATTTGCATGGACCACTACGTCGTCCTTTTTCTCTTCTTTGGTTGTGGGTAAATGGGCATTAAATGGAACGCGCATGCCTTTCCTTTCTCTGGCTGTATACGGCTTCCCCAACTGTGTATCAACACATGCACTGTTGCTTTCTCATGCTAAATGGAAAAGATGAAGGGGGAATTTATAGTAACCATTAAAATCCTATTCCTTTCTCTGTCAAGATGGGGTAGTGATGCCATTGAAATCCATCCAGGATCAAACTGTTGGGACTGAAATAGTATGGCATTTACGTAGGCTACTGAAAGACCCTCGCCAACCAAATACCCTAAATATCTTTTCGCCTCCACTTCTCATTGTTTGGCTTGGAAAGTTTTAAGGTCTCCTGTTCAATTTAAGTGAGAATTAGGTCGTCCATATAACTAAGATTTGCTTGTCACATAACTATATATGGAGATAAATATAGAAGGTATTACAATATATTATAATGAAAATTCCATTGGGTTAATGTTTTTAATTCATTGAGCTCAAATTTTCTAATGACAGAATTTTTAATTATTATTTTCAAACGTTTATTGTTAGAATTTACAATAGGTCTATGGGCTCATACGTAAAGAAAAGTTAGATCATATATAAGTTTAAGTGAGATTCCATCGTAAAACCAATTGATGATAGGTAAAATAGCCCACTAGACTTATATATTAGTCTTCTTTCATCTCTTTCTGCAATATGAGACAAACTCTCATCCTTTATATTTCAACATTTATTAAATAAAATTTTGTAATAACTTATGAATAATATATTTTAGATATTTATTTTTCTCAGCATTAACATGATTAATGGACTAATAATTCATCTGAATGCTGGTTAAAATAAGTTTTAAGGTAAAATTGTGTTCAAATCTTTTATATTTTCAAAAGCTAGCTTTTCTTTTTTCCTTTGTGACCAAATTTAATAATTAAAACTTCCCAAATGCCCACCTTTTATGTCACTATGTTTAATGGGCAATTTATTTCAACTTGATATGTTAATTTTGGCAATTAATTTTTAAAGGCTACTACCTAATAAGCTAATGGTAAAATCAATTGAAATGTTAATTTTTGGGTCGGTATTATTCGTCATGTGTCAAATTTTCGCAACAGCACTTAGTCCATGGGCTAGAAATATATATAAGTCCAGGAGATATGAGGCCTAAACTTGGGGTATTTTGAAGAGAAAAGTGGGGCTTGCAAGATCAAGATCAGGGCTCAGAAAAAAAAATTTACAGAACAATTGTAGAAGACAGAAGGAGAGATTTAAGGAACTGGAGTATAAATGTGTGATAGGCTTAATGTGTTTGTGGAAATTAATGATTCTACCATGGATCATTACAACAGCGCCTGTTTATGTGCAGATTCAGTAAAGTTGCATGCCATTCAGGTGCTCCGGCTTAGATCACTTGGATATTACAAGCTTGAGTGCCTCAATCTACAAACCGTCATAGTGTTCAGGGAAAACAAATTACCTGACACAATGCCAGTCATTAAAGCAATCCATGAGCAGAAATTAGGATCTTCAATGAATGAAGTCCTTTGAAAATATGAGTTCGCTTGTTTTTTATTTTTGTTTTTAAAAATTATAAACAAAAATTAAAAAGCACAACAGAAGTAAAAGTGAAGGCCATAAATTTTCTATTAACCAGGGCTGGAACACTTTTAGACCATATGACTAGAGACTGCAAACTTGTCCATTTCTACCCTACCTTATTCCCTTACAGGTCTTCTTCTGCGAGCGATCAGACCAGACGGTAAAAAAAAAAAAACCAATACCCAGAAAAGAGGGTGGCTAAAATGTCAGCATTTCCCAGAGAATGATTATAAACAATAAGAGGCCAACCACAACATTTACAATGTACACTGATGGTGGACTTTGTTCATGGCCTGATTTAGGAGTTTCAAAACGAATGTATGCACTCTTCCTATCATCGCCACGTGACCTATTTGATTGCAACTTTATAGTTGGTTTTGCAGTGATAACTCTAGCCATTTCCCTGTCCTGTTTTGGAGCCACCACAGGGCTTCTCTTAGGAGTAAGCTCAACTGCAGCATCATCCCTTGTAGCATCTCTAGCCTGTAAAACGAAATCACTTGAAGTTTAAATAAATGGAAACGTGCAGATGGTCTCCTTGGTCTGGAAAGTTGCAGCTCAAGTTCTTTACCTTTTCACACACTGCGACGGATGTTTCCCCTTGCAATTGAATTCTTCGGGAAGAAACTTCCTCCTCTCCTACAAGGTTTTGGTAGCCTGCTTGATGCTCATGTTTGTAAATCCTTGAACCAGATGGATTCATTCCCAGAATTCGTTCATCGTAGTAATCACCTGGTTCAACAACAATTGAATCTGCCCATTCCTCCTCATTGGTGTAAACTTGAGGGACACTACCGAATCCACTGTTTGGTGATGCTAAGAGATCATCAAGGCAAATACCCTGAAATAAAAATCATCAATACGATACCCATCAGCTCGAAGCAAGCATAACTCAAAACTAAACAGGAGGTAAGCTGTGTCTCACCTCAAGATTTCCAGGCTGTGCTATTAGATCATCAAAATCAGACCCTAAAAAGCAACTAGGTCCACCTTCCTCATGCAGTGAACTTTCATTCTGTGAGGCTTTGTCCTTCAACTTGCAGAGAACAAAAGCTCTCTGACCAAAGTTAAAGAAAATGTGATAAGAGAACTTGACATTCTGAAAAGCATTTAATTTCTAAGCAAAACAACTCAAACGGGTAACAGAAAAGCCAGGCCAGAATATGACAGAAGAATCCAATCGTAAATGAAACAAAACATTACATTCCCAGTTCAATTGCGGTCAGATGGTAGCTTCAGACACCAACCTGGTCTGGAAGTGTAGTTTTAGACTGGTACTCGTGAATGACCCAGTCGGTCCTAGTAGGTTTACAATCACGCCCTTCTTTTATATGGAAAACCAAAGTCCTCTTTGTCCCTATCACCTCCCCTGAGCGTTTAGCTTTCACATCACGAATTTTCCCAGTGACTTTCCAGAATCCACAATTGGTTGTCCTGTTGGCTCTTTTTCTGTTCATATACTTGTTGTAATCAAGTCTACAATAAAAGTACCAAACTTGATCGTCTGACCACAATAGTGAACGATCTACAGTTCATCCACAGTAGAAATTTATATGTTAAGATCAAAGTTTGGCAAGAAAAGCGGGAACTTGACGAAGTTTGATAAATTGGGTAGCACCTACCTGGTAATTCCCAGGGCTCCACTCGGGTGAGATCAACCTCGGAGATTACATGATCGACGAGAGGATCGTCACCATTCATTTTCAGCTTTAGGTAATGGTTGATGATTTCTTCGTCGGTTGGATGAAATCTGAATCCGACCGGTTCTTTATCCATAGCCAGAAAACCTCCAACTTTGACCTAATTTGACAGAAGCTGTAAAAGGAGACTACAGATACAACAAGAGCTATCTATCTTTGGTTTGGAAGGAAATTTGGACTTGAAAAGTATTTCATTCCTCTTCCTAAAACAGGGACCAAGGCGAGATTGATCAAGATCCAATACTCAGCTAGTAGAGATAAAGACACCAGTTTGATAACTAGAACATGAAAGCCATTGAACGGGAGCTTTAAGTGGATGGATGGAGTAGAGACGAAGATGTTTTGTTTTTAGTTTTTTATAAAAAGCAGACAATATTCAGTAAAGTGGCATTGACTTGGACTCACATTAAATTCAGTCCTTACAAAGAAGAGAAGTTGGTTAAAAAGAGAGGATATTGAGCCAAAAGGCCTCGCAAAGGGCAGTGGTTCCCACAACTGAAACCGTGTCCGATTCTTCCCTCAGAGTATTTCTTTTCCTCGAAGCCCGTAAGGTACATATGTTCTAAAATGACTGGATTAGGAATGTGTCATTCTTTAAGATTTTGTGTCGAAAGGTTCAGATTTATTTGGTGTCAAAAAATTTATTATCCATTATTTAAATGATCGTTGCATTGTCAAATCATTAAATAAATTCTTGAAATTTGTAATTTAGAGGCATACCAGATTAACGTACGGAACCTTCTCGGCTAAGGACTCTCTTGGCTTGCATTAGATAGGTTGCTTTTGTCCCTAGTTATGTAATCATTTTTTCCAACATGGTCGGTACTTCAGATTCTGTGTTGAAATGCATTAATTGCTTCGCGGTGAAGCATTGGCAGCAAGATTTTATGCCAGTACCTGTTACGCAATAAGAAGTAATATCAGAAAAAGAAAGAAAAAACGCATAAAAAGAAGTAATATAAGAGAAAAACTAATTTTTAAAAAACCGGACCTAAAGTTAAAACTCATAAGAATAGAGGTTTAAGGTTTAAAAGATTCGACCGGAATTAAACTCTCATAAAATCGACTAAAGATTAAATAAAATTAAAATTTTGAAATATAATTGAAAGAGATTCACCTTATCTATAAAAATTTAAAATTAAATTGAAAAAGTTGTTAAATGAAAATTAATTGATTTATTTTAGTTTATAAAACTTATTAATTTATAAAAATTGATCGATTAATTAATAAATTGATTGGTTTTAATAACAAGAGTTATTAAGATAAATTGAACCCAAAAGTTAAAAATCAAGCTAAAAAGTAGGACATTGTAAATTTTAATGTTGAACCAACCGAACTGGTTGGATTTTTAATTATTGGAAAAAATAAGAAAGAAAAGAATACAAAAATTTATGTGATTTGGTGAATTTACATGCCTTACTTTGATAGAAACAGAAAAATGTTATATAAAGAATAGATAAGTTTCTCCAAAGATTTTCACCAAAGTCTTCTAAGATTCTCTCTTACAAAATTAGAATTTTCTTTAAGAATTCTAATTATAGGAAAACTTTATCATTAAAAATCTTAAGTTATTAATGTTCTATTTCTACATAATTTAAAGTCGCTAAAACTCTATTCTATAGATACCTAATAATATTAAAATCTATCTCAAAAGTCTAAGGTTATGGAAATTTTATTTCATTAGAATTCAAGACTAAGCATGGTATTAAAGCTTGGGTCTAACCCTGTCGCATCTAAGTTAACAAATTCTACTTAGTCTGACTGAATATTAGGCTAGCTTGGAATTTTTAATAAAAAATTCAGTTCTGGACTCGGCTCGATCTTGAATGTTTAGTTTGGCACAATTTGAAGCATAAAAAAATTTAAAAATTTAAAAATTAATTAAATAATTATATAAAATTGGAAAAATAAAGAAAATTTGAGCTTAGTTCGAGCTCAATTGAGCTTTGGGCTGCTGAAGCCTAATCAAGTTCCAGCTTAGGCTATTAATCAAAGGCCCATTTAGGCCTCGAGTTATTTTTAGGTTGGGCTTGGCCTACAATGACCCTTGTTCAAGACATATCTTACAATTCTTCATCTTAACTTAAACTCTCCAATGTTTAACCAAGAAATACTTCCTATCGTACAAGCCTTCAAGGGCTTTAGGTTAAGCGAACATTCATAAAGTCCAAGCTATGCTTGAACCTTTTTGCAGATAATGACTTTATTAATATGTCAAGTGCATCTTCTAAAGTGTGAATATTTTTCAATAAAATCTAATCACATATAATCAATTTTATAATCTTATGAAACCTTACATTCTTCATATCCATTTATCTTTCTCCTGACTTTCTTTAGTCCCTACAGAGATAGTTCCATTACTATTATTAATGGTTAGAGCATCTGTGATCAAGTCCTCCCAACCATATCTCTTTAGCTGCCTAATAATCGTTCTAGCTCTATACTTGGCTATACCATGCTGATTTTTTACATTGTTTTTTGTCCTAAACTAAAATTTCCAACCCCTTTAATATTTGTTCCAAAGTATTCTAGTACCACCTTTAAACTAGTATTGATCATTTTTGACCCTAACACGTCCTTTTTATATATTTTACTCAATATATGTCGCTCATTTAACATTATTTTCTTGAAAGCTTCCTTAGAATTTTTATCAAATACACAAAATGTACAAAATTCTACCTTCTTGTATTTGACATCTTTCAATAAGCTCGTTTTATAAAGTTATATTATCTCTTACTCATTAAAATGACTCGTCCATATTTTTAATATCATAATCCTATCCTTCTTCCTTGAAGATTGAGATCCAATAACCAATCTTATTATGATCTTTTCTATTAAGACATAGATGTCATGTTATAAATTTTCTTTTATTAAAGTCAATGCACCCTTTACCCTCTTAATTACCCATCTTCACAAGAAAAGTTATACCCTTATCTATCAAAAGTACTTATAAAAATCATATTCTTCTGAAGTTTAGGAATATCCCAAACATCCAATGTTATAATAATTATCTACGTATCTTGATCTATACTGATTCATTGCCTTTGACAACATGCTCTCCATCATCATCCTCCAATCCAATAGTTTGTATAATCAAAATTACTCATCATTAAAATATTATTGTCTCATTCATCCTCTTCATTACAACTCTTCTATATTACAATAACATTATGTTGTGAAAAGTCCCTTTTAAAGTTCCTTTTAACTGTACAATTAAAACATCAAATGAATTTAGACTTTGATTTTAATGGTGACTTACCTAATTTTTAGAACTCCTTTCCTTATTCATATTTTTCCAATAATTAGACCGTAATTTGATACATATTCATAAATGTCAAAGAATTTTTTGTTTGATTCCTTAGACTGTAAGACATCATTCACATCATTGACAAAAATAGCGTCTCTATCATATAACATGGTAACAACAAAATTCTCATATAAATAAGGCAAAAACACGAAAGGATTATAACTTGATCCTTTTTTTTAATTTTAACCCTACCACTTTGTAGATCCAACATGATCTTATTAAAATTATCAATATGATGTTTTTCTTGTTAGTAGTGTGCCCTAGGCTAATGGATAGTTGTGATTCATGTATTAACATTATGACTTGTTAATAATATATTATGAGGTATTCCTTTCATATATGCATGTATTTCGTTTATGTAATGTGATTTACATTCTATGAATGATTTTAGACTTATGTCATCAAGTATGTGACTTGATAGTAAAACTATAAGCGTTATAAGACTATTCTAGACTGTCCCTGGTCGATCATTATTGGTGGAACAATAATGAATTAAGGCTAGTATGTGTTCTTGGTGATGATCACGTTTTACTGATCATGGATATGAGATATCAAATCAGAAACATAGATATATGTTAGAGAACATATATTGGACCGACCCACATAAAGAATACTACATGGTTTCATGTCATTAGTGATTCTTAATATGGTTTGACTTTAGTCCTTTGACCTGAAGTCATCATAGTTTCCTACATGAAGAATTCGGTGTTTTGATATTAGACTAAGTTATTTTTAACCGAATAACAAGTAGTCTTATGTTGGACACTAAATGAATCATGCGGAGGGATGTGAATGACGTAGGTGGGATTTGTACCTCTCTTAAATAAGAGAGATATCATTTGGGCCTCTTGACAAGTGTGACTGAAGAAATGCATGGCCGTGCTCAAATGAATTGATGAGAAGTCATCAATGTCATTTGTTATAATCAGTCAACTTGGGGATCAAGAAACTATGATTAATCAAAGGTTGACATGTACCATACCTTGTGATTAATCTTGATATCGTGTTACAAAAGGACTGAGCTTATAACCATGATTACAGGTTAAATTGGATTATCGATCCTCATTTGATTTGGGCAGTCATAATGTCTTGCTAGAGGCCGCTTATGACTTGTGGGCCTTGAAGTGTGATCAAGTCCATTGCCAACATCAAATGAGCCTACAGAATCGCACACAAAGAGTGATGGGACCTGAGCTTATTCTCTTAGGCCTAATTTATTAGGTATTGAATAAATATATGTAGATATTGTAACATCCCCTCTCCTATAGGAAAGGGTATTTTGGTAATTAGGTCGGGTTCGGGATATTAAATTATATCTCGGCATGCGCATACAGCATATAGTCTCTATACTTACTGATTGGTTGCATATGCACATAGTATACATGCATTCATGACATTTTAAACAGGTTTTAAATTGAACTTCTGTGTGAAATTAAAGGAGTAATTGAGTTTGGAAAAATTTTTGAACTGCGCCATAAATTGTTTTACATTTTAAGGGATTTTCTGAAATTTTTCTGGATTTTTTCGGAGACAATTCCCGGACCGGAAAAATCGCCAATTGGCGAATTGGTTGATTTTTGGTAGCAAAAATCGCTACCTAATGGCACAGTAATATGGGGTATATTATTTTGGGACTGAAAGTAGGGTCACTGGAGTTTAATGGAGTAAAATTTTAGACTGGATTAAATAAGTAAAATTTTGACTTTTCTTATAAACATTGACCAATCCCATCTTGCCATTTAAAAGGTCTCATTAATGCATTCCCTCTCAAGTCTCGTACGTGTATGTTTTAAAGGAAGTAAGGATGAGATTTTAAGGCTTTTGATTTATGTTCATCCGAAACTTAACTCTTCTTTAAGACCATCGAAATTTTTCTCCTTCTCTCATCTTCCTTGTAACTTTAAGCTATTATCTCTTACTCTCATCAAAGCTAGAAGATGAGTTTGGTATATGTTTGGGAAGGAAAGGTGGTTGGTACCTTGGTGTAGGAGTTAGAAGTTGGTTATAGAAGCTTTGGAGAAGGTTCTACATTAGGTAAGTTTTCATTTAAGTTTTGATCTTTAAATGGTGTATTTACATGGAATTAAATGCCATGATAGTGAGGGGTGATTAATAAGAGGTTTAGGGCATGTATTAGGTTCATGTAGACATTAAAGTAATGACTAATATGGTTGGAAGAAATGGGTTTAAGGCTAGGTGATGTTGAGTGGAAAGTAGTGATATGGCTTGATTTTGAATTGAATATGGATAATTATTTGAGTATTTGAATTGAGGAATTTAATGCTGCCAATTTTTCAGTGTTAACCCTAGTATATGTATGACTGTATTAATATTTGATTTGTATTTATTTTGATGTCTAATGATGTGAAAAAGGCATTGGAAGTGATTGAACTAAGGTTAACATTGAATCTGGGAAATTGGAATTATAATTGATGCTACTGATTTATTCATAACTTATTGTGTAGAAATGCAAATGAGGTAAGGTTAGTGGCCACTGAAACTTTGGGATGTTGTCTTCAATTTAGTGTGAAATAGGTGATGTTGAATTTCAATGATAGAAGGGTGAATTTTTGAATGGAAAGTTACTTTTCTATTGCCTGTGAACAGTAACCGCAACTATGACATCTGAGTTTTGTTGATTTTTATGAATTAATTGAGATGGAATTAGGGAAAATGGTCTTCATGGAAGTTGTGGCATATTGAAGTATATTTACATTTCTACTGATCTTGCTATTTTTAGAATTGTATATTGGGAGATATGAATTGATTACTAATGACTGGTTTTGAGCATTTTGGATGAAACCTAGCTTAAGTGTGGTTTTGTGAGTTTACTGATTAGAGGCAATTTTAAAATTTTATGTGGACTGAATTGGTGTGAGTGAGCTTCTGAAAAGTTGTAGAGGAAGAGATTACCTTGAAATTGATATTTGGTGTGTAATTTTTAGAAGTCAGAATTGAGAGTTATGATTTTTCAAAAACTGATCCTACATTAGGTTATGAATGGCTGATTATAACAGTAGCTTCTATAACAGTTTTGAAATTGATAGAGATCGAATTGGATGATGAGTGCTCATGAAAATTGAAGTTTGAGATGTTATCTTTTCAAGGATATAAAGTTCTGATTTTATTGACTTGTATACTGGAAGTTATGATTCTTGTAAGGTTACTGCCCAAATTGGAGGATTGCAGGGACAGTAACATTAGATGAATTAATTGACTTGTTTAGCAATAGAATTTGATTTTGGGTTGTTCATGAAAGTTGTAGATAACATTGTGATCTTAATGAGCATATTTATTGTGGAATTGTTGACTGAAGAATCAGAGAGTTACTGAATTTGAAATGTACTGCCCTGTTTTGACAGGTTTTGAGTGGATAGTAGGTTTGAGTGGATATTTGACACCCTTAGGGTTGGAATGGATTTTTATGGTCTTCTTGAGAATTGTAGAGCTTTTCATAAGCTTTTCAACAAGCTATAGTTTGTATTTTTCTGAATTGTGTGCTAAGAATTATAGAGGTTGAAACTTTGGGTTGAAAACTGGAAAAAGGGGCAAGGAAGGCACATATACATATATATTATTATTTTTGTTATTATTTGGCATTAAGTGACCCGATTGTTTCTTTTGTCAATTTCTTTTCCGTCCGACGTCCGATTGACCTGATTCTTGAGGCATCGGATTTGTAACATATTGAACTTCGTTTTATGAGAAAACGAGAATTTTTAGACGGGAATTTGACGTAACCCTTATTGACGGAACATGTGAACCACTGTTTTATTTAATTGGGGACCTATAGAGGTCCGATTGGCGCACCGTCAGCGCCTATGGATTTCTAATTTTTAATAGAATTTTATTATGGGAAAATATTGGATTAGGGCCGGGATTGCCATGAACATGCATTATACACATTTTACTGATTTCATGTGCATTATTTAGTCATTTCAAGTATACCGATGGTAATGGCTATTCATTTAATGTGCTATAGAGGCTCAAGTGGACCGTCGTTTCACGGACTTGGCAGAGACTTCCCCGCACTAGCATGGAAGTTATTAGGTGAGTAACCTAGTTGGTTATTCCAATCTATGTGTTAACTGTGGTTTGATTGCCCTACGGGGATTACGTGGATTATGACTGTGAATTGACTGCCCTACGGGGATTATGTGGTTATATATGGCCCAATTGACTGGGAAATAAGCATTAGGCAACTGTTAATTGGATTGTATGATTATATTGTGTATTTGGACTGTGTATTACCATGTTTACTGATATGGGACATGTGCATTCATGCCTGTTGCATCACATCGTTAAAAGGAAAATTGTGAGAACCGAGACGCCATCAGATGAACCGAGCCTAGAGCTCGATATCTGAACCGAGCCTCGAGCTCGACGGAGATAATTCTCCCAGACGCGTCTATCTTGATCAACATTATACGCTTCGGTTACAATATCTGAAATGAACTGGAAAAGAGTCACATGTGCATTGCATCTTGAATGAACATTTGACAATGTTATTGATCGCTCAGTATCTTTACTTTATGCGTGATGAATTACTATTGTGTTTGTATAACATCCGAGTGTATCTTGTTACATGCTTATATGATGCATGAATTGGGAGAACCATCGATGATGGTTTCTCATTGAGTTCGCAAACTCATCCAAAATTGCAATTATTTTTCGAGCATAAGCATGAGCAGATAGCTCCTCAGATATGTAGAGCCAGTATCTTGTGAATTGGGAGAGAAGCGATGGCTCAAAGGTCGGTCATTGGGCTTTCTTTTGGAGACTTATAGTTAGATCTGTTTCTTACAAAGACAAGATGATACTTAGTGCAAAGTGTTTGGATCATGTGTAAATTAAAAGTAATTGACAGTTGTAAATTCTTGAGTTTTGAGTAAATGAAATGGAATCTAATTTGGTTTTAAAAGTGGTCAATTTCTTATTCTTGTCTTATGATTGTGATGCCATGAGGAGTGTAGTGGTTGTTGTCGATAGTGGTCTCTTGTCGTAGGATATGTATCGGAATGACCTACAGGCGTTCCGGTGGATACCTATGGTAAGGGCGCTACATTTAGTGGTATCGAGCATGGTTTGGCATCTTTTGGGAATAGTAACAATGTAGGTATGAATCGGATGAAGCTGTTGAAACCGATCGTAACTCTTGTTTTGTTTTAGGTCTTCGCATTAGGTGATCAGTTGGCGACCGGTGACGAGGATCGATGGAAGCAGTAGAGAGTCGTCTATGCCTCGTCTTGAGGATCTGCCTTCTCGAGTTCCGTGAGACGGAGAGGAGGTATGATTTCTGCAATGGGGAAATGAATTTCTATGGTAGTCTGAGACTCACCGAGGTGAGGATGGTTGGAGAGGAGAGAGTCTTGATCAGATGGATCGCGAACTGATGAGAGGTTCGATTATGCGTATCACCGCATTGCAGGCCCAAAGATATAAGTGGTGGAAGACTGTGCCAGGCAGTACCACCAGGCCTTGCTTACTGTCATGGGCTGAGTTTCTGAGGGCCTCAGGGATAATTATATGCCTAAGGTCTACCTTGATATGAAGATGTAGGAGTTTCTGGAACTGAAGCAGGGACGGATGTCGGTGGCAGAGTATGAGGTGAAATTCAATGAGTTGATAGATTATGCCACGATGATGGTCCCACCGAGGCCGATAAGTCTTGGAGGTTCGAGAATAGCCTCAACACTTGAGATTCGTACCAGTTGGCTCGATCGGACATGGGGACATTTATTGAGTTGAGCTGCTAGTTAGAGTGGAGCGGTGATGAGACAGAGGCAGGTGAGATTGGGTCCCGGGTAAGCGGCCCGGTGAGAGTCGAGGCGCTCTGGCGGGAGCTTTAGTAAGCTGAGGCGGGACTTTCAGTCTCCGGAGGTTCGAGACATCTGGTTTTAGGCGAGGGGAGATTTGGACCGGTGGTAGTGGTAGTGGCGGGGCTCTGGATGATTTCCCAGTGTGCCGCATTGTGAGAGGAGACACGATGGGGAGTGTTGGTGGATTCCTGGAGCCTGCTTGAGGTGCGGCTCGACGGAGCATCGGTCGTGGATTGCCTGATATATTGAGAGTTCGATCTCTTTGGTAGTGGACGAGTCGGGAGTAGTCTGACTATCTATGAGTGAAGTGGGTGGATCCGGACGGAGGGCCGAGGTAGAGGCCGTGGTAGAGTGAGGGTCCTTTGTGAGGATCGAGGGTCGGGCACCACCACGCCCCAAAGTAGAGTATACGCCATGACGCTGGCAGGAGGCCCAGATTCTCGATATTGTAGGTGGTATGCTTCTCCTTTCGATATTGAGGCATTTGCTGCTGGATCCTGGATCCACATTCCTTTATTGCACCTCATATGGCATGTAGACTGCATGGGGATAGGGAGATGTTACAAGTATGGGTTGGAGGTCAAGACACCTCTAGTACTACTCTGCATTAGGAGAGGTTCATGGGGATGCTCGATCCAGTTGATCAGCGATATTGAGGCGACTTTATAGTATTGCCAGAGAGATCGATGTGATTACGGGATGGATCGACCGACGGCCCATAGGGCTATCATGGACTGCTATACCAAGGAGGTTGTGTTGGAGTCTCTGGTCACCCACAGCAGTGTTCGAGGAGTTAGTCGGCGATGCCACCGGATGATCTCTTTCCTTAGTGCCTCGAGATTGATGCTGGGAGACCGTGAGGCATATCGGCTCATGTGGTTGACACCGAGTTGAGCAGAGGCTCCGGGATATTCCGTGGTTAGGGAATTTCAGATGTGTTTCTGACGAGTTCTGGGTTTGCCACCGGATCGGAGACGGAGTTTACTATTGACCTCGTTCAGTCTGCTCCTATATCTATACCTCCATATAGGATGGCTTTGTGGGCCGAGGGAGTCAAGGCTCGATTGCAGGAGTTCTTTGGAGAAGGGTTTATTAGACCCATTGTCTCACCATGGGAGCTCCGATTTTGTTTGTGAAGAAAAAGATGGGACTTTGAGGTCGTGCATCGATTATAAAAATTGAATCGGGTGACTGTAAAGAACAAGTACCCACTGCCTAGGATTGATGACTTGTTTGATCAGTTGCAGGGAGCTCAGGTATTCACCAAGTTAGATCTGCGATCTGGTTACTATCAGTTGAAGATTGCGAGGCCGATGTGCTAAGAGTGCCTTGAGGAGCGGTATGGGCATTTCGAGTTTCTAGTGATGCCGTTTGGGTTGACTAATGCCCCGACAGCTTTTATGGCCTTGATGAATAAGGTATTTCAGCCCTACCTGGATCAGTTTGTTATTGTTTTCATTGATGACATTTTGGTGTATTCGAGGAATAGACAGGAGCATAGTGAGCATTTGAGGATTGTGTTACAAACGATGAGGGAGAGACAGTTGTACGCCAAATTCAGCAAATGTGAATTTTGGCTGGATCAGGTGATCTTTTTGGGGCACATAGTGACTGGAGAGGGTATTCAGGTGGATCCGAGTAAGGTTGAGGCGGTCTTTGAAGTGGGAAGCTCTAGGAATGTCTTGGGAGATTCGGAGTTTCCTCGGATTGGTGGTTATTACGGAGGTTTGTCGAGGGTTCTCATTGATCTCAGCCCCTCTGACAAAACTTCTGAGGAAGAATGTGCCATTCAGATGGACCGAGGAGTGTCGGAAGAGTTTTGAGGAGTGAAACATCGGTTGACTCTTGCCGGTGTTGGCTATTCCATCTGGGACTGGAGGATTTGAGGTGTACAGCGATGCATCACATCAGGGATTGGGGTGTGTTCTGATGCAGCATGGTAGGGTCATTGCCTATGCCTCGAAACAGTTGAGGTCTCATGAGGTAACTTATCCTGTTCATGATTTAGAGCTAGCGAAGATTGTTTTTACCTTTGAAGATTTGGAGGCATTACCTGTATGGTGAGACCTTTCAAATCTTTACTGACCATAAGAGTTTGAGATATTTACTGAGCCAGAGGGAGTTAAATTTGAGACAGAGGAGGTGGCTGGAGTTGTTGAAGGACTACGATTGTACTATCGAGTATCATCCTGGGAAAGCCAATGTGGTGGCAGATGCTCTGAGTAGGAAGTCACACACTAGTACAGCTCAGATTCAGGCAATGGGGTTGCCTAATCTGATTCAGTTGAGGGCTTTGAATGTGCAGTTGAATCTGGAGCACGATGGAGTATTATTGGCTACATTGAGACTGAGACCGATTCTACTGGACAGGATCAGGAGAGTTCAGGATAAGGATCCTGTTATGGTGAGACTGATTGAGAAAGTGAAAGCTGATTCGAGATCTGAGTTTGATGTGAGAGATGAGACTTTGTGGTTGAGACAGAGGCTTTGTGTGCCTGATGTGGATGATCTGAGACGAGAGATATTGGAGGAGGCTCACATGGCCACATATGCTATGCATCCTGGTACTACCAAGATGTATAACACCCTTAAGCAACATTTCTGGTGGCCTGGTATGAAGAAGCAGGTAGCTGAGTATGTGTCTAAGTGTTTGACGTGCCAGCAAGTTAAGGCTGAGCACCAAGCTCCAGTGGGGAAGCTTCATTCGTTGCCCATTCCGGAGTGGAAATGGGAACGGATCACCATGGATTTCATTATGGGGTTGCCTAGGACGCCGAGGCAGCATGATGCTATCTGGGTCATAGTGGACCGGTTGACTAAATCGGCCCATTTCTTACCAGTGAGGGAGAATAATACCATGGATCAGTTGGCCCAGAAGTATGTGGAAGAGATAGTGAGACTGCATGGAGTCCCGGTATCGATAGTATCGCGAGGATCCCAGATTTACTTGAGGTTACGGCGAGTTTGCGATCTGCTATGGGTACTAAGTGAATTTCAAGATCTGACATTTCATCCTCAGACAAATGGGCAGAGTGAGAGGACGATTAAGACTGTTGAGGATATGCTTCGGGCTTGTGTATTGGAGTTCAGAGGAGCATGAGATCAGTATCTAGCCCTGATTGAATTTGCTTATAACAATCATTATCATAGTAGCATCGGGATGGCTCCATATGAGGCACTGTATGGGCGACCTTGTAGATCGCCTCTGTATTGGGATGAAGAGGGTGAGAGGATGATTGAGGGTCCTGAGTTGATTCAGGATACTGTTGATAAAGTGAGGATCGATTTGAGTCGCATCGCGCGCTCGGGATGAGATGAAGAGCTATGTGGATCAAGCATAGGAGGGACATTGAGTATGATGTGGGTGACAGAGTATTCTTACGGGTGTCACCGTGGCGTGGTGTACTGAGATTTGGGAGAAAGGGTAAGTTAAGCCCTAGGTACATTGGTCCATATGAGATCACTGAGAGGATCGGACCTTTGGCCTACAGACTAGCTTTACCGAGTGAGATGTCTCAGTTACATGACGTTTTTCATGTGAGTATGCTCCGCAGATATTGGTCGGATCCGACACATGTGATACCGACTCAGGAGATTGAGGTCTCCCGATGTCGAGTTATGTGGAGGGCCGATCCAGTTATCGGTCTCGGGTGAAACAATTGAGGAATAAGAGTATTCCATCGGTGAAGGTTCTCTGGCGGAACCATTCGACTGAGGAGGCTACCTGGGAGACCGAGGAGCATATGAGGAGACAGTATCCTCATCTTTTCGATCAATCAGGTATGAATTTCGAGGACGAAATTTTTGTTAGGAGGGGAGAATTGTAACATCCCCTCTCCTATAGGAAATGGTATTTTTGTAATTAGGTCGGGTTCGGGATATTAAATTATATCTCGGCATGCGCATACTGACATATAGTCTCTATACTTATCGATTGGTTGCATATGCACATAGTATACATGCATTCATGACATTTTAAACTTAGGTTTTAAATTGAACTTCTGTGTGAAATTAAAGGAGTAATTGAGTTTGGAAAATTTTTTGAACTGCGCCATAAATTGTTTTACATTTTAAGGGATTTTCTGAAATTTTTCTGGATTTTTTCGGAGACAATTCCCGGACCGGAAAAATCGCCAATTGGCGAATTGGTCGATTTTTGGTAGCAAAAATCGCTACCTAATGGCACAGTAATATGGGGTATATTATTTTGGGACTGAAAGTAGGGTCACTGGAGTTTAATGGAGTAAAATTTTAGACTGGATTAAATAAGTAAAATTTTGACTTTTCTTATAAACATTGACCAATCCCATCTTGCCATTTAAAAGGTCTCATTAATGCATTCCCTCTCAAGTCTCGTACGTGTATGTTTTAAAGGAAGTAAGGATGAGATTTTAAGGCTTTTGATTTATGTTCATCCAAAACTTAACTCTTCTTTAAGACCATCGAAATTTTTCTCCTTCTCTCATCTTCCTTGTAACTTTAAGCTATTATCTCTTACTCTCATCAAAGCTAGAAGATGAGTTTGGTATATGTTTGGGAAGGAAAGGTGGTTGGTACCTTGGTGTAGGAGTTAGAAGTTGGTTATAGAAGCTTTGGAGAAGGTTCTACATTAGGTAAGTTTTCATTTAAGTTTTGATCTTTAAATGGTGTATTTACATGGAATTAAATGCCATGATAGTGAGGGGTGATTAATAAGAGATTTAGGGCATGTATTAGGTTCATGTAGACATTAAAGTAATGACTAATATGGTTGGAAGAAATGGGTTTAAGGCTAGGTGATGTTGAGTGGAAAGTAGTGATATGGCTTGATTTTGAATTGAATATGGATAATTATTTGAGTATTTGAATTGAGGAATTTAATGCTGCCAATTTTTCAGTGTTAACCCTAGTATATGTATGACTGTATTAATATTTGATTTGTATTTATTTTGATGTCTAATGATGTGAAAAAGGCATTGGAAGTGATTGAACTAAGGTTAACATTGAATCTGGGAAATTGGAATTATAATTGATGCTACTGATTTATTCATAACTTATTGTGTAGAAATGCAAATGAGGTAAGGTTAGTGGCCACTGAAACTTTGGGATGTTGGCTTCAATTTAGTGTGAAATAGGTGATGTTGAATTTCAATGATAGAAGGGTGAATTTTTGAATGGAAAGTTACTGTTCTATTGCCTGTGAACAGTAACCGCAACCATGACATCTGAGTTTTGTTGATTTTTATGAATTAATTGAGATGGAATTAGGGAAAATGGTCTTCATGGAAGTTGTGGCATATTGAAGTATATTTCCATTGCTACTGATATTGCTATTTTTAGAATTGTATATTGGGAGATATGAATTGATTACTAATGACTGGTTTTGAGCATTTTGGATGAAACCTAGCTTAAGTGTGGTTTTGTGAGTTTACTGATTAGAGGCAATTTTAAAATTTTATGTGGACTGAATTGGTGTGAGTGAGCTTCTGAAAAGTTGTAGAGGAAGAGATTACCTTGAAATTGATATTTGGTGTGTAATTTTTAGAAGTCAGAATTGAGAGTTATGATTTTTCAAAAACTGATCCTACATTAGGTTATGAATGGCTGATTATAACAGTAGCTTCTATAACAGTTTTGAAATTGATAGAGATCGAATTGGATGATGAGTGCTTCATGAAAATTGAAGTTTGAGATGTTATCTTTTCAAGGATATAAAGTTCTGATTTTATTGACTTGTATACTGGAAGTTATGATTCTTGTAAGGTTACTGCCCAAATTGGAGGATTGCAGGGACAGTAACATTAGATGAATTAATTGACTTGTTTAGCAATAGAATTTGATTTTGGGTTGTTCATGAAAGTTGTAGATAACATTGTGATCTTAATGAGCATATTTATTGTGGAATTGTTGACTGAAGAATCAGAGAGTTACTGAATTTGAAATGTACTGCCCTGTTTTGACAGGTTTTGAGTGGATAGTAGGTTTGAGTGGATATTTGACACCCTTAAGGTTGGAATGGATTTTTATGGTCTTCTTGAGAATTGTAGAGCTTTTCATAAGCTTTTCAACAAGCTATAGTTTGTATTTTTCTGAATTGTGTGCTAAGAATTATAGAGGTTGAAACTTTGGGTTGAAAACTGGAAAAAGGGGCAAGGAAGACACATATACATATACATTATTATTTTTGTTATTATTTGACATTAAGTGACCCGATTGTTTCTTTTGTCAATTTCTTTTCCGTCCGACGTCCGATTGACCTGATTCTTGAGGCATCAGATTTGTAACATATTGAACTTCGTTTTATGAGAAAACGGAAATTTTTAGACGGAAATTTGACGTAGCCCATATTGACGGAACATGTGAACCACTGTTTTATTTAATTGGGGACCTATAGAGGTCCGATTGGCGCACCGTCAGCGCCTATGGATTTCTAATTTTTAATAGAATTTTATTATGGGGAAATATTGGATTAGGGCCGGGATTGCCATGAACATGCATTATACACATTTTACTGATTTCTTGTGCATTATTTAGTCATTTCAAGTATACCGATGGTAATGGCTATTCATTTAATGTGCTATAGAGGCTCAAGTGGACCTTCGTTCCACGGACTTGGCAGAGACTTCCCGGCACTAGCGTGGAAGTTATTAGGTGAGTAACCTAGTTGGTTATTCCAATCTATGTGTTAACTGTGGTTTGATTGCCCTACGGGGATTACGTGGATTATGACTGTGAATTGACTGCCCTACGGGGATTATGTGGTTATATATGGCCCAATTGGTGGGAAATAAGCATTAGGCAATCGTTAATTGGATTGTATGATTATATTGTGTATTTGGACTGTGTATTACCATGTTTACTGATATGGGACATGTGCATTCATGCACAATCGCATCACATCGTTAAAAGGAAAATTGTGAACCGAGACGTCATCAGATCAACCGAGCCTAGAGCTCGATATCTTGAACCGAGCCTCGAGCTCGACGGAGATAATTCTCTCCAGACGCTGCGTATATCTTGATCAACGTTATACGCTCGGTCACAATCTTTGAAATGAGCTGGAAAAGAGTCACGTGTGCATTGCATATCGAATCGAACATTTGACAATGTTATTGACTGCCTGTATCTTTACTGTCTGTGACTGAATTACTATTGTGTTTGTATAACATATGAGTGTATACTGTTACATGCTTATATGATGCATGAATTGGGAGAACCATCGATGATAGTTTCTCATTGAGTTCGCAAACTCATCCAAAATTGCAATTATTTTTCAGGCATAAGCATGATGCAGATAGCTCCTCAGATTTGTAGAGCCAGTATCTTGTGGATTGGCGAGAGAAGCGATGGCTCAAAGGTCGGTTAGTGGGCTTTCTTTTGGAGACTTATAGTTAGATCATTTCTTATAAAGATGAGATGATACTTAGTGTGCAAAGTGTTTGGATCATGTGTAAATTAAAAATCTTGTGAGTTGTAAATTCTTGAGTTTTGAGTAAATGAAATGGAATCTAATTTGGTTTTAAAAAGTGGTCAATTTCTTATTACTGTCTTATGATTGTGATGCCATGAGGAGTGTAGTGGTTGTTGTCAGTAGTGGTCTCTTGTCGTAGGATATGTATCGGAATGACCTACGGGCGTTCCGGTGGATACCCTATGGTAAGGGGGCGCTACAGATATAGTTATTGGGCTAGATTGAATTAAGTTGTCGGGCTTTTATTATATGAGGTATAATAGGCCGAAACTTATTGGGCTTCAATAGGATTAGGGTTTCTCTATAAATAGAGAAACTTAGGTCTCATTATAAAGAGAGACTATTGTCACACGAAACCCTAGCCACCATCCGAGAGAAAAAACGTGCGGCATTTGGAAAGTGTTTCAGGACATGCTAGCACACCACAGCCGCAACCCAGATCGTGCATACCCCTGTGGATACCGGTAGACGGCATTCGCACATTGCAGTGTCTTGTAATCCGAAAAGAATCAACCCACCCACGGCACAAAGGTATTTTTCGTACATCCTAAGTATTTTTGATTATACTTCATGTTGTTGTATGGTCTTTTCCGCAGTATATTGTGAATACTCGGCCATACGCGATCCAACATTTCTATGTAATTTTTAGCATGCTCATGGTATACAAACATTGCTTTTGATATAAACAATTTTTAATTGACCTCTTCCAGTACTTACATAATTAAGTATTTGTTATTTCATCAAGCACCTCTCTCAAGACCTTGTCTCTTATATTTAACAGTATTCATTGTGTGCCCTCAATAAAATTTCTTGCTTTTCTAACCCCTTTAAATTCTTTAACAATTTTTCTTCTCCTTTCAGTGCTATTATGTATGCTTAATGAAAAAGCACCACTCTCATTTTCATCTCCAATAGGGTGAAATTATTTAATCTATTAAACTTCTTAATATCAAACTTATGAAGAGATCTCTTGATATATTTACAAGGATAACCTAGGCTCTAATACTAACTATTTTATAAAGCAAAAGTAATATTAGAGAAAATAAGAAAGAAAAGAACATAAGAATTTACGTGGATAGGTCAAACTATATTACTTACGTATGTAGATAAAGAGATAGAATTCTTATATTACTATAAGAAAGATGAGTTAAAGATGATAGATAATAACAACATTACAGAACCTCTCTCAAAGGTTATCTCCAAAAGTTTTTACTAAAGTCTTCTAAAGTCTCCCCTTACAAAACTATCATTAAACTATTTACAAATTAAGGTTACCTATACAAAATGTAATTATAATGAAATTTTATTACCATAGAATCCTAAAAGTTACCATGCAAGTTTAAGGTCATTGAAATTCTATTTTTATAGATACGTGGTAATATTGAAACTCTATTTTACACAAGTTTAAGGTCATTGAAACTCTATTTTTATAGATACATACTCATATTGAAACTTTATTTCACTAAAAGCCTAAGCTTATTAAAATTCTATTTCATTAAAATCTAAGACATTTATCACAATTCCCCATTTAACTTGAATTCTCCAAGATTTGACGAAGAAATACTCCCTGTTATCTAATCCCCCAAGTGCTTTAAGGTGAGTGAACATTCACAAAGTATAAACTATGCTTGAAATTTTTTATAAATGAATTTATTAACATATCATACATATCCTTCAAAATACAAATCTTTTCCAATAAGATTTGAACAATAAAATCAATTTTTTGATCTTATGAAACCTTATATCTTTCACTATAGCTCCAATCTATTTATCTTTCTCCTGACTAAGAATAAATAATCGATCTTCCCAACCATATCTTTTTGGCTATCTAATAGTCTTCCTTGCTCTATAATTGGCTATACCATATTGATGCTTTCTTCCTGACATTTTTTCTCCTAAACTAGAATTTTTTATCTGCTTAACATTAGTTCTAGGCTAGTAATACCTTTGAACTAGTGTTGCTTATTGTTGACCTTAGCACGTACTTTATATATATATATATTTAATATATGTCACTCCTTAAATACTATATTTTTAAAGGTTATCATAAACGTTTCACTAAGTTCATGAAACTTTATAAAAGTCTAAATTTTATTTTTGACATCCTTTAATAAGTTATAATCTCCCCTTATAAAGTTTCATCATCTCTTACTCACCAAGAAAACTCACCCACATGTGTTATAACATAAAATTATCTTTCTTCCTTGAAGATTAAGACATAACCATTGGTTCCATTACTGTCTTTTCCATTAATACATAGATTCATGCTATAATCTTTCATCATAGTCAATAAACTTTTTACCACTTTATTCTACATCATAGTCAATACACTTTTTACCACTTTAATCTATCTATCATCACCAGAAAACTTATAACTTTGTCTATTAATAGTACCTATGAAAATAAGTTTTTTTTTTCCAAAGTTTAGGAATATATCAGGCATTTAATGTTACAACAATTCCATCATACATCTTGACCAGTACTGAACCTCAATGTTTGACAATATACTATATATCGTCAACCAATTTGACAATACTATTCTATTCTTTAAAGAACATACCTTTTTCCTTTTTCCTTCCTCTCTCAATAACCATACCCAAATTTGATACATATTTATATATGATAGAGAAAATTTCCTTTAATTTCTTGGACTATAAAGCTTCCTTCATGTCACTAATATAAATAGTCTCTCAGATCATACAATATGGTATCTTCTTATATGAATTGGTCAAGAAACATAAAAGTATATATTATAACTTAATCCTCATCCTCAATTTTAAACCAACACCTTATATGTCTAAGATAATCTCATTAAAATTATTAATTTCATCTTTCACCTCTATACTTTCTAACATTCTCAAGGGATACAAATGTTGCTTTTGATATAAACAATTGTAACTAATCTCTTTTGATACTTACACAGTAAAGCATTAGTTCTTAATTTCATTAACCACTTCTCTCAAGACCTCGTCTCTCATATTCAACAATATTGCTATGTGAGCCTTTGATATAATCTCTTGCTTCTTTGATGCCCTCAAATTCTTTGACAAATTTTCTTCTTCTTCCAATGTTGTTTGTGGATCCCTGTCGAGTAAAGCCTGCTCTTGTATTCACCTTCTATAGAGTAAAATCATCCAATCTATTGAACTTCTTAATATCAAACTTATAAAGAGACATCCTAATATATATATTAAAAAAAGATAAATTAGGCTCTAAAACTAATTATTAGATAAAATAAAAATAAAATAAGAAAAAATAAGAAAGAAAAGAACATAAGAATTTAAGTGATTAGGTCAATTGTGACCATTCTTGTATTACTGAGAATAAGATGTTATAAGGAGATAGATGAAAACAACCTTATATAACCTCTCTCAAAGGTTCTCCTTAAAGGATTCTTATATGTAAGAAGTGTAATTACAGTGAAACTTTATTACCATAAAATCCTAGGATCACTGATATTCTATTTCTTCAAAAGTTTAAGGTTACTGAAACTCTATTTCTATATATGCCTAATTACGCTAAAACTCTATTTCATCGGAAGACTAAGGTTACTAAAATTTTATTTCACTAGAATTCAAAGCATATCCCACATATACATTCATCAATTTGTAATCTTGTAGTATATAAATGTAGTTCTGTAAATTGTTGATGAGGATGGTCATTGATAGTTAAAGCTCTAGTTCAATTAAAAAAAGACAAACATCACCATAAAACTTATTGCTATATTTAGTTTGGTACTTAAAATGTTAAAACATTATTTTCTTAATATGCATGAAACACTAAGTACCGCCATCGACGTTGCATGTCCAACGATAGAGTGTGCTGCACTTGTTTTGCATAGATGCATTCACAGATCAGTTTAACTATCTTGTCTGCGACTAGGTATTTCTCTTCCTTCTTATTAGTGAATCGTTAGTTATTGCGCTGCTTCCAAATTGTGTAAATGGTTAAGGTGAAGGCTGCTTTATAGAGGGAGGCGTCAATTTTTCTAGTCCTAGAGTTACTAATGATCCAGTGCAATGCATGCTCCCAATTGTGTCGACAATTATTTAGTGGTAACAAGTGCGATATTCGGCTCCAAATCACTTTGGAATAGCTGCATATAAAAACCAAATGGTCCCTATCCTCCACGACCTGTTACAAAGTGCACAAGTATTATCAGCTACGTTACCATACCATTGGCTCTTGGTTTGGAGCCTATTCTTGATGGCAAGCCATGTGATGAAGGAAGCCTTAGGGCTAATTGTATTTCTCCACAGAAGATCAAACCGTGGTATTATTGGATAGCTATTGGAAAACAATTGATAACATGATCGGTTAGTGAAATGGCTATTAGGGTTCAACACCCATAAAGTAGTATCGTCATTACCAATTGAAGTTAGTCGAAGGAGATGTACCGAGAGGGTTGAAAACCTCTGAACTCACCTTTCCATTCACCATTAACAATTGTGAAGATACTTTGAGATTGAGAGGTATTCGGTTCCTTAGTTGTTGAAAGTGACTATGCTGGACGATATGACTTATGTCGAGCCAATTATCAAACCATATCCATGTCCTTTAGCCATTCCCGATCTGATGTTTGATGTAAGGATATATGGTCTTCTTCATCATTTGCTTAAGAATTAGAGAGCCATCTTTTGTGAAATCAACTTGCCAGAAATTCTAACACTTGAAGTAGTATTCATATAACCATTTAATATATAGGGCATTACGATCAGTATATAGCCTCTATAACCGTTTACACATTAATACTTTCTGCATATTAGTCACTGAGATAATACTAAGGCCACCTTGCTTTTTTGGTATAGTAACCTCACTCCACTTAATTCTTGCCTTCGTTGAGTTACCCCATTGACCAGACCATAGGAACGTTCTCACAATGCGGTGCATCTCTTTTATGGCTCTCCTTGGCATAGCAACATATGCAGTTCAATGAAGATGTAAACTCGTTAGCACTGAAATGATTAAAGTAATGCGAGTTGCATACGATAAGTATCTGTTTTGCATGCCATCACTCGAGCTTTGAGTTGTTCAATGATCAGAAAGCAGTCTTGGAACTTTGAGTTCGTGTGCTGTAATGGGAACACCAAGATAGCTAAATGTCATAGAAATATTTTAAAGGCCAGTGAGCCTCATGATGTCTCCCATGATCTGCACGTCTGCAGATATTGTTGAGATGAGTTGTCTTGGGCAGCCTGAGGTGTTGAAATTAGTGGAGGAGTTAGCATTGATAATGAAGATTAGGAAGAAAAGAAAGCTGAAGGGAAAGATGAAGGAGTTTAAATGCAAGTGGAGATTGAAGATGATGATCCTAAGCATAATTCAATAATGTATGGATAAAACAAATGAAGCCAAAGATCAGATGAATGAAGCACAAGGCAGAAATTTGAAAGATGCAGATGCAAGCTCATCAGGTGCACAACAGAAGATGACGATTCCAGTTAGTTACTTAGAAGGAAGTAACCAGAAGTGCAGAGTTGGAAAATCAACAGAAGTTGAGGATTCCAATAACCAGAAGAAAAGTAGTGCAAGCTGAATGTATTAAGCTTAAGGAATGTTGTTAGGATTAATTAATGGAGATATGGACAGATCACTAAGTGGCCAAATCATTGTGCAGCAACTTCTTCATGTATACTTTTCAGAAAATGTTCCCCACTGCCCACTGCACAAGTTTCAGCCTTTTTTTTTTCCAAATGTCAGATTCAGTTACAAAAGGGACAAAGAGAATTGCTTTTATGTTTTTTTTTTTGCAAAATCAGAAAAGATTGTACTAACCTAGTCATTACTCATCAGTTTATGCTTTTTTTCTCTAGTTTTTAGTTGTAACAAAAAGTTGTAGAGCTAATACAAAGCTCATCTTCTTCATTTTCGTATGTATGAGGGAAAAAGAGAGAAAAACCTTCATCAATACAAAAGTAGTAATACTATTTTCCATATTTCATGTTGTGTTCATTTTTCCTTTGCAGAAGTTGAGCACTTGTTTTATTTTCCAGCAGCAAGTTTAGAAGTTGAACATTAGAAGTAGAGAAGAAACACTTTATAGTTGTTTTGTTTTTGAAACTTGAAAAAAACCAGAAGCTCCATCAGTTCTTGAGCAATCTGAGTTGCTGTTTTGGAGACATTTCATACACGCAAATTACAAATTGAAGATCAGAAGCTGCATCCTTCATTCAGCTGAAGTTTAAGTGAATAGAGGAGAAGGTGTTTGATATTTTGCCTCAACCACTTTCAAGCTCGAAGCTGAAGGAGCTTTCTTCAATCCCTGGAGGGAGCACTTTCAAGAGTGGTATCAGAGCTTCACGGTTCACCTAGCCTGGACGAAACCGAACAATGGCAGGTATGAATCCAACGATGATGAACTTACAAAATGTGCAGACAAATATTCCGGTGTTGAGAGGAGACAACTACAAAGCAAGGGCGATTCGAGTAGAAGATTATCTAAGGATCAGTGAGTGTTGGAGTGTAGTCACTGAAGGAGTAGCTGAAGAGCATGGAGTCGTGACACAAGCAGACCAAACACGGCTGAACCAAGAAAGGGATAGAGATTTCCGGGCCTTGGTGTTCTTGAGGTCAGTGGTAAGTGAGTCTATTTTGCTAAGAAATGCAGGTTGTAGGAGTGCCAAAGAACTATGGGATACTCTCAAGGTGGAATATGTTGGATCAGCTCAAACCTTAAGGATAAAGAAGCAAACAATTTTGAGAAACTTTGAAAACTTTGCCATGAAGGATGAGGAAAATGTAGTTACAGCAAAGGGTCGATTTCTGAGTTTGGTGCAGCAACTAAAGGAGTTTGGGGAGAGTACAAGCACTGAAAGGTTGGTGGATAAGTTCTTAAGTCGATTGCCATTGAGATTTGAAGCAAGTGTAGCACCCGTAGAGTGGCAATTCACCAACAACCCTAAATCAGTCACTTTAGAGCAACTTTTCAATGTTTTGGAGATGCATGAGGAGAGATATGGGAATAGAAGAGAAGGGGAAGTGTTTGCTTTGAAGGCTGAAAGGTTTAGAACACCTGAAAATCCTCCAAGCTACACATAAAACCAGATCAGTTCTTTGACTCAAAATCAGTACAAGCACAAAGCCATCCACCAAATCAACCTCATAACCATCAAACACCACATCCGATTCTTACCTACACACAAAACGATTCTTATTCGAATCAGTCCTACCCTCAAACACAATATGCCTCACCAATGCCCTACCAAAACATCCAAAATCCTCCAAACCAATATCCTAGCCATAAAGATACCCGAATGCAAGGAGGAGCAAGGATGAGTAGAATGGGAATGTTTGCTAATTACAGATTTTGTGGGAGGAATAATCATGCAGTTGAGGATTGTTTTTGGAATGACAATATTGAGTGTATTTTTTGCAGGAAAAGGGGACATACAAGAAGGGTTTGTTATGAAAAATGGATAAAGGAGCATCAAAACCCCCAAAACTCACTCTTTGGCAAGCCACCACCCATACATCCTCTCCAAAGAACCAATGCCTCACCAAACATGATACCATACCAACCACAATCTTACCAACAAGTTTATGAACTTCAAATGCATCAAGCTCATTTCATTACAAAACCAGAAACTCATCAATCATCTCAGTCCTGCATAACCTCATTCCCAATTCCTCAACAGCCTATATATCAACCTCAAATGCCTCAACCCTCTTCAATTTCACAATCATATGTGTATTACCCTCAACCAAGCCTACCTCAATCTAGTTCAATGCAACAAACTCACCAAAACATGCAAGCAAATCTGCCAAATCCATTAAACCAGCATTTCCAAAGCACAAACCTAATAACAGATGCTGTTCCATACTCACAGCCACAAACACTCATAAATCCTCAAAACCACTCCTTAAACATGTCAAGAATTCAACCAGAATCTTCACAGACCAAAAACCAATCAAACCAAGCCATAACCGAAGAGAATGTGTTTGTAACAAAAGCTGAAACTTGCCAAGATTTGAAAATGGCAGTTGCTGATAATGTGTGTATTTCTGAGGTGAAAAAGGAGAACGAATGTGAGTGGTTGATAGATAGTGGTTTCTCCAACTGCATGACAAAGAAGAAGGAGGGATTTGTGAGCAAAAACGAAGGAGTTAATGTTGTGGTTAGGATAGGAAATGGTGAAGTTTTGCCGGTTACATGGAAGGGGTCTGTGAAATTGGAAACTAGAGCAGGAAGTACAATCCTTGATGAAGTGTATTTTATCCCTAAACTAGATCAAAACTTAATCAATGTGGGACAACTGCTGGAAAGTGGATATAAGGTATATTTTGAAGATGAAATGTGTAGGATTTTTAATGAAAAAAGTGAGTTAGTGCATAAGGTTCTAATGGTGAACAAAATTTTCAAGTTAAAGATGCAAGAAGTGGATGGAGCATTTGCAACTCTCTCCTTGACAGAAGTAACACAACTATGGCATCAAAGGTATGGGCATGTAAATTTAGATTATGTTATTGAGATGCAAAAGAAAGGATTGGTTCTTGGTATACCTCCATTGAGCAGCAAGTCAAAATTAGTATGTGAGGCATGTGCAAAGGGGAAGAGTCATGTTTTGTCTTATCCATCAAGTGATTGGAGAGCAATCGAAAGGCTCCAATTGGTGCACACTGATGTGTGTGGTCCAATGAAAACTATTTCAGCAAGAGGAAGCAAGTGTTATGTTGAATTTATTGATGATGCAACAAGATATTCATGGATCTACTTCATGAAAACCAAAGACCAAGTTTTCGGATTGCTTAAAATGTGGAGAGCTGAAGCTGAAAGTCAATGTGGACATAAGGTGAGATGTTTGAGAAGTGATAGGGGAGGTGAATATGTTTCGAATGAGCTGAAGAAATACCTTGAAAATGAAGGGATATACCATCAACTTTCTGTTGCTTATTCACCATAACAGAATGGTGTTTCGGAGAGAAAGAATAGAAGCATAATGGAGATGGCTAGATAAATGATGACTGGAATGAAAGTGCCAAGGAAGTTTTGGACTGAAGCATGTTATATAGCAGTTTACATACAGAACCGATTGAAGACTAGAGCATTGGATGGGAAGACTCCATTTGAAATTTGGTTTGGAGTTAAACCAAAGGTGCAGCACTTGAGAGTCTTCGGATGTATAGCTTACGTACACATCCCTGAAGCTAGAAGAACCAAGTTAGATGAGAAGGCAATCAAGGGGGTGATGATGGGCTATAGTGGAGAATCAAAAGGCTATCGGATATACAATCCAGAAACTGAGAAAATGCTGATAACGAGAGATGTAAAATTTGATGAAAATGAGGCATGGAAGTGGGATGAGCTGATTGATGGCAGATCAGGGACTATTGGTATTGAATTTTCATTGGCTGATCCAAATGAAGGTGAACTAACAAGAGAAAATGCAGATGATGATCACAACCTTGGAGATGATGGAACTCGGGAGGAGACACCTCACTTGGATGCATCAAATTCAGATGAAAATGACAGCAATGGAAGTCAGGAGGAGAATGTTTCAAGTCCTGGAAGTGGAGGATCATCAAGCTCCAATAGTGCACACAAGACAAGGGACTTGGCATCAATTTATAGAAACACTAACCCTATTTTTGATTTCAGGTACAGGGCTGAAGATGATGAAGAACATGATGAAGCATTGATCATGGTTGAATCTGCATTGTTTGTTGGTGCAGAACCGAAAACATTCAAACAAGCTATCAAGCATAAAGTATGGAAGAGAGCTATGGATGAAGAAATTAAAGCAATAGAGGACAATGGAACTTGGCTTCTAGTGGATCTACCTTCAGCTGAAACTAAAGTTGTTGACTTAAAGTGGATTTTCAAGGAGAAGCTGAATCCGGATGGCACAATCAACAAACACAAAACAAGGCTAGTTGTGAGGGGGTACAAGCAAGAGTATGGAGTGGATTACACTGAAACTTATGCTCCAGTTGCAAGATTAGACACAGTGAGGATGTTATTGGCACTAGCTGCAAATAATGGGTGAAAAGTGCATCAAATGGATGTCAAGAATGCTTTCTTGAATGGGATGCTAGATGAAGATGTCTACTTGAAACAACCAGATGGCTTTATGAAAGATGGTGAAGAGCAGAAGGTATACAAGCTAATGAAGGCCTTGTATGGGTTGAAACAAGCTCCAAGAGCTTGGTACTCAAGAATCAACAAGTATTTGGCCCAAAATGGCTTTAAGAGGAACAAAAGTGAAGCAACATTGTATGTCAAGACCTATACCGAAGGTAAACTGATTTGCTCACTCTATGTTGATGATTTGATGATTATAGGGACTGAAGATAAGCTTGTGAGTGAATTCAAAGACTCAATGCAATCTGAATTTCAATTGACTGATTTGGGAGAGATGAGTTATTTCTTGGGATCGGAGATTCAACAAAGGGATGATGGCTTCTTTATTCATCAAAGAAAGTATACTGAGGATTTGCTTGATAAATTTGGGCTGAAGGATAGTAGTGGCATGACAACACCTATGGAGCATCAATTGAAGTTGGAAGCAACCAAACCATGTGAAAATTTCGATGACACTTACGATAGGAGCATAATCGGATCACTCATGTATTTAAGTGCATCTAGACCCGATATTGCCTGTGATATTAATATGTTGGCTGCTTTCAATCATAATCCCTCAAGATATCATGCATTGTATGCTAGGAGAGTGTTGAGATATGTTAAACATACGGTTGATCATGGTATATGGTATGGAAGAAGGAAAAATGTGGAGTTATATGTGTTTAGTGATGCAAGCTATGATGGAAATGAAGATTGCAAGAGTAGGAGTGGATATTGTTGTAGTTTAGGGACAGGTGTGTTTGCATGGAGTTCAAGGAAGCAAAAGGTGGTTGCTCAGTCCACTGCCGAGGCTGATTATGTGGCTGTTAACATGGCAGCCAAGCAAACACAATGGATGAAGAAAATTCTGATGGATGTTGATGAATTGCAAGGAAAATGTGTGACGATTTACTGTGATTCAAGTGCAGCAATAGCTATGGCCGAAAACCCCTCTGATCATATGAGAACAAGGCATATGAGAGTCAAGTATCATTATGTGAGGGAGCTGATTGAAGAGAAGGAGATTAAGTTGGCTTTTTGTCAATCCAACTTCCAACTTGCTGATGTATTCACCAAAGCATTACCAAGGTGGAAGTTTTATTCATTTAAGAAGATGATTGGTGTGCAGGCTCCACAAGACAAAGGAGGAGCTGTTGAGATTAGTTGTCTTGAGCAGCCTGAGGTGTTGAAATTAGTGGAGGAGTTAGCATTGATAATGAAGATTTGGAAGAAAAGAAAGCTGAAGGGAAAGATGAAGGAGTTTAAATGCAAGTGAAGATTGAAGATGATGATCCTAAGCATAATTCAACAATGTATGGATCAAACAAATGAAGCCAAAGATCAGATGAATGAAGCACAAGGTAGAAAAGAGAATTGAAAGATGCAAATGCAAGCTCATCAGGTGCACAGTAGAAGATGACGATTCCAGTTAGTTACTTAGAAGGAAGTAACCAGAAGTGCAGAGTTGGAAAATCAACAGAAGTTGAGGATTCCAAGATGTCGAGAAGAAAAGTAGTGCAAAGTTGTCGTATTAAGCTTAAGGAATGTTGTTAGGATTAATTAATGGAGATATGGACAGATCACTAAATGGCCAAATCATTGTGCAGCAACTTCTTCATGTCTACTTTTCAGAAAATGTTCCCAACGCCTTCGCACAAGTTTCACCTTTTTCCAAATGTCGATTCGATTACAAAGGAACAAAGAGAATTGCTTTTATGTTTTTTTGCAAAATCAGAAAAGATTGTACTAACCTAGTCATTACCCATCAGTTTATGTTTTTGTTCTCTAGTTTTTAGTTGTAACAAAAAGTTGTAGAGTTAATATAATGCTCATCTTCTTCATTTTTGTATGTATGAGGGAAAAAGAGAGAAAAACCTTCATCAATACAGAAGTAGCAATACTATTTTCCAGATTTCATGTTGTGTTCATTTTTCCTTTGCAGAAGTTGAGCACTTGTTTTATTTTCCAGTAGCAAGTTTAGAAGTTGAACATTAGAAGTAGAGAAGAAGCACTTTATAGTTGTTTTGTTTTTGAAACTTGAAAAAAACCAGAAGCTCCATAAGTTCTTGAGCAATCTGAGTTGCTGTTTTGGAGACATTTCATACACGCAAATTACAAATTGAAGATCAGAAGCTGCATCCTTCAGTCAGTTAAAGCTTAAGTGAATAGAGAAGAAGGTGTTCGATATTTTGCCTCAACCACTTTCAAGCTCGACAGGTTGTTAGCTGAAGGAGCTTTCTTCAATCCTTAGAGGGAGCACTTTCAAGAGATATACATATACTCCTCTTATCTGGATTATAATGCAAAACAGACCATTGAGTGAACAAATCAAGTGTATTAGAATAAAGATCAACAATATATAAAACTATCAAATCATCGGCATAGATTAAGTGAGCGATGTTGACCTCCCTGTAATTATGGTGGAATTGAAGTCATCATTACATAATATAAGCTTGTTTAATAAGGTATGGAGAAGAGGGGCCTCCTTGTCGAATGCCCGGTCCAATTCTGAACGGCTTAGAAGGTATACCGTTAACTAGCACACTCAAGGAAGGGGCCTGAATACAAGCCATTATCCACTGAATAAATTTCTGAGGAAGTTGCAACGCCTCAAGACATAACTAAATGAATTTCTAGTTGATGGTATCGAAGGCCTTGAAGAAATCAATCTTAATTAAGCAACTGTTGATTTTTTTTTTTCCAGATTTGTATTCCTTAAGCAATTTCTGAATCAACAGAATATTATCGCCAATGTTACGACTAAGTATAAAAGCACCTTGTGCAGTATTAACGATACCTGATAGTACCATCTTGAGTTGTTCAGGTAGCAACTGAGAGATAACCTTATAAATGGTGTTGCAGTAGGAAATAGGTCTGAAATCAAACAGGGTACGTGGGTGTCTTTTTTTTTGGATCCAGGCGTACTTAAGTGTGACTTATTTCTTGAAGTAGCTTAGACGGTTCAAAAAATTCTAAGACTGATGAAATGAATAGCTCCCCAGTAATAGTCCATGTATGTTGGAAAATAAGGATGTAAATCCGTCAGGACCTGGTGATTTGGAAGGATGCAAGCTGAATAAAATACGTCTTATATCATTGCCAGTAATAGGAGCGATCAACTCCTCCTTAACACTCTGTTCAATGCTACACTGAAAGAGTTGTAATACATTGGGACTTGGAGAAGCTACGGAGTCAGTACCGGTGAGAGCTTAGAAATGATCTCTGGCTAACTGCAGTAGGTGATGTTGCTTACGTATTCCCTTCCACTGACATCATGCAACATGGAGATTTTATTAACATTGCGACGAGCTAGCAACGAAACATGAAAAAACTTGGTATTAGCGTCACCCTAATGCAACCAAGCTAGAGTCGTGAATTGTGAGAGCATCTTGATATGACCAAAGACATTGCCTCTCCGCCTGTCTAAATTTATCATCATGAGGAGAATCATAACAATTTCTTTGAGCAAGCAGAAGTTTCTCTTTGAGTTTGTGAAGGTTAAGACTCCTACAACACAAAGTTTTTAAGAGCCACGTTCATTCGTCTTAGTTTAGTCATGAGTTGGTATAATTGAAATCCGACCACCTCTATATTCCAGCAGCTTTGAACCAGGTCTTGAAAACCGTCCATACTCCATACCCGTAAGACCGTTAAAAAATATAAAAAGGGAACCAATAGAACTATGATCCATCAATCTCTGAATAAGCATAAATGAGTGGCCTGACATGAGGTTGTCCCCAAAGTGGACAAAAGAATTTGGAAACTAAACTAACCATAAAGAGTTAACGAGAGTTCTATCTAACTTCTTACGCACTAGTAGGGTACCTTGCTGGTTATTAGACCATGTGAGAAGTTTTCTAGTGCTATTGAGATCAACAAGTCAACATTCAAGAGGAATCTGGAGAGTTCTTTAGTCAGGCGATGATTATAAGGCCTGCCCTTAATTTCATACAAGTTCAAAGAGTAATTAAAGTTACCTACTACAAGCCATAGGATGAAAATTCCCAGTTGTTTATTCTGCAGATCAAGCCATAGGCATTGGAGATGCAAGAATTGATCAGATTCAGCTAGTACTTGAACTTCAATCCGATCAGTATCGTATAGACATAAGATCCTACCATCGTAATGTGAGCTATGATTAGAGAAAAACTCCCAATTAGTGCCCAAAAATCTATAGCCAAAAATTGTAAGAGGATCCTTTATTTTTGTTTCAAGGAGACCTACTAGCATCAGTTTCTTGTCCTTGATCACCTCTTTCACCACTAATGTTTTTAGAGGGTCATTGAACCCTCTAGTGTCCCAAACTAGGAGGGACATGGGGGGGATTTCCCTGTAATTTTCAGTTTTCCCTTCTTTCGAGCAGATCTACTTCTTCTAGCATTGGAAGTTGGCAATCTGAAATCATCAACATCTGAATAGTTGGTCACTAAATCCAGGGAATTATGATCTGCCATGGTGCCTGCATGTGTATTATCCTCCCTGGACAATTCATCTGTGTATGATTCAGTAACATACAAAGTTGAAGCATTTGGAGCAGAATTTGCCTCTAAACTGCCACTCTAGGCTTGGATAAGGACTCTTGGCTGTAAGCTAGCAGTTGGTACATGACCATCCTTCTCAATCATTAGGATTTAACACCTCAGAGTGCAACAAATTAGCAGAGCTGGGATCTTCCGTGTCCTATATAAGTTGAGCCTCACCAGTAACTTGATTTGCTTTCTCAAGATGAGTTATATCTATCGTAGATACCACTAATTCCTCCTGCCATCTAGTCTTGAACTGTTTTTCAATTGCTATCTATTTTTTTGTGGAATGACTCGGCTTCCAAGGATAGGAGAGGTGAATCTCAGTTTTTCCAGAGCACCAGACTCTCCCAATCTTAAGATGGATAAATTTTCCAGAAGGGGAGCATTTTTTGGGATTTCAACACATAATTTTGCATGTCTATCCCTTGCATGGTGGCTGTTTGCGAATCCATGCCTAGTGGTTTTCCTAAGGAACTAGCAACATAACTCAACTCCTCAATCGTCCAAAGTTCCAATGGTAAGTTATGAAAAATGTACCCATATCGACAACACATCAATTATACTTCGATCAAGTGCCATACCTGGTTTCCATTGCTGAACAAACAAGGGTTGGTCAATGGTCACCAATCTGCCAGGGCTCTTACTCAACATTCTCAGCTAAATTGATTTCATCAATGAATTTGAAAAGGAGAGTACCATCCTCAGGGAGCATTACCTTATCCAGACCTTTTTTACTCCAACGAGCCTTTTCCCATGCCTGAACAGTCGCCAAAGCAAGTATTTTAAACTGGAAAAATCCAATCAATGTTGAAGACCATTGTTGGTTTTTTTTGGATGCAGAAAAGAGATATGTGGAGAATTTTTTTTTGATGCAGAAAAGAGATATATGGAGAAGTTTCTCATTTATTTCATATCAGCTTTGAGTTTAAATAGCTGAAAAAGCTAACAAGAATTTAGAAAAATAAGCTATTCTAATCATGATCCCTAAGAATCACATAACAGATAACAATCCCTTTATAATAGGATTACATATTGACTTGGACTTTTATTTAAAATGAAAAACATAACAATCACATGCATAAATTTAAAGCAAACATTCTAACACTCCTCCTTGCTTTAAAGTTTGCAAAGCTTTAATGTCAAAATAATTCATCCTCCTCAAGTTGATCGTTTATTGCTTGATTGACTTCTTTCACATTTTGTTGCGCGTTACATATCCTTTCAACATGTTCTAATTGACCACACTTGTTGCATCTTACATCTGGCCTCCACCAACACTTGTGTTCTGGATGATTTGTTTTTTTGCAATACGAACATGGTAGAAAACTTTGAGCATTGTTGTTATTAACCTTTTTTTTGTAGTATGACTTTACCGAAAAAGCGCCTTCTACGATTCCTTCTTGCCTCATGAGCCTCCTTTGCTCTTGTGCCTGTAATGCACTTAACAATTCTGCCAAACTAATTTTTGCCAAATCCTTTGAGTTTTCGAGTGATGAAATTGTAGCCTCAAATCTTTCTGGAATGGTTACTAGAATTTTTTGAACTATTCTAGAATCATCAAAATTAGAACTAAGAAATCTTACGTTATTGGCAATGGCAATGAGCCTGTCGGAGTAATCTTTGATCGTTTCTGACACCTTCATTTTTTGTATCTCAAATTCTCTAATCAAGTTGAGCATTTGTATTCCTTTGATTCTTTCATTCCCCGCATATTCTTCTTTTAAGAAATCCCAAATTTCTTTACTCGTCTTGAGCGTCATAATTCTGGAAAAAATTGTTGGTGTGACTCTTGAAAATAAACAAGCTTTTGCTTTGGATTTTCTTTGTTTCTTTTCTTTGTGGATTTTGATTTGAGCCACCGTTGGATTTGTAGGCAACTCCGGAACGTCGTAATCTTCATCTACAGCTTCCCACAAGTCATTCGCTTCAAGAAAGGCCTCCATTCGAACAGCCCAACTTAGATAATTTCTTCCATCAAACACTGGCAAAGTAATGGCAGTGAACGATGATTCTGAATCCATTGTTGCGTGGTTTTGATTTCTGTTGTGGGAAAGCGTAGAATGAGTTATGGGTTATGGTTATAGGTTTGTAGGTTTAGAGGTCCCTTAAGATCAAGAGAGCTCTGATACCAATTGTTGATTTTTTTATGGAGAAGTTTCTTATTTATTTCATATCAGCTTTGAGTTTAAATAGCTGAAAAAGTTAACAAGAATTTAGAAAAATAAGCTATTCTAATCATGATCCCTAAGAATCACATAATAGATAACAATCCCTTTATAATAGGATTACATATTGACTTGGACTTTTATTTAAAATGAAAAACATAACAATCACATGCATAAATTTAAAGCAAACATTCTAACAACCATTCTTTTGCTCCAACCTGTAGTAGCTTTATAGGAGGAGATATAATGCCATCTTGAACCACGTTCTGATAAAGTTTGAGAGTGCCCTTGTTGTGATAAATAGGGACCTTGTTTCTCCATACAGCAGCTGCACGAGGCTCACCAGAAGTAGAAGCCGTTGTCCTACCGTCCTTCTTGACTCTATGCTTGGCCACGAGGGAAAAATCCTCCTGAGGGAGGGAGGGTGCTCCTTCTTCCAAGGCCATTTGGAAGATCGAAGGGGAGCCTTCCTATGAGGCAGACGCCTACACCAACTCGCAGCCAACAGTGAACTAGCAGAAGGAAGATCAAGAGGTGGTAAAATTTGTTGCAAAAGTGGTAAAAAGGGAGGGGTAAATTGTAATGAAAGAAGAGAGAAGTTAGTACATATTTCTTAAATATTAAAAAATTGAGCACTCTCATCCCTTAATTAGAGATCTTGAGTTCGAGTCTTGAGAACGAAGAAATTTATTTAACCAGCATTTTACTTCTTACGAGCTGACCCGATGCGAGCAAGGATTAGTCTGGGTATGGATGGTTTAAAGACGCCGTTCTCACAATTGGGCTTCCTATGATACTTCGTGGGTAAATAAAAAAAAAGGAGATGTGGGCTAATAACATTAAGTTGAATTTGTTTCTTAACTTTAATATACATCCCAAAAATAATGATTTTATATGTTTTTCACAATTAAATCTCATAATTTTTGAAATCATAGACTAATACAAGTGGATCCATGTTTAGAATAATATATATATTGCAAAAGGAGATTGTGTTACAAGCCTAAGTTTTGTTAAAAAGGCATATTCATAATAATGTTTTAAATATTCTCACGATGTTTCAAAACCTTATAAATTAATATGAGCCGGTAGATAAAAAAGTTTCAAGAACTAGATACTAAACTTAGGGGGAGGTTGGTTCGTACAGAAGAATGATAATAAGAATATGAATGAATATAGTGAGGAATGAGAATGAATATTATCATTATAATTATGATGATTGGTTAAGAGAAATGAATGATTATTATTGTCATTGATAGTAGCTGGTTTGTAAAAATATTGAGAAATAAAATTATTTATTTATTTATTTTAATTAATTAATTAAATTTTAATTAATTAAATTTTAATTAATTAATTACAATATATTAATTAGTTAAAATAGTGTAATTAATTAATTATAATATTTTAATTAATGAATGGATTATATTTTAATTAATTATATTGTAACTAATTAATTAATTAATTATATTTTAATTAATTATATTGTAATTATAATATTGAAGGAATGATTCTTATTCCTCTCATAATGGAGAGGAATGGAGCAATGCCCAAAAATATGAATGAAAATATAGGGGTAAGGCTGCGTACCACCAGATCTCCCCAAACCCCACTTCACTACAGGACTCGGGACTAAGTGTTGGACTCTGTTACCAGAACCCAACCTCTTGCGAATATCATAAGACTTGAGTGTATCTTTACTACATCATACTCTTTAATATATTACATACAACTAATTTTCATCATTCACATTTCAATACCCTCAAAACAAAGGGTTTTAAAAAGCTGTAATGGTCTTTCAAGCCACATTACAACATAATCAGAAATGTCAAAATACAAGAATTACATGAACTACAAATTCTTAAAAAATGACTAAAGCCTTGTGTTTTCCAAAACTAACTCAAAATACATCATAAGCAAATTTGGAGTGATGCGTTGACTCTCTTTCACTCCATCTCTTGCTCATAACCTGGAGGTGGGGACAGGAAGGGGGTAAGCTTGAAAGCTAGGAGGTTATAGTTTATAATAAAAAGATAAGCAAAAACTCTTTTCAAAAACTCATTACCATTTTACATTTTCGAAACCAAAATAATTTCATATGCAAAATATTATCAAACACTTATTCCTCATAATTATCAATTTATCAAACAATTTATGAACAATTTTAAATCATGTATGTATCAAATTTGTCAACATATCATAAGCATATAAGCACATCAAAATGCTTTGGGTGGATCCAAAACAGAACGTACTACACATTTTTCATAAGGGTCCTGTGTAGCCGTGAATAGAACGTATTACGCAATCCCACATAATGGTTTTGCGTAGTCGTGAACCTATGAGAATCCATGAAGTAACTCCATGTCATTAGTGGGCAGGCAGGAGAAGCCTTTAACTTGGTCAACGTGCACGTGACATTTCTTTAGGGATCACCACAAACCCACATAACATATATATCATGACTTGTAAACATGCGTTGCCCAAATGGCACTTCTTGAAAACTCGAGTTTTATGAGCATACAATATTTCATATGCGCTTTCAAAACTTGATTTCATAAACTTGTTATTCTTTTCAGAAATCACTTGAAAAATCTCTTTATAAATCATTACATAGTTCATGTAGCAAACATATAGCAGATTTCACAAATCATGCAAAGGCAAAAGATGCAACACTTATGATACAATTGAAATCAATAAACTTCTTTGTTTTAAAGAAAAACAATAGTGGCTTATTTACTTTATTATAAACATGTACCCACCTTGATTTCCTTGCTTATAGACTTGCTCAGAATGTCTCTTCTCTTTGCAAACAACCTGAGGTCTCTAAGGCTCTTTCATGTTGTATCTTTAATGTGTGCTCCGTGAGCTGATCTAACTGAAATAGGTCTCTTCGATCCCTTTGATTCTTCACCAAATGAAGAGATTCTTGGCTCAAATGGAAGCTCTTCTCTTCCTCTACCTTCTTCTCTTCTTGAACAACCTCAAAATCTCTCTTATAGGCTAAGGAAATTGAAACCTTAGCTCAACTCTCTTTTTTTCTCTCAAACCACCAAACTCTCTTTTTCTTTCTTACTCATTTTCATTATTCACTTCTGCTTATCCCTCCATTTACGTTTTTCTTCTTCATTTATAAACAAGACAACACTTTTTCTTCCAATTATGTCCTTAATAATTGAGAATTGTCCCATTTGCCCTTTCATTTATGCCTTATGTCCTTTATATTTAAGTGTCTTGTCAAAAGCACCCTTGAATATTTTGGCATAACACTTTCTTCTAAAAAATGTTCTCCCTTGTCTTAAGTTCCCATGGACACCGAAATCAATCCATCTGGTTCAGTGATTCAAAAGATACACTTCAACAAGTTTTGGACTGTTCTTGTCCAAGTTAGTATACTTATACACAATTTCTATCCGAAATCTAAACATCTTATAAACTGCATTAGATTTCAACTTCTTCATAATATTTGTAGCTCCATATCTCTAGTTTATCTTGAAATAAGAATCATCTTATTCGGAGCTCTACTGATCCAGAAATCATCAAAATACTGAAGCATGTTTAGTAAAATATCTGATTCCTACTCTTCCAATTTATACCTTTACTTTGGTTCAATCCATCCCTTTCAAATCAACACCAAAGCCATGACCTTCAATAAAGACGCAAAAAGAAAAGTGTTAGGAATCTAAGGGTTCAAGAATCATTTCATTTGGAGGTCGGACAAACAAATTATGGCCGAACGAAGTAAACCAAATTTGGTCCTCACTCATATTGAACTTGTCTAGGGACAAATGACGTAACTCTCACTAGAGATGTTGGAGTAAGATCATCTTAGGATGATTTCAAAGATAACTTTGAAATTTACTACTTTGAAGAAGACTTTAAGGTCAGATTTTATCATCTGAAGGGTTAACACGGACCAGACAATAGGATTAGATGAAGCCAAGGGAAAAAGCAGACGAATGGAAAAAGATAGAAGAAGTAGGAAAATTGCTATAACTTTTCCTACATATATCGTATTATGATGTTCTTTAGATGGTTTGAAAGAGGACTTTAAGAGCTACAACTTTCATAAAGACCTCAAAGATAAATTCCATCTTTTGAAGGATAAAAAATGGAACAGAAGATGTAAAATAAATAGTAACCCAGAAGAAGTTTATGAACAGTAACACAGAAGAAACGAAAGACAAAAGAAGCAAAAGACAGAAGATAGCAAAACACAAGAGAAACGAAAAGCAGAAAGAGCAAAACACAGAAGAAGACACGTAAGCAAAATACAGAAGAAAAAGCGTCAACAAAACACAAAAGAAATGAAAGACAAAAGAAGTAAAAGACAGAAGAAGCAAAACATACAAAACACATAAGAAGATGACGTCATCATAAAACAAAACATAAAAGGAGATGACGTTATCATAGAAGAAGCGAAAGGCCGAAGGATCAAAACACAGAAGAAGCAAAAGGCAAAAGAAGTGAAACTCAGAAGAAGCAAAAAGGCCGACGAAGCAAAACTCAAAAGAAGCAAAAGTCAGAAGAAGCAAAAGGAAGACGAAACAAAACTAAGAAGAAGCAAAAGACAGAAGAAACAAAAATAAGAAGAAGCAAAAGGCAAACGAAGCAAAACTAAGAAGAAACAAAAGTCAGAAGAAGCAAAACTAAGAAGAAACAAAAGGTAGAAGAAGCAAAACTAAGAAGAAGCAAAAGGCAGACGAAGCAAAACTGAGGAGAAGCAAAAGCTAAAAGAAGCAAAACTAAAAAGAAGTAAAAAGGGAAAAGAAGACACGCTAGCAAAACACAGAAGAAGACGCGTCAGCAAAACACAGAAGAAGACGAGTCAGTAAACACAAAAGAAAACGCATCAGCAAAACACAGAAGAAGACGCATCAACAAAATATAGAAGAAGCGAAAGGTAGAAGAAGCAAAACACAGATGAATCAAAAGACAGAAGAAGCAAAACACAGAAGAAGCGAAAGGCAGAAGAAGCAAAACACAGAAGAAGCAAAACACAGAAAAAGCGAAAGGCAGAAGAAGCAAAAGACACAAGAAACAAAACACATACAAAGCAAAACACAGACGATACAAAATACAAAATAAAATGACGTCATCACAAAGGAAACACAGAAGGAGATGACATCATCACAGAAGAAACAAAAAGACAAAAGAAGCAAAACACAGAAGAAGATGATTTCATCACAAAGGAAATACAAAAGGAGATGACGTCATCACAGAAGAAGCAAGAAGGCAGAAGATACAACTCCTCTCTTGCACATCTTCCCTTATAAGGACCATGACTTTTAGCTCAGACGTCCAAAATTCCATACTATATATCGTTGGAAAGCTAAAGAAAGATCTACAACTTACTAGTAGACACACTTGCCTAAATTCAGCCTAGATTAATCCAGTTTTTCCCCCGATTTCAGAATACGTACTTTACATTCATCCAATGTATTGTATTCAATTATCAACTTTATGACAAAATTTTTTTATTCTTAAAGATAAAATTTAAATTCGATGTCTTCATAAGAAATGTAGCCATATGTTTCTAGTTTAATCAAGAATCATCTCGTTTGGATAACTAGAGAAGAAGTTGTGGCTAAAGGACTGAAGCGTACTCCGTAAACATTTTCCAGATCAACCATCCATTTTATTTCTCAATCTTTCCTTAACCCAACTCATACCAAGACCACCTTTTCTATTTCATTTACTCCTTATTCTCAACTCCATCTCAAATTAATATCATCTGAAGAAAAATATATATAGTCTATGATTAATCATGAACACCAACAACATAACATACACATATGTACATATTCTTCATCAACTTACTACACAAATGCAACTTCATTTTTGGCTTTTATTCTACTTCTAACTTTCGCCTTAATTCTTCTCACTTCAAAACCTTTTATCCACCAGAAACACCAAGGCACATTATGAATCTATCCACACTTCTCATTTTCTACCTTACTCTTATCTATCATTTCTTGGTTCAAGAATTTTCATTCATTTGCTCTTTACTCATGACTAATTGCCAAAATTTCTTCTTCAAATAGTTCTAACTTCTATGAAATATTCGGGGTCCAACACTGAGTGTGACAATGATGATGATGATAATGATTTAAATTAATTTATTACAATATATTAATTAATTAAAATAGTGTAATTAATTAATTACAAAATTTTAATTAATGAATGGATTATATTTTAATTAACTATATTGTAACTAATTAATTATATTTTAATTAATTAATGAATTATATTGTAATTAATTATAATGTAATTAATTAATTAATTAAAATATTTTAGTTAATTATATTGTAATTATAATATTGAAGGAATGATTCTCATTCCTCTCATAATGAAGAGGTATGGAGCAATGTCAAAAAATAGAAATGAAAGCATATGCCATCCAATCATAACCTCTTACCAAGCTTTGTTTTTCATTCCATATCCACTCCTCTCTCCTCACACCCACCAAACAAACACATTTTAGTATTTTTACTATTAGATTATTGCTAATTTAGATTAACTATTTTGTTAATTTTCAAGATTTTGAGTGTAAATAATTTGAATATATTTGTGTAGAATTTAATGTTGTAGATTTATGGCAAAATTAAGAGTAAAGAGAAAGAAATCATTCAGTCACCTTTCAAAATTTTCATATTAAGATTAATTACATACCAAACACAAATATGAAACGTACACAGACTATCCTATATCAAGAAATTAAAATATTTACAGATACATCCATATTAGGTTACTAACTTCTGACATAAGATTTGACATTGAGGGAGAGAAAAAAAAAGCCATTGTAAAAGGAAGTTTCTCCATTGCACATCTAAAAATGCATTGTAGAGTTAAGGCTGTAAGGAAACAAGACCAGCTAGATATAGAAATTTTATGATATAAGTTTGTTTAGTCCAATTCATATAGGTATTTAGGTCATATTTGCATTCATTTTGCATATTCATTCATTCATTTTAGTAGCATTTTTAGGTTTATTTATTTATTGTTATTGAGTTTGTTATTTATTTTATTTTTATTATTTTTTCGTAGAAAGCACGAGTTTCGTTTCAAATTAAAACCAAGAATTTGCTAACGGCATGTTCATAATTTTTGCATGACCTAAGTGAAATTTAAAAGTGGAAGCAAGCTAAATAGGAAAAAAAAACGTAGTTGAAAGGAGGACTTCAAAAAGAGAACAATGTTTAGGTTTTGAAAGAAAAGAAAGAAACGCAACAATGGAGAAAACATCAGCAGTATGGGTGATAAGAAAAGACACGACATCGTAAAGTGAAGAGTAGTCTTGGAAGAGTTTTGAGGGACCAACACAATTACTTGGATAGAAAACGTTGTGGCAAAGGGAAGCATTGGAGAAAAGCAGAAACGCAAGGTGTGAGTTGGTTTTAAGAGGAGTGAGCAATTAAATTGTCATATCTTGCTACAGTGGGGAGACCCACCAAAACAACGCATCAAGCAAAGCTCCAGCAAACAATCCACGACAAAGCAGAAGAGGATAGCTGGAAAGCAAAAAAGAGAGCTGGAGTGATTAAACAAAAAACACAGTAACCCCACAACACCAATAGAAGGGACGCACCAGCTCTATATGCACTACACAGCAGAGGAATAGAATAAAAGGATGAAAACGTTGGCCACCAAGGGGGTGCACGGACTGGAGAGGAGAATAGAGGAGCTGGAAAGGGAACGTCAGCTGAGGAAAGCTACAGAAAAAAAGGAGAGAAGAGCTATAGAGATACACAAAAACACGAAAAAATGTTGGCCAAAGAGGAGAGCTATAGTGGAAAAACGAAAATCACCCTACAGTAGCAAACCACACAGGCACCAAGTTAACAAGGGAGTTTTAGTTTTGGAAGGTTTTTAATTAAACAGAGGACAGCTAGCTTAAGGCGGTGACCATCAAAACTTCGACATCAAAGACCCACTAGTTAGAGGAACTAGAGAGACCAACCAAAGGAGACCACGCAGAGGCTAGAGTGGAGACGCAAGCACGCAGGAGGTAGACCAAACAGAGGCGCAGCAACGCACACAGTGAGCAAAGATAAAGGGTGACGCAAAAAAGGGATTATTCCTTCTTTGTTTTATTATTTGATTTGTTCTAATGTTGATTGTTGATCTTGATTTATGTGGTCTCCATCCTATTATGATTGAGTAGCTTCCTCAAAGCTTCAAGGTTAGGATGAAGCTTTTAGTTAATTTTTGTGGATTAAATCGTGGTTGATTTGTAAGTATGGATTTTTGGTTTTGATTTCTCTTATTTGAGATTAATTTTACTGGTATTGTGTTTGGCCAACTATTGCTTGACATTAGTTATTAATTGAAGAATCGATAGGTGAAAATTGATAACGGAACTCTAAACAGGGAACTTATAAATTTCAGATTTAGACAAAGACTGAATTTATGAGAGAAAATCAGGTTAGCAAAGATCTTAATGGATTATGCTTGATTGCTAGGCTACAATAGTAGACTAGGATTATTGCGTAATACTCATTTGATACCTTGAAAAAGGATCTAAGAAACTCTAGGCTCAACCTTCTATCAACCAAAAATGTGCCTAATAAATTGATCCAGGTGAAGTCCATAAAAAAACGTTAAAAGTGAAACCATCGTTGAAGCTTATCACATTCCATTCGGATTAACCCCTAAAAATATTCGCATTTTGCTTTAGCTTTGATTTTGTTATTTTTTATAGTTAATTTTCTTAATTTAGTTCCCCAATCCTACACAACTGCTTAGTGCAATTAATTGAGTGATTCAAGCCTAATACTTACGCAGTTACTCCCTGTGGGACGATATTATACTATACTACTTGAGACCCGTGAACTTGCGGAACCACATCAAGTTTCTTGGCGCTGTTGTCGGGGAGTAATCCTTGAGTAATATTAGGCGACTGATTGTTTGGTTAAATTGGACATTTTTGTTTTTCTTTTTTTTTGTGTTAATAGATTTTGTTAGAATTGATTTTTTTTAATTTGTTCTCTTTACTGTCTATTTCTTATTTTGCATTTGATCTTGTTGTGTTTTTCTTAGTCTATGCGAAGGGTCGTCAGTGTTGAAGAGTTATTGTTTGATTCTGAAATCAAGAAGACAGCTAAGGCACTAAGGAAGGAAGCAAAAGCTAGAAAAGCACGGGAAAAAGCATCTAACACACAACTTGTGCAGGAACACCGAATCGAACCTGAATTTACTACAACTTTTCCAATAGAGGAGACAATTGATTCAACTTGTGCATGTTAAGTCATTTAAATTGCACTTATTTCGGACTTAATTATCTTTAATGTGTTAAAATTATTATCCGAATTTAATGGAATTGTTTTATAATTATTTACAGATAGTTTTCAACACCTTAAGGATGAAATAGGATCAAAAAGATGCAAAAGAAAGAAGGAAATCCGAAATCCCCAATTTGACAGAAATTCAGTGACTAAGCGTGGGCACGCCTAAGGATGGAATAATTCTGCAGATAAAATTCTAGAATTCAATTTCAAACAAAACACAATCTTTAAAGATTATCTTTCCATCTTTCAAGGGAGTTTCCTACCGAAAATAGAAGAGTGCCTTATCTGGACAGAATCAAGAGAAGATAACAGAAAACAAGCATAAAAGGAGAGAGGATGGGGGATTCACGAAAGTGGTAGACTAGGTTTCAGAATAGGGTTTTCGACAATCTTTTGGCTGCTGCACTTTTCTGGTTTTGTTCTTTACATTTTCTGCACAATTTCAATTAGTGTTTTCATATTTTCCATTAAAGAACCAGGGATGGAGACTTATTCCTTTGTTATTTCTTTTGTTCTCAATTTGATTATGAGCAACTAAATCTTTTGTCTTGGTTTAGGGGATCCATGTTACATGTTATTATGGTGAGATATTCGGATACTTTTTATGTTGTTAATAAACATTGGATATCTTCAGATCTATTCTTTCTAATTGAATTCGTTGGTTTCTAGGTGCGCAATTAGAGATTAATTGGTCCAATAGCTAGATTAACGAAATATGATGTTCCGTTTTGGTAATCATAAGTAGCAAGTAGGATTGATTTCTCTACGTTAGAGTCAAAAATTCTAAGAAGATATTCGTTTGTTCGATTGCATGTCGTACATGTATTTCGCTTGCTCATTGGTTCTTGATTCTTAATGTTATTATTCAATTACGTCTATGATCGTATCTAGGCTATTGTTTAATAAGAATGCTAGAATACATGTTTTTAGTCATTACCCATAAGAGAAATTTTTCCAATGAATGTTTGTTAATGATTACAATTTTCTATCGAGGATCCACAATAGTATGATAATATCGGTGACTCGAAACCAAGGTATTTTCTCATTGATTTTTCAGATTTAGTTATTACTTGCGATTTGAGATTTTTTCCTTTGATTTTCTGATATTGTCGTGATTAAACAAACCCCCCTTTTTATTTTTGTTATTTGTTTTGTTTAAACATCGCTAACCTTTACCATTAAAAATTCCTCGTGGGAACGATATCTGCTTATCGTTATTACATTAATTTATTTTAACGGAAGTGATGTCTTATATATTTGATTGCAGACGACGACAGTACCAGTGCATCACACTCACATTGGGCTATCAATATTGGCTCCCAGATTTTTTTTCTCTAGTTAAACATGATTTAAGTGAATTATGAGGTTTTGATGGATTTAATTTTTGGAGTTATTATTATGTTAATGTTAGTAAGATTATATGACAAAGGTTAATTGAATTAAAGTGTTAAGGTAGTAAGATTGCATGAAGGGCATTTTTTGAAGACCACTTAAGGTTAAAAAAACCTAAGCTTATAAGGAAGGAAAAATTGGACATTTCTCAATCATTAATGGCATAATTGGAAGAAGAGATGTTGGCTTGCTTTTAAATGAAGAAGAAAAAACAAAAATAGAAGAGAGGAGAAGAGAGTTTTGGTGGAGAAGAGAGAAAAGAAAGAAAGCTAAGCTAGGTTTTGATTTTTCTTAGTCTTAAAGAGAGATTTTGAAGTTGGTCAGGAAGGGGAAAAGGAAGAGGAGGATTAGAGCTTCCATTAGAGCTAACAATCTCACTAGTTGGTGAAGATTTAAGGTAAGTTCGATTTTAATCTTTTGGATTTTTGAAATAATTTTGGTTCATAAAGCTTAAAAAATGTATGAGTTTAAGAATTCTATGATCAATTTTAGTAAAAACGTCCTATGGGTTCTCCAATTTGAATCCCTATTGAATGAGAATTTGTCTTTGATAAAGGAAATCAAGAGAGGCAAGAGAAGTAAGAGGAAAGACATTTTTTAGCCAAGTTTTAAGAAAGGAAATCAAGGTAGGTTACGGTTTTATAATTAAGTAATAAGCCATAAATGTTTTCTTTTAAATGATGGAAATAAATGATTTCAACTATTTCATGAACTTACTTTATAACTCTTTAAATACTTTGAAAATGTGTTATGTGTTTGGTATGAGCATATTGTGTTGATGAATTATGAAAAGATTGTGCAAATGATTTTTGAAAAGATACTATGTTTGAAAAATCAAGTTTTGAAATTGTGTCATTTTGGGCAACAAGTTTACAAGTTATGAAATACATGTTATATGGGCTTGGTTTGATCCATTTTGTACGTCAAGTGCACTTCGACTAAAGGCTTCTCCCACCTATCTGCTAGTAGCATGGAGCTCCTTCATGGACTCCCTCATATTTATGAATACACAAAACCACTGTAAGGGATTGTGTTAGTTCATTCTGTTCATGACTACACAGGCCCGTTTTATGGAAATGTGTTAGCTTATTCTATTTATGGACCTTCTAAACCATTTTGATGTGCTTATGTGCTCATGATATGTTGATAAGATTGATGCATACTTAATCTGCATTATTATTTGGTTGAGAATTTGAGAAATATGTGCTTTATGATTCAATGTGAATTTTTGTTACAATGGAAATAAGTATTTCAATGGTTTTGCTTGTTACTGGTTATAAAATTGTTACCCACGAGCTTTTAAGCTTACCCCCTTTTCGTCCCATCTTTAGGTGAAGAAAATGAGATCGAGTAACTAAGAGTCGAGGCATCATTCTATTTTTGCATTAGATTTTGTAAAAGCAAGACTTTAGATGCATTTCGAGAATTATTAGGTTTAGTATCTTTTGTAATTGGAATTTTTTATATCGATAATGTAATGTGACTTGGAATGCCATTAAAGCTTTGTAAACTTCTATTTTGTTGTTAATAAAATGTGAATTGTGTATGGAAGATGTTGATTTGGAATTGGGTAGATTTGAAAAAATTATCAACTTGAGATGATGATTTTTGAACATGAATTGTTAATGTATATACATATATACAAGTGAGATATTACGGAAAAAAATATAGGATTTTTGTGATTGATGAGAATTAGTTGTAAGGGATGAGTCAAATGAGTAGAGATTAGGGAGTTTAATGAAGTAAAGTTGGTAGTTGAATGGTTATGCTCATGACTCTCCAAGTTGTACATTGCAAATTTCAAGTTTTTCATAAGGGTCAAATTGGGTTCTGAATTCAGTGGAAAATCTGGATTGATCTACAAAGTTGTCTTCTTAAAAGTTGTAGCTTATCTTTCTAGCTTTCCATTGATATAAAGTATGAAATTTTTAGACAATGGAGTTGAGAGATATGATCATTAGAAGTTTGTGATGTTGTTTAAGATGAACATTCGGGACAGCTATATTTTTTGAAATTTTGATCCTTATAGGTAGAAATTGTTTTTAAGTTCTTCATGAAAGTTATAAATATAGAAGTCTTTTTTAAAACGGTCCAAGAATGACCTTAATCTGTATTTGTAGTGAAAGTTATGCCCATTTTATCAATACAGGTCGGAAGAAGAAAAGTAGAAAGGGAGAAGTCGCGATCATGCAAAGTCGCAATCGCGACTCTACGAACTTGTGGAAAGTCACGATTGCGCATCGTCATGATCGCGTTTTCACGGCCACGAGCGCGTAGGTCGCGATCGTGCACGACCCGCCGACCTCCCCCCAAGACTGAACATGTTTCACTCTTTTGATCATAACTTTTTTGTCTGACCTCCAAATGACCTAATTTTTGAAGTATTGAATTCCTAACACATTTCTATATGTCTCCATGAAAATTTATAGCTTTTGATATTGATTCGAAAAAGATTGATCGAATCAAAATAAGGGCATCAGTTGGAAGAGCATGAATTGAATATTTTACTAAACATGTTTCAGTATTTTGATGATATCTTGATCTGTAGAGATCTAAATGAGATTATTCTTATTTTTAAATAAACTAGAGACATAGAGCTACAAATTATCTGAAGAACTAGAATTTTAATTCAGTCTCTAAGACTTTCAATATCTAGATGGAAGTTGATCGTAGTGTACTATTTTAGTCTAAGAATAGTCTGAAAATGTTTGGGCTATAATTTTCATATTTTTGAACCAAATTGAATGATTTTAATGTATTTAGAAACTTAAGACAATGGTCAAAAAATGTTCTGAAGAAGTCAAATTGAAATTCTAGTTTGAGGTTTCCCAAAATCTATTCAGAAATAAAAGAAATGAATTTATTTTTGATGTTTGACTGGTGTGGGCATGTCACTCTTGTGGGATGATGGCTAATGAGGGTTCATTGAAACAACCCTACAAGGTAATACACACGTTCAAGTCTTATGATTTTTCAAAGCAAGAGTTGGGTTTCAGAAATAGGGACCCAACAGTTGTGATATCAAAGCAAGAGTTGGACTCCACAAATACGGGGTAATGAAGATCACGTTTTATGACTCCAAATGTTAGGCTCCGAAAATGGGGTCCAACTGTTATAGTATCAGAGCCCAGAATTAGGATCTTACATGGGCATCTTGGAGATATGTATCAAGTTACATGGATTTTGACATGTCTTAGCATGCAGTAGCAGCTGATTCTTAGTCTAAGACACATGTGCATGAGTTATATTTATGAGTAATTGTTAAGAGTTTGACATGATAAAATTAGTGAGAAGAATGATGCCTTTTTAGAATTTGAGAAAATTAAAAGTTGTGGGGAATTTAAGATGGGAAATAGTACATGGTTAAATATGACAGATAATGAGTCAATGCATTTGTATTAGTGGAATTGAATATGACACCAATATTGTATTGTGTTGTATATCCCCGAATGTGATCAAGATGTGAATGTATTATCATGAATTGTTTGAGGAAAATAGGGAGACAAGTAAAAATGATGAGATTAAAGTGTACAAGTATAATGTAATGAGAACATAAATTGTTATGGTCTTAAAAAGATGAAATTGGAACCGAAGTGGTTGTTTGATTAATGTGACAAGAGTTACAATCCACCATAAGAATGTGTTAGTGAAATTGAGATCAAACTTTTATGATGATTATACATCTATAATTTTGAATTGATTGTGAATATACGTATGTAAGATGTAATGAAGGATAATTGGAAGATGAGATGAATGATAGCAACATATGTACAAGTTCAAAAAGGTTAAGTTGAATTGTTATTATGAGTACATATCTGATAATTGGATCACCATAACAAATGAGAATATTGAGCACGTATGTATTATCTATGTGGAGATGATATAGGAAGCAATCTATGACTTAGTTGATATTTGTTAGTTAGAGTTCCCATAGTTTAAAGTCTAAGAGGAACTAGAGTAACATATGAAAGTGCTTATAATGATCAATCGGGGATAGATTGAGATTGTTGATGATGTTACAACGAGTAATGAATTCGAAGATAAGGAGAAGGATATCATCTAGAATAAATGGAGATCAAAGAATCAATCGTGTAAGATATAAATTTGTGAATAATTGGAGATAAATATGCTGAAAAAATGGGATGATTTGATGATACACACCTAAACATATGTGACAGTAATTATGTTTACTACTTCATTGAGTTTTGGTAATTAGAACATTATGACCATGTAAGAATGATAGAAATGGGTCTTCTCGAGGTATTAAGGATGGTTGATAATACAATGATAATATCAACTGACTGATAAACATTACATGAACAGTACAGATGATAGTAGTAAGAAATCTTCTTTTGAAGAGGAATTTTATTGAATTAGGTAAAGCAGATCAGATAGTTTATATTAAGAATGATCAATGAAAGAATAAATCATAAATGATATTAGAATCCTAATCCTGATGGAGACTCAAGCATAAAATGTAGAATCTGTTACTGGGAGTATATGCATTTTTTTAATGTAAAGAATCCAACTATGTGATTGGATTCTTGAATTTGAGGTGACATTAAGTATAAGAGACACAAATAAGATCTGATGAATGTATTACCAACACAGGAAATTAAGATTGAAAATAAATTAAAATGGGTGGAGAAATTAGTATGAATGAGCAAACAGTAGAATAATTTAGTGTGAAATCAGAGGAAATCGAATGAATTGAGAAAATCATTCAAGGAAGGAAGTCGATTGGGAAATTGAAAATAACGTGAGACAATGTTACCTCATTGGGGAATTGGGTATTTAAGGAATTATGAGAACTAATCATAGGCATATGGAGCTTTGGAAATATTTGTTCAAGTTAACAAATGCCCCGACAGTACTATGGCATTAAAGATTAAAGTGATCCAAACAAAATGAATCAATTCATGATTATAATCATAGAGGATAATTGGAGTGTATTTGAAAAGTGAAAATAATATTTTTAAACATTGAGATTAATCTTACATATCGTGGATATAAAAATAATTTTGAGGAGTTATAATACCGTTATTAATTATATCATCTAGATTTGGAGATTTTGTAGTTTACCATGATGTTGTATAAGAGATTTGGATAAAATCTAATACAACATAATAAAGTGATTTCATATGTATGGAGACGACTAAAGTCCTATGAGTTGATTATTCGATACATGATTTAGAATTGCTATAGTAGTGATTGCTTTGAAAGTTTAGAGATAGTATATATATAGGAACATCTTGGATATATATATACAGATCATTAAAGTTTGAGGTAATTATTGAGTTAAAAGAATTGAATATGAGACTAAGATAATGGATATAAGTACTGAAAGACAATGATTGTACAAATAAGTAATTCCCAGTAAAGTTGGTGTTGTATTTGATACATTAAGCAGAAATCGCAATAACGGTGAAGCATAAATTCAGATATTGAGGTTATCAGATCTAGTGCAAAAAGGAAACATAGAATGTGGAGTTGAATTTTCGACAAATCAAAGTACTATTTGCTATGGAATTGAAGATTAGTTTCATATGAAAGGATTAACCAAGCTTAAATTGAGGATCCAGAAATTGTGAATCTTACTGAGAAATTGAAAGTGAATAAGAATTTTGAATTCGAATAGGAAAAATGATACTTTGTGATTGAAATAAGAAGTATGTGTAATCGATAAAGGTGATAGAGTAAAGAGATTGTTAGAAAAGTACAAATGGTAACGTAAATTATACATCCTAGTAGGAATACGCCGGAACATCATTTAGCGGCTAAGAATGTAGAATCATGTGATTGAATGTTTGAATTTGTCGACGGTCTTAACTGTCGGAGATATGCTTAAGGCTTATAGTTTAAAGTTCATAGGAACATGAGATCAATGTATAGTTCCATTTGACTTTAAGCATCACAATCATTATCATAGTGATTTCATTGGAATATTGTATGAAGAGTTAGATGACAAAAAGAGTCGTCCGTCTCTTTATTTGGATGAATAGGGCCAAAGATGGTTGAAAACTAGAATTGATTAGAGATGTTACTAATAAGTGAAATTGATCTGTATTAGGAATAAAGTGATGTAGGTAAAATGAATGAAATTGGTGGATCAACACCAAATATAGTGAGATAGACATAAGAGTTAAGTGTACTGATACTATAAAGATGTGAACTATGAAGCGAAGGATGAAATGTTTATGAGAGTATCACCTTCCCAAGGTGTGCTTAGATTGAGTGCACGATATGCTCAGGTTAGGGTAAAGAAGCAACTAAGCTTGGGTTGTATTTTCCCATATAAAGTTATTAAGAACCGGACCATTGACTTATGAGTTAGTATTACTAACAAGGATGTCTCTTATTCATAATGTGTTATATGCAAGTATCCTAAGAAATATCAATATGATCTGATATTGGTGTTATCGATGCAGGAAGTGGAAAAATTGTGAGTCATCTGAAATATATTAAGGAAACAGTTAAGATAGTGTGATATCCATATAAGTCATGGAAGGATTGATTGAATCCGTTAACTAGGATGATTTGAAAGAAATTATTCGAGTGATGAAGTTAAATGGAAAACGCAGGAGCATAAGAGGAAACATATCCCTACCTCTTGATCAGTCAGAAAAGAATTTCGAGGACAAAATTCTTTTAAGAGGGGGAGAAATGTTAGCCCCCATATTTTTTTCTTTAGTTAAGCATGATTTAAATGAATTATGAGGTTTTGATGGATTTAATTTTTGGAGTTATTATTATGTTAATGTTAGTAAGATTATATGACAAAGGTAAAGTGAATTAAAGTGTTAAGGTAAGATCACATGAAGGGCCTTTTTGGAAGACCACTTAAGGTTAAAAGAACCTAAGCTTATAAGGAAGGGAAAATTAGACATTTCTCAATCATTAATGGCATAATTGGAAGAAGAGGTGTTGGCTTGCTTTTAAATGAAGAAGAAAAAACGAAAAAAGAAGGGAGGAGAAGAGAGTTTCTGTAACATCCCACCCCCGATGGGAAGGGTAGAATGGTAATTTGGCAAAGGATTAAGAGGATTTAGGATGGTAATTTGCAATGTTCATGCATAATGGTATTTGTGAACAGTAAATTTTTGCACATGAAAAATAATTGTACATGCATTCATGACATTCCCGGTATTTATTCCTAAATGGGATTTTATTTTGGAAAATGTGGTTTATGGGCTTGAACATTTAATTGGAGTTGATTGTTATGTGTTTTATATTTTCAGAGAATTTTAGGAATTTTTTCTGAACTTTTCCGGAGAAAATTCCCGGACCGAAAAAAAATCGTCAAGTGGCGAATCGGTTGATTTTCGGTAGTGAAAATTGTTGTCCAATGGCACTACAATATTGGGTATATTATTTTGGATTTAGAATTAGGGACATTAGAATTGAATGGGTCAAATTTCATTAGGGTTTCTTGATAAATCCTATTACAAGTTTTTGTCTTATCCTTCTTTTGTCCCTTTCTTCTAAATGGACAAGTGTCCTACACCATTAAATGACTTTGTCTTGTTCCCTTCACACATCCACGATATTGCTCCTTGGAAAGACTTAACAAAATCACTTGAAAGCCTAAAGTTTTCTTCATCCGAGAGTGTTACTCTTCTCCATTCTTCGTTGGTCTCTTCCTCCATACAAAGCATTTCTCTTGGTTACTTACTTGCTCCTCCCTTCTACATATACAAACCAACCTTAAGACTTGTGATGAGGATGATTGTGGTGTGGTGTTAAGTGGTAGTCGTGGATGTTGGTGAGAAGTAGCAAGTTGTAGTGATTTTGAAGAATTAAAGACTTGAAAATCTAAAGCTTGTTAGGTGAGTATTTTGTATTTTGTTCTTTACTTGGTAGGTTGAAGCATTCATTGTGCTTATTGGTGCTAAAATTTCATAAAGCTTAGGGCTTGATTTTATGGGTAGGTTACTTCCTTGATTTGGTTTATGATTGGAAAAAGATAAATGATTAACTTGTTTGGGTTGGTTTTGTGATGCTTGATGAATGGAAATTTAGGGATGATAATTGTGTGTGTGGTGTACTGCCATTTTTAAGGCTAGGTATTTAGGGTAAGGTCTTGATGACCTAGTGGCTGAATTCTTGCTTCAATTGGATGCTTGTTAATGTGTAATTGGCATTGGAAGTGATAGAATATAAGTGTAGGAGCAAAGCTAGAAAATGCAAATTGATCATGGTTTAATGTTTTTGCCATAACTAATTGTGTGGTTAAGCAAATGAGGTGAGGTTTGTGCTAAATTAAACTTTAGATGTTTGGCTTCAATTTCTTGTGAAATAAGTGTTGTCTAATTGTAACTTGAAGAGGTTGAATTTCTGCCTTGAAAGTGAACTATACTGGCTGTGTGAACAGTATTCGAATTAGATGACCTGAAACTTTGATGAGTTTTCTAAATTGATTTAGGAGGAATTGGTGAAAATGGTCTTTGTAACATCCCGTCGCCGATGGGATGGGTACAGTTCACCTCATACGTATTCTGTATACGTATTTTTCATGTGTATTCATAGCCTCTACATTCTTGATAAATGTTCACAATTGCATAAGCATATGTATGTACATGCATGTATGACAGATTTCCGACGTGATTGTGAAATTGGAAATTTTGGGATCTGGATTAATTGTGTTTTGATTCGTAACTTGGAGTGTTAAATTGAATTTAGGAATTGAGAATTGAAAATCGGAGTATGTGCTTAGATGTTTTCTAATTTTGAGGATTTGTAGGAATTTTTCTGAAATTTTCGGAAGATTAGATCCGGACCGAAAAAATGGCTTAGTGACTGATTAATTGTGATTCCGGTTCCAAATTTGATTGACAATTGATATGAGGTAATTTGAATTATGATTTGAGGAATTAGGGTATGAACCATTGGAATTCGGGAGAAATTAGAATTAAAAATTTGATTGAGGTTGTTCGGATTGGACTTGTGGCAATTGAAATTGCCAAACAAGCCTTAGTTATCCTATAATATATATAAGCCCTAGCTTTTGAACCTTGTTCCACGATATCCTCTTGTTTTGGAGAGAAAATTTGGTTCTTCTTGTTTTCTTCTTCCCTCGTGGATCTTCCTTCGATTTCTTCTTGGTCCCTTTTTATGATTTGCTTCCTCTTCCATCCTTGATTCTATCTTTTAGTTGGTGTTGAAGATGATGGAAGATGGGTTTGAGTTTGGTGTTGCCGTGGGTGTCATGGGTGGTGATTTAGCTTGAGACTTGGATGATCTTGGTGATTTGGAAGGATTAGAAGCTTAATCAAGTAAGTTCTTGTTCCCTTATGCTTTACATAGCTTAATTTAAGCATGGATTTGAGTTTTTAATTGTTTAAGAAGTTAGAAATTTTCGGATGAGATAGGTTTTAATAAAATATGGGATTTTGATTTGGGTGTTTTATGAATAATGGTTATTTGATGGATTAAAGCTTAGGAATGAGTTATATTAAGTGTAAAATGTTATTTAGGAGTGGTTAGAACGGAAAGGATTGGATTATATCAAAAAAATCTGGGAAATTATGGGTTTTACGTAGAATCTGCGATCATACGCCGTGTAGCGTGAAGAACAACTTGGCAATGACGAAAAAGGATTATTAGCATGGCGAAGGCTTGAAGAAAAGGGCTCACGGCGGCGAGGGCATAGACGCCGCGGCGAGGGAGGTTGATTTCCGAAAATTAAATTAGAGATTTCTAATAATTGGGAATTAGGAATTTCATGATGCAATTAGATATGGATTGATTTCAATTTAGAGATTATGAATTTGGGAGTCCGAATTTCAATTTGAGAGATTTGATTTTCGGAAATTTATTCGGTGGTTCTCGAAATCGAATGGCAATTGAATAGTGAATTTGATTCTGATTTAACGATAATTCCTATGTATTAGAATTTGACTTTGGAGGATGTAGAACTTAGCCAATTGACTTATGGTATTAGAAATTGTTATGAATTAAAGTAAAAGTGCGAAATTGAGATAATCAGTATTAGGGTCGAAAATGTCATAACACGCATAGTACAACATTCATATGAGACATCGGCACTTCTGATTATTAAAAATTGATTCAATGAGTAATATTCGGGTATTCTGACCATTGTAGAGGCTCAAGTGGAGCGTCGATCCTCTGACGCAGCTGAGACTTCCCGGCAGTAGCTCGGAAGTTTAGAGGTGAGTAACCTAGTTGGTTTCTCAATCTCTGATGTGTTAAATGCTTTGTGTGAATTATTTTTGATTATGAGTAAATGATTCGTATGAGATATGTTACTGTGAATTGTGAACGCATGCTAGGCATGAATAGAAATCAGTAACTGACCTTTGTGACTAGAGCACATTCTGATATGATTAGAGCTATAAGCTCGTCTATTGTGATAAGTAAAAAGAGATTAGTGCATACCCAGAGGGCTCTCCTATCCCTAGTCTTGGCGTGGGCGTAGTGCATACCGAGGGCTCTCTACCCCAGCGATTTACGTGTAATGTGTATTGTGCTTGACAATGGGATAATTGACGGCCTTGATCCTGACATTAAAATGAACTGGAAATCATTGTGCATTCAGTCTGTGATTGTGCTGTGAATTTGATATGGGATTAATTGCAAATGTGTGATTATGAATTTATGAATCGTGATTCTGAATATGATATGTGTTGCTTTGTACGCAATTTTACGTAATGCATGAATTGAGTGAACCATCGATGATGGTTACTCATTGAGTTTTCTCAAACTCACCCAAATTGCGACTATTTTTCAGGGCAGCGGTAGTGTGACTCCTAGCTCCGAATTTTGAGACTTTTCTTGCTGTGTGTGTCTTACGTGAGAGGAGCATGGCCCATGTGGTCATTGGGGATCCTTTGGGATATTTTGGGGATGGCCTAGACAGGGGTTATTACTGTCTATTTTGGACTTATTCAGTTGTAAAAATGACCGGATGTTGTATTTAGGGTTTTATGAAATGAAATGAAGGTTATCTTTTTTGTTTTAAAATTTAGTGAATGTGATCATACTGCTTTATTATATTGATGCCATGAGGTTTATGGAATTGATCGTATCGTAGTGCACCCTCATCTTTTGGGCATAGAGTATCTTAGGTTTGAATCCTTATACGAAAAGCAGAAATTGATCAAGTTTGCGGTTTTGTTGTAGGTCTTCCGTCTTTGGTGATCAGGTAGATCACTCAGCTGACCAAGGATCAGTCGGAGCGAGTAGGGAGTCTTCTTTGCCTTTGTATGAGGAGCAGCCTCCTGTAGTTCCCATGAGACGGGAACAGAGGTATGATCGTTTGCGCAAGCAGGGAGCTGTGGATTTCTATGGTAGCACAGACCCTGCTGAGACTGAGGGTTGGTTGGAGAGGACCGAGCGGGTCCTAGATCAGATGGATTGTGACCCTAAGGAGCGTTTCGACTATGCTGTCTCATTGCTTCAGGGTCCAGCGTATCAGTGGTGGAAGACTGTCCCGGGTAGTTCCACGGACCACATGTTCGACTTGGGTGGATTTTCCGAGGGCCGCCGAGATAACTATCTCCCAAGGTCTATATGGAGATGAAGATCAGGAGTTCTAGATTTGAGGCGAGGGTCCATGGCGTTGGCCGACTATGAGGTCAGGTTTAATGAGTTGTCGGCGTATGCATCTGTTTTGTTTTCCTCTGAGGCAGATAGGTGCCGGAGATTCGAGGGAAGGCTGAATCTGGAGATTCGTACTAGGTTAGCCCGGTCAGATATGGGCACCTTTATTGGGCCGAGGTCATTCTTTGTCGAGATTGAGCGACTTTTGAGGCAGAGTCGAGTTGAGGTTGGTCGGGGATCTCAGAGTAAAAGATCCAGTGATAGTCAGGGCCGCTCTGTTAGGAGCTTTAGTAGACGCCTTGAGCGAGCTCAAATTTTGGAGGTCCCAGGCGATGCAGTTACAGTCGAGAGGCGATTTGGTCGGTCAGGCGGCGATGGCGGTGGTAGAGACTCCAGTCAGCTTCCTCCGTTGTGTGAGTTTTGTGAGAGGAGGCATAGTGGGGAGTGCTGGAGGTTCATTGGAGCTTGTTTGAGATGTAGCTCGATGGAGCATCAGTTGACCTTATCCGAGATTTTGGGAGCTCGATGCCTTGAGTGGGAGAGTGGTAGTATGCTGTTGTCTTGTGAGCCATGATAGTGGACCTAGATTTAGGGGCGAGGCGAGCTCGTGGTGAAGTGGAGATTCCTTGGTGGGATCGAGAGTGGGGTAGTTAGCGCGATCCTAGGCTGTGGTCTGTATGACGGCAGGAGGCCCAGGACTCTCCCAATGTGGTTGCAGGTTTGCTTCTGCTCTCTGGCTTTGAAGTGTTTGCATTGATAGATCCAGGGTCCACGCATTCTTTTATTGCACCACATGTGGCATGTAGATTGCATGTGGTTAGGAAGATGCTTCAGTATGGGTTGCAGGGGCATACACCTTTGGGTAGTACCACAATTTTGGGAGAGGTCTGCAAGGAGTGTCCGATTATGATTGATCAGTCGGAGCTGCGTGTAGACTTGATTGTGTTGCCCCTTCGAGAGATTGATGTGATTTTGGGGATGGACTGGCTCACTGCCCATAGGGCGATTATGGATTGTTATACCAAGGAGGTTGTGTTAGAGTCTCCTGGTCAGCCTAGGGCTGTATTTCGAGGTGTTTGTCAGGCAGTGCCAACCAGGATGATCTCGTTTATGAGTGCTCTGAGATTGATGTGAGGTGGCTGTGAGGCCTTTTTGGCGCATGTGGTGGACTCCAGAGTGCAGCAGAGTTTGCAGGATGTTCCCGTGATCAGGGAATTTTCATATGTGTTTCCCGAGGAGTTACCGAGTTTGCCGCCGGATCGGGAGACAGAGTTTGAGATAGACCTCGTTCCAGGTACCACTCCTATATCGATACCTCCGTATAGGATGGAACCGGTAGAACTGAGGGAACTTAAGGCTCAGTTGCAGGAGTTGTTGGATAAGGGGTTCATCAGGCTGAGTGTTTCACCGTGGGGAGCTCCAGTATTGTTTGTAAAGAAGAAGGACGGGACTATGAGGCTTTGCATCAATTATAGGCAGCTTAATCGGGTTACAGTTAAGAATAAGTACCCACTGCCAAGGATCAATGATCTATTTGATTAGTTGCAGGGAGCTCAGGTGTTTACCAAGTTAGATTTGAGATCCGGGTACTATCAGTTGAGGATCGCAGAGGCCGATGTGCCTAAGAGTGCTTTCAGGAGCAGGTATGGGCATTACGAGTTCTTAGTGATGCCGTTTGGGTTGACTAACGCCCCAGCAGCCTTCATGGCCTTGATGAATAGGGTCTTTCAGCCATACCTGGATCAATTTGTGATCGTATTCATCGATGATATTTTAGTATATTCGAGGTCTAGACAGGAGCATGCGGAGCATCTGAGGATAGTGATGCAAATTATGAGGGACAGGCAGCTGTATGCCAAATTCACTAAGTGTGAATTTTGGCTGGATGAGGTGGTGTTCCTTGGCCACATCGTGTCTGGTGAGGGTATCCGGGTGGATCCTCACAAGATTGAGGCAGTGAGGAGTTGGGAGATTCCGAGGAATGTGTCAGAGTTGAGGAGTTTCCTCGGATTGGCAGGATATTACCGGAGATTTGTCGAGGGGTTTTCTGTGATCTCCGCCCTTTTGACAAGACTTCTGAGAAAGTTTGTGGCCTTCAGATGGACAGATGAGTGCCAGAGGAGTTTCGAGGAGTTGATACATCGGTTAACTACGACGCCGGTGTTAGCCCTGCCATCTGGAGCAGGAGGTTTCAAGGTTTGTAGTGATGCTTCGCAACAGGATTTAGGTTGTGTGCTGATGCAGCATGGGAGAGTTATAGCATATGCATCGAGACAGTTGAGAGCCCATGAGATTAATTATCCTGTGCATGACTTGGAGTTAGTAGCAGTGGTGTTTGCTCTGAAGATCTGGAGACATTATTTGTATGGGGAGACGTTCCAGATCTTCACCGATCATAAGAGCTTGAGATATTTGTTGAGTCACAGAGAAGCTGAATCGAAGCGAAGGAGATGGTTAGAGTTGCTTAAGGACTACGACTGCACTATTGAGTACCACCCAGGGAAAGCTAATGTAGTGGCTGATGCATTGAGTAAGAGATCGTATGGTAGTGTAGCTTAGATTCAGGTTTCGAGGTTGTCGTGCTTTGTTCAGTTAAGAGCTCTTAATGTGCAAATGGATTTGAGTCAGGATGGAGCTCTGATTGCGACCTTGAGGCTCAGGCCAGTATTGCATGATCGGATTAGGAGAGTGCAGGATCGAGATCTAGTATTGGTGAGATTGATTGATAGAGTCAGATCTGGATGGCTTTCTGAGTTTGAGTTGAGAGATGATGCTTTGTGGATAGGTCAGAGGTTGTGTGTTCCTGATGTAGAGGATTTGAGGCGTGAGATCTTAGAGGAGGCTCATTTGGCTGCTTATGCCATGCATCCTGGTGTCACCAAGATGTATCGCACGCTTAAGTTGCATTTCTGGTGGCCAGGTATGAAGAGGCATGTGGCGGAGTTTGTTTCTCGGTGTTTGACGTGCCAGCAGGTTAAGGCTGAGCACCAGGCCCCTGTTGGGAGATTGCATTCGTTGCCCATTTCGGAGTGGAAATGGGAGCGTATTACTATGGACTTTATTATGGGATTGCCGAGGTCGCCGAGACAGTTCAATGCAATCTGGGTCATAGTGGACCGGTTGACTAAATCGGCTCACTTCTTGCCAGTGAGGGAGAGCAATACCCTCGATCAGTTGGCCCAGAAGTATGTGGCAGAGATAGTTCGACTGCATGGGGTCCCAGTATCGATAGTGTCAGATAGGGATCCCAGGTTTACTTCGAGGTTACGGAGGAGTTTGCGATCGACTTTGGGTATGAGATTGAACTTGACCTGGCGTTTCATCCTCGAACGGATGGGCGAGTGAGAGGACTATCTGGCTGTTGAGGATATGTTGAAACCTATGTATTGGGTTCAAGGTGCTTGGGATCGATGTTGCCTCTGGCGAGTTTGCATATAATAATCGATGAGTAGCATCGGTATGACACCGTATGAGGCTTTATATGGACGTCCGTGCAGATCCCTCTTCTTTGGGATGAAGAGGGTATGAGGATGTTAGAGGTCCCGGCGATCCGGGACACGATGAGATAAGGTCTGGTGATTGAGTCGCATTAAAGCGGCTCGGGGCGAGCGAAGAGTTATGTGGATCAGCATCGGAGAGAGATGAAGTATGTTGTGGGAGATAGAGTGTTCCTTAGAGTGTCTCCGTTGAGAGGAGTTCTCAGATTTGGCCGTAAGGGCAAGTTGAGTCCTCGGTATATCGGTCCGTATGAGATCACTGAGCGGATTGGACCGTTGACTTACAGATTGGCCTTACCGAGTGAGATGTCCCAGTTGCACGATGTGTTTCATGTAAGTATGCTCCGGAGATACCGATCAGACCCGACTCATGTGATCCCAGCTCAGGAGATTGAGATAGCTAGTGATATGAGTTATGTGGAGGAGCCGGTGCGGATTATTGGATCGAGGGTCAAGCAGTTGCGGAGCAGGGTGATTCCATTGGTGAAAGTCCTTTGGAAGAACCACTCATCAGAGGAGGCAACTTGGGAGACTGAGGAGCACATGAGGAGGCAGTATCCTCACTTGTTCGATCAGTCAGGTAAGAAAATTTCAGGACAAAATTTTTGTTAAGAGGGGAGAATTGTAACATCCCGTCACCGATGAGATGGGTACAGTTCACCTCATACGTATTCTGTATACGTATTTTTCATGTGTATTCATAGCCTCTGCATTCTTGATAAATGTTCACAATTGCATAAGCATATGTATGTACATGCATGTATGACAGATTTCCGACGTGATTGTGAAATTGGAAATTTTGTGATTTGGATTAATTGTGCTTTGATTCATAACTTGGAGTGTTAAATTGAATTTAGGAATTGAGAATTGAAAATCAGAGTATGTGCTTAGATGTTTTCTAATTTTGAGGATTTGTAAGAATTTTTCTGAAATTTTCGGAAGATTAGATCCGGACCAGAAAAATGGCTTAGTGACTGATTAATTGTGATTCCGGTTCCGAATTTGATTGACAATTGATATGAGGTAATTTGAATTATGATTTGAGGAATTAGGGTATGAACCATTGGAATTCGGGAGAAATTAGAATTAGAAATTTGATTGAGGTTGTTCGGATTGGACTTGTGGCAATTGAAATTGCCAAACAAGCCTTAGTTATCCTATAATATATATAAACCCTAGCTTTTGAACCTTGTTCCACGATATCCTCTTGTTTTGGAGAGAAAATTTGGTTCTTCTTGTTTTCTTCTTCCCTCGTGGATCTTCCTTCGATTTCTTCTTGGTCCCTTTTTATGATTTGCTTCCTCTTCCATCCTTGATTCTATCTTTTAGTTGGTGTTGAAGATGATGGAAGATGGGTTTGAGTTTGGTGTTGCCGTGGGTGTCGTGGGTGGTGATTTAGCTTGAGACTTGGATGATCTTGGTGATTTGGAAGGATTAGAAGCTTAATCAAGTAAGTTCTTGTTCCCTTATGCTTTACATAGCTTAATTTAAGCATGGATTTGAGTTTTTAATTGTTTAAGAAGTTAGAAATTTTCGGATGAGATAGGTTTTAATAAAATATGGGATTTTGATTTGGGTGTTTTATGAATAATGGTTATTTGATGGATTAAAGCTTAGGAATGAGTTATATTAAGTGTAAAATGTTGTTTAGGAGTGGTTAGAACGGAAAGGATTGGATTATATCAAAAAAATCTGGAAATTACTGGGTTTTCTGGGCGAATCTGCGATCGCACGCCGTGGTGCGTGAAGAACACGCCGCGGCGAGCGAGGAGACGTGGCATGCCGCGACGAGAGCAGGAGCGCGCCGCGGCGAGGAAATTCGGCCCACATCGCGACGTGCGCAACGCGTACGCCGCAGCGAAGAAAGGATTGTTCGCCGCGATGAAGGCTTGAAGAAAAGGGCTCGCCGCGGTGAGGGCATAGACGCCGCGGCGAGGGAGGTTGATTTCCGAAAATTAAATTAGAGATTTCTAATAATTGGGAATTAGGAATTTCATGATGCAATTAGATATGGATTGATTTCGATTTAGAGATTATGAATTTGGGAGTCCGAATTTCAATTTGAGAGATTTGAGTTTCTGAAATTTATTCGGTGGTTCTCGAAATTGAATGGCAATTGAATAGTGAATTTGATTCTGATTTCACGATAATTCCTATGTATTAGAATTTGACTTTGGAGGATGTAGAACTTAGTCAATTGACTTATGGTATTAGAAATTGCTATGAATTAAAGTAAAAGTGCGAAATTGAGATAATCAGTATTAGGGTCGGAAATGTCATAACACGCATAGTGCAGCATTCATATGAGACATCGACACTTCTGATTATTAAAAATATATTCAATAAGTAATATTCAGGTATTCTGACCATTGTAGAGGCTCAAGTGGAGCGTCGATCCTCTGACGCAGCTGAGACTTCCCGGCAGTAGCTCAGAAGTTTAGAGGTGAGTAACCTAGTTGGTTTCTCAATCTCTGATGTGTTAAATGCTTTGTGTGAATTATTTGTGATTATGAGTAAATGATTCATATGAGATATGTTACTGTGAATTGTGAACGCATGCTAGGCATGAATAGAAATCAGTAACTGACCGTTGTGACTAGAGCACATTCTGATCTGATTAGAGCTATAAGCTCGTCTATTGTGATAAGTAAAAAGGGATTAGTGCATATCCAGAGGGCTCTCCTATCCCTAGTGCGAGTGGGCAGTAGTGCATACCCAGAGGGCTCTCCTACCCCCGAAAACGCAATTTCTGTGTAATGTGTATTGTGCCCAGCAATGGGATAATTCTGACGCCCAGTCACAACATTAAAATGAACTGAAAATCATTGTGCATTCAGTCTGTGATTGTGCTGTGAATTTGATATGGGATTAATTGCAAATGTGTGATTATGAATTTATGAATCGTGATTCTGAATATGATATGTGTTGCTTTGTACGCAATTTTGCGTAATGCATGAATTGAGTGAACCATCGATGATGGTTACTCATTGAGTTTTCGCAAACTCACCCAAATTGCGACTATTTTTCAGGGCAGCGGTAGTGTGACTCCTAGCTCCGAATTTTGAGACTTTTCCTGCTGTATGTGTGCCGGCAAGAGGAGCATGGCCCACAGGTCGGTCAGCTGGGGATCTTTTGGGATATTTTGGGGATGGCCTAGACAGGGGTTATTACTGTCTATTTTGGACTTATTCAGTTGTAAAAATGACCGGATGTTGTATTTAGGGTTTTATGAAATGAAATGAAGGTTATCTTTTTGGTTTTAAAATTTAGTGAATGTGATCATACTGCTTTATTATATTGATGCCATGAGGTTTATGGAATTGATCGTATCGTAGTGCACCCTCATCGTAGGGTATGTATCGGTATGACCTACGGGCATATCGGTGTATACTCTACGGTAAGGGGGCGCTACAGTCTTAATGAAAGTTGAAGCCTATTTTGTTATCTTTCCATTGCCACTGATTTTTCAATTTTTTGATATGTATGTTGGGAGTTGTGAATTGTCGACTACTGAATGGTTATGTGCATTTTGGGCAAAACCTAGCCATAAGTGTAGGTTTTGTGAGTATTGTGATGGGAAGCAAATTTAGAGATTTCTGTGATTTGAATTGGCTCAAGTGACCTTTAGAAAGTTTTATAGGAATAAATTATCTTGAAAATGAGATATACTATACTATTTTTAGATATCATAATTGGGAGTTATGAATTTTCAAAGATTGGACTTAAGTTAGGTCATTGTCTAGTGATCAAGGCAGCCACTTGTATGACAGTTTGAGTTTGTTAGAGATGGAATTGGCTGTTAAGCCCTTCATGAGAAGTGTAGTATTCTGTTTGATCTTTTCATAGATATAAAGTATGCAATTTTTTGACATTTTTACAAGAAGTTATGCTTTTAGAAAATTGCTGTTCAGTTCAGGTGGTTTCAGTGGGCAGAATCATTCATTGAATTGTTTGACCTACTTAGCAATTGAATTTGATTTCATGTTGTTCATGAAAGTTGTAGGTCACATTCTGATATTTCATTTGGAGTAAATCTTGTAATTTTAAGCAAAGGGAATGAGAAGTCATGGATTTTATAAAATGTTGCACTGTTTTGACAAAATGTTGCACTGTTTTGAGAGGCATTGTAAAGGCAGTAACTTTGAGTATATTTTTGACACCCTTAGAGGTGAAATTAGTTTTTGTGTACTTCGTGAAACTTGTAGAGCTCTCGTTTCTCTATAAAATAGACATCAATTTTGTCCAATTTGAAGTTTGGAGTAGGGAGTTATGCCCTGTGGAAGTTGGGACGTCGGAGGACATTTGTTCCAGGTCTGCCATTGTAGTAGTGTAAATCGACTTGCATCCTCAAACAAGTCGACTAGAACATACACAGTAGCATAAGTCGACTAGGATTCTCAGGCAAGTCGACTAGGATCATATATTTTTCTTCTTTTGCTTATAACTTTTCCGTCCGACATCCGATTGACCTGATTCTTGAGGCATCGGATTCGTGAAATATTTGATTTCATTTTATGAGAAATTGGGAATTTTTGGATTGGAAATTGATGTGGGTCCAGGTAATGGTTCTTTGGTCACTTTTTTGTTTATTTTTAGACCTATAGATACCCAAATTGAGTAATTTCGATGCCGTTAGATTTCTAATTTTTAGATGGAATGTTTGTGATGGAAATATTGGATTAAGGCCAGGAATATGATGAACATGCATTGTACACATTTTAAATCGCTACATGTGCATTCGTAAATATTTCTGATTTGGACAATTGGTAATGTTTATATACTATAACTATTATAGAGGCACATTTGGAGTTTCGATCCACCGACGTTACTGAGACTTCCAGGTATTAGCTCGGAAGTACAGGTGAGTGACCTAGATGGTTCTTTCAATTATTATATGTCTAATGTGGGAAATAATGGTGGGATTAGTGACTGTGTTTGTTTATGACTGGGTTCCGGACACGGATGGTCCGATGAATTGAGAGTATGACATAGAAGTGAAATCGTCTGTGAATGTGAAACCTTGTGTTTCTAATGTGATCAATTGTGACTGTGAAGTTTAATGTGAATGATTGTGATCTATTTGATTGTCAAATTGCTTGCTATTACTGTGCTTCATTGCGTTGCCTCTACTGTGACAGACTGTAGCACCCCCTTACCATAGGATATGTACCAGGATGCCCGTAGGTCATTCCGATACACACCCGACGATAAAGTGCACGCCATTTAACGAACTAACACTCCACATGGCATCCAAGTATCATAAAGCATTAATATGAAATCCACTAATTTTGAAACCATAAATTTCTCGATTCATAACCTCAAAGCGATAAATTTTACACAACCTGGTATTTTTCGTACATTACTCGGAAGAAAATCAAGCGAAAGCTAACTAGGTCATCCCTCCAAAAGTGCCGGTGGCCGGCACATGTGCCATGACTTCTCTTGCCAACTCAATCTACGGCGGGAAAAGTCCCTCTGGGCGATAAGTCTACTCTCGGTCTGAAAAATAATTTGCAATTTTGGGTGAGTTTGCGAACTCGCGAGAACCATCATCGATGGTTCACCCAATTCATGCATATTCACGATTCACATAGCTATATCACTCAAACACATTCGAAGTACCACATGATTATCACGTTATCGATCGAAAGAACCCAATTCAAATGCACATGAAATGTGTATGAGGCGCTTTCAATTTAATTTATTGTTGTGGTGGCGCTCAAACTGTCCCTTTAAGGCGCGTTAATCGGTGAGCCATAGGCTCACAAATCCTCGTGGACTCGAGGCCCGATCATGTTGAGCTTAAAGCTCTCGTTATCGCTTTCTGGTCACAACCGCCAATTACCGATCATGCAATTATGTATGAATGCAAATGTCCAAATCCACACCATAACCGATTCCCATTTAACAAATTCCCATAAGTCATTTCCACGTAATCACATGAAGATCACATATAACACTTCGATATCTCATACCAAATATTTGAGACACCCGTGGTAGAAATCAATCAAAATCAATCACACATATTCCCATCCATTATCTCCACGGTTGTATAAGTGCAAAATATAACCAAATAATAATTGAGGAACCATCTAGGTTACTCACCTAATAACTTCAGCGCTAATGCCGGAAGTCTCTGCCACGTCCGTGGATCTACGGTCAACCGAGCCTCTATAGCAAACACAATAGGTTCACATTACTAGCAGTATAGTTGAATGACCAAATAATGCACATGGAATAATTAAAACGTGTATAATGCATGTTCATGGCATTCCGGCCCTAATCTAAATTTTCCCATCACAAAATCCGTCTAAAAATTAGAAAACTATAGCGCTAACGGTGCAATTAGGACCTCTATAGGTCCCCAATTAAACAAAGCAGTGATTCTAGAACAATTATTAGGGGCGCGTCAATTTCCGTCCAAAATTCCCAAATTCTCACCAAATGAAATTAAATATTATCTGAATCCGATGCCTCAAGAATCAGGTCAATCGGACGTCGGACGGAAAAGAAATTGACAAAAGAACAATCGGATCACTTAATGCCAAATAATAACAAAATAATAATATATATATATCTATCGCTTTGCCTCATGGGCGAGGCGTCGCCTTGCGAGGCTGACTCATCTCGCTTCATCGAGGGCGAGGCGTCGCCCTCGCGATCGGGCCAATTTCTCTCGCCTCGCGAGGCGAGGCGTCGCCCTCGCGATCCGTGAGTTTCCCTCTTGCTTTGCCCTTTTCCAGATTTCAATCCCAATCTCCAACTACTCTAATTCTTAGCACACAAATCAGAAAAATACACACTATACCTCATTGGAAAGCTTATGAAAAGCTCTACAACTCTCAAGAAGACCATAAAAATCAATTCAACCTCTAAGGGTGACAAAAATCCCATCCCAACTACTGCCTACTCAAAACCAATCACAACAGATCAGTAAAATACAAATTCTACAACTTGTCATTTCTTCAGTCACAAATTACCACAAAAATATATTCGGTAAGTTCACAATGTCATCTACAACTCTCATGAACAATCCAACATCAAATTCACTTGCTAACCACCTTAAACAATTCACTGAATGTTGTTGTCCCTGAAATCATGCAATTTGAGCAGTAAATTTATAACCAACATAACTCCCTGTAGACAAGTCATTAAAATCAAAGCTTTATATCCCGGAAAGATAAAATCCCAAACTTCAATTCTTCCTGAAATAACCAAACTCCAATTCAGCCTCTAACATTTTCAAATCTGTCATGCAAGTTTCTGACCTAAACAACACTTAACATCACAATGTAGGTCCAGATTTTGAAATTCCATATTTCCCACATCTGACCTCCAAAATTAGAAGCCATATACCATTTTCAAGATCAATCTGATATCTAAAACTCTTCAGTACAATGCAAACCCCAAATCAAATCACAAAATTCCTAAAATTCCTCCAAACCCGAAAGTGCACTAAATGTGCCAATCCAGCTAGGTTTCAGCCAATGCATGAAAACAGTCATCAGTAATCAGGTCATATCTCCTAACATACAACTCGAAAATAGCAAGATCAGTGGAAATGGAAAGCTAATTCAATAGGCTACAACTTTCATGAAGACCATTTTCCTAATTCCATACCAATTAATTTAGAAAATCAGAAAATTCATTGAACACATTTGCGGATACTGTTCACAGCCAACAAAACAGAAACTTTCCATGCCAATTTTCGACCTTCTAACATTATAATTTAATAACACCTATTTCACACTAAAATGAAGCCAACATCCCAAAGTTTACTTGGGCACAAACCTCACCTCATTTGCTCACCTATACAATTTATTATGATCAAAACAGTACCATAGGTTCAAAACTCAAGTTCCAGCTTTCACCATCAACCAACCTCCTATCACTTCTAACATCTATAACACTTCACTAAGCATCAAATTCTACCTCTAATTCAACCACAAACTAATCATAACATTCATTTATATAATTCACCCAACTTTGGCAGCACATATATCCACAATTGTCATACTTTATTTCCATGTATTAAACATTATAACATCATTCATAACATCACTTATCACATACTTTAACTACCTAACCAATTCCCTCACACAAACATACTTGAAACCCATTCAAACTTACCACTTCCACAATCAAGTAAATGCTTAAAAGCTTACCATGAATGCATCTAACCACTTAAAGAATGAAACAAACATAAATACTTACCAAATCAAGTTCCAACTCTCAAATCTCCAACTCTTTACAACCCTCCAAAACTTCACAACTCACTTCCTCACCCACGGCTATCTCCACTATACAAGCAACTCATCAACTTCTCAAGGGTCTAACTTACTCTTAGGTGTGCAAGGAAGAAGCAAGCAAGGCACCAAAGCAACCTTCCATGTATGGAAAAGAAGAAGAGACTTCAAAGGTGGAGAACAAAACCAACACACCAAAGAAGAAGCAACCGGATGAGAGGAAGAAGATTATACTTTCAAAGCTTTTAAAATGAGTTTTAAGTAGAATAAGGAGGAAAGTCGATGATGAAGCTTAATATAAGACAAAATGACTTAAATACATGGACACTTGGCCTTTTAACATAGGAAAAGACAAAAAATGAGTTAATTAACTTATTTTAATCCTAATCTCTTCTTAATCTCACTTAAACACTAATCATGACTCTAAAATAATTCCTAACATTAATTATCCACTAATCTTATGCCATTAGTCAATCCTGTTCAGTACAAAAAATTTCACCCGGTCGGTCAGTTGGAATTTTCGGTCCGCAACATGACCCGAAAAATTCAGAAAAATTCCTATAAATCCTTAAAATGTAAAAGCGCTTTATGGCGAACTCCAAATAATTTCTCAAATACAATTATCCCATAAATTTAACAAAAGATCACAATTTAAAACCTAAGCGGAAATATCATGAATGCATATATACTACGTGCATGTGCAACCAAATCAATACTCATAAAAGCTATATATTGCATGTTTATGCCGAGACCTAAGTCAATACTCCTAACCCGTCCCAAATTACCAATAAACCCTTCCTATGGGAGATGGGATGTTACATTTCTCCCTTCCTAATAAAAATTTCGTCCCAGAAATTCTTACGATCGTCGAATAGATGAGGATCTTGTCTCCTCATATGTTCCTCGGTCTCCCGGTAGCCTCCTCGGTCAGTGGTTCCTCCAAAGAACCTTCACCGGTGGAATACTCTTATTCCTCAACTGTTTCACTGTGACCGACAATCAGAATCGGCTCCTCTACATAACTCAAATTACTAGGCACCTCGATCTCCGAGCGGAATCACATGAGTCGGATCGACCGATATCTCCGGAGCATACTCACGTGGAAGGCGTCATATGGCGAGACATCTCACTCGGCAATGCTAATCTATACGCCAATGGTCCTATCCTCTTGACAATCTCATACGGACCAATGTACCTAGGGCTCAACTTGCCCTTCTTGCCGAATCTCAGTACACCACGCCACGGTGACACCCTTAAGAATACCTTGTCTCCCACATTATACTCCATCTCCCTCCATCTTGTGCTGATCCACATAACTCTTCTGCCTATCCTGAGCCGCCTTGATGCGACTCCGAATCAGTTTCACCTTATCAACAGTATCCTGAATCAGCTCGGGACCCTCAATCATCGACACCCTCTTCATCCCAATACAAAGTTGATCTACATTCGCCCATCTGATTGCCTCATATGGTGCCATTCAATGCTCTTTGTGATAATGGTTGTTGTATGCAAACTCAATCAAGGCTAGATACTGATCCCATGCTCCTCTGAACTCCAATACACATGCCCGAAGCATATCCTCAACAGTCTTAATAGTCCTCTCACTCGCCCATCATGCGAGGATGAAGCGTCAGATTAAAGTTGACTAGTACCCATAGCGCATCGCAAACTCGCCAAAACCTCGAAGTAAATCTGGGATCCACGCCGGACACTATCGACCTTTGGGATCCCATGCGATCTCACTATCTCACCACATACTTACGGGCCAACTGATCCATGGTATTGTTCTCCTCTTTGGCAAGAAATGGGCGATTTAGTCAACCGATCCACTATGACCCGAGATAGCATCATGCCGCCTCGGCCCTAGGCAAACCCATAATGAAATCCATAGTAATTCGTTCCCATTTCCACTCTGGAATGGGCAACGAATGAAGCTTCCCTACTGGAGCCTGGTGCTCAGCCTTAACCTGCTGGCACGTCAAACATCTGGATACAAACTCCGCTACCTGCTTCTTCAAGCCAAGCCACCAGAAATGTTGCTTAAGAGTGTTATAAATCTTGGTAGTACCAGGATGCATAGCATAGGCAGCCATATGTGCCTCCTCTAGAATCTCTCGCCTCAAATTATCTATATCAGGCACACAGAGTCTCTGCCCTATCCATAGAGTCTCATCTCTCACATCAAACTCAGATCTAGAATCAGTCTTCGCTTTCTCAATCAGTCTCACCATAACAGGATCCTTATCCTGAACCCTCCTGATCCTGTCCAGTAGCATCGGTCTCAGTCTCAGTGTAGCCAATAATACTCCATCCTGCTCCAGATTCATTTGCACATTCAAAGCTCTCAACTGAATCAAGTTAGGCAACCTCATTGCCTGAATCTGAGCTGTACTAGAATGTGACTTCCTACTCAGAGCATCAGCCACTACATTGGCTTTCCCCGGGTGATACTCGATGGTGCAATCATAATCCTTGAGAATCCAACCATCTCCTCTGTCTCAAATTTAACTCTCTCGCTCAGCAGTACCTCAAACTCTTATAGTGCGTGAAGATCCGAAAGGTCTCACCATATGAGTAATGCCTCCAAATCTTGAAGGCAAACACTGGCTGCAGCTAATTCCAAATCATGAACAGGATAGTTTACCTCATGAGACCTCAACTGTCTCGAAGCATAGGCAATGACTCTACCATGCTGCATCAGAACACACCCCAATCCCTGATGTGATGCATCGCTATACACCTCAAATCCTCCAGTCCCAGATGGAATAGCCAACACCGGTGCAGTAGTCAACCGATGCTTCAGCTCCTTAAAGCTCTTCTGACACTCCTCAGTCCACCTGAATGGCACATTCTTCCTCAGAAGCTTTGTCAAAGGGGCTGAGATCAATGAGAACCCCTCGACAAACCTCCGGTAATAACCATCCAATCCGAGGAAACTCCGAATCTCAGGCACATTCCTAGGAGCCTCCCACCTCAGCACTGCCTCAACCTTGCTTGAATCCACCTGAATACCTTCTCCAGTCACTATGTGCCCCAAAAATATCACCTGATCCAGCCAAAATTCACATTTGCTGAATTTGGCGTACAACTGTCTCTCCCTCATCGTCTGTAACACAATCCCCAAATGCTCACTATGCTCCTGTTTGTCCCTCGAATACACCAAAATGTCATCAATAAAAACAATAACAAACTGGTCCAGGTAGGGCTGAAATACCTTATTCATCAAGGCCATGAAGGCTGCCGGGGCATTAGTCAACCCAAACGGCATCACTAGAAACTCGAAATGCCCATACCTGCTCCTAAAGGCGCTCTTAGGCACATCGGCCTCTGCAATCTTCAACTGATAATAACCAGATCGCAGATCTAACTTGGTGAACACCTGAGCCCCCTGCAACTGATCAAACAAGTCATCAATCCTAGGCAGTGGGTACTTGTTCTTCTGATCACCGATTCATTTGCTTATAATCGATGCTGACCTCAAAGTCCCATCCTTTTCTTTACAAACAAAGCGGAGCTCCCATGGTGAGACACTAGGTCCGATAAAGCCCTTCTCCAATAACTCCCCAATCGAGCCTTGGCTCCCTCGGCCCACGGTGCCATCCTATATGGAGGTATAGATATAGGAAGCGATGACAGAGCGAGGTCAATAACAAACTCGTCTCCCGATCCGTGGCAAACCCAGTAACTCATCAGAAACACATCTGAAATTCCCTAACCACGGAATATCCGAAGCCTCTGCTCAACTCTGGTGTCAACCACATGAGCCGATATGCCTCCTGACCTCCTGCATCGGTCTCGAGGCACTAAGGAAAGAGATCATCCGGCCGGTATCGCTGCGACTAACTCCTCGAACCTTTGCTCTGGTGACCGGAGACTCCAAAACAACCTCCTTGGTATAGCGGTCCATAATAGCCTATGGGCGTCAACGATCCATCCCGAATCACATCGATCTCTCTCGGAGGTAATACTATAAGATCGCCCTCAACACCGCTTGATCAATCGGATCAAGCATCCCTCGAACCTCTCCCAACGCATAGTAGTACCTAGAGGTGTACTCACCTCTAGCCCATACTGATAGCCTTTCCCTATCCCCATGCAACCTAGATGCCATATGAGGTGCGATAAAGAATCGTGGATCCGGGATCCAAGAATGCAAATGCCTCGAGATCGAAATAAGTAACATACCAGCCACAACATCGGGGAATCTGGGCCTCTGCCTCGTCATGGCGTAGACCACGGCTCGTGGATCGTGGTCGGCTGCCCGACCCTCGGTCCCCTCAAAGTGGTCCTCTACTCTACCACGGCCTCTACCTCGGCCTCTCTGCACCGATCCACGTCCGGATCCACCCACTCTACTCTGTTGTACAGTGGTGTTACTCCCAGCTCGGCCACTACCAGCAGACTGAGCTCCCAATGTGACTGGCAATCCGAATCGATGATCCATGGAGCCGCATTTAAGGCAAGCTCCGGTCAATCGCCAAGACACTCTCAAAATGTCTCTTCTCACGGTGCTCACAGAATGGGGCATCTGCCCAAAACCTCTGCCACTACCATCGCCATCGCCACTACCAGTCATGCAAATCTACCTCTCGCCCAAAACCAAACCTATGCGGACCCTCACGAAGATCTAAAGGTCCGCTCTGGCGCTGCTAAAACTCCTACCAGAGCTACCACGATCGTCACTAACTCTCTTCCTCTGGACCCAGAACCCATCTCTACCACCTCTGCCTCACTAATCGCTCTACTCTCACAAAGAAGCAGCTCAACTCTATAAAAGAGCCCATATCGAGCGAGGCCATCCGCGCGGATCTCCAAATTCAACCCCATCTCAAACCTTCGACACTATACGCCTCGATGGAAACTACAAGAGCAAAGATACCCCATCAACTCATTAAACCTCACCTCGTACTCGCCATTTCATCATCTACCGCCTCAATTCTAAGAATTCTGCATCTTCATTTCGAGATACACCTTGGGCATATAGTTATCTCGAAAGTCCTCAAAAGTCCGCCCGTGTCGAGAAGCAAGGCTGGTGGTGCTTGCCGGAGCAGTCTTCCACCATGTATAAATTGGGCCTGCAGAAGAGATACTACATAATCGAACCTCTCATCGAGTTCATGATCCATCTGTCGAGAACTCTCTCGGTCCTCTCCACCAACTCTCACCTCGGTGAGTGCATCTTGCCATAGAAGTCGTGACAAACAACGCCACGCAAACAAATCATATCTCCTCTCCCGTCTCACGGGACTCTAGGAGGTAACTCCTCGGATCGAGGCACCGAGGACTCTCTGCTAGCTCAACAGATCCTCGGTCATTTGGTTGATCTATCGATCACCAAATCGGATGACCTATAACAAACAAGAACTCTGATCAGTTTATACGTTTCTCACAATAATTCAAGCCTAATTATATACTAGTCCCAACAGATGCCAAACCATGCTTTGATACCACCTATGTAGCACCCCCTTACCATAGGATATGTACCAGGATGCCCGTAGGTCATTCCGATACGCACCCGACGATAAGGGTGCGCCACGAAACGAACTAACACTCCACATGGCATCCAAGTATCATAAAGCATTAATATGAAATCCACTAATTTTTGAAACCATAAATTTCTCAGTTCATAACCTCAAAGCAGTAAATTTTACACAACTGGTATTTTCTGTACATTACTCCAGAAGAAAATCAAACAGAAAGCTAACTAGGTCATCCCTCCAAAAGTGCCGGTGACCGGCACATGTGCCATGACTTCTCTTGCCAACTCAATCTACGGCGGGAAAAGTCCCTGCAGGCGATAAGTCTACTCTCGGTCCCGAAAAATAATTTGCAATTTTGGGTGAGTTTGCGAACTCGGTGAGAACCATCATCGATGGTTCACCCAATTCATGCATATTCACAGATTCACATAGCTATATCACTCAAACACATTCGGAAGTACCACATGATTATCACGTTATCGATCAAAAGAACCCGATTCAAATGCACATGAAATGTGTATGAGACGCTTTCAATTTAATTTATTGTTGTGGATGGCGCTCAAATCGTCCCTTTAAGGCGCGTTAATCGGTGAGCCATGGGCTCTAAATCACTGTGGACTCAAGGCCCAATCACGTTGAGCTTAAAGCTCTCGTTGTCGCTTCCGTCACAACCGCCAATTACCGATCATGCAATTATGTATGAATGCAAATGTCCAAATCCACACCATAACCGATTCCCATTTAACAAATTCCATAAGTCATTTCCACGTAATCACATGAAGATCACATATAACACTTCGATATCTCATACCAAATATTTGGACACCCGTGGTCCAAATCAATCAAAATCAATCACACATATTCCCATCCATTATCTCCACAGTTGTATAAGTGCAAAATATAACCAAATAATAATTGAGGAACCATCTAGGTTACTCACCTAATAACTTCCGCTAATGCCGGAAGTCTCTGCCACGTCCGTGGATCTACGGTCCAAGCGAGCCTCTATAGCAAACACAATAGGTTCACATTACTAAGCTGTATAGTTGAATGACCAAATAATGCACATGGAATAATTAAAGCGTGTATAATGCATGTTCATGGCATTCCGGCCCTAATCTAAATTTTCCCATCACAAAATCCGTCTAAAAATTAGAAAACTATAAGCGCCGACGGCGCAATTAGGACCTCTATAGGTCCCCAATTAAACAAAATAAGTGATTTAGAACAATTATTGGGGCCACGTCAATTTCCCGTCCAAAAATTCCCAAATTCTCACCAAATGAAATTAAATATTATACGAATCCGATGCCTCAAGAATCAGGTCAATCGGACGTCGGACGGAAAAGAAATTGACAAAAGAACAATCGGATCACTTAATGCCAAATAATAACAAAATAATAATATATATATATCTATCGCTTGCCTCATGGGGCGAGGCGTCGCCCTTGAGGCTGACTCATCTCGCTTCGTCGAGAGGCGGCGTCGCCCTCGCGACCGGGCCAATTCTCTCGCCTCGCGGCGAGACGTCGCCCTCGCGATCCCGTGAGTTTCCCCATCGCTTTGCCCTTTTCCGATTTCAATCCCAATCTCCAACTACTCTAATTCTTAGCACACAAATCAGAAAATACACACTATACCTCATTGGAAAGCTTATGAAAAGCTCTACAACTCTCAAGAAGACCATAAAATCAATTGACAAAATCCCATCCCAACTACTGCCTACTCAAAACCAATCACAACAGATCAGTAAAATACAAATTCGACAACTTGTCATTTCTTCAGTCACAAATTACCACAAAATATATTCGGTAAGTTCACAATGTCATCTACAACTCTCATGAACAATCCAACATCAAATTCACTTGCTAACCACCTTAAACAATTCACTGAATGTTGTTGTCCCTGAAATCATGCAATTTGAGCAGTAAATTTATAACCAACATAACTCCCTGTAGACAAGTCATTAAAATCAAAGCTTTATATCCCGGAAAAGATAAAATCCCAAACTTCAATTCTTCCTGAAATAACCAAACTCCAATTCAGCCTCTAACATTTTCAAATCTGTCATGCAAGTTTCTGACCTAAACAACACTTAACATCACAATGTAGGTCCAGATTTTGAAATTCCATATTTCCCACATCTGACCTCCAAAAATTAGAAGCCATATACCATTTTCAAGATCAATCTGATATCTAAAACTCTTCAGTACAATGCAAACCCCAAATCAAATCACAAAAATTCCTAAAATTCCTCCAAACCCGAAAGTGCACTAAATGTGCCAATCCAGCTAGGTTTCAGCCAATGCATGAAAACAGTCATCAGTAATCAGGTCATATCTTCTAACATACAACTCGAAAAATAGCAAGATCAGTGGCAATGGAAAGCTAATTCAATAGGCTACAACTTTTATGAAGACCATTTTCCCTAATTCCATACCAATTAATTTAGAAAAATCAGAAAAATTCATTGAACACATTTGCGGATACTGTTCACAGCCAACAAAACAGAAACTTTCCATGCCAATTTTCGACCTTCTAAAATTATAATTTAATAACACCTATTTCACACTAAAATGAAGCCAACATCCCAAAGTTTACTTGGGCACAAACCTCACCTCATTTGCTCACCTATACAATTTATTATGATCAAAACAGTACCATAGGTTCAAAACTCAAGTTCCAGCTTTCACCATCAACCAACCTCCTATCACTTCTAACATCTATAACACTTCACTAAGCATCAAATTCTACCTCTAATTCAACCACAAACTAATCATAACATTCATTTATATAATTCACCCAACTTTGGCAGCACATATATCCACAATTGTCATACTTTATTTCCATGTATTAAACATTATAACATCATTCATAACATCACTTATCACATACTTTAACTACCCTAACCAATTCCCTCACACAAACATACTTGAAACCCATTCAAACTTACCACTTCCACAATCAAGTAAATGCTTAAAAGCTTACCATGAATGCATCTAACCACTTAAAGAATGAAACAAACATAAATACTTACCAAATCAAGTTCCAACTCTCAAATCTCCAACTCTTTTACAACCCTCCAAAACTTCACAACTCACTTCCTCACCCACGGCTATCTCCACTATACAAGCAACTCATCAACTTCTCAAGGGTCTAACTTACTCTTAGGTGTGCAAGGAAGAAGCAAGCAAGGCACCAAAGCAACCTTCCATGTATGGAAAAGAAGAAGAGACTTCAAAGGTGGAGAACAAAACCAACACACCAAAGAAGAAGCAACCTTCGGATGAGAGGAAGAAGATTATACTTTCAAAGCTTTTAAAATGAGTTTTTAAGTAGAATAAGGAGGAAAGTCGATGATGAAGCTTAATATAAGACAAAATGACTTAAATACATGGACACTTGGCCTTTTAACATAGGAAAAGACAAAAAAATGAGTTAATTAACTTATTTTAATCCTAATCTCTTCTTAATCTCACTTAAACACTAATCATGACTCTAAAATAATTCCTAACATTAATTATCCACTAATCTTATGCCATTAGTCAATCCTGTTCAGTACAAAAAAATTTCACCCAGTCAGTCCGTTGGAATTTTCCGGTCCGGGCAACAACCCCGAAAAATTCCAGAAAAATTCCTATAAATCCTTAAAAATGTAAAACGCTTTATGGCGAACTCCAAATAATTTCTCAAATACAATTATCCCATAAATTTAACAAAAGATCACAATTTAAAACCTAAGCCGGGAAATATCATGAATGCATATATACTCTGTGCATGTGCAACCAAATCAATACTCATAAAAGCTATATATTGCATGTTTATGCCGAGACCTAAGTCAATACTCCTAACCCGTCCCAAATTACCAATAAACCCTTCCTATGGGAGATGGGATGTTACATTTCTCCCTTCCTAATAAAAAATTTCGTCCCCGAAATTCTTACCTGATCGATCGAATAGATGAGGATACTGTCTCCTCATATGTTCCTCGGTCTCCCAGGTAGCCTCCTCAGTCGAGTGGTTCCTCCAAAGAACCTTCACCAGTGGAATACTCTTATTCCTCAACTGTTTCACCTGTGACCCGACAATCTGAATCGGCTCCTCTACATAACTCAAATTACTAGACACCTCAATCTCCTGAGCCGGAATCACATGAGTCGGATCTGACCGATATCTCCGGAGCATACTCACGTGGAAGACGTCATGTAACTGAGACATCTCACTCGGCAATGCTAATCTATACGCCAATGGTCCTATCCTCTTGACAATCTCATACGGACCAATGTACCTAGGGCTCAACTTGCCCTTCTTGCGAATCTCAAGACACCACGCCACGATGACACCCTTAAGAATACCTTGTCTCCACATTATACTCCATCTCCCTCTGTCTTGATCCACATAACTCTTACGCCTATCCCGAGCGCTTGATGCGACTCGAATCGATTTCACCTTATCAGCAAGTATCTGAATCACTCGGGACCTCAATCATCTGACACCCTCTTCATCCCAATACAAAGTCGATCTACACGGTCGCCCATACGAAGGCCTCATATGGTGCCATTCCAATGCTCTTTGTGATAATGGTTGTTGTATGCAAACTCAATCAAGGCTGAATATTGATCCCATGCTCCTCTCGAACTCCAATACACATGCCGAAGCTTATCCTCAACAGTCTTAATAGTCCTCTCACTCGCCCATACATTCGAGGATGAAGCGCATCTAAAGTTCACCTAGTACCCATAGCAGATCGCAAACTCGCCAAAACCTCAAGTAAATCTGGGATCACTGTCGGACACTATCGACCTTTGGGACCCCATGCATCTCACTATCTCGACCACATACTTCGGGCCAACTGATCCATGGTATTGTTCTCCTCATCGGCAAGAAATGGGTCGATTTAGTCAACCGATCCACTATGACCCAGATAGCATCATCTTTGCCTCGGCGTCTAGGCAAACCCATAATGAAATCCATAGTAATTGTTCCCATTTCCACTCTGGAATGGGCAACGAATGAAGCTTCCTCATGGAGCACGGTGCTCGGCCTTAACTTTCTGGCACGTCAAACATCCGGATACAAACTCCGCTACCGCTTCTTGAGCCAGGCCACCGAAATGTTGCTTAAGAGTGTTATACATCTTGGTAGTACCGGGATGCATAGCATAAGCAGCCATATGTGCCTCCTCTAGAATCTCTCGCCTCAAATTATCTATATCGAGCACAGAGTCTACGCCTATCCATGAGTCTCATCTCTCACATCAAACTCAGATCTCGAATCGATCTTCGCTTTCTCAATCGGTCTCACCATAACGGGATCCTTATCACGAACCTCCCGATCCGCCCAAGAGCATCGGTCTCGGTCTCGGTGTAGCCAATAATACTCCATCCCGCTCGATTCATCGCACATTCAAAGCTCTCAATCTGAATCAAGTTAGGCAACCTCATTGCACGAATCGATTGTACTAGAATGTGACTTCCTACTCGAGCATCGGCCACTACATTGGCTTTCCCGGGTGATACTCGATGGTGCAATCATAATCCTTGATAACTCCAACCATCTCCTCTGCCTCAAATTTAACTCTCTCGGCTCAACAGTACCTCAAACTCTTATAGTGCGTGAAGATCCGAAAGGTCTCACCATACGGTAATGCCTCCAAATCTTGATTGCAAACACAACCGCAGCCTAATTCCAAATCATGAGCAGGATAGTTTACCTCATGAGACCTCAACTGTCTCGAGGCATAGGCAATGACTCTACCATGCCGCATCGTAACACACCCCAATCCACGATGTGATGCATCGCTATACACCTCAAATCCTCGGTCCAGATGGAATAGCCAACACCGGCAAGAGTCAACCGATGCTTGACTCCTCAAAGCTCTTGACACTCCTCGGTCCACTGAATGGCACATTCTTCCTCGAAGCTTTGTCAAAGGGTGAGATCAATGAGAACCCTCGACAAACCTCCGGTAATAACCAGCCAATCCGAGGAAACTCCAATCTCGGGCACATTCCTAGAGCCTCCCACCTCAAAGACCCTCAACCTTGCTTGAATCCACTGAATACCTTCTCCGATACTATGTGCCCCAAAATATCACCGATCCAAAATTTACATTTACTGAATTTGGCGTATGCATATCTCTCCCTCATAAATGCGTAACACAATCCCCAAATGCTCACTATGCTCTGTTTGTCCTCGAATACACCAAAATGTCATCAATAAAAACAATAACAAATTGGTCCAGTAGGCTGAAATACCTTATTCATCAAGGCCATGAAGGCTGCCGGGCATTAGTCAACCCAAACGGCATCACTAGAAACTCGAAATGCCCATACCGCTCCTAAAGGCGCTTAGGCACATCGGCCTCTGCAATCTTCAATCGATAATAACCGGATCGCAGATCTAACTTGGTGAACACCGAGCCCCTCGCAATCGATCAAACAAGTCATCAATCCTAGGGTGGGTACTTGTTCTTTCTGATCACCCGATTCACCGCCTATAATCGATGCTGACCTCAAAGTCCCATCCTTTTCTTTACAAACAAAGCGGAGCTCCCATGGTGAGACACTAGGTGCGATAAAGCCCTTCTCCAATAACTCCCTGAATCGAGCCTTGGCTCCCTCGCCCACAGGTGCCATCCTATATGGAGGTATAGATATAGGAGCGATGCACAGAGCGAGGTCAATGGCAAACTCGTCTCCGATCCGCGGCAAACCCAGTAACTCATCAGAAACACATCCGAAATTCCCTAACCACGGGAATATCCACAAGCCTCTGCTCAACTCTGGTGTCAACCACATGAGCCGATATGCCTCATGACCTCCTGCATCGGTCTCGTGGCACTAAGGAAAGAGATCATCCGGCCGGTATTGCTGACTAACTCCTCGAACATCGCTCAGTGACCGGAGACTCCAAAACAACCTCCTTGGTATAGCAGTCCATAATAGCCCCATGGGCGTCAACCGATCCATCCCCGTAATCACATCGATCTCTCTCGAGGTAATACTATAAGATCGCCTCAACACTTTGATCAATCTGGATCAAGCATCCTTGCTGAACCTCTCCCAATGCAGTAGTAGTACCTAGAGGTGTACTCACCTCTAGCCCATACAGTAGCCTTTCCCTATCCCCATGCAACCTAGATGCCATATGAGGTGCAATAAAAGAATGCGTGGATCCAGGATCCAGCAATGCAAATGCCTCGATGTCGTAAATAAGTAACATACCAGCCACAACATCGGGGAATCTGGGCCTCACGCCTCGTCATGGCGTAGACCACGGCTCAGGATCGTGGTGTTGCCCCACCCTCGGTCCTCTCAAAGGGTCCCTCTACTCTACCACGGCCTCTACTCGGCTCTCTGCACCGATCCACGTCCGGATCCACCCACTCTACTCACATCACGGTGGTGCTACTCCCGGCCACTACCAAGCAGGTGAGCTCCCAATGTGGTGGGCAATCCGAATCGATGATCCATGGAGTCAGATTTAAGGCAAGCTCCGGTCAATCGCCAAAGACTCTCCAAAATGTCTCTTCTCACGGTGCTCACAGAATGGGGGCATCGCCCAAACCTCTGCCACTACCACCGCCTTTCGCCACTTTGCCGATGCATAAATCTACCTCTCGCCTAAAACCAAAGCGTATGCGGACCCTCACGAAGATCTAAAGGTCCCGCTCTGGGCCGCTAAAACTCCTACCAGAGCTACCCGATCATCACTAACTCTCTTTCCTCTAGACCCAGAACCCATCTCTACTCTCGCCTCACTAATCGCTGCTCTACTCACAAAGAAGCAGCTCTCAACTCTATAAAAGAGCCCATATCAGAACGAGCCAGTCCGGCGCGGATCTCCAAATTCAACCCCATCTCAAACCTTCGACACCTATCTGCCTCAGTGGAAACTACAGTAGCAGCATACCCCATCAACTCATTAAACCTCACCTCGTACTCTGCCACTGTCATCCTACCCTGCCTCAATTCTAAGAATTCCTGCATCTTCATTTCCAGATACACCTTGGGCATATAGTTATCTCTGAAAGTCCTCAAAAAGTCTGCCCATGTCAGTAAGCAAGGCCTGGTGGTACTGCCCGGAACAGTCTTCCACCATGTATAAGCTGGGCCCTGCAGAAGAGATACTGCATAATCGAACCTCTCATCAGGTTCGCAGTCCATCTGGTCGAGAACTCTCTCAGTCCTCTCCAGCCAACTCTCACCTCACGGGTCATCTTCGCCATAGAAGTCGATGACCCCGCCACGCAAACAAATCATATCTCCTCTCCCGTCTCACGGGGACTCTAGGAGGTAACTCCTCAGATCGAGGCACCGAGGACTCTCTGCTAGCTCCAACAGATCCCTGGTCAGCTGGTTGATCTATCTGATCACCAAATACGGATGACCTATAACAAACAAGAACTCTGATCAGTTTATACGTTTCTCACAATAATTCAAGCCTAATTATATACTAGTCCCAACAGATGCCAAACCATGCTTTGATACCACCTATGTAGCACCCCCTTACCATAGGATATGTACCAGGATGCCCGTAGGTCATTCCGATACACACCCGACGATAAGGGTGCGCCACGAACGAACTAACACTCCACATGGCATCCAAGTATCATAAAGCATTAATATGAAATCCACTAATTTTTGAAACCATAAATTTCTCAGTTCATAACCTCAAAGCAGTAAATTTTACACAACTGGTATTTTCTGTACATTACTCGTAAGAAAATCAAGCGTAAAGCTAACTAGGTCATCCCTCCAAAAGTGCCGGTGACCAGGCACATGTGTGCCATGACTTCTCTTGCCAACTCGATCTACGGCGGGAAAAGTCCCTCCAGGCGATAAGTCTACTCTCCGGTCCCGAAAAATAATTTGCAATTTTGGGTGAGTTTGCGAACTCGGTGAGAACCATCATCGATGGTTCACCCAATTCATGCATATTCACAGATTCACATAGCTATATCACTCAAACACATTCGAAGTACCACATGATTATCACGTTATCATCGAAAGAACCTAATTCAAATGCACATGAAATGTGTATGAGACGCTTTTCAATTTAATTTATTGTTGTGTTGGCGCTGGCTCGTCCCTTTAAGGCGCGTTAATCGGTGAGCCATAGGCTCTAAATCACTGTGGACTCGAGGCCCAATCACGTTGAGCTTAAAGCTCGTTGGTCGCTTCAGTCACTGTTGCCAATTACCGATCATGCAATTATGTATGAATGCAAATGTCCAAATCCACACCATAACCGATTCCCATTTAACAAATTCCCATAAGTCATTTCCACGTAATCACATGAAGATCACATATAACACTTCGATATCTCATACCAAATATTTGAGACACCCGTGGTCCAAATCAATCAAAATCAATCACACATATTCCCATCCATTATCTCCACGGTTGTATAAGTGCAAAATATAACCAAATAATAATTGAGGAACCATCTAGGTTACTCACCTAATAACTTCAGCGCTAATGCGGAAGTCTACGCCACGTCCGTGGATCTACGGTCCAACCGAGCCTCTATAGCAAACACAATAGGTTCACATTACTAAGCTGTATAGTTGAATGACCAAATAATGCACATGGAATAATTAAAGCGTGTATAATGCATGTTCATGGCATTCCGGCCCTAATCTAAATTTTCCCATCACAAAATCCGTCTAAAAATTAGAAAACTATAAGCGCCGACGGTGCAATTGGACCTCTATAGGTCCCCGATTAAACAAAGCAGTGATTACCGAACAATTATTGGGGCCACGTCAATTTCCGTCCAAAAATTCCCAAATTCTCACCAAATGAAATTAAATATTATACGAATCCGATGCCTCAAGAATCAGGTCAATCGGACGTCGGACGGAAAAGAAATTGACAAAAGAACAATCGGATCACTTAATGCCAAATAATAACAAAATAATAATATATATATATCTATCGCTTTGCCTCATGAGGCGGCGTCGTCGCTTGCGAGGCTGACTCATCTCGCTTCGTCGCGAGGCGGCGGCGCCCGCGACCGGGCCAATTTCTCTCGCCTCGCGAGGCGAGTCGCGCCTCGCGATCCGTGAGTTTCCCTCTTGCTTTGCCCTTTTTCCAGATTTCAATCCCAATCTCCAACTACTCTAATTCTTAGCACACAAATCAGAAAAATACACACTATACCTCATTGGAAAGCTTATGAAAAGCTCTACAACTCTCAAGAAGACCATAAAAATCAATTGACAAAAATCCCATCCCAACTACTGCCTACTCAAAACCAATCACAACAGATCAGTAAAATACAAATTCGACAACTTGTCATTTCTTCAGTCACAAATTACCACAAAAATATATTCGGTAAGTTCACAATGTCATCTACAACTCTCATGAACAATCCAACATCAAATTCACTTGCTAACCACCTTAAACAATTCACTGAATGTTGTTGTCCCTGAAATCATGCAATTTGAGCAGTAAATTTATAACCAACATAACTCCCTGTAGACAAGTCATTAAAATCAAAGCTTTATATCCCGGAAAAGATAAAATCCCAAACTTCAATTCTTCCTGAAATAACCAAACTCCAATTCAGCCTCTAACATTTTCAAATCTGTCATGCAAGTTTCTGACCTAAACAACACTTAACATCACAATGTAGGTCCAGATTTTGAAATTCCATATTTCCCACATCTGACCTCCAAAAATTAGAAGCCATATACCATTTTCAAGATCAATCTGATATCTAAAACTCTTCAGTACAATGCAAACCCCAAATCAAATCACAAAAATTCCTAAAATTCCTCCAAACCCGAAAGTGCACTAAATGTGCCAATCCAGCTAGGTTTCAGCCAATGCATGAAAACAGTCATCAGTAATCAGGTCATATCTCTAACCTACAACTCGAAAATATCAAGATCAGTGGCAATGGAAAGCTAATTCAATAGGCTACAACTTTCATGAAGACCATTTTCCCTAATTCCATACCAATTAATTTAGAAAAATCAGAAAATTCATTGAACACATTTGCGGATACTGTTCACAGCCAACAAAACAGAAACTTTCCATGCCAATTTTCGACCTTCTAAAATTATAATTTAATAACACCTATTTCACACTAAAATGAAGCCAACATCCCAAAGTTTACTTGGGCACAAACCTCACCTCATTTGCTCACCTATACAATTTATTATGATCAAAACAGTACCATAGGTTCAAAACTCAAGTTCCAGCTTTCACCATCAACCAACCTCCTATCACTTCTAACATCTATAACACTTCACTAAGCATCAAATTCTACCTCTAATTCAACCACAAACTAATCATAACATTCATTTATATAATTCACCCAACTTTGGCAGCACATATATCCACAATTGTCATACTTTATTTCCATGTATTAAACATTATAACATCATTCATAACATCACTTATCACATACTTTAACTACCCTAACCAATTCCCTCACACAAACATACTTGAAACCCATTCAAACTTACCACTTCCACAATCAAGTAAATGCTTAAAAGCTTACCATGAATGCATCTAACCACTTAAAGAATGAAACAAACATAAATACTTACCAAATCAAGTTCCAACTCTCAAATCTCCAACTCTTTTACAACCCTCCAAAACTTCACAACTCACTTCCTCACCCACGGCTATCTCCACTATACAAGCAACTCATCAACTTCTCAAGGGTCTAACTTACTCTTAGGTGTGCAAGGAAGAAGCAAGCAAGGCACCAAAGCAACCTTCCATGTATGGAAAAGAAGAAGAGACTTCAAAGGTGGAGAACAAAACCAACACACCAAAGAAGAAGCAACCTTCGGATGAGAGGAAGAAGATTATACTTTCAAAGCTTTTAAAATGAGTTTTTAAGTAGAATAAGGAGGAAAGTCGATGATGAAGCTTAATATAAGACAAAATGACTTAAATACATGGACACTTGGCCTTTTAACATAGGAAAAGACAAAAAAATGAGTTAATTAACTTATTTTAATCCTAATCTCTTCTTAATCTCACTTAAACACTAATCATGACTCTAAAATAATTCCTAACATTAATTATCCACTAATCTTATGCCATTAGTCAATCCTGTTCAGTACAAAAAATTTCACCCGGTCGATCAGTTGAATTTTCCGGTCCAAGCAACAACCCGAAAAATTCCGAAAAATTCCTATAAATCCTTAAAATGTAAAAGCGCTTTATGGCGAACTCAAATAATTTCTCAAATACAATTATCCCATAAATTTAACAAAAGATCACAATTTAAAACCTAAGTAGGAAATATCATGAATGCATATATACTACGTGCATGTGCAACCAAATCAATACTCATAAAAGCTATATATTGCATGTTTATGCCGAGACCTAAGTCAATACTCTAACCCGTCCCAAATTACCAATAAACCCTTCCTATGGAGATGGGATGTTACATGCATTTTATCTTGTTGTGATATATTGGGCATATTGCATTTCATACACAAATACATGAGCGGATAATAATAATTGTGACCGAGTCGCCATCGACATCTTGAAAAGAGCCTCGAGCTCGAAGGAGATAGTGCATACCGGAGGCTCTCCTACTCCCTAGGCGCGTCTCATCGCCTCTCATTTCTTGTTTAAGCGCTCGGTCACAACTTTGTAATGAAATGGGAAAGTGTCATATATGCATTGCATACACATTTTGATTGAATACAGTAAATGGGAAAAAGGCAAGGGTGCATTACACAATTGTGATTTGTTTCTTCTGAATGTGTTATTGTATACACTCTGTAATTTGCTTGAGTGATGCATGAATTGGGCGAACCATCGATGATGGTTCCTCACTGAGTTCGCAAAACTCACCCAAAATTTGCAATTATTTTTCAGGCCTTGAAGAGTACTCCATTAGACACGAGAGTATGCCTACTACATGTCAGGGAAAGATAGGGGTCGGGATCAGTTCGCGTCTGCATTTGTGTCTCATAAAATTGTATTCCGCAATCTCTGTAAAATAATGTTTTGTATTTACATTGGGCCCAATTTGGTTGTGGATTGTGTACATTAAATGGCTACGTTAAATTATTATTGAATGTTTGTAATGACTGAAAATGTTTACAAATTAACGTGGGCTCAAATTGTCTAATGTTTTTCGCGTGTATAAATGTCTTTATATAAAAAAAATTGATACTAAGTTATGTCTGAATGATGTAGCACGCCACCCTCGCGGGGTACGGACTTGAATATCACCATTGATGTCAGGTCCGGGTCACGCGGGAGAGGAGTGTTACAGTTTTGGTGGAAAAGAGAGAAAAGAAAGAAAGCTAAGCTAGGTTTTGACTTTTTTTAGTCTTAACGAGTGATTTTGAAGTTGGTCAAGAAGGGAAAAAAGGAAGAGGAGGATTAGAGCTTCCATTAGATCCAACAATCTCACTAGTTAGTGAAGATTCAAGGTAAGTTTGATTTTAATCTTTTGGATTTTTAAAAAGACTTTGGTTCATAAAGCTTAAGAAACATATGGGTTTAAGAATTTTAGGATCAATTTTAGTGAATACATCCTATGGGTTCTCCAATTTGAATCCCTATTGAATGAGAATTTTGTCTTTAGTAAAGGAAATCAAGAGAGGTAAGAGCAGCAAGGGGAGAGACATTTTTTAGCAAAGTTTTAAGCAAGGAAATCAAGGTGGATTATGGTTTTATAATTAAGTAATAGGCCATAAATGTTTTCTTTTAAATGATGGAAAGAAATGATTTTAAATATTTCATGAACGTACTTTATAACTCTTTGAATGCTTTGAGAATGTGTTATGTGTTTGGTATGAGCATATTGTGTTGATGAATTATGAAAAGATTGTGCAAATGATTTTTGAAAAGATACTATGTTTGAAAAATCAAGTTTCAAAATTGTGCCATTTTGGGCAACAAGTTTACAAGTTATGAAATACATATTATGTGGGTTTGGTTTGGTCCATTTTGTATGTCAAGTGCACTTCGACTAAACGTTTCTCCCACCTGTCCTCTAGTAGCATGGAGCTCCTTAATGGACTCCCTCATGTTTACGACTACACAAAACCACTGTGTAGGATTTTGTTAGTTCATTATGTTCACGACTACACAGGCCCATTTTATGGAAATGTGTTAGTTCGTTTGTTTATAGACCTTCCAAACTATTTTGATTTGTTTATATGCTTATGATATGTTGATAAGATTGATGTATATCTGATTTGCATTATTGAGAATTTGGTTGAGAATTTCATAAATATGTGCTTTGTGATTCAATGTGAATTTTTGTTACAATGGAAATAAGTATTTCAATGGTTTTGTTTGTTACTGGTTATAAAATTGTTACCCACGAGCTTTTGAGCTCACCCCATTTTCGTCCCATCTTCAGGTGGAGAAAATGAGATAGAGTAACTAAGAGTCGAGGCATCATTCTATTTTTGCAATGTTTCTATATATTATGTTAGATTTTGTAAAAGCAAGACTTTAGATGCATTTTGAGAATTATTGGGTTTGGTATCTTTTGTAATTGGGATTTTTGATACCGATAATGTAATGTGGATTGGAATGACATTAAAGCTTTGTAAACTTCTATTTTGTTGTTAATGAAATATGAATTGTGTATGGATGATGTTGATTTAGAATTGGGTAGATTTGAAGAAGTTATCAACTTGAGATGATGATTTTTGAACATGAATTGTTAATGTATATACATATATACAAGTGAGATATTATAGAAAAAGGAAAGATAGGACTTTTGTAATTGATGAGAATTAGTTGTAAGGGATGAGTCAAATGAGTAGATATTAGGGAGTTTAATGAAGTAAAGTTGGTAGTTGAATGGTTATGTTCATGACTCTCCAAGTTGTACATTGCAAATTTCAAGTTTTTCATAAAGGTCAAATTGGGTTCTAACTTCAATGGAAAATCAAGATTGATTTAGGTTGAATTAGACAAAGTTGTCTTCTTAAAATTTGTAGCTTATCTCTCTAGTTTTCCATTGATCTAAAGTGTGAAATTTTTAGACAATGAAGTTGAGAGATATGATCATTAGAAATTTGTGATGTTATTTAAGATGGACATTCAGGATAGCTATATTGTTTTGAAATTGTGACCCTTATAAAAGTAGAAATTGTTTTTAAGTTCTTCACGAAAGTTGTAGATCTAGAATTTTTCTTTAAAACGGTCTAAGAATGACCTTAATATAATATTTTTAGTGAAAGTTGTGCTCATTTTTACCAATATAGGTCGAAAGAAGAAAAGCAGAAAGGGAGAAGTCGCGATCGCGACTGTTGCACGATCGCGACCTGCCGACCTCCCCCAAGACTGAACATGTTTCACTCTTTTAACCATAACTTTATCGTTTGACCTTCAAATGACCTGATTTTTGAAGAATTGAATTCTTAACACATTTCTATATCTATCAATGAAAATTTATAGCTTTTGGTATTGATTCGTAAAAGATTGATCGAATCAAAGTAAGGGCATCAGTTGGAAAAGCATGAATTGGATATTTTACTAAACATGCTTTAGTATTGTGATCATATCTTGATCTGTAGAGATCTAAATGGTATGATTCTTGTTTATAAATAAAATAGAGACATAGAACTACAAATTATCTAAAGAAATAGAATTTTAATTCAGTCTCTAAAACTTTCAATTTTTGGATGGAAGTTGAACATAGTGTACTATTTCTGTTTAAGAATAGTCCAAAAATGTTTGGGCTATAACTTTCATATTTTTTAACCAAATTGAGTGATTTTGGTGTCTTTAGAAACTTAAGACATTGGAGAACAAATGTTCTTAAGAAGTCAAATTGAAATTCTAGTTGGAGGTTTCTCAAAATCTGTTCGGAAATAAAAGAAATGAGTTTGTTTTTTTATGTTTGACTGGTGTGGGCATAGCTAATAAAGGCATTGAAATAACCCTACAAGGTAATACGCACGCTCAAGTCTTATGATTTTTCAAAGCAAGAGTTGGGTTCTGGAAATGGGAATCTAACAATCAACTCTTGATGTATGTACATCTCATGTACATTATCTAACTTTGCCTTTGTCCACGTTGACCTTAGGTTTGATCAATAAACCAATGCTTCTAGTTAAAAACCGACCCATTAATCTAAAAATCATATTTTCATGGATCAAACATATTCATGTAGAGCGGGCTTGGGTTTGCCCAACAACCCTAACTCTAAAAACATTCTGGTTCTCACCATATTAATAGAAGGTGTTAATTTTAATATTCTAGGTGAGGGATTTCTACTTATGTCTCATCTAACTAGGATGGTCTTTTGTGTGTGTGTGTGTGTGTGTGTATAACGCAATCATATTAGGCTTAAGTCCCTAACCATCCATCATAGAAGTCCAAACCATCCTAATATGTTTTTTTTAAATAGAGGAACCCGCAACAGTTATTTTTTGGATGCGCACTGGGTAAATCTTCAGATTGATGCAATAGCCTACAAATCAAGCCAACAGGTACTCCGCACTAGGCAAGTCCTGTACGACAGACTCGATCAAGAGAATATAAGTAGGGGTTCAAACACAAGACCTTTTGGCCCCATGCCCCCCACTCCACCAACTCGACCACTCCTAAGGGACCTAACATGCATTTCTCTAATGCATCAAATTAACACATAAGTTTTGGTTGTGACAATTTATGGATCCTAAAATTTGGAAGTCGATTCAACTCTTGAATTGAATTGCTTATTAATTTTAATCTAGGCTAAATTTAATTTTGCATGTCATTTAGATTTGGAATTTAATATTAATCAAATTAAATTAAACTCCAATTTCTAAAATTTAATACACCTTAAAATTAATTATTTGATGTCAAAATTTAACACACATGCCACTTTTTGGTCATACTAGAAAATTTAATGCTCCACTTAAATGAATTAAATTTTAATTCTGAAAAATTCCAAAACATCAAATCATCAATCTATGCATCTCCAATTCATTTTAAGTTCATCAACATAATTTTGGAATCACCCAAAATCATTCAGATATCCGAAACTATACCTAGACACATAAAAATGACAAATTTGACATCTAAAATTTTTCTGAAAATCTAATTTTGAATAAATTCATTTTGGCATGCATAAGAAATAAAAATAACATATTTTTACCTCATAAAAATATTTTAAGGTTCTAGAATCGAAACATACACATACAAAATTATCAAACAAAATAGTTCCATCAATTTCCACAAAATTGACTAGATCATTTATTGTTTGAAAAATTAATTAAAACAATTTTAATTAGTTCTGGAAAAATCCAAAGAATTAAAAATGTTCTAAATATGTTTACATAATTTTTCCAGAACCAAATTCTAAAAAAAACATGTTCAACCTCAATAATTTAACCAACTAACATCATATGTTTTGCAAGAAAACAGTTTCCATGCATGTTGTGTAAAATTTGAAAATAAATATTTTAATCACGTTAAAATCAATTTTCAATCACAAAAACTATCTAAAAACATCTTATGAGCATATCAGTGAAAGAAAATTATGAAAAAAAATTTCATGATTTAATTCCGAATTTTCTAAGAACAAAACCTGAGTTATCACAACCATGCAATCCTATTACACAAGTAATAGAAACTACATCTAATAGGCACAACATGCTATGATACCACTGTTGGGTTTTGATCTTGCAATACATGCGTCAAAAATAGAAAACAACAGCGGAAATATAAAATAAAACCTAAAAAGCCAAGAACTTTCAAGTGCCATTAGATGTAACTTTAACAAAACATAAACTTAAGATGTGTACCTTACAATCTTCTTCATTCTTTATTGTCTTCATCTCTTTGGGTGGTCGTAAACCACAACAACCAAAAGAGGATGTCTCTAATGATATTCACGCAAAGAGTGAAGCCTGAAACCTCTTAGGAAGAATCCCTAGAACACACATAAAGTGCTGGCTATGTGATATATTATTTGAGAGTGTGTTTATAGAGAGTGAGAGAAGATGATGAACACTTTGTTAGTGGTGTGCCCTAGGCCAATAGATATTTGTGATTCATGTATTAACATTATGACTTGTTAATAATATATTATGAGGTATTCCTTTCATATATGCATGTATTTCGTTTATGTAATGTGATTTACATTCCATGAATGATATTAGACTTATGTCATCAAGTATGTGACTTGATAGTAAAACCATAAGCGTTATAACACTATTCTAGACTGTCCCTGGTCGATCATTATTGGTGGAACAATAGTGAATTAAGACTAGTATGTGTTCTGATTGATGATCACGTTTTACTGATCATAGATATGAGATATCAAATCAGAAACATAGATATATATTAGAGAACATATATTGGACCGATCCGCATAAAGAATACTACATGGTTTCATGTCATTAGTGATTCTTAATATGGTTTGACTTTAGTCCTTTGACCTGAAGTCATCATGGTTTCCTACATGAGGAATTTGGTGTTTTGATATTAGAATAAGTTATTTTTAACCGAATAACAAGTAGTCTTATGTTGGACACCAAATGAATCATGCGAAGGGATGTGAATGACGTAGATGGGATTTGTACCTCTCTTAAATGAGAGAGATATCATTTGGGCCTCTTGACAAGTGTGACTGAAGAAATGCATGGTCGTGCTCAAATGACATTGATGACCAAATGAATTGATGAAGAGTCATCAATGTCATTTGTTATAATCAGTCAACTTGAGGATCAAGAAACTATGATTAATCAAAGGTTGACATGTACAATGCCTTGTGATTAATCTTGATATCGTGTTACAAAAGGATTTGAGCTTATAACCATGGTTACAGGTTAAATCGGATTATCGATCCTCATTTGATTTGGGTAGTCATAATGTCTTGCTAAAGGCCGCTTATGACTTATGGGCCTTGAAGTGTGATCAAACCCATTGCCAACATCAAATGAGCCTACAGGGTCACTCACAAAGAGTGATGTGATCTGGGCTTATTCTCTTGGGCCTAATTTATTATGTAACACCCAAATACCCCCTGGGAGGATATGTGGATGCCACCCAATACAGTACAATCAAATCAGACTAGTTTACACACAACATCTCAAACAGTGCTTACAATACATCACATCATACTGTCAAAAACAGAAATTCAAAGTTATTACAGGCCTAAAAATGTTCACTAAAAACATGTTCAACAATAAAAAAAACAGACTACTTTGGCCAATGCAGTTGACTTGTCCCAGTCTTTAATCTCTTAACTCCGAACCTACACAGGGCAAATCCACCGTGCTAAGCATATAGCTTAGTGAGTAATAACTAATCTATATTAACCGATTGCAGGAAACAGAAAGAATGCATTTGAGCGATTTTTATACTAAGCGAGTAGCGAACACGGAGATCCTTGAATCGAATAATCAAGCAGATATCGAATCTGAGAACAAATCAAACTATAAATCCATGAACAGAAGTGGGTAACGGGACTTATACAGGAGAGACCGAAGTCTCGACACCGAAGTGTCTCAGGAGAGACCGAAGTCTCGAAACAAATGTGTCCATGAGCAGCTGCAGACCCTTCTAGGCATGCCTATTTACCCACAACTAGGACTTAACAGTTTTACAAATGAACGAGATCATTTCAGTCATTCATGTGCAATAAAATGAGCACTTTCAATAAAATATTCATGCAACAATTGCCTCGGACGTTCATTGTCGGAGCGATTAGACACAATCGATAAAGACATATGAGCACTCGGACATTCATTATGGGACGAAGACACAATTCGATGCAGAATAAATCAAAGTGAGACTGTCCCGGGTCTCTTACTTATTACCGATATACTTACTGAAATGACTTACAGAAATTACTGGTATTACTTACTGAAATTATTGACATTACTGAAAGTCCTGATTACTGACCTTAAATCGCCCTTACTATTTATTACCTCGAAGTCCCGACAATATCTGGCAGTGGTCGTTCCTCTATAATAGGGAACACAGATACAACTTATTATTGTGCATAATTATTGTATGATAAATGAGTATGATGCATGTTTATGCAAATTTCCGGGATTTTTCTACTGTTCAAAAATACGTATTACTATTTACAAATACGTATTCTTACTGTTCACAAATACGTACGGATACTATATCTACGCATTCATTCTTTGTTCATCACTATCTTGCTTCGTTCATCACTATCTTGCTTTGTTCATCATCTTCTTCGACTTAGAAAATTTCTTCTTTTCTTTTACTTTTTTCACTTTCCTTTCTTTTCTTCTCGATTCTTCTCAATTCTTTTAGCATCATCACTTAAAACTAACCTATTTAACAAATCTAACCTATCATAATCATCCAAATCGTCAAATATTATAGATCTAAAATTTCTTTTACCAATATCGATCTCATCCGACTATCTTTATCAAAGACAAGAACAGACCATAGATTCATTATCAAAGGACTAACCTCGTGATCTGCAGTGAAAAGCGGATCGAAATCGATTACAGAGTTTGGAACAACACCGATGAGCGCTATCGTGCTCACAAAATAATTTATCAACCCTTATATATTCGTCCACTTATTCAATTAGTACTATTGGATGAATAGTTAATTACCCAAAAACACGCTTATGAATTCTTAGAACAAACAAATACCCAAAATTCCCAGATAGCTTCCAAAAATTCACCAAAAATTCCGTCATAAAATAATGACTTTCAAATAATTGTTCAAAAAATACTAACTACGTCACCAACAATTTCTAAAAATCTTCGAAGTATACAAAAATTCCAAAAATTATCTTAATACAGTCCAAATCAATCCGAAGTTTCATTAAACCAATTTACCCAGAAAATGTCATGAATGCATGCCAAGATCCAAATAGAAAGCATAAAACGTACCGACTTTCTTTAATATTCTAACCCCTAAAATGGGGCGTTACAAATCTTCCCTCCTTAAGGAATTTCGTTCTCGAAATTCATACCTGATCTGAATAATTGCGGATACTGTGGTAACGGCTAGTAAAAAAATGGCTAGTAACGGTAAAAAATAACAGCTAGTTAACGGCTCGATAACGGTCAAAAATGGCTAGTTAACAGTACAAAAATGTTCTATAAATAGAGACCATTCCTTCCTCATTACTACATCCCTACACATTCTTTCTTTCTTACCTCAAAATTTCTTCTAGACGAAACCAATCTCTCTATTTCGTCGTCATTTTGATGGGGGATTGATACCTCACATCATTTGTGGAAAAAGATCCAATAGGATCCTCAATATGTTTACTTTCACTTTTGGAAGCAATAACGCCAATATCAAATCCTATTCTACCTCGTACCAAATGCATCTAATACCACCAAATATCATAGCAAAGCACTATAGCCACAAAACCAATGTTTCTTCACATAGTTACATAATCATACCAGTCAATGATCTCATTTCATAAGGAACATCATATGAACCAATCATCTGGCAAAAGGTTCAATTCATATCTTGCGATCATTAATCTCATCGTTCACGTATTCCCTCTTGTAAAATCACGCAACAATGTGATCAAAGAAACCTAATATCAGATATCATCTCATGATCGATCATATAACTTGTCACCTTATTCCACCAATTTCCTGACATACAGTCACATGCATCTCCCTCCGAACACATTACATTCACATCGCTACAGTGGTAATACAATTAACTCATGTGTCTTCTATACAGCATCAGATACACACAAACGTACCAGGATAGTACTCATTCAAACAATTCCTAAACCTTCAGTTCTTCTATTCATTGACTCCGTATCGTATTCAATTCTTTCAATACCGCAAACTATCCGACATGTGTCACTACACCTACAGTGTCTCCACGCTTTCAAAAATCAGGTATCAACTAATCACCTCACGCGACATCATTTGTCTCTATGCTTACAATTTTTTTTTTCTCTTCATTCCTGCAAAACATGAATGCTTTCACCCAAGTTCACTTATCACCATTTGTTCTCAATTGATCTTGGACAAGACTTCTCTTTTATTCGTTCCTTATTTTTATCTCATCTTTCGATTGTCATTTATTTCGTCTTCCATAAGTATACATTCACGCAAGTCAGAATAAAATTCTGAATCTCTCCCACTTAGAAACTGAACCATTCCAATCTTTTGCCACAAATTTGCCAATATCTCAAAATGCACCAAAATTGATCTTAAGAATCACACTTTCAAACTAGTATTCTTATTTTAATTTTGCCTTTTTTCTTTTCCGAAAATCGGAAATATAATGCTGTATTTTATCCAGCCAAAAATCTGCAATGATCAAGCGTACTTCTATAATGCTCACACAATAACCAAAATCATCGGACCTCCCGTCCGGAATCCAACATCAGCAAACAACGCAATGCTATACCGAACACGTCAATAAGTCGTAATCCAATAATCTCATCAGAATCGAATCTCAATACCCAATGCATTCACCAATACAAATGCATTACCTCATTATTACTTATTTGACATCTTAGCTTTCGAGCTAAAAATACATATCGAAAATCAAACTCGCACTTCTTGAACATCTTGACATAGAATTCATTCTGAGACCTAACTCCGTTTAACCATAATAAGCATGTGTACATGCACGTTCAACAGATCTATTCAACTTCCCATACGAATCGCATCAATTGAAACTTACGATATGTAACCATCATGACATTCTAATATCGAACCCATTCTTATAATCTTATCCGAATCACAAATTCTCAACTACCTCATCAACGATCTTATGAATCTTTTCATACGGACATTCTAGAACCAAAACATGGGACAAACCGCATTAGACCGAATACAACTCTTCTATTCAAGTACAAGCAATAGTTAAGTTATTTGGTTAAACCGAATCGCCTAAACCATGCTCGATACCAAAAGATGTAACACCCAAATACCCCAGGAGGATACATGGATGCCACCCAAGACAGGACAAACAACTCAACACATTTCACACATGCATTTTGAAAAACTAAACACACATATAATACATCTCATAATTTCATAAACAAATCCAAAAAATATTTACAGGCCCAAACAAATCAAGCAAAATACATTTTTGCACAACATAAAACTCAGACGCTTTTGGCCACTGCGGTTGACTTGTCCCAGTCTTTAATCTTTTAGCTCCGAACCTACACGGGGCAAATCCACCGTGCTAAGCATATAGCTTAGTGAGTAATAACTAATCTATATTAACCGATTGTAGGAAACAGAAAGAATGCATTTCAGAACAGATTTTTATACTAAACAGAACGGCAGAACACATGAGATCCTTCAGAATCAGAATAATCAAACAGATATCAGAATACAGAACAAATCAAACTACAAATCCATGAACAGAGGTGGGTAACGGGACTTATGCAGGAGAGACCGAAGTCTCGACACCGAAGTGTCTCAGGAGAGACCGAAGTCTCGACACAAATGTGTCCATGAGCAGCTGCAGACCCTTCTAGGCATGCCTATTTACCCACAACTAGGACTTAACAGTTTTACAATAGAACGAGATCATTTCAGTCATTCATGTGCAATAAAATGAGCACTTTCAATAAAATATTCATGCAACAATTGCCTCGGGCGTTCATTGTCCTAAGACAATTACACAATCGATGCAAGACACATATGAGCACTCGGACATTCATTGTCCGACCGATTACAATTCAAGATGCAGAACAAATCAAAGTGAGGACTGTCCCGGGTCTCTTACTTATTACCGATATACTTACTGAAATGACTTACAGAAATTACTGGTATTACTTACTGAAATTATTGACATTACTGAAAGTCCTGATTACTGACCTTAAATCGCCCTTACTATTTATTGCCTCGAAGTCCCGGCAATATCTGGCAGTGGTCGTTCCTCTATAATAGGGAACACAGATACAACTTATTATTGTGCATAATTATTGTATGATAAATGAGTATGATGCATGTTCATGCAAATTTCTGGGATTCTTCTACTGTTCAAAAATATGCATTACTATTCACAAATACGTATTCTTAATGTTCACAAATACGTACGGATACTTTATCTCTGGCACTGTTCACTGTTTACTATTCACTATTCACTGTTCATCACTATGCTGCACTGTTCATCATCTTCTTCGACTTCCGAAAATTTCTTCTTTTCTTTTTACTTTTTTTTCACTTTCCTTTCTTTTCTTCTCAATTCTTCTCAATTCTTTTAGCATCATCACTTAAAAACTAACCTATTTAACAAATCTAACCTATCATAATCATCCAAATCGTCAAATATTATAGATCTAAAATTTTCTTTTACCAATATCAGATCTCATCTGACTATCTTTATCAAAGACAAGAACAGACCATAGATTCATTATCAAAAGGACTAACCTCGTGATCTGCAGCAGAAAAGTAGATCAAAATCGGTCGACAGAGTCATGAACAACACCGATGAACGCTATCGGTTCTGTCTCAAAATAATTTATCAACCCTTATATATTCGTCCACTTATTCAATTAGTACTATTGGATGAATAGTTAATTACCCAAAAACACACTTATGAATTCTTAGAACAAACAAATACCCAGAATTCCCAAACAGCTTCCAAAAATTCACCAAAAATTTCGTTATAAAATAATGACTTTCAAATAATTGTTCAAAAAATACTAACTACGTCACCAACAATTTCTAAAAATCTTCGAAGTATACAAAAATTCCAAAAATTATCTTAATACAGTCCAAATCAATCCGAAGTTTCATTAAACCAATTTACCCGGAAAATGCCATGAATGCATTCCAAGATCCAAATAGAAAGCATAAAACGTACCGACTTTCTTTAATATTCTAACCCCTAAAATGGGGCGTTACATATTAGGTACTGAATAAATATATGTAGATATATTTTGGGCTAGATTGAATTAAGTTGTCGAGCTTTTATTATATAAGATATTATGAGCCGAAACTTATTGGAGCCTCAATGGGATTAGGGTTTCTCTATAAATAGAGAAGCTTAGGTCTCATTAGGTAGAATAGACACAATTGTCACGAAACCCTAGCCACCATCCGAGAAGAAAATCGTGCAGCGTTCGGGAAAAGTTTCAGGACGTGTTAGCACACCATAGTCGCGGCCCGGATCGTGCATATTCATGTGGATACCGGTAGAGGGCATTCGCGTTTGCAGTATCTTGGAATCCAAAAAAGAAACAACATATCCACGACAACAAGGTATTTTCGTACATCCTTGGTATTTTCGATTATACATCATGTTGTTGTATGGTCTTTTCCGCAGTGTATTGTGAATACTCGGACTGTACGCGATCCAACACACTTCACCAAAAAGTCTCTTGTTTTCACACAACACTTGCACGAAATTGATGTTTCTTACACCCTTTGGCCTTTCTCTAACCCCAACATCAATGGAGAGTTTATGGGAATTAAATGGTTTTTAATCCCACTTAATTTAGCGTGAAACTTCCACCCCTTCTTTAAAGGGCAATTTTGTCATCTTGCTTATTAAAAGGTAACTTTGACCTCTGGCTTAATAAGCAACATCTTCCTTAATAAGCAAGATTCACATGTGTCATATGATTTACAATCAAATGACCTTAAAATACCACAATTTTGTAGCTTAGTCATGCATCTCTTATATTATGGATCCCCATCCAAAAACATTTTACTTATTTTTTGCATCTTTGATGCATATGACCCATTAAGTTCCCAGTTATGTTAGCTACTTGAATTAACACTTAATTCAAGTAAGTCATGAGCGTATCTAGCAACACGTCATGACCCCCAATTGACCAAAAAGCTAGTGGTTTGACTATGAACCCTTTCATAGAAAATGTTCTCATATAATTCATCCTTTCACCATCTAGACTCCACTTGCTTCAGAGTATGGTTAATGTATCAACTCCCACTAGGCTAACTACATCACATATAGTACAAGTGATGTTAGTTTTTGTCCCCAAGGGTCACTACTCAATTGGATATGTCACTGAAGACTATCTTCATGAAATTTCCACTTTGGCGAGAGATTCATGAGTAATGACCTCGACAAGAGGCCATGGGCATTATCTCCTTCTCTCAGAAGTGGTGAATCCTTTGTTGATTACTCAATTGCCTTCGGATACCTCAAGATGTAACCAATCACCACCCTATTAGCAATCTCTAAGAGGTAATGAGGAATGGAGTCAAAGTACAGGATTAGTATCCAAAATATCTTTAAGCACCTCAAATCTAAGGATATTTGCACCATTGTTATGATGAGTCTATCATTGACACTATAATAAAATTATCCATATGATTGTCTCACGATAGATAATCCAATGTACTTATTACTCTTAGCAAACATCCACATGTTAACTTTAAACAACTCATACTTATAGCTTATGAGATCTACTACTTGATCTAATCAAGGAGTATAACATGTATTAGTCTGTCCAGATTAATAATGTCCCATATCATTAATCATATTATTTGGGATAATTTAGATACTAATATAATTACATATAATAGGATCCTTATTATCATAATCTCATAATGATTTCCTTCATATTATGTAATGTATCAAGGACTTCATTAATTCGATTTAAGATCACTATCAATTCATAAAGAACATGAACATCAAATTAATGAAAAAGCCTTTTTATTAATAAAAAAGATTTGTATAGTAAGTGTTAAAGGTGATTGCCTTTAGAACACTTCTCTAACCAGCAGAATAACATTGATATGTAAAACTAGAAATATAAGCTTACCCATATTGATCTTCGCTAGATACAATGTTTTACAATATTTTATTGAAAACCAAAAGATGTTATAGTAACATTAATCTTAATATACGATTGTTAGAAAGTTTGTTTAAGTCCATATATTGATTTCTTAAGTTTACACACCATGTGACCATTTCCTTCTATAGAAAACATTCAGGTTGATCCATATAAACTTCTCCTTGAAATCATCATTCAGAAAGGTAGTTTTCACATCTATTTGATGTAGCTCTAAATCAAACTAAGTAACTAATGTCATGATTATTCTCAATGAATCTTTATTTGATTCAAGTGAAAAAAGTCTATTTATAATCAATGTGAGTATAATGTTTAGTAACAAGTCTAGCTTTATACCATTCACTATTGACATTCGAGTCTCGTTTGGTCTTAAGGACCTATTTGCCTCTAACTTGCTTAGATCCTTTTGGCAACTCAATGAAGCCCCAAAAATTATTTTTTGACATTGAATTTAACTAATCTTTCATATCATCAATCCATTTATCAAACTTATCACATTATATGGCTTAAGAAATTGAAACAAGATCATTATTAATGCCATAATCATATTTTAACTCTTGAAAATTTATCTACAAAGTCATCAGGAATAGTTTTTCTCCTTATTCTTACAAGTTTACTCAAAGTTATTCCATATTTTTCATTTAATTAATTGGTTATAAGTAAGGTTTTTTATAAGGTGTTGTTTCATCCAAATACTGTCTAGAATTATTTTATTCTTTCAATATTGGGTCAACATTTAGTATAGATGTGGATATTGGAACATTTATAGGTAATGGAACATTAACCTTTATTTCACTAATATCTAAAACACGTTTTTTGCCACTCCCACTAACTTCACCATTTTTAATGAACTTGGCATTAGGTATTTCAAAAAATTTTGGAGTATGGTTTGGACAGTAAAACTTATACCCTTTAGACTTCTCTAAGTAACAAATAATGTAGCCACTGACTATTTGAGAATCTTTTTTTTTCTTCTAGATTATAAACTCATTCTTCTTCTGGACAAGCCCAAACATGCTGGTGCCGAAAACTAGATTTCTTTCTAGTTCATAACTCAAAAGGACTTTTAAGTATTGCCTTACTAGTAATCCTATTTAGCAAATACACAGTAGTTTTAAATGCATACTTCCATAAGGTTTTAGGTAATGAAGAATTTCTCACCAAACTGCTAATTGTATCAATTAATGTCCTATTAGACCTTTCTGCTACATTTTGTTGTGGTGTGCCTGGCATAATATATTGTGCACATATGTCTTATTTCTTATAAAACTTTCCAAATGGACCTAAACATTGTCCTAATTCATCATATTTTTCACCATATTCACCACCTCTATTAGATTTGTAATTTTTACTTTTTTATATAATTAACTTTCAACCTCTTTGCAAACTACTTAAAGGGGTCTGCAACTTGAGATTTGTCATTAAGAAAATAAACATATTCATAACATAAAAAATCATCTATGAAGGTGATAAATTATTTTTCTTTACTAAAAGATGGAGTGTCAAAAAACCCACATACATCAGTGTGTATAATTTCAAGGAGTTGAGTACTTCTTATGGCTCCTTTATTAATATTCTTGGTTTGCTTTCTCTTAATGCAATCCACACATATATTGAGATTAGTAAAATTTCAATTTGGAAGAATTTCATTCTTTACCAATATTTCTAATATGTTTTTTATATATGACCCAAATATTTATGCCATAAGTAAGATGAATTATCATTCATCATATTGCAATTAGTTCCAATGGTATGATAAACAAAAATAGGAATTCAAAAAATTAAAATCAAGTTTTAATATATATAAATCATCCATAAGAATTCCACAAACAATAATGAAATTATGTTTAAATAAACTAAACAACCATCACCAAACTTAAAAGTAAACTCACTTTCATCAAGTTTAGTAACATAAATCAAATTTCTAAATTGAAGATATATAGAGAGTTTGAATTAGATCTAGGTGATATTCAGTTTCTAATATTAGATGTTGAGTCCTTTTTACGACTTCAATTGGGAACTTTTTACGACTTCCTACAAACAAAAAGTTCTCTACTGATTTATGATTTGGATTGTATGAAATCTCTGCATAATATTAGAAACATGAGTAGTAGAACAAGAATCAAGCCATTGAGTATTAGAAGGAAACAGTTAAGTTTAGTTCGAAACATATAAAATGGTTAGTTATATCTTTCTTTTCAAACCAAACCTTATGTTTGAAACAATCTTTGAAGTCTTTTATATATAATATAATATTATCAAGAAAACAATCTTTATACCTTTTAAAAATATAATGTATTAGTCTTATTATTAAATTTATTAATAAAATTGAAAATAAATAAGATATGTGATTATCAAATAAAGCATAATGATTTAAAAATATTAAACCAAAATTGTTTTGAAAAATACAATTCAATTCTTCACTTTTAAGTGAACTAAAGTTTTCAAATTTTTATTTTACTAATTTAATGTTAAATTTTCAAAAAAAACTCTTTAAGCCTAAATGTCATTGATTTGATGTTTTATATATGTAGAAAGTCTTACAATAAGTAAAACAAATCTTATAGTTGGTTTCTAAGTGTCATCGAACATATCATCCTCTTTCTTTAATGTTCTTTTAAGTATTTTTAGTCTTGGGACTATATTTATTTGAAGATGATTGTAACTTCATGTTTATTATAACTAATTCATTATAGTATTCATGGTTTTAAAAAAGATCAATTTTAATGGTCAAACTACTAAAATTTCTTCTTTATGAGTTTAATACTATCATCTACAAATCTACTAAAATTTGACCTCTATGTATATAAGGTAATATGGAGTATTTTTTAATCTTACTATTAAACTAGTATCTTGATAAATTTTTCTTTGTATGAAATCAATAGAGGAACTTATCCATTCATATTCAATGGTTCTTCTCTTTCTCATCTAAGCAATCAAAGCAACCCAAGGCAATCAAAGCAACCCAACAAAAAAAACTAATTTTAATATTATTCGATTATAATAATTCAAAGCAACTTATTAAACAAATATGCATATAATCACCTTATAACTAACTGAATTCTTAATTAGCCTTTGCATATGACAAATAATCACTTTTTTTTCTCTCTTTCTTAGAGACAACAGTTGATTAAATATTTGCAATGATTCTTTCCTTAGCCTCTAATGTTTACTAGTACTTCATTTGATTCGAAAATCATAATGACAATTGTGATGCCATGATGGTAACCTTTCTTCTACTACGAAAAAGTTTGGCTTAAGCTACCAAACTCAAAGATCATCCATTTAAAGTTTCTTCACCAAACAAACTAAATTGAAGAAGTACAAAGGAGCAAGAAAAATAAACAAAATAAGAAGAAATAAAAATTCTTCAAATGAACTAAACACTCTACCAGTATGAGGTCCAAAGAATTATGTGATTATTGAATAAATACATTTTACTTCTAAATCATGTTATGTATTACTCTTGTTAAATTTATCACTAAAAATTAAAAAAATAATGTATTTAATTATTGAATAAATATAAATATTTTTGAAATATTGAATCACAAAATTGAAATTAAAGGTTTAATCTAATTTTATCATTTAAGTGCATAAAATTTTAAAAACTTATTTTACTAAATTGAGTATAATCTTTTAAAAATTCTCCTTAAACCCATATGTCATTAGTCAATAGAATTTGATAACCATAAGTTTAACATTATTAGCCACCAAATTTTCACCACCATAAATTTAATATCAGTCACTAGAATTTGATCACCATGAGCCATCTTATAGGAATGGATTCTTTGTTAATAGAAAAAACATAAGGTATTTTTGTGATCTTGTCTTTAAATTAGCATACAAGCAAGTTTTTTTATTAGCAAAAGAAATTAGTTTGAACATTACTTTTCCAATAACAACCCAAAGTAGCCCATTAAAGTAATAAATTAAAGCAACATGTAATCACCTTGCTAGGAAAGTCAACTGTATCCAAAATTTATGGAGTAAATGTTTTAATTGTCCTTGTTAAAATAGTTGAATTATAGAAGTAGAATACCTCAATTATATATATTTCTTCTTGGATACATATGTGTTTATGTCTTAATAAAAATGAGACCAACGTAATATTTTTCTCCATCTTCTTCTTTTCATATTATCAAGGCAGCAACGATACCTCTTTTTATTCTCTTTATTTGTTGATTCTCATCATTATGGCTAGCACATTAGCAAATGAATCAGATTATGGGAATTCATATTCCCTTCACAATTTTGATCATCCTGTAATGATCCCTTTTTCAAAACCTCTTGATGTATTTAACTATTCAACTTGGCATAGAGCCATGATCATCCCTTTGAATGCAACATCCATATAGGGTTTTATTGATGGAACATTCAAGGCACCGTCTGTAATAACGAAACAAAAAGACTTTGGGACATAGAAAAAAATGCAATGATATGGTAATATCTTGGCTCCTTAATTCTTTGACACCTGATATTGCAAATAATGTTTTTTTTACAGCATTACCTATAAAGTTTGGAAAGATCTTCACAATCAGTTTTCTCAAAGCAATGTACTAAGAAGTCTTCATATTGAAAGATATTGCTTGTCTACCCAAGATCAAATGACTGTTTATTACTTATTACAAAAAGTTTTAAAAATTATAAGATGAATTAGGCTCCTATAATGATGTTGCTTACACTTGTGAAGTAGATAGTAAAAGGAAAAAATCATTGCAATTTGAATGAATCTTATATTACGATTTGTGTTCAAATCCTTTTATTGAATCCATTACCTGATATTACGCAGACTTGTTCTTCCATTATTCAAGAAGAAAAACAACAAAACTTGGGTGTAATACATGAGACATTAGAATCTTCAATAATGTTTATATAAAAAGATAAATTGGTAACCTTGGTTGATTGACACAAATATAGTTCTTCATCTCATCCTAGTTCATCTAATCCCAAGCCACTGCATTGTTCTTACTGTGACAAGATCATCATGTAACAGAGACATGTTGGAAGCTAAATGGTTATCCACGGGACATCCCAAGCATGGATCAAATAAGAACAGTCATTTTAAACATAGCAAGATTAATCAATCTTCAATTAATAATGTCAGAGAAGCTCCAACTATGTAGCAGATCCAATTTGTTATGAATGGATTAACTAAACCACGGCTTAAAAAAATGTTATCTATCATGCAAGATAATACATCATCTCTATTAGTTGATCCTGGGGCAAATCATGCAATTGTTTTTTTATGTTTACCATCACATTAATAATCGATAGTGGTGCAACAAATCACATTACTTCATCTCTAGCTTTGTTTATCAATAATAAAAATAACACTTGTTTACCACCATTTTTTATGCCAAATGGAGACTAGACTGCAATTGTCTCTACTAGAAATTTACCTTTATGTCTCCTAATCTATTTTACAAAATGTTCTTGGGATGCTATCATGCAAAGTGAATTTGATGTCTGTGAGTTGAGTCACATGAAGTTTAAATGCTCAGTAACATTCTTTCTTTACTGGTGTATTTTGCAGGATTTGACGGGGAGGATGATTGGTTTGGGTAAACAACTAGACAAACTTTATTACTTGGTTGCAATAGCAACAAATAAGTCCCTGCAATCCGTTCAATCAATAACCTATACCATCATAACTTTCTCTAATCAAAACACTTCTACTATGCTTTGGCATCGTCGACTAGGACATTTATCCCCTTCCAGATTAAATTTCATGGTCAAAACCTTATTAAAGTTTCCTTTGGAGTTAAATAATATATGTCATGCAAAACAAACAAGACTTCCTTTTTTCATTAGTTCCATTTCTTCTATTAAACTTTTGAATTAATCCATTGTGATACTTGGAGACCGTACAAATTTGTCTTTCTATTATTACTTGTGTTTTCTTCATGCATTATAAAATAGAAATGTGGCATCTACTTACTAATTTTTTCCTCTTTTGTGAAAACTCAATATCACAATACTATAACAAATGTTTGTGTTGATAATGGAAGAGAATTTTTTCTATGCAATATATTTTTAATCAAGAAGGCACCAATTAATAACCCTTTTGCATTTGTATACCTTAGCAAAATAGGGTTGTAGAGCACAGTCCTTGAGTCAACATGTGGTCTTTATTTTTAAATTCATCTTCCTTTATGTTTTTGCACATATTGTGTCTACATTATTGTTCATATAATTAACATATATATTACACATGCCAAATCTTTCTCACCAAAATCCTTTAGAGCAACTTTATGGCAAAGTTTCATTTTATTCTCACCTTTGAGTTTTGGATGTCTTGTATATGCCTCAAATATTCATGTATCACATAAGTTTGCTCTCATTGGCACATAATGTGTTTTTTCTTGGTTACCTTATTGGCCAAAAAGCTTATAAATTTTATAACATTGAAACTTAGCAAGCTTTTACTAGTCGTGATGTCATTTTCTGTAAGGGTGTCTTTCCCTGAAACCGTTACACCTGCCCTACCTATCATACTTATTGCTATTTCAAACCCTCTTGCTTCAGAAACTCCATCTATTCAACTAACATCTATAGAACCCGTTCCTCCTATTGTTACCTCACCATTAGTAAATTCCTTATGTCGTTCTCAATGACCCTATGTTCCACCTGCACCTTTGCGTGTTTATATTTGCAACTAAGTAACATCTCCCAAATAATAATTATGCCCTTCATCTTTTCCACATAAATGTATATGATACCCTTTTTGATTTTTTTTCTCTTATGGTCGTCACTCACCATAACATTGCTATGTCATTGCAATTATCATTAATGATGTATTGTTGAGCCTATATGATATGCTCTTAACCCTATTGGCAAGAGATGCAATCTGGCTGTTTTGAAGGCCAACAACACTTGGTTTCTCACATCTGTTCATTAGAAAGCATAATATTGGTTACAGTTGGGTGTACAAAATTAAGCTCCAATCAGATAGTTCTCTTGAATGTTGTAAGGTGCTTTTAGTTACAAAAGGTTTCACACTACTTGAAGGTATCGATTATCATAACATTTTTTGACCTACTGCTAAAATGTTGCTTATTGACTTTGGCAGCAACCCAAAATTGGTCTCTTCTTTAACTTGATATCCATAATACTTTTCTTCATAGTGATCACTTCGAAGAAATTTATATGTCTATTCCCCCTAGGTCTCACTGACAGGGGAAGAATCTTATGTCAACAGGTCCTTGTACGAACTAAAACAACTTTCTCATCAATATATACCAAGTTTCTACATCTATTTAAGATGCCGGATTTATTTAGTCTAAAGCATATTACTCATTGTTTATACTTAAGAAAAACAAATCGTTTACGACTTTATTAATCTATATCGATGACATCTTCATAATTAGTAAAGATCACATCACTATATACAATTTTAGACAATTTATGAATAATTGATTCCAAATTAAATATTTGGATAAGCTAAAGTATTTTTTGGTTGTTGAGATCTCATCATTCAAAGCAAGGTATTTTCATTTCACAAAGAAAATACACATCATAGGATAGGTATTCCTTCTTGTATGTATATAAGTTCCTGTCTGAATGAAAATCATAAAAGCAGAATCTTTTTCTCCATTCTTCTTCTTTTCAACCTTGCAATTAATTGAATTCTTAATTATCCTTTGCACAGCAACATAACCACTTCTATTCTCTTTTTAAAGTCGATAAGTGGTTAAATCTTCACAATGATTCTTTTTGTCATAGTCTTTCCTTATTTCTAATACTTCATTTGGTTTGAAGCCAACGGTAATAACGATTATGAAGAAATTTTTTATATGGTGACAAACTCTAGTTCAGACGACCAAGCTTGAAAAAACAGTTGAAGCCTAATCCATAAAATAAACTTCATATATTACAACAGAAATATGACAAACATAGCTCGTCACCAAAAGACCTTTCTTTATACATTCTTTTGAAACTACAGGCATTTCAAGTGCATACAACAATCTGACGATTCTTGCCAAATAGCTCCCACTTCAATATGTTACTGCAATTATTAGGTTACACTGGATAAAATCCTGAAATTGCAATTACTGCTTCTAAGTCAAGCCAGATTAACTCCAAATGAGTAACATCTAACATAATGAACCGAACCAGCTTGTTTTCTTTAATATTCAACCAAGTTCCTTCACACGCATATAAGACAAAGCAGGGGGCATGTACCTCGGGAAGAAGGCACAGAGTTTATCAAACCCAGAGTCCTCAGGGGTCTACTTCAGAGAACATAGGCCATTTAGATCTTCTGGGCCAAAGTTGCATTCTGGTAAACATAAATTTACCTCTACCTGTATAAAACGTCAACATAGCATACTTCTCAAATTTACTTATGAACAAATACCTTAAACGGGATGAAACATCACTAAGTTCAGTTCAGTGCTCACCTCTGACATTGTAACCTGCACTTCTCCACTTTCTGAATAAAGTGACATAAGGGAAATCCAATATTCATCTGTATTCTGACTTTCAAAACCTGAAAGTGATGATTTCAGGGAACTTGATGCACCATCTTGCGTGACAGGTATTTCAGCTTTTTCTTCTGAACTAAACTTTACAGAATCATCCCCCATCAGGCAATTCAATTCATCTTTATCAATCTCTGGTTCACGAACACTAGAAGGATCACCTCCTTTAGAATCAAAGTTTGGTATTTGATTTTCTAAATCGGAAATGAATAGACAATCAACCTTGTCATCAGGTGATTCATATCCGAAACCAAAAGGGATGGCCATGGAAGAAAGTACACACTCTCCATAGGCCAAATTCTCTTGATTATGAGAATTTGTTGATGGGTAATTCTCAAAATCAGACAGCAAAATCAAATCATCTTTCCAATAAGATGATGTATTTTCAAGATCACAAGCTATCATAGCTGGAGGAATACCCTCGCATATTTGACTTTCAAAATTGAAAGGTATTAGGGCATTTTCAAGATCGGAAGGAGCCACTAAAGTTTGATTTTCAAGATTGGAAGGTGCTATTTGATTTTCAAGATTGGAAGGTGCTATCGGAATTTGATTTTCAAGATTGGAAGGTGCTATCCAATTTTGATTTTCAAGATTGGAAGGTGTAATTAGGGGGGTACCCGCTGAGGTCATAGATGTATTCACATCACTTTGAAATTCATTCTCAACATAAGAAATCTCATTCTGCCCAATATTCTCTGACTTTAATTTTAACCGGCAAAGAACAAAATCTCCCTGTACCAGAAGCAACAAAGACAATGAGTTCTCTGTGCCACTCACAAAAAGCAAAAGCAACTTTCTGATAAGTTAAAAATTGCAAAAACAAAGACACCTAGAGCACAAACAGTTATCAATAAACTACCATCTGGACAAATGAATGTCCGTTCGAGCAACTTACAAAACCAACATCTCACATACTTCTTCTGACAAGGATAGACAATTGTTGAATCAAAATCAAAATTCCAAGTTTACTATAACTAATAGTTCTTATGGGTCAGTTTACAACCCAAAAAAAAAGGTCTTATGGGCCCTAAAACGTTATTGAATATGAAAATTTACCTGCAAATCCAATGCTGGAGCACAAAAATCATATTCGTGAATGACCCAATTGGTCCTCGTCCCTTTTGGGCGACCAAGGTAGAAAACCAGAGTTTTCTTCCAACCAATCGGCTTCTTGTTAGATGGAATGCGACGAGGCTTGCCAGTGGGTTTCCAGTATCCTTTCTCCGTTGTTCTGTTACGTCGCTTACTCTTCGAGTACTTGAAATCACGGGAACAAAAGAAATACCATATCCCATCGTCGGATCCCATATAGGATTGGGCTAATAAGAACAAGGTTCCCCAATTAATCAAACATCCCAAATGAAACGATTATAAACATGGGGATCATTATCATACCAGGTAAGTCCCAAGGCTCGAAATTGCAAAGATTAACGACGTTGATGCCTTGAACTTTGTAGTCAAGTCCCTGATTCTTGGATCTGAGAAAATGACTCAGAAGTTCTTTGTCAGTAGGATGAAATCGGAATCCAACCACCGGTTTGTGAGGTACAGTTGTCATTCCTAACCAAAACACATATTACAAATAATAAGCTGAAGAGAAAGAACAGCTAAGGAGTGGACAAAGAGATTGAAAGAAACTAACCAGTTGGGAGATTGTATTCATTCCTCTTCCTACAATGGAGGGATGTGTTTAAGAAGTTGAGAGGCTGCCTGTGTGACAGAGAAACAGACATGGTCGGCAGTAAAGCGCAAGCAAAGTGTTGAGTCTCTACGGATACCAAATTGAACTTTAAATCGTTAGAACAGCTTCGTTAACTTTAAATCGTTAGAACAACTTCGTTGTGAAGTTTCCGCTCAAACCAAATGGTCTGTTGAACCCGAGTGGACCCACACCGACCCTACTGTTCACTGTCAAGAGGGAGGCTAGTTTTGGAAGTTTGACACTTGATAGCCATCTGAACTTGCGTCCCAAGTTTAGTGGACCCCTTTCTCAGAAAAACAAAGTTTAGTGGACCCCGCTTTGACCTTCCCGGGTATATGTTCTCCAATAATCTGGAACATTCTTGATCATTTACTAAGTCGAAAACACCCTCCCCTGCACTGTAGGTAATGTGCTGAAATCGTAGTTTCTGGTTAAGTACATCTGTACATGACCTCGTTAGTTGACAGAAGAGTTCATATTTATCCATATAATTAATTCAATAATATTTTATAAATGTTATTTATAGATGACAAGAATTTATTTAGTCACTTTTGTAATTAATAAACTATGCTTTTGTAATGTCAAGTATAACTTTAGCCCATAACATAAAATTATAAATTTCAATAATAATATGCATAAATCTAAAATGAAATCATTAATAAAATTAATAGAATACACAACTTGAGAATAAAATAAAATATCATTAAAATTTAAAAATATTAGCTTAACTACTAGTTTGTAGACATGATTGAATAACATGATGGTAAAATTTGCATTTGTATTTCATTATTGTTCTACCGTTAGGATGCCTAGCTTTCACCCAGGATGCTTTAATGTATAATTAAACACGATTCCAAAATCTTCCATAATATGACAACTTTTAAGAGAACCACTGATGCGGTAATAATATTTAATTTCTATTTTAAATAAAGATCATATATGTTAGGAAATTAAACTATTCTCACACAACGAAAGCGCCAATAGAACAACACAAAGATTTGATAACGGAGTTCGGCAAATTATATACGCCTCCTAAGGTTCTGACACCTTTTTATTAGGGAGAAAAACAACACTTCTGAGTGTTTACACTCAACACTCAACTCACTAGTGTTTCACACACTCTCAAACCCTTACCCCAATACACGAAAAAATTACTCACCAAAATTTACCACTCTTACTAAGAGTTATTTTGGTTTTGGGATGAGATAAATGGGAGGGAGGGTCTATTTATACTTGTTTAGCCTCCCCTCCTCTCTCATTTCCAATATGGGACAAAGTCCCTTTACCTAACAATCTCTCACTAAGAGGCGATTTCAACTGTCTTCACACTCTAATCGACGATGCTAAATGCCCAGATTTTATTATTTTGCAGCCAACCGAAGTTGCACACAATTTCGATTTGTCGATTGTCACCACCTTAGTTAACACGTCTGCAGGATTCTTACTTCCAGGATCTTCTCAGTGTTAACACTTCATCTTCTAAGAAGGATCGATGAAATGATAACGAACACCAATACGCTTGGTTACGGGTGGAATCTTTGGATTCTTGGCGGATGAATTACTTGACTGATTGTCACTATATAGACATTCTTCTCCTGCGATAAAACCCAACTCGACAAAGAAATTCGAAGCCAAATTATCTCTCATAGCTTGATTATTCTTATATATACTTCGTAGTAGATAAGGCAACAATCTTACGAATCTGCGATATCCAACTCACAATTTGTTGTACCTACAATGAAAATGTAACAGGTGGTGCTCCTTTTCTATCAACTTCGCTGCATAATCTGAGTCAACATAACTCAGTACTTTTATTTCTCCTTTGCAAAGTACAGGCATTTCTTGGTAGTGCCTCGAAGATATCTTAAAATCCACTTTATCGCTTCCCGGTGGACTTTTCTGGATTTGCCATAAATCGCTAATCGCTTCCCATCAGATGGCTTTATGTCGGCCTTGTGCATACCATGGCATACATCAAGCTCCCAATAATAGAGGCATAAGGAATTTTCGCCATCAAGTCTCGCTCTTCATTTATCGAGGTGGTGATTTTGGGATAAGCGAAAATGATCGGCAAGGGAATCTTGTTGGTTTAGCATTCGCCATGTTAAACCGTTGCAAAATCGATTAATGTATTCGCTTGAGATAAGCTGTAATTCCCTCTCGCTTATTTACGGTGATCTGCATCCCAAGAATCTTCTTATTGGACCGGATCTTTCATGTCAAATTCTTTTGACAATTGTTTCTTTAAATTTCGATATCATCCATATTGGAACCCACTACTAACATGTCATCGACGTAAAGTAGCAAAATGATATAATCTGATCGATATCTCTTGATATAACAACAATGGTCGGCATTGCACTTACGGAAGTCTTCCTATCGTGAAGTTATCAAACTTTCGTACCCATCGCCTTGGGGCTTGTTTCTGACCGCATGCTTTTCTTCAACTTACACACTAAATGCTCTTTTCCTTTCTCTAGAAACCCTCCGGTTGGTGCATAAATATCTCTCGTCCAAGTCTCCATGAAGAAACGCCGTCTTCACATCAAGTATTCAAGATGGAGATCTTGACTTCAACAATACTTAACACATTACGATGGTATTAAGCTTCACCACCGGAGAGAAAATATCGGTATAGTCTATTCCTTCCTTCTTTGGAAACCTTTGACTACTAACCGAGCTTTGTATCTTTGGAACCATCAAACTCCTCTTTGACCCGATATACCCATTTGTTGTGAAGAGCCTTCTTTCCATTTGGTAACTTTGTTAGTTCCAAGTCGATTTGAGATTAAAGATCTCATCTCATCTTTCATTGCAAGCTCCCACTGCTGGCATCTTCATTTGGCATGCCTCTTTGTAAGACTCAGGCTCGCCTCCGTCGGTCAACAATAAATAGTCCGAGAATCTCTGTTTGTACACGAGGTCGAGAAGACCTTCTTAACTCGAGAACAGGAGAGGTGGGTTGTGGTGATTCAGTGAGCTTCTTCTTCAACAGTTTCTTCCGATTGAGGATTTACTTCCATTTGTCTCACAACAAAATTTGGCATATCTTGATATCAACAAATCTGAGGTCTCTCGAGAGGTGTTCTCCGATGCATGTCGATCTTTATACATCGACTTTTCATTAAAGATCACATCTCTACTCGAATGATCTTCTTGTTTTCATCATCCCAAATGCGATATCCAAACTCATCCTCACCATAGCCAATAAATGTGCATTTCTTATATTTTGGATCAAGTTTGTTTACGCCTTGATCATCGATATGCATATATGTTGTACAACCAAATACCTTAAGGTGTGAGAGATTCACATCTTTTCCACTCCAAACCTCCTCGGTATCTTGTACTCCAATGGAACCGATGGACCTCGGTTGATGAGATAAGTCTTGAGTTGATTTGTTTGCCCCAATTGCTTTGGTAAACTGATTGCATCCGCATACTTCTAGCCCTTTCGATTAAGGTTCGATTCATACGCCGCTACACCATTATGTTGTGGCGTTCTGGCACTGATTCTTCCATTCGATTCCGTGCTCGTAGCAGAATTTTTTGAATCTAGTGTCCTCATATTCTCCACCATTGTCAGTTCTGAGCTTCTTTATCTTGAGACCCGTCTCATTTTCAACCATAGCCTTCCATGTTTTAAAAATATCAAATACTTCTGACTTGTGTCTCAGAAAGTAAACCCACACCTTACGGGAGTGATCATCAATGAATGTCACGAAGTAGTGCTTTCTACCAATGGATGGAGTAGTTGTTGGTCCCCAAACATCAGAATGCACGAGCTCAAGTTTCTCCTTCTTTGGCGTTCTACCACCTGTTTGAAAGCTGACTCTCTTCTGCTTTCCAAGGATGCAGTCTTCACACGTATCAAGTTCCATCGATGTAGACACGATAGTTTTCCATGAGAATGCATTAACTTCATTCCTTTTCACTCGTGTGGCAAGTCTCGGTGCCACAAGTTGGAATCTCCACTCCTCAGGTAACCGCAATTGAACAACATGCTCCATTTGTTAGGTAGAGAGTACCATTCTTCTTTCCTTGTCTACAATCATTGCTCCTTTGATACCTTCCATTCATCACTACGGAAAGTTGTGGCGTAGCCTTCACTTGCTAATTGTCCCATGAGATTAAGTTCTTTCTCGGATCGGGATATGTCGACATCCTTCACTCCCGGATGGCTCCATTCACGAGCTTAACTATACCTTTACCGACAATCTTGCAGGGTTGATCATTACCAAGATACACACTGCCGAGATTTCCAGGCACATACTTCTCAAGAAGATCTTTCTCCGAAGTTGCATGAAACGATGCTCCGGAGTCCAATATCCATGCCTCTTGCTTGTTTTCTAAGGCACATATCAACGCGTCATCCTCACCTGAGGTGGAAGCTATATTTGCCTCCTGATTGTTCGACTCCTGCTTCTTTGAACCATTCTTGCATTGATTTCTGTAGTGCCCAAACTTTCCACAATTCCAACACTCAATATTTTTTGAGTTTTGGGAAGTAGTAGGATTCCGTGACTTGGATCTCCTGTCCTTTGATCTATCACGGTATCTAGTTTTTCCACGTCCTCTACTTCTTCCTTTTGATTCTGCGGCAAGGGCGGAGGAGGATGAAGTTTCACCTACTTCTTTTCTTCGGGTTTCCTCGTTAATAATCAGGCCACTAACATCCTTGAACTTCAACTTGTTGGTTCCCATTGAGTTACTCACTGATGTGACTGTAGCACTCCAACTCTCTGGGAGGGATGATAAAAGTATTAAAGCTCAGATTTCATCATCAAGATCAATATTCTTTGTACTCAATCGATTCAAGACTTTGTTGAGTTCATTGATATGATGATCTCTGAGGTGCCTTCCGCCATCTTCAAATTGAACAAACGCCGCATCAAATGTACTTTGTTTCATCTGAAGGTTTTCATAATACTCGTTAGTTCCTCCATAAGGGCTTTTGTGGTTTTTGCCTTTAACACATTGAAGGCAATATTTCGGATAAGGTCATTCGGATTGCTCCAAGAGCACGCTGCCAAGAATAACCCATTCTTCTTCGACATGTTTTCGGCTTCTTTCAAAAGCGGTAGAAAGCGGTTCTTCGATACAAATAATCCTCTATATGCATCTTCCAGTATTCGAAATCTGTACCATCGAACTTATCGATTTTGTTGAGCATATCATCTGGCGCCATTACTCCCACTGACTTCTAGTTTCTTCTGAGGTAGACAACTAGTGAAGTGAACCGATTCGATAATACCGGAAAGTCCGTCAAGCAGACTCCTTAGACGGTATTACCATTCCACGTAAAATCCTAGGAAAGGCGGAGGGTCACAAACGGTCCCACTTAAAACCCGCCTCCTGAGCGGAAGTTACGTGCACGGTGTATTTATCACAAGTGAGGCAAGTTTTTCGACTGAGAGGATCCACTCTCGTGGCAATCGTAGAAGCATACTAACTTCAAGCTTCAACATACCCAAGGAAAGTTTTCTGATGTAGAAGATCCACTATTGTGGCGACTACAGAGCATACTCACTGCTCCAAGGCTCTGATACCAATTGTTAGGAAATTAAACTATTTCCACACAACGAAAGCGCCAATAGAACAACACAAAGATTTGATAACGGAGTTCGGCCAAATTATGCCTACGTCTCCGGGGCTACTGCATACCCTTTTTATTAGGGAGAAAAACAACACTTACAAGTGTTTACACTCAACACTCAACTCACTAGTGTTTTCACACACTCTCAAACCCTTACCCCAATACACCCAAAAAAAATTACTCACCAAAATTTACCACTCTTACTAAGAGTTATTTTGGTTTTTGGGATGAGATAAATGGGAGGGGGAGGGGGTCTATTTATACTTGTTTAGCCTCCCCCCTCCCTCTCTCATTTCCAATATGGGACAAAGTCCCTTTACCTAACAATATAATCACAAAACTTTTCAAACATTCTAATATTTGGTAATTATCATCAAACAATCTTAATAAAATAGATTAACAAATTGTCTATTTAAAACACATAAAAATATGATCTCTATAACATAAATCAAAATTATTATTCATAACTTTAAAATCTTAAATAAACAATTATAACAAATCATAGAAGTGTAATATTGCGTTCATGTGAAGATGTCATTATCAAAAGAGATCATGAAATTTTACTGCATTCTTAGTCAAATTAATTTATCTATCTTCACTCTCTTCTTACTATAAAATTTGATGGAAAATCATCTGTAACTCTAATTAGTAGCCAGAAGACCCCGATACATATATATATCTTAACTTTTAATCCGATACATCCAATAAATAATTAAAATAAATTGTTGAGATTTATTATACTATTAAGTAAGAAATATGAACTAATTAGGATTCATTAATTATATTAATATTATTATTAATATATAGAATATAGTCGAGTCATAACAACATACGCAGAATATCTTATACCAAGAAATTAAAGCAGTTATAGATACGTCCATAAACATCCATATTAGATTACTAACTTATGACATAAGAAAGTTAAAATTTTAGAGGGAGAGGAACCAAAGCCATTGTAAAAGGATGTTTCTCCATTGTACATCTGAAACTGCACTGCAGAGTTAAGGTTGTAATCTGTCTCACCAGTCACCATAGACATGGAATGAGTTCAAGTGCACTTTTAACTAGGAGTCTTCCTGCAGAGAAAATCGTGTATAATTTTTCCCTTCAAAGATTCAATAACTTTTAAAAAAAGCTTTATCACCTCTACCAAAGAAAAGTATCAACGTTATTATTTCTTTGAGTTGAACACTGATCTTGATCAAAACCTATCAGCATGTCATCTTATTTGTTCCTTAGCTTGCACAAGACAAAAACCGCCTTCTAAAAAATTTGATGAGAGATATTTTCTCAATCAGTAATGGAGTCAGGTTCTTGTGAGAGCAAGAGTGGAGGAGCATGTACATACCTGGTTTTGCAGGTTACATGTTGCATGTACTCCATTAGAAACACGATCTTACAGTAAACCAAACTCTTCTTGATACCAACTTCTTCATGGGTGCTCTCAGTCTTCACCTTACGGTCCTTACCAGTGACTTTCCAATAATCAAGCTTAGAAGTCCTGTTGGCTCTCTGACTCTTGGAGTACTTGCACGTCCGAGGGCTAAAGAAATACCACTCTTGATCGTCTAACTTGAACTTCGAATGCCCTGTCCATACATTATATGATCAGTCGTATTTTCTGTACAGAATAACCATATTTTTATGTGTTTACCTAGTAAATCCCTACGTTCAAACCGGCACACATTGAGCTCAGGAATTTCAATTGCTTCATAACCATTATCAAGGATCTTCAGCCTTAGTAAATGGTTAGTCAACTCTTCATCGTTTGTGTTAAGATATATGTTATGATATATTATAATTTATAATTGGACATAGTTGGATATATTTAAAAGTTTACCTTAGTTGGGACTCTTAAAGATAAAATTACGTAAAGGATAAAATTTTATAGGATTTATTATTTGAATAAAATCATCATATCTAAATAAAGATAGTTGGGACTCTTAAAGATAAAATTACATAAAGGATAAAATTTTATAGGATTTATTATTTGGATAAAATCATCATATCTAAATAAAGATAGTGTGCAGAATTTTGGTAATTTTTGTAGCTATCTTTGCAGTTGAATTTGTAGAGATTATCATTGATGATTTGCAGTTGTGTTTCTGTTGGGTGTAAATGAGTTTTTGGACTACAAAGTTATCATTTTTGTAAGGAAAAAACCTGCAGATTTTTTCTGTTGGGTGTAAATGAGTTTTTGGACTACAAAGTTATCATTTTTGTGAGGAAAAAACCTGCAGATTTTTCATATGTGTACAGCTGTAACTCTTATGATATTTTAGTGATTTTTGGTGAATCTATCAAAGGTAGCTAGATGTTTTGTGACATCTATCTATATTGGATAGCTATGTTCTCTGATTATTTGCATGGATTTTTGGGGTTGTGTTTTATATGAAGTATGGGCTTAATGGTTCTCATTTTTTGGTGTGGAAAAATGAAGATTAATGGGTGACTTGGCAGCTAGTTTTTAGGATTATCTTTGATGGCATTCAGCAGCTGATTCTGTAAAGATATTATTATGTGTGTTGCTAATTTCTCTGTCATATATTACATGACTTGTGTGTGCTAGGTAATCGATAATTGTGTGGATCTTGCAACTGCATTTTTCTCCATCCTTTGAATGATAATTGAGGGTTGTCTTTGTTGTTGATTGAAGTCTCGGCAACTATGTTATGTTCTATTGGTGCTTGCGTGAGTTGGTTAAATCATTGGTGAGTGTGTATGGGATCATTTCTGCTACGTTTGTTTTTGTTTTGGCATGACTTAAGTGAGCTGAATAATTGTTAATGGTTGGTTGCATTATTTTCTATTGTTGAACCAAAATTGAGGCAATTTTAGCAACTGGTTTTCGTGGTATGTGCGTGATTGTTGTTAAACTGATCAGTTATTGATAGTGTGAGTTTTGGTGACTATCAATAGTGAAGATTATGTGAAAAAAAATTCCAACAAGCGACGTGAACTTTGTATCCGTTATTTGCAACGTTTTGGTGTAGAAAAGTTTATGTTCGTTATTGATTTTTTACTGCCGTGGGTGTTATGTTACGGTGATAATATCGAAAGACTACATCAGATTTATTGGTGGATAACTTTCCGTTCTTTCATTGAAAAAGTTGGAATTGTTAGGGAAGTTTTTTCTTATCCCAAGTGTAGTTGTTTATGCTCGTTATTGTTTAATCACTTGAGTTGTTTATTTTTATCTTTATCACTAAACGTTGTTAAAAAATCCTTTGTTGAGGTTATTACGAGGTGATCGTATTATTGGGTGTTATTTACTTTTACGAGTAATGAGGACGAAGAATAGTGTCAAGGGTTGAGTAAGCCAACTCTATAATGCCTTCAATAAAACTATTGTTATATCACAAGTGAAAGTAATTAAGTTAGACGAGGGCCCCACAAAGGTAGACAATTTATGTCAAACTATGTTAGTAAATCTCGAGTATTGATTTGTTTATTTTACATTTAATTTTTCTATTTTTGTTTGTGTTAGAAACAACTGTGGCTAAACTAGAATTTTTACGAAACTACGTTCTTTAAAAATTTCAATTGGTATCAGAGCGGGTCATCGAATTAGAACTTGGTACGTTAAGTTTGTGCAATTATGTGTTTCATAATTATAGCTACAATGGAAGGAGCATCAATCACCAATCCACCGTTACTAGATGGTTCCAACTATCTTGCATGGAAATTACAGATTAGAGTATTCATTCAAGCACAAGAAATAAAAGCATGGAACTCAACTTTAAATGGCTGGATATATCTAGTGACTAATGACAAAAAGGGAGAAACATTACCTAGAGATCCATCTGAATGGTTAAAGGATGAAGAAGAGAAAGCGCTTGGAAACTCTCAAGTTATACACGTCATCTTCAATGCAGTTGATGAAGGATGTTTTTCAATAATATCAGCTTGTGAACAGCAAAAGAAGCGTGGGAAACTTTGCAAACTATACAAGATTGAAATTTGTGATAACCTCAAAACTTTAGATGTTAACTGTAAGATTTGAAGAGCTTAAGATGGAAGAGAGTGAAACCATTGAAGACTTCCATGAGAGATTGTGTGACGTAGCAAACTAAGCATATCAACTCAGGAAGAATTATTCCAAAAGACTCTTCAGCATGGAAAAAATTATATGGCATTATCTTGGATCTTTAATTCTTGGACACCTGATATTCCAGATAATGCTTTTCTTCTACAACATTGCACATGAAGTTTAGGAAGATCTTCACAATCAGTTTTCTCAAAGCAATACATTAAGAATTCTTTTATATTGAAAGACATTGTTTATCTGCCTAAGATCAAATTACTGTTTATTACTTATTAAATGAAGTTTTAAAAACTTATGGGATGAATTAGGTTCCTATAATGATGTTGCTTACACTTTTAAAGTAGATAGTAAACTATAAAAATTGATGTAGTTTCTTACGAGTTTGAATAAATCTTATAGTACTATTTATGGTCAAATCCTTTTATTGAATCCATTACCGGATGTTACATAGGCTTATTCTTCCATTATTCAATAAGAAAAACAATAAAACTCAGGTGTCATACGTGACAATGGTTATATACAATTGGTGAACTTTGCTATTGACATAAATATAGTTCTTCGTCTCGTCCTAATTTATCTAATCACAAGCCACTACATTGTTCTTACTGTGACAAGATCACCATGTAAGAGAGACATGTTGAAAGCTAAATGGCTATCAACCTGGACATCCCAAGCGTGGATCAAACAAGCATAGTCATTTTAGATATAATAAGGTTAATCAATCTTGAGTTAATAATGTCAGAGAAGCTCCAACTATACAGCAGATTCAATATGTTGTTAATAGATTGACTAAACTATAACTACAACAAATGTTATCTATTATGTAAGACAACAAGTCATCTCCATTTGTTTCTTCTAAGGCAATTAATTTTTTACGTTTTCTATCACCTTAATAATCGATGGTGATGCAAATCACATTATTTCATCTTTAACTTTGCTTATCAATAATAGAGATAACACTTCTTCACCACCATTTATTATGCCAAATGGAGAATAGACTCCAATTATCTCTACTAGAAAATTACCTTTATGTCTCTTATTCTATTTTACAAAATGTGCTTGGGATGCTATCTTGCAAAGTGAATTTGATTTTTGTGAGTTAAGACACAAGAACTCAAGAAGTTTAAATTGCTCTATAATGTTCTTTCTTTACTAGTGTATTTTATAAGATTTGATGATGGGGAGGATGATTGGTTTGGGTAAGCAACTAGGTGGACTCTATTACTTGGTTGTAATAGGAGTTAATAAGTCCCTACAATCCATTCAATTAGCAACAACCCATACCATCATACCTTTCTCTATTAACACACTTCTACTACCCTATGTCATCGTCGACTAGGACATTTATCCCATTCTAGGTTAAGTTTCATGGCCAAAACCTTAATAAATTTTCGTTTAACGTGCCATTGCAAAATATATAAGACTTCTCTTTTACATTAGTTCCATTTCTTTTGTTAATCCTTTTGAATTAATTCATTGTGATATTTGGATACCATATAAAAAATTTTCTTTTTAATGCTATTTTTTTAAACTATTGTAGATAATTTTCTCATTTTATTGGGGTTTTATTTACGTATCATAAAAGAAAATGTGTTATCATTGCCAATATTTGAGTTCATAATGGAAGAGAATTTTTTCTATGCAATATGTTTATAATTAAGAAGGCAACAATTACCAACGCTTTTGCACTTATGTAAATTAGCAAAATAAGGTTATAGAGTATAAACATAAACATATTCTTGAGTCAACTTGCGCTCTTTATACATAGTACATATGGTATCAGAACAGTTCTGTGATTTTATGAATTTCAACGAAGAGTTTTAAATTTTTCCATTAGTAAATCGGATAAATTAATCTATTTTTACTTATATAAATTGCATATTTATTGTATGAATTGATGTTGAACAAGCATTGCATGGAAAATTTGGTTAAAAATAGGCTTTAGGGTGATTTTTTGTTAAGATTATCGCTTGAAAAGTCACCAAAAATTATCTTTTCTGAAGACTGGAGAGGAAGACACTCTAAAAAACAAACTATACCTTCTAGGTTGTGCTAGCGACAAACACGTATGATACACATATGAGCAGATAACTAGCATATAAAGCACCAGCCTGTGTGACACGTTTCTAATGCGTGTAACAAATGCATTTAAGGAGGTGGGGAGGTTTGCACATATAGTGCGTGTGACACACGTGCTTCTAATAGCAATGCACGTCTGTGTGCATGACTCATCCAATAGTGCAACAAGCATGGAGTGTGCGTTGCATGTGCTTCTAGCTTACGCGCAATGTTGAGGTCAACACATTACAAGATAATAAAAAAACTCAAAATTTTCAAAATTCACAATATGGTCCCTCAAGTTATTTTAGGTTAGTTTTGAGGTCTTGTGGATTTATAAAGTGAGCTTTTTTATTTTCTGGATTTATTACATTGGTAATAAATAAGGTTTAGCTTCAAAAAAATCAAATAAGGTTATTAAAGCCATCTTTAAGTAAATTTTCATGCTTTGGACTTAAAATAAGAGAGGTATGTGTGGGTTTCGTATCTCATAGGGTATATTTACCGCTCCATATCACATGATTATCACTCTGATTGAGTTTTTCTTATGATGAATTCTCAAACAAAGTATATTGATAATATTTTCAACACTAATATGTGATAATGAGAATGTGCATAAGGATGTTGCAATTATGAATGTAAAGTATCATATATTATATGCCCATATAGAATATGAAGATAACATACAGGTGTTTCTCATGTGCTTGTGAATCCATTTGGGTATTAATAAGAATGTAATCACTACAGTGGCTTTTAAAGCTAGTATTTGAATTGTTCTGCTTACATGGTTAGAGAGGTCTATGATCTTGTGTTTGGTTATCTGCCTACAGGTATTGACCTTATATGAGATTTTGAGATGTGCATAACGATATAAGATGGAGGAAATTCATTGCTTGAGTGATCTATTCATCCACAGGCGGTAGAATCATAAGAATTAATGGTGTTCACCCTGATCATTTTTATTTGGAGGTCTGTCTTGCATGTGTTATGTATTCAACCCACGGGTGTTTCATGATATATGTGATAGGATGGTCGATAGAGATGCTATTTTGTATTTTTGAGTATCGTTGTTATCCTACATTTGTGCTGATCATTTACGTTATCAATTTGCAGTCACCTTTTCTGATGAATAATAACAGTGTCACTATTGAAACCCTAACTATTTTCAACTTTAAGAAATGGAGGCAAGATGTGGAATTTGTGTAGGAGATGACAGATATCATTAAGGCCATGATCAAGGATAGGCTATCTGCACTTACATCTCTCAACTTAGAGGCTGAGAAAGTAGCATATGCAACCTGGGAAACGTTAAACAGTAGGTGTTGTTTGACCATAAAGAGATCTATTCCAAACCATCTACTTAAGGACTTCCAAAAACTATAATAGTAAGAAAATTCCTTAATAATGTCTCACAGAGATATAAGGTATCTTCTAATGTTGAAATAGATACCTTACGGAAGGAATTATGCTCTATAAAATATACAAGAGTAGGGGGAGTAAGGGAGTATATCATTAAGATGGTCTGCTTGCAAACTAAGTTGAAGGCATTAAATATTTATATTCCTGATGCTTGTATCATTCACCAAGCTCTAAATACACTTCTATTAGCATTTGGTATTATGGTTACCACATACAACTCTCAAGATGAAGCTTGGGACATGAATGCATTTATTAGCCGGTGTGTTGTTAAAGAGGAGAATCTGAAGAACATAGCCCATACAACCTTAGCAGCAACCAAAGAAAAGACAAAGGTAAAGCACCATAAATTCAAAGGTAAGAAATCTAAATTTCCTCTACATGTAGATGCTAGTCAATTTAGTGTTTCTAGAGTTCCTGGGGATGTAAAGGGTATGAGATGTTTCTTTTGTAAGAAGGGAGATAAAAAGTTAACTTGCTAGAAGTATAAAACCTAGAAAGAAAAGCAAGAGCTATCAAGTAACTTCTTGGCTTGTATGATCCGTGAGTTTAATCTTGTTATATCCACATCAAGTTCTTAGTGGCTAGATAGTGGAGCCTCTAATGATACTACTTCCACAATGCAAGGATTCATACATAAGAGAAAGCCAAATAGGAAGGAGTACAAACTGATGGTGGGAAATAACGAAAAAGTTAGTGTAATCTCTATAGGGGATGTTCATTTAAATCTTGATATAGGGTTCACTCTTGTATTAAATGTCATGTATTATAAACAGTCTTTTAGGAGAAATTTGATCTCTATATCTATTTTGGATAAAGAAGGTTATAGTTTTGTTATTGAAATTCTGTTGTAAAGTTATATTTCAATGCAAAACATATTGGTACTACCTTCTTGTCATATGGTTTGTATATAATATATCTTGACCCTAATGAAATGAATGCTTCTTCATATATTACTGAGCAGGTTATTAAAAAGAAAACCTTGATAAAGGATAAGTCATACATGTTGTGGCATAAAAGGTTGGACTATATTTTCAGAGAGAGTTGAGAGATTGGTTCAGGATAACACTCTCCCAAATTTAGAATTTGATGATCTGGAAACATGTGTGGGATATTACAGGGGTAAGTTACCAAAATAAAGAAAAGGGGGTCAACTCGTGCCTCTAACTTATTAGACCTCATGCATATAAGACACATGTTAGACCTTATAGAGTTACATTGTGTAATTCAAGATATTTTTTTACATTTATTGATGACTATTCCCACTATGGATATGTGTTATTCTTTAAAGAAAAGTCTGAAGTTCTTGAGAAATTTAAGATCTTTAAGGCTAAAGTTGAGAACTAATTGGGAAGGTCCATTAAGGTTGTCAGATTTAATCGTGGAGGTGAATATTATGATAAACATGGAGTTTCAGGATAAGAAAAGGATCCGTTTGTCAAATATGTATAATCATGCGGAATAGTGGCTTAGTTCACTATGTCAGGTAGTCTTGAGTAAAATGATGTGTTCGAAAGGCTTAATCGCATCTTAAAGGACATTGATGAGTTTAATGTAGAGTAGGACTAATTTACCTTATTATAGTTGGGTTAGAGCCATAAAGACTACCTTGTATATACTTAATAGAGCCCCAAACAAATCAGTTTCAAAGACATCTTCTGGAAGGGGTGGAAGCCTAACCTCACCCACATTTGTGTGTGAGGCTACCCTGTTAAGGTATGTTTGCATAATCCTTACAAAGATAAGTTGCATTCTCATTCCAATCGTTGTTATTTTGTTGGATATCCTAACCATTATAAGGGATACATATTTTAATGTAGAGATGGACGGTCTAGAATAGTATAATCACAAACAGCTAAGTTTCTAGAGCATAATGTCTGATGAGGGTGGTCGTTCTCACCCTTCAGATGATAGTAGGGTGGATACAACAATTATTTCATATTCATCACTCATACTATCGGAATTGGTGGAGAGCAAGTTCGATTAAAAAGATTCACTAAAATAAGAAGACTTACTATCTCATTTGATTACATAGTTTATTTAGGTGAATAAGACTATGATATTGGACATGTAGTAGATCCAATTACTTTTATAGAAGTTGATTCTAGACCTCATGCAGATTTGTGGTGGGATGTAATGAAGCATTTGATCCAATCTATGAAGCAGAATAGGGTATGAGAGTTAGTTGATTTACCTTGGAACTGCAAACCAATCAATTATAAATGAATTTTTAAGACCAAAAAGGACTCTCAAGGTAAAGTTGAGTGGTTTAAAGCTTGATTGGTTTCTATAGGATTCACTCAATGAGAAGGGAATGACATTAATGTTACCTTTCTCCTGTATCCTCTAAGGATACATTTAGAGTAATTTTGGCAATAATAACTCATTATGATATGGAGCTGCATCACACGGGTGTTAAACTCACTTTTCTAAATGGAGACTTTTGTGAAGAAGTCTATATGGAACAACCTGAAGGATTTCAGGATTAAGACAAAGCTAACATGGTTTGTAACTTGAGAAAAGCGATACATGATTTGAAAAAAGCCTCCAAACAGTGGTACTTAAGTTTGATGAGGTCATTACCTCATTTTGCTTTATGGAGAATAGAGTTGACAAATGTTTGTATTGCAAGGTAAAGGGAGCAAGGTTATCTTTCTACTTTTATATATGGATGATATTGCTCACATAAAAAAACTTGACCATGCTATATGAGATTAAGTAGTTTTTGGTCAAACATTTTGGCATAAAAGACCTTGGTGAGACATCTTTTGTCATAGGTATATAGATTCATCAAGACAGGTCTCAATACTCATTAGATCTCTCACAGAGAGCATACATTGAGTGAGTAATACAAAGGTTTAATATGACTGATTGTAAGCTTATTGTAGCACTAATCTCTCATAGTGAGAGATTATCTTTGACAAAATATCCAAAAAATGACACACAAAGAGAGGCTATGAAGAATGTCTCATATTCTAGTGTCATTAGTATTCTGATGTATGTCCAGGTATGCATTAGACCAGACATTACATTTATTGTTAGACTGTTGGGTAGGTATCTGTAGGAAAATCTCGGTGTGTGTATCACATATACACGGTGCAGAAAAACAAAATTTTTTATTCCGGGACCTTTCCGAAAGTCAGGATCTATGTGTCAATATAACGAAGTCAAACCATAATGACCAAAGGAGACCGTCTCTAACGGTATCCACGCAGAGGTCGGAGAACCTAACCGGGACAAACCCTTTGACCCGGGAATAGCTAGAATGAGGGAGAGAGTGCTAGCTCTTACCTTATTCTTGGAGAGCTCAAGGAGAAGAAGATGGGGACACTTGGAGAAGAAGATGGTGCTTGAAGAAAGATGATGAAGAGAGGAAAGCTTTGGATTTTAAAACCCTTTCTTAAAACCAACGACCATCATCCTCATTTTGTCTTCTTATGGCCATTTGTCTTTAACTATTTAAAGACATTAAATGCTAAAGAAAACTAGCTTTCCACGTTAGTCTTAAATATATATATAGTTAAGTAAGATAAGTCTTCTCCTCCTCCTTCCACGTTAGTCATATATATATATATATATATATATATATATATATATATATATATATATATATGCTGAGGTGGTCCAGTCACACTGGGGTCGGTCCTACTGGGTCCCGGTATGGAAAAAACACCGAAGACCTATCTCAGCAATATCAACGTCGCGATCTCATCGGGATCCAATTAGTTCTATTGCTCTCCATATATTGGATCTCTATCCAAAACTATTTTACGAATTCTCCGAATCACTCTTATGCGTGTGACCCATTAGGTTCTCGGTTATGTTGGCCACTTAGATTAACACTTAATCCAAGCAAGTCATGAGCGATATCTAGCAACACATCATGACCCCCAATTGACCGGAAAGTAATTGGTTTGACGAATGAACCTATGTTCATCACGAACCATATCACGAACCTTTCCATAGACAATTACTGTGCAATTCGTCCTTTCACCATGCTATATCCCACTTGGTTATGAGTATGGGAAAAATGTCAACTCTTACTAGATCGACTACGCCAAATCTAGTCCAGTGATATCGATTCTTGTCTAGACTCATTACTTTATATGTCACTGAAGACACTCTTCATGACATATGAACTCCGGCCAGAGATTTTCAAGTAATGACCTTGACAAGAGGCCATGGGTATGATCTTCTGCTATCACAGAAGTGATGAATCCTTTATTGGCTACTCAATTACCTTTGAATACCTCAAGCTGTACCCAATCACCACCCTATGAGCGACCTGTGTAAGGCAACAAAGAATGGAGTCAAAGCACAGAATCAGTATCCAAGATATCCTTAAGTACCTCAAGTCTAAGGATATTTGCACCATTGCTATGATGAGATTATCACTGACATTAGAATAGGACATCCATGTGATGATCTCATAGCAGGTCATCCAATGTACTTACTACCTCTAGTAAGCATTCACATCTCAACCCTAAACATCTCATATTTATAGTTTCTGAGATCCACTGCTTGATCAAATCAAGGAGCTTGACATGTGCTAGTCTCTCCAGATTAACGATGTCCAGTTTAAGTAATCCTATGACTAGGGATAATTTAGATACTGACATAATTGCACATAATAGGAATCTCAGTAGTATGATCACATCATAATTTCCTTCATGCTATGTCATATATCATGGACTTCATTAATTTGCTTATAGATCAATATCAATTCATAAATAATGAACATCAAATTAATGAAATATGTCTTTCTTTATTTATTCATAAAGTATGTACACAACTTTGTACAAAACGCGCTAAAGGCGATTGCCTTTAGGGCACTACTCTAACAAAATCTCCCACTTGACCTAAAGCCAATCGCCTTGATATCTAATACCATAGGCTAGTACATGAGAATCAAAGCTCTTCTGTGATAATGGCTTCGTCAACGGATCAGCAATATTTTGCTCGGTGGGAATTCTCTCTATCTGGATATCACCTCAACCAATGATCTCCCTAATCAGATGATATCTGCGAAGTACGTGTTTGGATCGTTGATGAGACCTTAGTTCCTTCGCCTGCGCAATAGCTCCATTGTTGTCACAATACAACTGTATGGGCCCATCACAGCTAGGAACCACACCAAGTTGAGAATGAACTTTTGATCCAGCTGCTTCCTTTCTTTGCGTCTGAAGCGGCAATGTACTCTGCCTCGATTGTTGAATCGACAGTTGTCTCTTGTTTGGAACTCTTCCAACTGACCGCCCCGTCGTTCAGTGTGAATATATAACCTGATTGGGATTTAGAATCATCCTTATCAGATTGAAAACTAGCATCTGTATACCCGCTCACTTTTAGATTTCCATCTCTATATATCAAGAAAACATCCTTAGTCCTTCGCAAGTACTTGAGGATATTCTTGACAGCCACCCAGTGACCCTCATTAGGATCCGATTGGTATCTGCTCGTAACACTTAAAGCATATGATACATTAGGTCTCGTACATAGCATAGCGTACATGATAGATCCTACTGCAGATGCATACGGGATCATATTCATGCGCATCATCTCATCTTGTGTCATAGGACACATAGATTTCGAGAGTGTTATCCCATAAATCATGGGAAGGTACCCTCTCTTGAATTGTTCCATGCTAAACCTCTTTAGCATCTTGTCTATGTACGTTGATTGTGAAAGACCAAGTAATCTTTTTGATCTATCTCTATAAATCTTTATCCCAAGGATATAAGTTGCTTCACCAAGGTCTTTCATGGCAAATTGTTTGGATAACCAAATCTTCACAGATTGTAGCATAGAGACATCGTTTCCTAGTAATAATATGTCATCTACATATAGCACAAGGAATACGATTGTAGTCCCACTAATCTTCTTATACACACAGTGTTCATCCAGATTTTGTGAGAAACCAAACTCTTTGATTACCTCATCAAAACGGATATTCCAACTCCTGGATGCTTGTTTCAATCCATAGATGGATTTCTGAAGCTTGCTTACCTTTTCGCTATCATAGAATGTGAAGCCCTCTAGTTGTGTCATATACACATCCTCAGCTAGGTTTCCATTTAGGAAAGATGTCTTCACATCCATTTGTTATATCTCATAATCATAATGAGTGGCAATGGCTAGGAGTATCCTAATGGATTTAAGCATCACTACTGGGCTGAAGGTCTCGTCGTAGTCAATTCCTTGTCTTTGACGAAAACCTTTAGCCACTAGCCTTGCTTTATAGGTAATCACATTACCATCCATGTCGGTTTTCTTTTTGAAAACCCATTTACACCCTATGGGTTTTATTCCTTCGGGTGCCTAAACCAAAGTCCATACTTGGTTTTCATACATAGAATCCATTTCAGCCTTCATGGCATGAAGCCATTTCTCAGACTCTGAACTCTTCAGAACCTCTTCATAGGTGGTAGGCTCATTATCTTCTATGAGCAATACGTCATTCTGTTCATTCACGAGAAATCCATATCTCTTGGGAATAGAGCGTATCCTACATGACCTACGAACTTCATGTGTTGTAGAAGGTTGAACTGTTACTTCACCTGTATGAGTCACAGTTTCAGGTTCAGGCAGTTGCGATATCAACGTCGCGATCTCATCGGGACATATCCCGATCTCATCGGGATCCAATTAGTTCTATTGCTCTCCATATATTGGATCTCTATCTAAAACTATTTTACGAATTCTCCGAATCACTCTTATGCATGTAACCCATTAGGTTTCCGGTTATGTTGGCCACTTAGATTAACACTTAATCCAAGCAAGTCATGAGCGGTATCTAGCAACACATCATGACCCCCAATTGACCGGAAAGTAATTGGTTTGACGAATGAACCTATGTTCATCAAGAACCATATCACGAACCTTTCCATAGACAATTACTGTGCAATTCGTCCTTTCACCATGCTATACCCCACTTGGTTATGAGTATGGGCAAAATGTCAACTCTTACTAGACTGACTACGTCAAATCTAGTCCAAGTGATATCAGTTCTTGTCCTAGGACTCATTACTTTATATGTCACTGAAGACACTCTTCATGACATATGAACTCCGGCCAGATATTTCCAAGTAATGACCTTGACAAGAGGCTATGGGTATCATCTTCTGTTATCACAATCCTTTATTGACTACTCAATTACCTTCGAATACCTCAAGCTGTACCCAATCATCACCCTATGAGCGACCTATGTAAGGCAACAAAGAATGAAGTCAAAGCACAGAATCAGTATCCAAGATATCCTTGAGTACCTCAAGTCTAAGGATATTTGCACCATTGCTATGATGAGATTATCACTGACATTAAAATAGGACATCCATGTGATGATCTCATAGCAGGTCATCCAATGTACTTACTACCTCTAGTAAGCATTCACATCTCAACCCTAAACATCTCATATTTACAGTTTCTAAGATCCACTGCTTGATCAAATCAAGGAGCTTGACATGTGCTAGTCTCTCTGGATTAACGATGTCCAGTTTCAGTAATCCTATGACTAGGGATAATTTAGATACTGACATAATTGCATATGATAGGAATCTCAGTAGTATGATCACATCATAATTTCCTTCATGCTATGTCATATATCATGGACTTCATTAATTTGCTTATAGATCAATATCAATTCATAAATAATGAACATCAAATTAATGAAATATGCCTTTCTTTATTTATTCATAAAGTATGTACACAACTTTGTACATAACGCGTTAAAGGCGCTTGCCTTTAGGGCACTACTCTAACAGTATCTAACTAACCTAGAAAAAGACTACTGGAATATAGTCAAACAAGTGGTGAGATATCTAAAGGGAACTAATGATTATATGTTGACATTTATAAAAGTCAACAGTCTATACTGATTTTAGATTTTGCTATGTATTTAGATGATAGAAAGTCTATATCAGGGTACATTTTTATGTTAACAAATGGTGCAGTATCATGATAGACACTAATGACTTCCTCAACTATGCATATGCTATAGGGCTACTTCACAGGCTATTTGGCTGAAGAACTTAATTTTTGAGTTATCAGTTGTTGATTTAGTGGTTAGACTGTTATGTAGTGATATTTTTTTACTGTATTGTTCAATAACAATAATAAGAACATCACAAGGTCTGAGCATTTTGAAGTCAAATATTTGACCATAAAGGAATTAATATAGAAAGGTGACATTGAGGTGGATCATTTGAGGATTGAGGATATGCTAACTGATCCTTTAACTAAAGGACTTCACCCAAATATTTTTCAAGGACATGTGTATACTATAAGTGTACTAAAGTCTTTAAATACTGTTAGTTAAGGATCATTGTATTTGCTTTTATTACATTTATACATTTTTCATATGTTATGATATTATATTTTATCAATACAGATGATCATCATTTTGTTCTCAATCGTACAATTTGTTATACGTTGTCATAATATAAGTGAAAGTTTTAAGATCTACGTCAATCTTAAGCCTTTTAAAGGTCATTGGGCATATATATACAAATTGTCCTTGAGCTTATGTCTCTAGGACACATACAAATATATATATATATATATATATATATAGAATTTGATATGACATGTAGGTATAAACATTTAATCCCATAAAAGTTTTCTCTAATGCAGTTTAGCATTCAGTGAGAAAAAACAAATTTCTCTGATATAGTTTAGCATAAAGTTTAGAAAAATTGAGATCTACAAACAAAAGATGATACATTTCAGATTATACAGCTATCATTGTAGTTTGTCACACTCTATTTTCTCATTTATGTTAGATATGCGTGATTTTTATTAGATCTGTGCCACATATGACAACTGCATTTGATATTTTTCAGTATCAAAAGCCTTATGGGACCAAATGATGGACTTTCATTATTTTTGAATCATATGTTTTTTTAAATCGGTTAACCTATACACAAATTTTGCTAACCAATTTACTGGTTTTATTATTGTCATAACTATTGTAATTAATTTTTGTTTAAGGGAGAGAATGTTAGTGATTTTCTTAATTTGGACAATTATTGATTACGATTTTTAATAATCTTACGGTTAAGATAATTGAATTTGATCCCGGTTAAAGATAATATAAATGCCCGATAAGGATACGATTTAATGGGCTGAAGTCTTGTGAAAAAAATGGGTCCTAATCAGTACAGACCAATCATGTATTGAGCCTACGATCGGGAGGCCCAATAAGGTTACTATATATAGTTGCTAAGGTCTCCTACTGTCTGCTTAAGTAAGTTTATAGACGTTCAGTTTCTCTGACCCATTAAGAGGTCCACAAGTTAAGAAAGACATAGAAAGATGTTAATGACATATAAGTAAACAACTTTCGTAAAGATTAGTAAGAAAGATCAAAAGGTTTGTCATTTTACAGCTCATTCATTGGAAATGAATAACAAATTAGGAATTTTTTCGCATTTTCTCCGTTAATACACGTTCATAGTCGATCTTGGGTTCGTAACTAAAGTTCATGTTACATATTACAAATGATTTTCCTACGAAACTAGTACACCTTCCCTACCTCATACCAATTCTATCATACTTATTGCTATTTCAAATCCTCTTGCTTCAGAAACTCCATGTATTCAGTTATCAATTAGGGGACATGTGCCCCCTATTGTTACCTCACCGTTAGCAAATCCCTTTTGTCGTTCTCAATGACCTCATGCTCCACCTGTAGCTTTGCGTGTCTACATTTACAATTAAGTAACATCTCACAAATCACCGTCATCCTCTTCATCTTTTCCACATAAACGTACATGGTATCCTCTTTGCAATTTTATTTCTTATGAATGTTACTCACCACAACATTGCTATGTCATTGCAATTATCATTAATGATGTATTGTTGAGCCTATATGTTATGATCGACCTTCCTCTTAACCTTCTTGGCAAGAAATGCAATATGTCTTAATAAAAATCATATCAGCACAATATTTTTCTCCCTTCTTCTTTTCAACCTTGTAATCAATTGAATTCTTAATTGCCTTTGCACGCTAACATAGCCACTTCACTTCTCCTTTTTAAATTTACAATTTTTTTACCGTGACAACCAAGTTCGAAAATTGCCTATTTAAAGTGGTCGGGTCGGCTATATTTGGGCTCGAGCCCAATCACGAAGACCAATCGGTCAGTCTCATACTCATCGTTTAACCCGGGCTTGATTCACACATTCATGGCCCATTAGCAGAAGGAAATTCCCATGCAAACACGTATTTGCCTAAACCTAGCTGCAAAACCGTATATAAGGTATAATTCTCCCATAATTCAGGTATGCGATAATAACCTAGTTTTTTCTCTGCATTCTACAATCTCACCTTGACCAGAAACTTACTTGAGCGTCGGAGGGGCTAATCGGGACCTCACCCCCGACGTGCCTTCCTTTGTTTTGCAGGTGTTTTCTACGTGAAGTTCATCACAGAAAGTTGCCAATCAATGGATCCAAACGGCAGCGTTCGCTCGCCGTAATCGGCTAAACCAATCGGCGCCACCGTGGGGCCCGACTTCCGCACCACGCCCGTAACCACGCAGATCAGTCAGGCGGCGGCAACTAATCCTGATGTAGCCGCAGTCGCAGCTCTGGCGTTGCAACGCCTGGTTTCGCAGCTACCTACGACACGGCCGCCTGCACCACACGTCTCACGCACTGAATCCTCACATCCGAATGATCGTGAGCCTCAAACCTTGGAGTAAGAGGAACAGAGTGCAGCTTCGGAGGATAATGTTGCGTTCAATACGCATCCAAACCCCCAGCACCGATCAGAAGCGGATCCTCCTCCGGCTGTGCACATTACCTTGACTCAAAAGCAGATCGAAGAAGCCGCTGACCTATTGATCCGCCAAATCTTGCAATCTCAACCACCGCAACAACCACCAAGAAGCCGCCACAAGACGGCGGCCGGCCCGACAAATCAGCGTGATAAACGATCATCGCCCATCTGAAGCCCTAGAACAAATCGCGGGTGATCGGATTCACGCGGCTATGAGTTACCGACCGGACCGCCCGATGGCGCAGTACAATTCTCCTTTCACTTCGGAGATATTGGATAGTCTCCCGGCACCCGGCACAAAAATACCAACCCCCGAGAAGTACAATGGGAAGACCGACCCCCTGGACTACTGCGCAGACTTTCGATCCATGATGAGCCTACATTGCGTCCGGACGCTATCCAATGCAAGGCTTTCGCGGCTTTCGGGAGGGAGCTCGGCGATGGTTCAACGGCTTACCCCGAGTCAGATCGCATGCTTCAAGATTTCAGTCGCTTCTTCCGAACCATTCGCCACTAGTAAACGAATCGCAAAAGACCGCTCTGGAAGTGATGCAACTTACCCAAGGAAGGAACGAGCTCATGGAATTTATTACTCGGTTCAATAGTGAGGCGATCGAGGTGCCCGACCACACGCTCGCCCATCTGGCGACTCATGAATAATACGAGGATGAGGAGTTCAGAAGTCGTTATCCTCGATCGCCTCGCTTCGGTTCAGAAATAAGAAACCGGCGAATAGGTATATTCAACTTGAAGAAGTGTTGAAAAACACGAGACGTCGGGCGGAAGATCGCTCGCCGAACGATAGGGCGGGCAACCCGCACAAGCGACAAAAGAGCCAGTCGAACTGGAGAAGGCCTACCGATCGACAGGGATATCGCCAAGAGTTCACCCCGCTAAACAGGTCATATGTCAAGCATGAAATCTGGTAGAGCAGACGGGAAACTATCCGAGAGCGAAAAATGAAGACCCTTACAAGGACAGAACCCCAACTTGTATTGCCGCTTCCACAGAGAGGTCGGTCACGATACGGAAAATTGCTGGCGGTTGAAAAAAGAGATCGAGCTCCTCATTCAAAAGGGGAGGTTAGGCCGATTCGTGAAACACGAACGAAACACCGATCGCGGATGGCGGGCGACAACAAAGCGGTCACCCCGAGGAGTAACGCAGAATGATGGGGTAAGAGAGCACTAATACTGAGATAGCCGACGAGAAAATAGAGGGCGATCAAGGGAAAGAAACGATGGAAATGCCGAACAGCAAGATGACCGACCAGCCGGGGTCATTAACACGATATTCGGTGAAAATGCAGCAGGGGGATCCACCGTTAAAGGCAGGAAAAGATACGCCAAACAGGTCGGCGAAGACCGCCCATCAAAAACCAAGGAGAACGATTAATGATCTCTTTCGATGAGTTGGACCTAAATGGAGTAAATTGCCCTCACGATGACGCCTCGTCAGTAAATCTCAATATATGCATTTACGAGGTGAAGCGGGTGATGATTGACACGGTAGCTCGATCGACCATCTTTGTCTTATGAAGCCTTCAAGGATGAAGGTACCAAGAACGACTACTACCTTGACGGCCCCATCAAAGGAATAACAGGCGCCAAGATACCCGTTCGCCGGGTCTATCTGAAAGTGAAGTTTGGTGAAGCCATGCCGGATAGAAAGGGACGTGGAGTTCCTAGTCGTAAAGTTCCGGGGCGACAATGCAATAATTGGGCGAGCTACTAAAATGCTCTCAGGTCGGTCGTCTCCACATACTACCAGGTTATGAAGTTCCCGACGCCCCATGGAATTGGTGTCGTCAGGGATCAGGAGAAAATTACTAGGGAATGTTACTTGGCAGAAACCAAAACCCTAGAAGGGCGGTAGGTTGACGAGCTCTCTTGGCGACGAAGAGCCGACGAAGAGACGGACAGGATGAATCCAGTGGAAGAAACGCAACGGGTTGTACTGGATGAAGCTGACCCCTCCAAATTCACAAATCTAGGTTCCGAGCTACAGAAGAACCTAGCTAAAGAAATCACCGACTGCTTGGTGGAAAACAAATCGGTTTTCGCTTGGGTACCGAGCGACATGCCCGGCATTTCTCGGTCAGTTGCATGTCACTCCCTCGGCATTCGGCATGACTGCAAGCCGATCAGACAGAAGAAGCGATGGCACAGTAAGGAGCGCCAGGGGGTGATCGAGAAAGAAGTACGGAAGTTGCTTGAAGCGGGGTTCATACGAGAGGTCAAATACCCCGAGTGGCTCGCTAACGTGGTCTTAGTGAAAAAGAAAAACGGGAAATGGAGGATGTGTATAGACTTCACTAATCTGAACAAAGCATGTCCAAAAGCGACTTCCCATTGTCAAGATCGACCGGTTAGTAGATTCTACCTCGGGCATGAAGCGCTCGGCTTCACGGACGCCTTTCTGCTATCATCGATCCAGATGAGTCTAGAAGACGAAGAAAGACCGCCATCATAACAGACCAAGGCACATATCGCTACTGTGTAATGCCCTTCACTTGAAGAACGCGAGGCGACCTACCAACGGCTCGTCATGGAGGTCTTTAAAAATGATCGGTCGGTCGGTCAAGCATACGTAGATGATATGGTGGTCAAAAGTAAGACGTCATGAGCATGTGGAAGATCTCAAGAAGTCTTCCGCACCTCGAATAAATTTCAGATGAAGCTAAACCGAAAATGTGTGTTGGGGTGGCATCCGGAAAATTCACGGGTTTATGATCACTCGTCGGGGAATCAAGCCAATCCAGAAAAGATTGAGGCCATCATACGATGCCTTCGCCACAATGTTTGAAGGATGTTCGAGATATTGACCGGTCGGATAGTCTCACCGAAAGGTGTTCATTTCAGATTGAGGATAAGTGCCTCCCATTTTCAAAGTAATCGAGGAAAGCGAATGTGACTCAATTCGATGGCCGACGAGTGCGAACAAGCTTTCCAAAGACTTCAAGCAAGACTTGTCTAGCCCGCCTATCCGCAAAGCCGGTGAGACGGAGAGAACTTGGTGTTATACTTGGCGGTTACCGAGAGGGTCGATCGGTAGCAGATTAATTGATCGAGAGGAATGAACAACACCCTATCTACTATGTTAGCAAAGTGTTAACCGGACCGAAACACGATACACTCCTATAGAGAAGCTGGCTCTCCTTGATAACAAAGCATTTCTAAGCTAAGGCCTTACTTCCAAAGTCACACCATCGAGGTATGGACCGATCAGCCCCTCAGGCAGTGCCTTCAAAAGTCCGAAACCTCGGATCGGCTAATTAAGTGGGCAGTAGAACTGGGTGAATTTGACATGCAATACAAGCCCCGCACAACTATTAAGGCACGACATCGCGAGACTTCATCGCGGAGATGAGCCAACCAAGCTCGGAGGACGAGCAGTTCCCCGCCTGGAGCCTGTTTGTCGATGGGTCGTCCAATGCCGAGGGATGCGGAGCAGGAGTTGTACTGATCAGCCCGCACATGGAAGAAAAGGTAGAGTACGCCCTCCGACTAGAATTCAAAGTCTCCAATAACGAGGCAGAATATGAGGCCTTGATAGCCGGCCTCCAGCTCGCCAAGGAGATGGAAGTGAAGCACCTAAAGGTATACAGTGATAGCCAGGTGGTAGTCGGCCAAGTTACCGGGCAGTACGAGGCCAAGGGGAACAACATGATCAAATACCTGGGGTTAGTCAAGCAGGAGCTGAGCAATTTCGGACAGTATTCAATCAACAGAATAGAACGAACTCAGAATGCCAAGGCAGATGCGCTCTCCAAAATGGCTTCCGACCGTGATGCCATAAACAATATTCTGGTCGAACGACTAGATCGGCCTAGCATTCAGAAGGCCGAGGAAGTTCTCAATGTAAATACCGATCGACCGGGCTGGACAGAACCGATCATGCGGTACCTTTTGGAAGGAAGACAACAGGAAGATGGATCAGCAGCCAAGAAGTTAAGGATAAAGGCAGCCGAATACACGGTTGTCAATGGCGCTCTATATAAGCGGTCTTACAACTGGCCGCTCCTTCAATGCCTGAATGAAAAAGAAGCCGAGCAGGCAATGGCTGAAGTCCACGAAGGGATGTGCGAAAATCACGTAGGAGGCAGAATGCTGGCTCACCGGTTGATCAGACAGGGCTACTACTGGCCGACAATGAGAAGAGACTGTCAAGAGAAGGTCGACCGATGCAAAGCCTGCCAGAGAAACAGCAACCTGTCTCACCAACCGACCGAGAGGATGAAAATTGTAAGTCACCCTATCCCTTTCGCCCAATGGGGAATGGATATACTGGGGCCTTTCCTTCTCGGTCCCGGACAAAAGAAATTTTTGATAGTGACAGTAGAATATTTCACTAAGTGGGTGGAAGCAGAATCCGTCGCCACAATCACCGAGGGGAAGGTTGAAAGCTTTGTAAAGAAAAACATACTTTGTCGCTTCGGGATGCCCATGATATTGGTTACAGATAATGGTCGGCAGTTTGACAACGACAAGTTCAGAGACTTCTGTGACCGACTGAAGATCAAGCTACAACTGACTTCAGTAGCCCATCCGCAGCAACGGTCTTCATGGAGAACACCAATAAAAGATAATGAACGCATACAAGAAGCGCCTGGATGGCCGAAAGACCTGGGTGGAAGTAGTAGACGAAGTTTTGTGGGCATATAGAACCACACCGAACGGAGCCACGGGGGAAACTCCATTCAGGATGACCTTCGGCGTAAGTCCCGTTCCATAGAAGCGACATTGCACAATCGAGGGTGTCTGCCACGAAGAAGAGCGGAATGATGAAGCCCGCAGAGCAGAGCTCGTTCTTCTTAGCGAGGAAAGAGAAAGGGCAGCCGCTCGCTCAGAAGCTATCAGGCAAAAGGCGACTAAGTTCTATAACAGAAGGGTCAAGCCGAGCGATGTAAAGGTAGGTGGGTACGTCCTGCGAAAAGTCGAGGCGGCTGGAAAGCATCCAGGAAAGCTCGGACAGATGTGGGAAGGACCCTATCGAGTGGTTAAGCAAGTCGGGCATGGTTCTTACATCCTTAGCGATGAGAAAGGGAAGATTCTACCGAGGCCTTGGAACTCACAGAATCTGAAGGCTTTCTACCAATAGATAAGTTTTATTTTAGTTAATCTTTCCTTATTATCATTTTTGTATACATGTGGGTACCTTTTTCCTGTCCCTGCCAGACAGGTTTTTTAATGGCCCACGCCCTCGTTATCATTAATAAAGGGGTTACAAATTTCTTGGCAATTAAGAGTTAGATTGCACGAGGCCAAAAGTAGAAAGTCCAATCAATCATCGCTCGGCATTCTACATAGACCGACTACAGTTGGTCGGGTCGCCAGGACGAGATCCCTGGGTCCCTCGCCATCGCCATTGCTCGGTATGCCATCGCTCGGCATTCTCCATTGATCGACTACGATCGGTCGGGTCGCCGAGACGAGATCTTCGGGACCCTCGCCATTGCTCGGTATGCCATCACTCGGCATCTCCATAAATCGACTACGGTCGGTCGGATCGTCGAGACGAGATCCTCGGGACGCTCGCCATCGCCATCGCCATCGCTCGGCATTCTCCATAGATCGACTACGGTCGGTCGGGTCGCCGAGACAAGATTCTTGGGACCCTCGCCATCGCCATCGCTCGGTATTCTCTATTGATCGACTACGGTCGGTCGGGTCGTCGAGACGAGATCCTCTGGACCCTCGCCATTGCTCGGTATGCCATCACTCGGCATCTCCATAGAACGACTGCGGTCGACCAGTTCGAAGCCGGTCGACTACGAGCAACTTTAAAGCTCAACATATATCTAAGGTAAAGAGCATAAATACGGGAAAAAACAACAAATGAAGAAAACGTAAAGTCCATTGATTTTAATTAGCCCTGGTCACAAGCCCGACCAGGTGAGCACTACAATTGGGGAGAAGGAGGGCTATGAACGGCCGAAGGAGAAGAAGGAGAACACCCGGGGGAAACCTCGGGAGCGGGCGGAAAAGACGAGGTAGAAGCGGGAACCAAGGGAACAGCAGGAGAAACATCTTCATAAAGCCCTTCCTCCCCGGAGATCGTCACAATGGGGGTAGCAGGACCCGGGGAAACGACCGAAGGAACATCATGAGGAGCTCTTCCTCTCAGAGTGAGATCTAGCCTCCCATCCTAACATCGACCGATTCCCCTCCACTTTCTTTGTGATCCCTCCAAAGAAAGCCCGAAGCTTTCGTGAATAAGCGGTTCGCATAGTCTTCAAAAGAGGGCATGCCACCCCTCAGAGTATAGAGCTCGTGGCCCTCTTCAAAATCGAAGGGCCACCGCAGCGAGCTCTAAACTCTCTTCGACAAGAACCGCCTCTTCCATCGCTTAATGGCTCGATCCACGCTCCCGACGGAGCACCGCACCTCTCGCAAGGTTCTCTCCGCTCTGTCTCTCTCCGTCACAGTGGAATGGCGATCTGGCGGCACTTTTGTTGATCTCCTCTCCGCCTCACCGCTTTCCTCCACTCCTCGTTCTCTTTCTCCCTCTTCCCTCTACCTCGGCCGGTCGAGAGCCAAAGCTCCCACCTCCCTCTCTGGGCCGACTTCTCCTCCTCAAGAGATGCGTTTTAGCCCAAGGAGGTCCTCCTCCTTCACTTCGCCACCGCCTTCAAACCCTTCATCGATCATGGAGATCCCGAACCTCCCGTCCAGAGTCTCCAAGTTACTGAACACGGCAAAAGACATTGTCGCAGCTCGCGATACCAATACGCATTTAGCTGGGAACCCAACTCTGTGTTCCCCTTCTTCACCATAAACCCCTCGTCCGCCGGGGGAGTAAGCCTCTCAGCAAGGTAGCGGGACACCTCGAGGTCCCCGAGCATTACGTCCTTGCCCAACTTAATGGCAGGCTTCCACTGCCCAAGGCTCACGGCCTGTGCCTTCTCTTTCCCTTTTTTCTGTTTACTCACCCCGGCTTCACTGGCCTGGCGGGGTGGAAGGTCACCTAATCGAACCAACCTCTTCCTTTTAAGAGGAGGGCCCACGTCCTCCTCCTCCTCTACCACTGGAACAATTGTTAGTGGCTCCGACGCCACAGGAAGGTCCCCGACAGGGGGAGCACCCACTGGCGTAGACAAGGAGACCAACTCCATGGACAAAGCGAGGCCCTCACCGGTCTCCGCCTCACTCCCCTTCTTCCCAGAGGCCTGCTTCCTTGACGTGGAAGTTTGGGTAGGCATCCTCACCATGGCTGCACAATGATTAAATTGAGTTAGAAAACATAATTGATATAAGTTCAAAATTAATACAATCACGAGGAGTCAACCGGACGGGACGGTTTCCTCCCTCAGCCCGCTAATCCGTGGAGGGGGATCGACGAGGAACGAATCGACCGAGGCCCCCCTGGGATACCCCTGAATGAGCCTGGCAAAATCGTATCTGCCGAGCACCTTGATACGACGGACCACCTCCCACTCCTCCTTGCTGAGGGACAAGGTCGACGAATCGTTCCACTACTCGGCCAAAGGATACCTCCACGGTCGGCACTCGGAGGAAGATCCTGGGGACTTCACGAAAAAATACTTCGTCCGCCAGGAAGAAATTTTTGAGGGTGTCCAGGCCGGGCGATACCGAGCATCTCGATATTGAAGAAAGGAGATTCCAGCCCCTGAGCTCGGACTGTGGCTCATCCTCAGGAAATGGCGCAGAATGCCGACGGTGAGGCGATGGTCGAACCGATGGCACAAAGCGGCCAACCCATTTATGAACCTCCAACCCGATACTCATCTTGCTAGCGATGAGACGACTCCGTGTATCCAACGGGTACCTCCATTTCTGAAAAATAGATGCAATGTTGGGTGAGTTTGCGAACAAGGAGAAACCATCATCGATGGTTCACCCAACTCATGCATATCCGCATAATCACACAATATTGTACATATATCATAAACAAGAAATCACGGGCAGTCAATTTCACATTTTATAAGGCAACAAGCCTTTCACACAATTCACATAAAACATTCATTTATGCAGTGTGCATGTGACTCTTTCATTTTCTTTCGTTGTTGTGACCGTGCGCCTGAGCTCATATACATTAAGCCATTGGCTCTGAAATATTGGGCTTGAAGCCCCAAAACGTTGGGCATAGCCCTAATCATCGAGTCGAGGCTCGGAATACGTTGGGCACGAGGCCCTGTGCGTTGAGCTTAAAGCTCTGAAATCGGTGGCTACACCGGTCACAACTGTCATTATCTGATCATTTACTATGCATGAATGCACATGTCATTTTCCAATTTCCAATTATCGCATTTCTATTTCCAATTCCAATTAATTACTATTTCCGATCATTTTCCAATGTCCTCGGACTTTTAGTCCGGTATTTCATTCCCATGCATTTACCTTTCATTTCACTAACACATTTACAATCCAATTTACTAATGCATTCTCACGCACTTATTCTCATTTGCACTTCAATATCACAATCCAATATTTCGAACACCCATGGTCCGAAATCAATCAATCACATATATCCATCCTTGCTTCCTCATTGCACTCAATGCATATAATTAATAAACACATAAGGTTGAGAAACCAACTAGGTTACTCACCTATTACTTCCGAGCTAATGCTGGGAAGTTTTCGCCCCGTCGGTCGGACGACGCTCCACTTGAGCCTCTATAAGAAACAGAGAAAGAACGAGTCACTAATTATGCAATTTGTGCACAAGTAGGTGAAATATGCATGTTCATGAATTCCCGGCTCTAATCTCATTTTTTTTTCCTAAAAAAAATCCGTCTAAAAATTAGAAACCTATTGGCGCCGACGGTGCGCAATTCGGACCTCTATAGGTTCCCAATCAAATAAAACAGTGATTAAACGCTCCGTTACCCGGGGCCACGTCAATTTTCCGTCTAAAAATTCCCAATTTCTCACAAAATGAAATTCAATATTCTATGCATCCGATCCCTCAAGAATCAGGTCAATCGGACGTCGAACGGAAAAATTATTCACGAAAGAAACCAAAACTCAACAATTTATATTTATATATATAACCCTTATTTACCCCTTTATTTTCTGATTTCCAACCAAACTTCCAACTCCCATAACTCTTTCTACACATTTCTGAAAGATGCAAACTATACCTTGTGGGAAAGATAATGAAACCCTCTACAAGTTTCATGAAGACCATAAAAATCAATTTCACCCCTAAGGGTGTTAAAATCCACTCAAACCTACTGCCCACTCAAAACCTATCAAAACAGGGCAGTATGTTTCAAATTCAGTAACTCTCCGATTCTTCAGTCAACAATGACACAATAAATATGCTCATCAAGATCACCATGTTATCTATAACTTTCATGAACAATCCAAAATCAGATTCATTTGTTAACTATGTCAAACAATTCACCAAAGTATCAACCTACTGAAACCAACCAATCTGAACAGTAATTTCCCAAACAGCATATCTCTTAGCACAAATGTCACCAAATTCTCTACCTTATATCCCTGAAAGATAAGATCCCAAACTTCAAGTTTCATGAAGAACTCAAACTCTAATTCGATTTCTAACAATTTCAAAACCACTATGCAAGTTACTGCCATGATCAGCCATTCACATTCTAATGTAAGATCAGTTTTTGCAAAATCATAACTCCCAACTCTGACCTCTAAAAATTATATGCCATATATCATTTTCAAGATAATTTCTTCCTCTGAAACTTTACAGAAGATCACTCACACCAATTCAGTCCAAATAAAATGGATAAAATTGCTTCTAAGCAGAATACTCACAAGTCAGACACTTAAACTAGGTTTCATCAACATGCCCAAAACCAGTCCATAGAAAACAGTTCGTATCTCCCAATGTACAGCTCTAAAAATATCAAGATCAGTGGCAATGGAAATATAACTCAATATTCTTCAACTTTCATGAAGACCATTCTCTCCAATTCCATCTCAATTAATTTAGAAAAATCAGCAAAGCTCATAGGTTTTGGTTTCGGTTACTGTTCACAGACAATAAAACAGTAATTTTCCATGCAACAATTCACCCTTCTAACATTACAATTTAACAACACCTATTTCACACAAAGTTGTAGCCAACATCCCAAAGTTTAAGTGGACACAAACCTCACCTCATTTACATTCCTACACAATTAGTTATGATTAAAACAGTAAAAGCAATTAAAAACCCTAATTTTCCAGATTTGGTGTTAACCTTAGTTCTATCATTTCCAATGCCATTAAAACATCATTAGACATCCAAATAGACACAATTTAGGTCTTACCACACTCATACATATACTAGGGCTAATACTTAAAAAAGAATTTCAGCACTTAAGTCTTCCTTTCTAAGTAAAATCACTCATCCATAAGCATTCAAAATCAAGTTAAAAAAACACTCATTCATACTCCTACATCAATTCATAACTAACCCTCACCTAACACCCATTAATTCAAGCCATATTAGTCATCAATTTAAGGTCTTTATATTCATCATAAACACACCATAACTCCCATTAAATGCATCAACAACCATGATTCATTTAATGCACAATTCAAAGCATAATTCAAGCTTAAATGAAAACTTAACTTAAACCTTACCTACTTAAGCTTTTCCCCCTTCAATGCTTTAATCCTACACCAATTTCTCACTTTCTCTACTTTCTTCTAACATCAAACATGTATCCCCTCATCATAGCAAGAACACAACTTAGTTGGAAGTATAACAACTCTTGAGTGTTTGGAGGAAGATGAGGAAAAGAAGAAGAAAATCAATGGATATGGAGAGTAGATGTAGGTTTCGGATGAGAAGGCTTTTAAGCCATTAAAGGGTTCTTTCCCATTCTTTTTACACACACATCACCGAAATCACAAGGTTAGAAGCATTAAATGAAGGTCTAAGTTGGCTAATTATGATTGGTTCCAAAATTTAAAGAAAAGTCAAAGTATTATTTCTTTAATTCAGATGAAAAACTAACCCAATCAACTCAATTGACCCCAATTTTAATCCCAAAATAATATACCCAATATTACAGTGTCATTGGGTAGAAATTTTCGCTACCGAAAATCGACCGATTCGCCAATTGGCGATTTTTTCGGTCCGGAAATTTTCTCCGGAAAAATCCAGAAAAATTCCTAAAAATCCTTTAAAATAGAAAACAATTTATGGCGACTCGAATAATTTTTCAAACCCGATAACCCGTTAATCACACTAAAATTACATTAGGCACGAAAATCGGAATGTCATGTATGCATATGCACAATTGTGACTATGCAAAGAATCCTATTATGCATGAGCAATCCTATAAAATCCCAATCTAGCACATCCTATGCCAATTTACTATTCTACCCTTCCAATTGAGGTTGGGATGTTACAACTCCCCCTCCTTATAAAAATTTCGTCCTCGAAATTATCAAATCCACATTTCAAGATGACGGTTCTCAACCGCCTTACATGTCCTATACACTTTTCCACTTAATGATTCATTTTCGAATGATCACAAGAACTACACTCAATCAGTTGTTCAGCCACTTATTTAGCTAACTCATTATCACTCATCACAGTAGACAGACTCAACAAGGCTGTCAGTTGGCGATCTCACTATCTGAATTATCTCACTTGCCATTTCAGAGTAGCCTTACCTTTAGTTCCAATGTTATAACTCGTTCTTTTTTTCATCATTTTTTGAACTGTTGCCTTATCACGCTTTTATCCATCCAATACCTTTTTCTCCAAAGAATATACCGACTAATTCAGTATTTCATCGAGTACATCCTTTCAAGGTGACTTACCATAACCTCCTTTATCTCGCTCCTCGACGTTTCACTTTCCTTTGGTACCAATATGGTGACATTTAGATCCATATTACCATAACTAGTGATAATTTACCTAATGCCTAATGCAGTCATTCTTTATATTCCATTGGCTCTGTGTTCAAAGTCAATTCTCTTTAGTCAATTTACTGTTCTATAATGTTCACACACTTAATTCAGAAATGCATTTTACTCTGTTTCATTTGTCCGATCCTGATCCACTTTAGCTAACCCATGCAGTTTTCCTAAATTACTTTCCTTTGTCTCACTCATCACAGTCTCAAAGTCATTATGGTCTTGACTCCCGTTAGGCACGGTGCAGGGTAGCAATATATCCCTACAGTAAGTCAAAACTCTATGATACGCTCATATTCAAGCATTTTTCCTGTTGAACATTCACACCCATAAGCACTTGAATCAATATTCACTTCATTCTATACCCATAGTTATTCAATTTCACCTTTCGCATAAGATTGCTAGAATGTCTAGCTTTGACTGTTCAATTTCTTTGCTCATCAATTCCTTTGTTCAATCCCGACACATGCTTATTATGATTTTTTTTAATTCATTCAATACCATTCTCCCGATTACACTTGACTCTTCAGATTCAGGATGGGGAGACACTAGTTTGCTTCCTGAACTAGTAACCTTTCTTACCTCTATCCAGTATCACTAGATCTACAACCTCAATTTTCCAATAACACTTCATAATTACCCATAATCTACTTGACATTCTTTGAAAATCTCAATATCTGTAATTGATCTGTTCATTGCAACATTATCAGTTCACTAGTTGAGTTTAGTAGGCAGAATTGTCCGTTCATTTCAGCATTTTCGGTATTTATGCCTGTCTCTTTCCTCAAATTAACTCAGTGTATCCTTATAGGAATTTACAGTCTCCAAGGCTTTCAAACGCGATCATGACACCAATACCATTTATCAAAGTCAATTTAATTTATCTACTACTGTTTGAACATTATGTTTCAGTTCAGCACACATTGTCCACTCTCCATAGGTAGGCTTATTAGTAGTATCAAATTCCTCAATTATTCATGTAATTCCTTTTACTTTTCACTGTTTAACACTTTCAAACACATTCCGTCTATCATCGTAATCACTATCATTTGCTTACTTCACATCATTCCCTATTAGGGTCTTATTAACTTTCCCATACATTACATCATTGTCAGTTTCCCTTTTGAACTTCTTGTCTCCATTCATTTACTCTTTTCATTTGTTTTCCTATCGGTAACATCGACATGTGCCAATACCTAGTCATCCGTATTTGGACTTCCATAAATTCCACTTCATTTAAGTATTTTACTTCGCAGTTCGAAGGAGATCTATTCACTTTTCATTGCAATAGGATCACCTCAATAGGATCACCTCAAATTAACATTCCATTTATGTCGTTGGATACTTCACATTCCCATATGCACACAATACATATAACCTCAATCGTATATTTTACTTGTTATGTCTAAATCTCCTCTTGAGATATGACTCAATTTCACTTTTGATTTCGTCTATACTTCCTTTCTTGCTACTATCATTATATTGTTCACGAAGGTCTCATCACCAATTAGGTCCCTAATTACTTTTCAATCATTTTTCACTATACGTGCTATCTCAATCGGAACAATTTTATGCCATAATTTAAAAGATCGGAACATTCCTTACACTAAGGTTCCTTTGTGACAGTCACATAAACACTTTCTTTCACACTTATGCAGTAATCTATACCTCAACATCTTCCGAAAACCAATTAGTAACCTATATAATTCAGACTTCCATAAAATCCTTTCCGTTTATGCTAATCCTCGAATAAATAACTGATGCCATAATCATTTCTCATTTCTTCTCATAAAGGTACATTCAGTCCTCCCATGTCTTATATGAACTTTACACTTATAGCCACTGTACTCATTCACCGATCATCTCCTCTATGATTTCCATGTATCTGTCACATATGTTTCATTAATCACGATCAACGTTACTATCCAATAGATATTCCCAACGGTAGACCGACTTACATGCGACAACTCTTTCTTATATCACTATCATTGTTTCATTTTTTTCCTTATCATTGGACTATATGTCTCATCATTTTATTTCCATATCCGTCACGCAAGCTTGACTTGTAAGGTCATACGGCTTGACTTATACACTGTCATCTCCTTATTACTACGTATCTCTTTATTTTCCTCAAACATTCTATGATAAGGTATTCACAGTCTTCAATACGCGACAAAATCGTTGATACAATTTCTCTATTTACCCATCCATTTATCATTTCTGTGTCCATATACATCTTTTCAACCAAATCCAGAATTTCCCGATATACAATCAGTAGAAATTGTCAGTCTGTCCTTTTTCCCTTACGATAGCACCATATTCGCATAACCATTTCACGAGTTCATTTCAGTTTAGCTGTACACTTTTATCTCACCCTTTCTACTTTTTCTCACTCTGCTAGGCACTAGGCACTAGGCACCTTGCTCTTTCAGTTCTTTCAGTCCGAAGTAGACCGTTACAATATAACCTTGTTCTTAGTACAATCTCACTATCATCATTTGCCTATAATATCTACTGATATCTAACACGAATGCAGTGAATCAATATATGCCTGATCGGACCATCTACACTTTACTCCGGTTCAATATTTCCCATTTCATGACATATACAACAAAGTCGTAATCACCTAAACATCCCGGACTTTTAATCTCACTTAGCCCTACTATAACCGTTATGCTTCCCATATCTCTAGTAGACCTCTCCCAGTTCTAGACATATTCATTTTTCTATCACCACAATATTACCATTTTAATCCGGGAATTCATTGATATCAATTCTTTCCTTACTCGCCTAGGCCAACATACCATACTACTATCATGCATTTAGGGTTTCTAACCACAGTATAATATCAATCTCCTTATTCATTTTTTCCTTAATCAGTCTGTATACCACATTCCGGGTTTATAATCACAGTACCATATATAACGCTCATTATCTGTTTTTCCTTTTTCCCTTTTTCTCATTGCCCCTACACATTCATGGGCTCACATTCCCACTATTCTCACATTTAATCATTTAGCACGTGTTTACACGTAGGATTTCTCCTCGTGCGACACAGACTAGGGATCAGTTGTCACGGTCTGCAATGACACGACTCATATGCATGCACCCTATGTTTCAAACTGTGCCCAGATACATGACGTACTACTGGGCTCTGATACCACCTATGTAGCACCCCACTCCCGACGAGACCCGAACCCGATATCCATGGTGATATCCGAGCCCGCGACCCACGAGGGTGACGTATTAGAACATTTATTACCTTATTAAAAATCGTATGACATTTTCTTTTTCTTTCAAAAACATTAGAGTGCGCAAAACAATCATTGACTTGGCCCGATTATAACAAAACATTTTCAAATATAAAACCATTTCACTTATAAAACAATTTCAATCATTATTAGCACTCATTAGTGCTCAGTCACTCTATACAATTACATAAACCAATTGGGCCTACTAAATACCAAATCAATACACTAATGCAGATATGCATTTACATCGATCCCGACCCGATACTACTGCTCTTGCTAGCAGTAGACGTACTCCCGTGTATCCAACGGGGTACCCTCTATTTCCTGAAAAATAGATGCAATGTTGGGTGAGTTTGCGAACTCAGTGAGAAACCATCATCGATGGTTCACCCAACTCATGCATATCCGCATAATCACACAATATTGTATATATATCATAAACAAGAAATCACGGCAATAATTTCACATTTTATAAGGCAACAAGCCTTTCACACAATTCACATAAAACATTCATTTATGCGGTGTGCATGTGACTCTTTCATTTTCTTTCGTTGTTGTGACCGTATACCGAGCTCATATACATTGAGCCATTGGCTTCAAACATTGGGCTTGAAGCCCCAAAACGTTGGGCATAGCCTCGATCATCGAGCCGAGGCTCGAATACGTTAGCACGAGGCCTCAGACGTTGAGCTTAAAGCTCAAATCGGTGGCTACACCGGTCACAATCGCCATTATCTCGATCATTTACTATGCATGAATGCACATGTCATTTTCCAATTTCCAATTATCGCATTTCTATTTCCAATTCCAATTAATTACTATTTCCGATCATTTTCCAATGTCCTGACTTTTAGTCCCAGATTTCATTCCCATGCATTTACCTTTCATTTCACTAGTACATTTACAATCCAATTTACTAATGCATTCTCACGCACTTATTCTCATTTGCACTTCAATATCACAATCTAATATTTCGAACACCCATGGTCCGAAATCAATCAAATCAATCAATCACATATATCCATCCTTGCTTCCTCATGGCACTCAATGCATATAATTAATAAACACATAAGGTTGAGAAACCAACTAGGTTACTCACCTATTACTTCCGAGCTAATGCCGGGAAGTTTTCGCCCCGTCAGTCGGACGACGCTCCACTTGAGCCTCTATAAGAAACAGAGAAAGAACGAGTCACTAATTATGCAATTTGTGCACAAGTAGGTGAAATATGCATGTTCATGAATTCCCAGCCCTAATCCCATTTTTTTCCCTTAAAAAAAATCCATCTAAAAATTAGAAACCTATTGGCGCTGACGGTGCGCAATTCGGACCTCTATAGGTTCTCAATCAAATAAAACAGTGATTAAACGCTCCGTTACCCGGGGTCACGTCAATTTTTCGTCTAAAAATTCCCAATTTCTCACAAAATGAAATTCAATATTCTATGCATCCGATGCCTCAAGAATCAGGTCAATCGGACGTCGGACGGAAAAATTATTCACGAAAGAAACCAAAACTCAACAATTTATATTTATATATATAACCCTTATTTACCCCTTTATTTTCTGATTTCCAACCAAATTTCCAACTCCCATAACTCTTTCTACACATTTCTGAAAGATGCAAACTATACCTTGTGGGAAAGATAATGAAACCCTCTACAAGTTTCATGAAGACCATAAAAATCAATTTCACCCCTAAGGGTGTTAAAACCCACTCAAACCTACTGCCCACTCAAAACCTATCAAAACAGGGCAGTATGTTTCAAATTCAGTAACTCTCCGATTCTTCAGTCAACAATGACACAATAAATATGCTCATCAAGATCACCATGTTATCTATAACTTTCATGAACAATCCAAAATCAGATTCATTTGTTAACTATGTCAAACAATTCACCAAAGTATCAACCTACTGAAACCAACCAATCTGAACAGTAATTTCCCAAACAGCATATCTCTTAGCACAAATGTCACCAAATTCTCTACCTTATATACCTGAAAAGATAAGATCCCAAACTTCAAGTTTCATGAAGAACTCAAACTCTAATTCGATTTCTAACAATTTCAAAACCACTATGCAAGTTACTGCCATGATCAGCCATTCACATTCTAATGTAAGATCAGTTTTTGCAAAATCATAACTCCCAACTCTGACCTCTAAAAATTATATGCCATATATCATTTTCAAGATAATTTCTTCCTCTGAAACTTTACAGAAGATCACTCACACCAATTCAGTCCAAATAAAATGGATAAAATTGCTTCTAAGCAGAATACTCACAAGTCAGACACTTAAACTAGGTTTCATCAACATGCCCAAAACCAGTCCATAGAAAACAGTTCATATCTCCCAATGTACAGCTCTAAAAATATCAAGATCAGTGGAAATGGAAAGATAACTCAATATTCTTAAACTTTTATGAAGACCATTCTCTCCAATTCCATCTCAATTAATTTAGAAAAATCAGCAAAGCTCATAGGTTTTGGTTTCGGTTACTGTTCACAGACAATAAAACAGTAATTTTCCATGCAACAATTCACCCTTCTAACATTACAATTTAACAACACCTATTTCACACAAAGTTGTAGCCAACATCCCAAAGTTTAAGTGGACACAAACCTCACCTCATTTACATTCCTACACAATTAGTTATGATTAAAACAGTAAAAGCAATTAAAAACCCTAATTTTCCAGATTTGGTGTTAACCTTAGTTCTATCATTTCCAATGCCATTAACACATCATTAGACATCCAAATAGACACAATTTAGGTCTTACCACACTCATACATATACTAGGGCTAATACTTAAAAAAGAATTTCAGCACTTAAGTCTTCCTTTCTAAGTAAAATCACTCATCCATAAGCATTCAAAATCAAGTTAAAAACACTCATTCATACTCCTACATCAATTCATAACTAACCTCACCTAACACCCATTAATTCAAGCCATATTAGTCATCAATTTAAGGTCTTTATATTCATCATAAACACACCATAACTCCCATTAAATGCATCAACAACCATGATTCATTTAATGCACAATTCAAAGCATAATTCAAGCTTAAATGAAAACTTAACTTAAACCTTACCTACTTAAACTTTTCCCCCTTCAATGCTTTAATCCTACACCAATTTCTCACTTTCTCTACTTTCTTCTAACATCAAACATGTATCCCCTCATCATAGCAAGAACACAACTTAGTTGGAAGTAGAACAACTCTTGAGTGTTTGGAGGAAGATGAGGAAAAGAAGAAGAAAATCAATGGATATGGAGAGTAGATGTAGGTTTCGGATGAGAAGGCTTTTAAGCCATTAAAGGGTTCTTTCCCATTCTTTTTACACACACATCACCGAAATCACAAGGTTAGAAGCATTAAATGAAGGTCTAAGTTGGCTAATTATGATTGGTTCCAAAATTTAAAGAAAAGTCAAAGTATTATTTCTTTAATCCAGATGAAAAACTAACCCAATCAACTCAATTGACCCTAATTTCAATCCCAAAATAATATACCCAATATTACAGTGTCATTGGGTAGAAATTTTCGCTACCGAAAATCGACCGATTCGCCAATTGGCGATTTTTTCGATCCGAAATTTTCTCCGAAAAATCCGAAAAATTCCTAAAATCCTTTAAAATAGAAAACAATTTATGACGACTCGAATAATTTTTCAAACCCGATAACCCCGTTAATCACACTAAAATTACAGAGGCACGAAAATCGGAATGTCATGTATGCATTTGCACATTGTGACTATGCAAAGAATCCTATTATGCATGAGCAATCCTATGAAATCCCAATCTAGCACATCCTATGCCAATTTATCGTTCTACCTTCCAATTGAGGTTGGGATGTTACAAGAAAACCGCCATACCGTCATCTATGAGTATTTATAGGGGAAGGCAAGAGGAACCCTAGAAAGTGACCAAATCGACTACGACGCTGGCGAAAATCCGAGCGCCCTTGACACGCGGCAGATCTCGAGGAAAATCGAGGATATTCAAGATCGAAACGACACGACCAATCGAAAGGACGACGGACGGTAGGTAATCGGTTATAAAGACGATACGCTTGATTTCGAAGTCGCCGACAAAGACGCCGCCTACAATAAATGCCTTACACGCTCACCAATGATAACCAACCGATCCGTCTCCGCACAAGTTGTCACGCAATGAGTGCCAAAGACCGATCAGTTGGGGCCATCGATCGACCTATACCCGAACGATCATTATACCCAACAGTCGGTATCCGAGCAATTACATCCAACCGGTCAAGATCCGAAGCGGTCATGCGCATGTGTCAAGATCCGACGGTTGAATCGCCTGACCGGTTGAAACTGCCCGAGCTGTCCCATGAACGAGCTACAAGGCCAATGACCGACCGATTGACCACATGACGAGCTATCCTGCTTACGAGCTATGAAGCCGGGTGAGCAACGTCCCAACATATTCCTCGACCCTTCTCTTCGCCGCACTCGAGAGTAGGGGCTTATGGTCGGTCGGCTATATTTGGGCCCGAGCCCAATCACGAAGGCCAATCGGTCATCCCATACTCATCGCTTAACCCGGGCTTGATTCACACATTCATGGCCCATTAGCGAATGAAATTCTACGCAAACACGATTTGCTTAAACCTAACCGCAAAATCGTATATAAGGTATAATTCTCCCATAATTCGTGTATGCGATAATAACCTAGTTTTTTCTCGCGATTCTACAATCTCACCTGACCGAAACTTACTTGGCGCTCGGAGGCTTAATCGGACCTCACCCCGACGTGCCTTCCTTTGTTTTACAGTGTTTTCTACGTGAAGTTCATCACGAAAGTTGCCAATCAATGGATCCAAACGGCAGCGTTCGCTCGCCGAATCCTACCGAACCATAAAGTATTTTCATGGAACAAACTAAATCGACGAGAACAAAAGGAAAAGAAAAACAAGCAAAATAAAAAGAAATTGAAGTTCTTAAAAAATTAAACACTTTATCTAAAGTTGATAAAGAGAACAAAATAAAATCTTTAACAAAATCAAAATTTAAATCTTTTGATCAATAAAAATTGAAAATAAATGAGAACTTTAAAATTCTTGGTTTAATAAGTAAAATACGCATATTGAATCGAGTAATTAAGAAAAAATAAGAAGTCTTTACTAAAAGTTAATAAATTAATAAAATAAAATAAAAATTATATTCAATTAATTAAAATTATGATAATTTATTTGAATTTAACTGAAACTTAAATAAATTAATTAAAATTTCAATTACACTCAAATTCGAATATTATAACCTAATTAAATGAAAACTTAAAAGAAATAGATCAAAATAAAGTACAATTGAAGTCCACGACCGACGGGACCAGTGCTGCCCTAGAGCTTTCTAGAACATTCATAATGTCTTAAGTACACATGATGTCTTGTCGTTTGGCACTTTCTCTCCTAGAAAACAATCATTAAATTGTTATGTGCACTTCTTTTAATTTGTATATGACCTTCTGTATTAGGATAAGTTATCTTTTCTGAGAAGCAGGACAAATCATCGTAAAATACAAAAACCATCACTTTAGAAAATTACTATTTAAACAAAGGTTTTAATTGTATTTTACAAATATCAACGTCAACTTAAAACAGCAGAAGCCTAATCCATATCCATAAAATAAACTTCATGTATTACAACAGAACTCTCATAAACATACTAAAAGTAACTTTCTTCGTACACACAGTCCCCGGGGGTTTACTTGTAGAGAAGATAGGCCGTTGAGATCTTCTGGGCCGTTGAGATTTCAGTTATCACCTCTGAAATCGCAGCCTGCCCTTCTCCACTTTCTAAATGAAAGATGACAAAAGGGAGTTCCAATCATCTTCTTCGGGGGATGACTTCTCATCTGTATTCTGACTTTCAAAATCTGAAAGTGTTGGTTTCAGGGAACTTGATGCACCATCTTGTGTGACAGGTGTTTCAGTTTTTTCTTCTGAACTTAACTTTTCAGAATCATGGCGATTCACTTCAACTTTATCAAGCTCCGATTCACGAAAACTTAAAGGATCACCTCCTTCAGAATCAAAGTTCGGTATATGCATGCATAGTTCAGAAATGAATAGACCACCCATCTCATTAGGCGATTCATATCCGTAAATAAAAGGGATTGCCATGGGAGAAAGTGCACCTTCTCCGTAGGCGAAATTCTGATTATCAGAATTTGAAGTCATTACACATTCACCTTTTCCGTATGAATCAAAAGGTGATGGCAACGGAGAAAATTGACCCTCTCCATAAGGTGAAGGGACATTTTCCAAATCAGACATTGAAATGCAATCATCTTTCCAGCAAGATGATAGATTTGGTAATTGAGGTACTACAGTTGGATGAGTGCTCTCTCCAACTAGCTCTCTGTAATTTTCAAGATTGAAAGCTATCGTGGCTGAAGGTATAGCCTCGCATATTTGACTTTCAAGATTGGAAGGTGCTCTCGAAATTTGATTTTCAAGATTGGAAGTTGACAAAAAAACTTCAACATTAGAAGGTGCTATCAGAGTTTGATTTTCAAGATTGGAAGGTGCCAAAGTTTGAATTTCAAGATTGGAAGGTTCTATCGAATTTTGGTTTTCAAAATTTGATGGTGTAATTGGAGGAGGTGCGGTCACAGATGTATTCGTTTGATTTTCAAGATTGGAAGGTTCTGACAAATTTTGGTTTTCAAAATTCGATGGTGTAATTGGAGGAGGTGCGGTCACAGATGTATTCACTTCAATTTGACATTCATCCTCAACAGAAGAAGTCTGATTCCGCCCAATATTCCATGAGTTTCTTTTTAACTTGCAAAGAACAAAATGTCCCTGCACCAGAAGCAACAAAGACAATGAGTACGCTGTGCCACTCTGAAACAAAAACAACTTTCTGATAAGTTACATTGCAAAAACATAGACACATAGAGCACGAACAGTTATCAACAAAGTACCATCTGGACAAATGAATGTCCATTCGAGCAACTTACAAAACCCAACATTTCACATCTTCTGACAAGGATAGATAATTGCCGAATCAAAATCAAAGTTCCAAGTTTACTATAACCAATAATTCTTATCGGCCCTAAAATGTTAATGAATATGAAAATTTACCTGCAAATTGGTTGCTGAAGCACAAAAATCATATTCGTGAATGACCCAATTGGTCCTCTTCCCTTTTGGGCGACCATGGTGGAAAACCAGAGTCTTCTTCGAACCAATCTGCTTCTTGTTAGAATTAATATGACGAGGCTTGCCAGTGGGTTTCCAGTATCCTTTCTCCGTTGTTCTTTTACGTCGCTCACTCTTCAAGTACTTGAAATCACGAGGACAAAAGAAATACCATATCTCGTTGTCGGATCTTATATTGGATTGGTCTGTAAGAAACAAGGTTACCCAATTAATCAAACATCCCAGAGGTAACGATTATCAACATGGGGATCATCATCATACCAGGTAAGTCCCAAGGCTCGAACTTGCAGAGATCAACCACGTTGATGTCTTGGACTTTGCAGTCAAGTCCCTGATTCTTGAGTCTGAGAAAATAACTCAGAAGTTCTTTGTCAGTAGGATGAAATCGGAATCCAACCACCCGTTTCTTGCGTACAGTTGTCATGCCCAACCAGAGCAGAGATTACAAATAACAAGTTGAAGAAACAGAACAGCGAAGGAGTGGACAAAGAGATTGAAAGAAACTAACAGCGAAGGAGTTGACAAAGAGATTGAAAGAAATAGACAAGGTCGGCAGTAAAGCGCAAGCAAAGTGTTCGCTTAAGCGACGCCTATTGGTCTGTCGAACCCGAGTGGACCCACACGGGCAAATCGCTTAAGAGTTAAGAATGACTTTTTTTTTCTTTCCATTTTCATCCCTACTGTTAGCTATGAAGAATTAGGATAGTTTTGGAAGTTCGACAGTTGATACTTAAAACTTATCTGAAATTGCTTGGCTCCCACTCTTCGTGGAACCCATCCACACCCTGCCAAATTGTATGTTCTCCAATAATCTAGAACATTCTGGATTATCGGAGAATGTTCTAGATTACTTAATTAAAGGTAATGGGCTAAAATCGTAGTTTTCTGTTAAGAACATGATCTAGGCATTAGTTGATTCACTTCGGATTCAAACCAACTAGGTTGTCTTGTCTGTTTTACACGAGGTCCAGATCCAGTAGATGCCTGAAAATGCCTACGCATTGGCTGTGAAACCCAGTTTTTAGTATAATTTTACCTACAGCCTCCCAGTAAGAGAGTGTAACACAATTAGTTCATCAGGGCCCGCATTATATAACCAACGGACGTACTCAAAACTTATAGAAGTTGACTTAGAATTGATGACCCTAATTAAGGTTGGCAAGTCTGAGTTTAATCAATTTTGTAAATCATTCCGTTTAAGTTTAAGCTAATTAAACTAATTTATTATAATTAATTAAATTTAAAATATTTATTAAACTTGATAATCAGATCGGCGTATCTTAAATCAATCAATTTGAAAGCGCATGGTTACAAAATTTATACACCTTTCAGGACATGCTACAATTGCATGATGTATCATTTACGCATGCTTGTAAGGTTGACAACTTGGGCAGGATCCAATAGATCGGAGGGCTAACTCCACTGAATCCTTACAGGTGAAAACACGACCGTGAGTTGAGCATGGTCTGATAAAGAGTAATTTTCCGGCCACAATCCTCTCTCCGCCTCGCGTGGGAACAGAACTGCATTCTTTACGGTAAAACCGATTGCTTCTTTCTTTATGTCTGCCTCAAATTCCCCATTCTTCTCCTTGCAATTCCCTTCCATTTGGCCCAAACATGCTGAATCCCATATTCTCTGTTAAAAACTTAATTAATATCACATGTTTACCAGCGGCATAAGAAAAATGTGAAGACAATCTGGAGTGTTTAAGGGAAGCAGGTTATGCTAACCTTGAACTCTTCGTAATCAACAACTCCATTTCCATCTACGTCTGCTTGGCTCCAAAGATCCCTTGTTTCCTGGAAACTCAGTCCATATGGAATACCAAGTAAATCAACCTACATAAGATAAAAACCTTTATCAGTCTTTCTTCCTGACAAATTTTCAGTTTCATATTATGGCGGCTAACCGGAACAAACCTGACGAATTGCTTCGCAAAATGACGAATACGTTATAAAATCATTGTGCTGCTCAGCCTTCAGCAATGCAAACGCATCCTTTCCATCCAGTGAAGCCTTTCGTAGCTGATACTAAAGAGAAGAAACATGTGAAAACCATACCACTCAGATTAAATACACCAATATTGCTTGTCATATCAGTTACTAGTGAAGCTGGACACTTTCGATTACCAATTAAAGCAGTCCCGAGGTGTTAAAACTTCATTAACCAAAGCAAGCCCACCCTTGAGAAAACATCCTTCATAAATATATGATTGAATAATTCGAATGAGGCAGAAATGGCTGTACTCACCTTGATTGTTCCAAAGACCGCTTCAGCCCAGCTTTTCTTCAATGTTTTCTTTGATTGATTCGGATTCCGAAGCCATATAAAATCTACACCACAGATGTTACCCCTATGATTTCTGTGGCTCACCCACTATGCATATAGAAGGTAACATGAAAATAATAAGTAAAATGCTCTTGAATCGCCATGATCCGAGATCAAATGTATAGAAGAAGTCGGGTATAAAAATTGACCTTGTGAGCATCTGCATCACTGTCGGTATATTGATGAGCAATGTCAAAAGATGACACAAACCCCTGAGACCTCAGGAATTTATAAACGTGCCCACGTTTGCTTCCGTTCCAATCACTACAAACCATACGGAAAAGGAAAGAAAACTCAGGATGTTCCAGCCACTTATGACAGATAATAACCAACTTGACACAAATCCAGGACAAGGAGCTCACCCACAGAGTATGATTGGAATATGACTAAGTTTGTTCTCTCGCTGGTACGTTTCAACATAAAGTAGTATTTTATAGACCTGTGGAAAGAACAAAATGAAGCCTGACAGTGAATATTAGCACTGAACTAGCTAGAAAGTGAAACATTAAGAAGAAACTCTAAATCTAACAATTGATAGAGAAAGACTGACATACCTGACGCAATCTCACTATAGACAGAATCGATTTGTGAGGAAATAGTAAATGAGTGTTCACAATTAGAAGCTCTTGCTGACTGTTGCCTGTCGGACTTGGCAAGTAGGGTATGGCGGACTGTACGTGTAATAGTTGAGCAACACGGTCTCCAAAGTCATTGAAGAGCAACTCCTGATAGCTCAGAACCTTAAAGTAGTCCTTATGGATGGCAGTTAGCAGACCTGTAAAGTAAAATACAAGATTCCTTAGTCAAGTAACAGCAACATAGAGAATTTGATTGACAAACAAGCAATAAACAAAGCAACTGTAGTGAAAATTCCGGTTGACAAACACAAAACAGCGTTGACTGTGTTATGATTAAGCCTTAAAAGCACCTACCATCCCCACGATTATTGGTTCGTGCAAGCTGGAAGGTGATGTAACCCGCGTCACCAAGGCTGCTCTGGTACAGATGCACAAGTTCTTCATTTCCAACCCAGAACTCCTAACAATTCGACAAAAGATTCCATCTTTATTCAACATCGAAACTAATACATGAAAATCAGATCTATCAGGAAACAAAGAGAAACTAATCACCTGTAGGCATATAATGGAAGATTTTTCAGGAAGCAGCCAATCCAAAATTTTCTGATTCCTGGGGAGCCAGAATGCTCTGAAATCGCTTTCACGAACGTTTTGGTTCTATTCCACATTCCCCAATTAATCACATAAGTAAACCGCTGAAATTCAATCATAAAAATCAACACTTTAAGACAAAAACAGCGATGCTGCAAGAACACAATTACCTCTTGATCCAGTCGTTTGTAGATGGGAGCCAGGATATTGAAAGTGGTGCAAGAAACACAAGGCTCCTCTGACTTTGTCTCCGGGACATGGGCACCGGTGTCGGCTTCAGTCAGAAAATCGGCCTCATTCCCACCTGAAAACACCTTTCCAACATTCGAATTCACGTTGGACTCCACCATCGCCACCTGATTCAATCAAAAGAATCTTCTTTCTCAGAGAGAACTTAGAAAACAAAGAACGAAACATCCTACTCTTAGGCATAGACCCGAAATAGAACAGACACCACAATAGACATACCATATCAAAAGCTGTAGCCGCCAATAAACAACACGAGAAGAAGAAGAAGAAGAAGTGGTAACAGTAAAGGAGAGCGGAAAGAGAAGTCTGGAAATGATAAGCCTTTGGACCGTAACAGATAGCTGTGTGTGTGTGTGTGAGTCTGGTGACGGAAGGTTCGGCTTTATAGACTCTTTACTTGCTTATCGGGAGTTACCGTCTCTGTGAGTGTGATACCAAGTAAATCGAGACATGGGCCCCTGTTCTTTTCGTGCCGACTTTTTCCTGCCTGTCCGAGTAATTCTGTGTGCGGTAAATTACAGAAGGATCAAATTATTCAGTCACAAGATTTATATTATTGAGTAATAATTTTTTTGAATAAAACAACTTATTTGAATATAATTAAGGATAAACCATTAAATTTGGTTTTAGTAAAATGCCTACAGCACAACCAACCCTACGTACCTGTTGTAGAACATGGTGAAATATTATGGTTCAATTGTAAGATAACAAATCCCATATTGACTATATAGGAAGCTAACGTGGGGTTTATATAAGTTTAGGAGTCCTCTCACATTTTAAGTTAGCGTTTTGGGATAAACTTATCAATAACAATAACTTATGTTTAAACCTTCAAAAAAGAAATGAATCATATCTTTTAATTTTTATTCAATCTAAAATTGTATTTATTATTTTAAAATAATTTTTAATAAATTATTTTTTGACAAAAAATATTATTATTGAATTAAAATAATTATATAAAACAACGTGCGGGTGGGAGGAATTGGGACGACAACCTTCATGCCTCATAGTTCACAGAGTGAGTAGCGGGTGGAAAAGTAATTATTATGCTAAATGGTGTTGCCCCAGGTGGCAGAAGTTAATTGATTCAAGGCGTTATGTAGCGTAGCATCTCCCCTAACATGACTCCTAAATCTGTCGGTCAGAACCGACCGACCGAAAAGTTGGTTAAAATTTTCAGTTGCAATAAAACCACCTTGGAGTAACGTATCGAATGGTTGTCTGTGTACTACATTCTGTATGATTGAAGCTAAAATAGTAAAAGGGCATAATATGATTAATAAAAAAAAAACAATATTTTATACAAGATAACAATTCTTATTTTAATATATTAAAACAAAAAATCAATTAAAAAATAAAGATAGTTTGTGAAGGAAAGCGAATATAATAATAATAATAAATAAAGGCATCGGTGAGGTGTAATTTGTGAGAGTGTGTCAATGCCGGTGCCGGGTGCCGGTGCCCATCAATTTAATGGAATGAGAATATGTTAACTAAGAACAAAGGGTTTCACGTGTCGTCTGCCATGGCACCACATGCTCGTCCTTGGAGTGCCATGGCACTTCACAGTCTCTATTTCAATGTCATTTTGTTTATTTTTCTCCTCTTATCTCTCTTTCTCCCGCTTTTATTTGTCGACTCCCACTGTAGATAGCTGGATAATTCTCCCGTGTTTTTCGACTCTCTCGTCTTTATCTCTTTGACTATGATTCCATCTTTTTTTTTTTTCTCACAAAATATCTCTTCCAATTATGAGAGAACATTTTTTAACTATCCACACTTAAATTAATTCCTGTTCGAATTGAGTAGGTCCCTTATAGAAGTAAATTTTTGACATCAAATTTTAAACGGCTGCATATATATAAAAAGTTCAAACTTACGATCTCACTTAAATCAAGAGAGCCTCTTACCAACATACCTAATTTCTTCTTTCATCCTAAATTTGTTATTGTACTGTCGATTTTTTGGAAAAAGTTTGGCATTATTTGAGGAGCTTGATCTTGGATTTTGGCTTGTTAGGCTTTAGATTTGTAGGGTCCTCTTAACAAATTTTCCTAAAGTCGTATGTTTTTTCTTCTTTTTTTCCCCCTATCGTATAGCAATTTCTTAATTTTTTTTCAATCAAAATCCGATTTTTACTTGCATGTATATATGTGTACTTGTTGAAATATAAACTTTTGACTGGTTAAATTAAAGAAATTACATGTACATGTAATGTAAAATTTTCAAATATTTGATGGGTATTCATTTACCTTTTGTATTCATCTAATGTGTGAAATATTAAATGTGTATTGATAGATTTCACATTTTCATTATAAACTCTGAAAATTTTGTTAAGTTTTTTTTTGGGTAGAATTTGCAAAATGAACTAATTTGTTGTGTTTTTCCATAATCCTTTGCATTTTTTCTCTCTTGAATTTTTTAATTTGATTTAGTTTAATCAAATTGAATCGATAAGTTCATTTTCTAATAACATGATTTAGATCTAATCTAAATTGAGTTTGAACCAAAATAAAAAAAATTAGGCTATAGTTTAAGCTCAACCAACTCATTACCAACTCTAGTCTTAATCTATTAAGAAGTTAGGTTTTATGTACCTCAAAGTTTAGAGACTATTTAGTTTCACTCTCGTTTCTTTTAAGAAAATTTTAATTTTAATTATATTTATTACATAATGATTAAACTTTCATATTTTTCAAGTTTTCAAATTTTATAAAGTTAAAATAAGTAAATAATATTAATCATAATTATTATTATCAATTAATTCTAAATAATTATGTAATAAATATTTAATTAATGGTAAATTAGATTATAATAGAAAAACAAGAAAATTAGTTTTAAATAATTTTTATATTACTATTGATATATTAATTTTATTAAATAAATAATAATCTTTAAAATTTAAGATTGTAGGTAGTTTAAGGTATTTTAATTTTAAAACATATTTTATTAATAATTATTAAACATTATTTTAAAATCTAAACAAATTATAACTTATGCTAAAATAAATTTTAAATAAATTATATCATTTATAACTCTAATATTATATAATATATTATATTAATAATAAAATGAGATGATGAGAAAATCAAAGCTAATTTTTATGTTTTCTTATAAATTATCAACAAAAATAAAAATAAAAATAAAATGGAAACTCAAATATATAAAATTCTATTACATTTTAAAACAAAATATAATAAAATATATAAGCAAAATCAAATAAATCAATCTTTTTAATTTTATTTTATTTTATTGTTTTAGAAAAGAAAATTTCAAGTAATTAATATTGTAAGAGAACTCTAGTATTATTATTCTCCTTTTGACTTGTTCTTATGATTCTTATTTCTCAAAATTATTATTTTAATTTTAGATCAATTTTAAGAGTCGATTCTTAAACTTTAATTTGGCTCATTTTATAACAAAATTTTATATAGTTGAGTTTCCAATCGTTATTTTCTTTTTTTTTTTTCTCCTGTTGTCATTTTCTGATTATTTTCTTGTCATATTATATAATTAGTCATCATTATGATTTTTTTTTGTTTCTTTAAAGTACCTAAATCCTAATTTCATTTATTGATGTTTTGTATTTGAAAGATCTGAGTTGTTTTCAATAGGTTGTTTTTTAATGCCATTTATTTATTTATCCCTTAAGATGTTGCATCTCAGTAATTTACCTCTTTTTGTTCATGTCCGAGTAATGATTTAAAGGATGAATATCTTTCAATTTCCATAAACCCAACCCAAGAAAGGGGGTAAAACATTACAAATCAAATACAAAACCGAATTGCAATATTTTATTTCTAATATCAAGTATTTATATGTTTTTTGTCAGACGGATGAACATATTCCTTCAGATGAAAGTTTTAAATCCACTATTGGAGGTAGAAGTGGAAACTTTTATTCTGACACCAAGCGATGATAGAAGTTCAAATAGAACTTAAATTAGTCAACATAAAAGTGAAGTTTGGAATCACTTTAAGAAGACTATATCGATCGACGGAATTGAAAAAGCAAAGTGCAATTATCGTCATAAGTTGTATTCAAGTGGTTCGAAAGGTGAAACTTCTCATTTAAAGAGACATACGGAATCATGTACCAAAAGGAAGATGGCTTTAGGAGAATGCCTAATATGGTTATTAAAGATGAACAACCATTGGCTATGGTTGAAAGCAAGAGATTCAGGATATTTCATAATTCACTGCAACCAACTTTCAAGGTTCCAAGTCGAAATACATTGAGGAATGATATTTTCAAAATTTATGAGGACAAGAAAAGAGAAACATTAAGAGCATTGTCGAGTATTCAAGGGCAAATTTCCATAACAATAGACATGTGGATAGCCAATAACCAAAAGAAGGGTTACATGGCAGTGATGACACATTATATTGATAATAATTAGAAGTTATGCAATAGACTTTTGAGGTAATTATATTCTTTAATATTATTTTCATTTAATTTTTTCATTATTTTATGAATTTATGATTCATGTTGGTATACTTTTTCATGATACGTTCATTTATGTGCCGAAACCACATACAAGTGCAAAATTGGCAAAAGTGTTAAAAAACTGATGAATTTGAACATCGATAATAAAGTATCCTCCACCACAGTCAATAATTGTAGCATAAATGATGTTATGATTGAGAAGTTGAAGGGTAAGATGCATGCTGGGAGCTTATTGGCCGGAAGTAAGTTACTTCATAGTCATTGTTTTATGCATATTCTTAACTTGATTGTGAAAGTTAGGTTGGAGATGATAAAGGAAGCAATAGAATGTATCTGAAATAGTATTTTATATTGGAGTGCAACTCCTAAAAGAGTTGAAACTTTTGAAGATGTTGCACAAATTTTATGCATTCCAAATTTAAAGATGTTGGTTTTGGATTGTCCTACCAGATGGGACTTAACCTTTAAGATGTTGGAGTCAACAATCCTATATGCATAGCTATTTATTAGACTAGCTAAAAGAGATTCTCAGTATACATGCATACCATCAGAGGATTAATGGGACTTGACTAGAGAACTTTATATGAAGTTGAAATTATTCAATAATCGGACTGAATTATTCTTAAGAACAAAATATCCAACTTCACACCGTATCTTTAGCACTATATCCAACATAAAGCATGTTTTATCATTGTGGATGTTTGATAGGAGCAGATGACGGAGAAGTTTAATTCTTATTGGTCTAAGGTTGGAGATATTATTGCAATATTATATGTGTTGGACCCGAGATACAAGACGGACGGGGTTGAATATATTTATAATGCATTGTATAGTGGTGAAGCTCAAAAGCGTCTAAATACCAAAAACAATTATGATATCAATTGTTTCATGATTATGAAGTCAGAATGCAACAAACTTATTATCGGAAAATGAACAATTCAACTCAGACTTCAGTTTCAAGTTAGACCTTTTCTTCTGACCCATTATTAACAGATTCTCTTTCAAAATTTTTGAAAGAGAAAAAGACTAGGATTTCTTACAATACGATGGAGTTAGATAAATATTTTTCTGCAGATTGTGTTCCTGAAATTGAAGGTGAGTCATTCGATATATTATTGTGGTGGAAGACGTCTGCACATAATTATCTGATCTTGTAAGCCATTGCACGGGACTTGTTAGCTATTCCATTATCAACCATTGCTTCAAAGTCTGCATTCAGTACTAGTGTTCGGGTTATTACTCCTCATCGCAGTCGACTTCATTATCGCACTATGGAAGTTCTTATGTATGCTCAAAGTTGGTTAAATTAAATAATGAAGATATTGATGGTAAATTGTTTTCTTTTTAATATATTTATTTTATCTATATTTATATTATCTTACTTAATATTGTGTTTTTTTACTTTCCTAAAGCCACAGGTATTAATGCAGAGGGGACTAATGAAATTAATCGATCAATTAGAGGTTATTTTGATCAAATATATGAAAATGAAGGTATTTTTAAATTTCTTTTTATATAATATTAAATTACTAAATATTCTTTTTATTTTAATATTATATTACTAAATATAATGTTTGTACATACAGATGATTGGATCCAAACTGTAACATCCCATTTTTGTGGGAAGGTTAAAACGGTTTATGTGAGTGATTAATGAGAGTTAGAAATGCATTTCCACGTTCATGCATATTATGTCATACACATACATATGAATAGTGAGATTGTGACACATGAAAATAATTGTACATGCATTCATGAATAATTTCGGGTATAATTAGATTGAGTTATGATTTTTGGGTGTTTTGATAATTTTGAATTTATTTATATGAAAAATTCTATTGGTTAGTAAAAATATTGCAATTGTGAATTTTGGTGAATTTAGGCATAACTTTTAGAAAATTATACAAATAGGAAAACACATCAAATGAAGCTTTGGAGATAGTTGGATTGTAAAGATCAGAGTTTAAAGGAGTTAGTTTCAAAAGAAACTAAGTTAGAGCTTAGATATGAGGAAAGTGACAAGTGTCACTTAGGCTTTGGTACTTTTGCTAGAAGTAGGTTACTATTATTTGAGAGTTGAGAAGTTAAATTCATCTTCTTCAAATTTCCTTCCCAAATACAGAGTTTTCCATAAAATCCCTTCTAAGAGATTTATCTACTTTTCCTTTTCTACACCAAACCCACTTTGCTATTTGGGTCTTCTACCTTAAGAAAAACCAGAAGCTGGTCATTATACTCAGTGAAGTACGTAAATTGCATAAAGTTTAGGGCTTGAAGATTTTGGAGTTTTCAAAAGAGGAGCAACTAGGACGTCAACCTCTAGACGTTGCTAGATCTTCCAGGCATTAACTTCGGGAGAAACTTGTGAGTCAACCTAGATGATTTCTTAGGATTGATTTACTTTGAATTTATTTGATGTGTTAGGTTCCAATTATAAATTGTTTATGATTTGATTTGAATCCCGGACTTAAAGTCTGAGGAGTTTGTTATGTGGATATAGGTATTGGAAGTGCTTTGATTTGATTTAAAATTCTGTATGATATGTGAATTTTCAACGAAAGTTGAATGCCGGACTTAAGTTAGATGATAATGAGTTCCTAATTAAACATCGCATGTGATTATCTGATATGGCATAATCAATATTTGATGCATTTCATAAAATGCATGCTTAGATAAAGGTGTTGTGATTTGAGTAGCCAATATGAAGTGCTTCCACATAGAACTTTGCTCTGTGATATGTATTCTACACATAGAGTTATGCTCTATAATTATGTTCTGAATGAGCCCTATGGACCAGTATTTGTATATGTATGTGATAAGCACTCGGTCACAACAATAAGAATGAACGTAAGTCTCATGCATATAGCATTATAAGATCGATATCCATTGAATGAATATCTGTGAAATATGTGATATGTGGTTATGATCTGGTGAACTCATCAATGATAGTTCACTTATTGAGTTCACAAAACTCACCAAAATTGCGACGTTGTATTTTTAGGATCGAGAGACGACTTTAGCTACTGAGAAACTCCACTACCATGTAGATTGTGTTTCAACAAGAGCAGTCATGACTCAAAGGTTGGTCAGCTAGGATTTTTGGAAGGCTTAGATAGATTTGACATGTTTTCCTCTTTCACCTAGTACATTTGTACTAGGTTTTATTAATGTACATGTACAAAGGATCAAAAGACACAATGTAGACTCTTGGTTTGAGAAATGGAATGAGGAAAAATATGGTTTTAAAAATATTGTGAATTTATATTGATGTTTAATAAGTGATTTATGATACAATGCTATGTGAAGTGAGTGTAGTGATCGTTTGTAGCTCGCCCTTATCGTAGGATATGTGTCGGAATGACCTCCAGGCACCCTGGTGGGTACCCTACGGTAATGAGGTGCTACATTAAGTGGTATCAGAACATGGTTGGCATTTGTTGAGAAATATAGAATGTTAGGTATGGAATATCTTGCGAAGTGCATAAAATAATTGAAATTATTGTTTGCTATAGGTCATCCGCTCTAGGTGATCAAATTGATCAACCAGTTGACCAAGGATCGGTAGGAGCCAGTAGGGAGTCCTCGGTGCCTAGATCTGAGGAGATGCCTTTTAGAGTTTCTGGGAGAAAGGAGAGGAGGTATGATAGGCTGTGCAAGCAGGGAGTTGTGGACTTCAATGGCAGCATAGACCCTACTGAGGTTGAAGGATGGCTAGAGAGGATAGAAAGGGTATTCGATTAGATGGACTGCGAGCCTAATGAGAGGTTCGACTATGTAGTGTCTTTACTGCAGGGCCCAGCTTGTCAGTGGTGGAAGACTGTTCTAGGCAGTACCACCAGGCCTTGCCAATTGAAGTGGGAAGACTTTCTGAGAGTCTTCAGAGACAATTACATGCCCAAGATCTATCTGGACATGAAGATGCAGGAGTTCTTAGAATTGAGGCAAGGCAGGATGTCAGTGGCTGAGTATGAGGTCCGATTTAATGAATTGAGGGGTTATGCTACTACTCTGATCCCTACAGAAGAAGACAATTGTAGGCGGTTTGAGAATGGACTTAATATGGAGATCAGAACAAGGTTGGCTCGGTCAGATATGGATACTTTCATAGAGTTGAGAGCTGCTTCAATTAGAGTTGAACAACTGATGAGGAACAAACAAGCTGAAACTAGACAAGGGTCTAGAGGGAAGAGGCCTAGTGAGAGTCAGGGTAGTTTTGGTAGGAGCTTCAGTAAACGCCAGAAGTCAGGGTAGTTCTGGCAGGAGCTTCAGTAAACACCATAATAGAGCTTTCAGATCATCAAGTGGATCCAGGCAGTCAGGATCTAGGCAGAGGGGCAGGTTGTCACAGACTGGCAGTGGGAGAGGTTCAGCTCAGAATCAGTTTCCAGTTTGTAAGTATTGTGAGAAGAGGCATGATGGTGAGTGTTGGAGATTGACTGGAGCTTGTTTTAAATGCGACTCCATAGACCACCAGATCAAAGATTGACTAGATATGTTGAGAATTGACCATCGTCAAGAGGCGATCCGAAGTATCTGAAAGTCTAGCGAGCGAGAAGGTGGTGAATCGACGAGAGGCCGAGGTAGAGGTAAAGGGAGAGCTGAGAGTTCTTCCATGAGGACTAAGGGATAGGGCAATTGACTGCAGTTGTAGCGCCCCCTCACCGTAGGGTACACATCGGGACGTCCAAAGGTCGCTCCGACACGTATCCCACGATAAAGGTGCACTACCAGAAAATTCCACTAATAATCCACATGGCATCTCAATAAATAAAACCAAATATCAGAAATCAGTAACTTTTAAAATCCAAAATAATCATCTGGTACAGTCATCCAGTAGCAGAATAGACAAGACTATCAGTCCCCTAAACAAAACCAAAAAGGAAACTGATACAAGCATCTATCCTAAGTCATCCTAAAAAAAATCCAACCCAGCTGACCGACTTGTGTGTCATCGCTTCTCTTGCCAGCACGCTCGCACGGAAGGAAAAGACTATCTCCGGAGCTAGGAATCTACTATAACAGTCCTAAAAAATAGGTTGCAATTTTGGGTGAGTTTGCGAACTCAGTGAGAAACCATCATCGATGGTTCACTCAAATCATGCATTACGCAAATTGCGACAAAGACGCACAAGAATATTCAATTAACAATATTATATAACAATTTACGTAGTTTATAACGATTATGCGAGATCGGTGACAATATTACAAGAGCATAGAACAATTTACGTGATCACATCACAATTTACTGATAAATCATGACATCACACGATTCAAGAATCATCACACAATTTGGCAATTCAATCACCATGTATATAATGCATATGAGACTCTTTCCATTATTCAAGATGTGTGCCCAAGTGCTCATCGGTGTTCGATGGAGGACGCGTGATTTTCCCTCGGGCTCGAGGCGGTCAAGATAAATGTTAGAGCTCGAGGCTCTTTTGATGATAATAGCAACTTGGGTCACATTCCATTATCGATCATGCATTTATGCATGCAATGCGATGTTCAAGAATTCAAGATTCAAATGATTTAGTGTATGGCTATAAAAGCCCAAAGATTGTATTTCTCAAGAACATACAAGAATTCATCAAAGACAAGAATCCAATCCAAAGACAAGAGAAAGTGATCATGCAATTTCACGGTCTAATACAGTAGAGGCATACCATCCAATCATGTATATTTCAGTAATCATACAGTTTCACATTTGGAAAGTAATTCACGTTGAGCATTTAAACAGTCAAGAATTTGAGAAACCAACTAGGTTACTCACCAGAATCTCCGAGCCATCGCTCGAAGTTCCAAAGAATGTCCGTGGAATGACGATCCAACGGCGCCTCTATAACAGTAAAATACAGTCCCATTACTAGATGCTCAATTAAATAGTTTAGTAATGCATATGTCTCAGTAAAATGATGTATAATGCATGTTCACGATTTTCCCGGTGCTAAAACCCAATTTATAACTCTTATATCCCAATCTAACTCTTCGCCCAATTGATCGACAATAATTGATCCAATCCTAAAATTCAGTTCAATTCCCTCAATTCAATAGCAATTCCATAACCATTAGGTCAAAACATCTATTGAGAATCCCAGTTAAAACTCTAATTGTCTCAATTCAATATTCAGGTCGCACTATGAACCATAATTGACCTTAATCTCGATAAATCAATGTCACTTAAATCAATTCTAATTCCTATAATTATCCTCAATTGTAGACCTCTTTCCCTAGTCCGTAACGAATCTGGAATCACCTCAATTAGAGGTCTACACCATGAATTATGCCCAATAATTTGAAATTAATCCAATGGAACAGTCCCCTTCACCGCGGCCAAGAGGCCCTCGCCACGGCGTGAAATGGTCCTTCATTGGGTTTCGACGACGCCATGAGGCGAAGAAGACTCGTCATGGCGTCAATTAAATGACGCCGCCGCGACGTCCTCTTCTCCTCGTCATCGCGTGAAATTAATTAAAATTGTCATGGCGAGGCTCAAGCAGAAGTCGTGTGTGACGAATCTTTCGTCTTCTCCGATCGTTTTCAGCTATTTCTCTCTCTATAAAACCACCATTAACTCTCCCAACTACTCAATAAACCATAATAAATGCTATAAATGTCATAAAAACCATCAATAACAACATTAAAACCATTAAAACTTACCAATCAAGCTCCAATCCACAGATCTCTAAAAAATACCGTAAACCCTAAAATCTTTCAAAATCAACGATGATCCACTCTATAGCTTCTCAATCCTTCATCAATCACAATAAACAAGTTAGCCTAGCACAATAAGAAGAAACCATAAGAAAGAATCGACGAATCTCACCAATGGAAGAGATCGAAGATCACCGTGGGAGAGAAGAAGAAATGCCTTAGGTAATTTCCCACATTCAAACTTAGCTATTTATAGACAAAGGTCTCCAACTCAGTCCAAATTTCAGTCTCAAAGTTTCAATGGCTCAACATATTTATTTCCTAGCACTATAACCCTAATTTTTCCATTGCCATTGGACAATTCTTTCAGTACTATACAGTCAATCAGTCTGTCACTCCAAAATTTTCGGTCCGGGCATTTTCTCTCGAATATCCTGAAAATTTCCTATAAATCACTATCAATTACCAATCACTCTTAGGCTATTCTAAATCAGTCATTTGAACCCAATTATTCCTAATTTCTCATTTAATCCCGATCCAGTCAGTCCAGTCAGTTTATACTCAAAATTAAGTACCGGAAAATCATGAATGCATGTACCTATGAATAATTGCATATGCAATAAACCTGTTCCTCTATAATTAGAGGCCAAGAATATGCTCGGTCATGAATGCAATGAAACCTATCATCGACCCAATATTACCATAATACCCTTGCTAATGATAAGAACGGATGTTACAATTCACCCTCCTAATAAAAAATTTCGTCCTCGAAATTTAATACCGTCCGATCGAATAAATGAGGATATCGACTCATATGCTCCTCGATCTCCCAAGTAGCTTCCTCGGAAGAGTGGTTCTTCCAAAGGACTTTCACCAATGGAATCACCCTGTTCCTCAGCTGCTTGACTCGCGATCCTATAATCTGTACCGGCTCCTCAACATAACTCAGATCACTGGCTATCTCTATCTCCTGAGTCGGAATCACATGCGTCGGGTCAGAACGGTACCGTCGGAGCATACTAACATGAAATACATCATGCATCTGGGACATCTCACTCGGTAATGCCAATCTGTAAGCCAACGGTCCTATCCTTTCAAGGATCTCATACGGACCGATATACCGAGGGCTCAACTTGCCCTTACGGCCAAATCTCAGTACTCCTTTCCAAGGAGACACTCGGAGAAACACTCTGTCACCTACACTATATTCCATCTCTCGCCGATGCTGATCCACATAGCTCTTCTGTCTGTCCTGAGCTGCCTTGATGCGACTCCGGATTAACTGTACCTTATCTACTGTGTCCTGAATCAGTTCGGGACCCTCTATCGATCTCATACCCTCTTCATCCCAATACAGTGGCGATCGACACGGCCTCCCATACAAGGCCTCATACGGTGCCATCCCAATACTACTCTGATACTGGTTATTATATGCAAACTCAATCAGTGCTAAATACTGATTCCATGATCCTCTGAACTCCAATACACATGCCCGAAGCATGTCCTCAACAGTCTTAATCGTCCTCTCACTCTGTCCATCCGTCTGAGGATGAAATGCAGTACTGAAGTTCAACCTCGTACCCATAGCAGTCTATAGGCTCTTCCAAAACCTCGAGGTGAACCTGGGATCCCTGTCTGAGACTATCGACAAAGGAACCCCATGCAACCGTACAATCTCTGCCACATACTTCTGGGCCAACTGATCGAGAATATTGCTCTCCCTCACTAGCAAGAAGTGAGCCGATTTGGTCAATCGGTCCACTATGACCCAGATAGCATCATGTTGCCTCGGTGTCCTAGGCAACCCCGTCACAAAATCTATGGTAATTCGCTCCCATTTCCACTCCGGGATGAGCAACGAATGCAACTTTCCCACTGGAGCCTGATGCTCTGTCTTAACCTGCTGACAAATCAGACACCTGGAAACATACACTGCCACTTGCCTCTTCATACCAGGCCACCAGAATTGCTGTCTCAGAGTACGATACATCTTGGTCGTACCAGGATGCATAGCATAGGCAGCTACATGTGCCTCCTCTACGATCTCACGTCTCAAATCATCTATATCAGGCACACACAGTCTCTGTCCCATCCATAATGTCCCATCTCTCAACTCAAACTCAATCAAGTACACCGACTCTCTCAATCGGTCTCACTAACACTGGTCTTGATCCCGAGCTCTCGGATCTGTCATGTAACATCGGCCTCAATTTAGAGTAGCAATCGAGCTCCATCGACCCAAATCCATCTGACATTAAGAGCTCTCAACTGAATCGAGACCGGGTAACCTCAAAACTCGAACTCGAAATTTGACCGCCATGCGATCTCCTACTCAGTGCATCGGCCACCACATTGGCCTTCCTGGATGATACTCAATCGATGCGGTCATAGTCCTTCAAGAACTCTATCCATCTCCTCTGTCTCGATTGAGCTCTCTCGACTCAACAGATACCTCAAACTCTTATGATCGGTGAAGATCCGAACGTCTCCCATCTGAGATAATGTCTCCGGATCTTGAGCAAAAACCACTATGCCAACTCTAAGTCATGCCTTTGGATAATTCACCTCGTGAGACCTCAATCGTCTCGAGGCATACGCTATAGCTCTCCCATGCCGCATCAATACACATCCAGGTCCACGATGCGAGGCATCATCAGAAACCACAAAGCCTCCAGGTCCCAAATGGAATGCCTAACACCGGCAAGAGTCAACCGATGTTTCACTCCTCAAAGCTCTTCCGCACTCCTCGCACCATCTAAACGGCACATTCTTCCTCAATAGCTTCGTCAAAAGGCGAAGATCAACGAAAACCCTCGATTTAACCTCCGATAATATCCGCCAATCCTAGAAACTCCGCAACTCGCACACTCCTCGGAATCTCCCAACTCATAATCGCCTCTATCTTGTGAGGGTCCACTGGATACCCTCACGGACACCATGCCCGTAAACACAATCTCATCGAGCCGAATTCACACTTAGTGAATTTGGCGAACAGCTGTCTCTCTCTCATAACCTGTAGAACAATCCTCAAGTGCTCAGCGTGCTCCTGTCTACTCCTCGAATAAATCAATATATCATCAATAAATACTATCACGAACCGGTCCAGGTAGGGCTGAAATACTCTATTCATCAAAGCCATGAAGGCTGCCGGGGCATTAGTCAACCCAAACGGCATCACTAGGAACTCGAAATGCCCATACCTGCTCCTGAAAGCACTCTTAGGCACATCGGCCTCTGCAATCCTCAACTGGTAATAACCTGATCTCAGGTCCAACTTTGTGAACACCTGAGCTCCCTGCAACTGATCAAATAAATCGTCAATCCTAGGCAGTGGATACTTATTCTTCACTGTCACCCGATTCAACTGCCTATAATCGATGCACAGTCTTAGTGTCCCGTCCTTCTTCTTCACAAACAGTACCGGAGCTCCCCATGGCGAAACACTCGGTCTAATGAACCTCTTATCCAGTAGCTCCTGGAACTGAGCCTTAAGCTCTCTCAGTTCCACCGGTGCCATCCTATACGGAGGGATCGATATAGGGGCTGTACCGGGAACGAGATCAATCTCAAATTCTGTCTCCCGCTCTGGCGGCAATCCCGATAATTCCTCGAGAAACACATATAGGAAATCCCTGACTACGGGAACATCCTGCAATCTCTGCTCGACTCTGGAATCCACTACGTGAGCCAAATAGGCCTCACAACCTCCCTGCATCAATCTCAGGGCACTCAAGAAGGATATCATCCTCGCTGGCATTGCCTGACTAACTCCTCGAAACACAGCCCTGGGCTGACCAGGAGACTCCAATACGACCTCCTTAGTATAACAGTCCATGATAGCCCTATGCGCAGTCAACCAGTCCATCCCCAATATCACGTCAATCTCCCTCAGAGCCAAAACGATCAGATCGGCACTCAAAACTGCTCGATCGATCTGAACCGGACACCTTATACAGACCTCTCCCAATACAACAGTCTTACTAGAGGTGTACTCACCTCTAACCCATCTGTAACCTCGCCTATCCCCATGCGTCTACATGCTAAATGCGGTGCAATGAAAGAATGGGTGGATCCAGGATCCAACAATGCATATGCTTCAAAACCAGAAATAAGAAGCATACCCGCAACAACATCCGGGGAATCCTGGGCCTCCTGCCGAGTCATGGCATAGACCACCTAGCTCAGGATCGCTCGGTCCCTCGACCTCCTGCGGACCCATCAAGGACCCATCTGCTCCTCGGCCTCGACCTCTCCATCCGGATCCACCTCCACGGCTCTGCTGCACCGTGGTATTGCTGCCTGATCTTCCAGTCATAGTAGACTAGGCTCCCAAAGTCTCTAGGTAGTTCCTCACTAGGTGGTCCATCGAACCACACCTCAAACAGGCTCCAAACAGCCATCGACACTCTCCACTGTGTCTCTTGCCACAATACTCACATAAAGGAGCAGATCGCTCAAACTCGCACCGCCGCCACCACTAACAGTCTATACAAATCTACCCCTCTGCCCATGACCAGTCTGTCTAGCCCCTCCTGCAGATCGGAAGGGCCTACTCTGTCGCTTGCTGAACCCTCTGCCAGCACTGCCCTGGCTGTCACTGGATCTCTTATGCCTGGTCCCATGATCAGTCTCGGTCACACGTTGTCTCAGTAGCTGCTCTATCCTCACTGCTGCAGCCCTCAGCTTAATAAAATTACCCATATCAGATCTAGCCAATAGGGTACGGATCTCTAGATTGAGTCCACCCTCAAAACGCCGACACTTGTCAGCCTCAGAAGCCATCAGTGAAGAAGCATAGACCACTAACTCGTTGAACCGCACCTCGTAGTCAGCCACGGTCAAGCGCCTCTGTCTCACTCTAGAACTCCTCAGAACTTCATTTCCAGATAGATCTTGGGCAAGAAATTGTCCTTGAACGCCTCGTAAAGTCGCCCCATGTCGATTGTACAAGGCCTGGTGGTACTTCCCGGGACAGTCTTCCACCACCGATATGCAGGACCTCAAGCGTAGAAACCGCGATAGTCAAAACGCTCATCCGGTCGCATTCCATCGATCGAGGACTCTCTCGGTCCTCTCTAGCCATCCTCGACCTCCGCAGGTCGGGTGCTGCCATGAAGTCAACCGCCCCGCCACGCAGATTGATCATATCTCGTCTCTGTCTCGCCTCATAGAACTCGAGGAGGTAACTCCTCCGAACGAGGCGCAGGAGACTCCTACTAGCTCCTACCGATTCCTGTGTCATTGGTAACTCAACTCGATCTCCAAGGACGGATGACCTAAAAGCATAAGAAATTCGATCGGCCCACTATTCTTGCGGTGATTCCACTTAAATTACACTATGCCCAAAAGATGTCAAACCATGCTTTGATACCATTTTAATGTAGCGCCCCTCACCGTAGGGTACACATCGACACCAAGGTCGCCAAACACGTATCCCGATAAAGGTGCACTACCGTAAAATTCCACTAATAATCCACATGGCATCGCAATAAATAAAACCAAATATCGTAAATCAAGAACTTTTAAAATCCAAAATAATCATCGCATACAGTCATCCAAAGAGCGTATAGACAAGACTATCGCCTCTAAACAAAACCAAAAAGGAAACTGATACAAGCATCTATCCTAAGTCATCCAAAAAAAAATCCAACCCAGTTGACCGACCTGTGTGCCATCGCTTCTCTTGCCAACACGCTCGCACGGCAGGAAAAGACTATCTCCGGAGCTAGGAATCTACTCTAACAAATTCCGAAAAATAGGTTGCAATTTTGGGTGAGTTTGCGAACTTCGATGAGAAACCATCATCGATGGTTCACTCAAATCATGCATTACGCAAATTGCGCATGACGACGGCATAGTAATATTCAATTAACAGTATTATATAACAATTTACAGTAGTTTATAACAATGTACGATGCTCGGTGACAATATTACAAGAGCATAAAAGCATTTCTGATATCACATCACAATTTGAAGAAATCATGGCATCACACGATTCAAGAATCATCACACAATTTGGCAAATCAATCAGTCATGTATATAATGCATATGAGACTCTTTCCAGTTATTCAGTATTGTGCCCAAGTGCTTAGTCAGTGTTCAGTGGAGGACGCGTCAGGGATTTCTCCCCTCGGGCTCGAGGCGGCCAATCTAAATGTTCGAGCTCGAGGCTCTTTTCAAATGATAATAGAACTTGGGTCACATTCCATTATCCGATCATGTATTTATGCATGCAATGCGTTGTTGAGAATTCAAGATTCAAGGACTCGGTGTATGGCTATAAAGCCCAAGATTGTATTTCAAGAATATCTACAGAATTCACCCAAAGACAAGAATCCAATACAATACAGTAGAAAGTGATCATGCAATTTCACGGTCTAATACAGTAGAGGCATAGCATCCAATCATGTATATTTCAGTAATCATACGGTTTCACATTTGGCAAGTAATTCACGTTGAGCATTTAAACAGTAAGGAATTTGAGAAACCAACTAGTTATTTCACTGTAACTTCCGAAGCTCACGCCGGAAGTTCCAAGAATGTCTATGGAATGATGATCCAACGGCGCCTCTATAACAGTAAAATACAGTCCCATTACTAGATGCTCAATTAAATAGTTCAGTAATGCATATGTCTCAGTAAAATGATGTATAATGCATGTTCACGATTTTCTCGGCGCTAAAACCCAATTTATAACTCTTATATCCCAATCTAACTCTTCGCCCAATTGATCGAAAATAATTGATCCAATCCTAAAATTCAGTTCAATTCCCTCAATTAAGTATTTCCCATAACAGTTCCCTATAGCAATTCCATAACCATTAGGTCAAAACCTCTATTGAGAATCCCAGTTAAAACTCCAATTGTCTCAATTCAATATTCAGGTCGCACTATGAACCATAATTGACCTTAATCTCGATAAATCAATGTCACTTAAATCAATTCTAATTCCTATAATTATCCTCAATTGTAGACCTCTTTCCCTAGTCCGTAATGAATCTGGAATCACCTCAATCGGAGGTCTACACCATGAATTATGCCCAATAATTTGAAATTAATTCAATAGAACAGTCCCCTTCGCCGCGGCCAAGAGGCCCTCGCCATGACGTGAAATGGTCCGCTCGCCGCGGCGTGAAACACGCTCACCGCCGCGAACAATCCAATTCGGGCGCGCCGCGAGGCGAAGAAGACTCATCGCGGCGTCAATTAAATGACGCTTGTCGCGACGTCCTCTTCTCCCTACATTGCGAATCTAATTAAAATTGTCATGGCGAGGCTCAGACGCAGTCGCGGCGTGCATTTAATCCTTTGTCTTCTCCGATCGTTTTCAACTATTTCTCTCTCTATAAAACCACCATTAACTCTCCCAACTACTCAATAAACCATAATAAATGCCATAAATGTCATAAAAACCATCAATAACAACATTAAAACCATTAAAACTTACCAATCAAGCTCCAATCCACAGATCTCTCAAAAATACCGTAAATCCTAAAATCTTTCAAAATCAACGATGATCCACTCTATAGCTTCTCAATCCTTCATCAATCACAATAAACAAGTTAGCCTAGCACAATAAGAAGAAACCATAAGAAAGAATCGACGAATCTCACCAATGGAAGAGATCGAAGATCACCGTGGGAGAGAAGAAGAAATGCCTTAGGTAATTTCCCACATTCAAACTTAGCTATTTATAGACAAAGGTCTCCAACTCAGTCCAAATTTCAGTCTCAAAGTTTCAATGGCTCAACATATTTATTTCCTAGCACTATAACCCTAATTTTTCCATTGCCATTGGACAATTCTTTCAGTACTATACAGTCAATCAGTCTGTCACTCCAAAATTTTCGGTCCGGGCATTTTCTCCCGGATATCCCGAAAATTTCCTATAAATCACTATCAATTACCAGTCACTCTTAGGCTATTCTAAATCAGTCATTTGAACCCAATTACTCCTAATTTCTCATTTAATCCCGATCCAGTCAGTCCAGTCAGTTTATACTCAAAATTAAGTACCGAAAAATCATGAATGCATGTACCTATGAATAATTGCATATGCAATAAACCTGTTCCTCTATAATTAGAGGCCAGTAACATGCTCAGTCAGTGAATGCAATGAAACCTATCAGTCTGACCCAATATTACCATAATACCCTTGCTAACAGTAACGGGATGTTACAGCAGTCCCAGGCCAGGGTCTATGTTATGACTAGACAGGAGGCCTAAGATTCACCAGATGTAATAGCAGGTGCACTTCTTATTTATGACTTTGAGGTATTTACACTATTTGCACTACTAGATCTATGATCCACGCACTCCTTTATCGCACCACATTTAGCATGTAGATTGCATTGTGATAAGAAGTTGTTACAGTATGGGCTAGAGATAAGTATACCTCTAGGTAGTACTACTGTCTTAGGAGAGGTCTGCAAGAGATGCTTGATTAAGATTGATCAAGCAGAGTTGAAGACAGACCTGATTGTATTACAGTTGAGGGAGATAGATGTGATTCTAGACATGGATTGACTCACTGCCCATAGGGCCATCATGAACTGCTACACCAAGGAGGTAATACTAGAATCTCCTGGTCAATCGAGGATAATATTCAGGGGAGTTAGTCAGGCAGTACCAGCTAGGATGATATCCTTCATGAGTGCATTGAGGTTGATGCAGGGAGGATGTGAAGCTTATCTAGCCCACATCATTGGTACTAGAGTTTAGCAGAGTATACAGGACATTCCCATGGTGAGGGAGTTTTCGAACGTATTTTCTGAAGAGTTACCTGGTTTACCACTAGATCGGAAGACGGAGTTCACGATTGATCTAGTTCCAGGTACTGCTCCTATATTTATTCCTCCATATAGGATGACACCTGTGGAACTGAAAGAGCTGAAGGCTCAGTTGCAGGAGTTGTTAGAAAAGGGCTTTATAAGGCCCAGATTTTTACCTTGGTGAGCTCCAGTGTTGTTTATGAAGAAGAAGGATGGGACTTTACGGTTATGTATCGATTATAGACAGCTGAATCGGGTGACAGTGAAGAATAAGTACCCACTGCCTAGAATCGATGATTTACGTGATCAGTTGCAAGGAGATCTGGTGTTTACTAAGTTGGATTTGAGATCAGGGTACTATCAGTTGAAAATAGCTGGGATGATGTACCAAAGAGTGCATTTAGGAGCAGGTATGGGCACTTTGAGTTTCTAGTGATGCCGTTTGGGCTGTCTAATACCCCAACAACTTTTATGGCCCTGATGAATAAGGTATTTCAACCCTACCTGGATCGATTTGTGATTGTGTTTATTGATGATATCTTGGTGTATTCAAAGAGCATAAAGGAGCATGCGGAGCATCTGAGAGTCATTTTACAGATTATGAGAGAGAAGCAGCTGTATGTCAAATTCAGTAAGTATGAATTTTGGCTTGATTAGGTCGTGTTTCTGGGACATATAGTGACTGAAGATGGCATACAGGTAGATCCAAATAAGATAAAGGCAGTGATGAATTAGGAAGCTCTGAGAAATGTGTGAAAGATTCGAAGCTTCCTAAGATTGGTCGAATATTATCGGAGATTTGTTGAGGGTTTGTCTCTGATCTCAGCCTCTCTGACAAAACTTCTGAGGAAGAATGTATGGAATGAGGAGTGTCAGAAGAGCTTCGAGGAGTTGAAACATCGATTGACTACTGCACCAGCGTTGACTATTCCATCGAGGATCGGAGGATATGTGGTGTATAGCGATGCTTCGCATCAAGGATTGGGATGTGTATTGATGCAGCATGGCAAGGTGATCGCCTATGCATCGAGACAATTAAGGCCTCAAGAGATAAATTATCCAGTACATGATTTAGAGTTAGCTGCAATGGTCTTTATTCTAAAGATTCGGAGACATTATCTATATGGAGAGACTTTCCAGATCTTCACTGATCATAAGAGTCTGAGATATTTGTTGAGTCAGAGGGAGTTGAACTTGAGGCAAAGGAGATGGATTGAATTATTGAAAGATTATGATTGCACTATTGAGTACCACTCGGGAAAAGCTAATGTGGTGGTAGATGCTTTGAGCAAGAAGGTTAATGTCAGTGTAGCTCAGATTCAGTTATCGAGGCTACCTAATTTGATTCATTTGAGAGCTCTAAATGTGGAGCTGAATCTGGAGCAAAATGAGACACTGATTGCTACTTTGAAGCTGAGACCAATGCTAATTGATATAATAAAAAAAGTTCAGGGGAAAGATCCTCATATGGTAAAGCTTATGGAGAAAGTAAAGATGAATCCAGATTCCGAGTTTGAGTTGAGAGATGAGACATTATGGTTGAAAAAGAGGCTGTGTGTGCCTAATGTGGATGAGTTGAGGAAGGAGATTCTTGATGAAGCTCATACAGCCGCCTATGCTATGCATCCTAGTATTTTCAAGATATATAACACATTGAAGCAGCATTTCTGGTGGCCAGGAATGAAAAAGTAAGTGGCGGAGTATGTATCTAGATGTATGACGTGCCAACAGGTGAAAGTTGAGCATCAAACTCCGATAGGGAAGCTCCATTCGTTGCCTATTTTGGAGTAAAAATGGGAACGGATCACTATGGACTTCATTATGAGATTGCCTAAGACTCCAAGACAACATGATACTATATGGGGTCATAGTGGACCGATTGACTAAATCGGCCCACTTCTTACCAGTGAGGGAGAATAACTCACTTGATCAGTTGGCCCAGAAATATGTGAATGAGGTAGTGAGACTGTATGAGATTCTAGTGTCCATAGTATCAGACAGGGATTCGAGATTTACTTCGAGATTTTGGAGGAGCTTGCAGTCTATTATGGGTACTAAGCTGAACTTCAGTACAACGTTTCATCCTAAGACAGATGGACAGAGTGAGAGGACAATCAAGACTGTTGAGGATATGCTTAGAGCTTGTGTATTGGAGTATAGAGGAGCTTGGGATCAATTTATGGCATTAATAGAGTTTACCTACAACAACCACTACCACAGTAGCATCGAAATGACACCGTATGAGGCATTGTATGGTAGAAAATGTCGGTCGCCATTATATTGGGATGAAGAGGGCTTGAGAATGATTGAAGGCCCAGAGTTAATACAAGATACAATGGATAAAGTGAAGTTGATCCGATGCCGAATTAAAGTCGCTCAAGATAGATAAAAGAGTTATGTAGATCAACATCAACGGGATATGGAGTATAGTGTCGGAGACAGAGTATTCTTGAGAGTGTCACCTTGGAAGGAGTTTTAAGATTCGGTAAAAGGGGTAAGTTGAGCCCTAGGTATATTGGTCCTTATGAGATCATTGAGAGGATAGGACATTTGGCTTATAAGTTGGCTTTATAATGTCCCAATTGCATAATGTGTTTCATGTTAGTATGCTCCGAAGATATCGATCAGATCCGACACATGTGATACCGGCTCAGGAGATTGAGGTTGCTAGTAACTTAAGCTATATTGAGGAGTCGATCAAGATTGTGGGATCGCAGATCAAGCAGTTGAAGAATATAGTCATTCGATTGGTGAAAGTCCTTTGGAGGAACCACTCAATTAAGGAAGCAATATGGGAGACAGAGGAGCATATGAGGAGAGACATTGTCCCCACCTGTTTGAACAAACAACTAAGAATTTTGAGGACAAAATTTTTTTAAGGAAGGGAGAGTTGTAACATCCCATTCTTGTGGGAAGATTAAAACGGTTTATGTGAGTGATTAATGAGAGTTAGAAATGCATTTCCATGTTCATGCATATTATGTCATACACATACATATGAATAGTGATGTTGTGACACATGACAATAATTGTACATGCATTCATGAATAATTCTAGGTATAATTAGATTGAGTTATGATTTTTGGGTGTTTTGAGATTTTTGAATTTATTTATATGAAAAATTCTATTGGTTAGTAAGAATATTGCAATTGTGAATTTTGGTGAATTTAGGCATAAATTTCAAAAAAATTATACAAATAGGAAAAGACATCAAATGAAGCTTTGGAGATAGTTGGATTGTAAAGATGAGAGTTTAAAGGAGTTAGTTTTAAAAGAAACTAAGTTAGAGCTTAGATATGAGGAAAGTGACAAGTGTCACTTACGCTTTGGTACTTTTGCTAGAAGTAGGTTACTATTCTCTGAGAGTTGAGAAGTTAAGTTATATGTCTAAGTTCATTCTTCATTGTCATCTTCTTCAAATTTATTGGATCGCGCACGGCCCGAGTATTCATAATACACTGCGGAAAAGTCCATACAACAATATGATGTATAATCGAAAATACCAATGATGTACGAAAATACCTTGTTTTTGTGAATAGGTTACTTCTTTTTCGGATTTCAAGGCACTGCAAACGCGAATGCCCTCTACCGGTATCCACACGAGTATGCACGATCCGGGCTGCGGCTATGGTGTGCTAGCACATCCTGAAACGCTTTCCGAACGCCGCTCTGATTTTTCTTTCGAATGGCGGCTAGGGTTTCCTGACAATAGTGTCTCCCCTACCTAATGAGACCTAAGTTTCTCTATTTATAGAGAAACCCTAATTCCATTGAGGCCCCAATAAGTTTCGATCTATTATATCTTATATAATAAAAGCCCGACAACTTAATTCAATCTAGCCTAATAAATATATCTACATATATTTATTCAGTACCTAATAAATTAGGCCCAAGAGAATAAGCCCAGATCACATCACTCTTTATATGCGACAGCAGGCTCATTTGATGTTGGCAATGGGCGATCACACTTCAAGGCCCATAAGTCATAAGCGGCCTCTAGCAAGACATTATGACTACCCAAATCAAATGAGGATCGATAATCCGATTTAACTCAGTAATTATGGTTATAAGCTCGGTCCTTTTGTAACACGATATCAAGATTAATCACAAGGCATGGTACATGTCAACCTTTGATTAATCATAGTTTCTTGATCCCAAGTTGGTGATTATAACAAATGACATTTGATGACTCTTCATCAATTCATTTGAGCACGCCATGCATTTCTTGATCACACTTGTCAAGAGGCCCAAATGATATCTCTCTCATTTAAGAGAGGTACAAATCCCATCTACGTCATTCACATCCTTGGCAGATGATTCATTTAGTGTCCAACATAAGACTATTTGTTATTCGGTTAAAAATAACTTAGTCTAATATCAAAACACTAAATTCTTCATGTAGGGAACCATGATGACTTCAGGTCAAAGGACTAAAGTCAAACCATATAAAGAATCACTAATGACATAAAACCATGTAGTATTCTTTATGTGGGTCGGTCCAATATATGTTCTCTAACATATATCTATGTTTCTGATTTAATATCTCATATCCATGATCAGTAAAACATGATCATCAATTAGAACACATACTAGTCTTAATTCATTATTGTTCCACCAATAATGATCGACCAGGAACAGTCTAGAATAGTGTTATAATGCTTACGGTTTTACTATCAACTCGCATACTTGATGACATAAGTCTAGTACCATTCATGGAATGTAAATCACATTACATAAACGAAATACATGCATATATGAAAGGAATACCTCATAATATATTATTAACAAGTCATAATGTTAATACATGAATCACAAATATCCATTGGCCTAGGCACACTACTAACAATCTCCCACTCAGACTAGCCTAATCGACGATATCTAATACCCATAGACCTCGTATGACTCTCATGTTTAGGCTGTGGAAGAGGCTTAGTAAGTGGATCGGCAATGTTGTCATCTGTGCCCACTTTGCATATCTTCACGCCTCTCTCCCAATGATCTCTAATCGATGGAAACGTCGAGTATGTGTTTGGATCTATGATGTGAGTTTGGTTCCTTAGCACGTGCTATAGTCCCATTATTATTACAATAAAGGTCTATAGGACTTGTAATGCTAGGAACAACTCCAAGCTCAAGAATGAACTTCCCGATCCATACGACTTCCTTAGTGCATTCGAGGCAAAGAATGTACTCGACTTGGTTGTAGAATCGACAATGATGTCTTGCTTTGAACTTTTCCAGCTCACTGCACCTCCATTCAAGCAGTAACACAAAACCCGATTGCGATCTAAAATCATCTATGTCGATCGAAAACCAGCATCGGTGTAACCATTTACAACGAGCTCTCCTTCAAGTCCTCCATAGACTAGAACATATCCTTAGTTCTTCTCAAGTACTTAAGGATATTCTTAATCGCTATCCAAATGACTCTCACCATAATTAGATTGGTATCTACTTGTTATGTTCAAAGAATATGAGACATCCGGTCGAGTACATAACATGTCATACATGATAGATCCAATTACAGATGCATATGGAATCTTACTCATGCGCTCAAGCTCTTTACCAAGTAGGACAATCCTTCTGAAAGCTTGATTCCATGTGACATAAGCAAGAATCCTCTCTTGGAATCTTGCATCTTGAACCTTTCAAGATCTTATCTATGTATGTACTCGACTTAGGCCTATAAGCTTTCTTGATCTATCTCTATAGATCTTAATGCCTAAAACATAAGCAACCTCACCTAAGTCTTTCATTGAGAAACGTTTCCTTAACCAAATCTTGACACTCTGTAAGATTGGAATATCGTTTCCAATGAGTAGTATGTCATCAACATATAAAGCTAAAAGACAACAAGACTCCACTAACCTTTTGTAGACACAAGGTTCATCTTCATTCTTGATGAATCCAAACTCTTTGACAACTTCATCAAAACGAAGATTCCAGCTTCTTAATGCTTGCTTCAATCCATAAATGGATCTTTGAAGCTTGCACACCTTTCCCAAATTTTTAGGATGGACAAAACCCTCAGACTGTATCATATATACATCCTCAAGTAAGTTTCTATTAAGGAAAGCCGTTTTGAAATCCATTTTTCATATCTCATAATCATAGTATGCAGCTATGGCAATAAGAATTCTAATGGATTTGATCATGACCACTGGAGAAAATGTCTCATCATAATCAATTCCATGAACTTGTCAATAACCTTTAGCAACAAGTCTTGCTTTATAAGTGTGCACATTTCCATCCATGTCGAGTTTTTTTTTGAAAACCCACTTACATCCAATGGTCTTCAAGCCATCAGACGGATCAATCAAAGTCCAAACTTGATTGTCATACATGGATTGCATCTCTGCTTTCATGACCTCTAACCATTTAGCAGATTCTGGACTTTCCATAGCTTCTTGATAGGTTGTGGGCTCATTATGATCGATGAGCATCACATTATCATCATCAGTAACGAGAAATCCATATCTCTCGGGCTCATGAAGAATCCTATCAGATCTACGTAGGCCTTGTGTTGTTGAAGGTTGCTCATCAACAACTTGTGAGCTCGCTTCAATCTCCTTTTCAGGCTCATTGTCATTTTGTGAAATTTGAATTTCTTCAAGTTGTACTTTACTCCCACTGTTTCCTTTGGAAACAAATTCCTTCTCTAAGAAAAAACCATTTCGAGCAACAAACACTTTGTTCTCTGTTGGGAGGTAAAAGTAATATCCTTTAGTTTCTTTAAGATATCCCACAAAATAACATTTTTCAGATTTGGGTGCCAACTTGTCGGCAATTGGACGCTTCATATAAGCCTCACAACCCCAAATCTTTAGAAAAGATAAATTGGGACGCTTCCGGTCCATATCTCATAAGGTGTCTTTTTACGACCTTTCAAGGAATACGGTTCAATATGAATGTCATTGTTTCTAAAGCATAGCCCCGTAAATATTTTGGAAGATCAGTTTGACTCATCATTGATCGAACCATATCTAATAGAGTTCGATTTCTCCTTTCAGAAACACCATTCCATTGAGGAGTTCCTGGAGGAGTCAATTGTGAAACGATTCCACAATCCTTAAGATAATCATCAAACTCTTGGCTTAAGTATTCACCTCCTCGATCAGATCGAAGGATTTTAATTGTTTTGCCAAGCTGATTTTGTACTTCATTCTTATATTTTTTGAACTTTTCAAAAGATTCAGTTTTGTGCTTCATTAAATAGACATATCCATATCTACTAAAGTCATATAAAAAAGTAATGAAATACAAATAACCTCCTCTCGCTGAAATACTAAAAGGACCACATACATCGGTATGTATAAGGCCCAATAGCTCATTGGCCCTTTCCCCTTTACCTGTGAAGGGGGCCTTTGTCATCTTACCCAGTAAACAAGAATCACATATCTTAAAAGATTCAAAAGAATCAATGAATCCATCTTGATGGAGTTTTGAAATGCGTTTTTCATTTACATGGCCTAAGCGACAATGCCAGAGATAGGTTGGGTTCAAATCGTTAGATTTAAATTTTTTAGTATTTATATTATAAATGGGCTCATTTGTAACAAACTCAGTGTCTAGAGTATAAATGCCATTTAATTGACGCGCAATGCCATATAAAATGTCATTCTTATAAATGGAAATACTTCTATTCTCAATAGAAAATTTAAATCCATCATTCTCTAAACAAGCAAAAGAAATAATGTTCCTACTCATAGTAGGTACATAATAACAATTCTTGAGTTCCAAAATGAGCCCAGTGGGCAAAATAAGATCATAAGTCCCCACGGATAAAGCAACAACTCTTGCTCCATTTCCCACGCGCAGGTCGATCTCACCAGACATCAATCTTCTAGTCCTTCTTAGACTCTTCACATTAGTACAAATGTGAGTTGCAGCTCCGGTATCTAATACCCAAGATGCAGAAGGAGTAAAATTGATTTCTATAACAAACATACCTGAAGAAGTAGTCGCACTATTCTTCTTCTCTTTCAGCTTTTCCAAATAGAGTTTGCAGTTCTTTTTCCAATGACCAGGTTCATTACAGTGGAAGCAAACTCCCTCCTTGGGTGCCTTAGTCTTAGCTTTGGGCTTGGACTTGGACTTAGGTACCTTACCTTTGCCCTTCGCTGTGCCCTTCTTCTTGAAAGTTTTTCCCTTTTGAACCACAAGAACTTCATTGGTGGTCTTAACCTTTCCTTTAAGTTCTCTTCAGAAGCCAAAGATCCCATGCAATTCGTCAATGGAGTTCTCCATATTATGCATGTTGTAGTTAAGAATGAACTGATCATATTCATCAGTCAAAGATGCTAGAATAAGATCAGTTGCCAATTCTTGACTAACAGGTGCACCTAATTTCTCAAGATGATGAATGTAACTCTTCATCTTGAGAACATGAGCACTCACGGGTGTGCCAGGAGTCATCTTGCATGAATTCAATGTCTTAGTGGTTCTATACCTCTCTTGAAACATAGTTTTCAGTTGAGCAAGCATGTCATAGGCCTCCATTTCCTCTAAATCCTTCTGAAGGTCAGAGATCATGGCGCCTAACATAAGGCATGACACATCCGTAGAGTCATTGATATGCTTCATGTAAGCATCCTTTTGAGCCTTAGGTGCAGTTGCTGGTGGTTCCTCAGGGATGGGCTCTTATAAGACATAAAGTTTTCTTTCTTGCTTGAGAACAATTCTCAAGTTCCTATACCAATCTAGGAAGTTTGTTCTATTAAGCTTTTCTTTCTCTAGGATAGATCGTATGGAAAGGTTGGTGGATGGAGTAGCCATAATCTACAAAATTATGCAATAAGGGTCAAGATTCTTATTATTAAGAGGTATTAGCTCCCACTCAAATAAATAACCCTCAATTGAAAAATGGGAGAAACAAGATCCGTATTTCACTAAGTCCTAAGAAAGCTTTGGCTTAACACTCAAGACTTAGTTATTTAGGTAGAAAACTCTTTTCAATTACATCACATGTAACTCTTGATGGGTTTATGTTAAAATACATCTTATGTATTGCATGTATGTAAAAACCCAATCTTATGCCCTAAGCCCAAAACCGTTTTGATAGCTTAATTAAGTTTAACCATACTTTACCTATGAATAGCACCATTATTCAAATGTCTTCCCTATATGATCCCCACATGCCTTGCTTTGGCAAAAACCCACATAAGGATAAGCTAGAGATAAACATTGGTAAAGATTTATGGAAGGCATATAAACTTAAAATTATGAAGAGAGTCGTTCTTAGTACGTTATGAAGGCTACTAATCCTATTAGTAAGGGTGTTTGTACTATGCTATTTCTAATCCTATACTACAATATATTTGAGTATATATATATTAGAAGTATAGAATAGTAACTTACACATGAATATAAATATTCAAAAAATATAAATAAACACATGTAACATCACCCAGAATATATAGCACATAACGAACAAACAAGCGTAGGGGAAGCCACCCCTTTTTGGGCTTGTCAGTCGACTGGAAAAGATGATAGTCGACTAGTCGACTTGTGCTAGTCGACTGGAAGAGATGATAGTCGACTGGAACCAATGTCAGTCGACTGGAACAAACGTTTTTGCTGAAACACTCATCTCTGCTCTCCGATCAGTCGACTGAAACGCTTCTAGTAGACTGGAAGAGATGATAGTTGACTGGTCGACTTGTGCTAGTCGACTGGAACCAATGTCAGTCGACTGGAACAAACATTTTTGCTGAAACACTCATCTCCGCTCTCCGATCAGTCGACTGGAACGATTCTAGTCGACTAGAAGAGATGATAGTCGACTGGAGTATCCTTGTCCAACATGGATACTTGCGGTTTCCTATTCCATATCCATGTCTTACATGGTGGAAACCCTAGCAGCCACCACTTTTCGGCCAAATCCTTCATGCTTGTCATATATTCTCATCAGTACCAAGATAATCAACAAATCCGAAAACAACATGCATGAAATAAAAACACTTTCGTATCACGCAACCAAAAATCGTGAGCACATGTAATCCAAACATACATATTTTCGATTATATAGAAGCCAAAATCGTGAACACATGTAATCAAAACACGTATATTAACGATTATATAGAAGAACCTGTCTTTGATACCACTGTTGGATCGCGTACGGCCCGAGTATTCACAATACACTACGGAAAAGACCATACAACAACATGATGTATAATCGAAAATACCAATGATGTACGAAAATACCTTATTTTTATGAATAGGTTACTTCTTTTTCGGATTCCAAGGCACTGCAAACGCGAATGCCCTCTACCGGTATCCACACGAGTATGCACGATCCGGGCTGCAGCTATGGTGTGCTAGCACGTCCTGAAACGCTTTCCGAACGCCGCTCTGATTTTTCTCTCGGATGACGGCTAGGGTTTCCTAACAATAGTGTCTCCCCTACCTAATGAGACCTAAGCTTCTCTATTTATAGAGAAACCCTAATCCCATTGAGGCCCCAATAAGTTTCGGTCCATTATATCTTATATAATAAAAGCCCGACAACTTAATTCAATTTAGCACAATAAATATATCTACATATATTTATTCAGTACCTAATAAATTAGGCCCAAGAGAATAAGCCCAGATCACATCACTCTTTGTGTGCGACCCTGTAGGCTCATTTGATGTTGGCAATGGGCTTGATCACACTTCAAGGCCCATAAGTCATAAGCGGCCTCTAGCAAGAAATTATGACTACCCAAATCAAATGAGGATCGATAATCCGATTTAACCTGTAACTATGGTTATAAGCTTAGTCCTTTTGTAACACGATATCAAGATTAATCACAAGGCATGGTACATGTCAACCTTTGATTAATCATAGTTTCTTGATCCCCAAGTTGACTGATTATAACAAATGAAATTTAATGACTCTTCATCAATTCATTTCTTCAGTCACACTTGTTAAGAGGCCCAAATGATATCTCTCTCATTTAAGAGAGGTACAAATCCCATCTACGTCATTCACATCCCTCTGCATGATTCATTTAGTGTCCAACATAAGACTATTTGTTATTCGGTTAAAAATAACTTAGTCTAATATCAAAACACTAAATTCCTCATGTAGGGAACCATGATGACTTCAGGTCAAAGGACTAAATTCAAACCATATAAAGAATCACTAATGACATAAAACCATGTAGTATTCTTTATGTGGGTCGGTCCAATATATGTTCTCTAACATATATCTATGTTTCTAATTTGATATCTCATATCCATGATCAGTAAAACATGATCATCAATCAGAACACATACTAGTCTTAATTCATTATTGTTCCACCAATAATGATCGACCAGGGACATTATAGAATAGTGTTATATCGCTTACGGTTTTACTATCAAGTCACACACTTGATGACATAAGTCTAGTACCATTCATGGAATGTAAATCACATTACATAAATGAAATACATGCATATATGAAAGGAATACCTCATAATATATTATTAACAAGTCATAATGTTAATACATGAATCACAAATATCCATTGGCCTAGGGCACACTACTAACAAAATTTCCTTCCCAAACACAGAATTTTCCATAAAATCCCTTCTATAAGATTTCTCTGCTTTTCCTTTCCTACACTAAACCCACTTTGCTATTTGGGTTTTCTACCCTAAGAAAAACCAAAAGCTGGTCATTATACTAAGTGAAGTACGTAAATTGCATAGAGTTTAGGGCTTGAAGATTTTGGAGTTTTCAAAAGAAAAGCAACTGGGACGTCAACCTCCAGTTATAAATTGTTTATGATTTGATTTGAATCTCGGACTTAAAGTCCAAGGAGTTTGTTATGTGGATATAGGTATTGGAAGTGCTTTGATTTGATCTGAAATCCTGTATGATATGTGAATTCTCAACAAAAGTTGAATGTCGGACTTAGGTCTGATGATAATGAGTTTCTGATTAAACATCGCATGTGATTATCTCATATAGCATAATCAGTATTTGATGCATTTCATAAAATATCTGCTCAGATAAAGGTGTTGTGACTTGAGTATCCAGTATGAAGTGCTTCCACGTAGAGCTTTGCTTCATGATATATATTCTACACATAGAGCTATGCTCTGTAACTCTGTTCTAACTGAGCCCTATGGGCCAGTATTTGTATATGTATATGATAGGCACTCGGTCACAACAATAAGAATGAACATGAGTCTCATGCATATAGCATTATAAGATTGCTATCCATTGAATGAATATTTGTGAAATATGTGATATGTGGTTATGATCCGGTGAACTCATCAATGATGGTTCACTCATTGAGTTCGCAAAACTCACCAAAATCGCAACGTTATCTTTTCAGGACCGAGAGACGACTTTAGCTACTAAGAGGCTCCATTACCGTGTAGATTGTGTTTCAACAAGAGCAGTCATGGCTCAAAGGTCGGTCAGTTGGGATTTTTGGATGGCTTAGATAGATTTAACATGTTTTCTTCTTTCACCTAGTACATTTGTACTAGGTTTTGTTAATATACATGTATAAAGCGTCGAAAGACACAATGTAGACTCTTGGTTTGAGAAATGGAATGAGGAAAAAGATGGTTTTAAAAATATTGTGAATTTCTATTGATGCTTAATAAGTGATTTATGATACGATGCCATGTGAAGTGAGTGTAGTGATCGTTCGTAGCTTGCCCTTATCGTAGGATATGTGCCGGAATGACCTCCGGGCGTCCCGATGGGTACCCTGTGGTAAGGGAGCGTTACACAAACTGTTGACGATCTTACCAACAAGTACAATTAGTCAATTAGATGATGCTCTCTCAGTCTCTACTCTCTAGTCTATCCAACTATTGATTTTGTAAATTGTATCTTTTTATAAAATGATTTAGATAATCATTCGTGTACAACAAAATTTTCTATAGTTAATGAATTTGGTTTTATCAATTCTCTCTTATAAAAACTAATAAATTATTTAAGTAAATTAAAAATTTGTAATTAATTAAATTGAAATTCTTAACTTTAACTATTAACTTAATGACTTTTCATACTGTTAGAGTAGTGCCCTAAAGGCAATCGCCTTTAGCGCGTTTTGTACAAAGTTGTGTACAGACTTTATAAATAAATAAAGAAAGGAATATTTCATTAATTTGGTGTTCATTATTTATGAATTGATATTGATCTATAAACAAATTAATGAATTCCATGATATATCACATAGCATGAAGGAAATTGTGATGTGATCATACTACTGAGATTCCTATCATGTGCAATTATGTCAAGATCTAAATTATCCCTAGTCATAGGATTACCAAATCGACATCGTTAATCCGAGAGACTAGCACATGTCAAGCTCCTTGATTTGATCAGCGGTGGATCTCGAAGCGTAAATATGAGATGTTTAGGTTTGAGATGTGAATGCTTACTAGAGGTGGTAAGTTCATTAGATGACCTACTATGAGATCATCACATGGATGTCCTATTCTAATGTCAGTGATGATCTCATCATAGCAATGGTACAAGTATCCTTAGACTTGAGGTACTCAAGGATATCTTGGATACTGATTCTGTGCTTTGACTCCATTCCTTGTTTCCTTACAGAGGTCGCTCATAGGATGGTGATTAGGTACAGCTTGAGGTATTCGAAGGTAATTGAGTAGCCAATAGAGGATTCACCACTTCTGTGATAGCAGAAGATGATACACATGGCCTCTTGTCAGGGTCATTACTTGGAAATCTCTGGCCAGAGTACATATGTCATGAAGAATGCCTTCATTGACATATAAAGTAATGAGTCCCAGGACGAGAACTGATATCACTTGGACTAGATTTGATGTAGTCAGTCTAGTAAGAGTTGACACTTTTCTCATACTCATAACCAAGTGGGGTATAACATGGTGAAAGGACGAATTGCACAGTAATTGTCTATGGGAGGGTTCATGATATGGTTCGTGGGGAGCATAGCTTCAGTCGTCAAACCAATTACTTTCCGATCAATTGGGGGTCATGATGTGTTGCTAGACACCGCTCATGACTTGATTGGATTAAGTGTTAATCTAAGTGGCCAACATAACCGGGAACCGAATGGGTCACACGTATAAGAGTAACTCAGAGAATTCGTAAAATAGTTTTGGATAGAGATTCATTATATGGAGAGCAATAGAACTAAATGGATCCTGATGAGATTGGGATATGTCCCAATGAGATCACGACATCTATATTGCTGAAACAGGTATTCGGTGTTTTTTCCATACCGGGACCCGGTAGGACCGACCCCAGTGTGACTGGACCAACTCAGTATTTATATATATAATTTACGTGGAAGGATGAGAAGCTTTGTCAAAAATTTCATTTAATGTCTTTTAGCCTTGTCAAAAGTATCATTTAATGGCTTTAAATGACAAGGACAAGATGAATAAAAGACAAAAAATGCTAAAGGAAGGTAGATGGTCATGAATTATATAGAGAGCCTTTAACAAGTTAAAAGTTTTAGAAAAAAGGTTTTAAATCCGAAGCTCTCCTCTCTTCATCATCTTTCTTCAAGCTTCATCATCTTTCTTCAAGCATCATCATCTTGTGCTCTCCAAGAATAAGGTAAGAGCTAGCACTCTCTTCTTTATTCTAGCTATTTCCGGATCAAAGGATTTGATTCGGTTAGGTTTTTCGATCTCTACGTGGATATCGTTAGAGACGGTCTCCTTTGGTCGTTGTTGTTTGAGAATTATGGTACCTCTTTGTATAGACACATAGATTCTGGACTTCGAGAACGTCCCGGAATAATTTTTTTTGTTTTTCCGCACCGTGTGTATGTGATGCACGCACCGGGATTTTCCTACAGTAGTATCAGAGCCAAGTTGTGTCGTATATAAAGAAGATATCATAATAAGATTGATGCTGCCTATTGGTTGTGACGATTGTGCATGTTGAATGTGTTGAATTCGAAATCAGTGTAGAAATCTTGTTTTCGAAATTTTCTTGCCCAGATTTGCTCATGAGATGTTGCTGAATATGTCTGTGGAAGGAAAAAATTTATCAATGTGATTTGATATGGTTTTGCTAATTTATTCCCTAATGTTCTGGTTGCTGTGTTTGTGCACATTCCATGAACAGGCATGCTTGTAAATTCGAGAATAAAATATATATAAATTGTTTTTGAGATTTTGTTTCACCAACACTTCTCTAAGATGTTTATAAATGTCTATGAAGATGGAAAAATGTTTTCTAGGTGATTGAATATTTATTTGAGAATTTCTTGTGTGCTGCTGGGAATGTCTATGTTGAGGAACACAGATTTTGGATTGGCTTAATTGCTGAGGTTGGTTGAGTTTTTATTGGAAATAAATTCTGAAAATATTCATGGAGCATTTTTTGAACATGTTGTAGCCTCTGTAGTTTTCTCAGCATTTATTGAAATTGTTTCAATGATTTTTTTCAAGCAAAAGATAGAAATTGGCAATTTTGAGAAAGTTGCTGGAACTGATTTGTTTGGAATATTGCTTGTGTGTTTTTTGGTTCCAATGCCTTGGATCATTTTTAATGTGATTAGAAATATGTTACATTGATGTTGTATGCATGCCAAACTGATTTACTTGAAATTGGGTTTCCAAAAATTTTCGGATGTCAAATATGTCAAATTAGTGTCTCGTTAGTATATTCTATTGTCTTGATTGTTTTGGCCGTCATAAGTTATGTGACAAGTTCCGAAGTAGTCTTGATGAAGTGGAGACTACCTAGAGATACTTAGGGTGATGGTTTGATGTTCTCAAATCATTTGGAAATCTAAGAGAATAATAGTGTATTAATCTATTTCGAGTATTTCATGTCTAGTATGACTATGTATGGCAAGCATGCTACAATTAGTGTTTCATTGGTACATCAAAGGAGAGGATATTACACTTGGTATATTGGTATTGTGAATTGGAATTGAAAACATAAGGATTGAGAAATTAGCCGATGTTAACATTAGAAAGCAATTCGGTTCAAGAGTTGAATCGAATGTCAAAGTTGTAAATGCATAACCCGTCACAACCTATATAGGAAAACCTTATGAGATGATTGCATTAAAGAATGCATGCTAGGATTGGTTAGGTGGGATAATGGATGATTACAGGTATAGATTCAATGTGATTGATGAGATGCCCTAAATCATTCCATATAGTCATTGTGACTATAATCCTACGGCTTAGATGAGACCAGAGTATGAAATCCCTCACACATAATATGAAAACTAACGCCTTCCATTAATATGGGGAGAACCAAAGTTCTTTTAGAGTTAGAGTTGTTGGATAAACCAAAGCTCGCTCTATAAGGATATGTTCGAACCATGAAAATAAGATTTTTGGATTAATGGGTCAGTTTTTACTAGAAACGTTGATTTGTTGAGTAAACTCAAGGTCAACGTAGACAGAGGCGCAATTGTGTAGCGTACATCAGATGTACGCGCATCAAGAGTTGATAACCCAATGTTTGTGCATAAATCACGAGTTGATAGCACTAGTCGATAGTTGCATCTATGATGCATTTGATATGACCGATACCTACCGATTGACCTAAGGTGGCTTGTTGGGTAAACCCAAGGTCATCCTTAGTAATGTCGGATATCGACCCACTAGGACATTTTGTCATAATGTTTCTTGGATTCGTAGTGAGGGTTAAGGATTCTTTGAAACTAGTGGGAGCCATATGTGATCATGCATGTATTAATATTCTAACATTCTTTCTCTCTTTCCCTTTAGGTTTATTGAAGATGTCTTCTAGTGTGAATTTGCGCTCACTTATGGAGTCTAATAAATTAACTGGACCCAACTTTCTTGATTGGTTGAGAAATCTGAGAATTGTTCTCAGATCTGAGGAGTTAAGCTATGTCCTAGATGTTCCACTTCCTGATCCACCTGCTGTTGATGCTTCTGATGAGGATCATAAAGTATATCGTAAGCATCTCAAAGATAGTGACATGGCTACCTATATTATGCTCGCCTCTATGTCACTAGAGCTGCAGAAGCAGCATGAGTTTATGGATGCTAATACCATAGTGTTTCATCTTAGAGAGCCTTTTGATGAGCAAGCTCGGTCTGAAAGGTTCGAGACCTCAAGGCTGCTCTTCACGACTAAGATGACTCCGGGGACATCTGCAGCAAGATGCATCAAGATGAATGGGTATATTGAGAGGTTGGCCATCTTAGGTTTTGTTATGGATTATGAATTAAGTGTTGACTTAATTTTGGTTGGATTGTCTGATAGTTATTCGTAGTTTGTGTAAAACTATCGGATGAACCAAATATCCACGACAATCCCTGAGTTGATCAATCTGCTCAAGACAGCAGAGCAATCTATCAAGAAGGATAGCAAGCCTGTAACATCTCGCTACTGTTAGCAAGGGTATTATGGTAATATTGGGTCAGACTGATAGGTTTCATTGCATTCACTGATTGAGCATGCTACTGGCCTCTAATTATAGAGGAACTGGTTTCTTGCATATGCATATATTCATAGGTACATGCATTCATGATTTTTCGGCATTTTTAATTGTGATTATGAATTGATTGGATTGTGAACTGGAGAATGACTTAACTGACTGAAATATGATCAATCGAGAAATTAGGAGTAATTGAGATCGAATGATTGATTTAGAATAGTTTAAGAGTGATTGACAATTGATAGTGGCTTATAGGAAATTTTCTGGGAATTCGGGCAAAAATGCCCGGATCAAAAATTTTCGAGTGATCAATCGATCGATTTGATAAGATCGAAAGAATTGTCCAATGGCAATGGAAAAATTAGGGTTATACTGCTAGGAAATAAATATGTTGAGTCATTGAAACTTTGAGACTGAAATTTGGACTGAGTTGGAGACCTTTGTCTATAAATAGCTAAGTTTGAATGTGGGAAATTACCTAAGGCATTTCTTCTTCTCTCCCACGGTGATCTTCGATCTCTTCCATTGGTGAGGATTCTTCGATCTTTCTCTATGGTTTTCTTCTCATTATGCTAGCCTAACTGGTTTATTGTGATTGATGAAGGTTGAGAAGGATTTGGAGTGGGTTATCGTTAAGTTTGAAAGATTTTAGGGTTACGGTGATTTTTGAGAAATTTGTGGATTGATCTTCGATTGGTAAGTTTTAATGGCTTTAATGTTGTTATTACTGGTTGTTTGAGTGTTAATGGCATTTATTGGGTTAGATTGAGTAGTTAGGGTGTTAAATGTTGAGTTTAAATAGCATAAATGGCAGAAAATCATATCGGAGAAGACAAAGTCGCCCGCACGTCCCGTCGTCTGCAGGTGGCCTCGCCGCGACGAGCAATTGCATGCTCGCCGCTACGAGCGAACCTAGGCGCCGCAGCGAGCGGATGATTATCGCACCGTGTCGAGGCGAAAGTGAACGTCGCGGTGAGGGAATTGGGAGCTGCACGCCGCGGCGAGCGACCTGCATACGACGCGACAAGAGTCGCAAGGTCGCGGCGAAGGGGCTTTTCTGATTGGATTGAGATTAGTCTATTGGGTATAACTTATGGTATAGACCTCCGATTGAGGTGATTCTCGATTCTTTATGATCTAGAGAAAGAGGTCTACAATTGAGGATAATTATGAGAGTTAGAATTTAATTTAAGTGGTATTGATTTATCGAGATTAAGGCCAATTATGGTTCATAGTGCGACCTGAATATTGAATTGAGACAATTGGAGTTTTAACTGGGATTTTCAATAGAGGTTTTGACCTAATGGTTATGGAATTGCTATAGGGAACTGTTATAGGAAATATTGAATTGAGGAAATTGAACTGAATTTTAGGATTGGATCAATTATTGTCGATCAATTGAGCGAAGAGTTATAATGGGGCACCAGAGTTCACAATTGGGTTTTAGCGCCGGAGAAAATCGTGAACATGCATTGTACATAATTTCACTGAGACATATGCATTACTGAATCGTTTTATTGAGCACCTAGTAATGGGACTGTATTTTACTGTTATAGAGGCACCGTTGGATCGTCATTCCACGGACATTGCTGGAACTTCCAGGCAGTAGCTCGGAAGTTACAGGTGAGTAACCTAGTTGGTTTCTCAAATTCCTAACTGTTTAAATGTTCAATGTGAATTACTTGCCACTGTGAAATTGCATGATTTCTGAAATGTACATGATCGAATGACATGTTTCTACTGTATGGGATTGGACCACTGTATTGGGTTGGATTACTGTATGATACTGAGGAATGTAATACTGGGCTTTTATAGTCGTACACTGTAGATTACTGAACACTGAATTACTGAACACTCCATTGCATGCATAATTGCATGATCAAATAATGGAATGTGACCCAAGTTGCTATTATCACTGAAAAGAGCCTCGAGCTCGAACACTGTACTGACCGGGCCTCGAGCCCGAGGGGAGAAATCCCTGACGCGTCCTGTAAGTGATAAGTCGACTTGTACCATGTGTAAGTCGACTTACACATGTTCGGTACCGATAAGTCGACTTGTCCATTCGATAAGTCGACTTGTTCAAATCAGATTGTTTATTTGTGCCCTAAAGGCAATCCCTTTAGCGCGCTTTTATTCAAAGTCGTGTGCGGACTTTATGAATAAATAAAGAAAAGGCATTATTCATTAATTTGATATTCATAAACATTGTTTATGAATTGATTGGATCTTTAATCGAATTAATGAAGTCCATGATATATGACATAGCATGAAGGAAATTATGATGTGTTCATACCGCCGAGATTCCTATCATGTGCAATTATGTCAAGATTTAATTCTCCTAGTCATAGGATTAATGAGACTGGACATCATTAATCCGGATAGACTAGCACATGTTATATTCCTTGATTGGATCAAGCAGTGGATCTCAGAAACTGTAAATATGAGATATTTAGAATTGACATGTGGATGCTTACTAGCGGTAGTAAGTTCATTGGATGACCCGCCATGAGATCATCACATGGATATCTTATCTAAGTGTCGGTGATAATCTCATCATAGCAATGGTGCAAGTATCCTTAGACTTGAGGTACTCGAGGATATCTTGAATCTCGATCCCGTGCTTTGACTCCATTCCTTGTTGCCTTCCGAGGTAACTCATAGGGTGGTGCTTGGGTGCGACTGAGATATTCAAGATAATTGAGTAGCCAATAAAGGATTCACCACTTCGGATTAGCGAAGAGATACCCATGGCCTCTTGTCGGGATCATTACTAAGGTTTGGCGGCATGTATGTCATGAAGAGTGTCTTCATTGACATATAGAGTAATGAGTCTCAGGACGAGAACTGATATCACTTGGGCTAGACTCAGTCTAGTGAGAGTTGACACTTTGACCATACTCATAACCAAGTGGGGTATAGGATGGTGAAAGGATGAATTACACGGTAATTATCTATGGAAGGGTTCGTGATCTGGTTCGTGATGAATACATCAAACCGATTACTTTTCGGTCAATTGGGGGTCATGATGTGTTGCTAGATACCGCTCATGACTTGCTCAGATTAATTGTTAATCTAAGTGGCCAACATAACCGGGAACCTAAAGGGTCACACGCATAAGAGTGTTTCAGAGAATCTGTAAAATAGTTATTGGACAGAGTTCCAATTATGGAGAGCATTAGGATTAAATGGATCCCGATGAGATTGGGATATGTCCCGATGAGATCGCGACATCAATATTGCTAAGAAAGGTTTCAAGTCGCTTAAAGATCGGGGCCCAGAGGTCAGTAGGACCGACCCCAGTTTGACTGGACCGCTTAGTAATTGTATATATATGTTAATTAATTAAGTAATTAATTAATTAATATATATATATATATATATATATGTAAAAACGTGGAGGATAAAAGAAGGGAATGGAAGCTTCCAAAGTTGCTTAGTCATTAAGTTGCATTTAATGACAAAATGACAAAATAAAGGTGATAAAGTGTGATGCTCGTAGGTGAGGTGATGAGAGGATACGATCCTCATCTTTTCTTCATCTTATGAGAAGGTTTTGAAGAAAAACCTAAGGTCTCTTGGAGAAGTGATCTTCGTGGGTTAAAAGAAAGAAGAAAGCAAAATGGTTTTAAAAGCTTCTTTCTCCATCATTCTCTTCTTCATCTCCAAGCAAGTTTCTTCCTCCATCAACGTTTCCTTAAGCTCTCCAGGACAGAGGTAGGCTCTAGCAGGCTTTAATCTGTTCTAGCTATTCCCGGGTCAAAGGGGTTTGATCCGGTTAGATTTTCTGATCTCTGCTTGGATCACCTTTAGAGATAGTCTCTTTTGGCTATTTAGGTTGATGTCTTCATACCGATACGGATCCAGGATTCGGAAAGTCCTGGGAATAAAAATTTTTGTTTTCCGCTGTCGGTACATGTGATGTACCTCCCGGGATATTCCTACACGTCCCCCACTGAATACTGACTGAGCACTTGGGCAAAATACTGAATAACTGGAAAAGAGTCTCATATGCATTGTAGACACATGACTGATTGAATTGCAAATTGTTACATGCTACTGTGAACTGTTGCATAATACTGTAAACTGTGATATGATACTGTAAATGGTTATATGTTAGTGTAAATTGTTATTTGATACTGCAAACTGTTATAGACTACTGTAAATTGTTATGTAATATTGTTAATTGAATATTACTATGTCGTACTATATGCAATTTGCGTAATGCATGATTTGAGTGAACCATCGATGATGGTTTCTCACTGAGTTCGCAAACTCACCCAAAATTGCATCGTATTTTTCAGGACTGTTAGAGTAGATTTCTAGCTCCAGAGATAGTCTTTTTCGCCGTCTTGAGCGTCTTTGGAAAGAGAAAGCGGCACATGTGTCGGTCGGTGGGTTGGATTTTTGAGGATGACTTAGGATAGATGCTTGTATCAGTTTCCTTTGTGGTTTTGTTTAGGGGACTGATAGTCTTGTCTATTCTGCTACTGGATGACTGTACCAGATGATTATTTTGGATTTTAAAAGTTACTGATTTCTGATATTTGGTTTTATTTATTGCGATGCCTTGTGGATTATTAGTGGAATTTTCTGGTAGTGCACCTTTATCGTGAGATACGTGTCGGAGCGACCTTCGGGCATCCCGATGTGTACCCTACGGTGAGGGGGCGCTACATTAAGTGGTTTCAGAGCATAGTTTGGCATCTTTTGGGCATAGTGTACTTTAGGCTGGAATCACTGTAAGAATAGCAGAACTGATTGGAATTTTCTTGTCTGTTTTATGTCATTCGTCCTTGGAGATCGAGTTGAGTTACCAGCTGACCTGGAATCGGTAGGAGCTAGTAGGGAGTCTCCTGCGCCTCATTCAGAGGAGTTGCCTCCTCGAGTTCCTGTGAGACAGGAACAGAGATATGATCAATCGCGTGCGTGGCGGTGTTGACTTATGGCAAGATCGACCTGCGGAGGTCGAGGATGGCTAGAGAGGACTGAGAGAGTCCTCGATCAGATGGACTGTGACCCGGATGAGCATTTTGACTACGTGGTTTCTCTGCTACAGGGTCCTGCATATCAGTGGTGGAAGATTGTCCCGGGCAGTACCACCAGGCCTTGTACACTAACATGGGATGATTTTCTGAGGGCCTTCAAGGACAATTTCATGCCCAAGATCTATCTGGAAATGAAGTTCTGAGGAGTTCTTAGAGTCGAGAGGCGAGGCGATTGACCGTGGCCGACTATGAGGTGCGGTTCAACGAGTTAGTGGTCTATGCTTCTTCATTGGTGGCTATTGAGGCTGACAAGTGTCGGTGTTTCGAGGGCAGACTCAATCTGGAGATCCGTATCCTATTGGCCAGGTCTGATATGGGTAATTTTATTGAGCTGAGGGCTGCAGCAGTGAGGATAGAGCAGCTACTAAGATAGCGTGTGACTGAGACTGATCATGGGACCAAGCATAAGAGATCCAGTGACAGCCAGGGCAGTACTGGCAGAGGGTTCAGCAAGCGACAGAGTAGGCCCTTCCGATCTGCAGGAGGGGCTAGACAGACTGGTCATGGGTAGAGGGGCAGATTTGTACAAACTGTTAGTGGTGGCGGCAGTGCCAGAGTTTCAGGGCAGTCTGCTCCTTTATGTGAGCATTGTGGCAAGAGACACCGTGGAGAGTGTCGATGGCTATCTGGAGCCTGCTTGAGGTGTGGTTCGATGGACCACCTAGTGAGAAACTGCCCAGAGACTTTGGGAGCCCAGTCTACTATGATTTGGAAGATCAAAAGAATACCACGGTCCAGTGAGCCGTGGAGGTGGATCAGATGGAGAGGCCGAGGCCGAAGCGAGAGGGTCCACAAGTGAGATCAAAGGGTCTCGAAAGCAAAGCGGCGATCTCGTGCCGTGGTCTATGCCATGACTCGGCAGGAGGCCCAGGATTCCCCGGATGTTGTTGCGGGTATGCTTCTTATTTCTGGTTTTGAAGCATACGCATTGTTGGATCCTGGATCCACTCATTCTTTCATTGCACCGCATTTAGCATGTAGACTGCATGGGGATAGGTAGAGGTTACAGTATGGGTTAGAGGTGAGTACACCTCTAGGTAGTACGACTGTATTGGGAGAGGTCTGTATGGGGGGTCAGGTTCAGATCGATCGAGCAGTTTTGAGTGCCGATCTGATCGTTTTGCCTTTGAGAGAGATTGACGTGATATTGGGGATGGACTGGTTGACTGCACATAGGGCCATCATGGACTGTTATACCAAGGAGGTCGTATTGGAGTCTCCTGGTCAGCCCAGGGATGTGTTTCGAGGAGTTAGTCAGGCAATGCCAGCGAGGATGATATCCTTCTTGAGTGCCCTGAGATTGATGCAGGGAGGTTGTGAGGCCTATTTGGCTCACGTAGTGGATTCCAGAGTCAAGCAGAGATTGCAGGATGTTCCCGTAGTCAGGGATTTCCCATATGTGTTTCCCAAGGAGTTACCGGGATTGCCGCCAGAGCGAGAGACAGAATTTGAGATTGATCTCGTTCCCGGTACAGCCCCTATATCGATCCCTCCGTATAGGATGGCACCGGTGGAACTGAGAGAGCTTAAGGCTCAGTTGCAGGAGCTACTGGATAAGGGGTTCATTAGACCAAGTGTTTCACCATGGGGAGCTCCGGTACTGTTTGTGAAGAAGAAGGACGGGACACTGAGACTGTGCATCGATTATAGGCAGTTGAATCGGGTGACAATGAAGAATAAGTATCCACTGCCTAGGATTGACGATCTATTTGATCAGTTGCAGGGAGCTCAGGTGTTCACAAAGTTAGACCTGAGATCAGGTTATTACCAGTTGAGGATTGCAGAGGCCGATGTGCCTAAGAGTGCTTTCAGGAGCAGGTATGGGCATTTCGAGTTCCTAGTGATGCCGTTTGGGTTGACTAATGCCCCGACAGCCTTCATGGCTTTGATGAATAGAGTATTTCAGCCCTACCTGGATCGGTTCGTGATAGTGTTTATTGATAATATACTGGTTTACTCGAGGAGTAGACAGGAGCACGCTGAGCACCTGAGGATTATTCTGCAGGTCATGAGAGAGAGACAGTTGTTCGCCAAATTCACTAAGTGTGAATTCTGGCTTGATGAGATTGTGTTTCTGGGCCACGTGGTGTCCGGTGAGGGTATCCAGGTGGACCCTCACAAGATAGAGGCAGTTATGAGTTGGGAGATTCCGAGGAGTGTGCCAGAGTTGCGGAGTTTCCTAAGATTGGCTGGATATTACCGGAGGTTCGTCGAGGGGTTTTCGTTGATCTCCGCCCCTTTGACGAAGCTATTAAGGAAGAATGTACCGTTCATATGGTCTGAGGAGTGCCAGAAGAACTTTGAGGAGCTGAAACATCAGTTGACTACTACACCGGTGTTAGGCATTCCATTTGGGACTGGAGGCTTTGTGGTTTACAGTGATGCCTCGCATCAGGGATTGGGATGTGTATTGATGCAGCATAGGAGAGTTATAGCGTATGCCTCGAGACAGTTGAGGTCTCACGAGGTGAATTATCCAGTGCATGACTTGGAGTTAGCAGCAGTTGTATTTGCTCTGAAGATCTGGAGACATTATCTGTATGGTGAGACGTTCCAGATCTTCACTGATCATAAGAGTCTCAGATATCTGTTGAGTCAGAGAGAGCTCAATCTAAGACAGAGGAGATGGATAGAGTTACTGAAGGACTATGACTGCACGATTGAATATCATCCAGGGAAGGCCAATGTGGTGGCCGATGCACTAAGTAGGAGGTCGCATGGCAGTGTAGCTCAGGTTCAGGTTTCGAGGTTACCTGGTCTGATTCAGTTGAGAGCTCTTAATGTACAGATGGATTTGGGTCAGGATGGAGCTCTGATTGCTAGTCTGAGGCTGAGGCCGATGTTGCATGACAGGATCCGGAGAGCTCAGGATCAAGACCCAGTGTTAGTGAGACTGATTGAGAGAGTCCAGGCAGGTACTGATTCAGAGTTTGAGTTGAGAGATGGGACATTATGGATGAGACAGAGACTGTGTGTGCCTGATATTGATGAATTGAGACGTGAGATTCTGGAGGAGGCACATGTAGCTGCCTATGCTATGCATCCTGGTACGACCAAGATGTATCGTACTCTAAGACAGCATTTTTGGTGGCCTGGTATGAAGAGGCAAGTGGCAGAGTATGTTTTCAGGTGTCTGATTTGCCAACAGGTTAAAGCTGAGCACCAGGCTCCAGTGGGTAAGTTGCATTCGTTGCCCATTCCGGAGTAGAAATGGGAACTAATTACCATGGATTTTGTGATGGGATTGCCTAGGACACCGAGGCAGCATGATGCTATCTGGGTCATAATGGACCGATTGACTAAATCGGCTCACTTCTTACCAGTGAGGGAGAGTAATACTCTCGATCAGTTGGCCCAGAAGTATGTGACAGAGATTGTACGGTTGCATGGGGTTCCGTTGTCGATAGTCTCAGACAGGGATCCCAGGTTCACCTCGAGATTCTGGAAGAGCCTACAGACTGCTATAGGTACGAGGTTGAACTTCAGTACTGCATTTCATCCTCAGACAGATGGACAGAGCGAGAGGACGATTAAGACTGTTGAGGACATGCTTCGAGCTTGTGTATTAAAATTTAGAGGATCATGGGATCAGTATTTGGCACTGATCGAGTTTGCATATAATAACCAGTATCAGAGTAGTATTGGGATGGCACCATATGAGGCCTTGTATGGGAGGTCGTGTCGATCGCCACTGTATTGGGATGAAGAGGGTATGAGATCGATTGAGGGTCCCGAGCTGATTCAGGACACAGTGGATAAGGTAAAGTTGATCAGGAGTCGCATCAAGGCGGCTCAGATGCATGTAAAAGCTATGTGGATCAAAGATCGGCGAGAAATGGAGTCTGATATAGGTGATAGAGTGTTTCTCGAGTGTCTCCTTGGAAAGGAGTACCGAGATTTGGCCGTAGGGCAAGTTGAGCCCTCGGTATATCGCCTCATATGAGATCCTTGAGAGGATAGGACCGTTGGCTTCTGATTGGCGTACTGAGGTGAGATGTCCGGATGCATGGCGTGTTTCATGTTTGTATGCTCCGACGGTACCGTTCAGACCCGACGCATGTGATTCTGGCTTAGGAGATTAAGGTAGCCAGTGATTTGACCTATGTTGAGGAGCCGGTACAGATTATTGAATCACGGGTCAAGCAGTTACAGAACAAGGTGATTCCATTGGTGAAAGTCCTTTGGAAGAACCACTCTTCTGAGGAAGCTACATGGAAAACTGAGGAGCATATGAGGAGTCAGTATCCTCATTTATTCGATCGGACAGGTATTAAATTTTGAGGACGAAATTTTTATTAGGAGGGGTGAATTGTAACATCCTGCTACTGTTAGCAAGGGTATTATGGTAATATTGGGTCAGACTGATAGGTTTCATTGCATTCACTGATTGAGCATGCTACTGGCCTCTAATTATAGAGGAACTGGTTTCTGGCATATGCATATATTCATAGGTACATGCATTCATGATTTTTCGGCATTTTTAATTATGATTATGAATTGATTGGATTGTGAACTGGAGAATGACTTAACTGACTGAAATATGATCAATCGAGAAATTAGGAGTAATTAAGCTCGAATGATTGATTTAGAATAGTTTAAGAGTGATTGACAATTGATAGTGGCTTATAGGAAATTTTTTGAGAATTAGGCAAAAATGCGGATCGAAAATTTCAGTGGTCGATCGATCGATTGTATAATCTTGAAAGAATTGTCCAATGGCAATGGAAAAATTAGGGTTATACTGCTAGGAAATAAATATGTTGAGCCATTGAAACTTTGAGACTGAAATTTGGACTGAGTTGGAGACCTTTGTCTATAAATAGTTAAGTTTGAATGTGGGAAATTACCAAGGCATTTCTTCTTCTCTCCACGGTGATCTTGATCTCTTCCATTGGTGAGGATTCTTGATCTTTCTATGGTTTTCTTCTCATTATGCTAGCCTAACTGGTTTATTGTGATTGATGAAGGTTGAGAAGGATTTGGGTGGGTTATCGTTAAGTTTGAAAGATTTTAGGGTTACGGTGATTTTGAGAAATTTGTGGATTGATCTTGATTGGTAAGTTTTAATGGCTTTAATGTTGTTATTACTGGTTGTTTGAGTGTTAATGGCATTTATTGGGTTAGATTGAGTAGTTAGGGTGTTAAATGTTGAGTTTAAATAGCATAAATGGCGGAAAATCGGATCGGAGAAGACGAAGTCGCCGCAGCGTCATGACGTCTGCGAAGTGGCCTCATGACGACGAGCATTGCATGCTCGCCTTCTGAAGCGAACCAGATACCGCATGCGAGCGGATGATTATCGCGCAGCGTCGAGGCAAAAGTGAACGTCGCGGCGAGGGAATTGGGAGCTGCACGCCGTGGCGAGCGACCCGCATACGACGCGACGAGAGTCGCAAGGTCGCGGCGAAGGGGCTTTTCTGATTGGATTGAGTTTAGTCTATTGGGTATAACTTATGATATAGACCTCCGATTAAGGTGATTCTCGATTCTTTATGATCTAGAGAAAGAGGTCTACAATTGAGGATAATTATGAGAGTTAGAATTTAATTTAAGTGGTATTGATTTATCGAGATTAAGGCCAATTATGGTTCATAGTGCGACCTGAATATTGAATTGAGACAATTGGAGTTTTAACTGGGATTTTCAATAGAGGTTTTGACCTAATGGTTATGGAATTGCTATAGGGAACTGTTATAGGAAATATTGAATTGAGGAAATTGAATTGAATTTTAGGATTGGATCAATTATTGTCGATCAATTGAGCGAAGAGTTAGAATGAGGCATCAGAGTTCAGAATTGGGTTTTAGCGCCGGAGGAAATCGTGAACATGCATTGTACATAATTTCACTGAGACATATGCATTACTGAATCGTTTTATTGAGCACCTAGTAATGGGACTGTATTTTACTGTTATAGAGGCGTCGTTGGATCGTCATTCCACGAACATTCTTTGGAACTTCGAAAGAGCTTCGGAAGTTACGGTGAGTAACCTAGTTGGTTTCTCAAATTCCTAACTGTTTAAATGTTCAATGTGAATTACTTGCCACTGTGAAATTGCATGATTTCTGAAATGTACATGATCGAATGACATGTTTCTACTGTATGGGATTGAACCACTGTATTGGATTGGATTACTGTATGATACTGAGGAATGTAATACTGGGCTTTTATAGCCGTACACTGTAGATTACTGAACATTGAATTACTGAACACTGCATTGCATGCATAATTGCATGATCAGATAATGGAATGTGACCCAAGTTGCTATTATCACTGAAAAGAGCCTCGAGATTGAACATCAGATCGACCGACCTCGAGCCCAGGGGAGAAATCACGACGCGCCCCCATCTGAATCTTGGTGAGCACTTGGGCACAATACTGAATAACTGGAAAAGAGTCTCATATGCATTGTAGACACATGACTGATTGAATTGCAAATTGTTACATGCTACTGTGAACTGTTGCATAATACTGTAAAGTGTGATATGATACTGTAAATGGTTATATATTAGTGTAAATTGTTATTTGATACTGCAAACTGTTATAGACTACTGTAAATTGTTATGTAATACTGTTAATTGAATATTACTGTGTCGTGCTGTACGCAATTTGCGTAATGCATGATTTGAGTGAACCATCGATGATGGTTTTCACCGAGTTAAATAAACTCACCCAAAATTGCATCGTATTTTCAGATTGTTAGAGTAGATTCTAGCTCAGGAGATAGTCTTTTCTCGCTGCAGTCTGGCGTCTTTGGCAAGAGAAGCGATGGCACACAGGTCGGTCAGCTGGGTTGGATTTTTTAGGATGACTTAGGATAGATGCTTGTATCAGTTTCCTTTTTGGTTTTGTTTAGGGGACTGATAGTCTTGTCTATTATGCTACTGGATGACTGTACCAGATGATTATTTTGGATTTTAAAAGTTACTGATTTATGATATTTGGTTTTATTTATTGCGATGCCATGTGGATTATTAGTGGAATTTTCTAGTAGTGCACCTTTATCGTGGGATACGTGTCGGAGCGACCTTTGGGCATCCCGATGTGTACCCTACGGTGAGGGGGCGCTACAAAGCCAGTGCTTGTAATGGACTCTTCTTCTTCTGGTTCAAAGAAAAAGAACCTAAAGAAGAAAAAGTCTAAGAAACCAAAAGGAAGTGTAGCCAAAAAGAAAACCAAAGAAACTGTACCAAAAGGAACTTGCTTCCATTGTGGCAAGACTGGCCACTAGAGGTGAAACTGTAAAGTCTATCTGGAATCCTTGAAGCAAAAGAAGGCATCAGATGCCTCGACTCCTTCAGGTATGTTTGTCATTGAGGTTAATACTGTTTCTGATTATAACATATGGGTATTAGATACTGGTTGTGGCTCACACATATGCAATAATATGCAGGGCCTCAAGGACGATGAGCGACTTCATGAAGGAGAACTAGACTGCGTGTAGGAAATGGAGCAAGAGTTCTTGCATTAGCTTTAGGCACTTTTTTTCACTCCCGGTGGGCTTGTAATTAAAGCTGGATGAATGTTATTTTGTACTGCTTTAACAAAGAACATATTATGCATTTCTTGTTTAAATAGAGCTGGTTTCCATTTGACTTTTAATAGCAATGGTTGGTCTATTAGTTTGAATGGAATGCTTTATGGTACTGGTACATTATACAATGGAATTTACATATTGGATATGTCACATCCAATTATGAATGTCAATGACACGAAAAGACGTAAACGAGATAATTTAAAATCAACTTACTTATGGCATTGTCGCCTTGGCCATATAAATGAGAGACGCATAGCTAAGCTCCATAAAAGTGGTAATTTAGGGTCATTTGATTATGAATCATATGACACATGTGAATCTTGTTTATTAGGCAAGATGACTAAGTTACCCTTTAAGGGAAAGAGTGAACGAGCGACTGGAGTATTAGACCTAATACATTCAGATGTATGTGGTCCGATGTCCATCCATGCTAGAAGTGGTTGTCTTTACTTCATTACTTTTATCGATGATTATTCTCGATATTGGTACCTATATCTGATGAGATACAAATCTGAAGCATTTGAAAAGTTCAAACAATTCAGAAATGAAGTAGAAAACCAACTTGGGAAATGTATCAAGACATTACGATCCGATCGTGGTGGGGAATACTTAGACCAACAATTTTTAGATTATCTCAAAGATAATGGGATTTTATCTCAATGGACTCCACCTTACACACCACAGCATAATGGTGTGGCTGAAAGGAGAAATCGAACCTTGTTAGACATGGTACGGTCGATGATGGGCTTTGCAAAGTTACCAAAATCCTTTTGGGGGTATGCACTCGAGACATCTGTTTATTTGTTAAACAGAGTTCCATCAAAGACAGTTGATGTTACTCCATATGAGATGTGGACTAACAAAAGACCCTATCTTACTCATTTGAAAGTTTGGGGTTGTCCTGCTTATGTGAAGCGGATACAGTCATATAAACTTGATGCAAAGTCTGACAAATGTTTGTTTGTAGGATATCCTAAAGAAACAATGGGATATCAATTCTACCTTGCTGAGGAACAAAAGGTATTTGTTTCAAAGCATGCTGTCTTTTTAGAGAAAGAATTTCTTTTACAAGAAGACAGTGGGAGCAAAATTGAACTTGAAGAAGTTCAAGATGCTCGAACAGACGCAGATCAACTGCCTGAACTTGAAACTGTGACTCATACAGATGAAGTAACAGTTCAACCTTCTTCAACACAAGAAGTTCGTAGATCACGTAGGATACGCTCTATTCCCGAGAGATATGGGTTTCTCATGAGTGAATAGAATGATGTATTGCTCATAGAAGATAATGAGCCCACTACCTATGAAGAGGTTCTGAAGAGTTCAGAGTCTGAGAAATGACTTCGTGCCATGAAGGCAGAAATAGATTCCATGTATGAAAACCAAGTATGGACTTTGGTTGAGGCACCCGAAGGAATAAAACCCATAGGGTGTAAATGGATTTTCAAAAAGAAAACCGACATGGATGGTAATGTGATTACCTATAAAGCAAGGCTTGTGGCTAAAGGTTTTTGTCAAAGACAATGAATTGACTATGACGAGACCTTCAGCCCAGTATCAATGCTTAAATCCATTAGGATACTCCTAGCCATTGCCACTCATTATGATTATGAGATATGGCAAATGGATGTGAAGACAGCTTTCCTAAATGGAAATCTAATGAGGATGTGTATATGACACAACCAGAGGGCTTCACCTTCTATGATGGTGAAAAGGTATGCAAGCTTCAGAAATCCATCTATGGACTGAAACAAGCATCCAGGAGTTGGAATATCCGTTTCGATGAGGTAATCAAAGAGTTTGGTTTCTCACAAAATCCGGATGAACACTGTGTGTATAAGAAGGTTAGTGGGACTGCAATCGTATTCCTTGTGCTATATGTAGATGACATATTATTACTAGAAAACGATGTCTCTATGCTACAATCTGTGAAGATTTGGTTATCCAAATAATTTGCCTTGAAAGATCTTGGTGAAGCAACTTATATCCTTGGGATAAAGATCTATAGAGATAGATCAAAAAGATTGCTTGGTCTTTCACAATCAACGTATATAGACAAGATGTTAAAGAGGTTTAGCATGGAGCAGTCTAAGAGAGGGTACATTCCCATGACTCAGGGGATAACACTCTCGAAATCTATGTGTCCTAAGACACAAGATGAGAGGATGTGCATGAATATGATCCCGTATGCATCTGCAGTAGGATCTATCATGTATGCTATGCTATGTACAAGACCCGATGTATCATATGCTCTAAGTGTTACGAGCAGATACCAATCGGATCCTGGTGAGGGTCACTGAGTGGCTGTCAAGAATATCCTCAAGTACTTGCGAAGAACTAAGGATGTTTTCTTGATATATGGAGATGGAAATCTAAAAGTGAGCGGGCATACAGATGCTACTTTTCAATTTGATAAGGATGATTCTAAATCTCAATCAGGTTATATATTCATACTGAACGACGGGGCGGTCAGTTGGAAGAGTTGCAAACAAGAGACAACTGCCGATTCAACAACTGAGGCAGAGTACATTGCCGCTTCAGACGCAGCAAAGGAAGTAGTTTGGATTAAGAAATTTATTTCTGAACTTGGTGTGGTTCCTAGCTGTGATGGGCCCATACAGTTGTATTGTGACGTACTCCGCACGTACTCCGCAGATATCATCTGATTAGGGAGATCATTGGTCGAGGTGATGTCCAGATAGAGAGAATTCCCACTGAGCAAAATATTGCTGATCCGTTGACAAAGCCATTATCACAGAAGAGCTTTGATTCTCATGTACTCGCCTATGGTATTAGATATCAAGGCGATTGGCTTTAAGTCAAGTGGGAGATTTTGTTAGAGTAGTGCCCTAAAGGCAATCACCTTTAGCGCGTTTTGTACAAAGTTGTGTACAGACTTTATAAATAAATAAAGAAAGGCATATTTCATTAATTTGGTGTTCATTATTTATGAATTGATATTGATCTATAAACAAATTAATGAAGTCCATGATATATGACATAGCATGAAGGAAATTGTGATGTGATCATACTACTGAGATTCCTATCATATGCAATTATGTCAGTATCTAAATTATCCCTAGTCATAGGATTACTGAAACTGGACATCGTTAATCCGGAGAGACTAGCACATGTCAAGCTCCTTGATTTGATCAAGCAGTGGATCTCAGAAACTGTAAATATGAGATGTTTAGGTTTGAGATGTGAATGCTTACTAGAGGTAGTAAGTTCATTGGATGACCTACTATGAGGTCAGCACATAGATGTCCTATTCTAATGTCAGTGATGATCTCATCATAGCAATGATACAAGTATCCTTAGACTTGAGGTACTCAATGATATCTTGGATACTGATTCTGTGCTTTGACTCCATTCCTTGTTTCCTTACAGAGGTCGTTCATAGGATGGTGATTAGGTACAGCTTGAGGTATTCGAAGGTAATTGAGTAGCCAATAGAGGATTCATCACTTCTGTGATAGCAGAAGATGATACCCATGGCCTCCTGTCAGGGTCATTACTTGGAAATCTCTGGCCGGAGTACATATGTCATGAAGAATGCCTTCATTGACATATAAAGTAATGAGTCCCAAGACGAGAACTGATATCACTTGGACTAGATTTGATGTAGTCAGTCTAGTAAGAGTTGACACTTTGCCCATACTCATAACCAAGTGGGGTATAGCATGGTGAAAGGACGAATTGCACAGTAATTGTCTATGGGAGGGTTCGTGGTGAGCATGGCTTCAGTCTTCAAACCAATTACTTTCCGGTCAATTGGAGGTCATGATGTTTTGCTAGACACCGCTCATGACTTGCTTGGATTAAGTGTTAATCTAAGTGGCCAACATAACCGGGAACTTAATGGGTCACACGCATAAGAGTAACTCGGAGAATTCGTAAAATAGTTTTGTATAGAGATTCATTATATGGAGAGTAATAGAACTAAATGGATCCCGATGAGATTGGGATATGTCCCGATGAGATCGCGACATCGATATTGCTGAAACAGGTCTTCGATGTTTTTTTCATACCGGGACCCGATAAGACCGACCTCAGTGTGACTGGACCACCTCAGTATTTATATATATATATATATATAATTTACGTGGAAGGATGAGAAGCTTTGTCAAAAATTTCATTTAATGTCTTTTAGCCTTGTCAAAAGTATTATTTAATGGCTTTAAATGAAAAGGACAAGATGTCTAAAAGACAAAAAATGCTAAAGGAAGGTAGATGGCCGTGAATTATATAGAGAGCCTTTAACAAGTTAAAATTTTTAGAAAAAAGGTTTTAAATCCGAAGCTCTCCTCTCTTCATCATCTTTCTTCAAGCTTCATCATCTTTCTTCAAGCATCATCATCTTGTGCTCTCCAAGAATAAGGTAAGAGCTAGCACTCTCTTCTTTATTCTAGCTATTTCCGGATCAAAGAGTTTGATTCGGTTAGGTTTTCCGATCTCTGCGTGGATACCGTTAGAGACGGTCTCCTTTGGTCGTTGTGGTTTGAGAATTATGGTACCTCTTTGTATAGACACATAGATCTTGGACTTCGGGAACGTCCCGGAATAATTTTTTTTGTTTTTCCGCACCGTGTATATGTGATGCACGCACCGGGATTTTCCTACACATACAATTTCTAATTAATTGAATTAGATTTCCTAATTAATCATTCCAATAAATACATCTTAAGATTTTAATTTTAAAATGTATTTTCTCATTAATGATATGCAAATGTTTGTAGCACCCTTCAATATAAACCTAACTTAATGACTTTTAACACAAATTGTGTTAATATTTAGCTCATTAGTCATTATACCTAAAATATTAATTAAAACATTAAGAAGTTAGTGATGTTACACTCTCATTTAATGACTTATAGTTTTATTCAAATGAAATATTAAGTAATTTAAATAAAATTATAAATATTTTGTGTGTGTGTGTGTGTGTGTGTCTATATATATATATATATTTTTTTATGTCACAACTTTATATTATAACAACATATGATTATGATTTAATAAAGTTATTAATTTATCAAATATTAAATTACAAAATATTTATATTTATATTTATATTTATAATATTTTATGAAAATTTTATGAAATATTATGTGCTTTTAACAATATAAGGATGAGAAGGATTTAAAGTAAAGCTTATATCAAGGTTTCAAGTAAGGAATTACTCTTCATGATATTTTAATTAGAGTGACTTAGGAATAAATCTTCTAATATTAGAATTTATATAGGAGAAAATTATGAATATAAATTTAGATTAATTAGAATATAATGATATTAGAAAAAAAGTAAAAGAACTATTTTGAAAGTAATAAAATAAATAATTTATAAAACATACCAAAAATATTTATAAAATGTATTCTAGTTCTAACAAAATAATAGCTATTTTCAATATAATATAATGTACTTATTTGTTTTATAACTCAATTACTTATATATTATTTTGGAATTGATAAATTAGGAATAATAAAGTGATTAATTCATTTTAATATTAATATAAATACATATATGCATAATGCATATATTGTCTAATATGAAAATAAAATAAAAGTTTAAATGTGTTAAGATTTATTATCATATTAATTAATTTCTTTTAATATGTGTAATAAAAAGAAAAATTTACAATGATTATTTAATAATGGATATAATATGAAAAGACAATAATATTTAATAAACGTATTTTAAAAATCATATAAAAGAAATATAATAATTTATTAAACAAGTAAAAATAATATTTGAAATAAATTCATTGGATAATAACTTTTTATATTTACATTATAATTAATTGTTATAATAAAATTACAAAATTAAAATTAAATTGACTTGTTTGTAGGAAATAATTATGACAACATTATCATTGATACATATTTTAATAAATATAAATTGGTTCATATTTGATATCTTTTATTATATATGTATATTGTATAATTTATAGGTAATTTCATCTTACATTTTACTATAAATGTTTATGCTATAATTTATAATTTATGAATTTTAAAAAATAACTATAACTTTTGAAATTATCTCAAAATAAATATATAAAAATTTAAAAATATTAAACGACCGAGTCGATTGAGGCTCGACGAGCTGCACGTGGCTCGGGTGGGCTAGTTGACCTCTACCCAACCATGAGCCACTGGCCATTTTGGCCCTCTCAAGCCGCCAAGCCCGCCCAGGCCCAATCCGACCCTTTGACAAGCCTAAAGAGTGTTGAGAAAAGAAAGAACTCAATAGGAAGTTGAGGGGGCTTATCTAGCAAAGGTCTCATCTTTAAAAGGAAAAGCTCAATCTTAATATGATATTTGCAAAAATCCTGGTCATGATGAATACAATTGTTGGTATAAGAGAAAACTTCAATGTTTCAAGTGTAAACAGTTTGAGCATATACAAAGGAATCATAAGAATAAGATTGAAAAAAGCGTCAATTTGTCACATGTTGCTGAAGAAGAAGAAAAATTGTTTTAACATTGGTGAAAAGTGCAGCGAGAAGAAGATTTTGGAGAGAAGTGCTCTAACCATTGAAAGGTGATGTGAAGTACATCATTAGGTGCAAGAAGTCTTATAACTTTGAATCAAAAGGGAATGTTGGAGAATAATTCAAAGTTGTTAAAAATATGGTCCTATTTTTTCTAAGTTTGTTATTTCTTTAGTTTATTTGGTCAAAATAGTTTAATTTAGTGGGATTGTAGGCTTAGGTTGTTGAGTATTTATCTCATAAATTTGTTTGCCTGTAAGCCTATATATATAGGCATATCTATTTTCAATTTTTTAATATAAATATTAAAATGTCATAAATAAAGCCTAAATATTAGGAATATTATCTACCTCTTTTGTATTATGTTTTTTTTGATAATTTCTGGTTCTAAAACCTAACAGATTATACTAGATAAAGTGCTAGTTAAGTATTTGATTCTTGCTTTAACTACCTTGATTTGAACCCCAGACTAAACACCTTAGAAGACTGACAAGCCACGAAGATTTTAAAGGGTGCCCATTAGAAATCCAAATTGATGCAAGTATAAGACGTGGTGATAAAGTATTAAAGTGGGAAAGGTTATTCTACTTTTCTTATTCGCAAAACCCAAATATATACAACTTGTTGCAATGGTAAAAGCTAAATCTAAACTTGAAATTGTGCTATGGACAAGGAAAGAATAAGCTAGTCAAATATATTATACATATCAAAATATATGCAGGATATGTATAGCTATATATACAACTAATACTGCCCCTCAAGTTAGAGCTTGTAGATTTAAAATGTCCAGCTTGTCTTGTAATTTGGGAAACTAATCTTTGCTTAAAGATTAGTAAGAATATCACAGCTTTATCATGAGTTGAGATAGGATGAAGTGGAATGATCCCTTGTCAAAGTTTCTCACGATTGATGTGGTAATCTATTTCAAAATATTTTGTCCATTTGTGGAGTACGGGGTTGGCAGTGATCTAGCGAGCAGCTTGGTTATCACAGTAAAAAATTGTATGAGTAAGGAAAGTAAGACTAAGATCTTGAAGCAATGTGTTAAGCCATACAATTTCATGAGTGGTCAAAACCATAGAGTGATATTCAGCTTTAGTGGAGGAGTGAAAAATGGTGGATTTCTTTTTTACTTCTCCATGAGATCAGACTAAACCTGAGAAAAATACGAAAGCCTGTAATGGAATGCCTCGTCATTACACAACCAACCCAATCTGAATAACTATAAGCTAATAGTTGTAATTACCTTTTGGATGATAATAAAATCCCCTGGCCTGGACTTTTCTTCATATATAGCAATAATCTATGAGCAATGTTTAGGTGAGGCTTGCGAGGTTGGTGCATGAATTGACTTATAATATTGACAGTGAAAGTAATGTATGGTCTTATAATAGTGAAATAAATGAGTCCTTCAATAAGTCGTCGATAGAGAGAAGGATCGGGAAGCAAGGCACCTTGCTGTTATCAAGTTTGAGGTATTGCTCCATAGGAGTTTTACCTATATAAGAACCAATAACACTAGTGTCATGAAGTAGGTCTAGCACATATGTTCGTTGGCTTAGCTAAATTTCTTCACATGAGTGGTCTACTTCAATGCTAAGGAAATACTTGATAGGTCCTAAATCTTTGACACGGAACTTGCTAAAAAGGGAATTCTTAACATTAAGAATATCATTATAATGATTAACTGTAATCACACTATCATTAACATAAACTAAAATAAACGCATATTAAGAACCATTTTGTAAGATAAAAAGGGAATGATCAGTATGAGATTGGATAAAACCAATAGATAATAATGTTAAAGAAAATTTTACAAACCGCTTGCGAGATGCTTTCTTTAAGCCATAGAGGGATTTGTTGAGTTTACAAACTATATCTTTCTTTTCCTTTCGAGGATGGTCAGGTGGTAAGAGCATACATACAAGAGGCATGATGTAGAAAGACATTTTATACGTCAAACTGATGTAATGGCTAATTCTTGATGGCAACAACGACTAACCAGATTCGATCATTTGCTAATTTGATAATAGGGCAAAAGTTTTGTAGTAATTTATGCCTCAAGTTTATGTGTATCCTTTTGCAACTAATTGTACTTTATAGCATTCAATGCTTCCACCAGACTATCGCTTTATCTTGTAGACCCATTTGCAGCCGATGGGTTTTTGATGAGATGGTAAGAGAACAAGAGACCAATTGTTAGCATTTTCTAATGCATCAAGTCCAACGTTCATTGCATTTTTCCATTTAGGAACCCGCATAGAATGTGAAAAGGCAATAGGCTCTACAACAGAAGATAAAGAACTGAGAAATGAAAAATGTGCATTATAAAATTTGTCATAAGATAAAAAAAAGTTATGTAAAAGGAATATTGCCTATAGATGAAGAGTTTTGAACATTATAACAATGGTAATCTTTAAATTATTTGGTGGGTGAGTTTCTCGAGAGGAACGACGTAAAGAAGGACCGATATGGGTTGTTTCAAGAGTAAGGGCGTCAATGTGAGGTATGTTTTCAGGTGTTATAATGGGGGTTATAGGAGTATGGTCTTGAGGTGGTCTTATGGATGTGGTTGTTTAGTTATTATTGGTGGGTATACTAAGATCATTAATAGGTTTTACTAAGGGTAAAGATGATATTATAGGCAAGAGAGTGCCAACATCCAATGACTTGCAAGGAAAAACTCTTTCATGGAAGGTGACATCACGGCTAAAATAAATCTTTTGAGTTTGAACATCAAAACTTTTGTAGCTCTTTTGAGCAAAGGGGTATATAATAAAAATGCCAAGATGACCACATTTATCAAATTTATGTTGGATATGAGTATTTTGTTCGAAGAATAAACAACCAAAAATGCATAAATGCATATAAGCAGGCAATTTATTAAACAATAATTCGAAAGGAGTTTTACTATTGAGCACCATATGTGGATGTCGATTGATTAAATAAGTTGAAGTGAGGATGTATTCACCTTAAAATTTTAAGGGTAAATTTGCTTGAAAATGAAGTACACGAGCAACATTAAGTAAATGATGATGCTTTCGCTTAACTACATCGTTTTACTGAGGTATATAGGTATAACTATCATGATGTATAACACCAATAGAGGTTTAAAAAATCATTGCTAATGTGATTGAAAAATTTTGAATTATTATTAGTGGTAATTTGTCTAATAGAGACATTGAATTGTTTTTCAATTATAGTCAAAAATTTTTGGAGGTAATAGCAAGTCTGAGATTTTTGTTGCATTAAATATACCCATGTGATGCAAGAATAATCATCTACAATAGTTAAGAAATAACGTGCACCAGTAATAAAAGGAGTATTGTATGGTCCCTAAAAATCAACATGAATTAAATCAAAACAAGCAATAGATTTGGTAACACTATGATTAAATGGTAAACAAATGTGTTTGGATAAAGGACATATCCGAGAAGAGGGTAGAGTTGAGTTTATTTCAAGCTGGGGAAGGCATAGAACTACTATAAATAAAGAAGGGAGGGGAAGGCTTTTCTCGGATTTTGATCATGTCTAGAGAAGTTGCCTCAAGCTTAAGTTATTCCAAATCACCTTTTAATAACTATTGAAAATGAAAGTAGCCCGCTTCGGAATCACAGTGCTTTTTATAGCAATGATTATATCATCCACATATTGTAGATAGCATAGGTTATCCTTTTGATTCATAAGTGTCTGAATCTTAAGATCAAGCTGGTGAATAAAGTAAAGATATTCATTATAATCGGATAGAAGGGACACCCTTGTGTTTGAAAATGAAATGTTTGAGTCTAATTTAACAAACTTTGATGAAATATTGGTACTTAGATGACCAAGTTGCCAATGCCACAAATCCATATCATGAGAATTTGAGGTAAAAGACGTGAAAATGGTGGACTTTTTATCAAGATAATAAAGTCCTTTATGTTCTTTACCCGTGTGAATCACTTTCTTAATTTTTAGGTCCTGAAACATATAATAGTTAGGAAAAAAACTTAACACTATAATTAAGATCCTTAGTGATTTTACTGATAAATGACAAATTGAATTTAAAGGAAGGAACATATAAAATATCTTTTAATATCATGTCCTTAGTGAGCTTATAGGATCTAATTCAAGATATGGAAACATTATCACCATTTGGTAGTTTTATCGGTGGGTCATAATAAAGCTTTGTAGTATTTAAAAAATTTAAATCATAAGTCATATGATCTATGCAACTAGAATCTATAACCCAATTATTAGTTTGAGAGGAAATATTTGAAGCCATACCTGTAAAGTTGACTAAAGGATTAAAGATGGTTGATTGAATAAGAGCAAGTAGTTGCTGAACTTGTTCTTGAGTGAATGGTAAGGTTGTTGAATTATTTATAGTGTTATCAGCAATGACAGCGATTGGTTTATTGGCAACTTCATGTTTGGTTAAAGCCCGATTTTGTTGATAGTTTGGGTTTCCAGGTTTCTTTCGACATCTTAATTCAGAGTGCCCATCAAGTCCACAGTAATCAAAATGTTATTGTATCCTATCTGGATTAAGAGTGCCCATCAAGTCTACAGTAATCATAATGTTATTGTATCCTATCTGGATAGTAATTTGGATTCTGGGCTTCTTTTGACATCTTGATTATGAATTCCCATCAAGTCCACAATAATCACAATTATATTTTGGCTTACCACGTGTTTTGTTTTGTTGATTGTGGAAGGTGGCTAGAGTAGGTTGTTCTTGATGATTGACTAAATTTGTTGTATAAACATATCATTGTCTTTCTTCCTACTATAAGAGAGTAAGTTTTAGAAACGTTAGGAAATGAATTCATAATAATTATTTGACTCTTAACAATATTATAAGATTCATTAAAACATATAAGAAATTGAATCAAGCAATCTCTTTATTGGAGATTTTTAATCTCATGTATACTGCCACAACTGCAAGATGGATAATTGTTGTAAGAGTTCATCCCATAAACCCTTAAGAGTAGTGTAGTATATAGCAATGCAGTCATTTTTTAACATATGATTGGCTATAGTTCTTTGTATTTCAAAGATTCGTGGAGCATTTTCTTGTGAAAATATTTCATGAAGATCAATCCAAACTTCATAAGCAATCTTCATATAAATAACACTATTGGCTATTTCTCTGATTATGACATTAAGAATCCATGAAAGTATCATGTTGTTGCAGCGATTTCAATGAAAAAAGAGCTGAGAGTTGGTAAGTGGTTTGCTAATTGTGCCATTGACAAACATGAGTTTATTCAATGCTTTTAAAGTTACAGTCATTGTTGTACACTAGGTGGGATAATTATCCCCGTTTAATTGATGGGTAACCAACATAGCTTCTAGACTGTTAGAGTGATGTATATAGTATGGTGAGGTGGGATCAAGTTCGGTAATAATGGATATGTCCGAGGTAACATTGTTGATGACAAAAGACGTAGAATTTTCTAAATTGTTCATGGTTGAGATGGAGAAATAATTCAAAAGGATAGCCCGTTATAAGGGGAAAAAAAGATGGGTGGCAGAGCGATATGAAGGAGAGAGGGGTGACTCCAAAGTGGAGTCTATCTCGAGAACTACTCTTTTTGCAGAACGAAGAATCTATATTGTCAAAGATTGAAGAAGTAGGGGCCTGATTTGGTGGTAAGACTAAGCTATTTAGTAAATTGAGTGACAACAAAGAAACAAGGGTTTTTCTCGATAACTTGGTGAAATAGATTGATTGAACAATTGAGTGATTAATGGGAAGTGGAAGAACTTTGCATTGTAACTGGAAAAGCAACAAAAAAAGAAAAGAAAACAAGACCAAAACAATAATCGAAGAACAAAGGCTGTTATAAAAGAGTCCAGATCTCCTATCCAATATTATGGTATCTTATTGTGTCCAATGAATCTCAGCCGTTTATTTATGTGGGTCTTGTATAAGTCCCGCGTGGGTCTCATAAAATAAATGGTTGATATTTTATGAGACAGAATAAGACAGGGTAATATTAGACAAAGAATCTTGGTTCGTTATAAAGAGGACAACCAGATGAGCTACAAAGAGTGGAACAAAAGTTTAAGTGACTCAGATACCATATTAAAGTGAGAAAAATTGTTCTACTTTCTTATTCCCAAAACCCAAATATATACAACTTGTTGCAACAGTAAAAGCTAAATCTAAGCCTGAAATTGTGCTATAGACAAGGAAAAAATAAGTTAGTCAAATATATTATATACAACTAAATATATGCAAGATAAGTACCACTATATGTACAACTAATATAGAGTTGGTGGCAAGTAGAGTCCTAATCCAGTAAAATTTGTGAATAGGTGATAAAGTTGGTTAGAGAGTTCTAATCCAATAAAATACACAAGTAAAATCAAATAAATTAATCTTTTGAATTTTATTTTATTGTTTTAAAAGATAATTTCAAGTAATTAATATCGTAAGAGGACTACAATATTATTATTTTTCTCCTTTTGATTTGTTCTTATAATTTTTATTTCTGCAAATTATTATTAAGTAAACCAAGGAGCAGAGTGTAAACTCCCTTACATTAGAGTTTAAAATTACTTGCTCATTAAATCAAATTTTCCTAGCTCAGTAACTGAGCTTCAGATTATAATGAGTCACATTATAAGAAAGGATTATAAAATCTGATCAGAACTCATCCATTAAGTTTTAGACCAAGGAACAAGAGACTTTGGGTTAAAGGGAGTGGATTGAATTAAAAAGTAATTGAAATTTGAATTATTTTGTGGGGAAAAGAACATGAGCAAATAATAGAAGTCAATTGGTGGGTCAAGGGGAGTGCCACTTAGTAAGAAGTTAAAGAAAAATCTTAGAGAGAGAAAGACTCGTGCAAATCTTAATCTTATGTTAATAATATTTAATTAGTCTTACGTGTATTTTATTGTTATTTTTTAATAAAATTGTAAGAATATTTTTTAAAAATTGATAACTTAAAATTATTTAAACTAGAAGAAGTCATGTCTTTTATGAAACCTTAATTTGATTTTAATAGGATAGGAACTTTTTATATTTAATCTTGGCTTATCATAGTGTAGTGATGCCAAAACGTTATTGACCCAATACCAATTCAAAGACCGTAAGAGCACTCTAGTGACCCGAAAATAAAGCAACTCCATAAAGAAGAATGCTTCTTCTTCTTTATCAGCATTATATAATCAAACCCTTTTAAGATACGTTCTGTATACGTATAAACAACACTGCCACTACACTAAGAGTTCGAAAAACAAACGCTTAGAATATGCTCCAAATCAGTGGTAGACATCAGCAGTTAAAAGCATCAGTAGTGCTTCATCTTTTCTTCTTGTTCTGAGTTGGAACTGAAAAGTTTTACCTCATGATAGAATCGGTTGACCAGTTCCCAAAAAGGTTCTAATGGCTCGTGGAATTGATGGTTAGTGATACTTGAAACTCTGCGTTGCCATGTTCATCTTGCTTCACAACTTCAGCTTCCTTCAGCGGGCATTCCTCAGCTTCAATACTCTTTCCCCAAAGGAGAATATACAGTCCAAGTATGACTAGGATTGACCCCAGAACACTGTTCACACAAAACAAAAGATGTTAGGGACGCATTTTACCGTCTCTAGTAGACGACAGTAGTCTGAAACTCAGGATCTTATACAGGACTGAAATTATGAAAGTACACAACCTTCCAAGGTATGTTTGTTCATGCAGGAAAGAGTAGTCCAACACTGCGGCAAATATCTGTGTCAATGGAGTGAACGCAGATGTGAACACCGGACCCTTTTGCTTTACACACCATGACATAACCACATAGGACAAGCCCGAACCCACCACGCCCTGTTGTCGTTGTTACACAAAATAGAAACATTTCAGGACTTCTGATTGATTCCAAAAGCTAAACCAAGGCCATGGGGACATTCATTTCAAGAACAAATCAAATGTTAACAGAGTTGAGATTACATACAGTATAAGTGATGGTTAAAATCTCTAACTTGTCTTTCAGAATCCACATACCAACGTCCCTTCTCATAATCAAAGTTACAAAGGCAGATTGAAATGCGCTGAAGAAAGACAAAATTGCAGTACTAGAATATTGGCAGGGATAGCTCTTGCCAATTTTGGCTTGCATTAGGAACCATGAAGCCCATGTAGTGCTGCCTGCCAATAAAAGCATAGAGCCAGCGATCCATCTCTGTGTCCCCTTCTCTACAGTCATAGTGTTGGGTCGTGAATGTGGATTGGTTATAGGGAATCCTTTGTAAAGGATCAGCAAGATAGCTCCACTCATGCATACAAGAGCACCTAACACTTTTGCTCTTCCAGTTTTGCTTTTCATGTTCACTGTTTCCTGGCTTAAAAAGTGGTATAGAAAATGATATATGTCTTCATCAATACGCTAAAACGAATATTTTGATGACGTGAAACAATAGTTTTTGACATATAATCTTACCCAAGTGGCAGTGCTAATAAGAAGGTAATTACAGGAACCATGTTGAGGAATGCACATGAGAACGTAGCAGAGGTGTACTTGAGTCCCAGAAGGAAGAGGTAATATGTAAGTGTTAACCTGGAAAACAAATTACTTCTCACAGGTTCTGACAGGACAGTACTGCAATTGTTCATTACTGAAATAACGTAATTCATCAACTGACCCTACTAAAGCACTGAAGAAAAGTTGGCATAAGATGCTAACTGTGAGCTTGGGCCTGCTTTTCCTGCAAGAAATATCAAATGATTGGCCAAGTAAAGCTGAGAACTGTTTAAAGAAATATTAACCCGTCCAGAGTACTTCTAAACTATGGAGAGCTTAGAAATGAACGAAAATGAAGAAACTCGTAGGCTATTGGATCATTGGTCAGTAGTTGTTACCTTTCCCAGTAATAGGCTACTGGAGCCAAGAAAATGGCAGCAATCGATTGTCGATATGTGATAAAAACCATATGGTTAAATCCTTCATCAAGAACTTTCTTGGTAAGCACGTTCAGAATCGAAAATCCAAAATTAACAGCTACCATAGCGAGAACAGGCCGCATTAGGTTATTGCTACCCATGTTGACTATACCAGATAGAGCGCAGTAGAGGTATTAGACTCTTGCTTGAACCACCTTGATTTGATTCTATATATAGACTAAACGCCCAGAAAGTGGTAGAAAACCAAGATGAAATACCCATGTTACATCATCACTTTAGGCAATTAACTTACCATATTATATTATCAAATTTGTTCCTTCTGCTATCTTTTTCCGGAACTTTTTCAGGAGTTGCAGAATCAAATGCTAAGCTAGTGCTTGTATACCTCAGATATTCACCATGAGTTTTTTAGTCCTAAATTAGGGTAATGACCCTCCAAAAGTTAAAGTGACCTAATGCTTCTCAAACTTTCTCCTTCTGTTTCCATCCTCCAAAAATATATGAAGGAAGCAAGAAGCATCTTCTCAAAGTAGGAGGCAGATATGACTCGAGCATCATGTATAGCATCCAGTACTTCTTTAAACAACAGATTTGAACAATTTCTTAATTTAGAAGTAATGTAAGAACAACATGTCAAATCTAAAGGAAAACAATTCTATAGGAAGCAATGAGATGCTAGTTACTGCAAACCCTGTAACCCGTCATTGAGGTTGGAGGAAGTTCTTTTCTTTCTACAGGTGTAAACTTTCTTTTGTGGGGAGCCTGCATGAGACTTTTAGCGGTCTAGGCGTGAAGACAATTGGGAAAGCCCTGGAAACATGTTGGCTCTTGGGAGCCTCTTTATTTGGGAGATCTTCATCATAAGTTTAGTGAGGAACATACTCGTAAGCCTTAACACTATACCCCAACTCAAAAATAGATGGAGTTTATATATTACTCCAATACAAACTATTGAAAGTACCAAAAATACTCCTGAATAATAAGTCAAAGATTCAAGACATATCTAACAAATCTTCACCTTTTATTGAATCTTCTCCCATATCTAAAAATTACTTCTCAAGCTCTACCATTGCCTACCCCATCTTGGGACTATTTGAAACTATTAACATTCACCAAATCCAAGCAATGCCTGAATTTGCTGTTAGGAACTAGTTGGTGAACATATCTGCTAGATTATGTTCAGCGCCAACTTTCTTCACCTTGATTCTCTTTTCTGAATGAATGAAGTGATATCTAACATTAATGTGTTTGGTCCGATCATGATGCACTTGATCTTTAGCTAAACATATAGCACTTAAATTGTTACAAAACACTATAGCTTGGTCCTGATATAGCCCAAGATCATTGACTAAGTCGTTCAACCAGATGCCTTCTTTAGCTGCTTTTGTCAAAGCCATATATTCTACTTTTGTAGTAGATAAGGCAACCGAAGGTTGTATAGTAACCTTCTAACTGACGATAAAACCATGAAATGTGAAAGCCAATCGTAGATCTTCTACCATCCAAATCTACAGCGTAATCAGAATCTGAATAACCAACAAACAAACAATCTGTATCACCTCCATATGTGAGACCAACATCAGTTGTTCCTCTTAGATATCGGAATATGCACTTCATTTCTTACCAATGCTCTTTCATAGGTTGACTCATATATTTACTCACAACACTAACCATTTGTGTAATATCGAGTCTAGTACATATCATAGCATACGTCAGACTTCCCACTACACTAGTGTATGGTACTCCAGTCATATACTCCAACTCTGCTTCTGATTATGGTGCAAAATCGATAGAGAGATGAATATTTGCGGCTGAAGAAGTATTTAAAGGCTTTGTTGTACTCATCCCAAATTTAGATAAATTTTCTGAATGTAACTCTTTTGTGACAAAAAAGTTTATGTTGCTTTCAATCCTTGTAAATCTCCATTCCCAAAATTTTCTGAGTTGTGCCAAGATCTTTCATATCAAATTCTGCACCAACAAGTTGTCTTAGCTTCAAAATTTCTGACATGTTTTGAGCCACAATGAGCATATTGTCTACATACAATACCAAGTAAATGTATGAACCATCACTGAGTTTGTTGTGATACACATAACAAATATATGGACTTATGTTATAGTTATGATTTGTCATAAAATTATCAAACCTTTTATACAAGTGTCTTGGAGATTGTTTCAGCCTATATAGAGATTTCTGAAGCCAATAAACATGATCTTCCTGACTGACTCATAAAAATTTCTTCTTCAAGCTCTCAATGCAAAAAAGTTGTTTTGACGTCAAGTTGCTCTAACTCCAAGTCCTGATATGCTACTAAGGCAAGTATTACTCGAATCGAAGTGCGTTTGACCATTGGACAGAAATTTTAATTGTAATCAACTCCTTCTTTCTGACTATACCCTTTAACAACTAGACGTGCTTTGTATCTTATGCCTTTAATAACTGAAATTCCTAACTTTTTCTTAAAGACGCATTTACAATTGATTACTTTTCTTCCCTTGGATAGCTTAACAAGCTCCCAAGTTTGATTCTTGTAAAGAGATTCAATTTCCTTACCCAGTAGCTGCAATCCATTGAGTTGATTCTAAAACTATAATTGCTTCACGATATTTGGAGGGCTCTAGGAACTCCACTTCTTCTACTACTTGCAATGCATAAGCAACCATGTCTTCATATTTTTTAGAAGTCTTAATCTGCCTACAGGGACGATCAGTAGCAATGTCATATGGTCATTCTTGTTCTTGTTTAAGCTCTGTTTCTTATTCAACATAGGAATGTTCTTTAATCCGTTTAGTAGGCAATGAATGTGAATGGCTATTACTTGGAGTTGCTTCAAACTCCACTTACTTATCAACACCATCTGCTTTTTCAGAAACAATAGACTTAACAACTAGGTAAAGCATGGAATTTTCATCAAAAATTACATTTCTATTCATAATAACTCTACCAGATTCTGTAACCTTTTACTATAATGCCATAACCCATAAATATTCCCTTCTTTAACCTCGACTCTAGCTTACCTTCACTAAAATGATAGTAAGCAGGATAATCAAAAACTTTCAAAATAGCATAATCGGTAAGTTTTTTGGACCATACCTTTAAAGGGGTTTTGCAGTCTATAGCAATTGCTAGAGAATGATTCACCAGGTAACAAACAATGTTAACAGCCTCAACTTAAAACTTTCTTGTCAATCCAGCGTTAAAGAGCATGCATCAAGGTCTCTTTAATAATGTTCTGTTCATCCTTTCTATTACTCCATTTCGTTGTGGAGTGTCTCTAATTATGCGATGTCTAGCAATGCCTTCATCCTTGCAGAATTCATCAAATTCACCTGAAAAAAACTTTAAGTCATTGTCTATACAAAGACGTTTTATCTTTTCCTTAGTTTGATTCTTTACTAGAATCTTCCATTGCTTGAAAGTTTTGAAAACCTCACTTTTATGTTTCATCATGAATACCCAAGTCATCCTGGAGTAAACATCGATTACAGATAAAAAATATCTCATTTCACCTAAAGATGAAACGCGAGAAAGACCCCAACAATCAGCATTAATGTAATCTAATTTTACCTTTATCCTATGCATAGCTAACTTGGCATTATTTTCGGAAAACACAGTGCTCACATAATCCAAAATTAGATGTCGTGTATCCCCCAAGTAGGCCCTGTTTGTATAGAATAGTCACTCCTTTTTTGCTCATGTGCCCCAGTCGCATATGCCATAACTTAGTCTGATTTGATTCTGATTGCTCTGAAGGAGAAGTTGTTGCAGCTGAACCTATCACTGGAGTTCCCTGCAAAATATACAAGGTACCATATTTGACTCCTTTCATTACTACCAATGCACCTTTGGTAATTCGAAGAACTCCACCTTCACAACTATACTTGAAACCTTTTGAGTCCAAAACTCCCAAAGAAATCAAGTTCTTTTTTAGTTCTGGCACATGTTAAATATCATCTAAAGTTCTAATTGTACTGTCATGCAATATGATCTTGATTGAACCAATGCATATAACCTTGCAATATGTGTGGTTTCCCATTAAGATGCTTCCACCAACCTTTTCCTCATAGGTTGCGAATCGATGTGGGCACATATGATGAGAGCACACTGAATCTAGAACCTGATTATTATGTGAATCTGATCGATCAATCACTAAAAGAACCATATTTTCTTCTGACACAGAATCATCTTAAGCAACAGTAGCATGTTGAGTTTTTTCTTTATTCTTCTTTGGACATTCATTCTTCCAATGACCTGGTTCTTTGCAGTAATTACAGATATCTTGTGGATTTACAATCGAATATCGAGATTTAGACTCAGACCTTCTTTTGCCTTTCCACTTTTCTATTCTCTTCGTAGGACGTCCTCGCGATGTTTTAGAATTTGCAGCCACCAATCCAACTGCAGAACTTTCTCCAATATTTCCAAATACCTTAAGCCTAAGCTTTAGGGTACGAACGCTGGAGTTGACTTCTTCTAAAGTGATAGTATCTTTTTCAACAACAAAAGAATTCCCAAAATTTCCATATGACGGAGGCAGAGAGATTAACAAAACTAGGGCAACATCTTCGTCGTCTATTTTAACATCCACGTTATGAAGATCTATTAAAATAGAGTTTAATTCTTCCAAATGTTCTTTCATAGGCATACTTTCCTTCATAAGGAGACCAAACAAACGTTGCTTCAATAACAACTTGTTAGCTAAGGGTTTCATCATTTATAGGCTTTCCAACATCGTCCATAGACCTACTGCAGTATCTTCATTAGCTACTTCATAAATTATCTCATTCGCTAGACATAACAAAATGGATTGCGTCTTGTCTTCTTGTTTAGCAAAAATGGACTCATCCATTGATTCTGACTTCTTTTCTGCCATTGATTCTGGCTTCTTTTCTGGAAGTGGTGTCCAAATCGATTGTTGCTTCAATAGAGCACGCGTCTTGATGCGCCAAAGATTAAAGTTGTTCTTCCCAACAAATGTATCAATCTTAATGATGTGTGATGACTTCTCTACGCTTGATTAATAGATTCAAACAAAACCAAAATCTTTGATACCAATTATTGGCTCTGAAAAACCCACTTATTCGGGAGATTTTCATCATGAGCTTAGCGAGGGAACATACTCGTAAGCTTTGACACTACATTCTAATCAAAAAAACATATAGGGATTATATATTACTCCAACACAAAATATTGAAAGTATCGAAAATATTTCTTAATAATAAGTCGAAGATTCAAGGCATATCTAACAAAACAGAATTGTTCCCCACTGTTAAATCAGGAATAAAACAAAGTTAAACCAAAATAGTAACGCACAGTTCACAATGTTAGTGGTGAAGTCTTCATGCTTTTCGTTGAGAGACGACAAGTCGGTATTCTTTGGCAACAACATCTCAGATATTCTTAAAGCAAGACTATCCCAATGCATTAGATACCGAACTTTCCATATTTAGCGTAATGGGAGATGATATGGGAACAATATCCCGATGACTAATGAGCCTGCGTGCTGCGGTGCAAACCTCCAAGGACTAGTGCTTATTCGAAGGGGAATAGGTGTGACGGAGGCTGGGAAAGACCAGATGAAGAATAAGTAATGGTATAAAGAACATAAAACCTTCCGCAATTTGACTCATTTCTAAAAAATAGATACACATCAATTTTAGTAGTTTTTTTGTCAGTTATTTTTTGGGCCTTTCCCTGCCCTGCTAAAATTCTTTTAAGTTCTATTCAAATTCTCATCAACTCCCAACCACAAAAAATACATGGAACATTAGATCATTAGTAAATCTGACCGCATGGAATGGGATCTGATCGTCTTTGTACGAGGAAGATCGAAACATAATCAATTTGAAATTTGTGTGCTGCAGATGGACATCAGGTGTCTGTATTCCTGGAAAGCATACCTGATTGCTTTACACGGTTATTGATGATGGATCTGGAAAATTCTCCACAATCATTCAGGAGTGGCAAAAACACCCGAGAGATGCCCTGAGATATACAGGATTCTTCCAGATTTTCCCTATTCTATGTTGTCAACTTCTGAAGCAATCAAAATCCCGCTCCTAAAATCTTAATGTAGCATCTGATTCAACAATTAATTCACGTTCTACGGTCCCATAGAGATATCCGTAACATTCCAACTATTGTGTTAGCAACATGGTAGTTGAAAAAACACCAGGCAACGACTAGGAACGAACTAGCAAGAAGATTGAACAAGATAGCGCCATAATTACAAGAGAAAATCGAAACAGAATGCCATTAGTTCATCAAAGAATTAGTTTCATGTACGTACATAATATTTCACTCATCTCTCAACACAAAAATTTAAAAAAAAAATTTAAGTACACAAATAGTAGTATTGGTTCAAAAGAGGCCGAAAAGTAAAGAAAAGCCGAGCAGGAAGAGCCAAACGATGTGAACCAACAAAAGAGTCTGACCGGGAAGAGAAGCGCTACCACCATTCCCGACCTCACAAGCCCCCAATTTCGCAATTTGAGCGCCGTGACACATGGCATCGGGACAACCGCACCAATAGGTGATCCCATCGACGCCGCAGACTGGATCCACGCGGAAGCAAGTGACCGGGCAGGACGCAGGGGCCGCGATTGACGCGCACACGCCGCCGCTCTCCTTCTCGGTTACTTGCTCAATTATCATCGCGCCGTGGGGCTCCGATCGGACAACTGCCGGCAAGAAAAAAAGAGAAAACACGGCAATTAGGGTGCATAGCGATTGGAATACGGAGGATCTGGACATCAGATCTTTGTAAGGAAAGGGTTAGCCGTAACCCCAACCCTAAACCTTGTTTGTTGGTTTCTTGGAGAATTCAAGTTTTGCTTTTGTTGGGCGATGATCACAATAACAAGAAAAGAATTAGTAGGCAGAAAGGTTAGGAATGAATGAACGTTGTCGAAGAATCTACAGGTGTCAACCCTTTTTACTATTTCTTTTTCTTTTGCAGTCTTGAATTGATCAATTCTTTGCTACGAGGGGCCTGGATACATGGGCTATAGAAAAGCCCGTTTTTTGTTGAGGGCTTGGCCTGCAAACTTTAAATTTAATAACTATAATTTATATATGACATAGGATTATACAATGTTTTAAAGTTCAGAACTCAAGTTAAAAGGCAAGAATTTATGATTTTATAATTAAACCAATTGAACCGATTAAATTTTTAATTATTAGAATATAATTGAAATTGTAGTTAATATTATTTTATATGGGAAATTATATCAGTTAAACTAAAAGTTAAGTTGTTTTAGGTTTGAATCTTCTTATTACTATTTTAAAATAAAATGCTAAAATTAATATCTTTTTATTGGAAGAATAAAAATTCTAATTATGTATTTCTTTTCTCAAACATCTTAACTAAAATTGGTGGTCTGAATTTTTAAAAAATCATTAACTTTATAAAAAATTACATATAATTTTGACAACTAATAAAATAAGTGATAGTTCGTGACTTATTATTAGTAATAATTAATTAATTAATATCAAATAAGTCTGTAGGATTAATTCTGGTTAGATTACTAACTTTAATGCGGAAGCGAATTAATCTTTATGTTGTCTTCTGCCCACGTGATCTCAATCTCACGAACACCAGTCTCTTCAGTGGCTACTAGAGTCACTGTAAAAATCACACCTTAAATCTTGCAAGACACCGATGACTATTTCTGTGAGAGGAATTAATATATCGGGAGACTAGGATTTTTAGATTGTTCTTATCGTCCATCTTTCGAATCTCAGTTAAACAAATTAAATAGATTGTTCATTGCGGTTATTTTCTCAACTGCTCCCAAACGAAACACAACTCTTCAAGTTGATGTCGTGGTCGTTCAAGAAAATACAACATCTCCCACTCGGCCACACAAGCCATGTCTGTCACAAATTAGATTCATACCAATCTATTTCTCACGTTTCATACAAGAAATAAGGTGTGCGACCAAAAATTAACTAGTGTTATATTAAGCCACCATCTAACTAACATAACACTTTCATAATAACAATGCCCCAAATCATCCGAGATCATCACCAATAGCATACTTCCCTTATGTTATAACAATGTTATCAGATTATATATACTATATAATCGCCCGGGCTAATATGGTGAAGACGGAAGGATTCTTCCTTAGACACATGTGGTATTCCATCTTAGCTTGATTGCTTTCCTAATATATTTCGCTGGACTGTATACATCTTAGTCCTTGAAAAAATATTAAAGTAGCGACACATAAACCTTGACTTCATAACACAGTTCTGAGTCAAAGGGCATCATACAGACATAAATGTCTATAGGGGTCACACAGTGACAAAAACAAAAAGGAAGCTAATTATCACTCCACAAAAGGTCATTATATAGCACAAACAATATAATATGTGTGTCATGGTATAGCTCCCACTGTTTGGGATACGTCACTATTATATACCATGCGAATCATAAGTCTAGATCTTACCCAAAATCTAACTCGAGCCACTTGATCAACACACTTAGTGCTTGACCTGACACTCGTGAATCGGCTAAAGCTTTAATGTGAAATAGTGTATACTTCACATTTGACTTATCAAAGTTTCATCGTAGACATACTAAGGCGACTATACAATTCAATCATTAATCATCCATATAACACAAATATGGAGATAACCCAATATTATATACACTCAATGTTAATATGGTTAAGTCTCATCCTATATGCTACTCAAGCATCAGGGCGATTACCCGTGTGACAAGGTCAATCATAAGTCTGGTGACGATTTAATGTGCCCAACCACGCAATCGTATATAAATGAACATTTAAAGGAGGAAAAACAAAATCAAAATATATTCCATAAATGTTCAATACAAAAGGGGGGGAAAACTATGTCCATCACAAGAACAAGATTGACCTGAACATCTAAACCCTACGCAAACCTAAACTCATCACATGAGCTTTGAAAGAATCTCTAGGTATAGGTTTAGTCATGGGATCATCAATCATCTTGTTAGTAGATATATACTTAATGACAATCTCTTTTCTTTTAATAGCATCTCGGATAAAATGATAACGCCTTTTAATATGCTTAGTCTTCCCATGGAATTTTGGATCCTTCGCATACTGGATAGCAGTAGTGTTATCACAGAGCATTTCAACAGGTTCATTAACTCTCGGAGTGAGGTCAAGAGCCTGAAGAAAGCTTCTCAACCAAATTGCCTCTTGCACAGCGAGACAGCTAGCAACATACTTGGCTTCCATAGTCGACAAAGCAATGCAATCCTGCTTTTTACTGCACCATGATATGGCCCCTCCATTAAGGACAAAAGCATATCCTGAGGTTGACTTGGACTCATCCTGGTCACCACCCCAATCAGCATCCGAATATCCTCTTAACCTTAAGTCTCCACCCTGGTAGTAGAGGACTAGGTTACTTGTACCACGAAGGTAGCGCAAGATTCTCTTGACAGCTTGCCAATGAGCAGGTCTAGGGTTACTCTGGTAGCGACTTACCAGGCTAACCGCAAAACATATGTCTGGCCTTGTACATAACATGACATACATCAAACTTCCTATGGCACTTGCATAAGGAACCATGCTCATTTTCTTCTTATCGTTATCTGTTTTTGGGCATTGATCAAGGCTTAAGGTTAGACCCTTCTCAACAGGAGTGTCAACAGGTTTAGAATAGTGCATTCTAAAACGTTCCAAGACTGTGTTGATGTATGCTTCTTGACACAAACCAAGAAGCTTTTTGGAACGATTTCTCACTATTTCCACGCCTAGGACATACCTGGCTTTGCCCATATCCTTCATCTCAAAGACAGAGGATAGCCACTGTTTAGTGGCATTAATCATCTCCAAGTTGCTTCCAGCCAATAGTATGTCATCAACATACAAAGAAAGAAACATCATTCCTTTTGTAGTTTTTTTGACATACACACAATGGTCTTCATCCACCATGGATAAACCAAACGACGTAATGGCTTCATGGAATCTGAAGTACCACGCTCTAGAAGATTGCTTAAGACCATATATCGATCTTTTAAGGCGACAAAATTTATCCTCTTGACCTTTTGAGACAAACCCAATAGGCTAATCCATATATATCTCTTCCTCAAGACTACCGTTGAGGAAAGCAGTCTTTACGTCCATTTGAAATAACTCTAAGTCCAAATGGGTAACCAGGGCTAGAAGCAGGAAAATTGAGGAAAATCTTACCACAGGGGAAAAAGTTTCCTCATAGTCTATTCCCATAATTTGGGTAAAACCTTTTGCTACCAATCGGGCCTTGAATTTGTCAATTGACCCATCCGCCCTACGTTTAATCTTGAAAATCCACTTACTTCCAATTGATTTACGTTTGGGTGGAAGATCAACAAGTTCCCAAATCTTATTTCTTGCCATTGAGTCCATCTCATCCCTCATGGAATCCATCCATTCTTGATAATTTGGTGAATCAATAGCCTCTTGAAAAGAGGTGGGTTCCTCTATGTCCAAAGGAGTGCATAGGAAATTTTCCTCTTCAATTGGGAAAAACCGTCGAGGAATTCTTCCACACTCACTTCTTCTAATACAAGGACCCTTATTGTTTGCTTGTTCAGATGAAGAATCTCTCCCACTTTCCCTCTGAGGCGTGGGACTCTGAACATTTGGACTAATCTCACGTTCATGGACTAATGGTGGAGGACTAACCTCATCTTCATTTGGATTCTCATCAATAAGCAGGTTTCCACCGTCTAAAGTGGCAGGACTACTCACACCAACTATTTCATTTGGAGGAGCTGGGATATTATCTTTGGTGATTGTCGGAATTCTTAAATCCCCCACCTCACCAACAGATAATTGCACATCTTGGTGCAACTCATACAAAACAAGGTCCTTTTTTATTTCACCAATACGTGGGAACTCACCCTCAAGAAATTCGACATTACAGGAGTTAATTTTAGTCATGCCGCCATTTGGATGTTCACCAAATATCACATACCCTTTGGAATGTTCGGGGTACCTAATGAACACCATTTTAGTAGCTCTTGGACCAAGTTTTTCATGTTTATGGGTTAGGTTATGTACATAGCCAGCCGAACCCATGGACATAAATGGTCCAAAAATGGCTTTCTTGTAAGTGTAAGTCGACTTGTACCATGTGTAAGGCGACTTGTGCTTGCTCGGTACTGATAAGTCGACTTGTCCACTCGTGTAAGTCGACTTATATGTGTACAGTACCATAAGATTGTTAGAGTAGTGCCCTAAAGGCAATCCCCTTTAGCGCGTTTTGTTCATAGTCATGTACAGACTTTATGAATAAATAAAGCAAGGCATATTTCATTTATTTGATGTTCATTTTATTATGAATTGATTGTGATCTTTAATCAAATTTATGAAGTCCATGATATATGACATAGCATGAAGGAAATTATGATGCGATCATACTCTCGAGGTTCCTATCATGTGCAATTATGTCAAGATCTAAATTATCCTAGTCATAGGATTAATGAGACCGACATCGTTAATCCGGATAGACTAGCACATGTCAAACTCCTTGATTGGATCAGCGGTGGATCTCGTAAAAGCGTAAATATTGAGATATTTAAATTTGACATGTGGATGCTTACTAGTGGTAGTAAGTACATTGGATGACCTGCCATGAGATCATCACATGGATGTCCTATACAAATGTCAGTGATAATCTCATCATAGCAATGGTGCAAGTATCCTTAGACTTGAGGTACTCAAGGATATCTTGGGTACTGATTCTGTGCTTTGACTCCATTCCTTGTTGCCTTTCAGAGGTCGCTCATAGGGTGGTGATTGGGTACAGTTTGAGGTATTCGAAGGTAATTGAGTAGCCAATAGAGGATTCACCACTTCTGTGATAGCAGAAGAAATACCCATGGCCTCTTATCAGGATCATTACTTGGAAGTCTCTGGCGCCGGAGCACACATGTGTCATAAAGAGGGTCTTCATGGACATATCAAGTAATGAGTCCTAGGACGAGAACTGATTACACTTGGACTAGATTTGATCTGATCAGTCTAGTAAGAGTTGACACATTGCCCATACTCAAACCAAGTGGGGTATAACATGGTGAAAGGACGAATTGCACAGTAATTGTCTATGGAAGGGTTTGTGATATGGTTTCATTAGTCAAACCAATTACTTTCCGGTCAATTGGGGTCATGATGTGTTGCTAGATACCGCTCATGACTTGCTCAGATTAAGTGTTAATCTAAGTGGCCAACATAACCGGGAACCTAATGGGTCACACGCATAAGAGTGACTCGGAGAATCTGTAAAATAGTTTCGGACAGAGATCCGATATCTGGAGAGCAATAGGATTAAATGGATCCTGATGAGATTGGGATATGTCTCGATGAGATCGTGACATCGACATTGCTGAAAATCGTCTCCGGTGATTTTTCGGTACCGAGGCCCGGTAGGCCGGTAGGACCGACCCCAATTTGACTGGACCTCTTCAGCAAATATATATATGTTAATTAATTAATTAAAAATTAATTAATTATATTATATATATATGTAGATTTCGGTGGAAGCCTTAAGGAGATGACTAAGTCACATTTGACCAAGTCAAAACAATCATTAAGTTGATTTGTTTATTGCTTTCTTCCTCATCAACGTGGATGAGACTCCACCAAGCATTTTCAAATGTCTTTTAAGAGTGTTAAGAGACATATAAAAGCTAAGAATTGATGAGTTAGTCGTGATTGAGGTTGGAAGCACCGAAATCTTAAGTGTTAAGATATAGAAAATTGGATTTTCTATTCCTCTTCCAACAAGTTCACGCAAGCTTCTCTTCTCCAAGGTTTTCTCCTAGTCATTTCACTTGCTCTCCAAGATCAAGGTTAGTGCTAGCACACTCTTTACCTTGTTCTAGCTATTTCCGGGTCAAAGGGGTTTGTCCCGGTTAGGTTTTCCGACCTCTGCGTGGATACCGTTAGAGACGGTCTCCTTTGGTCGTTATGATTTGATTGTTTGTACATACACTTGGATCCTGGCTTTCGGGAATGTCCCGGGACTCAAAATTTTAAATTCCTGACTGTGTTCATGTGATGAACACCCCGGGATTTTCCTACAGTGGTATCAGAGCCGCTTGTGTTGTATAAACAGTCGAAATGATAACTAGGTCGGAGTTCCTTTGTGAATTGAGCTGTGTAGCATGCTGACTGTGTGCAATTTCGAACCAGTGTAGAATTAGGGTTTTCGAAATTTTCTTGCATAGACCTTCTCATAAGATGTTTCTGAATGTGTCTATAAAAGGAAAAAATTTATCGATGTCTTTTGATATGTTTTTGCTATTTAATTCTCTCAAGTTTCGGATGCTGTCTTGTTGAACGTTTCTGAAACAGGTATGCTTGTAAATTCGAGAATAAATTCTATAAAAATTGTTTTTCGGATTGGTTTTCACCGACATGTCCCTAAGATGTTTGTGAATGTCTCTGTGGATGGAAAAATGTTTTCAAGGTGATTTACTATTTTCCGAATTTCTTGTATGCTGCTGGGAATGTCTGTGTTGAAAAACACAGATTCTGGTTCAGCTAGATTGCTGAGGTTCAATGAGTTTTTGTGGGAAATAAATCCTGGAAATATTCATGGAGCATGTTAGGAACATGTTTTAACCTCTTTAATTTTCTCAGAATTTATTGAAATTGTTTCAATGATCATTTTGAGCAAAAGGCAGAGCTTGGCAGTTTTGAGAAACATGCTGGGGCTGTTTTGTTTGAAATGATTGCTTGTGTTATTTTCGGTTCCAATGCCTTGAATCATTTTTATAGTGATTAAAAATGTGTTATATTGATGTGGCATGCATCCCAAAATGAGATTCTTGAAATTGGGTTTCCAATAATTTTCGGATGGTGAATAGGTTACTTTAGCGTCTTATTAGCTTATTCCATTATCTTGCTTATTTTGGCCGTCGCAATTTTTGTGACTAGTGCCGGAGTAATCTTGATAATGTGTAGACTATCTAGAGCTATTTAGTATGATTATTTGGTGTCCTTGAATTATGTGAAAATCTAGTGATTAATGGTGGATTAATCGGTTTCAAGGTTTTCATATATAGTTTGACTATATGGCATACATGTTTCAATGAAAATGTTTCATTAGCACATTAATATAAAGGATAATATACTTGGTATATGGTATTGTGAATTGGAAATGCTGGATTGAGAATTAGCCGACTAGATAGCAAATTTCCTTGTGTAAGGCGACTTATGCAGGTTGATAAGTCGACTTACACATGCAGTAAAGTCGTATAAGTCGACTTGTATTAACCGGTATAAGGCGACTTGTACATGCACAACAGCATAAGTCAACTTGTATCAGAATAAGTCGACTTGTATCAGGCTGAGGTGGGATGATGGATGATTTTCGGTATGAATTCAATATGATTGATATAATGCCCTAAATCAGTCCATATAGTCAAGGTGACTATGATCCTATAGCTTGGATGAGATCAGAAAGATGAGACCTAAAATCCTTCACTTAAAATATGAAAACTAACGCCTTCCATTAATATGGTAAGAACCAGAGTTTTTATAGGGTTGGGTTATTGAGCTAACCTCAAGCTTACTCTATACGAATATGTTCAAACCATGAAAATGTGATTTTCGGATTAATGGGTCGGTTTTCCTAGAAGCGTTGATTTGTTGAGCTAACCTCAAGGTCAACGTGGACAGAGGCGACATTGGGTAGTGTACATCAAATGTACACGCATCAAGTGTTGATAACCCAATGTATGTGCATACATCAACTGTTGATAGCACTGAGCGATAGTTGCATTCGTGATGCAATTGGTATGACCGATACCTACCGATTGACCTAAGATGACTTGTTGGGCTAACCCCAAGGTCATTCTTAGCAATGTCGGATATCGACCCACTAGGTCATTGTGCCATTTTGTTTCTTGGATTCATGATGAGGGTTATGGATTCTATTGAAACTAGTGGGAGCCATATGTATGTCATTTAAGTCCTTATGATCATACATTTAATTCTATTATAACTTTCTTTCTCTCTCTATGTTTAGGTTGGTTGAAGATGTCGACCAGTGTGAATCTTCACGCCCTAATGGATTCAAACAAATTAACTGGACCAAATTTTCTTGATTGGCTGCGAAATCTGAGAATTGTTCTCAGATCTGAGGATCTAGGATATATCCTTGATTTTCCGCTTCCGGATCCACTTGCTGAAGGAGCTTCTGATGATGATCAGAAGGCATATCGTAAGCATCTAAAAGATAGTGACATAGCCACCTGCATTATGCTTGCATCGATGTCACCGAGCTGCGAATAAAGACGAGTCTATGGATGCTCACACGATAGTGTTTCATCTACGAGAGTTGTTTGATGAGCAAGCTCGGTCCGAACGGTTCGAGACCTCAAGGTTGCTCTTTACAACGAAAATGACTTCTGGTTCATCTGCAGTGCAATATGCATTGAAGATGAATGACTATATTGAGAGGTTGGCTGTCTTAGGTTTTGTGATGGATTGTGAGTTAAGTATAGACTTGATTCTTGTTGGCTTGTCAGATAGTTATTCACAGTTTGTGTTGAACTATCGGATGAACCAAATATCCACCACAATTCCCGAGCTGATCAATCTGCTCAAGACAGCAGAACAAGCTGTCAAGCAAGATAGCAAGGTGTTGCTATTGGTGGATTCTTCTTCCTCTGGTTCTAAGAAAAAAAGAAGAAGAAGAAGGGTAAGAAACCCAAGGAAAATCCAAAAGGAAGCACAACCAAAGGCAAGAAGAAGACCAAAGAGATCGCACCAAAAGGTACTGCTTCCATTCGGTAAGACCGGTCATTGGAGGCGTAACTGCAAAGTCTATCTGGAAGAACTAAAGCGAAGAAGGCATCGATGCCTCGACTTCTTCGTATGTTTGTCATTGAGGTTAATCTTGCTTTCGATCATAACATATGGGTATTAGATACCGATTGTGGCTCACACATATGCAATGATATGCAGGGCCTCAGGGACAGTAGGCAGCTCATAAAGGGAGAAATGGACCTGCGTGTTGGTAATGGAGCAAGAGTTGCTGCATTAGCCGTAGGGACTTATGTTTTGACACTCCCAGTGGGCTTGTACTTAACTTGGATGATTGTTATTTTGTACCGTGTTAACAAAGAACATATTATGCATTTCTTGTTTAAATAGAGTTGGTTTCCATTTGTCTTTTGGTAACAATGGTTGTTCTATTAGCTCAAATGGAATGCTTTATGATCTTGGTACATTATGCAACGGTATTTACATATTAGATATGTCACATCCGGTTATGAATGTCAATGACGCAAAAAGACATAAAAGAGATAATTTAAAATCAACTTACTTATGGCATTGTCGCCTTGGCCATATAAATGAGAGACGCATCGCTAAGCTCCATAAGAATGGAAGTTTAGGGTCATTCGATTATGAATCTTATGACACATGTGAATCTTGTTTATTAGGCAAGATGACTAAGTTACCTTTTAAGGGAAAGGGTGAACAATAATGGATTATTAGATCTAATACATTCAGATGTATGTGGTCCGATGTCCATCCATGCCAGAAATGGTTGTTGTTACTTCATTACCTTTATCGATGATTATTCTCGATATGGGTATCTGTATCTAATGAGATACAAATCTGAAGCGTTTGAAAAGTTCAAACAATTCAGAAATGAAGTAGAAAAACAACTTGGTAAAAGTGTCAAAACATTACGATCTGATCGTGGTGGTGAATACTTAGACCAAGAGTTTTTGGATTATCTCAGAGATAATGGGATTTTATCTCAGTGGACTCCTCCTTACACACCAAAGCACAATGGTGTGGAAGAAAGGAGAAATCGAACCTTGTTGGACATGGTACGATCTATGATGGGCTTTGCACAGTTACCAAAATCCTTTTGGGGGTATGCACTTGAGACAGCTGTTTACTTGTTAAACAGAGTTCCATCAAAGACAGTTGATGTTACTCCATATGAGATGTGGACTAACAAGAAACCTTATCTTTCTTATTTGAAAGTATGGGGTTGTCCTGCTTATGTGAAGCGGACAAAGTCAGATAAGCTTGAAGCAAAATCTGATAAGTGTTTGTTCGTAGGATATCCTAAAGAAACAAGAGGATATCAATTCTACCTTCTTTGAGGAACAAAAGGTGTTTGTTTCAACGCATGTTGTCTTTTAGAGAAAGAGTTTCTTTTAAAGAGGACGGTGGGAGCAAAGTTGAACTTGAAGAAGTTCAAGATGCTTTCAGACGAGACGAGATCAATCGCTCGAACTCAAAGCGTAACTCATACAGATGAGGTAGCAGTTCAACCTTCTACTTCACACGAAATTGTAGGTCAAGTAGGATACGCTCTGTTCCCGAGAGATATGGATTTCTCGTAAGTGAACAGAATGACGTATTGCTCATAGAGGATGATGAGCCTACGACCTATGAAGAGGTTCTGAAGAGTTCAGAGTCTGAAAAATGGCTTCGTGCTATGAAATCTGAAATGGATTCCATATATGAAAACCAGGTATGGACTTTGGTTGATGCACCTGAAGGGATAAAATCTATAGGGTGCAAATGGGTTTTCAAGAAGAAAACCGACATGGATGGTAATATGATTACCTATAAAGCGAGGCTTGTGGCTAAAGACTTTCGTCAAAGACAAGGAGTTGACTATGACGAGACCTTCAGTCCAGTAGCAATGCTTAAATCCATTAGGATATTCCTAGCCATTGTCACTCATTATGATTATGAGATATGTCAAATGGATGTGAAGACAACTTTCCTGAATGGAAATCTGGCTGAGGATGTGTACATGACACAACCTGAGGGCTTCATTTCCGCTGATGGCAAAAAGGTATGCAAGCTTCAGAAATCCATTTATGGATTGAAGCAAGCATCCAGGAGTTGGAATATCCGTTTTGATGAGATAATCAAAGAGTTTGGTTTCTCACAAAATCCGGATGAACACTGTGTGTACAAGAAGGTTAATGGAACTGCAATCGTATTCCTTGTGTTATATGTAGATGACATATTGTTACTAGGAAACGATGTCTCTATGCTGTAGTCTGTAAAAATTTGGTTGTCCAAACAATTTGCCATGAAAGACCTTGGAGAAGCAACTTATATCCTTGGGATAAAGATTTATAGAGATAGATCAAAGAGGTTGCTTGGTCTTTCACAGTCAACGTACATAGACAAGGTGCTAAAGAGGTTTAGCATGGAGCAATTCAAGAGAGGGTTTCTTCCCATTGCTCATGGGATAACACTCTCGAAGTCTATGTGTCCTCGGACACAGGACAAGAGGATGCGTATGAATATGATCCCATATGCGTCTGCAGTAGGATCTATTATGTACGCAATGCTATGTACGAGACCCGATGTATCATATGCTCTAAGTGTTACGAGCAGATACCAATCGGATCCTGGTGAAGGTCACTGGGTGGCTGTCAAGAATATCCTAAAGTACTTGCGAAGAACTAAGGATGTTTTCTTGGTATATGGAGATGGGAATTTCCAAGTGAGCGGGCATACGGATGCCAGTTTTCAATCTGATAAGGACAATTCTAAGTCCCAATCAGGTTATGTTTTCACACTGAACGACGGAGCAGTCAGTTGAAAGAGTTCCAAACAGGAGATGACTGCTGATTCAACGACCGAGGCAGAGTACATTGCCGCATCGACGCGCAGAAAAGAAGCCGTTTGGATCGAAGTTCATTCTCGAACTTGGTGTGGTTCCTAGTCGTGATGGACCCATACGGTTGTATTGTGACAACAATGGAGCTATTATTGCAGGCAAAGGAACCAAGGTCTCATCAGCGATCCAAATACGTACTTCGCCGATACCATTTGATTCGGGAGATCATTGCTCGAGGTGATGTCCTGATAGAGAGAATTCCCAAAGAGCAGAATATTGCTGATCCGTTGACAAAGCCATTGTCACAGAAGAATTTTGATTCTCATGTACTCGCTTATGGTATTAGATACCAAGGCGATTGGCTTTAGGTCAAGTGGGAGATTTGTAAGTGTAAGTCGACTTGTACCTTGTGTAAGGCGACTTGTGCTTGTTTCAGATCTTGATAAGTCGACTTGTCCACTCGTGTAAGTCGACTTATATGTCTGATACCATAAGATTGTTAGAGTAGTGCCCTAAAGGCAATCCCTTTAAGCGTTTTGTTCATAGTCATGTATGGACTTTATGAATAAATAAAGCAAGACATATTTCATTTATTTGATGTTCATTTTATTATGAATTGATTGTGATCTTTAATCAAATTTATGAAGTCCATGATATATGACATAGCATGAAGGAAATTATGATGCGATCATACTACCGAGATTTCTATCATGTGCAATTATGTCAAGATATCTAAATTATCCTAGTCATAGGATTAATGAGACTGGACATCGTTAATCCGGATAGACTAGACATGTCAAACTCCTTGATTGGATCAAGCGGTGGATCTCGTAAAACCGTAAATATTGAGATATTTAGATTTGACATGTGGATGCTTACTAGTGGTAGTAAGTACATTGGATGACCTGCCATGAGATCATCACATGGATGTCTATACAAATGTCGGTGATAATCTCATCATAGCAATGGTGCAAGTATCCTTAGACTTGAGGTACTCAAGGATATCTTAGTCTTGATTACGTGCTTTGACTCCATTCCTTGTTGCCTTTCGAGAGGTCGCTCATAGGGTGGTGATTGGAGTGCAGTTTGAGGTATTCAAGGTAATTGAGTAGCCAATAGAGGATTCACCACTTACGTGATAGCAGAAGAAATACCCATGGCCTCTTATCAGGATCATTACTTGGAAGTCTCTGGAGCCGGAGCACACATGTGTCATAAAGAGGGTCTTCATGGACATATCAAGTAATGAGTCCTAGGACGAGAACTGATTACACTTGGACTAGATTTGATCGATCGGTCTAGTAAGAGTTGACACATTGCCCATACTCAAACCAAGTGGGGTATAGCATGGTGAAAGGACGAATTGCACAAGAATTGTCTATGGAAGGGTTCGTGATATGGTTTCATTAGTCAAACCAATTACTTTCCGGTCAATTGGAGGTCATGATGTGTTGCTAGATACCGCTCATGACTTGCTCAGATTAAGTGTTAATCTAAGTGGCCAACATAACCGGGAACATAATGGGTCACACGATAAGAGTGACTCGGAGAATCAGTAAAATAGTTTCGCATGGAGATCCGATATCTGGAGAGCAATAGGATTAACTGGATCCCGATGAGATTGGGATATGTCTCGATGAGATCGCGACATCGACATTGCTGAAAATCGTCTCCGATGATTTTTTGATCGGGTCTGATAGGCGGTAGGACCGACTCCAATTTGACTGGACCTCTTCAGCAAATATATATATGTTAATTAATTAATTAAAAATTAATTAATTATATTATATATATATGTAGATTTCGGTGGAAGCCTTAAGGAGATGACTAAGTCACATTTGACCAAGTCAAAACAATCATAAAGTTGATTTGTTTATTGCTTTCTTCCTCATCAACGTGGATGAGACTCCACCAAGCATTTTCAAATGTCTTTTAAGAGTGTTAAGAGACATATAAAAGCTAAGAATTGATGAGTTAGTCGTGATTGAGGTTGGAAGCACCGAAATCTTAAGTGTTAAGATATAGAAAATTGGATTTTCTATTCCTCTTCCAACAAGTTCACGCAAGCTTCTCTTCTCCAAGGTTTTCTCCTAGTCATTTCACTTGCTCTCCAAGATCAAGGTTAGTGCTAGCACACTCTTTACCTTGTTCTAGCTATTCCCGGGTCAAAGGGGTTTGTCTCGGTTAGGTTTTCCGACCTCTGCGTGGATACCGTTAGAGACGGTCTCCTTTGGTCGTTATGGTTTGATTGTTTGTACATACACTTAGATCCTGGCTTTCGGGAATGTCCCGGGACTCAAAATTTTAAATTCCGCACTGTGTTCATGTGATGAACACCCCGGGATTTTCCTACATTTCTTCCATTCCATAACTCATATGGAGTGGTGGATATACTTTTACTCGGCACACGGTTAAGGATATAGGTCGCCGTAAGCAACGCATCTGCCCAAAAACTAATCGGAAGACTAGCCTGAGCCATCATCGACCTAACCATATCAAGTAAAGTTCGATTCCTCCGTTCTGCAACACCATTTTGTTGTGGAGTATGAGGAATCGTGAGTTGTCTACGTATACCCTTTTCCTCACAAAACTCTGTGAACAAATCAGAGAGATATTCACGTCCACGATCGGTTCGGAGAGTCTTAACTCTTTGCTCCGTTTGGGTTTCAACTTCCGCCACAAAACGTTTAAACACATCGAGTGCTTCATGACGATGAGATAGTAGGTACACATACCTATATCATGAATAATCGTCAATTAAGGTAAGGAAATACACAGCACCATGACGAGCTTTGACACTTAAAGGCCCACATATGTCGGAATGAATTATTTCTAAGGGACTTAATGCTCTTAAAGCCTTACCAAAAGGCTTCATACTCGCTTTGCCAGCTAAGCATGGCTCACACTTAGGTAACTTGACCTTAGTGAGTCGGTCTAAAAGACCTTCTTTAGCTAGTCTGTTCATTCTATCATGGCCAATATGACCAAGTCTAGCATGCCATTTAACAGATTCAGAATCAAGATCACAATTAACAACTAAGGCAAGCGATGAATTATTATAAACATCATCCAAATCAAGAAAAAAGAAACCATCTCTTAAAGATCCACGACCGAAAACATGACCATTATATAAAATCTCTAGGCAACTAGAATGAAAATTAAAACAGAATCCAAGTTTTAATAAAGAGACTACTGAAACTAAACAGCTTCGCACCCCAGGTGCATAGAGAGTATCATAAAGAAGTAACGTATTCCCTCCATGCAATTTGAGCTGATAGGTCCCAATTCCAAGGAAATCTTCCTCGCTGCCATTCCCTAAGGCGACAGTTTGTGAACCCACCGGATATCGATGAAAGTCCACATAACCAGCTCTATCTCGAACTACGTGCTTGGTTGCTCCCGAATCTACAATCCAATTTGGAAAGGAGTTAGCAACTAATGCATGGGAACGAACGTATAGTTCGATTGAATCAGTGAAAGTAGATACCTTCTTTGGCTCAGGACAATCCCGAGCATAGTGACCTTTGTTTCTACAGTTGTAACACTTCAGTCATGCTACTTTATTCTCTCCATGACCCTTGGCCTTTTGCTGCTTTACCACACCACCTCTTTGTCCAGAAGGTTGAGAATGGAGTTTACCTTTCTTACGATGTTTACCTCGATTATTCTTATTACCTTTGGGCTTTACCACTTTGGTAACAAGAGCAACATTTGAGTAACCAAGAACCTTCAAAAGTTCTTCCTCCATTTCGAGGTGCCTTGAAATTTCTGAGAAGGTTTTGATGTTCTCATTATGAGTCTGTTGGAGTTATGTAAATATAATACCCTGGAAAGCAAGTGTATTTATATGTAACTTTATCTTCTTCAGTTACAGTTTTGTAATGAAAATATTTATTATTAATAAAACAAAAGAGTTTGATTTTATCTGTATGAGCATTATATATCTGGTCATAAGGTACCAAGATTCATTTGTAAGTAATATACATATACATAGAGATGTATGGGAAACATGTATATTATTAGAATCTGAATTAATTGATTCACAGTTGAATAATCAAATTGGTCGTTTGATTATGGTTTAGACTGTAGTGTTGCGATTTATCTCCATATAAGTAAAGGAGTTTACTTAAAAGGAATGATGAGTTTCATATCATGATAGTAGTAGACTATCGATAATGGCACTATTAAATGAATCTGGAATCAAGTATGTTTTCAAGAATAAAGTGGGCCGTTACTTTAATCTTAAAACATACAACTTAAGCATTCGCTTATTATGAACCACAATCTTGATGAGTGGTGAACTCATATGTGTTTCATTATAATTCTTGATATGATCGGAATGGATTTTTACAGGGTATTAATCCAGTGTCTGCATGTTGGAATTATTAATTGAAACATGTATCAGGGAACATTCACTCAAATAAAGAGTTTATAGTGTTATCATCTCTTTTAGATGTTTTAAGGAGATTTGGTGATTAAACTGGTGCCAGTAGTTTGATGAACTAGCTACCCATCAAGTCTTAACACTAAGATGAGATCTTATGTGTTAATCATCATATAAAGTAAAATGAGAGATCTAGAAGAAAAAACCAACATAAGGGCAAAACGATAATTTTACCCTTTGTTGTGCGAATGGCTATAATAAGGTTCTAAATAGGGTTTGCAATTAGACATATTCTCATAATATTTAATAATTCAAGAGTTCAACTAATTGTCTTTAGTGGAATGACATTTAGTTAATAAGCTAGAATTAATTCCAATGAGATTGAATTATTTCTGGGCTTATTGGAGCTTGAATTATCAAAGTCCAATAAGATTCCCCACTTGACTTTAAGGAAGGTTATTAAGCTAAGTAAGAAGTAGTTTGGAGGCTTTAGAAGTCCAAAATTGAATGATGGGCTTATACTAATTAATGGTTAATTGGAAGCCCATATGTTCATTTAGAAATGGGCTTGTTTTGGTTTAATGTAATTGATTAGATTAATTATATTAAAACAATTTTTTTTAAATGGAGAAGAAGAAATTTCGAAATTGTGTTAGGTTAGATGTGTAACCACACATTTGACATTAAAATACTAAATAAAGATGGTCTTTATTATGGTTCATCATTATTAAATGGAGTTATGAACTTACCATTAAATGGTTTAATGGTTGGCTTTTAATGTTGGCATGTAACCTATTTGCATTCATTAGATTAAAGATGAAAGATGTGCATTAGATGGACCATCTTCCATCTTTCTTCTTGCCAAAACCGAAATGGGTATTCAATTATAGGTTATGGTCTTTTCAAATAGCCATTTTAAAGATAAATGAAGTAAGTCTCATTTATTGGCTATTTGATGAGTGATTAATGTAAGAAGTGATGCATTGGATGCCTCTCACTCTTTCCATTCATGCATATTTCGAAATTGAGATGTAAGAAAGGGTGCTTGCATGATTTTTAGACATTCTCTCCTTTCATGTAAGGTAGAACCGAAATTTCTAAGTGAAAGAATTGAAAGAGTTTCAATTTTGGTTCTTCTTCTTCTAAGAAAATCTCCTCCAAATATTTCTTCTCCTTTCCCACCAAAGGATTTTGTTAACCTAGTTGTCCTTGAAGAACAAGTGGTAAATCTAATTAGTTTAGGATACTACAACAAGGATGAAGATAGATTGCTAAAGGAAAAGACTCAAAGGCAAAGGATTTGGATATAAGAAGGAGAGGATAGCAATGAGGATTTAAAGTCAGAGCGAAGGAGTCGGTAATTCCTTTTATCTTGTTCTTGGTTTTATTATCCTTATACCATATCATGTATGGATTAGCATGTTGATTTGGATATATTGCTTCCGCTGCAAAATGATTTCTTAAAAGTTTTGAAATCTATCGTTTCTCCATACTAAGCATGCTTTCTTTTCCGATCCAACAATTGGTATCGAGCGGTTTTTCATGCATGATTTGGTTCCTATATGGTGGATGCATGGGTTGGCAATCTTTTTATGTATACTGCATATTTTATGTGATAGAAATATATATGGTGTATGTTGCTCTTTTGGTTGTCCATAGAAGTTAAATTTTATCTTGTAAGATTTCTTCATTTGGTTATAACAAGGAGGGTGGTCTATCATCACCATGTTTCCTCCTTGGTTTCTTTTTCTATTTTATTTGATTTTGTAATGTACAAATTGATGTAATGATGAAGAAGGAGCAGCCATGGATTGAAGAAATGGAAAGGTAAAATTTTGGTGTATCCTTTTGTGTTTTGGCATAAGTTTTGTGAAAACTAAGTTGCTGGAATTTTTGTTTCAATGAATCATATTTCAGTTATGATTGGAAAACAAGTGCTGGTTTTTGTTTCAAAGAATCCAATTTCGGTTTTGCTAAAATACTAAGTGCTGTTTTTAATTTTCATGAAATGAGTTTGGTTTTAATAAAACAAGTGCTGGGATTTTTGTCAAAACAAAGATTTGGTTTTCTAAAATCTAGTGCTTGAATTTTATTTTTCAAAATGACAAAATTCTAATTTCATAAATGCCATTACATTTTGTTTACCGAATGGGCGGATCATGTTAGCGAAGAGTTCGAAGCGGAAGATCCAAGATGAAGAATCATATTTTGGGCCTAAAAGGCTTGTAATTATTTTATGTTTCTAGGATGGACAATCAAAAGTGGCTTTATTAGTTCATGTGATGAATGGAGAAATGAATGCTTGTAATATGTGATATTATGTGATTGCATGTCATTTAGAAAATTGCCAACCCTAGGCCTTGCCATGCATTCATTATGTATGAGATATATAATGAAACAATATAGGATGGATAATAAATTGCATCTAGACAAGATGGTATTTAAAACTTAAAGCCCAAAAAGATTGAGTGGGAGAGGATGCTCCTGTGAGAGTCCACGGTCTCCAAATGATGGCCCGTTTGCATGTGGTGAAGTGTTACTCCCCATCGGAGGGCATGGATCCTAGATCTTGCATGGTTTGGGTCTCCTTAAGGATAAGTCCACTTAATGATAGCAAATGTGACCTCCCACCGAGGCATAATTTGTAGGTATCTTTAGTGAATGAATCAAATGGTTATACACTCAACCTTTTTTATCAATAAACTGCCCACCGTAGCTCTGTTGGTAAAAGTATGGACCAAATTAAGACGCTTCTTAAACCAAATTAAGACGCTTCTTAAAAAATTGAGCATGAGATGCTTGGTAGTTTTTTGAGTGGGAGGGTCCCAGTTTTTCTTTTAATAGATAAGATGGCCCACCGTCACTTAGTCTGTTATAGATAAGAAAAATAATCGTCGTATAATGTTTTAAATTTTTTAAGTTTTGTTAAATCTATCATCATGCATACATGCATCATGATTTTATACAAAGTTCCATAAATTGTTGACTAGTATGCTCATGTTTTAATAATTTATATTCTCAAACATAATTAACCACAAAATGAATCCACTCACCTTGCTCTTGACTAATAACAAATTGGAAAATGGAGACAAGTTTAATGAATGGAGACGTAACCTTGACATTGTTCTTCAATATGAACGTATTTCATGGGTGTTAACTGAAAATGAGCCTACACCTCTAAGTGGAGATGCAACTCCTGAGCAAGTCCAACAACATGAGCGTTGGCAGAATGCTGACAAGACTACTAAGTGTTATATTCTGGCTTCTGTCAGCGACATGTTGCAAAAGCAAATTGCTTGTATGAAAACTGCTAGTGCAATGGTCCATCACCTACATGAGATGTTTGTTGTGAGGACTAGGTCTGCAAGAGTGAAAGCTATCCAAACCTTTCATAATCTCAGACAGAAACCTGGTGAACCGGTGCGGGATTACATAATGAAGGTAATCTCTGCGGTCACTGAGGCTGAGATGCTTGGGGCGGATATGGATGCGGACACGCAGATGATTATGATCATCAATAGTTTAAACTCTTCTTTTCAGCAGTTTAAGTTGGACTATGAGCTCAACAGCAAGGATTACACCTTAAGTGAGTTGATGAATACCCTCCAGAGCACGGAGGAAATATTGAATATTAAGGCTCATGGGCCAGAAGCTAATGTAGCTTCTTCTTCTAAGCCCAAGGGTAAGGGCAAGGAAAAGAAGAAGGGTCTAATGAAAAGAAGGCCCAAATAGGAGTCAAGGCCAAACCCATGAAAAAGAAGGCCAAAGAGAACATCAAAGGAAAGTGTTTCCTTTGTGATGAGAAGGGCCACTGAAAAGAAAGCATCCGATCTACTAGAGTCCCTCAAAAGCAAACAAGGTATGGGCTTCCTAAGTTTGTTAGGAACTAGAAATGTGGCAGATTTATCTACTTCTTGGATATTAGATTCAGGAGCCACTAACCATGTTTGTAATTCTTTGCGGGGTTCCAAAGAAGGAAAAGACTTCTAAAGGCCGGTTCAAGTTAAGATAGCAGATGGTTCCTATGTTTCAGCAGAATCGGTGGGAGTAGTTATCTTGGACTTTCTAGTGGTCATAAGTTATATTTGGAAGATGTTTATTACATGCCAATGATTGTAAGGAACATGATTTACTTTTTTGTCTAATAAAATCGGCTATTCCTTATATTTTGAAAAGGTTGTTTTAATATATGAGAATAAGGATTTTATTTGTGAAGCGATAATTAAACAGGATTGTTTTTATAGAACCTATGAAAGGCTCACTAAACACCACGTAATTGATAAAACCAAGACAATCCAATATCTCTAGCATTAATTCAAAGTATCTGTGGCATCTAAGGATGGGTCATATCAATCGAAAAGACTTGTGAGCTAGTAAAGGATGGGATCCTTATGGGCTTGGATAGTGATCCATTACCCACCCGTGAATCTTGTATTGAAGGAAAATGACAAAGCCTCATTTCCTTCTAAAGGAAACAGATTTGAATCCACATTGGACATGGTACATCTTGATGTGTGGGCCCATGAATGTACAAGCTATAGGAGGTTATGAATATTTCATAACTTTTATAGATGATTACTCAAGACATGGCTATTTGTATTTGATGCATAAAAGAGTAAATCTTTTGAAAAGTTCAAAGAATTCAAAGTCAAGTCGAGAAGCAACTTGGCAAGCCATTAAAACGACTTCGATCGGATCGAGGTGGTGAGTATTTATCTGGAGAGTTCCAGAATATTTAATTGACAATGGAATTGTTTCCAATTTGTCGACTCTCGTACACCTCAACAGAATGGTGTAGCGAGAGGAGAATTAGAACTCTATTGGAAATGGTAAGATCAATGATGTCTATGCTAGCCTTCCAGAATCGTTACGAGGATATGCCATACAACGGCAACATATCTTCTTAACTTTGCTCCATCCAAATCGGTGCCTAAAACACCTAGGGAGTTCAGGATCGCCGAGTGCCTTCATTGAGGCACTTGAGGACTGGGGCTGTCCAGCCCATGTTCTAAAGCCTTAATCCACAAAGATGGAACCAAGGTCGAAGTATGTTTGTTTGTAGGATATCTACGGAACTTCGAGGGTACTATTTTTACAGTCCTCATGATAGGAAGGTATTTGTGTCGACAAATGCAAACTTCTTAGAGGAAGAGTTTGTGAGAAATCACAAAGGAAGAAGTGAAGTAGTACTAAAGGAGTTAGCAATTTCATCCAAACCAAGAGTTGTTTTGGATATGATGTAACAAGATGTCGAAATGGATTCAAGAGTTGAATCGAAGTGCAACCTGAACATCAAGATGTGCCTAGACGTAGTGGGAGGGTTGTGAGACAACCAGATAGGTATCGGGGTTTAGGAGAAGGCTTAATTGCCATCTCAAACTAAGAAGAAACAGATCTCGTTACGTATACACAGGCTATTAATGATGTTGATGCAGGAAAATGGCTCAAGGCAATGGAATCGGAAATAGATTCTATGTATACTAATGAAGTCTGGGTCCTTGTAGATCTACCACCAGATCTAAAAACCATAGGGTGTAAATGGATCTACAAAAGGAAAAGGGGATCGGATGGAAAGGTAGAGACCTTTAAAGCTAGATTGGTAGCTAAAGGCTATACTCAAAAGGAGGGTATAGACTACGAGGAGACTTTTTCTCCGATTGCCATGCTTAAGTCCATCAGGATTCTTTTGGCCATAGCAGCCTATTTCGATTATAAAATATGGCAAATGGATGTCAAGACCGCATTTCTGAATGGAGATCTTGAGGATACCATTTATATGGCCCAACCAGAAGGATTCATTGAGCTAGGTAATGAGCATAAGGTTTGCAAGTTGCAAAGGTCCATTTATGGACTTAAGCAAGCATCTAGGTCTTGGAACATTAGGTTTGATAAGGCTATCAAAACCTATGGGTTCATACAAAACCTAGATGAGCCTTGTGTTTACAAAAGAATACAAGAAGGTAAGGTTACTTTCCTAATCTCGTATGTTGATGACATTACGCTCATTGGGAATGATGTGGGAATGTTATCTGCGGTTAAGGATGGATGAATGAGCAGTTTTCAATGAAGGATTTGGGAGAGGCTACCTATGTTCTAGGGATCAAACTTATAAGGGATCGTAAGAACAAGAAGATAGTTTTGTCTCAACTAACCTACATTGAGAATATGCTCAATAAGTTCGCCATGCAAGATTCCAAGAGGGTTTCACTCTACTAGACATGGAATCAAACTTTCAAAGGAACAAGCACCTAAAACCCAAGAGGAGGTTGAATGCATGCGTAACATTCCATATGCTTGGCAGTTGGTAGTTTGATGTATGCAATCTTGTGCACTAGATCGGATATACATTACGCATGGGGTAGTAGCGATTTCGGTCCAATCGAGAATGGAACATTGAACTGCGGTTAAGTGTATACTTAAGTATCTTCGTAGGACGAAGAACTTAATGCTTGTTTACTCTGGAAGTAATCTTATTCCGACAGGATATACGGATTCTGATTTCCAATCAGATGTTGATTCAAGGAAATCAACTTCTGGTTCTATATTTACTTTAGGAGGTGGAGCCATAGTTTGAGGAGTGTCAAGCAATCTTGTATTGCTGATTCGACTATGGAGGTGAGTATGTTCTTCGCTATGAAGCAAAGTGAAGGAAGCGATCGCTCAGGAAGTTCCTAAATGATTTGGAGGTAGTTCCAGAGGCAGAAAAAGCTATTACACTTTATTGTGATAATAGTGGGGCAGTGGCTAATTCTAAAGAACCTCGGAACCACAAAGCTGCTAAACACATTGGCGAAAGTATCAACTCATAAGGAGATAATACAACGTGGAGAAGTGGATGTGGTAAAGATTCCTACAGAGCAAGACCTTCACGATCCGTTCAAAGACATTGACTCAAAAGAGCTTTGAGGGTCACCTAGAAGGGATGGGAATGAAGGATATGTCAAACTTGCTTTAGGAAAAGTGGGAGATTGTTGGAGTTATGTAAATATAGTACCACGAAAGCAAGTGTATTTACATGTAACTTTATCTTCTTGATTCTGTTTTGTAATGAAAATATTTATTATTAATAAAACAAAGAGTTTGATTTTATCGTATGAGCATTATATATCTGGTCATAAGGTACCAAGATTCATTTGTAAGTAATATACATATACATAGAGATGTATGGGAAACATGTATATTATTAGAATCAATTAATTGATTCACAGTTGAATAATCAAGTTGGTCGTTTGATTATGGTTTAGGCGTAGTGTTCGATTTATCTCCATATAAGTAAAGGGGTTTACTTAAAGGGAATGATGAGTTTCATATCATGATAGTAGTAGACTATCGATAATGGCACTATTAAATGAATCTGGAATCAAGTATGTTTTCAAGAATAAAGTGGGTCGTTACTTTAATCTTAAAACATACAACTTAAGCATTCGCTTATTATGAACCACAATCTTGATGAGTGGTGAACTCATATGTGTTTCATTATAATTCTTGATATGATCGGAATGGATTTTTATAGGTATTAATCCCATGGTCTGCATGTTGGAATTATTAATTGAAACATGTATCAGGGAACATTCACTCAAATAAAGAGTTTATAGTGTTATCATCTCTTTTAGATGTTTTAAGGAGATTTGGTGATTAAACTGGCGCCAGTAGTTTGATGGACTAGCTACCCATCAAGTCTTAACACTAAGATGAGATCTTATGTGTTAATCACCATATAAAGTAAAATGAGAGATCTAGAAGGAAAAACCAACATAAGGGTAAAACGGTAATTTTACCCTTTGTTGTCTGGATAGCTATAATAAGGTTCTAAATAGGGTTTGCAATTGGACATATTCTCATAATATTTAATAATTCAAGAGTTCAACTAATTGTCTTTAGTGGAATGACATTTAGTTAATAAGCTAGAATTAATTCAAATGAGATTGAATTATTTCTGGACTTATTGGAGCTTGAATTATCAAAGTCCAATAAGATTCCCCACTTGGCTTTAAGGAAGGTTATTAAGATAAGTAAGAAGTAGTTTGGAGGCTTTAGAAGTCCATAATTGAATGATGGGCTTATACTAATTAATGGTTAATTGGAAGCCCATATGTTCATTTAGAAATTGGCTTGTTTTGGTTTAATGTAATTGATTAGATTAATTATATTAAAACAATTTTTTTTAAATGGAGAAGAAGAAATTTCGAAATTGTGTTAGGTTAGATGTCTAACCACACATTTGACATTAAAATACTAAATAAAGATGGTCTTTATTATGGTTCATCATTATTAAATGGAGTTATGAACTTACCATTAAATGGTTTAATGGTTGGCTTTTAATGTTGGCATGTAACCTATTTGCATTCATTAGATTAAAGATGAAAGATGTGCATTAGATGGACCATCTTCCTTCTTTCTTCTTGCCAAAACTGAAATGGGTATTCAATTATAGGTTATGGTCTTTTCAAATAGCCATTTTAAAGATAAATGAAGTAAGTCTCATTTATTGGCTATTTGATGAGTGATTAATGTAAGCGATGCATTGGATGCCTCTCACTCTTTCCATTCATGCATATTTCGAAATTGAGATGTAAGAAAGGGTGCTTGCATGGTTTTAGACATTCTCTCCTTTCATGCAAGGTAGAACCGAAATTCCTAAGTGAAAGAATTGAAAGAGTTTCAATTTTGGTTCTTCTTCTTCTAAGAAAATCTCCTCCAAATATTTCTTCTCCTTTCCCACCAAAGGATTTTGTTAACCTAGTTGTCCTTGAAGAACAAGTGGTAAATTTAATTGGTTGAGGATACTACAACAAGGAAGAAGATAGATTGCTAAAGGAAAAGACTTCAAAGGCAAAGGATTTGGATATAAGAAGGAGAGGATAAGCGGCGATGATTTAAAAGTCATGGCGAAGGAGTCGGTAATTCCTTTTATCTTGTTCTTGGTTTTATTATCCTTATACCATATCATGTATAGATTAGCATGTTGATTTGGATATATTGCTTTCGCTGTAAGATGATTTCTTAAAAAGTTTTGAAATCTATCGTTTCTCCATACTAAGCATGCTTTCTTTTTCCGATCCAACAGAGTCATCAAGAGCTTAAAATTAGCCCAATGATCAGGTTTGCTTGGAATGGAACGAATCACATTAAGAACCTGTTCTTCTTCAGAAATCTCACGCCCACCAGCTTTTATATCCCGGGCCATCGACCCACTAAAAGTGCGGAGATGCTCGGCTATAGTACGGCTTGAGTCAATCTCATATTGCATCCACTTTAAATGCAAGGTACGAAGCCTTGTAGCGGATGTTTGACCGTACGTGATCTTGAGCTTTTGCCACATTTCTTTAGCAGTTTTGCAGGACTCAAATTCTCTAATGAGATCATCATGCATGCAATACAACATAGTATAGCGTGCCTTACGATTCCGTTTGGACCATTCCTTGTATGTGGTCAGATTTATTTGAAACTGGTCGTTATCAATATCAATAGTCTCTTTAGGCTCAGTCATGTCATTGGTCAAGGTTTCCAAAACCTCACGCTCATTAAGAAGATACTGAACCTTCCTATGCTAGATGTCGTAATTAGTGCCATCCAGCTTCTCGTTGGTGGACAAATCACCAACCATACTTTTTGTTGCCATATCTTGAAGTATATATATATATATATAACAAGGACATTAGGGCACATATACGAATAATTAAATTATAAAAGATCACCATCCATATCATAAGATCGAAAGTTTTGCTAAGCTCATAATCATTACTTATAACATAAATTAGAAAATTTTATAATTTATAATTATTCACATGAAACATATTCCAAATATATATTCACATAGATACATATCATGTGTTAAACCAATTAACATAACCAATTGTTATGAAAACAAAATATATTATTATTATTGTTATTTTACATAAAACAAATTTATACAACAAAAATAATTCATTTTATGTAAAACACATTCACATATCATTAATGGATTAAATGAATGTAAAATAATAATAATAATAATTTACATAATTTGAAGTGAAAATTAAATAAATGAATAAATGGACATACCATTTAAAATATTTCACATCAAATTAATTTAGCACAAACAAATTTACCAAATTTTAAAATTAACCTTTACGACAAAATTAATTTCTATGCCATAAATATATTACACAAATATATGTATATATATAAAAGCACACATGACTTAGCTTTAGCTTTTAAAGAAAACCGTGTATGTGTCTTTAAAGAAACACGTGTACACATATTCATGTAAAAAAGCATACACTGACATGATCACATGATCTAGCCATAGCATTTAATTTGGCAAATAACATAAAAGGGCCCTTGTGATATACTTGATTATTCAATTTAGCCCCTCTGCTTTTAATTCGGTAACCCTAGCCCCTGTGTTTTGTAATCTCATTCAAGATGCCCATTTTAGTTTTTTTTGACAAAATTACCCTTGGCAGACTACCAAACTCCTAAGTATTTGGATTATTACGTTAAAAAAAAAAGAATTTGGATTATTACCTAGGGTTATTACCGTATACTGGGGTGGGTAAAGACAAGAACCGACTTTTACATCTGAAGAAATAGAGAGAAATGAGCACGCCGCTCCAACAACTCGCCGCTGCCTCGTCGAACCACCGTCGTCATCGTCCACCATTTCTCCTCTGATCGTAAGCTTTTCTTCAACATTATTTCTTCCAGATTCACACTTTTCTTTCAGCATTTCTCTCCGTCAAATGGCGACTCTGCCTTCTCTCAAATCGCATCTTAGAGATTCACACCTATCTTTTGATCTTCTCACGGTTACTCATCTCGCACTTTTGGGCTTCTTCCTCTGGGACTCTTCTTCCTTTGGTAAGCTTTTGTTTATTTCGGAAAAATGTCGCTCACTCAAGCGGACTCTATTTATCTGGTTGCGCAATTTTGTTCCACCTTTCTTTATTCTTTTCAGTATTCTATTTCGAGTCGAAATGGAGGACATTTACATTATTTGGAGACCGTCGGAGGCACGGGTTGTTGTATATGTGGATTTGTTATCTGTGGAGGCCTTCGGCCATAGTGGCTTGTGTATCAGATCTTGAATGGGATCATGTGGATTACGGGTTGTCGGTCTTTGTCTTGTTGGGTCTTAACTATGAATTATTTTCGAATGGGATCATGTGGATTACGGCTTATAGCGGTATGTATTATTTTTTGAATTAAACCTGCATTATGCTACCATGTTTCTGATTTGTTGTGGGTACTTTGGATGATGCCTTGTGTTGTGTGATGTATATATTGGACTGAAATTTCACATCTTCACAAAAAAAGCTGTAGCAAATAGCAATGTAGTTACTGGGTTGGTGTTGAGAATAAGTCATGAATGTGCAAAGCATCTGAATTGACATTATTAACATCCTATTTTGTAGTTGTGCAATCAGTTTTCATATTCTGACATTCCAAATGATTGTAGCTTGTGTTAAGTGGCAAAGAGATGATAGAATACAATGTTTAAAGGTTAATGAGATGAATCTAGTGACTTACATATATCTTTGTTTCAATTGTGCAAATTCCATGCCTTATTTGTAGGGTAATATGATCATATAAAGTCTCCAACTCTTGTAAATATATTCAGTATTCAATTGGTCCTTTTCTCGACTCTTGTAAATATATTAAACTCTTGTAGTGATCATCTTTGTCATTGTGATAACTGCCCTTAATTATTATTGCTTGAAACATTAATTAAACAACTTTAATTAAAGTAATGAGCTTTAAGGATGTAATGCATTTAAAATATTTTGTGAAATGCTTCAAGTCCACCTTATATATGAATCATTATCAGGTACCTACTGATGGGCAGATACAACTTCTATGTGGTCTTTGCTGGACGCCAAGTTGGTATTTTTTCCAATTGGGATGATGTGAAATTGGCTACTGAGGGGTTTCCGAATGCTCGATTCAAGGGGTATCGGACATTGGAAGAAGCAAAAAGTGCTTATGTGCAGGATCCATTGATGCCAACTTGTCGCATTGAAGACATTGCTACTACCAGCAATGTACCATCCTCCATGCCGACTCCATTCACAGTTCCACCAAATGAACAAGTCGCACATACCAATACAAATGAACAAGTCGCACATAGCAATGCACCAAATGATATTCAAACCCTGCAGACACGCATGGCATGCAGTTGCACATTTTTACTCATAGCCATTGGAGTAATTCTGGGGATGGTTATTAAGGACATTGTTAATAAATTCTAAGGCCTTAATGTAGGTTGAACAACTATGTCAGTAGTTCCATTAATGCAATGGTGTTTTTTCCTTTATATGTTGAACCTATTATGTAATTAATACTATGCATGTATGTTGAAGCTATTATGTAATTAATTATATGAATGCTTAGATGTTGTATTTGAATGTATGTTTAAATGTTTAAAGTAGGGTAAGTTGGGTTGCTCTTGTCAGAAACACTTGTGGACCTAAGTCAAATGGTGCAATCACTTGCATATGCAATTGCAGAAATTGATTCCATCTTACGTATGGTTCGGGCTCTTTAGTGCATACTTTAGAGTTGAAAACATAATCTTCATTAGCTTATCTTTGGTGCGCATTAGCTTAGCGTTAAAGTTGGAAAATGAAATCTTCCACGTATGGTTCGAGCTCTTTGGTATGCACTTTAAGTATTTGAAGGTTGTTTCTCTACCTTTGCAATCTTAAATGTACGCCATAACAATGTTCTATAGAATTCCCACTTGAAGCGTTGCCTTGTTATGGGCGAAGGCCTCTGTAATGTTTTACATGTCGCTAATGTGAATTCCATCATTGATTGCAGCAATATAACGACTTGAATGTATTAATTAGGCAAAATGTTTTACGTATGCGCTTAATGTGAATTCCCATCATTGTTGTAATGAGTGTTACTGTCAACAAGATAAGAACAAACGCATCTAGCATATTCTCCTCTAACCCAAAATATACGGCCTGAAAGACAATGCGACAAGGCGATTCTCATGGGCATTTCTATTTTCCATAAAAAGCGCAAGGTTTCCAACATCTGAAAATACGATGACATACATAATAAAATACTAATCAAGAAACCAAAATTTCAACCATTCAACTTCAGATGACAAAATATACATGGAATTTAACCATTTCCATGCCAGCAAACAGATGACAAAATATACATGGAATTTAACTACTCCATCTAACACTTGTTTACAAAAGATTTGTTGCGTCAACTTCCAAGAAACGCTAGTTAGCCCTTGATGGTAAATCACTAGTTCTCTCCAGAATAGGCGTACTGCTGGACAGTTTTTCCAAGTGCAGAGTCTTCCTGATATGACAAAGCATCGACAAACTATCATGGGCTAATTGACAATAAGAGCAACATTGATGTCAATCCTATTTAATTAATTCATGCAAAAACAGAATCTGAAATAATGGTAACTTACACATGCAAAAACAAAATCTGCGTCAATTGGATTCATTTGTGACACTAGCTTGTGTTGAAGGGGTTTCACTTGCTTGGGTTGAGGACATTTTCCTTTGATGAAGCCTAACAACCTTTTGTTATTGAAGATATGGTAATGTGATAGCTGCGTTGTCTTGCCACTTTAAACCCCATTTTTTAAGTGCCGGATGAGTATCGACACCAGGATCATACTTTGTTGCAGATGGTTTACTCTTCTTTGCTGCAGGTACCAATGTCTCCTGAAGGCCACTCCGAAATAGTAAGAATTCAAATTATGAGACTGTCTACCAACTTACCATTTCCTACTTACACATATTATTAAATACCTTTCTTGAAGGTGGTTCTCCATGAATGTCTTTTACTATAGCTGGAATACCTTTCTTGGATGGTTTTTGAGGGTTTGATGTTTCCCCAACAATCTGTTTTCCTTTGTCTTTGGTATGAGAACTTGTTTTACCAGCTACGGTGTCACTGCTAGGATTCTGCATAACAAACAAACAAAATATTATCAACTTCAATGGAGTTAAGCAAACTTTAGTTCAAAACATACACACAAAATATTCAAAAGCAACCTTGTTTCTGTTTTTGCAAGTCCTAGAGTTATGCCCAAATTCAGCACAGATCTTGCAACTCTTCATCCCACCTTTTCTAGATATGCTACCACGCTTCTTTGGTTCATCTTTATCCTTCCATCTATTTTTCTTTTGTCTTCCAGGCTTCTTCTCAATAACAGGTGGTTGAGGTGCTGGCTTCTCACTTGTCTCCCAAAATATCTGGCCTCGCACTGGCCAAATAATATGATTGTACACCTTCATATATGTATCCTTGTGGTAGTAAGCATTCACTTTGTTTTGGGATCTATCCCTCTCTATATAGTGGTGGAATGCAATGAGTACAAGGGATCCCAATCAACTCCATGATCTGCGTGAGCAAGTGTCGGTTAATGGTAAAGACAATGTGTTTTGTCTCTCCTTGAAAAACTTCATATCCATCACCTCCATTAAAATAAAATTGCCAATGGGATGATTCTTTCTTATTCTTCTCTAGCACCTTAACTATCCTCGGAGCAATGAAAGTTCTCCACCTAGCGGCAAAATCTCTCTTAACCTGAATACGAGTCATCACCATTATTCTAATTTCTTCAAGCATTGAAATAATAGGCTTGGTCCTTGTATGCAAAATCCACCCATTAAAAGTCTCGGTAAGGTTGTTGTCGACAATGTCACACTTAGGCTCAAAGCTAAAAAAGGCCTTGCACCATGATCTTTCACCATAACTCAAAGCATCTTCAACACTCCCCTTACCCATCTTATCAAGTTCCTCTAACTCCTTTTTAAACTGTTGAACAAAAGTGGCCCTTGCACAATTCCAGAACTGAATTTTCCTTTCCTCACCTTTTCACTTTTTTTTCCAAGCAGCATATATGTGTCTTGCACATTGCCTATGCTCAGCATTTGGCAACACAACATCGATTGCTGCAATAATTCCCTACATACATGAACACATTTCTAATCAACATTCATTAAATTACAAGAAACCTAAACAAAATAAGGTTAATACTACCATTAAAACCACACATACCTTTTGCATATCAGATGTGATAGTCAATCCTTGCCCTTCGTCAGCAATCTCCAAGTCTGATACCAAGTGCGTAAGGAACCATTTCCATGTCTTCTTACTCTCCAAGTCAACTATAGCCCATGCAATCGGAAACATTTGATTGTTTCCATCTCTACCAACGGTAGCTAATAACTGTCCCCTACACCTATGCTTCAGAAAGCATCCATCAATGCCAATTATTGGCCGACATCCATCTTTCCATCCCTCTTTACAAGCTTGGAAGCATACATAGAATGCTTTGAAATATGGTATCTTATCAGCATTATTATCATCTACCACCACTTCTGTAGTTGTTCCTTCATTGCTTTGTTCTAATTCAATTGCATAATCATGCAATTTTGCATACTCAGCCACAAATCCACCATTGACCTCCTCCATCACTTCTCTTTTTATCCTCCCCATCGTGGCTTCGGATACATTCAACTGAAAATGACTTGACATAACCACTCAATCTCTTATGAGTTATCCTTGGTTCTTCTAAGATTCTCTCCTTACCAATTTCTTTATATCTTTTCTTTTCATCACTCTATGTGATTTGTGCCAAAACATCATGCGTGTTCTTAAAAGTTTTTATTTGGAATTGTTCTTCTTGGTTGAAACTAGCATGAAGAACAAATGGACATCTACGATGGCTACCCATACGAACACCTTTTGGCTTGCATTTGTACCTCACTCTCCTTGGTTCATTCCTAACATATGCTAATGCGTATCTTTTGATCAAGGCCCATTTCTTAACAGCATCTTTGAATTGTATTTGGCTTTCAAAAACCATCCCCACAGAAAAATTTGGAATTGTATCATTGGGATCATAAAAAACTGTCCTCCCCTTTCTCCTCAAAACCGTTTCACTATCCTCATCACTTGAGCTACAACTGCCTGCACCCTCTGAGTTAAGATAATCACTCTCATATCCTGGTACGTTGCCATCACAATCTTCATCTGAATCTATTTCATCATCGTGATCACCACCAATACCCTCTGTTTCACCTTCATCTTGACCTTGATTATCCATATTGTCAACTTCGGCAACACTCCCATCCTCATCTCTCATTATAACAAACTCTCTCACATTACTCCTAGCTACTTGGAATTCATCATCATCATCTTCTTCACATTGCACATCCACCAAATCCTCTTCATCATCATACCAAGCATGTTCATCTATATCATCATCGCTTTCTTCACCAGTTTCATGAACACCACCTTTCGTAGCACCACCACCACCTTCCACACCACCACTTTCCACATTTCTAATTCCTAAACATGCATCCATTGCTCTAGCATTAGTAGTGGGAGTCGCAGCTTGCCCAACACTACCTCTAGTATCAATGTCTTCTGCCTCATTAGTCTCAGGTCCATCCAACTGTTCAATAACTTCATGGGAATGCACCATGTGCTCCACATAAACAGACACAAGCTTGTACTTCCTTAATAGCCTACACATATCCAGGAAACTGTCATTGTCCCATAACAATCTTTCACCATCAGCAAGGGTTTTTTCAGGATGCAGATAATGCAATCCTGCAACATTTGTAAAACCAAACTTCTTTACTTCCCTCATGAACCTGTAGTAACCCAACATGCCTACATTGTTTAGCTCCATGTTACATGTATCACCACCAATATACTTCTTGCATCTGCCTTTTATCTCATACGTACCACCATAATGTATCTCCAGTATATATTGTGGCTTTTGATTCATCCTACAAATACACATTAATATTTACGTTAACAATGCATTATTTTTGGGACCACATGCCAATTGAACTACATAAACAAAGGCATATCTCCTACTTACATCAAGCAATTCCTTGCTTTGGGTCAACATATTGTCAAAAACTAGGCATGATGTGGGAACACATTAATAATTAACACAGAATGCATTATTTTTGGGACCACATGCCAATTAAACTACATAAACAAAGGCATATCTCCTACTTACAGGAAGCAATTTCAAGACTTTGGGTCCACATATTGGCATTTTTGCCTTTGGATGATCATATCCTACTCGGACTATATATATAAATAAATCTCGACAATGGTATTTATGTCAAAGCATTGAATAATGGAGTTGTCCCATGGATGATCGTAGTGGGGACCAACCAAAATCCTCTTTGCCACTTGCATGCTAATTAAGATACGATTTTTCTGTCCTAACCCCACCTCAAAATCTGTGATTAGTAAGTGGGTTATCACTTTTAGGTTTCAAAAGAAAATGGTTTATCTGAGGCACACGATACATTTTCTTTTCTAAGTTCTTCTTACTGAATCGCCACAACAACACTTTGACGTCTCAAAATTTGGGCAACAAGCAGTTACTCTAGCATTGAGTTAACGATCTTAGTTTTGTATCATCGAAGAACAAGACTATCGAAGAACAAGATGAGTGAAGCTTACCTTTTTAATCCAATAAGCGCGAGACTATCGGTTTCACTCACCACCAACCTTCACTCAATGCTTGATTTCTTGTTATTTTCCATGGGTTTACCGTGGCTTCAGCGGGATTTTAGGGTTTTGGCCTTCAAATGCACAAATTCGGTTTGATCGCTCAAAGCTTACCTTTTTAACTGTGTTTCTTTGAGGTCAGAAAGAAGGGACGTCGAATCTGACGGTGGTTCGGAATGGCGGCGAGATGTTGGAGCCGATTTCATCTGAATGTTAAAGTCGGTTCTTGTCTTTACCCACCCCAGTATACGGTAATAACCCTAGGTAATAATCTAAATTCCTTTTTTTTTTAACGTAATAATCCAAATACTTAGGAGTTTGGTAGTCTGCCAAGGGTAATTTTGTAAAAAAAAAACTAAATTGGGCATCTTGAATGAGATTACAAAACACAGGGGCTAGGGTTACCGAATTAAAAACAGAGGGGCTAAATTGAATAATCAAGGATATCACAAGGGCCCTTTTATGTTATTTGCCATTTAATTTCTTTATGCGCAGCAGACTCTCTTTTAAATCCTATCTCTATCTTTAAAGAAGCAAACGTGTACACATATACATATAAAAAGCATACACTGACATGACCTAGCCATAGCATTTAATGTCTTCCTGCACAACAAACTTTCTTTTAAAGCCTTTAAAGCCTATCTCTATTTCTTATCTTGGCCTTTAAAGCATCATCTTCATCGTTTTATTTTCCTCTTAAACGAAGCTCTAGATTCTGCAACAAAGCCAAACGGAGGATTTTTTTTTCTTTCACTCCACCGTCCCCCATCTTTCTGCGTTGCCGCTGGGAGTCAAGGAGAAAAGCGGATCGATGCCCAGCCAGCAATCTCGACCCCAAAAGACATCACTCCACACAAGAGTGCACAAGTCTTTCGATTTAAAACCGTCATCGCATAGATCGGTGGAAAAAAATGTGAGCAATGTCCACGACGCCGTCAGCACTACTCAACAGGTTGTGCGTGACTCACACGCGTAGCCATGAGTGGTTGTTTCCATGGCGATTTCTGCTGTATCGCGTAGATCGGCAGAAGAAATGACTGACGATGTCAACCACGGAGCCAACGCTCTCACAATCGGTAGAAAAATGCTTCAGATGGAGTGAGGTATGTTTGAATAGGTCTCCTAATGTAAATAATCTAACTCCATAAACTTGTCATGCGATTGTATCAGAAACAATTCATGTGTTTTTTTTTAACGGATCATATACTTGATTACATAATCTTAATTCAATTAACAAACTAATTGTTAATAGAAAAACGAGGCAGAAGATAAAACATACCCTAGCTCTGATACCATTGTAGGATTAATTCTGGTTAGATCACTATTCTTAATGCGGAAGCGAATTAATCTTTATGTTGTCTTCTGCATACGTGATCCCAATCTCACGAACACCAGTCTCTTCAGTGGCTACTAGAGTGACCGTAAAAATCACACCTTAAATCTTGCAAGACACCGATGGTTATTTCTGTGAGAGGAATTAATATATCGGGAGACTAGGATTTTCAGATTGTTCTTATCGTCCATCTTTTGAATCTCATTTAAACAAATTAAATAGATTGTTCATTGCTGTTATTTTCTCAACTGCTCCCAAACCAAACATAACTCTTCAAGTTGACGTCGTGGCCGTTTAAGAAAATGCAACAAAGTCTATGTATCAATTAATATTATTTAAATATATCTCCTTGGACATTGTGGCAAGAACACACGATTGTAGCAATTATGATATCGAAGAAGCATGAAAAGGAGGATTCCTCCCATCTTCATTTTATTCACCTACATGCATAATATGGCTTATAACAAGTTGACCACTTACAGCGATTACTTTGAGATTACAATATACAAATAAAATTAGTGTACGGTAATTATTTCTTGGTGTTTGGAGGATGGATGCACACGTTCAACATGGTCCTCGCTTGACGACTGGAACACGAGCACAGGCGGCCTCAGGGCAGCCGCAGGTGTAGGTGACGCCGTTAGCACCACAGACTGGGTCCGCCACAAAGCAATTGATGACTCCGTTACACGGCCCTGGTTTGAACCCTGCACACAAATCAATCACACGGCGTTGCGCATGCACGGTGGTCATGCAGAGACTCGCAGCCAGGACCAGGAGGAGACACAACGTGGCAAAGTTTTTGGAGGTAGCCATTGTTAAGCAACCAAGGATAAGCGATGATCAGAAAGAGGAACTTATATAGAGGAGAAAGTCAAATGGGACTGCAAGTTCCTTGGTCAAACGGATAAGCTTGGATCTAGCCAGCCTAATTAGTCGCTTTTCTTGACCAATAATTGTGTTTCTTTGTATGCTTGTAGTGGTCAGCAAATATTGTAATGGGGGCTGAGATGGTTCACATGGCAAAGCACCAAAATGGGTATTGAAAAAGGTTCCTTATGAGATGGAGAGACGAGTAATTCAATTATAAATGGTAAGGAGGTTAGATATGAACATTACAATCTCCAAATTGTGAATGTTGGCCTAACTAGACTAACATTGTTAAGGTTGAACAGAGCAACTGATAGTAGCACGTCAACGTAGAGAGCAGATCACTTGTCCAACTTATCCTATCCAACTCTTTCCATAGGAAAAACGACACAATTTTTGCTTCTAATTTTAAAAAGAGTTGGACATCGCATATCAGACAGAGGAAAAAAGCCAAACCGCTTGGCAGCCGGCTATGACAAAGATACATCACATCAAAGCCATGTATATTTATTTATATACATATGCAGAATTGTCCAACTTCTATTGTTATAATATTATAATAACAATAATAATATGTTATAATAAACACGTAAATTGTTTTATTAAATTTATTGTAGAGTATTTGTGAAATTTATTATGATTATTATAATAAAAATAATAGAAGTTGATAATTATCATGATTTATTATTATTATTATTATTATTATTATTATTATCAAATTTTAATAATTTAGTCTGCATTTATTATAATCTTATCTTATTATTATAATTCTAAATATTATTATTATTATTATTATTATTATTATTATTATTATTATTATTATTATTATTATTATATTGGTTATTATTATCATTATTATGATCGATTATTTTATAATTAATTAGAATTAATTCAATTATTGTTATTATAATTAGTATTATCCTTATTATGATTAATGTTAGTATTATTATTATAATTATTATGATTTTGATTATAATTATAATTATTATAATAATTATAATTATAATAATTATAATAATTATAATAATAATAATTATTATCGTTAATGTAATTTAATTAATTTTCACTAATTATTATTATTATTATCATTATTATTATCGATTATTATTATTATTATTGTTGTTATTATTATTATTATTATTATTATTATTATTATTATTATTATATTTTCTTTTTACACTTACCAGGTGAAAAAAGGAGAAGAAGAAGAAGATAGCTTTTCGTTGGATTTCTTATTACCCATTTGGTGTCTTCTTAATTTATACTATCCCCTGTTTTAATTTTTTATGGATTGGTTAATTTTGATAAAGTTGGACTCTCTTTTTCTTTTTGTGGGCTTTACAGTTCTCCCCTTTGAAAAAAATTTCATCATTGAAATTAAATTACGTACCTAAGGATCAAAATAAATGAGGATATTGACGTTGAATCTCATCCTCTACCTCACAAGTAGCCTCTCTTGGAGAACAATGATGACTTTATAAAAATTGCACTATCGGAGTCTCCCTTATCTTTAATTTCCTAATTTTTCTATCCAATATCTCCATCGGTTCCTCTTTATAAGTCATATCATTTTCATCTTTGATCTTAGGTCGATATAATATGGCTAAGGGCCAATTAGTACCATCTTAACATTGACACATAAAACACATCATCAATTTGTGATAACTCTAAAGGTAAGGCTAATATGTAAGTTAACATCCATACATGTATGATTTCATATAACCTAGTGTATCTCGAGCTCAACTTCCCTCTCCTACTAACACCTATCATATAATGCCTCAAATTGTGTTCTATTGATGCTAGAGTGATAACTATTGTTATATGTAAACTTTATCAAAGATAGATATCTATCCTTATCACCCTCAAAATTCAACACGTGAGCCCTCATCATGTCCTCCAACATTTGAATCGTACAATATGACTGTGCATCCAACTGAAAGCAAATTACAACACTCAAATTCAACCTAGTTTTCAAAGTTGCCTGTAAACTAATCCAAAATTCGGAAGTACACTGTGGATTTTGATTTGATACAATGAACATTGAAACCTTGTGTACCTTCACAATCTCATTAACATATAACTTAGTGAGCTTGTCCAAGGAATCTATCTGTCACATAAGCAAGAACTGAATTGATATAGTAAATCTATCCACAATCACCGGAACTAAATCATTTCGACATAGTCCTCAATAACACTACCATAAAATTCATCGTATTCTTCTCCCACTTTTACAAATGGCTAAGGGTATTAATTTCTCTATTGGTGCCTGATGTTCTGTTTTGATTAGTTTATAGGTCAAACACCTCGACACAAACTTTGCTACATCTTTCTTCATTTTCAGCCATTTGTAATAAGATCTCAAGTTCAGATACTTTTTTTAGTACAATGATGCTTATATATTTAGTAACTATAATTTATATACTTTTTTTAGGGCTTGGGCTGCAAGCTTTATATATATATATTTAATAACTATAATTTATATACTTATATATGCTTTTTTAGGGCTTGGGCTGCAAACTTTAAATTTAATAACTATAATTTATATATATGTCATAGAATTATACAATGTTTTAAAGTTAAGATCTTAAGTTAAAAAGAAATTTAAAGTTTAAATGATTCAAACAATATCAGTCTATCATAAAATTAGCTAAAAATTAAATAAAATTAAAAATTTTGAAATATAATTTAAAGAGATTGTTATTACCTATCGAAGAATTTGAAGTTTAATTAAAAAATAAGATTGTTATATAAGAACTTATTAATTTATGAAAATGACCAATAAATTGATCAATTTTAATAACAAGGATTATATTAAAGTAAATCAAATTAGAATATTAGGCATTCAAGATTTTTATGGTTAAACCAATCGAGCAGATTAAATTTTTAATCATTAGAATATAAGTGAAATTGTAGTTATTATTATTTTATATGGGAAATTATATCAGTTAAACTAAAAGTTAAGTTGTTTTAGGTTTGAATCTTCTTATTACTATTTTAAAAATAAAATGCTAAAAATTAATATCTTTTAATTGGAAGGATAAACAAAATTCTAATTATGTATTTCTTTTTCTCAAACATTTTAATTAAATTGGTGGTCTGAATTTAAAAAAATCATTAACTTTATAAAAATTACATATAATTTTGACGACTAATAAAATAAGTGATAGTTATTAGTAATAATTAATTAATTAATATTGAATAAGTCTATGTATCAATTAATATTATTTAAATATATCTTCTTGGACACTTTGGCAAGAACACACAAATGTAGCAATTATAATATCGAAGAAGCATGAAAAGGAGGATTCCTCCCATCTTCATTTTATTCACCTACATGCATAATATGGCTTATAACAAGTTGACCACTTACAGCGATTACTTTGAGATTACAAAATACAAATAAAATTAGTGTACGGTAATTATTTCTTGGTGTTTGGAGGATGGATGCACACGTTCAACATGGTCCTCGCTTGACAACTGGAACACGAGCACAGGCGGCCTCAGGGCAGCCGCAGGTGTAGGTGACGCCGTTAGCACCACAGACTGGGTCCGCCACAAAGCAATTGATGACGCCGTTACACGGCCCTGGTTTGAACCCTGCACACAAATCAATCACACGGCGTTGCGCATGCACGGTGGTCATGCAGAGACTCGCAGCCAGGACCATGAGGAGACACAATGTGGCAAAGTTTTTGGAGGCAGCCATTGCTAAGCAACCAAGGATAAGCGATGATCAGAAAGAGGAACTTATATAGAGGAGAAAGTCAAATGGGACTGCAAGTTCCTTGGTCAAACGGATAAGCTTGGATCTAGCCAGCCTAATTAGTCGCTTTTCTTGACCAATAATTTTGTTCTTTTTATGCTTGTAGTGTTCAGCAAATATTGTAATGGGAGCTGAGATGGTTCACATGGCAAAGCACCAAAATGGGTATTGAAAAAGGTTCCTTATGAGATGGAGAGACGAGTAATTCAATTATAAATGGTAAGGAGGTTAGATATGAACATTACAATCTCCAAATTGTGAATGTTGGCCTAACTAGAATAACATTTTTTTTTTATTAAAGGGAAAATACAGGAAAATTACAACACTAGTCTAGGGAAGCAGAGCTCCGACAGGTCCTCTTACCGACAGGTCCTCTAAGAGGATACAGTGGCACCTAAGAGGTGTAATATCAAAAACGGTGAGGCTGACATCCGAAGGTACGGCATGGGTGGCTAGCCAGTCCGCACATCTATTGCTCTCTTGGTAAACGTGACGATGAATAACAGACCAATTCCGCATAAGTAATTCGTGGATACCCATGACAATCGGGTGGGAAGCCTGAGAACGATTCGCCGCGGAAGAAATGAGGCGGTATGCTGCCTGAGAATCCAGCTCTAATTCTATCCGGCGAAAGCCCCGATCCCAAGTGAGCGACAACTTGGTATAAACACCCCAAAGTTCTGCAGTCAACGGCTCACACCAACCGATATTCTGAGCAAAACCTACAAGTCAGTTGCCATCTCAGTCGCGTAAGAGGCCACCTGCTGTAGCTGAGCGTTGGGAGCGATTACAAGCTCCGTCTGTGTTGAGCTTCACCCAATCCGGGGGCGGTGTGCACCACCCAATGAGTTGCTAGTGACGGGGAGGGGGGCATATGCCTGTCCGGCTCTGCCTCTCGGTGCTCTGTCGGACCTGATCTGCAAAAGAGAAAATGAGAGTGTTAGGAGACAAAGGCCAGGTGAAATGTGCATCAAATAGAGATTTGTTCCTCCAGGTCCAGAGGAACCAGCACATAGTGCCAAAAAGAACTGCCCAATTGTGTCCCTGTAGGCACTGATGATGGCGAAGGTTAGTCAGGAGCCATTGACGAAGCGACAAAGTGTAGAAGTCTGGAGGGGAGAGAGCCAGGGGCAAGGAGTCCTACACTTGGCGAGCGCGAGTGCAGTCACTAATAGCATGGAGAGGAGTTTTGGTAGCAAAGCAATGAGGGCACGAGCTGTCGGCAGTCAAGTGGCGACAAACCCAATAGTGATTGGTAAGAAGACGATCCTGGGCCAGTAGCCAAAGGAAGGCTCTTATGTGTTGAGGACCGGGCCATTTCCAGATAGTAGGCCAAAGTGCGTTGGACTAAGCTCGGCTTGGCCCATGATCATGGAATAGGTCGACGCGATGGTGAATAAACCATTTTCTGAACACCCCCAGACCACCTTGTCAGACCCAAGATAGGGTTTAGGGGAAAGGTGCCCGCGATGAGGTGACATATCGACGTGGGAAGATAAGAGCGTAAAATGTCCCAATTCCAATTACCTGTAGGCTCCACAAATTAGAGAGTGTTGTGGTGAAGATACCGCTCAGGGAGAGGATGCGTGGTGTGAGAGAGCAACGGCCCGAGGCCTCCTAACCAGGGGTCAAGCCAAAAGCGAATCCGAGTGCCATCGCCGAGACGCCACTGTAAGCCTCGGGTCACGATGTGCCAGGTAGCCTTGATGATGCGCCAGACCATGGAGCCTCCTTTAGTCGTGATGGAAGCGGGGAGGTGGGTGGCATCGAAGTGATATTTAGAAGAAAGGACTTGGACCGAAAGCGCAGTAGGCTTAGCTAGCAAAGACTAGCCGAGTTTAGCTAAGAAAGCGTCGTTCATTTCTCGAATTCTCCAAATACCCAAGCCCCCTTGGTCCTTAGGTTTACAAACCTCGTCCCAAGGCACTAGATGTATTTTGGTCTTATCGCGAGATGAACCCCACAGAAAAGATCGCATAATAGATTCCAGGTCGTCACAAAGGCCGCGTGGTAAGCGAATGGTCTGCATAGCATAGCTCGGTATGGCCGCTAACACTGATTGAGTCAAAGTGAGGCAGCCTGCAAAAGAAAGCAAGTGAGCGGACCAGTCGGAGAGACGCTGTTGGACTCGATCGAGGATATACTGATACGTCCGTCGACTGACCCGATGATGGAGTAAAGGAACCCCAAGATAGCAGCCAAGGTCGTCCGACGGGGGGAAGCCTAGGTCAGAACTAAGAGAGTGTAGCAGTGAGGAAGGGAAATTTTTGGAAAAATAACACCGCGATTTAGAGGAACCGACACGTTAGCCCGAGGCCATGTAGAAGGATTGCAAAATTGCCCGAATGACCCGCACTTGATTCGGTGAAGCTTCAGCGAAGAGGATGAGGTCGTCAGCAAAGAATAAATGGGAGAGGGTCGACCCATACTTGCTCAACGTGATCTGTTTCCAGTGCCCTTGTGCCACCGCTTGAGTGATTGCATAGCCCAATCGCTTTATACACAAGACGAAGAGGTAGGGAGAAAGAGGGTCCCCCTGTCGAAGGTCACGGGAGGGAGTAAAGGCATCACTGAGTTCTCCGTTCCAATTAACTTGGATGGAGACAATAGAGATGCACTTCATGATGAGTATTTGAGCAACTCCGGAAAACCGACATCGGTAAGGGTATCCTGAATAAAAGCCCACGATAACCGATCGTAAGCTTTCTCCATATCCACTTTAATGGCCATGAGCCCTTTTTGACCAGTTTTTCGTCGCATAGAATGGATGACCTCCTGGGTGATAATGATGTTGTCGGTAATGAGGCGTCCAGGAACGAAACTGCACTGTGTGGGAGCGATGAGTCTGTCAAGGTGTGGTTATATCCTATGGACAATGAGCTTAGAGAGGGATTTGTACAGAACCGAGCAGAGAGCTATCGGTCAGAACTGAGAAATAGAGGACGGAACGGAAGTTTTAGGAATGAGGACCATAATGGTGCGGTTGAAAGCGAACTCCCAAACTTCGTGTCGATAAGTGCTCTGGAAAAAACTAGTCAGAGAAGGTGCTAGAGTATCCCATTGGGATTGGAAGAATAAGGCAGTGAACCCATCAAAACCCAGAGCTTTGTTAGGATCCATAGAGAAAAAAGCCGTCTTGACCTCATCAGGGCTTATCAGGTGGGTGAGGTCGGTGCGAGCTGGCTCCGGGAGGCAAGGAAAAAGACCCCGAATAGTCCAGGTCCAAATGCTCATCGGAGAAGAAGAGCTTCGCGAGATAATTACGTGCTAGGTTCCGGATAGATGAGCTATCAGAGATGACATTGCCATTGGCGTCGAGTAAAGAGACTATACGCGTATGGAAAAGTCGGGAACTGGTGAGATTGTGGTAGTAGGAGGTATTCCGATCACCCTGGCCAAGCCACTGGCTACGGGATCGTTGATGCCAGAGTAACTCTTCTTGGTGGAGGACAAGCTCTAATTCTGCTAGAAGCGAAGTCTCGAGCTCCCGGAGATAGTGAGAATCCGTATCTTCAAAAGGTTTTTAGATGCCATTGAGCCGAGCCATGAGTCGTTTTTTCCAGTGGAAGATGTTACCAAAAACACTATCGTTCCACTGTTGAAGTTTGGCCGATAGATGGTGGATTGTGCCAATAAGGTCTTAATGGTGGGGGTTCCAGTGATTAGCTACCACTTGACCAAAATCAGTGTGCGTAAGCCAAGCGGATTGAAAACGGAACGGCCGACACAGCTGGGGGGGGGTCAGGGGGGAAAAAGTGATGAGGAGCGGTCGATGATCCAATTTCAAGAAGGGGAGGTGAGTAACTCTGGTGTAGGGGAACGCCGAAAGCCAAGAATGGGAACAGAAAACGCGATCTAATCGGGCTTAGAGAGGGTCGCGCCGCCAAGTAAATCGGGGCCCGACAAATCCCAGGTCCTGAAGGCTGCACTGGTGGATGCAATCCCGAAACTGGTTGTTGACAATCGGGGAATGAAGTGAGCCACCTCGTTTGTTAGCTCCTTCCAATTTGGCATTAAAGTCACCCCCCAGCAGCCAAGGAGTAGTGGTGAGGCGAGCCAGGCGAGGGAGATAAAACCAAAGATATTTTTGTAAGGCATAGGTAGGGCTGGCATATATGGCGGTAAGGTCAAACGCTAGATGGTCCCATTCAATGCTGGCATGGACAAATTGGCGATGAGCAAGCCGAATATGTACGTTGATATCTTGTTTCCAGAGCAGCCAAATTCCACCAGAGTAACCTTCGACTTCGACGCGGAAGGAATTTGCAAACCCCAAAGACCAAATAACTCTCAGGGCGCGCTCGCCACGGATGCGAGGTTCGACGAGGACAACCAGACGAGGGTGATGAATACGAATATAATTCTTCATGATTGGCTTGAAGGTCCACCCCCCAGCCCCTTGACAATTCCAAATAAAAATCGACATAAAACGGGGAGGAGGAGGGCCCTAAAGGTGAATTACTCCTGGGTCAACTGTGGGCTCATTCGACTCCGAACAAAGGATTAGGGCCTGGGAGGAACCGAGTTCGGCCATCGAGATGTTAGCATCGATCGATGGGCCCTTGTCCTTATTGGGGGCTATAGCTGGGCCAGGGGTGGGGAGGGGTCGACGGAGCCTTGAGCGGGTTGAGGAGGCGAGGGAGCCGTAGGGTCTCCGAGTTCTGTAGGGTCCTCGTCCATCACACCGCCCCCCAAAGCCGTTGGGGGGGCCAAAGAAAACGAGGGATCGGGGAGGACAATGTCCGCATGGGAGGGGATGCACAAAGCCACATGGGCTGGGCTGGGATTGGCGCTGGCTAAGGCCATGGATGGGGGGGGGGTTGTGGGAGGACATGGGTTGGGTTGGTTGGTATTGTGGCCTGGTCTAAGGAGGAAAGCTGGGGGGAAACATGATCTGGGCTTGGGGGTGTGCGGGCTTGGACAGGAGGAGGGGCCTGGGGTGAGACGAGGTTAGGCCGTGGGTGGGAAATGGGCGTGGAGGCCTGTGCGTGGCCCATGGGCGGGGTCTGCTGAGCTGACGACGTCGTGGGGGAGGGGGCAACTTTATTTCTTTGTAGCTGAAGACGCAATCCTCGTTGGTGGCACAGATCTCGACTGTTCGAGAGAGCGGGGGCTTTACCCTTACGATGGGTCAAATCTGACTGACCCGAGGTGAAGTGACGGGGAGGAGCGTCAACCGTTGGAGGACTATCCGTTGGAGGAGAGGACGTTGGGGAAGCAGAGAGAGCGAAGAAGCATGACCCATGTGATTCAGACGTTGGATCATGGGAGGAGGCGGGGGGCGTGGGGTCGCGGACTAAGGAACGGGCCTGCGGCCGCGGCGTTGTACTTGCATCTACGGGCCGAAAGCGGTCTGCTGGGAGGAGTCAGAAGGGAGGGCATGGGAAGGGGCCCCGAAGAATGGCGGACGCGGGATGGCAGTGGGTTCCTCCGATTCAAGAGCGGCCTGCGGACGAGAAGGACAAATCGACGAGCTGTGACCCACACGGCCACAGTCAAAGCAGATTTGGGGCAGGCCTTCATAGGTTACGTGGATGAGTTTGCCATCGATTTCCACAACCGAGCGCAACGGTGAGCTGATATCCACATTGACGGCGACGCGAGCAAAATGCCCTCGGTAAGCTTGCTGGGTATTGTGATCTATTTTGACTGTTTTGCCCACTAAGTTACCGAGAGCCGCAACAATGGAGGGATGGTACTGCGAAATGGGGAGTTCTGGAAACCTCACCCACGCAACGAAGTGGGTGATCTTACCTGACGAAGGTCGAAAGTTTGGTGTCCACGGTTGGACCGAAAGGACGTGCCCTGCGATGATCCAGGGCCTCTGAGTTAAGGAATGAATATAGTCCGCTTCCTCGCGAAAGTTAATGAGGTAGAAATCGTTTTCCAGATCAACAATTTTCAGGGGCCCTTGAGGATGCCACATAGTGTGCAACTGCTCCCGAAGCAAGTTGAAGCCTAACTTCCTGCCCAGTAGTTTGATCACGACTGCCTGTGCCCAGACCTTGTCTAATTTGCCCTTGAACGTGGAGGATAATTCAACGCCTAAGCCATGGCCTCCTTGAACAATGGAGATGTCTCCATCTTGCAATTAAATGGGGTCTTCCTCTGGCCAGACCAATTCCACGCGTTTGATAGCAGGTCGGGTAGTGCTGGTGACTGCCGCATTGTAGCTCAATGGTGGGTGCTGCCCGGGTGGATCAATAGGAGGGGGATCATCCTCGCGTTCCCTCGTGCAGACTTTTTTAGCAGTATGAATGGTGGATGCGGATGGGTCAAGCATGATGAACTTGCGTTGTCAGTGTCTATGAAAGTAGATTTCCTAACACTCTGAGTAGTCTTTGCAATTTATTAAGGTTGAACAGAGCAATTTAGAGTTGCACGTCAATGTAACGTATGCGAAGTCAAAAGGCTACCAATAGCCACTCTAGTAGAAAAAGAGATAAGGGCACCATCATCTCATTACGATTTTTTACAAACTGCCCTTGTTTCTTTCTTTGGGCAAGTTACCATTTGAAACAGGTGCTGCCATGCTCCAATAATTTTTAAACTATAATTTATCCAAATTGTTTCCTTGTTATACCATTAATTACCAAAATTTTCATTAGTCTAAATTAATGTTCATGTCGTAAAAATTACTTGTACAAGCACAACTATTCGAACTGTCACATTCAAAAGTATATACAATAAAATAACTTTACTCAATTCAATTTGTTCACTACAAGAAAAATGTAGATTAGCGACAGAAATTTAGCAACAGAAAAATTTCTGTCGGCAATTAGCGACGGAAATATGCTTTCCGTCGCTAAAATTGAGTGATTTAACGACAATACTAATATTCGTCACTAAATTTGGAGGGAATTTGTCTCAGCAAAATTTGCAACTGACATTAGCGACAGAACAATATAGCCATCGGTAATAAATTACCGATAGAAAATATACCATTGGAAGTTAGCGACGGAAAGCATATTTTTGTCTCTAAAATTGAGTAATTTAGCGACGGTACTAATACTCGTCACTAAATTTGGAGGGAATTCGTCACAGCAAAATTAGCGACGGTATATGTTCCGTCGCTAAAAATGGATGGAATTTTTGGCGGAATAAAATTTTTTTAGTTTACCTACGAAAAATTCCATTGGCAAATGAATTTAGTGATGGAAATTTTCGTTCCGTCGCTAAAAAAGCGGGAATTATTGGCGGTATAAATTTTTTTTGAATTTACCTACGGAAATTTCCGTCGATAATTTCGTCGGTAAATTCTTTTTAAATATAAACTCACCCGACATCTCCCTCACACTTCTATCTTCTTTTTTCCTTTCTTCTTCTTCCTTCTTCCTACATCTTCTCTTCGGTTTTCTTGGAGTCCATTTCTCTGTTGTGGACTCTTTTTCTACTCGACAACGTTGTCTTCTCCGGCTATTGTCATCGTGTCCTTCGGTAGAGGTATTTTTGCAACTACTATCATGTGTTTTTTTATTATTAGATGAAACTTAATTTGGGTATTTATTACTTTCGTTTATTTGTGTATTTTATTATTGGAAAACAACTTTAAGGTATAAATGTTAGTGATAGAAGGGATAAGACGTGATTTTAGTTGTGATGTTAAGATAAATTTCTGATGCATGTAAGGTGTTTGATGAAATGTTTGTTATTTGAAAAAATAATTTCAATTCTTCATTTTCAGTTTTGTTTTAATATGAATTTTAATATTTTAATTCTTTTATTTGAAATAATGAAATTCTCTCCATGGTGGCTTCCAAAGAAACTAAACACTTTGCAGGTAAATTTTAAAAAATAGTTTTCAACAAATTTACCGACGGAAAAAAATTCCGTTGGTAAATATATTGAATTTTTCCGTCGGTAATTAGCGATGGAATTACAAAATCCGTTGGTAATTTTCTAACAAAAGAATTTACTGACTGAACAAAATAACCATCGGTAAATTTATCGACAGAAATTTTTACCATCGGTAATTCTGTCGGTAAATTTACCAACAAAAAATTTCCGTCGTTAAATTTACTAATGGTCATATCTCCGACGCCTTTTTTCGTGAATAAATTCTGTCACTAAATAAGCTTACCTACGGAATATATACAAATTCCGTCGGTAAATTCCGTCGCTAAACTCTACTTTTCTTGTAGTGGTTGGTCCTACCTAAACTATACTCTACCAATCATGTACATTGAGTTTATCTGTAAACTACCTACTTAGTAAGGGTAAACTACCTTACTTAAGTGATATTAAGTGGCAAGAGATAAACTACCTACCTAATAAGGGTAACTGACGGTGTATCCTTGCTTAAAATTAAATAACTCTATATAAACAAAAATTAATCAAATGATTAAAACATACATATAATCTAAATTTCACAACAATACTCAATGCCTATTTAGATGAGCTTATATCAGTAGAACTTTTATCAGTAGAGCTTTTGTCAGTAGAGCTTTTCTAAGAAAAGCTTTTTTAAGAAGTCAGTTGACTGTTTAGCTGTCATTTTAAAAAGAGCTTTTTTGAAAGAGCTTCATATAATAGTTGTTTGGCAACATAAAATAAAAATCACTTTTAATTTTAACTATAGTTTATTTTATAATAAAAATTATTTATGCCTATAAATATTATTTAAAATATATTAAACAATATGCAAAGCACAACATATTAATTATTATATAATTTTAAATCATATGAAATATAAATAGAAATATATCTAACCAAATATTTTATATGGATTATAATATAAGTAAAACTAATATTAAAATAAATATTAAAACATATAAAAAGTCAAATAATATTATATAAATCTCCAAATAAACGTGAAGATGTGTTTGTGGGTATTGTTAAAATTATGTGTAAAAACATAATGGTAAAGAGGACTAGAAAACAGACTCATTAATTGATATGAAAAATCTACAAAAAAGTACTTTTTTTAAAGCTCCAAATTTAAGCTTCTCAAAAAGCTATATTTTAGCTTCCAAAAAAGCTATTTTTATGAAAAAAAAAAGTAGTTTTGGATTTTATAGTCAAGCACTCATTTTTCTTAAAAACAGCTTTTGCGGTAAAAAAAATGTTTATTCACCCTCCAAAAGCTTAAACAAACAAGCACTCAACCTATCTAAACACTCAACCTATCCAAACAATCAACAAATCCAAAACTTTATCATTAGTAATGATTCATACTGATATTATTTTATTACTGTTTTTAATGTCTTACCTCATTATTAACTGAATTGTCTAGGCCCTGCTTAATCTAATAGGCTTACATTCAATGATCTATGGGTTCACCTTCACTCATCATATCACTGACTAAGTGGAAATATAATTGGCTATATAAATATCGACATAGGATACCTCAATTCTTTAATCTAATATGGTGTCTTGATACTACTCCAGTACTTACTCGTAAGCATAGGATATTCCTATGACTCAGGATATTTCGTACTCTAGTACCTAGCCATTGGTACAAGACATCCTCAAGACTTAAGATTCCCTAGTATTTGCTCTACAGACAGGTGTCATCGTTTGCTTATATTTAAAAAACTCAGCAATCTTCAACCATCGAACATAGTCTATCCTAAGCAATCCACAAATTTACAATTTACAAAATTTATTCTCAACCTATTAATCAAAGGTTATCCTTACCTGATTTTCGGACTCAACTAATTGATAAGTCCAATATATTCCTTAATGCATCCTTCCGTAGACATTACAAAGTTTTATTAGACTTATTTAAGAATTTTTTTAATACAAAGGAGAAAACAAAACCTGAAAAAACTAGCTAATCCATAGCTCTGCGATACAAAGCTCCTTGCTAGTCCCGTAGGAAGAGCTCTACTATTGATAGCGACGGTTCCTGAAGATAATGGATGTCTGGGCTGGATCGGACTGCGAGGGCGGCCAAGTGATTTGCACACTGGTTCCCTTCCTAGTGCACGGGCTACAGTATGATCTCCCAATCTCGTTGGAGTAACTCTCGAATACCTGCCAACAAAGAAATTGTTCAGTAAACTCTTTTCTTGAAGAGGAAAGAATATTAATGACTTCTAGGGAATCTAACTCGACTATTACTTGGCGGTACCCCATTAACCAAACTAATGTCAGACCCGAGTGGATTCCTCAAAATTCAACAACTTGTGGCGATTCGCGTCCAATCTGTTGTGTAAACCCACCGCCTCATTGGCTGGTGCAGTCACGAATTAAACCCCTATCGGTAGCTACAGACGATCCATGTGTAACCGCCCCATCTGTGTTGAGTTTGACCCATTTTGTCGGCGATTTAGTCCACCCTACTAGGCTGCCCATCGGGAGCCCTTGATTCGGAAAGACACAGTTTTTCACTGTTCGTGCCTTGACTATCCACCCCACATATTCTATCACAGCTCTCGTACCATCCGTCGGCCAAACAAAATCAGCTTCAAAGAGGCTTTTTTACGCTAACTCCATAACATCCAATAGGCAACTCCAAAAATAGTAACCCAATCTCCATACACCTCACGGGAATGTTCCATAAGGTTGGATTTCACCCATCCGGCCATGTCTTATTGAAAGAAGTTCGTATCACCTAGCCCCAGGGGAAGCTTTCTCTCGTACGATATGAATAGTGAACTCCTCCTATCCACTTATGGGACAACTGTTATCTGTAGCAATATTACGAGCTACTCTTTGTTAGTTGGTCAGAAGCTTTTGCTTGCTCAGTAACCAAAGGAATGCTCGGATCCATTGGGCCCCCGCTCATTTCCAGATTAGGTCTTAGAGGCTAGCATTAGTATCCCTAGTGCTGCCTTCAATTAACTCATAGGCTGACGCTACTGTGAAACGTCCGTTTTCAGTGTAACCGCACCTCATGGTATCCTCCGCTAAACTGTCTTCACTCAGGATTATATCTACAAGATCCAGACAGACTGAGGAAGGGGGTAGTGTTGGAACAAATTTCACTTCCAATTTCCTACGTCGTCTGTCAAATCCGCTACTTTAGCATACAGAAAATCATCGGGGATAGGAGAAGTTGCCCATAGTAGTAGGGGGGCCGCTCCTTGGCCTAATCATCCAACCAAAAAGAAATTCGCCTGCCATTTCCCAACCGCCATTTTAACCCTTGTTGCACAAAAGGCCAAGTTGCTGATAGTCCTTTCCAGAAGCCCGAAGCTCCACACCTCTCTATTGTGTAACGAAGAAAATGCAGGTCTAGTCAATATTTAGCTCGAACAATTCGGACCCATAAAGCGGAAGGTTGGGTAATCAAGGCTCAGCCCAGCTTTGTCAAGAAAGCGTTGTTGGAAGACCTAATACGCTTAATACCCAATCCTCTCGTCTTTTTAGACAGACAGACTGTCTCCTAATGGACAAGGTGCATTTTCCTCTACTCGCCTGTGGAACCCCAGATAAAATTGCGCATGATTTTCTCCAAATCATCACAAAGTTTCTTGGCAGTCTCACAGTTTGCATGGTAAAAATCGGGAGAGCTGATATCACCGATTGGGTTAAGGTGACTGATCCGCTAGGGACAACTACCTAGCTCGCCACCCCGCGAGAAATTTTTTTAACTCAATTACACTTAATATTTCAATATTATTCCCTTTTTCAGTTTATTTTTAATAATTAAAATATCATTACTTTATCAATCCACAATAATTACTAAAATATCCTTAATTATTAAAAGTCCTATTTTAACCTTTTTTATTATTACAAAAATACCCTTCTAGGAATCAAATTCCAATTTTACCCTTAAATTTTTACATTTCTTATTTTACCCCTTAATATATCTTAAAATTTCCTAAATCGTCTTCTTCTTCATCTTCTCCTCTTCTCCTACCTCCTATTTTTTCTCATTTTTCAGCCACCTTTGCTTTAATTTTAATTTTCCCATGACTTCAAAATTATTATCCCAAACAATCACAATATACTTGTCAATTATAAACCAGTTTAGGATGATTAAAAATCACAAATAAAAGGCATAGAATTGTTGACGGAAAAATTTTTACCTATATGAAGTTTTATGTATTTCTAAGGGATTTTTGGGTTATTAATCCCTACAATTTTCTCTCTAATTTACTACAAAAAAAAAAACACAAAGAGGGAATACATGAGAAAAGTCTTAAGTGCAAGGCAAAGATAATATATTTTCTTTTTACACTTACCAACTGAAAAAAGGAGAAGAAGAAGAAGATAGCTTTTCATTGGATTTCTTATTACCCATTTGTTGTCTTCTTAATTTATACTCTCCTATGTTTTAATTTTTTATGGATTGGGTTAATTTTGATAAAGTTGGACTCTCTTTTTCTTTTTGTGGGCTTTACAATTCTCTCCCTTAAAAATAATTTCATCATTGAAATTAAATTACATACCTAATAATCGAAATAAATGATGATATTGACGTTAAACCTGATCCTCTACCTCATAAATAGCCTCTCTTGGAGAACGATGATGACTCCATAAAACTCGGACTATCGAAATCTCCCGTATCCTTAATTTCCTAATCTTTCTATCCAATATCTCCATTGGCTCCTCCTTATAAGTCATATCATTTGCATCTTCGATCTTAAGCCTCGATATAATACAGCTAAGACCCGATTAGTACCGTTTCAACTTCGACACATAGAACACATCATCAATTTTTGATAACTCTGAAGGTAAGGCTAGTCTGTAAGCTAACGACCATACACATTGTATGATTTCATAGTATCTCGGGCTCAACTTCCCTCTCTTACCAAACCTTAAAATTCCCCTCTAAAGTGATACTCGTAAAAATGCCATATCTCTATCGTTTTACTCTATGTCTCGATGATGTTGATCGGCATAATTCTTTTGTCGATTCTAACTTGCCTTCAAACATTGCCTTACCATCCTTATTTTCTCCATCATCTCTTGAACCAACTCCAATCCCTCTAATAATCTGGTACCCTCTATATCCTAATAAATCATATCTTTATACCACCTATCATATAATGCCTCAAATGGTGTCCTATTGATGCTAGAGTGATAACTGTTGTTATATGTAAACTTTATCAAAGATAGATATCTATCCTTATCACCCTCAAAATTCAACACATAAGCCCATGTCCTCGAACTTTTGAATTGTACAATCTGACTATGCATCCAACTGAAAGCAAATTACAATACTCAAATTCAACCTAGTCTTCAAAGTTGTCTATAAACTCATCCAAAATTAAGAAGTAAACTATGGATTTTGATCTAATACAATGGACATTGGAACCTCGTGTACCCTTACAATCTCATTAACATATAACTTAGCGAGCTTGTCCAAGGAGTTTGTTATCATATAAGTAAGAACTGAGCTAATATAGTAAACCTATCCAAAATCACCCGAACTAAACCAGTTCTACACTGGTCCTCGATAACACTACCACAAAATTCATCACAATCTCCTCCCACTTCTACAAATGGCTAAAGGTATTAATTTCTCTGCTGGTACCTGATGCTCTGTTTTGACTAGCTTATAAGTCAAACACCTCGACACAAACTTTGCTACATCTTTCTTCATCTTCAGTCACTAGTAATAAGATCTCGAGTTCGGATACCTTTTTAAGTATAAGGATGCATAACATATGGTGCATTATGCGCTTCTTTTATAATCTTCTCTCATAGTCTATTTGTATCTGGCATACAAAATCACCTCCTAATCACTAACACTTCATCTACTCTCACTAAAAAGTTAGTTCCCCTACTTTGTTGCACTATCTGTCTCATTCACATCATATAAGAATCCCAAGCTTGTGCCTCTCTAATCATATCCCCCAAATCTAGTTGAACATGTAATGTCACTAATAAACCACTCACATAATCAATCTTCAATCTCACGTCCAGTGCTCTTAACTCTACTAATGGTCTCATACTGTGGCAGCTCAACGTAGCCATCACGCTTGAGCTTTTCCTAATTAAAGTATCTACCATTATATTAGCCTTTCTTGGATGGTCATCAATAGTACAATCATAATCCTTCAACAGTTCGATCCGTCCTTTGTACCTTAAGTTTAGCTCCATCTGAGTCAAGATACACTTTCAGGTTTTATAATCTCTAAGGATTTGGAATGTCTTCTATACAAATAATGTCTCCAAATCTTAAGAGCATGCACAATAGCTAATAACTTCAGATCATGGGTGTGATAATTTAACTCATTCAATATCATTTGTCGAGAGGTATAAGGTATCACATTATTAAAGTTGAACGGAGCAACTGATAGTTGCACGTCAATGTAACGCATGCGATGTCAAAAGACTGCAAATAGCCACTCTAGTAGAAAAAGTTTTAGAGAGAAGGGCATCAGCATCTCATTAAGATTTTTACAAAATTGCCCTTGTTTCTTACCTTGGGCAAGTTATCATCTGAAACTGGCACTGCCATGCTTCAATAATTTTTAAACTACAATTTATCCAAATTGTTTCCTTGTTATACCATTAATTACCGAAATTCTCATTACCCAAAATAATGTTTGTCAATCACAAAAATTATCTATACAAACATAACTATCCAAACTGTCACATTCAAAAGTATATACAATAAAATAACTTTACTCAATTGAATTTAGTGGTCTTACCTAAACTATACTCTACCAATCATGTGCATTGAGTTTATCGATAAACTGCCTACTTAGTAAGGGTAAACTACCTTAATTAAGTGACATTAAGTGGTAAGGGATACACACCTACCTAGTAAGGGTAACTGACTATGTATCCTTAAAATTAAATAACTTAATATAAGTAAAAATTAGTTAAATAATTATAACATACATATAATTTAAATTTCACAACAATACTCAACCTATCTAAATACTCAACCTATCCAAACACTCAACAAATCTAAAATTTTATCATCAGTAATGATTAATACTAATATTATTTTATTACTGTTTTTTATGTTTTATCTCATTATTAACTGAATTGTCTAGGTCCTGCTTAATCTAGTAGGCTTACATTCAATGATCTGTAGGCTCATATTTACTCATCATATCACTGACTAAGTGGAAATATAATTAGATATATAATTATTGACATAGGATATCTCAATTCCTCAATCTAATATGGTGTCTCGATACTACTTCAGTACCAAACTATAGGCACAGGATATTCCCATGACTCAGGATATTTCATACTCTAGTACCTAGCCATTGGTACAAGACATCCTTAAGACTCAAGATGCCTTGATATTTACTCTACGGACATGTTTCATCACTCGCTCATATTTAAAAAACTTAGCAATTTATAACCATTGAATATAGTTTATCCTAAGCAAACCACAAATTCATAATTTACAAAATTTATTCTCAACCTATTAGTCTAAGGTTATCCTTACCTGATTTTTGGACTCAAATAATTGGTAAGTCTAATCTACTCCTTAATGAGTCCTTAGTAGACATTATAAAGTTTTATTAGACTTATTTAAGAAAATTTTTAACTCAATTACACTTATTATTTCAAAATTATTATCTTTTTCACTTTATTCTTAATTATTAAAATATCCTTTATCAAACCATAATAATTATTAAAATACCCTTAATTATTAAAAGTCCTATTTTACCCTCATTTTATTATTACAAAATACCCTTCTAGGAATCAAATTCTAATTTTACCCTTAAATTTTTGCATTTCCTATTTTACCCCATAATAAATCTTAAAATTATCCTAAATTGTCTTCTTCTTTATCTTCTCCTCTCTCCTACCTCCTCTTTTTCTCATTTTTCAGCCACCTTTGCTTTAATTTTATTTTTCCAATGACTTCAAAATTTTATCCTAAACAAAAAAATCACAAATAAAAGGTATGGAATTGTTGCTGAAAAAAGTTTTACCTATGTGAAGTTTTATGCCTTTCTAAGGGATTTTTGGGTTATTAATCCCTACAATTTTCTTTCTAATTTACTACAAAACAAACAAAATGAGGGAATCAATGAGAAAAGTCTTAAGTGCAAGAGAACGATGATATATTTTCTTTTCACACTTACCAGCTGAAAAAAGGAGAAGAAGAAGAAGATAGCTTTTCGTTGGATTTCTTATTACCCATTTGGTGTCTTCTTAATTTATACTATCCTCTATTTTAATTTTTTATGGATTGGTTAATTTTGATAAAGTTGGGCTCTCTTTTTCTTTTGGGGGGCTTTACGGTTCTCCCCTTTGAAAATAATTTAATCATTGAAATTAAATTACGTACATAAGGATCGAAATAAATGAGGATATTGATGTTGAACCTCGTCCTTTACCTCACAAGTAGCCTCTCTTGGAGAACGATGATGACTCCATAAAACTTGCAATATCAAAATCTCCTGTATCCTTAATTTCCTAATCTCTCTATCCAATATCTCCATTGGCTCCTCTTTATAAGTCGTATCATTTGCATCTTCAATCTCAGGCCTCGATATAATATGGCTAAGACCTAATTAGTACCGTCTTAACATCGACACATAGAACACATCATCAATTTGTGATAACTCTAAAGGTAAGGCTAATATGTAAGTTAACAACCATACACATTGTATGATTTCATATAACCCAGTGTGTCTCGAGCTCAACTTCCCTCTCTTACCAACACCCATCATATAGTGCCTTAAATGGTGTCCTATTGATGCTCGAGTGATAACTTTTGTTATATGTAAACTTTATCAAATATAAATATCTATCCTTATCACCCTCAAAATTCAACACATGAGCCCTCATCATGTCCTCCAACATTTGAATCGTACAATATGACTGTGCATCCAACTGAGAGCAAATTACAACACTCAAATTCAACCTAGTCTTCAAAGTTGTCTGTAAACTCATCCAGAATTCGAAAGTAAATTGTGGATTTTGATTTGATACAATGGACATTGGAACCTCGTGTACCCTCACAATCTCATTAACATATAACTTAGTGAGCTTGTCCAAGGAGTCTATCTGACATATAAGTAAGAATTGAGTTGATATAGTAAATCTATCCACAATCACCTGAGCTAAATCATTTGTACATCTAGTCCTCGATAACACTACCATAAAATTCATCGCAATCTTCTCCCACTTTTACAAATGGTTAAGGGTATTAATTTATCTGCTAGTGCCTGATGCTCTGCTTTGATTAGCTTATAGGTCAAACACCTCGACACAAACTTTGCTACATCTTGCTTCATTTTCGACCATTAGTAATAAGATCTCAAGTATGCATAACATATGGTGCATTATGAGCTTCTTTCAAAATCTTCTCTCAGTCCATTTATATCTGGCACACAAAATCACCTCACAATCACCAACACTTCATTTGCTCTCACTGAAAAGTTAGTCCCCCTACTTTGTTGCACTATCTCTCATTCACATCATATAAGAATCCCAATCTTGTGCCTCTATGATCATATCCCCCAAATCTGGTTGAACATATAATATCACTAATAAACCACTCACATGATCAATCTTCAATCTCTCATCCAGTGCTCTTAACTCCACCAATGGTCTCATACTGTATCTGCTCAAACTAGCCATCACGGTGGAGCTTTTCCTAATTAAAGTATCTACTACTATATTAGCCTTCCTTGGATGGTAATCAATAGTATAATCATAATCCTTGAACAATTCAATCCATCTTCTCTACCTTAAGTTTAGCTCCCTCTGAGTCAAAATATAATTTCAGGTTTTATAATCTCTAAGGATTCAGAATGTCTTTATATACAAATAATGTCTCCAAATCTTAAGAGCATGCACAGTAGCTAATAACTACAAATTGGTTTGATAACTCAACTCATGTAATATCATTTGTCGAGAGGTGTAAGCTATCACTTTCTTATGCTCCATCAATAGACACCTCAAACCTACCTTAGAAGCATCAATATATACCTCAAAACTTCCACCTCTAGATGGTAGCACCAAAATTGGACTAGAAATCAATCTTTACTTAAGCTCTTCAAAACTCTCCTAACACTAATTGGTCAACTGAAATTGAACTCCTTTCATCACTAGCTTAGTCAAGGAGCTAGTTATCATCAAAAATCCTTTTACAAATCTCCAATGATACCCAGTAACTCTTAGAAAACTCTTTATCTTTGATGTATTTCTTTCAAACTCCCACTCTATAATTGCCTTTACCTTAGCAAGCTCAGGCATTATTCCCCCTCAGGACACCACAAATTCAAGGAAAACTACTTGCTCCATTTAGAACTCACACTCACTTAACTTGGAATACAATTGTCTCTCCTTCAGAATCTAAAGCACAATCCTCAAATGTTTCTCACGTTCCTCTTTACTCCTCGAATACACCAATATATCATTAATAAGCACTATCGAAAATCAATCCAAATGCTCTTAAAAAGTCATATTCATTAATTCCATGAATGCAGCTAGTGCATTAGTCAACCAGAAAGGCATCATAGGAACTTATAGTGGCTATATCGAGTACAAAAACCTATCTTGGGAATATTTAATTCAACTATCCTCAATTGTCAATATATCGATCTCAAGTCAATCTTAGAAAATGTGATAATTCCCATTAGTTGATCTAAAAGATTATTTATCCTCGGTAATGGGTACTTGTTATTCATTATCAACCTTTTTAACTGCTAGTACTTTATGCAAAGTCTCATACTATTATACTTTTTCTTCACAAATAACACTGGAACTTCCTAGAGTGATGTGCTCAATCTAATAAATCTCTTTTCTAAAAACTCCTCTAACTGATTTTTAACTTATATAGCTTAACAATAGACATCTCATAAAGTGCAATAGAAATTCTTGTAACTTCAGGTACGGTCTTAATGATGAAATTTATCTCCCATTGAGACAGTAATCCTAGTAAATCATCTAAGAATACCTCTGAAATTTCCTCACCATAGGAATATCCTCTAACACAGCACTCACCTCCCTCATATCTATAATATGAGCTACATATGCCTTATATCCATCTAGTATCAGCTGCCTAGCAGTCATGGTCGAGATCACACACGCTGAAACCACTTTGCAATCCCTTGTAAATATCACCTTCGATTTACCGGAAAACTCTATCATCACCACCTTCACATAACAATCCATTATAGCCTGATGTTATTCCAACCAATCTATCCTAAAAATTACAACGGATTCCCTTAAATTCATCACTATCAAGTTAGCTAATAGCTCTCCTCTACCAATCCTCACTAGCATCCCCCTCCTTACACTATTTACTACCACATAGTCTCTTACTGACAACTACACTTTTAGGTCATATCCTAATGGACTAACCTCCCAGGAACTCTAGAGACAAACTCTAAAGAAATGTAAGAATGAGTAGATCTCGAGTCTACTAACACATAAGTCTTAATATCAAATAATAAAATCGTACCAAAAATGACATCATTGGTTGTGGGTGCCTCCTCCCTCGTTACATGGTATACCTTCACTTAAATCTGATCCTATGTTGAGGATGTCCCACTAGTACATGTACCTACCATTGGTTAGTGTCCAACTCCTCTACCACCACCTTTACTACCAATTCTACCTGAACTTCTACATAAACCAAAGGCACCACTCTGACCATGTACTATCTCCTCTACCCTCACTCTCGAACTCCTCCCTATTATCAAACAACTCCTCTGTAAATGCCCTCACTCTCCACAAATATAGCATGCTTGACTGACCTAGTGAATCCCCAACATGATCCTTTGTGAACTCTCCTATAGGTAGCAGAACTCTGTAACCCTCAAACTTCTTTGCTAAAAGGTCCTCTAAACCTCTGACTAACCCGTTTGTCTGATCCAACCGATGGTGCACTAATAGTTTTATATTGTCCTAAATCCCTGATAACTCCTCATTCTCTACTAAACCTATAGAAACTACCACTCCTTCTTGAGACAAAGCTACAAAGCGAGCCTGATACTCTGCCCCTGATATCTACTCCATCTGAACTAAACTCATAAACTCCATCTTCTTTCAACCATGATATATCTATTGAGTGTATTTGTCTTTAAATTCTTTCTAAGGTTCCTCCCAAGTCATCTCTCATGCCTCATAAAGATCTCTTCATTGACTTTTGCTAAGTTAGTATGTTGCCTTGAAATAATAAAACATTTTATTATAACCTTCTTTCCAAAGTATACTCCAAATGGTCAAAACTAACTCGATTTGCTTTGGCATTGTGACACCTTACATACCACCCTAGGAGGATATGCAAAGTGCCACACACAAATATAGATAATATAGAACCGAAATCAAATCCAAAACATACGAAACATAACATACATACAGAACCGAATCGAAACAAATCCAAGACATAACATACGGAACATTTCATACATGCATTTCAGAATCTCAAGCAAACTTACATTACAAATCATCACATGTGATTGTTTGAAAACGTAACATATTATTTATACTGTGCTTATCATAATACGTACCATAAATTTAAAAACATCAACCTATATTAAGGTTATTACAAATCTTCAAAGAAAACCAAACTGTTTCATTTATCAAATACATCTCAAAGATAAACTAAAAAATATATATTTAGACAAATAAAACTCAATCTCCTTTGGCTATTGCAGTTGACTCGTCCCAGTCTTTATAATCCTCGCTCTGAACCTACATGAGACAAATCTACCGTATTAAGCTTATAGCTTAGTGAGTTATAACTAATCTATATATAAAGTGATAACTCATCATACTGAATCATGTGATAGCACAAGCATGCACTAACAAATTGTTTTAACAATAAATCAGACGTAATGCATTTCAGAACAGATTTTATAATTAACAGAGTTGAATATCAAGAGAGGTATAAACCCTTCATAATCATAACACAATTTTGTTTATGTCATAATCAAACGTATATCAGAATACAAAATCAGATGATTGCTAAGTCATTTACAGAAGCGGGTAATGGGACTTATATAGGAGAGATCAAAGTCTCGACACCGAAGTGTCATAGGAGAGACCAAAGTCTCGACACCGAAGTGTCACAGGAGCAACTGCAGACCCTTCTAGGCATATCTATTTTTCCACAACTAGGGCTCAATACTTTTAAAACAAAACAAAGCCATTTTAGACATTTCATGTGCAAAGCAAATAGTTAATTATATTCACATGCAAGTAGCACTTCTAATGATATAAACATGCGTCAAACGCCTCAAACAATTATTGTCCAAAATTTAGAATACAATCAATATAAATCAAATTCAACAAGCAGAATAAAGTAAGGTATGACCATCTAAGATTACTCACAAAAGTTCCCTTGAAGTCCCGATAATATCTGGAAGTGGTCACTCTAGGCATTCCTCTATAACATTTAACACATATACAAATCACTATTGTGCATGATTAAGAATTCATTTATGTATACTGAATATGTATAATGTATGTTCATGACAAATTCTTGAGTATATTTTCTTACTAAACTGATGTAAATATCAATTGCACTTCAAAAGTTCCAAAATTCATACATTTAATTACTATTCCAGCTTTTGCTGGGAGCACCTCATTTAGATCAACTTTACATAATCAATAAGATCAAGAAAATGATGTATTTCTATAACACTCTCTTCTAGATAATTGTTCCTATATGTCTTAAGTTTCTAATGATACCATGATCATACAATTTGGTTTATTATTCAATGAGTTATGCTCAAAATACCACAGATTGTGTACATTTAAAATTTTGGCTAATGCATGATCATGCATTCAAGTTTTACAACCCATATCTCTCAATTCCAATATCCAAAAATTACAAATGTTATACCAATTTAAATCTAAGATAATAAGATACAATTTTGGTGAAGACAACTCAGTCTAATTAGGCCTACATCAATACATTTTATTCAATAACTGCAGGACATGATTTCTGTCCTTGGTAGTGCTACAGCCTCAGCCAAGACTCAATTTCATGCCAATTTTGAAAGTCTTAGAAACAAAATTAAAATTCTACTTCTTCAAGAAAGTTATATGAATGTCTCAAGTTTAATATGATTCAAGAATCAACTCATTTGGAAATCTACAGATAAAAATATAATCATAATAACGAAGCATGTTCACTATAATATCTCCAGTTTATAATATTCCAGTACATAACCTCACTTTGAGTCAATCAATCTTTTTCTAATCAATTCATATGGCTCTAAATTTTTATGGAGAGAAAGAACAATGTCTTAGGAGTCTATTGGTTTAAGTTTCAAGCCATTTAGATATCGGATGACAAAGTTATAGAAAAAAGAGTTAGAACTATTCAGTATTAGAAAGCTTTATTATGCATTACCACCTTCTACAGTAAAATCACAAATTTTGGAATTTAATCCTCCAGATTTTCTTTGTAGAAACGCTTCTCCATCTTCTTCCTCTCTTATATTTAATCCCTCATCACAAACTTATACCCTTACATTTACTCCTTCATTTTACTTCCATATCATCACAACTTATTCTCAACATAACTCAAATTCAAATTTATATTCAATCATTAAAAGAAACCGATGCATGCATTTGAAATCATTTTTAACTTTTTCTCTCTATTGTAAATTTCTATCTTATTCATTTGATGCTTTTCTTTTTACTATCTTCCATGTTTTCATTTCATTTAACTCCTTTCTATACTAAGATCTCACCAAATCCTATAAACACTTTATGTACAAACTCCATGCAATCAATAATACACTTCCACTGCTTAATAATATCAACTCATCTCTCTCATCACTGTCACTGAATTTGCTTTATACACAACTCATGTTTATTCCCAACACTATCACATCATCATAATTATTTACAGAACTCATAAACTTAAAACTTCACTTACCTCGTTTTCAGAAAATCACTAGCAGTGAAGTTTCGATGATGAAGGTTTAGTAACTTTTGGTGAAGACCAAACAAATCCAAAAATGAAAACAACAAGGAGTTTCAGTAACTTTGCCTTACACATCTCGTATCAGAGGTCAGTTTTTCACAACGAGCTTTGGAAGGACTTCGATGCTTGGATTGTTTTTTAGACTCTGGTACCTTTTCAATATCTACTTCAATATCTACAAGAAATAGGTTAGTTTTTCTTTTCTTCTTTTGGTGGAAAAAATGGAAAGTTTCTTTGTTGTCGTTGATTATAAAATGTTAGATTGCAAAGACAGGGTTGATTGCAGTTTTATTGTTTTGATATTAATATTAATATTCAACATGTAAGTTTCTCTGTGTTGTTCTCCCTCTTTCTTAGTGCTCTCGCTCTCTCTTCCTTCTCTGCAACCTTCTCGTTTCGGGTATGGTTCTTGATTAATCAGTCTCTTCTGCTTTGGTGTTTTCTGGGTTATGTTGGGTTTCCTAAAATTTTTGTTCTTTATGATTTTTTGCTTTTGATATTAACTTCTTTGTTTGATTTAGTGTTTAATGCTTTCTAGGTTTTAGTATGTTGATCTCTTTGCATATAATATTATTGGGTTTATGTCAAGATTGAATTTTTATACTTAACAATCTTATGGTTTTAGACGTTTTGTGTTTCTACATGTTCATTTTTTCTAGGTTTTTGTGTTTTGTATGATTCAAAGTCGAGTTCTTTGATGCTTTATTACTCTCTTATCATCTGGGTATTGATGCTTTTCTAAAGATAAAGAGATGTTATATTTCGTTATATTTTAGTTTTAAAATATTTTTTTAAAAAGTCAAGTTATATTTTATTTTTATGTATTTATTGTAATATTATTTACATAATGATTTAGCGTGCTAGTTTTACTTATTTACTCTTTTAACCTACATCACTCTTTTATCGTCACATCTACATATGGGTCTACTGGAAACGGCCTCTCTACTATGTAGGGATAAGGCTGCGTACTATCAAACCTTCCCAGACTCCGCTTTATTACGGGACTTCGGATTGGGTGTGTTGATTGTGATGACGTGGCCCCATTGCATGTGTACCATTTGTCATTCATGTAAAGGACATGATAAAATACCATTAGTCTATTTTTACTAATATCTCAGAATTTTCAAAAAAAATCCTAAAATTTCAAAAATAATACCAATAGTCTCTGAATAAATTTTCCACAATTTACACATTTATAAATCTATTTTACCTAGAATATGTAAATAAATGCATGCACAATTTATTTGTATGTGTCAAAATTCATATGCACATATCAGCGAATACTCAATTATGCAAAACATACAGTGCAATGAAATTTCTCAATGTTCTAACCCCCAATGTGGGGTGTTACAGGCATCCCTTTGATCGGGCACATTCGAAGCACGAATCAAATTACTCTATTTTCTAGCTGACTATGGGTAGTAGTATCATCTCCTGAAACTTTCCTAGATAAGACAAAAACATATCATTAGCTTCTTTCACTTAATTTGTCCCTAGAAACATAAACTTAACTCTGACATCACCAAAATGTGACGTATCAATAATAATTAACCATATTTTATCCAAATTATATCATTAATTACCAAAATCCTCATTAGTTCCAAAAATAATGTTTGTTAGTCACAAAAATTACCTATCCAAGCACAACTATCAGAACAATCAAGTTCAAAAGTATATGCAATAAAATAACTGTACTCAATTTAATATGTTGTCCCACTAAACTCCACTTTGTCAATCACATACATTGAGATTATCAACAATCTCTTTATTTTCCAAAAAGATATAGTGGCAAGGGTTAAGTTATCAACTCAGTAAGGGTAAATACCTTTAAAATCAAACAACTCAATATAGATAAAAACTAGTCAAATGATTAACTTATATATATAATACTAAAATACACAACAATACTCAGCTTATCCAAACACTCGACAAACATCCAAAATTTTATCATTAGTAGTGATTAATACTAATATTACTTTATTACTATCATTTACGTTTTACTATAATTAATTAATCAATTAATTACGTAAGGCCATCTCCAACCAAGACATCAAAACACCAAATTTGGTGTTTTGGTGCAAAAAATCTTCTCCAACCAAGGCACCAAAACACCAAAAAATTTGGTGCAATAAATAGTAACACACTAAATTTGGTATGTTACTATTCATTGCACCAAAAGTACAAAAAGACAACTTTAGCCATGTACTTTTTAACTTTTTCCTTTTATATCCTTTTCCCAAATTGATTTATTTACATAATTGACTAAATAATTAAATTTAACTTATTTATTACTTTACACAAAATATATCATTACAAAGATCTCATTGAGACATTTAAAACGAGACTAATATTGAATATAATATTAAATTTATTTTTAATTCTTATTTATAACTGTTATAAATTCATTAATAAAATATGTAAGAACAAAAGTAAATTTGAAATAAAAGTACATAAATTTAAACCACACAATTGATTTTAAAATTAAAACTCAACATAAATATTTGAAATTACATTAATATTTGAAATTATGTAAATATTTGAAACTACATAAAATTAAAACTCAACATAAATATTTGAAATTACATAAAATTAAAACTCAACATAAACTCAACGAAGCTCATTATGAACTTCAGTAATGCACTTATTGAACATTTGTGGGAACGATATGGAAATTCAAATGATTAGAGGTTAAATGAGAAATTTTAATCAGATTATATTTGTGTATGTTATTAATTTGTTGTAATACTATTAAATATATTTTGTAAATAATATTAATTTAATATAAAGTATATATTAATTAATTAAGAATAATGATTTTTATTTTTATTTTAATAAATAAATAAATAAAATTCTTGTATAAATATAAATTAATTTAGTTAATAACTAAATTATTGTGGTTATATAAATATAAATTAATTTAGTTAATAATTAAATTATTGTGGTTATATAAATATAAATTAATTTAGTTAATAACTAAATTATTGTGGTATATTCTTTGTAAAAATCTTGGTGTAAAAATTTGGTGTAAATGGTTGGAGCAACACCAAATTTGGTGTAAAAAGATGCTGAGAATATTCCATTTTACACCAAATTTGGTGTAAAAATTTGGTGCAATGGTTGGAGATGCCCTAATAATTAATCAACTAATTAATAATATTACAATAATTTAATTAATGATTTAATAAATATGTTATAAAATAATATAGGTGTTAATTCCTCCGTGTATGGAGTCACGCTTGTGATTTAATAGTTACAAAGAGACTAATTAGTTATATATATATATATATATATATATATATATATACACACTTGAATATTACTATATAATATTGATAATAATCAATAATGGAGTAATATATAAACTAAATATGTACTAATTGATCAATTAATTATATTTTAAACATCAATTAATTAATTATATATTAATTATAATTAATAATAACTGAATAAACTTAATAATTAATTGATAAGTACATATTTGTCTAATATTTGTGTTTTAATTATTCCTTTTTATTCCTCTTATTGGTTTAATTATTGGGACTTAATTTGATTTAATATTTTCATAAAGGGAATTAAGGGAGGAATAAAACACAGATAAGCAAGGACAAAACGCAACACATACATAAATCAAGATGCATGCCCAAGACGTTGGAGAAAAGTCATGGCGACGAGGGATGGAGCAATTAATGGGCTGAAAAAGGAGGGCTGAAAAAGAAGAAATCAACGCAATATGGAAAGGAGGGCTGACATGGAACAAAAAGAAAGCCAAAGGAAGGGGGCCCACGGCAATTAAGAGGAAAAAGAAAACATGGGCTGGAAATAAGAAGAAGTTACGGGAATAAGGAGAGTGGATGGAATAAAAACAAGTGGGTTTTAATTAAGTGGGGCCCACGGCAATGGAAAACAATAAGAAAGCAAAGGAGGGCCCACGGCAAGGGAAGGAAGAAAGAGCTAGGAAAATAACACACACGGAAGAAGGATTTCATGAGACTAGGCGGTGGCCTTGCCTGAGGAGAATAGGGAGGCTGTAATTTGCGCGTGATGTAAGGCTCTCTTCTTTTGGAACTTTCGGATGGCAACAGTGACGATACCAAGGGACGCAGGACGCTGGGCAGTATATGTTAGAGTAGTGCCCTAAAGGCAATCTCCTTTAGCGCTTTTTGTTCATAGTCATGTACAGACTTTATGAATAAATAAAGAAAGGCATGTTTCATTTATTTGATGTTCTTTATAAATTGATATTGATCTTTAATCAAATTAATGAAGTCCATGATATATGACATAGCATGAAGGAAATTATGATGTGATCATAATCACGAGATTCCTATCATGTGCAATTATGTCAAGATATCTAAATTTTCCTAGTCATAGGATTAATGAGGCTGGACATCATTAATCAGGACGGACTAGCATATGTCATACTCCTTGATTGGATCAGCGGTGGATCTCGAAGCGTAAATATGAGATATTTAGAGTTGACATATGGATGCTTACTAGTGGTAGTAAGTTCATTGGATGACACGCCATGAGATCATCACATGGATTTAATGTCGGTGATAATCTCATCATAGAATGGTGCAAGTATCCTTAGACTTGAGGTACTCGAGGATATCTTGAATCTTGATCACTGCATTTTGACTCCATTCCTTGTTGCCTTTCGGAGGTTACTCATAGGGTGGTGCTTGGAGTGCGACTTGAGGTATTGAAGGTAATTGAGTAGCCAATAAAGGATTCATCACTACGTGAGAAGCGAAGAGATACCTGACCTCTTGTCGGGATCATTACTTTAAGTCTCGGCGAGCATGATTATGTCATGAAGAGTGTCTTCATGGACATATAAAGTAATGAGTCCTCGACAGAGGCGATTTCACTTGGGCTAGACTTAGTCTAGTAAGAGTTGACATATTAGCCATACTCATAACCAAGTGGGGTATAGGATGATGAAAGGACGAATTGCACGAATTGTATCATGGAAGGGTTCGTGATACGGTTCGTGATGAATTCATCAAACCGATTACTTTCCGGTCAATTAGGGGTCATGATGTGTTGCTAGATACCGCTCATGACTTGCTCAGTTAATTGTTAATCTAAGTGGCCAACATAACAGGGAACCTAAAGGGTCACACGATAAGAGTGTTTGAGAGAATCGTAAAATAGTATTGGGTGAGTTCGATTATGGAGAGCATTAGGATTAAATGGATCCCGATGAGATTGGGATATGTCCCGATGAGATCGCGACATTAATATTCTTTGAAAAAGGTTTAGGGTTTTTCCCATAGGGACCAGTAGGACCGAACCCTAGTGTGATTGGACCACTTGATAATATATATACATATATATATATGATTAATTAATTAAATAATTAATTAATATATATATATATATGTTGAATCGTGTATGAAGGAGGAGAGAAGCTTATCATCTTCACTTTATTATATATATATATATATATATATAAAGGTGACTAATGTGGATAGATGACTCACCATAAGCATTGATTGTGTCTTTAAGTGTTAAAGACAATTGAAATGGTGAGGAGCAGGAGAGGTTCGTTGGTTTTGGAAGGGAAGAAAGGTTTTATGAAAACCTAAGAAAATAGTTTTTCTCTTCTTCATCTTTCATCATCGATGCTCATCAAGGCTCTCTCTTGTTCAAGCTTCTCCATCTTCATTGATTCAAGCTCTCCAGGACAGAGGTAGGGTCTAGCAGCTCTTATTCTGTTCTAGCTATTCCGGGTCAAAAGTGTTTGACTCGGTTAGGTTTCGATCTCTGCGTGGATACCTTTAGAGATAGTCTCTATTGGCTATTCAGGTTTGAGGTTTTCATACCGACACCGGGATCCTGGCTTTCGGGAATGTCCTGATAACAAAATTTTTGTTTTTCCGCTGCTGGAACATGTGATGTTCCTCCCGGGATTTTCCTACAGTGGTATCAGAGCGTCTGGTGTCGTGTATGAAGCTTTAACTGAAGCTAGATCATAAACCTTAATTGCTTGTGATGTTGTAGCATGCATTCTGTTCAGATTTCGAATTGCTATAGAGATAGGGTTTTCGAAATTTTTCTGCCCAGGATTGTTCATAACATGTTAGAGAATATGTCTATGAATTTTCAGAATTTATCGATTTGATTTGGTATAGTTTTGCTAATTAATTCCTTAAGGTTCCAGATGCTGTTTTGTGAAACACTCTGTGGACAGGTATGAGTATAAAATCGAGAATAAATTCTAGAAAAATCTTTTTCTGGATTTGCCTTCACCTACATGTCTCTAAGATGTTGGTGAATGTCTATGAGCATGGAAATTGGATTTCAAGGTTATTGGATATTTATTCACGAATTTATTCTATACTGTTGGGAATTGCTGTGCTGATGAACACAGATTTTGAATCGGTTTTGTTATTTTGGTTGACTGAGTTTTTGATGGCCTAAAATCCTGAACAAATTCCTGTAGTATGTTCAGAACATGTAATAACCTATGTAATTTTTTCAGAATTTATTGAAAATTTTTCATTGATCATTTCGAGCAATGTACAGAACTGGACAGTTTTGTGGAAATTGTTGAGACTGTTTTGCTTGGCTTGATTGAGTGTGCTTTTTCAGTCCCAATGCCTTGCACCATTTTTAATGTGATTAAAAATGTGTTATATTGATGTAGTATGATTGCCAAACTGAATTGCTTGAAGTTGCTTTTCCAAGAATTTTTGAATGCCGAATTGGTCACATTTGTGTCTCGTTAGTATATTTCATTTTCTTGCTTGTTTTGGCGTCACAATTTTTGTGACAAGTGCGGAGTAGTTTTGAGTGTATACACTAGCTTGAGATGCTTAGGGTGATAATTTGGGTGTTCCTAAATTATTTGGAAATCTTAGAGTTATGACTCATTTCAAGCTTTTCATATAGTTTGACTATTTAAGGCATTCATGAATCAACGAAGTGTTCATTGAGGCATCTATTTACAGATATTACCCTAGGTATGATGGTGTTGAAATTGGAATTGCATTGATTGAGGAATTAGCGATTAGAGATTTTAGCATTCTGCTTTGGATAAGGCGACTTGTGCATGGCATAAGTCGACTTGTTCAAGGTCTAAGTATAAATCGACTTGTAGCACCTTACAAGGCGACTTGTACATCGGGCAGTGCCATAAAGGCGACTTGTTTCCTACAAGTCGACTTGTGTGTGGGCAGTGGCATAAGGCGACTTGCATTTGATGAAAGTCGACTTGTGATGTGCTCAGGTTGGATGATGGATGATTATAAGGATTGATTCAATTTGATTGATGAAATCTAAATCATGCCATATAGTCCTAGTGACTATGATCCTTCAGCTTGGAGTCTAGAGTTTCTAAATCCCTCCTCGGTATATGAAAACTAACGCCTTCCATTAATATGGTAAGAACCAGAGTTCTTATAGGGATGGGTTGTTGGGTAAACCCAAGCTCACTCTATACGGATATGTTCGAATCATGAAAATATGATTTTCTAATTAATGGGTTGGTTTTCACTTAAAGCGTTGGTTTGTTGAGTAAACTCAAGGTCAACGTGGACAGAGGCGAAATTGGGCAGCATACATCAGATATATGCGCATCAAAGAGTTGATACCCAATGTAAGTGCACACATCAACAAGTTGATAGCACTGATCGATAGTTGTGTCTAAGATGTAATTGGTATATCTGATACCTCCCGAGACATAAGGTGGCTTGTTGGGTAAACCCAAGGTCATTCTCAATGTCGGTTATCGATGATGCAATTGGTATGTTCGATACCTATCGATTGACCTAAGTTGTGGCTTGTTGGGTAAACCCAAGGTCATTCTTAGCAATATCGGATATCAACCCACTAGGACATTATGTCACTTTGTTCCTTTGGATTCGTAATGAGGGTTATGGATTCTATGAAACTAGTGGGAGCTCTTTTTGCATATCATTCAAGTCCTTATGATTATGCAGCTATTCCTATTCTAACATTCTTCCTCTCTATCCGTGTAGGTTGTTTGAAAATGTCGTCAAGTGTGAATCTTCGCTCGCTTATGGATTCCAACAAGTTAACTGGACCGAATTTTCTTGTTGGTTAAGAATCGAGAATAGTTCTCGATCGAAGGTCAGGATATATCCTAGATTTTTCGCTTCAGATGCACTCGTTGTCGATGCTTCGATGATGATCGAAGGCATATAGTAAGCATCTAAGGGCGATGACATGGCTACTTGCATCATGCTTGCCTCGATGTCACAGAGCTGAAGAAGCGACGAGTCCATGGATGCTCACACTATAGTTTTCATCTTGGGAACTATTTGACGAGCAAGCCCGGTCCGAAGGTTCGAGACCTCGAGGCTTCTCTTCACTACAAAGATGGCTCTAGGGACATCTCATGTCGCAAGACGAAGATGAATGGCTATATTGAGAGATTGGCCGTCTTAGGTTTTGCAATGGATCATGAGTTAAGTATAGACTTAATTCGGTTGGATTGTCAACGAGTTATGCGCGTCTAGTGTTAAACTATCGGATGAACCAAATATCCACTACAATACGGTGATCAATCTGCTTTCAAGACAAATGAAAGAACTATCAAGAGTGATAGTAAGCAAGTCTTTGGTAGTAGCTTCTTCTTCTTGAGTTCCAAGAAAAGAACCCAAAGAAGAAGAAGGCAAAGAAACCAAAGGGAAGCGCCATCAAGAAGAAGACCAAAGAAGCGCCCGAAAGGAACTTGCTTCCATTGCGGTAAAGATGGCCATTGGAGGCGCAATTGCAAAGTCTATCTCGAGTCATTGAAGCGAAAAAGGCATCGGATGCCTCGACTACTTCAGTTTGTATGTCATTGAAGTTATCTTATTCTTGATCACAACATTTGGGTATTTGATCTGGTTTGGCTCACACATATGTAATGATATGCGGGGCCTCGGGGACGATGGGCAACTCATGAAGGAGAAGTAGACCTACGTGTTGGAAATGGAGCAAGAGTTCTTTGCATTAGTCAGTAGGAACCTATGTTTTGTATCTCCCTCTTGGGCTTGTCTTTGGAATTGGATGATTGTTATTTTGTACCCGTTTTGACAAAGAATATATTATGCATTTCTTATGCGAATAAATTTGGATTCCATATGAATTTTAATAGAAATGGTTGTTCTATCAATTCTAATGGAATGCTTTATGGAACTGGTACATCGTGCAATGGTATTTACATATTAGATATGTCTAATCCAATTTTAAATGTCAATGACACCAAGCGGTATAAAGAGATAATCTAAAGTCAACTTACTTATGGCATTGTCGACGGCCATATAAATGAGACACGCATCGCTAAGCTCCACAAGAGTGGCGGTTTAGGTCATTTGATTATGAATCATATGACACATGCGAATCTTGTTTATTAGGCAAGATGACTAAGTTACCCTTCAAGGAAAGGGTGAGCGGCGATTGGAATATTAGACCTAATACATTCAGATGTATGCGGTCCGATGTCCATCCATGCGAAGTGGTTGTCGTTACTTCATTACCTTTATCGATGATTATTCTCGATATGGGTACTTGTATCGATGAGATACAAATCAAGCGTTTGAAAAGTTCAAACAATTGAAATGAAGTAGAAAACCAGCTTGGTAAAAGTATCAAGGCATTACGATCCGATCGTGGTGGAGAATACTTAGACCAGCAGTTTGAGATTATCTCGAGATAATGGGATATTATCTCGGTGGACTCCTCCTTACACGCCTTGCAACCACAATGGTGTGGTGAAAGGAGAAATCGAACCTTGTTGGACATGGTATGATCAATGATGGGTTTATAAAGTTACCAAAATCGTTTTGGGGGTATCGCTAGAGACAACTGTTTACTTGTTAAGCGAGTTCCCTCTAAGGCAGTTGATGTTACTCCATATAAGATGTGGACTAACGAAAACCTTATCTTTCTCATCGAAAGTATGGGGTTGTCACGCTTCGTGAAGCGGATTGATCGAGATAAGCTTGAAGCAAAGTCGACAAGTGTTTGTTTGTAGGATATCCTAAAGAGACCATGGGATATCAATTCTACCTTCTTTGAGGAACAAAAGGTGTTTGTTTCAAGCATGCTGTCTTTAGAAAGAGTTTCTTCTGCAAGAAGGCGGTGGGAGCAAAGTCGAACTCGAAGAAGTTCAAGATGCTCAAACAAGCCTGATCAATCGCACGAACACAGAGGCTGTCACTCATTCGGATGAAGTGTGATTCAACCTTACGTGAAACACGGCTCGTGGGTCAAGTAGGATGTGCTTTGTTCCCGAGAGATATGGATTTCGTAAGTGAGCAGAATGACGATTGCTCATAGAAGATGATGAGCTGCTACCTATGAAGAGGTTACGAAAAGTTGATGCGAAAAATGGATTTGTGCCATGAAGGCGAAATGGATTCCATGTACATAAACCAAGTATGGACTTTGGTTGATGCACTGAAGGGATAAAACCTATAGGGTGCAAATGGGTTTCAAGAAGAAAACCGACATGGATGGTAATGTGATTACCTAAAGCAAGGCTTGTGACCAAAGGATTTCGTCAAAGACAAGGAGTTGACTATGACGAGACCTTCAGCCCCGTAGCAATGCTTAAATCCATTCGGATACTCCTAGCCATTTCCGCTCATTATGATTATGAGATATGGCAAATGGATGTGAAGACAGCTTTCCTTAACGAAATCGGCGAGGATGTGTACATGACACAACCAGAGGGCTTCACTTCCAGAGATGGCGAAAAGGTATGCAAGCTTCAGAAATCCATCTATGGATTGAAGCAAGCATCCAGGAGTTGGAACATCCGTTTTGATGAGTCAATCAAAGAGTTTGGTTTCTCACAAAATCCGGATGAGCATTGTGTGTACAAAAAGGTTAATGGGAATGCAATCGTTTTCCTTGTGTTGTATGTAGATGACATACTGTTACTCGGAAACGATGTCTCATTGATGCAATCAGTTAAAATTTGGTTGTCCAAGCAATTTGCGATGAAAGACCTTGGTGAAGCAACTTATATCCTTGGGATAAAGATCTATAGAGATAGATCAAAGAGGTTGCTTGGTCTTTCACAATCATCGTACATAGACAAGATGCTAAAGAGATTTAGCATGGAGCAATCCAAGAGAGGGTTTCTTCCCATGTCTCATGGGATAACACTCTCGAAATCTATGTGTCCTAAGACACAAGATGAGAGGATTCGCATGGATCGGATCCGTATGCATCTGCGGTAGGATCGATCATGTATGCTATGTTATGTACGAGGCCCGATGTATCGTATGCTCACGAGTGTCACGGCGGATACCAATCGGATCTGGTGAGGGTCCTTTGGGTGGTGTTAAGAATATCCTCAAGTACTTGCGAAGGACTAGGATGTTTTCTTGATATATGGAGATGGAAATCTCCAGTGGCGAGCATCGGATGCGGTTTCCAATTTGACAAGGATGACTCAGATCCCGGTCGAGTTATGTTTTCACGCTAAGCGACGGAGCGGTCGATTGGAAGAGTTCCAAACAAGAGAGAGCTGGCGATTCGACGACCGAGGCGAGTACATTCTTTGCATCGAGGCGGCAAAGGAAGTCGTTTGGATCGAAGTTCATTTCGAACTTGGTGTGGTTCCTAGTTGTGATGGACCCATACGGTTGTATTGTGACAACAATGGGGCTATTGCTCGAGCAAAGAACCGAGGTCTCACCAACGATCTAAACACGTACTCGCAGATATCATCGATTAGAGATCATTGCTAGAGGTGATGTCGCGATCGAGAGTATTCCCATAGAGCGAACATTGCTGATCCGTTGATGAAGCCATTGTCACAGAAGAATTTTGATTCTCATGTACTCGCTTATGGTATTAGATACCAAGGCGATTGGCTTTAGGTCAAGTGGGAGATTGTTAGAGTAGTGCCCTAAAGGCAATCCCCTTTAGCGCTTTTTGTTCATAGTCATGTACAGACTTTATGAATAAATAAAGAAAGGCATGTTTCATTTATTTGATGTTCTTTATAAATTGATATTGATCTTTAATCAAATTAATGAAGTCCATGATATATGACATAGCATGAAGGAAATTATGATGTGATCATAATCATGAGATTCCTATCATGTGCAATTATGTCAGTATCTAAATTTTCCTAGTCATAGGATTAATGAGGCTGGACATCATTAATCGGACGGACTAGCATATGTCATACTCTTTGATTGGATCAGCGGTGGATCTCGAAGCTGTAAATATGAGATATTTAGAGTTGACATATGGATGCTTACTAGTGGTAGTAAGTTCATTGGATGACTGCCATGAGATCATCACATAGATTTAATGTCGGTGATAATCTCATCATAGCAATGGTGCAAGTATCCTTAGACTTGAGGTACTCGAGGATATCTTGAATCTTGATCACGTACTGACTCCATTCCTTGTTGCCTTTGGAGGTTACTCATAGGGTGGTGCTTGGAGTGCAACTTGAGGTATTGAAGGTAATTGAGTAGTCAATAAAGGATTCATCACTTCGTGAGAATGAAGAGATACTGCCTCTTCGTCGGGATCATTACTTTAAGTCTCGGCGAGCATGATTATGTCATGAAGAGTGTCTTCATGGACATATAAAGTAATGAGTCCTCGACAGAGGCTGATTTCACTTAGGCTAGACTTAGTCTAGTAAGAGTTGACATATTAGCCATACTCATAACCAAGTGGGGTATAGGATGATGAAAGGGCGAATTGCACAAGAATTGTACATGGAAGGGTTCGTGATACGGTTCGTGATGAATTCATCAAACCGATTACTTTCCGGTCAATTGGGGTCATGATGTGTTGCTAGATACCGCTCATGACTTGCTCAGATTAATTGTTAATCTAAGTGGCCAACATAAGGGAACCTAAAGGGTCACACGCATAATAGTGTTTGAGAGAATCAGTAAAATAGTATTGGTGAGTTCAATTATGGAGAGCATTAGGATTAAATGGATCCCGATGAGATTGGGATATGTCACGATGAGATCGCGACATTAATATTGCTGAAAAAGGTTTAGGGGTTTTCCCATCTTGGGACCGGTAGGACCGACCTAGTGTGTTGGACCACTTGATAATATATATACATATATATATATGATTAATTAATTAAATAATTAATTAATATATATATATATGTTGAATCGTGTATGAAGGAGGAGAGAAGCTTATCATCTTCACTTTATTATATATATATATATATATAAAGGTGACTAATATGGATAGATGACTCACCATAAGCATTGATTGTGTCTTTAAGTGTTAAAGACAATTGAAATGGTGAGGAGCGAGGAGAGGTTCGTTGGTTTTGGAAGGGAGAAAGGTTTTTATGAAAACCTAAGAGAAAATAGTTTTCTCTTCTTCATCTTTCATCATCGATGCTCATCAAGGCTCTCTCTTGTTCAAGCTTCTCCATCTTCATTGATTCAAGCTCTCGAGACGGAGGTAGGGTCTAGCAGCTCTTATTACATTCTAGCTATTCCGGATCAAAAGTGTTTGACTCGGTTAGGTTTTCTGATCTCTGCGTGGATACCTTTAGAGATAGTCTCTATTGGCTATTCAGGTTTGAGGTTTTCATACCGACACCGGGATCCTGGCTTTCGGGAAAGTCTCGGTAACAAAATTTTTATTTTTCCGCTGCTGGAACATGTGATGTTCCTCCCGGGATTTTCCTACAGTATAGAGGACAGAATTTCCAGATTTCGTTTTATTAGTTTTTCTTCTCTTCTTTATCTTTAGATTATGTTAATTAAGAACTTTGTTAGATTTAATTTTCGTATGAGTAGCTAATCTGTTTTAGTCGGGAAATTCCAACTGTTATGCTTTGACTCGTGAGACCTGGTTTGTTCCGAATATTTGGTTTATAATATTCGTACTGTTTCTGAATTACTGTCATTGTTTATTAATTGATTCTGCAATTGAGGCCTGATTGTAGAGTTAGTTAATTTACATATCGCCAACTGATTTACTTGGTGGAGTCTAGCTGGGTGATTGGTGTTTGTGGCAATTGGCACTAGGGCATAATACTTATGCGATTTTGTGTGGAGGAACTTGCGATCTAACTTGATGAAGCGTGAGTGCATGCGTAGTCAGTTAGGGTTAGTGTTTCTTTAGAGTTTATTGCTGTTAATTAATTGAATTTCGGAGAGAGTCTCGAAGGGTTATTAATTAATTAGGGAATAGTTCAAAGGAGTTTCTGCGACTATTCTAAAATTAAGAAGAAGCGAGGGAGAGGTAGTTGGTAACCATAGCTAACCTATTATTAAACCAAAGAAAATATTTGAGTCGATGATCGTGGTCTAAGCATAATTAGGAATTTCTGGCTAAGTTGTCGTTATTTGAGTTAATCAATTTTATTTGCGTTCTTTGTTGGTTGCATCATAGTTATCATTTATTAATTGAGTTTATAAATTTTCAGTTGTTAGTTTAATTAGTAGTTTTAGTGAAAACTTCAAAACCCCTTTTATTTAATTTCATTAGTTCTTTGGCATTTGAATAAAATCAATTGTTCCATTCTCGTGGATCGACCCCATTTACCCTTGTCGCAATTTATTTTTGTTTGGTGTTTGGGATTTATTTTGGTGGATTCGACACCCATCAAATTTTAGCGCCGTTCTTCGGGATTGGTAACTAATTGATTTTGTTTTGTTTTATGCCTAGGAACATTAAATGCGAGAGATTCCATCTTATGCGACCCGAGATCGAAAAAGATTGCTAAGAGGCTAAGGAAGTTGAGCAAATTAAGGAAGAAGCAAGGAGAAGCGGTGGATTACGAGACCCGGTTGAGTCGGATCTTTGAAGCGATGCGAAGAGGAGATTGAAGTTGAGCAAAGGCTGACGGGAAGCTTAACCGTGACCACTGCGAGGATATGGCTCTTGCAGAACCCTCAGGACTTGGGTAGACCATCAAGCGCAGCATCCGCGTGCATAGACTTTCGAGAACTTGAAGGGTTGAATTGAAATCGGACTCATCCACTTGCTGCCCACCTTACGTGGTGCGGAAAGCGAGGATCCGAATAAGCATCTGAAGGAATTTCACCTCGTCTGCACTTCCATGAAGCCCATGATATCACGGAGGACCAAATCAAGCGAGAGCTTTTCCATTCTCGCTGCAGGATGCGACCAGGGCTAACTCTACTACCTACCTCGGGGACAATCAACACTGGGAAGGATGTCCGGCGGTTTTAGAGAAATATTTCCCGGCATCCCGAGCCGCCAACATAAGGCGTGAGATCTGTGGAATTAAGCAGAAGGATTCAGAGAACCTTTACGAGTAATGGGAGAGGTACAAGAGAATTTTAGCAAGCTGGCCGCAACATGGCATATCCGAACAATTGATCATCCAATATTTCTACGAGGGTCTGATTCCAATGGAGCGTAGAATGATGGACGCTGCAAGTGGTGGGGCCATCGTTAGCAAAACCCCATCTGAAGCCCAGGAATTGATATCAACCATGGAAGCGAACTCCCAGCAATTCGGTGCTCGGCAAGATATATCGCGAAGGGTGAATGAGGTAAATGTTACTTCTCTCGATGAGGTCAAATCTTTACTAACAACTTTGGTCCAGAAATTGAATGTAGGTACTCCTCCACCTGCGAGGGCGTGTGGCATATGCATTAGCCTAGCCCATCCAACCGATGCATGCCCAACGCTCCATGATGAGACAGGAGAATGTGAATGCTATCGGTTCCAATAGGCGGTTTGATCCTATTCAAATACCTCTGACCCGGTTGGAGAAGCCACCCAAACTTGAGTTATGCTAACAACCAACCGACCCAACAGAACTTCCATCACGGACCACCACCACCGTCATAATGACCTTGAGTTCGAGTAAGCCTCTTGAAGAAATTGTCCATATGTTAGCTACTAATCTTGCAAAATTTCAACAGACACCGCAACCAGATTTCAAAAGAGAAGAGAGCATGAAGACCCTAGAGACTCAAATGAGTGAGATAGCATCCTCAGTTAGCGAATGGAAACTCAAGGCAAAGCGTAAATCGCAGACACTCGACCGAGGCATAATGTGAGCGCGGTTTTCTTAAGAAGTGGTAAGGAATTGCAATCCCGGTCGACAGGAACCTAAGCGTGACCACGTCCGGGGTTCCCGGCGAAAACGAGCGGGAGGCTGAAAGGAACTTACGTGACCACATCGAGATTGATTCGGTGAAAAACCTCAGAAGCCCGAACCTCTAGTGGTTCCACCACCATTCCCCCAGAGGTTGGCTCAGAACAAGAAAGAAAAGGAGGATAAAAGCATCATGGAGTTATTCCAAAAAATTGAAGTAAACATCCCGCTCCTCGAGGCCATTAAACAGGTTCCGCGCTACGCCAAATTTCTTAAGGAATTGTGCACAAACAAGCGTAAGTTAACAGGTAATGAAAGGGTGAGTGTGGGGGAGAATGTTTCAGCTGTCTTACAGAGGAAACTACCTCCTAAGTGTCGCGACCAAGGTATGTTTTCCATTCCTTGCAAAATTGGGAATATTGGTATAAGTAAGGCTATGTGTGATTTAGGAGCCTTTATTAATGTGATGCCTTTATCATTTATACCACCACGGTCTTGGTCCATTAACTAGTCTTTGGAGTTATAATTCAATTGGTGATCGATCGATTGTTTATCTGAAGGTGTTTTAGAGGATGTGCTAGTTCAAGTTAATGGATTAATTTTTCCTGCTGATTTCTTTGTTCGGACATGGAAAATGATAGTTCATCGAGTCTTCGATATCTTGTTGGGTAGGCCTTTCCTTAAATACGGCTAAGGCAAAGATAGATGTGCATAGTGGTTCATTGACTTTAGAGTTTGATGGTGAAGTGGTGAAATTCGATGTTTATGATGCCATGAAACGTGCTGAAAATGTGTCTTGTGTTTGTAAGGTTGATATCATTGAAGATTTGACTCATGAGGTTTTGCTTTAAATTATGATGATGAGTTGAATTATGATTAGTGTCATAGGATGTCTGTTGTGGAGTTAAGAGATTCTTGATCGGTGCGAAGTTTACGATGATATACTTGATGAGGCCCCAAAGCTGGAGCTCAAAAAGCTTCCCAAGCACTTGAAATACGCATACTTAGGAGACGGTGAGAATCTGCCCGTGATCATATCCAGCATGCTCGACGACCTGGAAGAGGAGAAACTAATTAGAGTGCTTCGAGAGTACAGGAGGCAATCGGTGGGACCATTGCTGATTTCCAACATCGAGGCGAGGTTAACATCGAAACGAGGATCGTCGAGCCTAGGACGTTAAACAAGGGCGCTAATGGGAGGCAGCCCATATTTTTATTTTTATTTTTATTTTTATTTTTATTTTATTTTTATTTTTATTTTTCTTTCCTTTCTTTTGCTTTATTTTGTGTTCTTTTTGTCTTGTTTGTTTCCTTCTTTCTTTGTTTTGATATTTTCCTTTCCTTCCCTGTGTCTTTCAGGAGGTTCGGCATTGGATCAATTTGGAGTTCTTGGATTACAGCTGGCAGGAGTCCTTTATATGATCATATGTTGGCTCTTATCCCTCACTGTACTAGCTATACCCTACTGGCGGGATGCCTAAACGAGCTCACGTATAAGCCTCATCTTCACCACCAGACCAGCCCAGCACCATCGCCCCTCGGATTCAGGGAAGTCCTCAGTTTACTCTTTTCATTTACTTTTACGTTAAGGACAACACATGCTTTAAGTGTGGGGAGGGGTGATTTATAGCTTTTGAGATGCATGCTGTTTTTGTTTGATGCATTACTTTGGGATGTACCCTCCGTTGCCTTTTGGTATTTTTGGACTTTTAACTGTTGATGTCATGGCGGACTTAAATTTTTTTTCCTCTTTTGCTTCATTTTGCTCGATGAATTGCTATGCCTTAGGTAATGGTGGATTGTTTTAAAGGGGTCGAGAGTATGATCGAGTCCCTTGTTGCTTAATGTTAATTAAATGTTAATGATTTTGTCCTATATGTTGAAGTTGCGGGCCTGAGTTAATTGGTTAAAAAAAATTGTGTGATTAATCGATGCCTTTCTTGTCTAGAGTCATGTTAAGCTTAGAAGTTGAGTTGGTATATGTGTTGAACTTTGGATTGATGTGGGAAATTATGGTGAGAAAGGGAATGAAGAATAAAAATAAAAAAAGGTGTTTGATTCGTTCCGTCAATAACCAAAGGTGGTTGTGAGCGAAGCCAAAAATCCGTCTAAAGGTTGGGCGGGACTGAGTAACCGGGCGACATCTATCACAAATGTTTGCGCTCGCGTAAAAAGGTCTTAAACTACTATGACGTGTGAGGCAATTAACTACTCCTCTGATTACTCGAAAAGAAAAGAAAAGAAAAAAAACTTTGCAAGCATCTGAGTAATCACGAGTAAGGCTAAAGCCACTTGGCGTTGTGATTGACCGAGTAACCGGATGACATTCATCACAAATGTTTGCATTCGCGTAAAAAGGCCAATGACAATTTCGAGCAAATTATAGCTAAAAACACCTAATTAAGTAATTAAGATTAACCCGATCTTCCCATGACTACCACATAGATTCGGAGTTCTTCGTATATACTAACCACCTGATGAGTGAGGTGTGTTTTCTAGGCTTGATTGGTTTTTAATTAAAATTCGGTAATTCATGCATGCGCTTCAATTTATGTTCAGGCTTGTGTCTTCTCGTGTGGGAAAATTGTTGCATTTATTTGACATTTCATTGACATTGGGACAAGATTGCGCTCTCATTCCTAGTTTACATTACCTTTGTGCGTGTTTCATTTAGTGGAGTGGTTTTTTTCATTGTGTCTTGGTTCTCTTTTATGCTTGAGGACAAGCATCGTCTAAGTGTGGGGAGATTTGATAAGTGCATATTTGTCTAATATTTGTGTTTTAATTATTCCTTTTTATTCCTCTTATTGGTTTAATTATTGGGACTTAATTTGATTTAATATTTTCATGAAGGGAATTAAGGGAGGAATAAAACACAGTATAAGCAAGGACAAAACGCAGCACATACATAAATCAAGATGCAGCCCAAGACGTTGGAGAAAAAGTCATGGCAGCCAAGGGGATGGAGCAATCAATGGGCTGAAAAAGGAGGGCTGAAAAAGAAGAAATCAACGCAATATGGAAAGGAGGGCTGACATAGAACAAAAAGAAAGCCAAAGGAAGGGGGGCCCACAGCAATTAAGAGGAAAAAGAAAACATGGGCTGGAAACAAGAAGAAGTTACGGGAATAAGGAGAGTGGATGGAATAAAAACAAGTGGGTTTTAATTAAATGGGGCCCACGGCAATGGAAAAACAATAAGAAAGCAAAGGAGGGCCCACGACAAGGGAAGGAAGAAAGAGCTAGGAAAATAACGCACACGGAAGAAGGATTTCCATGAGACCTAGGCGGTGGCCTTGCCTGAGGAGAATAGGAGGCGTAAATTGCGCATGTAACAAGGCTCTCTTCTTTTGGAACTTCGGATGGCAACAAATGGCGATACCAAGGGCGAGAGACGGGCGATATAGAGGATGTAATTTCCAGATTTCGTTTTATTAGTTTTTCTTCTCTTCTTTATCTTTAGATTATGTTAATTAAGAACTTTGTTAGATTTAATTTCCGTATGAGTAGCTAATCTGTTTTAGTCGGGAAATTCCAACTGTTATGCTTTGACTCGTGAGACCTTGTTTGTTCTGAATATTTAGTTTATAATATTCGTATTGTTTCTGAATTACTGTCATTGTTTATTAATTGATTTTGCAATTGAGGCCTGATTGTAGAGTTAGTTAATTTACATATCGCATGTTGATTTACTTGGTGGAGTCTAGCGGGTGATTGGTGTTTGTGGCAATTGGCACTAGGGTATAATACTTATCGATTTTGTGTGGAGGAACTTGCGATCTAACTAGATGAAGCATGAGTGCATGCGTAGTCGATTAAGGTTAGTGTTTCTTTAGAGTTTATTCTTTGTTAATTAATTGAATTTGGAGAGAGTCTCGAAGGGTTATTAATTAATTAGGGAATAGTTCAAAGGAGTTTCTGCGACTATTCTAAAATTAAGAAGAAGCGAGGGAGGAGAGGTAGTTGGTAACCATAGCTAACTTATTATTAAACCAAAGAAAATATTTGAGTCGATGATCGTGGTTAAGCATAATTAGGAATTTCTGGCTAAGTTGTCGTTATTTGAGTTAATCAATTTTATTTGCGTTCTTTGTTGGTTGCATCATAGTTATCATTTTATTAATTGAGTTTATAAATTTTAGGTTGTTAGTTTAATTAGTAGTTTTAGTGAAAACTTCAAAACCCCTTTTATTTAATTTCATTAGTTCTTTGGCATTTGAATAAAATCAATTGTTCCATTCTCGTGGATCGAACCCCATTTACCCTTTATGCAATTTATTTTAGTTTGGTGTTTGGGATTTATTTTAGTGGATTCAACACCCATCATTAATTTATAAATAAAGTATATTTTAATAAATTAATTAATTTATTATATACTAATTACTAGTAATTATATCAAGATCAATTAATTAACTATGGTTTAAGTATATTTAAATTATAGAATGAAAAATAATCAATCTATACTTATTTAAGTAATCAATCTATTAATTATAATTTAATTAGTAAATTAATTATATATAAATTACACTTAATTAAAAATGACAAAAATATATGGGCTAATTAGTGGGACAGAGTAACATATATACTAAATATTAATACGTCTTGATTAATCAATTAATTATATTTTATTTAACACTTCAACTAATTAATTATATATTAATTATTATTAATGATAACTGAATAAAATTAACAACTAACGATCAATAATTAATTTATAAATTAATTAATTATTTATAAAAATAATTTATATATATATATATATATATATATATATATATATACATTGTCACATCTGTGACTTCTTACACTACAAGGAAATCGTAAAATAGCGACGGAAATATACCGACGGAACATATAGCATCTGTTAATTGCGACGGGATACACTAATCTGTCGGTTAAAGCAAGAGGATTTTCGACGGTCAAGAAATCCGTTGCCAAAGTGGGAGGGAAAATTTCGCGGGGACTTTTAGCGACGGAAATATGCCGATAGAAATTGTACCGTTTGTATATAGGGACATAATTAAATTTTCGGTCGGCAAACTTGTCGGCTAGAAATGTTTCACCGACGATTACAAAGCCGTCGCTATATTAAAGCAAGAACATTTCTGACGGTCAAGAAATCCGTTGCCAAGGTTGGAGGGAAAATTTCTCGGCGACGGAAATATGCCGATGGAAACCGTACCGTCTGTAAATAGGGACGGAATATAAATTTCGGTCGGCAAACTTGTCGACTAGAAATGTTTCACCGACGGAACAAAGCCGTCGCGATATTACAAAACGTCGTCGGGAAACTAGGTTAGAATGCTTAATTTCATGCGGTTTTTAATTATCCGACGGATTATTCCGTCGGCAAAATTAAATTAAATCCACCTGCGGCCGTCCTCCCTCTCATCTCTCCCCGACGCTGCTTATCTCTTATCTTTCTCTCCTCTCCTCCGGCGAGGCTCGTCTTCAACCCACATCCGACCAACTGCTGCTACTCCGGCGACGAGAACGTGCGTCTTCTCCAATGACATCAACGGGCGTCTCTCCTCTGCTGGATCCGAAGGTAAGAAAGTCGTGGGTTAGGTTTATTTGGATGTGTTTCTGGAGTGATTTTTGGCATTTCGTTTGGGAACTCATGTTTGATTGGTGTTGTGTGAAAATTTTGGATGTTTATGTCGGCTAGAATTAAAGGATTTGTGTGTAGATAGGGTTGAGTTGGTTTTGCCCGCAAGGTGTTTGATGAAATGCATGAAGGATGAATAAGCTTAATGCCCACAAGGTGTTTGATGAAATGCATGAAGGATTTGTGTGAAAGTTTTGGATGTTTATTAATTAAAAAGTTTTATAGTTTTTAATTTGTTTCTTATAATGAAATATATTTATAATTATTTAAAATTAATAATTTTATAAATCATTGAAAATTATTTGGATTAATTACTTATAAATATAAAATATTTTGATTAAAATTATTTATAATATAGATCATATAATAACTAAATATGAGTAAAAGTTTCTCATTATTGTTCCTAATATTTGATATCAAATACTAGCATGATTTTTAACAATTAATCTCATTCTTAATGATTATATACTAAATAGGCATAATCAATAATTTCATTCATATTCTAATTCTTATTTTTAATTTCTATTCCTTTTTATTATGATTCTTTAATTATTATTTACCAAAAGGAGTCACGAAGAGTAAAGCTTTGTTTGGTAATAAGTAACAAAGATTTGAGAATGAGAATCGATCTTGATTTGTAGGAATTGATTAAATAGGGAATGGTAATATTGGATAATATTTTAAAATCTGGACATAAATTAAATCGATAAAATAAGAGATTTAAAGATCTAAAGATTTAACAGTATTGGATCATTATATAATAAGAATTGAACAAACACTACAAGGAAATCGTTAAAAAGCGACGGAAATATTTTAAAAACAGTATTGTTATTCAATTCTATGATTTGAATTCCCGTATGAGTTCAATTCATTGCCTCTTTGTAAGTTGAATTCACGCTGAAATTGCGTGAATTCAATTACAAACTATCCCACAAGTGCTCGCTGCTTACGCACTTGTTGGATGGTTTTAGATAAAATAAAAATTTATTTCTTAATAAAAATTTATTAATAAATATTTATTAATAGATAAAATAATTTTTAAGTTTTTGATAAAAGTTTATTTTATTTAATTAATAATTTATTAATAAATATTATATAAGAGATTATAATAAATTAAATAAATTAAAATAAAAATTTATTTATTAATAACAATTTATTAATAAATATTTATTAATAGATAAAATAATTGTTTAAGTAGATAAAAATTTATTTTTATTTAATTAATAATTTATTAATAAATATTATATAAGAGATTATAATAAATTAAATAAATTAAAATAATTTATTTTAACTTTATATAATATACATTATTAGTGATTCATTAACAACATATATATTATTAAATGATCTTCAAATTATATAAATTTAAATTATAGTTATGAAATTTATTTTATTAAAAATAATGTAATGACATATTAAGTTTTAGATAAAAGTTAATTTTAAAATTTTTATTTTATTTAATTAATAATCTATTAATGAATATTATATAAGAGATTAAAATAAATTTAATTAATTAAAATAATTTATTTTGACATTTATATACAAGTTTATATTATTATTATCATACCAAAGGATGATAATAATAATAATAATAATAATAATAATAATAATAATAATAATAATAATAATAATAATAATAATAATAATAATAATAATAATAATAATAATAATAATAATAATGTATAATAATAATAATAATAATAATAATAATAATAATAATAATGTATAATAATAATAATAATAATAATAATAAAATAATAAAATAATAATAACAATAATAATAACAATAATAATAACAATAATAATAATAATAATAATAATAATAATAATAATAATAATAATAATAATAATAATAATTATCATCATCATCATCATCATCATCATCATCATCATCATCATCATAATAATAATAATAATAATAATAATAATAATAATAATAATAATAATAATAATAATAATAATAATAATAATAATAATAATAATAATAATAATAATAATGTATAACCATTACCGTAAGCTTAACAATAATACCCATAAAGACCAGTATTCCTTACCTGGTATACATACGATTATAAAGAAGGTCGGGCATAGCAAAATATATTCCAAGTTTGACCTAAAAAGTGGATTTCATCAGGTGGCTATGGCAGAAGAATCAATACCATGGACAGCATTTATAGTCCCACAAGGATTATTTGAATGGCTTGTTATGCCATTTGGATTAAAACATGCCCCAGCAATTTTCCAACGAAAAATGGATAATTGTTTTAAGGGAACAAAAGATTTTATTGCGGTATACATGGATGATATCCTTGTATTTTCTGAAACACCGCAACAACATATTAATCATTTACAAATATTCTTTAATATTTGTGAACAGAATGGACGAATCCTATCAAAAAATAAAATGGTGATTGGAGTACCAGAAATTGAATTTCTAGGAGCTGTCCTAGGAAATAAAAAATCAAACTTCCTCCGTGTATCGTGAAGCGCATGAATGATCTTGTCTAACAATTTTTGAAAACTGGGGAGTATAGACAGAGACTTATGCAAAATAGGTAAGCTTTATTGACATCAAGAGTTTCTGAGGAAAGGAGATCTTAAAAGATCTTTTACGAGGGAGAAAGAGTTTTCAGAGGTGTTTTGATCTGCGGAATACTCTTTGGTGATCTATTTATAGCAAAACTAAAGGAAGAGATTGAATTATCACGGGTGCACATTAGGCCCCATTGTCATGATATTTCAAGATTCCTTATCATTTCACCGTCTATTCACTCATTACTTTACAAAGAAAATAATTATTACATAAAGCAAAGATGTTTATCGGCATCTTTGTAAAGTAATCGAATAACACGTTTATTTAGGATAGGTACCAAACTTTTCATTTACATTGGATGCAATTATGCTTCCTTTACGGTGGATGATGAAGTCATTTACCTATCTAAATAAGCGTGTTATCGACGATCTCCTTTCCTCAGAAATCTCGATGTCAATAAAGCTTACCTATTTTGCATAAGTCTCGCTTCATACTCCCCGCCAAAAACTGTTAGACAAGATCATTCACGCTCTTCACGATACACGGATGCGTATGTGGTATCAGAGCTTAGGTTAGGCTATGCAACTCTAAGCTCCTTATTGCTTAATGTTGGGATTGGGAAAATGGGAATTAAGGGTTCAACCAGCATAAACTTCTGCAAGAATATCCTCTTAATTGATTCGGATATTAAGTAATGCTACTATAACCAAATAACAAAAGGGGGAATCGCCAGAGGCAGGAGGCACAGAGCGAATGCCATGAGTTAAGAAAGGTTATGAGTTCTAGCCAAGCTGAAGTATACCAAGAGGCAATTAACAGGTATTTTGCAGATAGGCCTAATTTAGATTATCTTAATCTAGATTTAGGAAGAAAAACAGAGATTTCTTTAAAAGAAAAGAAATTTTACTGTTTTGAACCTAGATATTCTCATGAGTACCATACTAATAATAAGAAATTAAATTTTATCTGTGATCTAGCTCTCATACATTCTCAGAACTGCATTACAACCTTTGATCGTGTTAATTTGCAATCAAAAGTTTGTTTGAAACATTTTTATAAAATTGAAGCATTTTTGGGAGAAATTCAAGAATCAATTGAAAAATTGATCATAACTATAAAAGGAAAAGATCCTAGTCATTTTAGTGACATAGAAAATATTGAAAGAAAAATTCGTGATCTACCAACACGAACAGAAATCGAAACACTTATTCAATCGGTTTTTGAAAAACCAAAAGAGATTGAATCAGAAGCAATCAAGTTGACAAAACAACTTGAAAAGAAATTAAATCGAGTAGAAGAACTTGTTTTAAAACTCGAAAAGCATTTACTTTAATGTCCTGGATTAATACGAGTAAAGATCCGTATTATATTGAGGCATTAGAAGCAACAGAAGGATTAAGTAAACCAGCAAAAGGGTATATTTCAACAGAAGAAGCTAGCAATATTGCTAAAATCGACCCAGAATTAATTCGACAAAATAATACAATTATTGAATTGTTGATCATAATAGCAATAAAACAAGACGTAATCGATACTAGATTACAAAGACTTGAACAGAAATACGAAAGTTCGTTAAACGGAGCTTTACAGAAATCAATTGACGATATACAAAAGGGTATTGAAAAAATTAAAATTGGTGAACCAGTCCCACCAAAGACTACCAGAAAAGTTTATCACTTCATAGATCCAAAAAGGATTTACGACGAGGTAAAAAGAAAACAACAATGAGTACTAGAACTATTACTCAAACAGAAAGAATCCCATCTGTTAGGGAAATCCCTATTCGGGAATCAAAAAATACTAGCCAAATTCCAACTGCTGAGGATCAAATAAGGAATTATAGACGACTACAGAGAAGTCTATATAACCTTAAACAAAGAATTTCAAGAAGAAATCAATATTAAGAGACGTTGGAAAGAGAATTAAATCCGGAAGATCAATTAAGAATATCTTTAGGAGGCGTGCAAGTATAAGTGCGGCAGAGGTACTATATAGAACAAATTGGTCTGAGCCAAGACACCGTGTTTTTCAACATTATTCGGAAGAACGAATATTAGTAATAGAACCACAGGATGAATGGCGTTCAGCACTTATTACTGAACAATCTTATCAGCGACTTCAAAATGAAGGAGCACAGCATATACATCTTGGTATGGCTATGATAAGGATACATGCCTTACATAGAAAAGAAGCAGGTGTCAAAATACTTCTTGTAATCAAAGATACAAGATGGAAAGACGCTCGTGGAATCCTTGGCATGATGGAAATAGATCTGGCAGATGACACGGAATTAATTTATTTCGTACCAGACCAAATGTTTTCCATTAGTGATTTTTATAATCATATCAGAATTATTATCAAAACCAAGGGTTATGAATGGATAGGAGGAGAATCAAATCTTTTAATCACAAGATCCGTAGTAGCCAGATTAACAAATACTGGTTACGCAGCATTTCAATATAATATTCAAAATATCACAGAATATTTAGCAAGTAAAGGAGTTAAAGCTATTCCGGGAAAAGCTTACTCATCAGAATATCTTGATGGTGAAAGATGGACCATCAGAAAAGAAGATCAAGCAGAATCATCTAGGATTCCTGAATCAGTTAATCTTTGGGAAAATAGTGATGATTCAACAGCAATTAGGTTCACTAATTATGGAATTAGGAGACGATTTTCAGTAAAAGAAGACGAAGATATAGACGATAATGAAGCAGAACTTGCTTTAGTCTTCATAGAACAACGTGGACCAGAAAGGAGTAGTTTTATTGGTCAACCCAATAATACAGAAGGAACTTGGGATAACTTAGGACCGGATGGAAGGTATTATGTTAAATATAATCCACCATCATGGATTCAAGATCCAACAGCTGAGATAGTTGTTATGGGATGGGATGAAAATCCTGAACCCTATGATGACCCAGAAATAGATGAAATGCCATACTATTTAAAGGAATATGGTATTACAGAAAAACAGTGGGAACGAGAAGAAGAGTCAATAGTTTGTATGGCTCTAAATAACGATTCTGATAATGAACTTCTATATAATTGGGAGGTAATTTCAGAAGGAGATTCGGACCTTGAGTATCCACAGAATAGTGAATTAGCACTTGCTGCTATGGATGAATTAGAATATCCAAAATTAGCGGAGTTGATAAAGGATGTTGGATTAATGGTTTCCACATCAGCCGCTACATCAGCATATAATCAGAATTGGAGATTGTATCGCTCAACTAATTATTGAGCAAATACAACATCCTGAATTTATTCGGGAAAATCTTACATAAACAGAAAGAAATGAAAAAGGATTTGGATCAACATCAAATCCTACAGAAACTATTTCTGTCGCGATGGAGGAAGAAATGATAAATGCAGCTCTTCCAAGAGAGCTTATTTATACCTTTAATGTATCCATTCGTATACAAGGAATACCAGAATTTCAAGTAAGAGGAATCCTTGATACAGGAGCATCAAAATGTTGTATTGATCCAACAGGATTACCTCCAATGGCCTTTGAAAATTCAAAATGGCCAACAGAAATTAGAGGAATCCAACAAACTGTTACTTCCTCACAGAAATTACGAGATGGATATTGGATATTAGGGGGAAATCAGTTTAGAATTCCATTTACCTATTGTTTCAAGATGAATTTGGATAACATTCAACTTTTAATAGGATGTAATTTCATCAGAGCACAACAAGGTGGAATTCGTATAGAAGGATCTCAGGTAACCTTCTATAAAAATACAACGGCAATATCCGTAGAAAAAGATATAACACATTGTGCTTTATCGAAATTGGAGGAAGAAGAGTACATTCAACTAGCATTATCCAGTGTACCACAGAATCGTCCAACGATTCTTCAAGGGATTGATCCAATTCTGCGAAGATTGGAAAAATTGGAGTTTATTGGAGAAAACCCAGAGAAATATTGGGCAAGGAATCAAGTTGTATATAAGCTGGATATCATTAATCCAGATATTACTATACAAGATAAGCCCTTAAAGCATATTACACCTGTTATAAAAGAACAGTTTGCTAAGCATGTGGATGCATTACTTAAAATCAAAGTAATACGCCCATCCAATAGTAGACACAGAACAATGGCAGTAATCGTAAAATCAGGTACCAGTATAGATCCAAAAACTGGTAAAGCAATACATGGGAAAGAGCGTATGGTATATGATTACCGTAAGCTTAACAATAATACCCATAAAGACCAGTATTCCTTACCTGGTATACATACGATTATAAAGAAGGTCGGGCATAGCAAAATATATTCCAAGTTTGACCTAAAAAGTGGATTTCATCAGGTGGCTATGGAAGAAGAATCAATACCATGGACAACATTTATAGTCCCATAAGGATTATTTGAATGGCTAGTTATGCCATTTGGATTAAAAAATGCCCCAGCAATTTTCCAACGAAAAATGGATAATTGTTTTAAGGGAACAGAAGATTTTATTGCGGTATACATGGATGATATCCTTGTATTTTCTGAAACACCGCAACAACATATTAATCATTTACAAATATTCTTTAATATTTGCGAACAGAATGGACTAATCCTATCAAAAAATAAAATGGTGATTGGAGTACCAGAAATTGAATTTCTAGGAGCTGTCCTAGGAAATAGAAAAATCAAACTTCAGGAACATATTGTTAAAAAATTAGCAAATTTTCCTGATAAAGAATTAAAAGAAAAAAAAGGCCTAAGATCATGGTTGGGAATTTTAAATTATGCCAGGAATTATATCCCAAACCTAGGACGAATGCTTGGACCTTTATACAATAAGACCGCACCTAATACGGATAAGAAATTATCTGATATGGAATGGGATCTTATTAGGAAAATTAAGAGTTTGGTTCAGGAACTCCCAGAACTAAAATTACCAATTCCCGGATCATACATAATCCTAGAATCAGATGGATGTATTGATGGATGGGGAGGTATTGCCAAGTGGAGACCATTTAAAGGGTCCTCCATCTCAGAAGAAAAGGTTTTCGCATACGCAAGTGGTAAATTTGACGTTCCTAAATCAACCATTGATGCGGAAATCACAGCATGTATAAACACTCTAAATAGTTTTAAAATTCACTATTTAGACCAAAAAGAGCTTATATTAAGAACTGATTGTCAAGCGATCATTCAGTTCTATAATAAGCAAACAGCCGACAAACCCTCTAGAGTGCGTTGGTTAACTTTTACAGATTTCTTGACAGGAACAGGTGTCAAAGTTATCTTTGAGCATATTGATGGGAAACGAAATATATTAGCTGATAAGCTATCTCGAATCGTATCCTTATTAGCACTTGAAGAATGGCGTCTAGAGGAAAAGCATCGGCAGATTCTGATGAAGCTACCAACCGTGCTAGCAGAAATTCAATGAACGCAAAGGAATATGGGAAAAGTTTCCAGTCCGCCAGAAGAAATTTTGGAGAAGGCTCTGGAAAAGTGTTTCTCTTAACAGATCTTATGGAAAGGCATATACGAGAACTTGAACGCCGCCAGAAGAGAAAAGGAGATGATATTACTCCTCCAGAATAAAAGAGAACTTGTAGATTCGGTAAAACGGAACTACTAATTCTTGATAGAGATGATCCAACTGGATTCAGGCCACTTACTAGACTTCCAGTAGATGAACAACAAAAGTGCTTACTGGATGCTATATGGAAAGCATCAACTCGCACCCAGAAACTCAATGCTTGTTGTGCCTTACAGCATTATTTATATAAGATTATGGAACCACCGCTGGGGAAGAATTATTCATATTATGGTTTGATCAAGGAAAATGGTCAGAATTTCATCTTTTCAAAATATTCTTCTCTTATGCAGGAAAAAGGATCAGGACGAAAATGTTATTGGAAAGGATTTTATTCTTTTCATGAAGCATTTAATTTGTAACACCCCACTCCCGCATGACCCGAACCTGACATCGATGGTGATATCTGAGTTCGTGCCCCGCGAGGGTGGCGTGCTACATCACTCAGTCAGTCAAAATTTCATATAAATAAATTTTTTTCAAACATTCATTCCATCAGAGCCATTTCCTTTTTCTTTCATTTACACTAATGTGCACGGAAAACAGTAGACAATTTGCATCAACGTGCATAGATAACCATTTTCGTTAATACAATCGGTTTGATTATTACAAATAGTCAACCATAAATTACAATAACCATTTTATGTACAAACAGAACCACATTGGCCCATTACACATCCAATTAGTCATTTTGGAATACAATTCTATCGACACTAATGCGCATAAAAATCGATCCCGATCTCTTCTACTTCAATACCCAACAACGTTATACGCCGCTGCCTAACGGGTATTCTTTCGAGCCACAAAAATAATTGCAAATTTTGGGTGAGTTTTGCGAAAGTGAGAAACCATCATCGATAGTTCACTCAACTCATGCATATTCAATCAATTTACTAAATAATACATACGATCACATTTCTCAAATGTAAGGCATTTCGCTTTAACACAATTCATATTCAATCATTTATAGATGCAATGCACATGTGAAACTTTTCATTTTTATTTCATTGTTGTGACCTGCATCAAATCGTCCCAAAGGATTTGGCACATTGCGCTGAGCCGCTGGCTTTGAAAACATCGGGCTTGAAGCTCGATACATCGAGCCCGAGGCTCAATACGCTGGACCCGAGGTCCCGTGCGCTGAGTTGAAAGCTCATATACGCTACGTGATATGCCCGATACGGGCCGCTCCGGTCACAATCGCTTTATATCGATCATACTTTTATGCATGCAATGTACGTGTTCCAATTCACATTCACATACCATTTTACATTTCAAAGACCAATTTATTCCTTCGACCTTCGTCCAAGAATTCATCACTAATAAATTTCATATTCACAAATTATTCCATTGAAGCACCCATGCATAGTTACACACAAATAGCACTTGATATCACATTCCAAATATTTCGTACACCTATGGTCCAAAATCACCAAAATCAAACACACATAACCTCCATTATCTCCACATGACATAATTGCAATATATTAAACACATAAAGGTTGAGGAACCAACTAGGTTACTCACCTGTGTTTCGAGCCAAAATTTGGTCGTTTCGGTGACGTCGGTGGACCGACGCTTCAAGTGTGACTCTATAACAAAGGATGATATACAAACATTATCAATTGTTCAATCGAACTATATCGTAATGCACATGTAACACTTTAAGGTGCACAATGCATGATCATGATATTCCTGCTCCTAATCCCATTTTTTCCATCATAAAATCCGCCTAAAATTAGAAACCTATTGGCGCCGACGGTGCAATTCGGACCTCTATAGGTCCCCAATTAAACAAAACAAGAATTAGATGCACCTTATCCCAACCCACGCCAATTTCCGCCTAAAATCCTTAATCTCTCAGAAAATGAAATTCAATATTCTATGAATCTGATGCCTCAAGAATCAGGTCAATCGGACGTCGGACGGAAGAGTTATTCACGAAAGAAACCAAAATTCACATTAAATGTATAACCCTTATTTCCTTCTTTGTTTTCCTGATTTCTAACCAAAATTTAATCTATCATATCCCTTTCTACACATTTCAGAAAAATGCAAACTATACCTTGTTGGAAAGATAATGAAACCCTCTACAATTCTCAAGAAGACCATAAAAATCAATTTCACCCCTAAGGGTGTTAAAAATCCAATCAAACCTACTGCCCACTCAAAACCTATCAAAACAGGGCAGTACATTGCAAATTCAGTAACTCTCTGATTCTTCAGTCAACAATTACACAATAATTAAGGCAGTAAGATCACAACGTTATATACAACTTTCATGAACAACCCAAAATCAGATTCACTTGCTAACTATGTCAAACAATTCACCAAAGCATCAGCCCTCAGAATTTTCCCAATCTGAACAGCACATTTCACAACAGTATATCTCTTAGCAAAAATGTCACCAAATTCACTACCTTATATCACTGAAAAGATAAGATCTCAAAATTCAATTTTCATGAAGAACTCAACATCCAATTCGATCTCTAAGAATTTCAAATCTGTTATACAAGTTTCTGTCATGATCAGCAGTTAACATCCTAATGCAGGTTCAGATTTTGAAAATCCATAACTCCCACATCTGATCTCTAAAACTTATATGCCATATACCATTTTCAAGATAAATGTGTCTTATAAAACTATTCAGTAGATCCCTAACACCAATTCAGTTCACACGAATTACTAAAATTCCTCCAAATCAGAATGTACACCAAATCTACCATTTCAACTAGGTTTCATTCAATGCATTAAAACAGCCAACAGTTATTGGTCCATAACTCCTACTAGACATATCGAAAAATTGCAAAAATCAGTGGCATTGGAAAGATAACTGAATAGGCTTAAACTTTCATTTAGTCCATTTTTCCTAATTCCTTCTCAATTAATTTAGAAAATTTTGCAAAACTCATAGGTTATAAATCCGGATACTGTTCACATCATTTCCAGCAGTAACTTTCCAGGCCATATTTCACCCTCTTACAGCTAAAATTGGACAACACTATTTCACACAAAAATGTAGCCAACAAACCAAAGTTTAAGTGGGTACAAACCTTACCTAATTTGCATATCTAAACAATGAGTTATGATCAAATCAGTATACTAGGTCAAAAATCAATTTCCAGCTTTACTTCTCCAATTCACTTCCTATCATACCAATTCAATTCCTACTACCATAGTCATCTCATTTTAACACAAAATCAGTACCTACAATATTCATACATTCACTAGGGCTAATACTCAAAATTTTGCAGCACTCAATTCTTCATTTCTAAGTAAAATCAATCATCCATTTGTATTCAAAATCAAGTTAAAAACACTCATTCATACTCCTTCATCAATTCATAACTAACCCTAACCTAACACCCACTAATTCAAGCCATATTAGTCATCAATTTAAGGCATCAATAATCATAATAAATGTACCAAACCTCCCATTAATTACTCCTAACTACCATGGCATTCAATTTCTAAATCAAATCATAAAGAAAGCTTAACAACAAAACTTACCTACTAGCTTTTCCAACCTTGAATTCCTTTCACCTCTTTACTTCCTACCTTCACTAATCACTTCTTCTGCCACCATAATATATATTTCATCATCATGGGAAGACTATAGCTTAGTGACAAGTAAGAGAGTTCTTGAGTGTTCGGAGGAAGATGAAAAAGAAGAAGCAAAAATCGATGGTGGTGGAGAGATGAGTGTTTTAGGTGGAAAACAACAATCCAAGCAATTAAAGCTTGTTTCCCTTCTTTCCTATAACCACAACCGTGGGTGAGTGATGATAAGAAGGCATTAATGAGAGGCTAGGTGGCTTTATGCCATTAGTCCAACAATGTAGATGAAAAGTCAACTTATTAATATTTTAATCAATTTAAACCTAGTCCAAAATTAATCCAATCAATTCCAATGACCATAATTTCAATCCCAAAATAATATACCTAATAATACAAATTGCCAGTGGGTAGAAACTGCCATCGAAAATCAATGGGTTCGCTAATTGGCGATTTTTCCCGATGCTCGAATTTTCTCCTAAAAATCCAAAAATTCTTAAAAATCCCTTAAAATAGAAAACAATTTATGGCACACTCAGAATAATTTTTCAAACCCATTAATCACGTTAATCCCAATAAAATTATCTTAGGCACGCAAACCGGGAATATCATGTATGCATGTACAGTAATTTCATGTGCACAAATATGACTGTGGACCAATCCTATTATGCATGAGCAATCCTATGAAATCCCAATCTAGCCCATCATATGCCAATTTACTATTCTACCCTTCCAATTGAGGGTGGGATGTTACATAATTACATATGGGAATATGCAGAAAGGCATTCAGAAGTCTTTATAGAAGAAGAACCTCGAGAAGGACCTTTGGTTGAAGTTCTACAGCAAGAAATATCTGGGTTAAATGACCAGATATCAGAAATGGCTAGTGAAATTGAAGATCTTGTTCTTCAATTAGAAGCAAAACAAGAAGAATACCGAGAAGCTAGTATGGAGCCAGTTCTAGAATCCCCTACTAGCTCCGCCGGTTCCAGAAATCCACGTCATTAAAAGTAATTGATGATGTGAAAAGAGGATGACGCATGCAATGACTTCATCATCCACCAGAAAGGAAGCATAATTGCATCCAACAGAAATGAAAAAGTTTGGTACCTATCCTAAATAAACGTGTTATCTGACACGACAAACATCCCAAATACATAAATCATCTGTCATTTGCATTCAAAGAAATTCAACCAGTATTCTCGAAATATAACACAATACAAAATGAAATTAAATCCCAGAATACAAAAGTATGCTCCATGATGAAATGCTGGTGGGCTAACCAAAGTACTAACTTAAGACAAGGCTCCTAACTAGCTTCGACGCTTCCGATGCCTCGCAAGGTCGATAATCGCCTCGATCCGCACTCGAGGAGGGAGAGTAATGAGGTGAATAAGTTTCAATGGCATATACGCTTATAGCCATTGGCAACGAGCCACACAATCAAGCAATAAACATATATCACTAGCAAATCAAAATTCATCAATTCATTCGCATTCATATAAACATAGGTTATGCATTTTCTATTTCTCAACATAACAATCATTATGCAACAAGTCTGTCAAATCCATCATGTGTTATGCTCAACAAATCGATTGTGTATGCACAAACAATTGGCTCGAGAGTTCCGTAAATGATCCGGATAAACCAAAGGTAAATCCGTAAACTATCCGAGTCCAATTTCTCAAGGATCTCGTGACCTCAAGCGGGCAGTCGGGAGAAGGCTTTAATGTCAACGTGCACGTGACTCCATCCGTAACTCTCTTACCCAAACAAACACATAATTCATTCGTTTCATGCTCAAAGCATTTTTCACAGTTTTCTTATTTCTTATTCTTGTCCATTGCCATAAGGCCTATCAATCCATGCATAATTATAATCAAAATGCACATTCAATAATTCTCATATAATGCAATACCAATACGGTCATATCATACGAACAAGTAAGCACACACAAAGCATTTTGCCCATACACACAATAACCATAAACATATTACCCATCTAGTATTGCGTGAGTATCAGACTCACTGTTGTCCTTACTCTTGCGATTGGGTCAAATCAGCTTGATTCCCTATAATAAACCAAGTTCTCATTTCATTAACAATCCATAGAAAATATTCCATAAAGCTGGACAATCAAAATAAAGCATTAAAGGTCTCCATCCGACTTCCATTTAAATTCTCGAACCCTTTGAAACAATTTCCGAATTTCCCTTTTTCATACAACTCGAAGCCCTTTATTTCTAGTTCATAATGAATCCAAAATCACCTCAATCGGACATCTACACCAAAAGATATGCCCGAAATACTAAAAATTTCATTTTCGGACAAAAGGGGGCTCATTGCGGTGGCGTTGCTTTCATTCATGGCGCTTCGTCGGACGAAGGCCAAGCTTTCATGACGAATCGCACAAGACGTCGTCAAGGCCAAGAAGCAAGACGCCGCCTCGACACGCCGACGCACTATACGCACGCGACGTGCACAAATTTGCACGCGGCGGTGTGCTCTTGGGCACGTCGTGTCGTGCGGATCGGGGAAATGTTCCCGAACCCAAAAAATCTCAGATTTCCCAACTCCAATCCATTCCAAACTCAAATGCAACACATCTAAGGCATAGATCAAGACTTCTACTACAGTTCTAACCCATTCTAAGCTTCAAATCCAACACAAACACATCAACCCAAGAAAATCTCTACATTTATGCCATAAAACCTTCGATTCTCACATATTTAAGCCATCTTAGGGTTTAATCCAACTAAAACAAGCTTAAACAAAACGAGACTTACCCAGAAATGATTCGAAACTGTCGGAAATCTCAAAGATCACACAACCTCTCTTCTCTTCTCTTCTTCTCACCGTCGGCGCTACTGTTTCTCTTCTTTTCTTCTTCTTTTCTTTTTCCTCTTTCTTTCTCTTTCTTTTTCTTTCTTCTAAGTCTTTCTTTAAACCTAAGGTGGTCAAAGACCAAAATACCCTCCTACTAAACCTAAATCCATTCCAACTTAAGCAATCTTCTTAAAATGCCCTTACACATTTTATCCCTTAATTCCCATTTAAACCACATTTAACGCAAATACACCTTAATTATCCACTAATACTCCAAAATAAATCAAACTAAGCCTTGATCACATAATTATCACAATTCATGCTTAATATCATCATTAAAAAAATTCAGGATCTAACATTTCTCCCCCTCTTAAAAGAAATTTCGTCCTCGAAATTTACCTGAATCATCGAAGAGATGCGGATACTTCTCCCGCATGGCTTCCAATGGCTCCCAAGTAGCCTCCTCTACCGAATGGTTCCTCTATAGGACTTTGACTAACTGAACCATCTTGTTCCTGAGAACCTTGTCCTTGGTATCCAAGATTTGCACTGGAAGCTCCTCATAGCTTAAATCATTCCTCAGCTGAACCTCACTAGTCTGAATGATGTGAGAAGGATCCGATCTATACCTTCTCAACATAGACACATGGAAAACATCGTGAATCTGCGATAACTCCGGAGGTAACGCCAACCTATAGGCGAGTGGTCCAATCCTCTCAAGGATCTCATAAGGACCCACATACCTTGGACTTAACTTACCCTGCTTGCCAAATCTCGTCACTCCTTTCCATGGAGACGTCTTAAGGAACACTTTCTCACCGACTTCATACTCCATCTCCTTTCGATGAGCATCTACATAACTCTTCATCCTATCCTCGGTCGCTTAAGCCGTTGTTTAACCAAGTTGACTTTCTCATCGTAAATTCTAATCAATTCTCGTCCTTCCAATTGCCTCTCTCCTTCTTCATCCCAACAGATCGGAGTCCTACAGCTCCTGCCATACAAAGCCTCATATGGAGCCATCTGAATGCTCTAATAGTACGAATTGTTATAAGCAAATTCGACCAACGGCAAATGCTCATCCCAAGCTCCTCAAAATCCATCACACAAGTTCAAGCATCCTCAAGAGTCCGAATGGTCCTCTCGGATTGACCATCCGTGCGAGGGTGAAAGCAGATTAAAATGCAACCATTCCCCAAAGCTTCCTGCAAACTACCCCAAAACCTCGAAGTAAACCGAGGGTCCCTATCAGACACAATCGAATCTGGAATCCCATGCAATCTCACTATCTCATCAATATACTTCTTTGCTAGCACATGCAAGGAATCAGTCTGCTTGATCGCCAAAAAGTGAGCTGACTTGGTCAACCTATCCACAATCACCCAAATGGCATCATGCCTCCTGCTGGTCTTAGGCAAACCCATTAGAAAATCCATAGTCACTATTTGCTACTTCCATTCCGGGATGGACAATGGCCTCAACATGCCCGAAGGTGCCTGGTGTTCAGCCTTGACTTGTTGACACACGAGACACTTACTCACAAACTCTGCCACATCCCTCTTCATGCCTTTCCACCAAAAATGCTCTCTCAAATCCTCAGACATCCCGGTGCTACTGGATGCATGGCATAAGGCGATCAGGTGCCTCATCCATAATCTCACCTTTAACTTCCCGCACATCAGGAATACACAACATGTTTCCCACTGTCATAAGCCCATCATCCCTCACTACTACTTCTGAAACTTTACCCTTCTGAATTTCATCCCGAAGTTTGCTCAAATCTGCATGTTGAGCCTGCAATTCCCTAACCTTCTCCCTGAGTATCTGTAATGAGTCCCAGGACGAGAACTGAAATCACTTGGACTAGATTTGACGTAGTCAGTCTAGTAAGAGTTGACACATTGCCCATACTCATAACCAAGTGGGGTATAGCATGGTGAAAGGACGAATTGCACGGTAATTGTCTATGGAAAGGTTCGTGATATGGTTCATGATGAATACATGTTCATTCGTCAAACCAATTACTTTCCGCCAATTGGGGTCATGATGTGTTGCTAGATACCGCCATGACTTGCTTGGATTAAGTGTTAATCTAAGTGACCAACATAACCGGAACCTAATAGGTCACACGATAAGAGTGTCTCGAGAATTCAGTAAAATAGTTTTGGACAGAGTTCCAATATATGGAGAGCAATCGGATTAAATGGATCCCGATGAGATCGAGATATGTCCCATGAGATCGCGACATTGACATTCTTTGAAAAAGATTTTCGTGGTTTTCCCATAATGGGACCTTAAGAGGCGGTAGGACCAACCCAGTGTGATCGACCACTTTAGCATTTATATATATATATAATTAATTAATTAATTAAGTAATTAATATATATATATATATATATGTGACCAACGTGGATGAAGGAGAGGAAGCCTTATCATCTTTAACTTATATATATATATATATATATATATATATATATAAGGCTAATGTGGAGCTCTCTCCACCATTAGCTTTTAAGTCCTTTAATTGTTAATGGAATAAAAGGCTAATGAAGAATGAAAGAAGATGTTCGTTGGCTTTATGAGAAAGAAAGAGGAAGAGAGGATTTTGAGAAAATCCTAAGTTACCTCTTCTCTCCAACGATCTCCAAGCAAGTTCTTCTCCATCATCTTTAGTTTCCAAGCTCTCCAAGAACAAGGTAAGATCTAGCAGTCTTCAACTTGTTCTAGCTATTCCCGGGTCAAAGGGTTTGTCCCGGTTAGGTTCTCCGATCTCTGCGTGGATACCGTTAGAGACGGTCTCCTTTGGCCGTTATGGTTTGAGTTTGTTGTATAGACACATGGATTCTAGCTTTCGGTAAGGTCCCGGAAAAATTTTTTTTTGTTTTCCGCACCTTGGGAATGTGATGCTCACACTGGGATTTTCCTACAGTGGTATCAAAGCCACTTGTGTCGTATATAACGAAGAAACCATGACTAGGTCGGAGTTGCCTATTGCTTGTGACGATGATGCATGTTGATTGTGTGAATTTCGAATTCAGTGTAGAAATATTGTTTTCGAAATTTTCTTGCCTAGATATGTTCACAAGATGTTGTTGCATATGTCTGTGGAAGCTCGGAATTTATCAATGTGATTTGATATGGTTTTGCTAATTTATTCCCCAATGTTCTGGTTGCTATCTTTGTGCACATTCAATGAACAGGCATGCTTATAAATTCGAGAATAAATTGTAGAAAAATTGTTTTTCGGATTTGCTTTCACTGACATGTCTCTAAGATGTTTATGAATGTCTATGAGAATGAAAAAATGTTTTCTAGGTGATTTACTATTTATTTGAGAATTTATTGTGTGCTTCTGGGAATAACTGTGTTGAGGAACACAGATTCTACATTGGCTTTGTTGCTGAGGTTGGATGAGTTTTGTTGGAAATAAATCCTGAAAAATTCATGGAACATGTTGTAACCTCTGTAATTTCTCATAATTTATTGAAATTGTTTCAATGAGTTTTCAAGCAAAACACAGAGCTTGGCGCTTTTGAGAAAGTTGTTGAGCTGTTTTGTTTGGAATGATAAATTGTGTATTTCTCAATTCCAATGCCTTGGATCATTTTTAATGTGATTAAAATGTGTTATATTGATGTTGTATGCTTTCCAAATTGAATTTCTTGAAATTGGGTTTCCAAATATTTTCGGATGTCAAATGTGTCACATTAGCGCCTCGTTAGTGCATTTCGTTGTCTTGATTATTTTGGTCGTCACAAATTTTGTGACCAAAGGTCAAGTAATCTTGATAAAGTTTAGACTATCTAGAGATACTTAGGGTGATAGTTTGATATTCTTAAATTATTTGGAGATCTGAATGAATAAGAGTGTATTCATCAATTTCAAGTTTTCATGTATAGTTTGACTATATATGGTAAGCATGGAACAATGAAAGTGTTTCATTGGTACATCATAATAAAGGATATTACACTTGGTATTGTGAATTGGAATTGCACGGATTGAGAAATTAGCCAATTAGATAGCAATTCCACATGGATAAGTCGACTAATAAAGATATAAGTCGACTTGTCGCAGTACCTTTATCAGACGATAAGTCGACTTGCACAATGGTACAAGTCGACTTGTTTGGTACATTGAATTGCATAAGTCGACTTACACATGCATAAGTCGACTTATTACACTAGCATAAGTCCACTTACACATACACAAGTCGACTTACAACATGCAAAGGTGGGATGATGGATGATTTTAGGTATAGACTCGATGTGATTGATGAAATACCCTAAATCATTCCATATAGTCATGGTGACTATAATCCTACGGTTTGGAGGAGAAGAAGATGAGACCTGAAAACCCTCACACATCATATGAAAACTAACGCCTTCCATTAATACGGGAGAACCAGAGTTCTTATAGAGTTGGGTTGTTGGATAAACCCAAGCTCACTCTATACTGGATATGTTGAACCATGAAAATAAGATTTTCGGATTAATGGGTCGGTTTTCACTAGAAGCGTTGATTTGTTGAGTAAACTCAAGGTCAACGTGGACAGAGGCAAAATTGGGCGCAAAGGTACATCGATGTACGCGCATCAAGAGTTGATAACCCAATGTGTGCATACATCACGAGTTGATAGCACTAGTCGATAGTTGCATCTATGAAGCAATTGGTATGAACGATACCGCCGATAGATCTAAGGTGGCTTGTTGGTAAACCCAAGGTCATTTTAGTAATGTCGGATATCTATGATGCAATTGATATGACCGATACTCACCGATTGACCTAAGGTGGCTTGTTGGGTAAACCCAAGGTCATTTTAGTAATGTCTGATATCGACCCACTAGGACATTTTGTCATAATGTTTCTTAGATTCGCATCGAGGGTTATGGATTCTTTGAAACTAGTGGGAGCCATATGCATGTCATTCAAGTCCTTATGATCATGCATGTAATTCTATTCTAACATTCTTTCTCTCTTTCCCTATAGGTTATCAAGATGACTTCTAGTGTGAACTTGCGCTGCTTATGGACTCCAAACAAATTAATCGGACCTAACTTTCTAGATTGGCCGAGAAATCGAGAATTGTTCTCGTGTCCGAGGAACTAGGATATGTCCTAGATGTTCCACTTCCGATCCACTGCTGCCGATGCTTCGATGAGGATCGAAAGCATATCGTAAGCATCTTAAAGATGTGACATGGCTACCGCATTATGCTCGTGATCTATGTCACCAGAGCTGCAGTATGCATGAGTCTATGGATGCTAATACCATAGTGTTTCATCTTAGGAACTGCTTGATAAGCAAGCTCGGTCCGAAAGGTTCGAGACCTCGAGGCTACTCTTCACTACTAAGATGACTCGTGTTCATCTGCAGTGCGTATGCATCAAGATGGATGGGTATATTGAGAGGTTGGTCGTCTTAGGTTTTGTTATGGATTATGAATTAAGTGTTGAATTACACTTAATTCTGATTGGATTGTCTGATAGTTATTCACAGTTTGTGTTAAACTATCGGATGAACCAAATATCCACGATAATCCTCGAGTTGATCAATCTGCCAAGATAACGAGCAATCTATCAAGAAGGATAGCAAGCAAGTGCTTATGGTGGACTCTTCTTCTGTTTCAAAGAAAAAGAAGTCAAAAAGAAAAGTTCTAAGAAACCAAAAGGAAGTGCACCAAGAAGAAAACCAAAGAAATCGACTAAAGGAATTTGCTTCCATCAGGCAAGACCGCCACCGGAAGCTTAAATTGTAAAGTCTATTGGATGAATTGAAGCGTAAGAAGGCATCAAATGCCCTCACCCTTCTGTATGTTTGTCATCGAGGTTAATACTGCTTCGACCATAACATATGGGTATTAGATACCGTTGTGGCTCATATATGCAATGATATGCAAGGCCTCGTGATGAGACAACTCATGAAGGGAGAACTAGACTGCGTGTGGGAAATGGAGCAAGAGTCACTTTGCATTAGTCGAGGCACTTACTTTTGTCACTCCCCACCGGGCTTGTAATTAAATTGGATGAATGTTATTTTGTACTGTATTAACAAAAACATATTGTCTGCTTTGTTTAAATAGAATGGTTTCCATGTGACTTTTAGTAACAATGGTTGTTCTATTAGTTTGAATGGAATGCTTTATGGTACTGGTACATTATGCAATGGAATTTACATATTAGATATGTCACATCCAATTATGAATGTCAATGACACTAAAAGACATAAACGAGATAATTTAAAATCAACTTACTTATGGCATTGTCGCTTTGGCCATATAAATGAGAGACGACAGCTAAGCTCCATAAGAGTGGTAGTTTAGGGTCATTTGATTATGAATCATATGACACATGCAAATCTTGTTTATTAGGCAAGATGACTAAATTACCCTTTAAGGAAAGGGTGAACGGCGATCGAGTATTAGACCTAATATATTCGGATGTATGTGGTCCGATGTCCATCCATGCCGTAAGTGGTTGTCTTTACTTCATTACCTTTATCGATGATTATTCTCGATATGGGTACTTGATGTCGATGAGATACAAATCAAGCATTTGAAAAGTTCAAACAATTCAGAAATGAGGTAGAAACCAACTGGGAAAAGTATCAAGACATTACGATCGATCGTGGTGGGGAATACTTAGACCAAGAGTTTTTGATTATCTCGTAGATAATGGATTTTATCTCAATGGACTCCTCCTTACACACCACAAAGATAATGGTGTGAGAAGGATAAATCGAACCTTGTAAGACATGGTACGATCAATGATGGGCTTTGCAAAGTTACCAAAATCCTTTGGGGTATGCACTTAAGGCAATTTGTTTAGTTTTAAACGAGTTCCATCAAAGACAGTTGATGTTACTCCATATGAGATGTGGACTAACAAAGACCCTATCTTACTCATTTGAAAGTTTGGGGTTGTCCGCTTATGTGAAGCGGACACATCCGATAAACTTGATGCAAAATCGACAAGTGTCGCTCGTAGGATATCCTAAAGAAACAATGGGATATCAATTCTACCTTCGAGGAACAAAAGGTGTTTGTTGCGAAGCACGCTGTCTTTTAGAGAAAGAGTTTCTTTTACAAGAAGACGGTGGGAGCAAATTGAACTTGAAGAAGTTCAAGATGCTCAACAGATGCAGATCAATCGTCAACTCAAATCGTGACTCATACAGATGAAGTAACAGTTCAACCTTCTACAACACACGGTTCAGAGGTCACGTAGATACGCCTATTCCCGAGAGATATGGATTTCTCGTGAATGAACAGATGACGACGCTCATAGAAGATAATGAGCCTACCACCTATGAAGAGGTTACAAGAGTTCGTAGTCCGAGAAATGGCTTCATGCCATGCAGCTGAAATGGATTCCATGTATGAAAACCAAGTATGGAATTTGGTCGAGGCACCAAGGAATCAAACCCATAGTAGTACAAATGGGTTTTCAAAAGAAAACCGATATGGATGGTAATGTAATTACCTATAAAGAAGGCTTGTGGCTAAAGGCTTTCGTCAAAGACAAGGAGTTGACTACGACGAGACCTTCAAATTTCAAAGAGCAATGCTCTTAAATCCATTAGAATACTCCTAGCCATCGCCACTCATTATGATTATGAGATATGGCAAATGGATGTGAAGACGACTTTCCTAAATGGAAATTTAATGAGGATGTATATGACACAACCCGAGGGCTTCACCTCCTATGATGGCTTAAATGGTATGCAAGCTTCGTAAATCCATCTATGGATTGAAACAAGCATCCAGAGTTGGAATATCCATTTTGATGAGGTAATCAAAGAGTTTGGTTTCTCACAAAATCCGGATGAACACTGTGTGTATAAGAAGGTTAATGGATTTGTAATCGCTTTCCTCAGGTCTGTATGTAGATGACATAATATTGCTAGACACGATGTCTCTATGCTACAATCAGTAAAGATTTGGTTGTCCAAACAATTTGCCATGAAAGACCTTGGTGAAGCAACTTATATCCTTGGGATAAAGATTTATAGAGATAGATCAAAAAGGTTGCTTGGTCTTTCACAATCAACGTACATAGACAAGATGCTAAAAAGGTTTAGCATGGAGCAATGCAAGAGAGGGTACCTTCCCATCACTCATGGGATAACACTCTCAAAATCTATGTGTCCTAAGACACAAGATGAGAGGATGCGCATGAGTATGATCCCTTATGCATCTGCGGTAGGATCTATCATGTATGCAATGCTATGTACGAGACCCGATGTATCATATGCTCTAAGTATTACGAGAAGATACCAATTGGATCCTGGTGAGGGTCACTGGGTGGCTGTCAAGAATATCCTCAAGTACTTGCGAAGCATTAAGGACGTTTTCTTGATATATGGAGATGGAGCTCTCAAAGTGAGCGGGTATACAGATGCCAGTTTTCAATCTGATAAGGATGATTCAAAATCCCAATCAGGTTATATATTCACACTGAATGGCGGGGCGGTCAGTTGGAAGAGTTCCAAACAAGAGGCGACTGCTGATTCAACGACCGAGGCAGAGTACATTGCCGCTCGTATGCAGAAAAGAAAAGAAGCTTGATCAAGAAGTTCATTCTTGAACTTGGTGTGGTTCCTAAGTTGATGGGCCCATACATTGTATTGTGACAACAATAGGCTATTCTTGCAGCGAAAGAACCAAGGTCTCATCAACGATCCAAATACGATTCGCAGATATCATCCGATCGGGAGATCATAGGACGAGGTGATGTCCAGATCGAGAGAATTCCCACCGAGCGTAATATTGTTGATCCGCTGACAAAGCCATTATCACAAAAGAGTTTTGATTCTCATGTACTCGCCATGGTATTAGATATCAAGGCGATTGGCTTTAGGTCAAGTGGGAGATTGTTAGAGTAGTGCCTCAAGGCAATCGCCTTTAGCGATATTGTACAAAGTCAGTGTACATACTTTATGAATAAATAAAGAAAGGCATATTTCATTAATTTGATGTTCATTATTTATGAACCGATATTGACCAATAAGCAAATTAATGAAGTCCATGATATATGACATAGCATGAAGGAAATTGTGATGTGATCATACTATCGAGATTCCTATCATGTGCAATTATGTCAAGATCTAAATTATCCCTAGTCATAGGATTACCGAGACCGACATTGGTAATCCGGAGAGACTAGACATCTCAAGCTCCTTGATTTGATCAAGCAGTGGATCTCGAAGTCGTAAATATGAGATATTTAGGGTTGAGATGTGGATGCTTACTAGAGGTAGAAGTACATCGATGACTGCTATGAGATCATCACATGGATGTCCTATTCTAATGTCGGTGATAATCTCATCATAGAATGGTGCAAGTATCCTTAGACTTGAGGTGCTCAAGGATATCTTCGATCTTGATTACGTGCTTTGACTCCATTCCTTGTTGCCTTACAGAGGTCGCTCATAGGGTGGTAATTGGGTGCGACTTGAGGTATTCAAGGTAATTGAGTAGCCAATAGAGGATTCACCACTTCGTGATAGCGAAGATGATACCCACGGCCTCTTGTCGGGGTCATTACTTGGAAGTCTCTGGCCGGAGCATATATGTCATGAAGAATGTCTTCGTTGACATATTAAGTAATGAGTCCCAGGACGAGAACTGAAATCACTTGGACTAGATTTGACGTAGTCAGTCTAGTAAGAGTTGACACATTGCCCATACTCATAACCAAGTGGGGTATAGCATGGTGAAAGGACGAATTGCACGGTAATTGTCTATGGAAAGGTTCGTGATATGGTTCATGATGAATATATGTTCATTCGTCAAACCAATTACTTTCCGGTCAATTGGGGGTCATGATGTGTTGCTAGATACCGCTCATGACTTGCTTGGATTAAGTGTTAATCTAAGTGGCCAACATAACCGGGAACCTAATGGGTCACACGATAAGAGTGTCTCGGAGAATTCAGTAAAATAGTTTTGAATGAGTTCCAATATATGGAGAGCAATCGGATTAAATGGATCCCGATGAGATCGAGATATGTCCCGATGAGATCGCGACATCGACATTGCTTGAAAAAGGTTTTCGTGGGTTTTTCATCTGGGACCCTAGAGGCAGTAGGATCAATTCTCAAGTGTGTGGTGCACCACTTGACATTTATATATATATATAATTAATTAATTAATTAAGTAATTAATTAATTAATTAATATATATATGTGACCAACGTGGATGAAGGAGAGGAAGCCTTATCATCTTTAACTTATATATATATATATATATATATAAGGCTAACGTGGAGCTCTCTCCACCATTAGCTTTTAAGTCCTTTAATTGTTAATGGAATAAAAGGCTAATGAAGAATGAAAGAAGATGTTCGTTGGCTTTATGAGAAAGAAAGAGGAAGAGAGGATTTTGAGAAAAATCCTAAGTTACCTCTTCTCTCCAACGATCTCCAAGCAAGTTCTTCTCCATCATCTTTGGTTTCCAAGCTCTCCAAGAACAAGGTAAGATCTAGCAGTCTTCAACTTATTCTAGCTATTTCCGGGTCAAAGGGTTTGTCCCGGTTAGGTTCTCCGATCTCTGCGTGGATACCGTTAGAGACGGTCTCCTTTGGCCGTTATGGCTTGAGTTTGTTGTATAGACACATGGATCCTGGCTTTCGGGAAGGTCCCGGAATAAAAAAAATTTGTTTTCCGCACCGTGGGCATGTGATGCTCACACGGGGATTTTCCTACAGTATCGGCCTCACTCGAAAATTAGCTAGGAGGCAATCCGGTTCCTCCTGCTTCAAGCTGATCTTAAGCTTAGCCATCTCTTCCAATAAAGGAAGATAAACTGATCGCACATGAGCAATCGACGACTTCCTGCTCAAGGCATCCGCCACAACGTTAGCCTTGCCCGGATGATACTCAATCAACAAGTCATAATCCTTTAGTAGCTCGATCCACCTTCTCTGCCTTAAATTCATTTCCTTCTGGCTCAACAAATACTTCAGACTCTTATGATCGGTAAAGATCCTCGTTTGGACTCCATACAGATAATGCCTCCAAATCTTCAAGGCAAAGATCACAGCTGCTAACTCCAAATCATGCGTCGGATAATTCAGCTCATAAGGTTTCAATTGCCTCGAAGCATAAGCAATCACCCGATCTCCCTGCATCAAAACACATCCAAGACCCTTCCTCGAAGCATCACTATACACCGAATAACCTTCATCTCCCGAAGGCAAAACCAAAATCGAAGCACTCGTCAATCTGAGCTTGAGCTCCTCAAAGCTCCTCTGACACTCCTCACTCCAACTAAACTTCTGGTTCTTTCTCAACAACTTAGTCATCGGAGCGGCTATCATAGAGAACCCCTCCACGAATCTCCTGTAATAGCCTGCCAAACCCAAAAAGCTCCTCACTTCTGCTACATTCTTCAGGGCTTCCCAACTCACCACAACTTCTATCTTCTTTGGATCCACATGAACTCCTTGCTCTGAGATCACATGCCCAAGAAATGACACCTCCCTCAGCCAAAACTCGCATTTATCGAATTTGACGTACAACTCATGCTTCCTCAAAGTCTCCAAAGAAATCCTCAAATGCTCCTCATGCTGCTCATCACTCTTGGAATACACCAAGATATCATCGATAAAGACAATGATAAATTGGTCCAAAAATGGCTTAAAAACTCGATTCATCAAATCCATAAACACTGCAGGCGCATTCGTTAATCCAAAAGGCATCACCAAGAATTCAAAATGCCCATACCGAGTCCTGAAAGCAGACTTCGGCACATCTGACTCCTTAATCCTCACCTGATGATAACCCGACCTCAAATCTATCTTCGAGAAGACTCTCGCTCCTTGCAATTGATCAAACAGATCATCAATGCGAGGAAGCGGATATCGGTTCTTTACCGTGACCTGATTCAGCTTCCTGTAATCCACACACATCCTCAGCGATCCATCTTTCTTCTTCACAAAAAGAATCGGAGCTCCCCAAAGCGAAGAGCTCGGTCGAATATATCCCTTCTCCAACAATTCCTCCAACTGCTCCTTAAGTTCTTTCAATTCCGTCGGAGCCATCCGATAAGCCGGAATTGAAATCGGCCTTGTACCTGACAAAAGCTCAATGGGAAACTCAATTTTCCTAGTTGGCGGTAGTCCTGGCAATTCCTCGGGAAAGACATCCGAGAATTCCCTGACTACTGGAATATCCTCCAACTTCCCTCTATCAGCTCTGGAGTCTATCACATAAGCCAAGAATGCCTCACAACCCTTCCTCATCATCTTCTCTGCTGTTAATGCTGAAACAATTCTGGGCGGACTCGCTTTCCTGTCCCCCACAAACACCACTCTCTTTCCACTATCCAATTCAAACTCCACTGTCTTCTGTTTACAATCCAAACGGGCATTGTACTTTTCCAATGTATCCATGCCCAAAATCACATCTAATCCTCCCATCTTCAGTGGCATCAAATCGACCACTAGAAGTTCTCCACCAATGCGAATCTCACAACCTCTATACACTTGACTAATCACAATGTACTGGCCGATTGGAGTTCTCACCATCAATGGAGTATCCAATGGGCTCACAATCATATCACACACGGGTCTACTCAAGGAAACAAACGAATGAATAGAACCCGGATCAATCAACACAATCACAACATCAGAAAATAACTGAACCGTACCCGTGACAACATCTGGGGCGGTCTCAGCATCCTCTCTAGTCATCGCAAACACCCTAGCTGGTGCCTGTCCTCTCGGTCTCCTCGGAAGATTCACCCTCTTGGCATCTCAGGCTGCCGAATCGCCCATTGCGATCCTTTGTCCCATGGTCTCTGTCCTCCCGGAGCTCAGATCCGCCTCTCTCTTGTCTTGGAGGTTGAGGAAACTCTCCGCAATGTGTCCTTCTCCCACAATTGAAACAAGCTCTGTCAATCAAGCACTCTCCTCATGAGCTCTCCCATTGCTCACACTTGGACGAAGATCTATCTCCATCTCCCCTTCTACCGCCACCCACCGTTGAGGCTTGGTGAGAAACAGTAGAAGTCCTCATCGGCCTAGGTCGGCTCGCACCACTGCTCCTCTCCTCGGACTGGATTGGGAAGCTCCTAGCACTCCTATCTGGCATAGGAGTACTAGTGCTACCTCCTCTCCTGGACTGCTCTCTACCCTTCCTCTTCTTGTTCACAGCACTCTTGATATTCTCAATATTTTCAACTCTCATAGTTGCCTCAACCAATTGCTGGAAATCTGAAATTCTGCACAATCACCTTCTCTCGATAGCCAGTGGGACAGACTCAAACCTGCGACATCTGGCAGCTTCACTCAATATCAGATCGGAGGCATACCTCGCCAACTGCATGAACCGACGCTCATACTCGCCCACTGACATATCCCTCTGAGTCAAACTGAGGAACTCCCTATGCTTCTGCTGAATATAAACCTCAGACAGATACTTCTTCCTGAAAGCCACAAGGAAGTCCTGCCATGCCAACCCTACTGGCCTCATCTGACTTCCTGGCACAGTCTCCCACCAATGCAGAGCATCGCCCTGAAGCAAGCTGGCAGCATAGATGACTCTCTCGTCATCCTCGCACTCCATCTGATCCAGCACTCTCTCAATCTTTCTCAGCCACGTCTCAGCTTCCTCTGGATCTGATGTTCCAAAGAAATCAACTGCCCCATACTTTCTCAGCCTGTCAAACCGTCTCCTCTTCTGAACTGGGGCTGAAACAGAAGGTTGTGGCATCTGACCCATAGCCTGCACGAATGCCTGAGTAAAGGCCTGGAACAACCTCGGATCAAGTGGGGGCACTTGCTCCTGCATAACTGGCGACTCCTAAGTCGGCGAAGGAACGGGCTCACTACCTAGCCCTACAGAAGCCTCAAAGATTCCCAGGCTACGGACTCATCGATCCTCTCCTCTCTAATGGAGAGTCAAAAAGCAGATCCTTGCATAATTCCTCATGTCCTTCTACGAGGTGGCATCGTACTCCTTCAAATGGAAACACTAAGGACTAGCTATATGGCAATCTACATGTATGCATGATATGCATGTCACGTAATGAATGCAACAAGTAATCATATATCACACAATCCTATTATGCATTCTAAGCCGAGGACAATAAACCTAGGCGCTCTGATACCAAACATGTTGGGCCCGGGCCCCGGATCCCCATTCCCGAGGTGGCCCCTCGGGTCGCGCCGACGACGGGTGCCCCATAACGTCGGACCCGATCCCAACATCCATACATAATCATATTTCGATTCATACAAACATATACAATACATACACACTCTATACATGCATTCTAAACATGCATTAAACATCCCAAATACATAAATCATCTGTCATTTGCATTCAAAGAAATTCAACCAGTATTCTCGAAATATAACACAATACAAAATGAAATTAAATCCCAGAATACAAAAGTATGCTCCATGATGAAATGCTGGTGGGCTAACCAAAGTACTAACTTAAGACAAGGCTCCTAACTAGCTAGACGTTTTCGATGCCTTGCGAAGGTAATAATCGCCTCGATCCGCACTTTGAGGAGGGAGAGTAATGGGGTGAGCTGCGAAGCTTAGTGGCATATACGTTTATAGCCATTGGCAACGAGCCACACAATCAAGCAATAAACATATATCACTAGCAAATCAAAATTCATCAATTCATTCGCATTCATATAAACATAGGTTATGCATTTTCTATTTCTCAACATAACAATCATTATGCAACAAGTCTGTCAAATCCATCATGTGTTATGCTCAACAAATCGATTGTGTATGCACAAACAATTAGCTCGAGAGTTCCGTAAATGATCCGGATAAACCAAAGGTAAATCCGTAAACTATCCGAGTCCGATTTCTCAAGGATCTCGTGGCCTCAGCGAGCGTGGCAGGAGAAGGCTTTAATGTCAACGCACGTGACTCCATCCGTAACTCTCTTACCTAAACAAACACATAATCCATTCGCTTCATGCTCAAAGCATTTTCACGATTTCTTATTTCTCATTCTTGTCCATTGCCATAAGGCCTATCAATCCATGCATAATTATAATCAAAATGCACATTCAATAATTCTCATATAATGCAATACCAATACGGTCATATCATACGAACAAGTAAGCACACACAAAGCATTTTGCCCATACACACAATAACCATAAACATGTTACCCACCTAGTATTGCATGAGTATCAGACTCACTGCTGTCCTTCCTCTTGCGATTGGGTCAAATCAGCTTGGTTCCCTATAATAAACCAAGTTCTCATTTCATTAACAATCCATAGAAAATATTCCATAAAGCTGGACAATCAAAATAAAGCATTAAAGGTCTCCATCCGACTTCCATCTAAATTCTCGAACCCTTTGAAACAATTTTCGAATTTCCCTTTTTCATACAACTCGAAGCCCTTTATTTCTAGTTCATAATGAATCCAAAATCACCTCAATCGGACATCTACAACAAAAGATAAGCCCGAAATACTAAAAATTTCATTTTCGGACAAAGGGGCTCATTCACATGGCCATGACGAAGGCCAAGCCTTCATGGCGAATTGTTCACAAGACGTCATGGCGTGCGCGCCTCCCGAAGACATGCGGCGTGCACCATACGTCTGCAGCGTCAAGCGGATCGGGAAACATTCCCAAACCCAAAAAATCCCAGATTTTCCCAACTCCAATCCATTCCAAACTCAAATGCAACACATCTAAGGCATAGATCAAGACTTCTACTACAGTTCTAACCCATTCTAAGCTTCAAATCCAACACAAACACATCAACCCAAGGAAATCTCTACATTTATGCCCTAAAACCCTAAAACCTTCAATGCTCACAGATTTAAGCCATCTTAGGGTTTAATCCAACTAAAACAAGCTTAAACAAAACGAGACTTACCCAGAAATGATTCGAAACTGTCAGAAATCTCAAAGATCGCACAACCTCTCTTCTCTTCTCTTCTTCTCACCATCGGCGCTACTGTTTCTCTTCTTTTCTTCTTCTTTTCTTTTTCCTCTTTCTTTCTCTTTCTTTTCTCTTTCTTCTAAGTCTTTCTTTAAAACCTAAGGTGGTCAAAGACCAAAATACCCCTCCTACTAAACCTAAATCCATTCCAACTTAAGCAATCTTCTTAAAATGCCCTTACACATTTTATCCCTTAATTCCCATTTAAACCACATTTAACGCAAATACACCTCAATTATCCACTAATACTCCAAAATAAATCAAACTAAGCCTTGATCACATAATTATCACAATTCATGCTTAATATCATCATTAAAAAAATTCGGGGTCTAACAAACTATCTCAGCTGTTGGATCTTGAATCCATGATGGTGGATTATATTTAACATAATACCTTCCATCCGGTCCTAAGTTATCCCAAGTTCCTTCTGTATTATTGGGTTGACCAATAAAACTACTCCTTTCTGGTCCACGTTGTTCTATGAAGACTAAAGCAAGTTCTGCTTCATTATCGTCTATATCTTCGTCTTCTTTTACTGAAAATCATCTCCTAATTCCATAATTAGTGAACCTAATTGCTGTTGAATCATCACTATTTTCCCAAATATTAACTGATTCAGGAATCCTAGATGATTCTGCTTGATCTTCTTTTCTGATGGTCCATCTTTCACCATCAAGATATTCTGATGAGTAAGCTTTTCCCGGAATAGCTTTAACTCCTTTACTTGCTAAATATTCTGTGATATTTTGAATATTATATCGAAATGCTGCGTAACCAGTATTTGTTAATCTGGCTACTACGGATCTTGTGATTAAAAGATTTGATTCTCCTCCTATCCATTCATAATCCTTGGTTTTGATAATAATTCTGATATGATTATAAAAATCACTAATGGAAAACATTTGGTCTGGTACGAAATAAATTAATTCCGTGCCATCTGCCAGATCTATTTCCATCATGCCAAGGATTCCACGAGCGTCTTTCCATCTTGTATCTTTGATTACAAGAAGTTTTTTGACACCTGCATCTTTTCTATGTAAGGCATGTATCCTTATCATAGCCATACCAAGATGTATATGCTGTGCTCCTTCATTTTGAAGTCGCTGATAAGATTGTTCAGTAATAAGTCTTGAACGCCATTCATCCTGTGGTTCTATTACTAATATTCGTTCTTCCGAATAATGTTGAAAAACACGATGTCTTGGCTCAGACCAATTTTTTCTATATAGTACCTCTGCCGGTACTATACTTGCACGTTCTCTGGAAGATATTCTTAATTGATCTTCCGGATTTAATTCTCTTTCCAACGTCTCTTCATATTAATTTCTTCTTGAAATTCTTTGTCTAAGGTTATATAGACTTCTCTGTAGTTGTCTATAATTCCTTATTTGATCCTCAGTAGTTGGAATTTGGCTAGTATTTTCTGATTCCCGAATAGGGATTTGTTCCCTAACAGATGGGATTCTTTCTGTTTGAGTAATAGTTCTAGTACTCATTGTTGTTTTCTTTTTACCTCGTCGTAAATCCTTTTTGGATCTATGAAGTGATAAACTTTTCTGGTAGTCTTTGGTGGGACTGGTTCACCAATTTTAATTTTTTCAATACCCTTTTGGATATCGTCAATTGATTTCTGTAAAGCTCCGGTTGACGAATTTTTGTATTTCTGTTCAAGTCTTTGTAATCTAGTATCGATTACGTCTTGTTTTATTGCTATTCTGATCAACAATTCAATAATTGTATTATTTTTTCGAATTAATTCTGGGCCAATTTTAGCAATATTGCCAGCTTCTTCTGTTGAAATAAACCCTTTTGCTGGTTTACTTAATCCTTCTGTTGCTTCTAATGCCTCAATATAATACGGATCTTGTTTATCTCCACAGAATTATCTGAAAAATTCTTTAGAAAGTTGCCCCCATTATATGGCAAAGAAATAGAACAAGCATTCCAGCAAAAACACCCTGGTAATATTATAAGGGTATTTTCTCGAATACATTTCACGTATCAATATCTCTCGGAAGTATGCAAGAAAGCTGCAATGTAAAGAGGGCTAAAGGATCTCAATTTCTGTAAAGAAATTTCTATACCAGGAGATTACCCTCGTACTAAGAAGTATGGAGTGAGAAAGGCTAAAACTTATAAAGGAAAGCCGCATCAAACTCGTGTCAGAATATTTAAAACCCGAAAACCACCCACAAATAAGTGTAAATGTTATATTTGTGGTGAGATCGGGCATTTTGCAAGAAATTGCAAAAGACAGACTGGTAATATAGCTCGAGTTGCCATTATTGATGGTATGGAGCTTCCAGAAGATTTTGATGTTGTATCTGTAGATATGAATGAACCCGATAGTGAAAGCATCTACAGCATATCTGACAATGAGGAAACTAAAATCAGAAATCTTGAAGAAGATATTTCTGAGATAGTTTTAGCAGCCATAGATGATTATGGTTGGCGAGAGAAAATTACTCTCCCAGAAAATCAGAAAAATTGTACCCACCAATGGGAATACAACCAGAAAATTGAAAATGCGATATACATAAAATGTATATTTTGCAAAAACAGAACTAATGAAAGAATGAGGATACATTGCCATGTTTGTAAAATTACTTCATGTGCTTTATGTTCTGAATTCTATCTTCAAATTAAATTAGAAATACAGCCAAGTTTGGCACCTAGCATCAAACCATCGGATAATTTGTTGGCAGAAATGACAACATATATTCAATGGTTAATAAATGAGAATCAATGATTAGATTCTTGTTTACAGAAATTTTTGCAAATTTTATCTGTGATCTAGCTCTCATACATTCTCAGAACTGCATTACAACCTTTGATCGTGTTAATTTGCAATCAAAAGTTTGTTTGAAACGTTTTTATAAAATTGAAGCATTTTTTGGAGAAATTCAAGAATCAATTGAAAAATTGATCAGAACTAAAATCCTTTCCAATAACATTTTCGTCCTGATCCTTTTTCCTGCATAAGAGAATAATATTTTGAAAAGATGAAATTCTGACCATTTTCCTTGATTAAACCATAATATGAATAATTCTTCCCCAGCGGTGGTTCCATAATCTTATAGAAATAATGCTGTAAGGCACAACAAGCATTGAGTTTCTGGGTGCGAGTTGATGCTTTCCATATAGCGTCCAGTAAGCACTTTTGCTGTTCATCTACTGGAAGTCCAGTAAGTGGCCTGAATCCAGTTGGATCATCTCTATCAAGAATTGTTCTCCTTTATGAATGAATACAAGTATCTTGCTGCAAGAACGGGAAGAATGTTTATCTCCACAGAATTATCTGAAAAATTCTTTAGAAAGTTGCCCCCATTATATGGCAAAGAAATAGAACAAGCATTCCAGCAAAAACACCCTGGTAATATTATAAGGGTATTTCCTCGAATACATTTCACGTATCAATATCTCTCGGAAGTATGCAAGAAAGCTGCAATGCAAAGAGGGCTAAAGGATCTCAATTTCTGTAAAGAAATTTCTATACCAGGAGATTACCCTCGTACTAAGAAGTATGGAGTGAGAAAGGCTAAAACTTATAAAGGAAAGCCGCATCAAACTCATGTCAGAATATTTAAAACCCGAAAACCACCCACAAATAAGTGTAAATGTTATATTTGTGGTGAGATCGGGCATTTTGCAAGAAATTGCAAAAGACAGACTGGTAATATAGCTCGAGTTGCCATTATTGATGGTATGGAGCTTCCAGAAGATTTTGATGTTGTATCTGTAGATATGAATGAACCCGATAGTGAAAGCATCTACAGCATATCTGACAATGAGGAAACTAAAATCAAAAATCTTGAAGAAGATATTTCTGAGATAGTTTTAGCAACCATAGATGATTATGGTTGGCGAGAGAAAATTACTCTCCCAGAAAATCAGAAAAATTGTACCCACCAATGGGAATACAACCAGAAAATTGAAAATGCGATATACATAAAATGTATATTTTGCAAAAACAGAACTAATGAAAGAATGAGGATACATTGTCATGTTTGTAAAATTACTTCATGTGCTTTATTTTCTGAATTCTATCTTCAAATTAAATTAGAAATCCAGCCAAGTTTGGAACCTAGCATCAAACCATCAGATAATTTGTTGGCAGAAATGACAACATATATTCAATGGTTAATAAATGAGAATCAACGATTAGATTCTTGTTTACAGAAATTTTTGCAAAAAAAATTTGATGAATTACCAAGTCTTCCACGGAATTTTGGTAAACAAATTCTCATTGAAGACTCCTCTTCATTACGAAAACAAACTGGTATCATTATTCATGAACCAACAGCCTTTATAGCATAAGAGTGTCAGCGAAGTGTGGTGGAACAGGAACAGTTCAAAACCAAGCGAGAGCGATTCTGATTCAAACCACAACAACCACAACTTAAATACCTGACCACAGATATTAATGCAATTACACCATATCGTGCAAGTACTGGTGCTGCTGGATATGAATTGCATAGCATTGAGGATACTATTCTCCAAGCCCACGAAAGAAAACTTATAGAAACAGGGCTCAGAATAGAACTTCCATCAAATACATATGGAAGGATAGCATCAAAATCTAGTATGGCGTTAAAGGGGATCGATATCAAAGCTGGAGTTATTGATTACGATTATCGAGGTAACATTAAAGTGTTACTTAAAATGATAATGAATCACAAGATATAATCGAAATTGAGATTGTATCGCTCGACTAATTATTGAGCAAATACAACATCCACAATTCATTCGGGAAAATCTTACGTAAGCAGAAAGAAATGAAAAGGATTTGGATCAACATCAAATCCTACAGAAACTATTTCTGTCGCGATGGAGGAAGAAATGATAAATGCAGCTCTTCCACGAGAGCTTATTTATACCTTTAATGTATCCATTCGTATACAAGGAATACCAGAATTTCAGGTAAGAGGAATCCTTGATATAGGAGCATCAAAATGTTGTATTGATCCAGCAGGATTACCTCCAATGGCCTTTGAAAATTCAAAATGGCCAATAGAAATTAGAGGAATCCAACAAACTGTTACGTCCTCACAGAAATTACGAGATGGATATTGGATATTAGGGGGAAATCAGTTTAGAATTCCATTTACCTACTGTTTCAAGATGAATTTGGATAACATTCAACTTTTAATAGGATGTAATTTCATCAGAGCACAACAAGGTGGAATTCGAATAGAAGGATCTCAGGTAACCTTCTATAAAAATACAACTGCAATATCCGTAGAAAAAGATATAGCACATTGTGCTTTATCGGAATTGGAGGAAGAAGAGTACATTCAACTAGCATTATCCGGTGTACCCGCAGAATCGCCCAACGATTCTTGAGGATTGATCAATTCGAGAAGATTGGAAAATTGGAGTTTATTGGAAAACCCACGAAATATTGGGCAAGGAATCAAGTTGTATGTAAGCGAGGATATCATTAATCCGATGTTACTATACAAGATAAGCCCTTAAAGCATATTACACTGTTATGAAAGAACGGTTTGCTAAGCATGTGGATGCATTACTTAAAATCAAAAATCGCCCATCGATAGTAGACCTGAGAACAATGGCGATGTCGTAAAATCAGGTACCAGTATAGATCCAAAAACTGGTAAAGCAATACATGGGAAAGAGCGTATGGTATATGATTACCGTAAGCTTAACAATAATACCCATAAAGACCAGTATTCCTTACCTGGTATACATACGATTATAAAGAAGGTCGGGCATAGGAAAATATATTCCAAGTTTGACCTAAAAAGTGGATTTCATCAGGTGGCTATGGCAGAAGAATCAATACCATGGACAACATTTATAGTCCCACAAGGATTATTTGAATGGCTTGTTATGCCATTTGGATTAAAAAATGCCCCAGCAATTTTCCAACGAAAAATGGATAATTGTTTTAAGGGAACAGAAGATTTTATTGCGGTATACATGGATGATATCCTTGTATTTTCTGAAACACCCCAACAGCATATTAATCATTTACAAATATTCTTTAGTATTTGTGAACAAAATGGACTAATCCTATCAAAAAATAAAATGGTGATTAGAGTACCAGAAATTGAATTTCTAGGAGCTGTCCTAGGAAATAGAAAAATCAAACTTCAGGAACATATTGTTAAAAAATTAGCAAATTTTCTTGATAAAAAATTAAAAGAAAAAAAGGCTTAAGATCATGGTTGGGAATTTTAAATTATGCCAGGAATTATATCCCAAACCTAGGACGAATGCTTGGAACTTTATACAATAAGATCGCACCTAATATGGATAAGAAATTATCTGATATGGAATGGGATCTTATTAGGAAAATTAAGAGTTTGGTTCAGGAACTCCCAGAACTAGAATTACTAATTCCCGGATCATACATAATCCTAGAATCGGATGGATGTATTGATGGATGGGGAGGTATTGCCAAGTGGAGACCATTTAAAGGGTCCTCCATCTCAGAAGAAAAGGTTTTCGCATCCGCAAGTGGTAAATTTGACGTTCCTAAATCAACCATTGATGCGGAAATCAAAGCATGTATAAACACTCTAAATAGTTTTAAAATTCACTATTTAGACGAGAAGAACTTATATTAGGCGATTGTCAGCGATCATTCAGTTCTATAATAAGCAAACAGCCGACAAACCCTCTAGAGTGCGTTGGTTAACTTTTACATATTTCTTTACAGGAATAGGAGTCAAAGTTATCTTTGAGCATATTGATGGGAAACGAAATATATTAGCTAATAAGCTATCTCGAATCGTATCCTTATTAGCACTTGAAGAATGGCGTCTAGAGGAAAAGCACCGGCAGATTCTGATGAAGCTACCAGCCGTGCTAGCAGAAATTCAAGGAACGCAAAGGAATATGGGAAAAGTTTCCAGTCCGCCAGAAGAAATTCTGGAGAAGGCTCTGGAAAAGTTGTTCTCTTAACAGATCTTATGGAAAGGCGTATACGAGAACTTGAACTGTTGGGACCCGATCCAGAGACCGGTGCCCCAACCGAAAAATGGAAGACGGAACGAATCACAAAGAGGCGGAACGAATAAACGATTGATCACAAAGCGAAACAAATCATTAACGAATCGAAAGCCTACTTGGAATCGAAGCATACAAACAAAGTCAAATCGAATTGGCTCGGAGAAAAACCAAACAAACGATCACGAATCACAAATTGAATCGAAGCATTCGAACTGAAACACAAGTACCGACATCCGTGAACAAAATCTTAGAAATCGTTGTCGCGTTGGAAACCTTAAGACATTCTAAATCTGGTATAAATTTTTCTTTTCTTTTCTTTCTTTCTTATTCCTTTCCTTTTCATTTCTTTAATAACCAAACTCAATCCAAAATACATTATCACATTCATAATCATACACACATCCCAAACATAACTTAAATCAATGCATAATTCCAGATATCCATACACCTTATACTCACTATATACACAATTTCATAAATCACATATGTCCTGGAATGACTACTCTTCATACACTCGTGGCAATTCAGGCTATATACAATATCAACACCAAAATCCAAAGTACACAATACACAACAAATTTTGAATTTGTCAACAATATCTTACTTAACAACAATACAATATAAACATATGCAAATAGAAATCTTCATTTTCTTTCACCCGATCTTCTTCTCATCACCTATGGATGGGAATGAAGGGGGGTGAGCTTATAACTCGTGGGTAACAGTTTATAACAAATATATAAGCAAAATCCTTGAAATTCTTTTTCTTTTCTGGTCTTAGAAACATTTCTTTGAAATCTGTAAAGCACATTTTCAGAAGGTTCTTTTCCTTACTGTAGCCAAAATCTCCATTTGCAAAACATATGATTTTTAGGCTTTTAGCCATAAACCCATAAGTTTATAAAACATGAATGCATCAACTTGACGATTCATAGATGCAATGGCAATCACATAAGCAATGCACAACAACACATGGCTCGAGAGTTCCATAAACACAACGGATAAACCGAAGTTTATACCGTAAACTATCCGAGTCCGATTTCTCGGGATCTCGTGGCCTCAGCGGACGGTAGGAGAAGGCTATAATTTTCCATACGTCGACGTGCACGTGACTATCCATCCTTAACTCTCTCGCCCACACAAAAGCATATAAGCAATACTCAAGATCATTTATCAAAATGATATGCTTCCATTTTCTTTTCTTCTTTCCATTCAAATCAAAATGTCATGGCACACTCCAATGGCATAACATTATCACATCAATAAACATATTCAATCTCCATTCAACAATGTAATCACGTATGGAACAACATCAGAACAATGAATGCAAGTGATTTCTTTAAGACATAAATCAACGTATGCAGGTTCATAAAGCACATTATTCAATTTTATTTTTATTTTATTTTTATTTTATTTTTAATTTTTTTTATAAATCTTATATTTTCTTAAAAACATTCCGAAAACATTTTCATAACTTATCAAATTCGTCGAAAATAAAAAATTTAACAATTTATGCAATTTCTTAAATCCAAATCACGGAAATAAATTTCAAAATCTTTCTTCATTTCTCAATTCATTTTAAAACTCGTAACCCTTTTCCAAAAATATTCGGGAACAATAAAATTCAATACTTTATCAAATTTTCAATCAATCTCCCAAATTATTTGAAGACAAGAAATTGGGCCTTTGTGTCATTTTTCGAAACTTCAGAAATTTTCTTAATTTATCAAACATTTAAAACTTGTATAAATTCTTAAAACAGTTTCTAAAACCATTTCAAACGCCTTTCGAAAATCGTAATTTTCACATTTAATTAAACCTTATTTTCTAAACAATTTCAAATGCATTTCGGAAATCACACTTTGTCAAACATTTTTATAAACAAGTTTGAAAATCGTAAACTTTTCAAACACTTTTATAAACAATGTCGGAAATCATAATTTTTCAAATACTTTTTTTTATAAACATTAGACATTCTAAATCGAAATCTTTCAACCACTTTTATAAACAACATTTTCTAACTAATTTGAAAGTATTAGAAATCATAAATTTTCAAACATTTGCATAAATCATTTCTCGGACAATTTCAAAGCATTTTAGGAATCAAAACTTTCAAATATTTCCATAAACAATATTTTCTATACACTTAGAATTTATGCAGAAATCACAAGTTTTCAAACTTTTACATAAAACCATATTTTATAAAAGTTCTTAAAACTAATCGGAAATCATAATTTTTCAAACCTTTATCATATTCAAGCTCAATATCATTTATTGAATGCTCTTTCTTTTGAATATACGAAATGCCATGGAATCTTTCGAAGCATAACACAAACGTATTTTGCAATTCATCAAAAGCTCATGTATGGAATCAATGATGATTTTTCAAATCATTCACACAATGATGCAACACTTATGATGCAATTGAAATCAGAAAATCCCTTTATTTAAAGAAAGCAGTAGTGGCTTATAAATTCTATTATAAACAGGTACCCACCTCGATTCGATGCTAGAAAGTTATTCCTAGCTCCAATTTGTCCATTTGTTCCTTCTTTCTTCCAATTTAACTTCACCTAAAGCAATTTCACCCAAATTCAACATCATAAATAACTTAATCCTCAAATTGAACTTAGAAAACATAAACCCCTCATATATTCAAGCTTTCTAAATTACAAATTTCTAAAAGCCCCAAATTCTAAATTTGGGCATAAACCCTAATTCTCAAAATCCCAAATTAAACCCATCATACTTAGCAATCATCAAAATTGACTTCATACTCCACAAACCCATACCATTTTCCATATTTCTGAACCATAAATCGAAGAAAAGCTCAACTTTTCTCTTACCTCAAACTTTTCACCATTTTCGAATTTATTAGGCTTGGAAGGAAGCTCTCTTTTCCTTCCATCTTTTTCCTTCATGAATCAACGAAAAAAAGCGAGCTTGAACCCCAAAAATCCAAACCGTAAGCTCTCCTTCTTTCTTCTCCAAGTTTGCTCTCCTTCTCTCTCTCTCTTATTTTCTTAAGTCTTTCATTTCTGTGCTTCCTTATGCCTTATACGACAGCCATTGTCTTTCATATTGCCATGTCATTTAATGAATGGAGAATGACCCATATGCCCCTCCATTTAAGCCTATAAACTTAACCCCTTTAAGTAAACTTCCAAAATTTCCCCTTCCTTTTTGCCTTAAAAACTTTAGAGAAATGTCCCTCTATTTCTTACGAATCCATCGCTTCAAGAATCAGATCGATCGGAGCTCTATAGCTCAAGATATCTCAAAAATACTGAAGTCTATTCTTCAGACTCAAGGTTGAACATTACACCTGACTTCCGACCCATATTTGAAAAGCTTAGAGGCTCCATTGTCGATCGGCTCCTTCATAACATTTGTAGCCCCATCTCTCTAGTTTAATTCTCAAAAAGAATCAGCTCAATCCGAGCTCTAGCGATCGATATATCTCCAAAACACTGAACACTGTTTAGCCATTACAACACCGAGACAGAACATTACCTCAAACTTCCGACCCGTATTTGAAAGTCTTGGAGGCTACCTTATAGCTTGGCTCCTTCATAAAATTTATAGATATATGTCTCTAGTTTAATTTACAAAAAGAATTGGATCGATCGGATGTCGGACGAAGAATTTATGGCCAAAACAAGGAAGAGAGGTCGGTCGGCTGAAATTCTACCCGCAGACGATCGACCAAGCCGCCGAGGTGCATTTCCTTTCATGTGGCTTCGCTGCCGAGCGGTCCGCGGATCGCTCGCTGTCGAGCGATCGACCACGCGATCCGACCTCTAAACTTCAAATTTTCATATCTTTTTACTCCGAGCTCCAAATGACACGCGGTTTGTTTCGTTGGAAAGCTAAGAGACAGCTCTACCATTTTCGAGAAGAGTACATTCAACTAGCATTATCCAGTGTACCAAAAAATCGTCCAACGATTCTTTAAGGGATTGATCCAATTCTGCGAAGATTGGAAAAATTGGAGTTTATTGGAGAAAACCCACAGAAATATTGGGCAAGGAATCAAGTTGTATGTAAGCTGGATCTCATTAATCCAGATATTACTATACAAGATAAGCCCTTAAAGCATATTACACCTGTTATGAAAGAACAGTTTGCTAAGCATGTGGATGCATTACTTAAAATCAAAGTAATACGCCCATCCAATAGTAGACACAGAACAATGGCAGTAATCGTAAAATCAGGTACCAGTATAGATCCAAAAACTGGTAAAGCAATACATGGGAAAGAGCGTATGGTATATGATTACCGTAAGCTTAACAATAATACCCATAAAGACCAGTATTCCTTACCTGGTATACATACTTCATGTGCTTTATGTTCTGAATTCTATCTTCAAATTAAATTAGAAATCCAGCCAAGTTTGGCACCTAGCATCAAACCATCGGATAATTTGTTGGCAGAAATGACAACATATATTCAATGGTTAATAAATGAGAATCAACGATTAGATTCTTGTTTACAGAAATTTTTGCAAAAAGAATTTGATGAATTACCAAGTCTTCCACGGAATTTTGGTAAACAAATTCTCATTGAAGACTCCTCTTCATTACGAAAACAAACTGGTATCATTATTCATGAACCAATAGCCTTTATAGCATCAGAGTATCAGCGAAGTGTGGTGGAACAGGAACAGTTACAGTTCAAACCACAACAACCACAACTTAAATACCTGACCACAGATATTAATGCAATTACACCATATCGTGCAAGTACTGGTGCTGCTGGATATGAATTGCATAGCATTGAGGATACTATTCTCCAAGCCCACGAAAGAAAACTTATAGAAACAGGGCTCAGAATAGAACTTCCATCAAATACATATGGAAGGATAGCATCAAAATCTAGTATGGCGTTAAAGGGGATCGATATCAAAGCTGGAGTTATTGATTCTGATTATCGAGGTAACATTAAAGTGTTACTTAAAAATGATAATGAATCACAGCATATAATCAGAATTGGAGATTGTATCGCTCAACTAATTATTGAGCAAATACAACATCCTGAATTCATTCGGGAAAATCTTACAGAAACAGAAAGAAATGAAAAAGGATTTGGATCAACATCAAATCCTACAGAAATTATTTCTGTCGCGATGGAGGAAGAAATGATAAATGCAGCTCTTTCAAGAGAGCTTATTTATACCTTTAATGTATCCATTCGTATACAAGGAATACCAGAATTTCAGGTAAGAGGAATCCTTGATACAGGAGCATCAAAATGTTGTATTGATCCAACAAGATTACCTCCAATGACCTTTGAAAATTCAAAATGGCCAGCAGAAATTAGAGGAATCCAACAAACTATTACGTCCTCACAGAAATTACGAGATGGATATTGGATATTAGGGGGAAATCAGTTTAGAATTCCATTTACCTACTGTTTCAAGATGAATTTGGATAACATTCAACTTTTAATAGGATGTAATTTCATCAGAGCACAACAAGGTGGAATTCGAATAGAAGGATCTCAGGTAACCTTCTATAAAAATACAACTGCAATATCCGTAGAAAAAGATATAGCACATTGTGTTTTATCGGAATTGGAGGAAGAAGAGTACATTCAACTAGCATTATCCAGTGTACCACAGAATCGTCCAACGATTCTTCAAGGGATTGATCCAATTCTGCGAAGATTGGAAAAATTGGAGTTTATTGGAGAAAACCCACAGAAATATTGGGCAAGGAATCAAGTTGTATGTAAGCTGGATATCATTAATCCAGATATTACTATACAAGATAAGCCCTTAAAGCATATTACACCTGTTATGAAAGAACAGTTTGCTAAGCATGTGGATGCATTACTTAAAATCAAAGTGTCGCCCATCCGATAGTAGACCGAACAATGGCAAGAATCGTAAAATCGGTACGATATAGATCCAAAAGCGGTAAAGCAATACATGGGAAAGAGCGTATGGTATATGATTACCGTAAGCTTAACAATAATACCCATAAAGACCAGTATTCCTTACCTGGTATACATACGATTATAAAGAAGGTCGGGCATAGCAAAATATATTCCAAGTTTGACCTAAAAAGTGGATTTCATCAGGTGGCTATGGCAGAAGAATCAATACCATGGACAACATTTATAGTCCCACAAGGATTATTTGAATGGCTTGTTATGTCATTTGGATTAAAAAATGCCTCAGCAATTTTCCAACGAAAAATGGATAATTGTTTTAAGGGAACAGAAGATTTTATTGCGGTATACATGGATGATATCCTTGTATTTTCTGAAACACCGCAACAGCATATTAATCATTTACAAATATTCTTTAATATTTGTGAACAGAATGGACTAATCCTATAAAAAAATAAAATGGTGATTGGAGTACCAGAAATTGAATTTCTAGTAGCTGTCCTAGGAAATAGAAATCAATTGACGATATCCAAAAGGGTATTGAAAAATTAAAATTGGTGAACCGGTCCACAAAGACTACCGTAAAGTTTATCACCATAGATCCAAAAGGATTTACGACGAGGTAAAAAGAAAACAACAATGAGTACTAGAATTATTACTCAAACAGAAAGAATCCCATCTGTTAGGGAACAAATCCCTATTCGGGAATCAGAAAATACTAGCCAAATTCCAACTGCTGAGGATCAAATAAGGAATTATAGACGACTACAGAGAAGTCTATATAACCTTAGACAAAGAATTTCAAGAAGAAATCAATATCAAGAGACGTTGGAAAGAGATTTAAATCCGGAAGATCAATTAAGAATATCTTCCAGAGAACGTGCAAGTATAGTACCGGCAGAGGAGTAGTTTTATTGGTCAACCCAATTATACAGAAGGAACTTGGGATAACTTAGGACCGGATGGAAGGTATTATGTTAAATATAATCCACCATCATGGATTCAATATCCAACAGCTGAGATAGTTGTTATGGGATGGGATGAAAATCCTGAACCCTATGATGACCCAGAAATAGATGAAATGTCATACTATTTAAAGAAATATGGTATTACAGAAAAACAGTGGGAACGAGAAGAAGAGTCAATAGTTTATATGGCTCTAAATAACGATTTTGATAATGAACTTCTATATAATTGGGAGGTAATTTTAGAAGGAGATTCGGACCTTGAGTACCCACAGAATAGTGAATTAGCACTTGCTGCTATGGATGAATTAGAATATCCAAAATTAGCGGAGTTGATAAAGGATGTTGGATTAATGGCTTCCACATCAGCCGCTACATCAGCATATAATCCTCCGCAGGAGTATTCTATAGGACCTCCACAATACCCTCCAGCAAGGGCACCAACACAATTGGAAGTTCCTATGATCCAAGAAAGAATAAGGACAATTTATGGGAAACGACATACGGATCAAGGAATGTGGACACTTCCACCAGCATATACTCAACAGGGAGTAATGTTAGTACTTCCAGATGATATTGGTAAATATGAAGATATAATTACCCGATGGGAATCAATCAACACTAATATTATCAACAGAATGACATGGGCAGATAACCAGGCTAAGGTTACGTTCGTAGAAAATCTCCTTGGAGAAACAGAAAAAAGAACATTCCAACAATGGAGGATGACATATCCTCAGGAATATAAAACTTTAATTGGAATGGCAGATGATATACAAAATGTATTATCTTAAGTAAGACGGATAATAACATTAGAAGACCCATCTGCAGGAACTACTGCTAAGCAAGAAAGAGCATATGTTGATCTTGAAAGACTTACTTGCTCAAACATAAAGGATGTGTTCTCCTTTATGAATGAATACAAGTATCTTGCTGCAAGAACGGGAAGAATGTTTATCTTCACAGAATTATCTGAAAAATTCTTTAGAATGTTGTCCCCATTATATGGCAAATAAATAGAACAAGCATTCCAGCAAAAACACCCTGGTAATATTATAGGGGTATTTCCTCGAATACATTTCAAGTATCAATATCTCTCGGAAGTATGCAAGAAAGCTGCAATGCAAAGAGGGCTAAAGGATCTCAGTTTCTGTAAAGAAATTTCTATACCAGGAGATTACCCTCGTACTAAGAAGTATGGAGTGAGAAAGGCTAAAACTTATAAAGGAAAGCCGCATCAAACTCATGTCAGAATATTTAAAACCCGAAAACCACCCACAAATAAGTGTAAATGTTATTCCAGAATCCCCTACTAGCTCCGCCGGTTCTAGAAATCCATGTCATCAAAAGTAATTGATGATGTGAAAAGAGGATGACTAATGCAATGACTTCATCATCCACCAGAAAGGAAGCATAATTGCATCCAACAGAAATGAAAAAGTTTGGTACCTATCCTAAATAAACGTGTTATCTGACACAACAAAGATGCCGACAGCATCTTTTCTTTATGTAATAATTATTTTTCTTTTGTAAAGTAATGAGTGAATAGACGGTGAAATGATAAGGAATCTTGAAATATCATGACAATGGGGCCCAATGTGCACCCGGTGATAATTCAATCTCTTCCTTTAGTTTTGCTATAAATAGGATCACTCAAAGAGTATTCCGCAGATCAAAAACACCTCGGAAAACTCTTTCTCCTGTAAAAGATCTTTTAAGATCTCCTTTTCCTTGTAAAACTCTTGATGTATTTTGCATAAGTCTCTGTCTATACTCCCCAGTTTTCAAAAACTGTTAGACAAGATCATTCACGCGCTTCACGATACACGGATGCGTACGTGGTATCAAAGCTTAGGTTAGGCTATGCAACTCTAAGCTCCTTATTGCTTATTGTTGGGATTGGGAAAATGGGAATTAAGGGTTCAACCAGCATAAACTTCTGCAAGAATATCCTCTTAATTGATGCGGATATTAGGTAATGCTACTATAACCAAATAACAAAAGGGGGAATCACCAGAGGCAGGAGGCACAGAGCGAATGCCATGAGTTAAGAAAGGTTATGAGTTCTAGCCAAGCTGAAGTATACCAAGAGGCAATTAACAGGTATTTTGCAGATAGGCCTAATTTAGATTATCTTAATCTAGATTTAGGAAGAAAAACAGAGATTTCTTTAAAAGAAAAGAAATTTTACTGTTTTGAACCTGGATATTCTCATGAGTACCATACTAATAATAAGCAATTAAATTTTATCTGTGATCTAGCTCTCATACATTCTCAGAACTGCATTATAACCTTTGATCGTGTTAATTTGCAATCAAAAGTTTGTTTGAAACATTTTTATAAAATTGAAGCATTTTTGGGAGAAATTCAAGAATCAATTGAAAAATTGATCAGAACTATAAAAGGAAAAGATCCTAGTCATTTTAGTGACACAGAAAATATTGAAAGAAAAATTCGTGATCTACCAACACGAACAGAAATCGAAGCACTTATTCAATCGGTTTTTGAAAAACCAAAAGAGATTGAATTAGAAGCTATCAAGTTGACAAAACAACTTGAAAAGAAATTAAATCGAGTAGAAGAACTTGTTTTAAAACTCAAAAAACATTTACTTTAATGTCCCGGATTAATACGAGTAAAGATCCGTATTATATTAAGGCATTAGAAGCAACAGAAGGATTAAGTAAACCAGCAAAAGGGTTCATTTCAACAGAAGAAGCTGGCAATATTGCTAAAATCGGCCCAGAATTAATTCGACAAAATAATACAATTATTGAATTGTTGATCAGAATAGCAATAAAACAAGACGTAATCGATACTAGATTACAAAGACTTGAGCAATCGAAAGTTAAATCAACAGGAGCTTACGTAAATCAATTGGCGATATCAAAAGGGTATTGAAAAAATTAAAATTGGTGAACCAGTCCCACCAAAGACTACCAGAAAAGTTTATCACTTCATAGATCCAAAAAGGATTTACGACGAGGTAAAAAGAAAACAACAATGAGTACTAGAACTGTTACTCAAACAGAAAGAATCCCATCTATTAGGGAACAAATCCCTATTCGGGAATCAGAAAATACTAGCCAAATTCCAACTGCTGAGGATCAAATAAGGAATTATAATCGACTACAGAGAAGTCTATATAACCTTAGACAAAGAATTTCAAGAAGAAATCAATATCAAGAGACGTTGGAAAGAGAATTAAATCCGGAAGATCAATTAAGAATATTTTTCAGAGAACGTGCAAGTATAGTACCGGCAGAGGTACTATATAGAACAAATTGGTCTGAGCCAAGACACCGTGTTTTTCAACATTATTCGGAAGAACGAATATTAGTGATTGAACCCAAGTTTAATATATAATTGGATACACTTTCATGGTTGTTAATGCACTTTTTGACTCTTAATTCATAATTTTTGTGCTTAAATTAGTCTCTTACGGTGAGCTTATGCTTTATGCAATTTGCTAGTAAAATTGTACAAATTGACATTAATTGCATTATAATTTTTCTAAGAACAATTGATACTGGAAATTGTTATTTTATATTGTAGGAGAAAAGGAGTCAGAAAGGATCAGAAGAGTCAACACGGCATGAAGTCCTTAGCACACGTCGCGGCGTGAACCAACGATGCCGCGGCGAAATGTAATTCACACGTCGCGGCGCATCAGCACAGATCGTACGTCGCGACGAGAATTAATTCATACGTCGCGACGAGAATTAATTCATACGTCGCGGCGAGCAAGACAGAGCACACGTCATATTTAATTTGATTTATTTATTTTATCGTCATGACGTGCGAGACGGATACCGAACTCAAATAGAATTTCTCTCTTCAGATCGACTGGCGTGACCCATCCTTTAAATCCTGCCGAATTAGGTTATCATCATCATCTGGAGAGGGAGATCGAGAGACGGCCGAGATAAAAGAGAGACAAGTGAAGGGAGAAGAAAGAAGAGAGGGGAGAGATTCACGGCCTCACCATCCAGGGTTCCCTGGGTGAAATTTCACATAGGTTTTCTTGTTCATTTTCACACCGACGCCATCATGGATAGCTTGGATTAAATCACGAGTTCGAAGGTTACGGTTAAAATCGTGGTTAGGCATTTGTTTTCATTGAAGATGCAGTGATGGTTGGAGTTCACCGAGCTTTCAAGGGGAGTAGCTTAATCTGTAGTTTTGCTATGATTTATAAATGCCTAGGTCTAGGGTTTGTAATTTGTAGTGAAGCTATTTGATTATAGCTAAATATTTGACATTTAATGTGTTGTTTGGATTGGTAGTTTACATTGTCACGTTTAACTGCATTGTTATGAACAGCCGAGTTGGGGTTTATTTCTTTGTAGTTAGATTAGCTTAATTAGAGTTTAATTAAGCGTTGAACAATGTAATGTGTTGTGGGTTTGTTTATGTAGAACTTTATGCTTTAATATATGAAGTCTCATATATGTCGACTTGTGATCTTGTTGATTCTCTTTTATCTGCCTAGTTGTGTTTGGTATTGAGTTGATGCTAGATTCCATTTTGACCCATTGCATTGGCAAATCCACAGCACACACTAAGATGCTTTTAACAAGGTTTTAAGCAATGGAGTTCATTGATTAAAACCTTGGACTTAAAGGTTCCTTTAAGGTTCTAGGTGCTCTTGAGAAATGGAGTCGAGAGTGACAGGAGTCCATTAATTAAGACCCTGGACTTAAAGATAGTTCTTTAAGGTTTACCATTAAAACTTAGTGATTTATAATCCCACCGCATACACTAAAATGAGCTTAACGGGATCTTGAGCAATGGAGTTCATTGATCAAGATCCCGGACTTAAAGAATCCTTTAACGTTCTAGGGCTCAAGAGCACCTAATGGGGATTTGAGAAATGGAATCGAGAGTGACAGGAGTCCATCGATCAAGACCCTGGACTTAAAGTGAGTTCTTTAAGGTTTACCATTCACATTTAGTTTTGAGCTGTGATAGCCAAAGCTCGTTTTCAAGAGAATTTTATCACTTGTGTTAGTATTTTCTTTTTATATTTCTAAAAATCCAAAAATACTTTTTACATGCTTTTTAGTGTAGTTAACATTTTCAAACAAAACCCCCTTTTCCTTACTGATTTCACTTGCATTTAATGACATATAAGGTAGCTTAGGTCCATTTCATTAGGTTCCGATTAAGTGAGACGACCCGAGGTTGCATCCTATACTGCAGTCTTGGAATTTATTATTTTTGACCGGTTTCCAAGGATCGATCGAAAGATCGAATCGACAGAGCCGCGATCAATTAGTAATAGAACCACAGGATGAATGGCGTTCAGCACTTATTACTGAACAATCTTATCAGCGACTTCAAAATGAAGGAGCACAGCATATACATCTTGGTATGGCTATGATAAGGATACATGCCTTACATAGAAAAGAAGCAGGTGTCAAAATACTTCTTGTAATCAAAGATACAAGATGGAAAGACGCTAGTGGAATCCTTGGCATGATGGAAATAGATCTGGCAGATGGCACGGAATTAATTTATTTCGTACCAGACCAAATGTTTTCCATTAGTGATTTTTATAATCATATCAGAATTATTATCAAAACCAAGGGTTATGAATGGATAGGAGGAGAATCAAATCTTTTAATCACAAGATCCGTAGTAGCCAGATTAACAAATACTGGTTACGCAGCATTTCGATATAATATTCAAAATATCACAGAATATTTAGCAAGTAAAGGAGTTAAAGCTATTCCTGGAAAAGCTTACTCATCAGAATATCTTGATGGTGAAAGATGGACCATCAGAAAAGAAGATCAAGCAGAATCATCTAGGATTCCTGAATCAGTTAATATTTGGGAAAATAGTGATGATTCAACAGCAATTAGGTTCACTAATTATGGAATTAGGAGACGATTTTCAGTAAAAGAAGACGAAGATATAAACGATAATGAAGCAGAACTTGCTTTAGTCTTCATAGAACAAAGTGGACCAGAAAGGAGTAGTTTTATTGGTCAACCCAATAATACAGAAGGAACTTGGGATAACTTAGGACCGGATGGAAGGTATTATGTTAAATATAATCCACCATCATGGATTCAAGATCCAACAGCTGAGATAGTTGTTATGGGATGGGATGAAAATCCTGAACCCTATGATGACCCAGAAATAGATGAAATGCCATACTATTTAAAGGAATATGGTATTACAGAAAAACAGTGGGAACGAGAAGAAGAGTCAATAGTTTGTATGGCTCTAAATAACGATTCTAATAATGAACTTCTATATAATTGGGAGGTAATTTCAGAAGGAGATTCGGACCTTGAGTACCCACAGAATAGTGAATTAGCACTTGCTGCTATGGATGAATTAGAATATCCAAAATTAGCGGAGTTGATAAAGGATGTTGGATTAATGGCTTCCACATCAGCCGCTACATCAGCATATAATCCTCCGCAGGAGTATTCTATGGGACCTCCTGATACCCTCCAGCAAGGGCACCAAAGACAATTGGAAGTTCTATGATTCAAGAAAGAATAAGGACAATTTATGGGAAACGACATACGGATCAAGGAATGTGGACACTTCCACCAGCATATACTCAACAGGGAGTAATGTTAGTACTTCCAGATGATATTGGTAAATATGAAGATATAATTACCCGATGGGAATCAATCAACACCAATATTATCAACAGAATGACATGGGCAGATAACCAGGCTAAGGTTACGTTCGTAGAAAATCTCCTTGGAGAAACAGAAAAAAGAACATTCCAACAATGGAGGATGACATATCCTCAGGAATATGAAACTTTAATTGGAATGGCAGATGATATACAAAATGTATTATCTCAAGTTAGACGGATAATAACATTAGAAGACCCATCTGCAGGAACTACTGCTGAGCAAGAAAAAGCATATGCTAATCTTGAAAGACTTACTTGCTCAAACATAAAGGATGTGTTCTCCTTTATGAATGAATACAAGTATCTTGCTGCAAGAACGGGAAGAATGTTTATCTCCATAGAATTATCTGAAAAATTCTTTAGAAAGTTGCCCCCATTATATGGCAAAGAAATAGAACAAGCATTACAGCAAAAAAAACCCTGGTAATATTATAGGGGTATTTCCTCGAATACATTTCACGTATCAATATCTCTCAGAAGTATGCAAGAAAGCTGCAATGCAAAGAGGGATAAAGAATCTTAGTTTCTGTAAAAAAATTTCTATACCAGGAGATTACCCTCGTACTAAGAAGTATGGAGTGAGAAAGGCTAAAACTTATAAAGGAAAGCCGCATCAAACTCATGTCAGAATATTTAAAACCCGAAAACCACCCACAAATAAGTGTAAATGTTATATTTGTGGTGAGATCGAGCATTTTGCTAGAAATTGCAAAAGCCAGACTGGTAATATAGCTCGAGTTGCCATTATTCAAGGTATGGAGCTTCTAGAAGATTTTGATGTTGTATCTGTAGATATGAATGAACCCGATAGTGAAAGCATCTACAGCATATCTGACAATGAGGAAACTAAAATCAGAAATCTTGAAGAAGATATTTCTGAGATAGTTTTAGCAGCCATAGATGATTATGGTTGGTGAGAGAAAATTACTCTCCCAAAAAATCAGAAAAATTTTACCCACCAATTGGAATACAACCAGAAAATTGAAAATGCGATATACATAAAATGTATATTTTGCAAAAACAGAACTAATGAAAGAATGAGGATACATTGCCATGTTTGTAAAATTACTTCATGTGCTTTATGTTCTGAATTCTATCTTCAAATTAAATTAGAAATCCAGCCAAGTTTGGCACCTAGCATCAAACCATCGGATAATTTGTTGGCAGAAATGACAACATATATTCAATGGTTAATAAATGAGAATCAACAATTAGATTCTTGTTTACAGAAATTTTTGCAAAAAGAATTTGATGAATTACCAAATCTTCCACGGAATTTTGGTAAACAAATTCTCATTAAAGACTCCTCCTCATTACGAAAACAAACTGGTATCATTATTCATGAACCAACAGCCTTTATAGCATCAGAGTGTCAGCGAAGTGTGGTGGAACAGGAACAGTTCAAAACCAAACAGGAACAGTTACAGTTCAAACCACAACAACCACAACTTAAATACCTGACCACAGATATTAATGCAATTACACCATATCGTGCAAGTACTGGTGCTGCTGGATATGAATTGCATAGCATTGAGGATACTATTCTCCAAGCCCACTTAAAGAAAACTTATAGAAGCAGGGCTCGTAATAGAACTTCCATCAAATACATATGGAAGGATAGCATCAAAATCTAGTATGGCGTTAAAGGGGATCGATATCAAAGCTGGAGTTATTGATTCTGATTATCGAGGTAACATTAAAGTGTTACTTAAAAATGATAATGAATCACAGCATATAATCAGAATTGGAGATTGTATCGCTCAACTAATTATTGAGCAAATACAACATCCTGAATTCATTCGGGAAAATCTTACAGAAACAGAAAGAAATGAAAAAGGATTTGGATCAACATCAAATCCTACAGAAACTATTTCTGTTGCGATGGAGGAAGAATTGATAAATGCAGCTCTTCCAAGAGAGCTTATTTATACCTTTAATGTATCCATTCGTATACAAGGAATACCAGAATTTCAGGTAAGAGGAATCCTTGATACAGGAGCATCAAAATGTTGTATTGATCCAACAGGATTACCTCCAATGGCCTTTGAAAATTCAAAATGGCCAACAAAAATTACAGGAATCCAACAAACTGTTACGTCCTCACAGAAATTACGAGATGGATATTGGATATTAGGGGGAAATCAGTTTAGAATTCCATTTACCTACTGTTTCAAGATGAATTTGGATAACATTCAACTTTTAATAGGATGTAATTTCATCAGAGCACAACAAGGTGGAATTCGAATAGAAGGATCTCGTAACCTTCTATAAAAATACAAGCGCAATATCAAGTAGAAAAGATATAGCACATTGTGCTTTATCGAATTGGAGGAAGAAGAGTACATTCAACTAGCATTATCCGATTGTACCACGTAATCGTCAGCGATTCTTGAGGATTGATCCAATTTGCGAAGATTGGAAAAATTGGAGTTTATTGGAGAAAACCCACAGAAATATTGGGCAAGGAATCAAGTTGTATGTAAGCTGGATATCATTAATCCAGATATTACTATACAAGATAAGCCCTTAAAGCATATTACACCTGTTATGAAAGAACAGTTTGCTAAGCATGTGGATGCATTACTTAAAATCAAAGTAATACGCCCATCCAATAGTAGACACAGAACAATGGCAGTAATCGTAAAATCAGGTACCAGTATAGATCCAAAAACTGGTAAAGCAATACATGGGAAAGAGCGTATGGTATATGATTACCGTAAGCTTAACAATAATACCCATAAAGACCAGTATTCCTTACCTGGTATACATACGATTATAAAGAAGGTCGGGCATAGCAAAATATATTCCAAGTTTGACCTAAAAAGTGGATTTCATCAGGTGGCTATGGCAGAAGAATCAATACCATGGACAGCATTTATAGTCCCACAAGGATTATTTGAATGGCTTGTTATGCCATTTGGATGAAAAAATGCCCCAGCAATTTTCCAACGAAAAATGGATAATTGTTTTAAGGGAACAGAAGATTTTATTGCGGTATACATGGATGATATCCTTGTATTTTCTGAAACACCGCAACAGCATATTAATCATTTACAAATATTCTTTACTATTTGTGAACAGAATGGACTAATCCTATCAAAAAATAAAATGGTGATTGGAGTACCAGAAATTGAATTTCTAGGAGTTGTCCTAGGAAATAGAAATCAATTGACGATATCCAAAAGGGTATTGAAAAAATTAAAATTGGTGAACCAGTCCCACCAAAGACTACCAGAAAAGTTTATCACTTCATAGATCCAAAACGGATTTACGAAGAGGTAAAAAGAAAACAACAATGAGTACTAGAATTATTACTCAAACAGAAAGAATCCCATCTGTTAGGGAACAAATCCCTATTCGGGAATCAGAAAATACTAGCCAAATTCCAACTGCTGAGGATCAAATAAGGAATTATACGACTACAGAGAAGTCTATATAACCTTAGACAAAGAATTTCAAGAAGAAATCAATATCAAGAGACGTTGGAAAGAGATTTAAATCCAGAAGATCAATTAAGAATATCTTCCAGAGAACGTGCAAGTATAGTACCGACAGAGGAGTAGTTTTATTGGTCAACCCAATTATACAGAAGGAACTTGGGATAACTTAGGACCGGATGGAAGGTATTATGTTAAATATAATCCACCATCATGGATTCAAGATCCAACAGCTGAGATAGTTGTTATGGGATGGGATGAAAATCACGAACCTATGATGACCGAAATAGATGAAATGCCATACTATTTAAAGGAATATGGTATTCTAAAAAAGCGATTGGGAGCGAGAAGAAGAGTCAATAGTTTGTATGGCTCTAAATAACGATTACGATAATGAACTTCTATATAATTGGGAGGTAATTTCAGAAGGAGATTCGGACCTTGAGTACCCAGAATAGTGAATTAGAACTTGCTTATGGATGAATTAGAATATCCAAAATTAGCGGAGTTGATAAAGGATGTTGGATTAATGGCTTCCACATCACCGCTACATCGACATATAATCCTCCACAGAGTATTCTATGGGACCTCCTGATACCCTCCAAAGAAGGGCACCAAAGACAATTGGAAGTTCCTATGATCCAAGAAAGAATAAGGACAATTTATGGGAAACGACATACGGATCAAGGAATGTGGACACTTCCACCAGTATATACTCAATAGGGAGTAATGTTAGTACTTCCAGATGATATTGGTAAATATGAAGATATAGTTACCCGATGGGAATCAATCAACACCAATATTATCAACAGAATGACATGGACAGATAACCAGGCTAAGGTGATACGCATCCGTGTATCGTGAAGCGCGTGAATTATCTTGTCTAACAGTTTTTGAAAACTGGGGAGTATAGACAGAGACTATGCAAAATAGGTAAGCTTTATTGACATCAAGAGTTTTACAAGGAAAAGGAGATCTTAAAAGATCTTTTACAGGAGTAAGAGTTTTCCGAGGTGTTTTTGAACTGTGGAATACTCTTTGAGTGATCCTATTTATAACAAAACTAAAGGAAGAGATTGAATTATCACCGGGTGCACATTGGGCCCCATTGTCATGATATTTCAAGATTCCTTATCATTTCACCGTCTATTCACTCATTACTTTACAAAAGAAAAATAATTATTACATAAAGGAAAGATGTTGTCGGCATCTTTGTCGTGTCAGATAACACGTTTATTTAGGATAGGTACCAAACTTTTTCATTTCTGTTGGATGCAATTATGCTTCCTTTCTGGTGGATGATGAAGTCATTGCATGCATCATCGTCTTTTCACATCATCAATTACTTTTGATGACGTGGATTTCTGAAACCGGCGGAGCTAGTAGGGGCTTCTGGAACTGGCTCCATACTAGCTTCTCGGTATTCTTCTTGTTTTGCTTCTAATTGAAGAACAAGATCTTCAATTTCACCAGCCATTTCTGATATCTGGTCATTTAACCCAGATATTTCTTGTTGTAGAACTTCAACCAAAGGTCCTTCTCGAGGTTCTTCTTCTATAAAGACTTCTGAATGCCTTTCTGCATATTCCCATATGTAATTAAATGCTTCATGAAAAGAATAAAATCCTTTCCAATAACATTTTTGTCCTTATCCTTTTTCCTGCATAAGAGAAGAATATTTTGAAAAGATGAAATTCTGACCATTTTCCTTGATCAAACCATAATATGAATAATTCTTCCCCAGCAATGGTTCCATAATCTTATAGAAATAATGTTGTAAGGCACAACAAGCATTGAGTTTCTGGGTGCGAGTTGATGCTTTTCATATAGCATCCAGTAAGCACTTTTGTTGTTCATCTACTGGAAGTCCAGTAAGTGGCCTGAATCCAGTTGGATCATCTCTATCAAGAATTGGTAGTTCCGTTTTACCGAATCTACAAGTTCTCTTTTGTTCTGGAGGAGTAATATCATCTCCTTTTCTCTTCTGGCGGCGTTCAAGTTCTCGTATACGCCTTTCCATAAGATCTGTTAAGAGAACAACTTTTCCAGAGCCTTCTCCAGAATTTCTTCTGGCGGACTGGAAACTTTTCCCATATTCCTTTGCGTTCCTTGAATTTCTGCTAACATGGTTGGTAGCTTCATCAAAATATGCCGGTGATTTTCCTCTAGACGCCATTCTTCAAGTGCTAATAAGGATACGATTCGAGATAGCTTATCAGCTAATATATTTCGTTTCCCATCAATATGCTCAAAGATAACTTTGACTCCTGTTCCTGTCAAGAAATCTGTAAAAGTTATCCAACGCACTCTAGAGGGTTTGTTAATTTGTTTGCTTATTATAGAAGCTGAATGATCGCTGACAATCGCCTAATATAAACTCTTTTGGTCTAAATAGTGAATTTTAAAACTATTTAGAGTGTTTATACATGTTGTGATTTCCGCATCAATGGTTGATTTAGGAACGTCAAATTTACCACTTGCGTATGTGAAAACCTTTTCTTCTGATAATACTAGTTGAATGTACTAGTTGAATGTACTCTTCTTCCTCCAATTCCGATAAAGCACAATGTGGTAAATTTAAACAAACTGTTGATTGCAAATTAACACGACCAAAGGTTGTAATGCAGTTCTGAGAATGTATGAGAGCTAGATCACAGATAAAATTTAATTGCTTATTATTAGTATGGTACTCATGAGAATATCCAGGTTCAAAACAGTAAAATTTCTTTTCTTTTAAAGAAATCTCTGTTTTTCTTCCTAAATCTAGATTAAGATAATCTAAATTAGGCCTATCTGCAAAATACCTGTTAATTGCCTCTTGGTATACTTCAGCTTGGCTAGAACTCATAACCTTTCTTAACTCATGGCATTCGCTCTGTGCCTCCTGCCTCTGGTGATTCCCCCTTTTGTTATTTGGTTATAGTAGCATTACCTAATATCCGCATCAATTAAGAGGATATTCTTGCAGAAGTTTATGCTGGTTGAACCCTTAATTCCCATTTTCCCAATCCCAACAATAAGCAATAAGGAGCTTAGAGTTGCATAGCCTAACCTAAGCTCTGATACCACATACGCATCCGTGTATCGTGAAGCGCGTGAATGATCTTGTCTAACAATTTTTGAAAACTGGGGAGTATAGACAGAGACTTATGCAAAATACATCAAGAGTTTTACAAGGAAAAGGAGATCTTAAAAGATCTTTTACAGGAGAAAGAGTTTTCCGAGGTGTTTTTGATCTGCGGAATACTCTTTAAGTGATCCTATTTATAGCAAAACTAAAGGAAGAGATTGAATTATCACCGGGTGCACATTGGGCCCCATTGTCATGATATTTCAAGATTCCTTATCATTTCACCGTCTGTTCACTCATTACTTTACAAAAGAAAAATAATTATTACATAAAGCAAAGATGCTGTCGGCATCTCCTTTATCAACTCCGCTAATTTTGGATATTCTAATTCATCCATAGCAGCAAGTGCTAATTCACTATTCTGTGAGTACTCAAGGTCCGAATCTTCTTCTGAAATTACCTCCCAATTATATAGAAGTTCATTATCAGAATCGTTATTTAGAGCCATACAAACTATTGACTCTTCTTCTCATTCCCACTGTTTTTCTGTAATACCATATTCCTTTAATTAGTATGGCATTTCATCTATTTCTGGGTCATCATAGGGTTCCTCATTGTCAGATATGTTGTAGATGCTTTCACTATCGGGTTCATTCATATCTACAGATACAACATCAAAATCTTTTGGAAGCTCCATACCATCAATAATGGCAACTCGAGCTATATTACCAGTCTGTCTTTTGCAATTTCTTGCAAAATGCCCGATCTCACCACAAATATAACATTTACACTTATTTGTGGGTGGTTTTCGGGTTTTAAATATTCTGACATGAGTTTGATGCGGCTTTCCTTTATAAGTTTTAGCCTTTCTCACTCCATACTTCTTAGTATTTTTATAGAATGTTACCTGAGATCCTTCTATACGAATTCCACCTTGTTGTGCTCTGATGAAATTACATCCTATTAAAAGTTGAATGTTATCCAAATTCATCTTGAAACAGTAATAATAATGTATAATAATAATAATAATAATAATAATAATAATAATAATAATAATAATAATAACCCATATATAATTTCAAAATAATAATAATAAAACTATATTATGTAAAAAATGAAAAAAGAATCGAACGTCAGGCTCGCGAGGGCGAAGGTGAGAGCTAGACCGAAAATAAAGAAATATGTCCAACTTCTTTTAGTGTATTATTTTCCATCAAAAGCAATTAATCTCTTTACAATTCAGATTACACTTAAGAGTAACTAATAATTTAATTATATAGCTCTCTAAAACTTTTTCCAATTATTGTTTTTATTATATTCTAAGAAATCATCCCACAAGTATGTTGACATACTTTGATCTAATTCAAGAAATAATATGTCAAGAGCCAGCTTTACTCTATCTGTAGGTTTTAAAGAAATATTCAAAATAAAGAATATATTATAATAACCAATTATGTCTTTAGTCATCGAGTAGAGCAAAATCACTACTACTTATTTTATAATTGCCTTATTCCTCCTTCATTTGAATCAATCGTATGAATTTTTGTGACAAATGCTAGGACCTCTCAATATGATAAGACACAATTTGAATTTGTTGGTTGTAGGAACTCTATTCTCCCCAGTATTTATACTTTCGAGGAACGTGAGCGAAGCTTCACGTGGTATTGAAATGACAACTATACTTTAACTTCAATTGTGGTAACTTTAAGCATAATTGGTAATATAATTTGACATAATAAGAAAATTGTGTATGGTTGTGAATTGATTTGAGTTTAATGTTTAATTCTTAATACGTAACATGAGTTGTTTACAATGCAATGTATGGACATGTAGTTTAGAGATCAGTTGTGAGTTGACTTTACTTGTCGAATATAGAAGTGTATTTTTACATACAGGGGGCTCTCTTATGTGTAAGAGGGGGATGATTATGTGATAGGGAAATCTTTGAATTTTCAGCGGGATCCCCGTATAACAATTAATAATCTTGACCTACCTTTTATATGTGGCATACATAAATGATACTGACAATGGATTGACGGGTTGAAATTAACAGTATCCCAGCTATGAGCTTCGGGGATAGAGCTTGGATGTATAGACGATTAACCGCTGATGGCTTCATTAATCCTTAATTCATGCATGGAGTTGACAGTTTTATTCATTATGCATGCTCTCAACCTGCATATATGGATGGACAAAAGATCAGATGTCCATGTAGCAAGTGCAAGCACAAATGTTTCCTCACTCTTGATGAAATTAAGTTGCATTTGCTGAGAATAGGGTTTGTGCCCAATTATTTTGAGTGGACACGACATGGCAAACCGTTAATTTGTAGCAGCTCAAGGGGGAATGAACCACAAATGTCTGACAACGTAAATGAGTATGAAGGGGAGGTTGGGACGCAGGGAATTTTGTTCATGGGCGAAAACTTCGTCTGAGCAAATGGTCTTTGATGGGGTCGGTTGTACCTTTGGGACAAATAGGGTAAATGTTGAAGAAGAACCAAACGCAGAAACACTAAATTTTTTTCACTTACTCCAGTCTGCTGACTGAGAATTGTGGCCCGGTTGCCAGAAAATGACACAATTGTCTTCAATTGCGCGAATTTTGAACGTAAAGAGTGAATGACACATATCGGATCATAGTTTTGATAACATTCTAGAGTGGTATACTAAATCACTACCCGCTGATCATTCAATGATTGACAGTTTTTACAATATGAAGAAACTGATTTGGGGTCTTGGTTTGCCAGTGGAAAAAATTGATTGCTGTCGGTTGGGGTGCATGTTGTACTGGGGAGATGATGTGAACTTAGATTAGTACAAATTTTGTGGTCAATCGAGGTTTAAGCCAAGAAAGCGTGCAATGAAACAGAAATTAGTTCCATGGAAGCGGATGTATTATTCCCCGCTAACTTCGAGACTGCAGAGACTTTATGCATCTGATGTGACTGCATGTCACATGAGATGGCATGCTGAACACGATCAGGAAGATGGAGTTATGCGTCATCCATCAGATGCACTGGCATGGAAGCATTTCAATGACTCCCATGTGCACTTTGCAGTTGAAAGTCGGAATGTGCGGTTGAGATTGCCGACTGATGGATTCCAACCTTTCGGTCAATCCGGGCAGCAATATTCATCTTGGCCGGTGATAATTACTCCTTATAATTTGCCTCCGTGGATGTGTATGAAAGAGGCTTACATGTTCCTTACAGTTGTTATCCCAGGACCAACAAATCCCAAGCAGAAAATAGATGTTTACTTACAACCGCTAATATTGGAATTGCAAGATCTTTGGAAGCGGTGTGCAAACATATGATGTATCTCGAAATAGAATTTTGTTATGAGAGCAGCTTTAATGTGGACGATTAGTGACTTCCGGCTTTGGCCATGTTATCGGTTGAGTACAATTTGGGAAGTTGGCGTGCCCTCATTCATGCAATGATTGAGATGTGTTTTATCTTGTTGGTGGCAAAATTAGTTGGTTTGACAATCACAGAAAATTCCTTCCTCCGGATCATCCGTTTAGGCGCAACAAATATAAGTTCATTAAAATAGGATTGTGAAACAATCACCTCCACCTTTAAAATGTGGTGTTGAGATTTTGCAAGAGATTGAGGCATTGGGCTTGCTTAAAGTGGCTGAATTTGACCTTGATGAAGTAAATAGAAGCATCATCAAAACTTTGGTTGGGTAAAACGAAGCATATTTTGGGATTTACCATATTGGAAAACAAATATGGTACGGCATAATCTGGACGTGATGCATATTGAGAAAAACATGTTTGAGAACTTGTTCAATACCATTATGAACATTGAAGGGAGGACAAAGACAATGCCAAATCCAGAGGTGATTTGCAATCGCTGTAGAAGACATGAGTTACATAAAGATGTTCGTACCGGTAAATATCCGAAAGCATGTTACACTTTAGGTAAGTAACAAAAGGAGCGTTTGTGTGAATAGTCGAAAGGACTTAAGTTTCCTGATGGTTATGTTTCAAACCTGTCTAGGTGTGTAGATATAAGGAAGTACAAATTATTTAGGATGAAAAGTCATGATTGTCATGTTTTTATGCAAAGGCTAATTCCAATTGCCTTTCGCGAGTTGCTACCTTCTAAAGTATGGGAACCATTAACAGAGTTGAGCTTGTTTTTCAAAAGCTTAACATCATCTGAAATCAATTTTCATGAATTGCAAAAACTAGAGAATGAAATTCCGGTTATTTTGTGTAAATTAGAAGGATATTTCCTCTAGCTTATTTGTTGCATGGAGCATCTCTGGTGCACTTACCACACGAAGCAAAATTATTTGGTCCGATTAATATCGATGGATGTATCCATTTGAGAGGTAACTCAATACTATCATATCCTTACCTATTTGTACATCTTTGTGTCAACAGAACATTGTAATAACCGGTTGCTTTATTATAGGTATTTACATCATTTGAAAAAAAATGTGAAAAACAAAGCTAGAGTTGAGGGCTCCATATGTAATGCTTATTTAGTTGAGGAAGCTAGTACGTTTTGTGGACATTATTTTGAGCCTTATGTGCGTACAAGAGCGAGACAAGTTCCTCGTAATGACGATGGGGGAGGGACAAGTGGTACGGATGGGAACTTGTCAATTTTTACATATCCAGGACGAACCTCTGGACGCGCAACAATACGAATGCTAACAGAGGAGGAAATTGATGATGCACATGGGTACATTTTATTGAACTGTCAGAGGTTCTTCCATTCGTACAGTGAGTTGCACAACTGATATGCTCAATTGCAGGTATTAGTGTGTTGAACGTTACTGATTGGTGTCATATCATAGGCAGCGTATACGAGGCATTGTTGCACGAGATAATGCCTAGTATCACACAGAATGACATGAATAACGAAGTTGGACAACAATTTCCGTGATGGTTCGCGCGATATGTAAGTTCTCACTTTAAACTATTCCTATTGTTACCTACCATGTTGAAATGTTCCGATGACATTGTACTCTTTCCTTTGCTACTTCCTGTTACATAGGCCGCTGAAAATCCAATACATAACAAGTTCATTTCTGATCTTGCGAAGGGACCTCTGCGAACTGTTTACTCATATTCGGTTTATTTCGTGAATGGATATAAATACCATATAGAGTCGCATGAACATAGCATGGCAAGTATGAACAGTGGTGTTTCGATACAGGGAGAATTGATGGGCTATTATGGGAAAATAATTGAAATACTTGAAGTTGAGTACCCTGCGTTGCCAATTAAGCGATGTGTGATATTTAAATGTGAGTGGTATGACCCGACACCAAACGTTGGAACAAAAGTGCATAGCCGATACAATGTGGTTGAAATCAACGTCCAGAGCGATTGAGACAATTTGAACCTTTCATCTTGGCTATGCAAGCAAGCCAGGTCTGTTATGTCCCTTTTCCAAGCTTACGGCGTGATAAGCGAGTTGGTTGGCGGTGTGCAAAGTTAAACCTAGGAGAGTGTTTGAATCCCATAGAAACGAAGAGCAGAGAAATGACAGTGAAGCGTTTCAAGAAGACGTGGCTTTATCAATGAAATAGCAACGTGACGAGACGAAACCTTTGCGATCCTTCTAACGCTTATGTTGATATTTGGATCACGAGTCCGACGAGGGTAACAATGGGTCTGAACAAGAGGAAGCGTTTGATTCTTATTCTTCCAACGAGGAAGATGATTGTAATTTACATTTAAGTTCTGATAGCAATTGATTTATGTTTGTAATAGGCTATTTTCTGCGGTAAAACCAATATTGCTTTTAATCATTGCAATTCTGATTCAGGGGATGTCGATGTGGCGAATGGTTCCCAACGGTAATAATTCTTACCGTTATGAGGAATGTGGCAAATTTGTCCTGTCCCAAGGAATCACCAATGCAGGGAACAGTGTTGCAAAAAATACTCAGATTCGTTTGCCATCCATAATCGATCTTCTACTTGAAGGTGTTTCCTATGATTATTACATCTCTGCTTAAATTATGTACATTTCATTTCCTTAGTTGAAGTGCCCATGACATAATAGTCATTTGATGGTTTGCACTTCATGTTGCTCTAAGCTTCCTGTATTCTCAATGAAGAAATGAGTGCCAGAGCTAGCCAGAGCCATGACACGACGGCATATGAACGATATGGCAAATCAGTTATTGTGAAAGATTCATCAATTGCTCATACTGGGTCTGGACAATCACGTATGTTACCATATCCAGTTTCGCTTTGTGTGACGGTGGTCTAATCGCACGGAATCAAATGTGAATATATGTTCTTCCCTGTTTTAGGTGTAACTGTTCCCCCTTGTAGTAGTTCATCTGGACAACTCGTCTTCTACACCAAGAGCGGCGACACATTTACAATTTCCACATCAAGTATGGCTATAGCCAAAACATTATTGAGAGAAGGTGTCCAAAGCCCTTCACCGGGTGGGGGAAGTCTGATCGCTTCCGAGCTTCGCTTGAACGTGTCGACGCTTCTCGAAATCCGGATGTCGGGGCTCATTTACTTTTACCGACTCTCACGCCACATGGAACTGACGGAATAATTTCCTCATGCATTACATAGTTCGACAAAGCTTAAAAGATGTTTGTTGTTGTATCTGTTTGAATTTGGTAAACACAGTCATAATTATATAATTGTTGACCTTTATTGATGTTGTTGTTAACTTAAGTGCAAATTTTCAATGTCATTGGCTTATATGTGAATAACTTGTGTAAACAATTGCTCTTAAGATTGTTATATTTATGTAATTCGATAAATATTGTATTTCATTCATTAATATGGGACCTAAGCGACCACGTGAGGTTATGCGGCCAAGGATTAGAGGGATGTTCGGCGGGCAGCCATGTGAAGGTGGATCGTCACAGTCTGCGACTCGCACTAACTCACCTGCTCCTACACATCCTCCCGTTTCAGATGTGCCCTCACCTGCTGCTACTAATGTCACACCATCCCCTACGCCAACTCATATATCATCCAATTCCACAATAGGGGATGGAGGACATACCCGCCAGCCTGGATCTGTAAGAGATGATGGGCGAAAGTATATCACTGTCATCAATGACCAGTAAGTATGGCGATAGGATTAAGCACTGTTTCTAGTGGATTAAGCCTTAGGCTTTTCGATCCATTTATACACTACAATAACTTCTTGTTTTAGGTTCGTACCATCTGGAATGGTTTCAAGGCATATGACCTCCACTTTTAAGGAAAGGATTGAACCCGATGGATATACGTGGAAGAATATCACTGTAGCTACAAAACAATTGTACTTTCATGAGTTCGAGGTACAATAATTATTTCTGTTTTTTATTTAATATATATATATATTGTGTCAGCATATATATATATAGTTTTACATTAACTAACATTTTTTTTCTTTTATCAGAAAGCATTTTTCTGGGACGCTACGTTGGACGGGAGCATATACAAATTCCGAGAGAGGCGAGCTCGCATATCGTTATCGCGATTTCATTAACCCGATAAACAAGGCTGGTGCACGACCCCGCTTTATTTCGGAGGATATTTGGAGTCGTTGGTTGGCGTATTGGGCATCACCTGCAGCAATGTCCATCTCAGGACGTAACTCGACCAACAGACGTGGAGGCCCAGGTCTACAGAGTCTTCCCGTACATACGGGAGGCTCAATAACTCACCAAGAGCATGCAGACAGACTTGTAAGTATCTACACTTTACACTATTTTTGTCGATAGTTAGCTTCGTTGTATTATGGATAATGATAATGGTCTAAATATGTGGTGCCACTTATGGCTGTGTTGAGTTATTTTCTTTGTCTAGCAGGAGGCGAATATCATACAACTTTCCGAACCTCTGCCGACGTTTAAACGATTTCTAGTTCACATATGACATTTTAGTATTTCTCATGTAGGAGAAGTCATTGGGCACTAAGCCTACCCCCTTCAGTTATTTGTGCACACTCACACGAAGAAGCATGACGGTCTAACCTTCATCAACAACCGCTGTCGAGAGCTGAATGTATGTCCAATTATTGCATTTTATACATTTCTAAATACTGCTCCCGTCCTTCTTCTTAATGTTAACTTCACATACCTTATAAGACCAATTACAACAAACCCTTGAGCTACAGTCGCAGGAGGAACAGCCTGTAGACGTGTCTCAAACGTATTTTGAGGCCGTCGGTGGTAGGGATCGTCGTGGCAGGATTTTTGGTCTAGGTTCGTTTGGGAACTCATGTTATTCCCAATCTTCCATGTCCAGTACAGCAACGTCCACAAGGTCATCGAACAACAATAAAGTCATCAAGCTTCGGACCACAGTACAAAAATTAATGGACAAGATAACTCATTTGGAAGAGGGGCAGACAGAGCGGGAGGAACAACGGATGAGGGAGCAGGAGCAGCGAATCAAGAAGCAGATGGAGCTTTCCCTCAGGGAGCAGATGGAGCTACAGATGAGAGAGTAGATGGCGAAGATGAGAGAAGAGATTATGTAGATAGCTCAGTTGCGACCACCGTTCGAACAGTCAAAGGGAAGTTCTACAAACGACCACCCACGATCACCACAACAATAGATAGTCGAACTCATTATTTTAAGGTACAAACATAACAATTAATGGATCCTTTGCTGTGTTTATATCCAATTGTATAACAATTGACATTATTTATACCTTTGATGTACTGGTTGATGTGTGGATGTCCAATTATGTACAACCTAATGTTTTATACCAATTTAATAACACCGACGGAATATAGAATTCCGTCGGTATATTTAATCACCTTCATCGACGGAATACAGAATTCCGTCGACACGTTGTCCGACGGGTTATTATTTTCGTCGTTAAGGTTATATGAATTCCACCGACAAAATTTTTAATTAATGCCAATCGCAAAATAACAACGGATAATATTCCGTCGATTTTCCGTTGACAATACACCGACGGTCTTGTTTCGTCGGTAAGTAATAACGACAGCCATGTTTACAACGATTTCTTCTCTCGTCGTGTTCCGTCGGCAAAAATAATTGCCGACGGAATTGTTTGTTTCTCCGACGGAAGATTCCGTCGAAGAACGTGAGTTTTCTTGTAGTGTTAGTCACAACTGTAATATTTTATATATATATATATATATATATCCTGGCATACTATTGTTCCAAGCAAATCCATGGAAGAAACAGAATTTAAATGTTACGAAGAAGAAGATAAACAAATTTAATCAATCCTATATAAACAGCTAAACTTGAAAAGTTTAGTTACTCATACCTTAAGCTCTGATACCAATTTCGATTGCTATCGATTGCCCCCTTGATCTTGTGAAATATTTTGAAGTTACTCAAAGATATCGTCTTCAAAGTAGGGAGTATTCACACATGAGTAATGCTTAAAACTTATATTTATTGCACACAAAGAGATTTACAGAAGGAAGAGGAGGATTTCAAAGCGTTTTTCAGTGCTTTGGTGTGTCCTCATTGTTACATATGAAGGTCCTTTTATAGGAACCTTGAGACTAAAATAATTGAAATACAACTCATCAATCTGGGTGCTTCATTGGGCCCTCGTAGACGATTGGTGCAAGTTGCTTCAATTATTGTACTGGTAGATTCCTTCACGCAATAATTCACATATAGGACAGGTAATAGTATACCCATTTATTTGCAAGCTTTTTCTTTTGTCGGCCATTTATTCTCTTTTGACAGGCCACTTTCCCTAACCTTGTCGTATTAGGGATCTTTTACCGGTATAGAGAGCCACCGGTAAGAGTAACGGGTTCTGAGTTTCCTTTTCCTCAACTGGATCAACTGTAGTACCTGAATGTACTATCATTGTCATTGTCCTATGTCTTGAAGTTGAGGGTCGAATGACTCCTAAATCTAGCAGGACTTTGACATGTTTCTTAAACTGGGCCTCCATCATAGGTGTAACATGCTTTAAAGGCTTGTCTTGAATTACTATATCTGGATTGATGATTTCCAGTTTGCATGTTATTTTATTCTTTGCCCAATGCTTTTGTGGGTTTTTCCCTATATATTCCAGGGATTCCATTTCTTTCAATATTTCTTGTATTTCTTTTGTATACTGAGGTATACTTTTCCCAATATTGTAATATACCATATCCCTTATGGTATAATCTCCATTTGTCCTAATAATCCTCTTTCATCATTTCCCCATCTTTTATCTCGTATGACTACTAGAACCTTGACGCCAGCATCTCTTCTATGTAAAGCAAAAATTCTTATCATAATCATCCCAAGATGAATATGATTTAATCCTTCATTTCTTAATTTTTCAAATGATTCTCGAGTAATCATTATATTCTCATATATTCTGTTGTGATTCCCTTACAGAAAACAAATTTTTCTTTATCAACAAAATACCTCTGTATTTGCTGATTATGTTGCCACATGTGCTGACAAGTGGTCATTTCTTCTGTAAGTATTACATCTTCTAACCATGCATACTTCTTTTACGGGATTTACGTGATTGTGCGTAATTACAAACAATATTTAGGATCACATACCATAGTATTGAGTGTTGTTGTAATATCAGTATTTTCTTCCTCTGATATTGATAAGATTCCATCACTATCTGGTTCATTCAAATCAACCGATACAACATCCCAATCTTTTGGTAAATCTAACCCATTTATCATAGCAACTCTGGCTATGTTACCTTTAGGGTTTTTACATTCTTTTGCATAATGTCCTATCTCTCCACATGCATAGCAACGTCATTTATGCGTAGGTGGTTTCTTTCTTTTGAATACACGTATATGTGTATCATGTGGCTTGCCCTTATAGGTTTTTGCCTTTCTCATCCCATACTTTTTATTTGATTTGTAATACCCTGGGATAGGTATTTGTGTACAAAACGAATTGAAATCCTTCAATCCTCTTTGCATATTCATTTCCTGGCACATTTTTTTTAGATATAACCAAGTGAAATGTATCCTTGGTAATATACCTATTTGATTTCCAGGATGTTTCTTTTTAAATTCTTCTTCAATTTTCTTCCCATAAATTTCAGGAAGTTTTCTGAAGAATTTTTCTGACAATTCTGCATTTAAGAAAGATCTCCCTGACATAGAAGCCAAGTAAAGATACTCTTGCATGAATTGTTTTATATGTTTAATTTCTTTGCATTGCAACCTTTCCAAGTCTGCATATGCTCTATTCTGAAATTCTGTTGACCCTTGATATGGATCTTCTAATGTAATTATCCTCCTAATTTGGGAGAATATATTTTGGACATCATCTGCAGTGCCAACCAAGACTTCATATTCCTGGGGATAAGCCATCCTCCATTGTTGAAATATTCTTTTCATAACTTCTCCTAGGAGATTCTCAACGTATGTTACCTTTGCTTGGTTATCAATCCAATTCATTCTGTTGATGAGATTGGTATTCACCGATTCCCATCTTGTGATGACATCTTCATATTATGAGATATCATCTGGTAAGACCAACATTACACCTGTTTGTGCTTGCGCAGGTGGTAATGTCCACTAAGTTGTAGTATTTATACTTTTGCCCTTGAAATTTTTCCATCTTTCTCTTATTTCAGGGACTTCAATTTTCTGTTGGCCTGTTGCAGGAGGGTATTGAGGAGGTCCCATTGTAAATTCTGCTGGTGGTCTGTATCCTGATTCTGCCTGAGAAGTTGTGGCTGACTTTATTAATTCTTGTAATCTTGGTGCTTCTTCCAAGTCTATCTCTTCTCTAATTTTAGGATAATCCATTTCTGCCATTAGGATAGTTTCATTCGCACTTGCCCACCAGGGTAATTCTCCTTCACTTTCTTCACTCTTCTCATTTTCTTCAAACATTAATAATGTTTCTTGGTTTTCATCTTTTTCAAATCCTTCACCCCATCCACTGCATATTATGGGCTCTTCTAATTTTTCTTCTGGGACTGTATATTTCACCATATACTTACAATCTTCACCAAGATAATCCCATATATTTCCTTTTCCTTTTCTTTTTGCACAAAATGATCAGGCAATATTCTTTGAAATTGCCTTATTTATGTTTTGATGATCTTATAATTAATCATCAATGCTGTTTCTACTGATTCTTCATCATCTAGGTCCTCTTCTTCCGCTACTATGGGTCTTCTATTTCCATAATTTGTGAATCTCAAAGTTGTAGATCCATCATGATTTTCCCATATTTGTGTCTGTTGTGGAATCCTGGATGATAATATTTCTTTAGGTGGATTTATAATCCATCTTTCTCCATCAAATGATTCTGAGGAGTATTTTTTTCCAGCAATTGCCTTTACTCCTTGTGTAGATAGAAATTCCATTAGATTTTCATTTCGGTATCTAAAAATTTCTTTGCCTTTGGTGTTTGTCGATCGGCTACTATCCTACGGTGATCAAGAGATTTGATTCTCCAGCTACCCATGACTCATATCCTTTTTTTTTTCACCACGATTTCCATATGATTATAAAAATCTGTTATTGTCATCATTTGGTCTGGTAAGAAATAGACCAATTCAGTTCCATTGGCCAGATCTATCTCCATTTGTCCTAATAATCCTCTTTCATCATTTCCCCATCTTTTATCTCGTTATGACTACTAGAACCTTGGCCTTGACATCTCTTCTATGTAAAGCAAAAATTCTTATCATAATCATCCCAAGATGAATATGATTTAATCCTTCATTTCTTAATTTTTCAAATGATTCTCGAGTAATCATTTTCATTTCTTCCTGATCTTTTGGATCAGTTATTAGTTTTCTTTCTTCAGAGTAATGTTGATATACTCTGTAGTTTGGTTCTGCCAACTAGATGAATATAGTACTTCAGTTGGTACCATTGAGGCTCTCCTTCTATTGGACAAACTTAGCTGATGTTCCGGATTAATATTCATCTCAATTGTTCTATTACATTGTTAGAACACATTATTCGACTAATGATATTTCTAACCATTTGTCTGCATCTTCTATAATCCCTTATTTGATCATCAGGAACTATAATTGATACATTATTTCTTTCATTATTCCTTGTTGGAATAAGTCCTCTATTTCTTTCTTCATCACTCCTTGTATCAAAGGATACTGATGGTCTTGCGTTTGTTGTTCTTGAGCTTGAAGCTGATTGACTCATTTCTTTCTTTCTAACTTTTTCTTTTCTGAGTCAAAGATTTCCTGTGGGTTAATAAAATGATAGATTTTTCTTATTCTTTGCGAGGGTGCTATCTCACCTTTTCCCGCAATCTTTAATTTATTAATCCCTTGGCTTATTTGCTCAAGTGCTTCCTTGATCTCCGGACTTTCTGTAGAAATTGTTTTATTTGCTTCAAGTCTTGCAATTTTTGTCTCAAGACTTTCAATTTTCTTTAATAACTTGATAATTAGGTATATCAAGATATTATTTTGTTTTACCAGAATGGGTGGTACTTTAGTTGCGACTGTTTCTCCGTCTATCTTTTTGAAACCTACTGCTGGTGTTCCGAGTGTTTGCGTTGCTTCTAGAGCTTCTTGATAATCCTCGTCTTCTTGATAAGTTAACCAGGACATCAAGAATTCAACTGCTGATGCAACGTTTCCACCAGTTGCTCTATTTTCTTTATTTTCTTTTCAAGGTTAAATGATTCCTTGATTGATTCTCTAGGTTCTGTCAACTCAATTATTTCTAATTGTGATGGTACACCTTTTCCTTTAATTTTCTTTAGAGAATTTTTCAGATCCTCTAATTCTCCCGATTTTTCCTCTAAACTATGAAAATGCTTCAAACAAACTTTTGATAATAAAGTAATGCGATCATAAACAACACTGATATTATGTAAAGTATTTAACTGCAAATCACACAATAAGTTTAGCTGTCTATTTTCAGAATAAAAAGATGTTTAAAACCTTCTTTATAACAAGAAAATTCTATTCCATCGATGGATCTTGTTTCACTTCTTGGTTCAACAGCCAGGTCAAGATATTCCAAAATTTTCTTATTTGGCCAATACCTTTCAATTTGCTGTAATTTGTCACTCATTACCCTTTCAATTAACTTAATAAGTGCTTTCCCGTTTTGGATTTTGAACTCAATTTCCCCTTTCCAGCTTCTCTGAACTTTGGGTACTCTACTTTTGTTATTTTCTGATCCTCACGACGTAGTCACTTACTTTATTAATTCAAAGCGAAACGACTTACAGAATTCAACTAATATAAGGTATCATCAAAGACTTGTAAATTTTTACACGTCTACGAACATAAACAATGTCTTGTTTACATGCATAGATCAAGTACTTTATCTCTCCTATTTGTCTTGTTATATCTCGCTTGAGAGCTTCGACTTCTTTAAACATAGGATGAGCTGAGTCTTTGGGAAGGTTAGGATCAGCAAGTGTACTGGCAAGCATTTGTTCAACTTCTTTTAACCTTTTTTCATTTCTTGCTATTATTCCCAAGAGAAATGGAATATGACGACTCTGATCCTTAATTAGATATTTAATGCTCTTGATTTTTGTAAAATATCCTAGCATACTATTGTTCCAAGCAAATCCATGGAAGAAACAGAATTTATATGTTACGAAGAAGAAGATAAACAAATTTAATCAATCCTATATAAACAGCTAAACTTGAAAAGTTTAGTTATTCATACCTTAAGCTTTGATACCAATTTCGATTGCTATCGATTGCCCCCTTGATCTTGTGAAATACTTTGAAGTTACTCAAAGGTATCGTCTTCAAAGTAGGGAGTATTCACAGATGAGTAATGCTTAAAACTTATATTTATTGCACACAAAGAGATTCTGAAGGAAGAGGGCGATTTCAAAGCGTTTTCGGTCTTTGGTGTGTCGCCGTTATTACATATGAAGGTCCTTTTATAGGAACCTTGAGACTAAAATAATTGACATCAACTCATCAATCAAGGGTGCTTCATTGGGCCTCGTGAGCGATTAGTGCAAGTTCTTCAATTATTGTCTTTGGTAGATTCCTTCACGCAATAATTCACATATAGGACGGTAATAGTACACCCATTTATTTGCAAGCTTTTTCTTTTATCGGCCATTTATTCTCTTTTGACGGCCACTTTCCCAACCTTGTCGTATTAGGGATCTTTTTACCAAATTGTAGAGCCAATTTGTGCGGTAATAACGTGGATTCTGAGTTTCCTTTTCCTCATCATGATTCTTTTGATTTCTTTTGATCATCATGATTCTCTTGATTTCTTTTGATATGCTTGTCGATATCCTTCCTTTCTTTATTTGTAAGGAACCTCGGTGGTTTCCATGTCCATTTGTTCGGGTTTACCTCAAATTGTTCTTTTGTAACTCTAAATTGTTTCTTCCAATTCACCTACTTCTGTTGTGAGCAATTATTTCTTGATCATATATTTATTGAGGAGGTCGATCTTGGCTCCTTTTCATAAAATTTCTTCATCTATATTGTTATACTTCATCATGTACTCGAGAACATCATTAAAAGCATAAAACCCTTTGAATTTGGGCAGCTATTAATGCTATCTTCTTGACAAAGTTGAATAATAACAATATATCCACTTTCATCCGGACCATTAATTAAGGCATAGTAAGAATAACTCTTACCAAGCGGTGGCTCCATGATCTTGCTAAAATAATATTGTAATGCCTGACAGGCATTATGTTTTTGCTTACTTCCATTTGCCTTCCATATTGCATCCGAAGCATTCTTTATTCTTGATCGATTAGTAGATTGTCTAAAGGTACGTAAGCTTTTGGATCATGTGGTTACGAGATTAGCAATTGAAGTCGCACTAAAGCGATGAGAATTTTTGTTTATTTCTTTCCTCGATTCGATAGGTGAGGCCCTTTTCTTTTGGGCTTTTAACCTTGTGATCGGTTCTCCGATAGGAAAGTATCTGTAAGGCTTTCCTATGATGCTTTGAGCGATCCTTCTTCTCCTTTAGCGAGTTTTGAATTTCTTATGGTGGTGGTAGATTCATCAAGATGTCGATTTTGATTGTTGCTTAGCATTCCATAAGTCTTCCGATGTCCTGTATCCTCCAGTGCCTTTCCTCTGGAATCCATGATCTGCAAGTTTAGTCGCGTCTGAGAGTTGATCACCAATATATTTCTTTTTCCATCAATATGTTCAATATTGATAGTTACTCCGATTCTGTAATAAAATCAACAAAATTAATCCATCTAGCCTAGATGGTTTATTCTGTCTTGTTTATTATAGAAACTAATTATCGCTGACAATCATTCTTAAAGTTATTTCTTTTTATCGAATAATGAATCTTGAATGAATTGAAAAATTAATGCATCCGCTATTTCTGCATCAATAGTGGATTTGATTGTATCAAATTTTCCCTTAGCATATATGCAAAAATCTTTTTGTATTCTTGAATCTTTTTCTTTTCTTCCATTTAGTTATACATGAGGCTTCCATACATCCATCCGTTTCGAATAATATATGATCTGAGGGGTAATTCCATTTCGGAAGATTACTCACAATTTTACGTATTCTTTTGACTAACTCGATCGATGTTAGTCATTCTTTTATTCAGCGTTTGGAAGCGGTTTTGTTATATAGGGTCCAACCATAATTCCGATTTTGGAATATAGCTTCGGCATAGTTCAAAATACCTATACGATCTTAACCCTTCTTTTCTTTCAATTTTTCTTGAAATTCGGATAATTTGAATTATATGCGATTCTTGACTTGATTTTCTGTTTTCTATGATAGCTCCAAGGAATTCAACTTCCGTAACTCCAACCACCATTTTTTCTTTTGATAAAATTAACCCATTTCTTTTGCAAATTTCAAAGAAGATTTGCAAATGTTTCTTATGATCATTAGGCATTTACGAAAACGCAGTATATCATCTATATCTGTGACTATATACTTCGTGTCCTCTAAGCGGTGATCCATTTTCTTTGAAAATGGGTGGTGCATTTTCAGGACCAAATGGCATTACCAACCATTCATAAAGTCCGTGCGGAACTATGAAAGCGGTCCGTTCTATGGAGTCTGGTTCCATTGCGATCTGATGAAATCCACTCTTCAGATCAAATTTACTGTATATTCTGCTAGTTCCAATTTTCTTTATAATATTGTTGATCCCTGGCAAGGAATATTGATCTTTGTGAGTATTGTTATCGAGCTTTCTATAATCAAAGACCATTCTTTCTTTTCCATGCTGTGATTTTCCTGTAACTGGATCAACTGTATTACCTGAATGTACTATCATTGCCATTGTCCTATGTCTTGAAGTTGAGGGTCGAATGACTCCTAAATCTAGCAGGACTTTGACATGTTTCTTAAACTGGGCCTCCATCATAGGTGTAACATGCTTTAAAGGCTTGTCTTGAATTACTATATCTGGATTGATGATTTCCAGTTTGCATGTTATTTTATTCTTTGCCCAATGCTTTTGTGGGTTTTTCCCTATATATTCCAGGGATTCCATTTCTTTCAATATTTCTTGTATTTCTTTTGTATATGAGGTATGCTTTTCCCAATATTGTAATATACCATATCCCTTATGGTATAATATTCTTCAGCTTCTAACTCTAATTCTGGTATGGCTAAATGAGTCATATTTAATATCGTGCTAGTTGAAACTTTTGCTATATTCTTGTAGAAGGTATGATTGTCCCTTCTAATCTTATTCCTCCTTTCAGACTCTTATGAAATTACACCCGATGATCATTTGTATACCATCTTGATGATTCATTGGTATGCAAAAAGTGAATGGTATTCTATAGTTGTTTTCTTATCATCATTATACCATCCTTGAGCTTGATACCTTTAATTGTCGAATGGATACCATAAATCATTATGGGCCATTTGATTTTTCTTTGCACATTACGGGATAGCATTGATATCCACATGACATTTGTTGCTCCTGTATCCGTAATTGCTTTTAATGTAAATTCTTTACAATCATTTATTTTGAAAGTTATTTTAAAATTATAAAGGCGATTGTTAATCTTCTCTTGTACTCCTTTCTTTATACATACATTAAGGTATAAGCATTTTCTTTAATAGTCAAGCAACTACTCTTTCTTTCTTGTTATACTTAGTTGTTACGATGAACCAACTATTTGTATTTAATGGTACCCAATATTGTTCAAAGATTAATTGACGATAGCATCCCAATATCAACAAAGTATTCAATTGGGCTATTATTTGAAAGTATCACATAGATCGTACCTCTAAAATCGGTGTCCCTGACTCCGCAGCATACATCTATTCCTTTTGTTGCCAAGGATGATTTTCGCTTATCTGCCATATATCATGATATCGCATTTATTATTTCCATTCGATTCTGTAGAGATACTCTTTCTTTTATAGCAGGGGTATTATTATACATTCAATCTTTGTAGAGATCAAACCCCTCATGCTCCCTCCGTTTTCTTGTAGGTATTTTGATTCGACGTAGTAGTCAAGAATTTTACCCGTATTTTTATTCTTCTTGATTTTCTTTGGTATCCTGCGCCTCACGACACTCGATCTGAAAGGTTGATCCTTAATTGTTAGTCCTTTTGATAATGAATCTATGGTCTGTTCTTGTCCTTTATAAGATAGTCGGATGAGATCTGATATCGGTCATCTCATAATTTCATAAACAAATCGAAAGAATATTTACAGGCCCAAACAAACCAAACAAAATACATTTTCACAATAACAAAACTTCAGACTCTTTTGGCCACTGCAGTTGACTCGTCCCAGTCTTTAAACTCTTCGCTCTGAACCTACACGGGGCAAATCCACCGTGCTAAGCATATAGCTTAGTGAGTAATTGTAACGCCCCAAATTAGGGGTTAGCATATGAAGCAAATTTAGTCCGATTTATGTTATGTCTCTTTGACATTTTGGCATGCATTCATGACATTTTTCGGGTACATTTTACAATTAAGGATCAACCTTTCGCATCAGAGTGTCAGCAGAGCGTGGTGATACCAAAGAAAAATCAAGAAGAATAAAACATACGGGTAAAATTCTTGACTACTACGTCAGAATCAAAAATACCTACAAGAAAAACGGAGGGAGCAGCGGGGTTTGATCTCTACAGCATTGAATGTATAATAATACCTCACATAAAAGAAAGAGTATCTCTACGTGAATCGAATGAAAATAATAAATGCGATATCATGATATATGGCAGATAGCAGGAAATCATCCGCAACAAAAGGAATAGATGTATCGCATGAGTCGTGGACATCGATTTTAGAGGTAACGATTCACGTGGTACTTTCAAATAATAGCCCAATCAATACTTTCATTGATATTTGATGCTATCGCCAATTAATCAACAATATCGTATCATTAAATACAAATATTGGTTCATCGTAACAACTAAGTATAACAGTAAAAGAAAGAGTAGTTTTGACTACATAAAGAAAATGCTTATACCTTAATGTAAGGTATAAAGAAAGGAGACATGAAGATTAACAATCACTTTATAATTTCAAATACCTTTCAAAATAAATTTTATCAGAAAGAATTTACATTAAAAGCAATTCCGATACAGAGCAAATAAATGTCAAAAGTGATATCAATGCTATCCCGTAACGTGCAAAAGAAAATCAAAATGGCCCATAATGATTTATGGTATCCATTCGACAATTAAAGCAGTAATACAAGCTCAAGGATAGAGATAATGATGATAAGAAAACAACTATGTATACCATTCACTTTTTCAGATACCAATGAATCATCAAGATGGTATACAAACGATCATCAATGTAATTTCACAAGAGCTCGTAAAGGAGGAATAAGATTGTATGACAATCATACTTCTCAAGAATATATAGCAAAGTTTCAACTAAAGACGATATTAAATATTGCTCATTTAGCCATACCGTAATTAGAATCGAATGAAGAATATTATACCATAAGGATACTAGATATTACAATATCGGGAAAAGATACCTCAAAGATACAAAGAAATATAAGAAATATTGAAAAAACTAATCCTCTAATATATAGTAAAACCCACAAAAGCATCAGAAAGAATAAAATAACACGCAAACCGAAATCATCAATCCAGATATAAGAATTCAAGACAAGCCTTTAAAGCACGTTACACCCATGATGGAGGCCCGCTTAAGAAATATGTCAAAGTCCCATAGATTTAGGAGTCATTCAACCTCAACTTCAAGACATAGGACAATGGCAATGATAAGACATCTGTGTAATACAAGCTTGATCCAAATATGGAAAATCACAAAGATGGAAAAGAAAAAATGGTCTTTGATTATGAAAGCTCGATAACAATACTCACAAAGATCAATATTCCTCGCCAGGATCAACACTATTATAAAGAAAATCGAACCAGCGTAATATAGAATTTGATCTAAAGAGTGGATTTCATCGATCGAATGGAACCGCATCCATAGAACGGATCGCTTTATAGTTCCCATTTGATTTTACGAATGGTCAGTATGTCATTCGTATTCGAATGCACCACCATTTTTCAAAGAAAATGGATCACCGCTTGAGGACACGAGAAGATATAACAGATAGATATGATGATATACTCGCTTTCTCGTAAATGCCTAACGATCATAGAAACATTTGCAAATCTTCTTTGAAATTTGCAAAGAAATGGGTTAATTTTATCAAAAGAAAAATGATGGTCGAGTTACGGGTTGAATTCCTTGAGCTATCATAGAAATGTAAAAATCGTCAAGAATCAAGATATAATTCAGAAATTATCCAATTTCCAAGAAAATTCGAAAGAAAAGAAGCAAGCAAGATCGCTACAGTATTTTGAACTATGCCGTGCTATATTCCAAATTGGGAATTATGGTCGACCCTATATAACAAAACCGCCCAAACGCTGATAAAAGAATGACTAACATCGACGGGAGTTAGTAAAATAATAAAGAAAATTGTGAGTAATCTTCCGAAATGGAATTACCCCCTCGTGATCATATATTATTCGAAACTGGATGGATGTATGGAAGGCAAGATATAAATTAAACCAAAAAAAGAAAAGAAGATTCAAGAATACAGAAAAGATTTTGATATGCTAATGAAAATTTTGATACAATCAAATCCACTATCGATGCAGTAAATAGAAAGATGCATTAATTCTTTCAATTCATTCAAGATTCATTATTCGATCAAAAAGAAATAACTTTAAGAACAAATTGTCAGCGATAATTAGTTTCTATAATAAATAAAGATGTAATAAACCATCTGTACTTAGATGGATTAATTTTGTTGATTTTATTACATGAATCGGAGTAACTATCAATATCAACATATCAATGAAAAAGAAATATATCGTCGATCAACTCTCTCAGACGCGACTAAACTCAAAGATTATTAGATTCCGAGGAAAGCGCACTGCAGGACATGTGATATCGAAGACTTATTAACGCTAAGAACAATCAAAATCGACATCGATGAATCTACCACCACCATGTAAGAAATTCAAAGTCGCCAAAGGAGAAGAAGGATCAAGCTCAAAGTTCTATTAAGGAAAGCTTTACAGGATACTTTCCTATCGAGAATCGATCACAAGCTAGTTAAAAGCCCAACAAAGAAAAGTGGCCTCACCTATAAAATCGAGGAAAGAAATAAACAAAATTCGCCATTTTGTACAAACTCAATCGCTAATCTCGTAACCACATACGATCCAAAAGCTTCACGACTCTTTGCATAATCTACTAATCGATCAAGAATAAAGAATGTCATTGATGCAATATGGAAGGCAAATGAAGTAAGAAAACATAACGCTCACAAGCAGACATAATATTATTTTAGCAAGATCATTGGAGCCACCGCCGGTAAGAAGTTATTCTTACTACGCCTTAATTAATGGTCCGGACAGTGATATATCATATTATTCAACTTTGTTAAAGTTAAGATAAAGATTAATAAGCTGCCCAAATTCAGCCATTTTTACGCTTAATGACGCCTTCGAGTACAATGATGAAGATAACAACATAGATGAAGAAATTTTTAGAAAAGGAGCCAAGATCGTGACCTCAATAAATATACGATCAAGAAATAATTCGCTCTAACAAGTGGTGAAGAGTGAATCGAAGAAACAATTCGGTGAGTTACAAAAGAATAATTGAGCAGAACCCGAACAAATGGACACTTAAACCACCGGCGCTCCTTACATACCAAAGAAAAGGGCGATACGTAACAAGATATCAAAAGAAATCAAGAGAATCAATACGATCAAAAGAATCAAAAGAATCAATGATGAGGAAAGGAAACTCAGAATCACGTTATTACCGCATACCGGCTCTACAAATTGTAAAAGATCCCTAATACGATAAGGTCGGGAAAGGCGTCAAAAGTTAGTAATAAATTACCGATAAAAGAAAAAGCTTCGTAAATAAACGGGTATATTATTACCGTCCTATATGCTAATTATCATGCTAAGCGATCTAATAAGATAATAATCGAAGAACTTGCACCAATCGCCTCACGAGCGCTTAAATGAAGCACCTTGATCACGAATAGATGTCAATTATTTTAGTCTCAAGGTTTCTATAAAAGACCTTCATACGTAATAACGGCGACACACCAAAGACCGAAAAACGCTTAAATCCTCCTTCCTTCCTTCAGAATCTCTTCGCAAGGCAATAAATATAAGTTTTAAGATTACTCACGCGCTAATACTCCCTACTTCAAGACGTATACCTTCGAGTAACTTCAAAGATTTCACAAGATCAAGTGGCAATCGACAAGAATCTAAATTGGTATCAAAGCTTACAGATGAATAACTAAACTTTTCAAGTTTAATTGCTTATATGATTGATTAAATTTGTTTATCTTCTTCTTCGTAATATTTAAATTATGTTTCTTCCATGATTTGCTTTTGGAACAATAAGATGCCAGATATTTTACAAAATCAAGAGCATTAAATTTCTAATTAAGGATCGAGTCGCCATATTCCATTTCTCTTTAATAATAAAGAAATGAAAAAGGTTGTTAAGTCGAACAAACGTCACAAGACATCTCACGATCCTAACCTTCTCAAAGACTCAATTTCATCCTATGTTTAAAGAAGTTCAAGCTCTCAAGCTAGATATAACAAGACAAGAGAGAGATAAAATACTTGATCTATGCACGTAAACAAGACATTTATGTTCAGAGACGTAAAATTTACAAGTTCGATGATACCTTATATTAGTCAATTTCAGAACTCATTTCGCATTAATTAATAAAGTAGTTTGATCACGCATGAGGATAAAAAAGAACAAAAAGAGAGTACCCAAAGTTCGTAGGTTTGAAAGGAAAATCGAGTTCAAAATCCAAAATAGAAAGACTTATTAAGTTAATCGAAAGGTAATGAGTGACAAATTACAAGAAATTGAAAGGTATTGGCCAAATAAGAAAATTTTAATATCTCGACCGGTCGCCGAATCCAAGAAGTGAAACAAGATCCATCGATAATAGAATTTTCGTATAAAGAAGGTTTTAAACATCTTTTCATTCCGAAAATGTATATACTAAACTTATCAGCGTGATTTGCGCTAAATACTTTACATAATATCAAAGGTTGTTTATGATCGCATTACTTTATTATCAAAAGTTTGTTCAAGCATTTTCATAGTTTGAGGAAAATCTGAGAATTAGAGGATCCTAAAAATTTCTAAAGAAAATTAAAGGAAAAGGTGTACCATCACAATTAAATAATCGAAGTCAAGGTAATCCTGAGAATCAATCAAGGAATCATTTAACCTCAAAAGAAAATAAAAAAAATAAAGAATCTGTGAAACGTAGATCAAGTAGAAATGAATTCTCACGTCCTCGCTAACTTATCAAGAAGACGAGGATTATCAAGAAGTTTCTGAAGCAACGCAAACACTTAACACCAAAGCAGAGGGTTTCAAAAGATAGATTTTGATAAACAAATGAACTAAAGTACCACCCATTCCGTAAAACAAAATAATATCTTAATATACCTAATTATCAAGTTATTAAAGAAAATCGAAAGTCTCGAGACAAAATCGCAAAGACTCAAGCAAATAAAACAATTTCTACAGAAAGTTCGAGATCAGCGAAGACTTCGAGCAAATAAGCCAATGGATTAATAAATTAAAGATCATGAAAAGGTGATATAAACCCTCTCGCAGAATAAGAAAAATCTATCATTTTATTAACCCACGTGAAATCTTTGACCGTAAAAGAAAAAGTTAGAAAGAAAGAAATGAGTCAATCACCAAGTTTCAAGAACAACAAAGTCAAGAAGACCATCAAGATCCTTTCGATACAAGGAGGTCAAGAAAGAATAGAGGACTTATTCCAACAAGGAATAATGAAAGAAATAATGATCAACTATAGCCTCGACGATCAAATAAGGATTATAGAAGATGCAGCATAAATGGTTAGAAACATCATAATAATAACAGTTCTAACAATGTAAATAACAATTGAGATGAATATTAATCCTAACATCGCCTAAGTTTGTCCAATGTAAGGAGAGCCTCAATGGTACCAATCAAGATTATATTCATCTAATAAGTGAACCAAACTACAGAAGATATCAACATTACTACGAAGAAAGAAAACTAATAACCGATTCAAAAGATCGTGAAGAAATGAAAATGACACTCTAGAATCATTTGAAAATTAAGAACGAAGGATTAAATCATATTCATCTTGACGATTATGATAAGAATTTTTGCTTACATGTAAGAGATGTCAAGGCCAAGGTTCTAAAGAATACACGAGATAAAAGATTTTAAACGATGAAAGATGATTATTAGGACAAATTGAGATAGATCCATAAATGGAATCGAATCGGTCTATTTCTTACTGCACTAAATGATGACAATAATGATTTCTATAATCATATGAAAATCGTATGAAAACAAAAGGATACGAGTCATGGTAATGGAGAATCAAATCTCTCGATTACAGAGAGATAGTAATGATCGACAAACACCAAAGAAGAAATTTTTAGATAATTTAAATGAAAATCTAATGAAATTTCTATCTACACAAGGAGTAAAGGCAATCACTGAAAAAAAAATACTCATCGAATCATTTCGATGGAGAAAGATGGATTATAAATCCACCTAAAGAAATATTATCATCCAGATTCCACAATGCATAACAAATATGGGAAAATCATGATGGATCTACAACTTTGAGATTCACAAATTATGGAAATAAGACCCATAAGAGGAAGAAGAGGACCTAGATGATGAAGAATCAAGAGAAAAAAGATTGATGATTAATTATAAGATCATCAAATGTAAATAAGGCAATTTCAAAGAATATTGCCTCGATCATTTTGCAAAAAGAAAAGGAAAAAGAAAATATACGGATTATCTCGTGAAGATTGTAAGTATATGGTAAATATACAAATCCTGTAAGAAAAATTGTAAGAGCCCATAATATACAAAGGGACGTAAGGAAGGATTTGAAAAGATGAAACCAAGAAACATTATTAATGTTCAAGAAAATGAGGAGTGAAGAAAGTGAAGGAGAATTACCCCTGGCAAGTGCGAATGAAACTATCCTAATTACAGTAAATGGATTATCCTAAGATTGAGAAGAGACAGATTCAAGAAGCACCAAGATTACAAGAATTAATAAAGTCACCACAACTTCTCAAAGTAATCAGATACGCACTCACCAAAGAATTTCATAAATGGACCTCCTCAATACCCTCCCGCAACAAAGCCAATGTAAAATTGAAGTCCCCAAATAAGAGAAAGATGGAAAATTTTCAAGGCAAAAGTATAAATACTATAACTCAAGGATATTACCACCGCGCAAGCACAAACAGGTGTAATGTTGGTCTTACCAGATGATATATATATATATATTAGTTATTTTATTAATTATATAATTAATTAATACTAATTAATAATATTTTAGTTAATTATTCAACCATTTAATAAAATGTGAAATTTATTTATTTATTTAATATTGTCACGTGTGACTTGTTAGTCACAAATTGTCTTTCAATATATATATATATATATATGTGACCTTCAATATATATATATATATAATTATATTTTAATTAGTCAATTAATTATATATATAATATATTTAATTAAAATGACAAAAATATAAGCTAATTATATTTCAATTAATTAATTAATTATAATTTAATTAAGAATGGCAAGAAAAATATTTTAATATATCTTTGTCACAAGCGTGACAATTAAGTCATGCTTCCTAAGTTAACAAAACTAATAATAAATAATTATTTTTATTTTTGATTAACTAGTCAATTAATTATATTTTAATTAATCAATCTATTAATAAAGTACTTAAAAGACATTTGAAGACTGAAGTAATGAAAATTAATATTAATAGTTTTTAAATAAACATAGCTTTTATCGATTTCATTCGCGTCAAATCGTTGAATCAATTTCGACTTTCGATAAACAAACACGCTTTTCAGATTATTTTTTATTTGATGCCATCAAGGTCGATACTAAATCAGGTCGCCAGAAACTTTGTAAACATCCGATTACAAAAGTTCTCCGGCAAAGACAATTTGTATCAACCTTGATGGCATCCAAGATAAAAATAGATACGTAAGCCGCTTAATTTGTTTATCGTAAAAGGCCATGATGTAGAACTCAAACTCCCTACTTAGCTAACACTTTTGATCAATCTCTGACTCTAGTTAGGTTCAACTTGAATATAAATGGTTTCTTTCGGACGACCACACCAAATACTCACATGCCTTCATTATGATTGCACTTGACTGTTTCAAAAGACCAATTATCAATCCTACTTACTAAGGAAATAAATGCATTACAAAAGACCAATCTCGTATCTCGTAAGCCGCCGTTTTAAAGAGTGAAATGATTACCACCTGCATTTTACTGGAGTATTTCTTTAGATCATTTATCAACCCGGCCCCACCTACTAAAAGTAAAACCATTTAGCCGCCTGACATTTGCTTTGTATTGTTGAGGTATGTTCCCTTTCAGCACAATTTGGTATCAACCTTGATGACAGCCAAGATATAAAATAGATACAGAAAAGCCAGTTAATTTGTTTATCAGAAGAAGGTTACGTATGTAGAGAACTCGAAACTCCCCTACTTAGCTAACACTTTTGATCAATCTCCTCAATTTAATTAGGTTCAACTCAATATAAATGGTTTCTTTCTGACGACCACACCAAATACTCACACGCCTTCATTATGATCAGACTTGATCGCTTTTCGACCAATTATCAATCCTACTTACTAAGACAATAAATGCATTACGAAAAGACCAACTCTGAAGTCACCGCTTTAAAGGGTGAAATGATTGTCACCGTGATTTTATCAAGTATTTCTTTAGATCATTTATCAACCCTACTTCACCTACTAAAAAAAGTAAAACCATTTAATTACCGACATTTGCTTTGTATTGCTTGAGGTATGTTTTACTTTTCTCTTATAAAATATTATATCGAAGTTTCACTTTATTTTTGATTAATTAGTCAATTAATTATATTTTAATTAATCAATCTAAGACAACCAAGAAGAAGGACCAAGTAGTCGATAGTACTAACTTACCAATGTATTCTTGCTCCGAGAACCCGACTGTCTATAGCAGTTGAGGTTCTCATCATCAAGTCGCTTCCATGTCTTGATGGACTTTGACTCCCAGAGTCCACTTTCTGCCTTTTCCAAAGAAGCTACCACCACCCTTGCCCTCTGGACCACCCGGCCTTCCCATAGGCATGGTATCCAAAGCCCCAAAGATAGCAAAGTTGTATATCGCTTAGCTCACCACGTAAGTCATTCAAATGATCATGCCCTGTGAAAACCGCCTTCACATCCCCTGCCTCTACCATGGTTGTGAAGAAGCCTGAGTTCACAAAAGCTGAACTAATACCTTCTTGTTTCACCCCTGTGAAATTTGATGAATCAAAATTTGCAAATTCAGGCAAATTTGCCATAATCTAAAGATACAAATGTGTCAGAGATCATACCATATTTTGGAGAAAATTTGAGATCCACATCTTGGAACACAACCATGCCCCAAGCAATTTTGCAAACACATTTTTGGTGAATTTTGAACTCTTAAGGAATTCTAAGACTGTCATAACTAAACTAGGTTATCCTTGATAAAGAGAACATTTGAATAAAATTGTACTAATTAAAGTTTACATATAAATATATTATTGTAGATCTAGTTTGATTTAATCATTATTGTAATTATTCGATAATAAATCAATCATTCTTACCTCCCTAAGATGTAGACACACCCAATCGGTCGAACCTTGATAAAACTTCTTGTGTTCTTTATTTACTTGATTATTCTCTATTTGTGATATCTATTTTCTCAAAGACATTTCAACAAGTGGTACAATGTCGACTGGCTCACCAACCCGCTCGTAACTCGTGTCATGCGTCCATAACCACATGTTAAGGCCCGTATTTGGTTTCCTTCTTCTAACACTGCTCAATGGACATGAGATTTGTAAGTAAGGATAATGACTTGTAACAGAAATGGGATTGCAATAATAACCAGCTTAACAAGTAATAGTTTAAGAAGACACTATGTCGCACATTCGTTTTAGCATTTATGCAATGTCCTGAAGAGGAATCACATTCAGCTTGTCCCCTGGTGAGAAGGTATCGGAAGATAAGAATTTCTACATAGAAAGAACGAAACCTAATATACTAAATGCAGACATAATTACAACCATGCTTAATCATGTATGATATCATAAAAGCAATGAATATGGTGACATGAAAGAGAAAGAAACCATGGCACCTCACTCAAAAAGAAACGAGATGAACTGTTACAATCCAAGCAAAGAGGTTAGAATTCTTCATCATCGTGCAAAACCTAACAAACGAAGATAAGGTCCAATGTAAACGCTCAAAAGCCAAATATTGATCGCCATGGCCTCTCAATAGCTCTAATGCTTCGTTTTAGGAGGAATCATTCAATTTCAGTTTCAACTATAAGAAATCCAGCTTCAACTTGTATGGGAATAAGCGCAAGTCATTGCAGACTTTGTGAGTCATTCCTTAGTATTCTTGTGGTTTCCCTTCCCACTGACAATAAACATCTGATGGTTGGTGAAATTAATGAACTATATTGGCTTCACATTTATTCAGAACATATGCACAAAAAGCACTGAACACTAATGTTCCAAGAATAATAGCTTGAGGTTCCAATCACACATCCAGCTTGCTGCAAAGGGATGCCCTGAAAAAGAGTGCTATATTACGAATGCATTATGTATTTTAAGACAACCAGTCAGAAGGACCAAGTAGCTGTTAGTACGAACTTACCAACAGAATTCTTGCTCCAGAGAACCTGACGGTCTATAGCAGTGAGGTTCTCATCATCAAGTCGCTTCCATGTCTTGATGGACTTAACAGCTCCCCAGAGTCCACTTTCTGTCTTTTCCAAAGAAGCTACCACCACCCTTGCCCTCCTGGACCATCCAGCCTTCCCATAGGCATGGTATCCAAAGCCCCCAGCATAGCAAAGCTGTATATCAGTTAGCTCACCACAGAAGTCATTCAAATGATCATGCCCTGTGAAAACCGCCTTCACATCCCCTGCCTCTACCATGGTTGTGAAGAAGCCTGAGTTCACAGAAGCTGAACTAATACCTTCTTGTTTCACCCCCGTGAAATTTGATGAATCAAAATTTGCAAATTCAGGCAATGGGACGTGAAAGTATACGAGTCCAGGCGCAGTTCCTTTCTGAGGATTTGGCTTGCTACTATATTCCCTCTGAAATCAAGAAAGTATTATGTCAGTTAACAAATTATAGTGAAGAAGTAAACCATGAATCTATCAGCTCAATAGGAGATCATAACCCCTAAATTATAGTTTGAATCAGAACTCAGCAGGATAACTACTTAACAATAGTCCTAATGATGTTAATGGTCGGTAGTTAGTACCTGGAGTCTTTGAGAAGTGCGTTGGAACCAAAACTGCTGAGATGGTTTGATCCAACCATAACCAGGAATTGATGGAACTGTTGAGTAATCTCCATTATCAAGGAAGTAAAGATTGAGGACTGACTTATTCTCAAAACGGGTATCCTCAACCCCACCAATCTCCAGGTTATAATTCCCAAAACCATCAATAACGTGAGCCTCGGCAGGATTTAGTTGAGAAAGAGTATTCTCAAGCCCTACAATATGTTTCATCACTCCTTCCCTTGACAAGGTCCCTTCTTGGTCATGGTTCCCCAAAACAGCAGCCCATGGGATTTTTTATGCTATTGCGGCAGAAAATCCAGCATCCAGTGATTTCGCCGAGTCAGTCGCATCAAAGCCGAAGATGTTGTCCCCTGTCACACAAACATTAAAAAAAGAAACTTGTGTCAAAATTCAGATTTTCCCTCTTCATTTCTTTGTTTCTTAAGTAAAATTCATTCAGAATTTCGAAAAGAAGAAGAAAAAAAGAGTACCTGTGAAAACAATGAAGTCAGGCTTCTCGGCTTGAATCATACGGTTCACGAAGGCGGTGGTATTGAGGTCAGAGCAAGTGGCCATCTGACTGGGGAACACGTTCAGGCACGCCGTGGTCTTGCCGTCTGCGAAGTGCATATCGGCGACTTGAAGTATCTTAAACTCACCATCCTTCCGGAAACGCAACGTTTGTTGTTGTTTGAGTGCCAAAGCGTCATGGAAAAAAATAGCAACAAACAAGTGCGAGGAAGATCGTAAGTGGGTATAAGCCGGGCATGTTCTGCTTCGCAGCCATTTTTAGCATTTCTCATCCATCAATGATACTTCTAAAATTTTTTTTATATAAAGAAAGAGATAAACAAGACAAATTACATGTTACGGAGGACTGACCCCGATTCATCTTCTGCTAAGAGAGGGAGGCACCCCCTCAGAGGGTGATCAAAAATAGTGATCCCAAGGAAAAATTGGCTTGCAAATTTTGCAAGTCAGTCCGCGCTCTTATTACGCTCACGATAAATATATCTGATAAGACAACCTGGATTCATTGGAAAAAGAATTTGAAGGTCCAATATAAATGGGTTGGAAAATGTAGCCCTCGATTGTGGGGAAGAGAGCAGATCCGTCACTGTGCGCGAATCCACCTCCAACACGAGATGGCGAGAGCTCAAGACCCAAGCGGTGAAGACCAAAAACCCCCAAAATTTCGTGACTCAACAGGAGCACCTTCCAATGTTCCGACGGCCGCCCGCCAAGTGCCAATGCCGCCTCATGAAGAACCCACCAATAGCAGAGTTGGTGTAACTGTGAAAGCACCATCTCAGATTGAGCTTTACCTACCGGTGATGGGGGTGCCACCTAGATGTAGATTTTGGCAAGGTGGGAAGTCATTCGTCCGTGTCGCCAAATTGTCTGCTAAGTGTACGTGATGTACATAATCCAAGATGCCCTACACCGGAGAGTTCGGCCAAGAAAAAGAGTCGTCGAAGATGGCCCGATTACGTCAAGACCAGAGGAACCAAAGATGCTACGCCAAAGATGGTAGCCCACTCAAAACTCCGCCGCCCCGCCTGAGAGGAGATTCTCAGTGAGCCAGCCTCAGGGTCGAGGAAAAGAAATCGGGGGAAATAAACTCAGGAGGAAAGTGCATCCAGAGGGATCGGGCATGAGGGCAATCCCGAACGACATGGAGGGAGGATTCCTCGAGGTGGCAGTAGGAGCAAGTAGGATCCGTTGCGAAGCCTCGTTGAACTCGTCGTTGATTGGTGAGGAGTCGATCATGCAAAAGGAACCATAGGAATGCGCGGATCCGCTGAGGGTCGTGCCACTTCCAGATAGAGGTCCATGTAGTGATATTCAAAAGGGGGTCGTGTTGCAAGATCATGGAATAAGCAGAAGAGGTTGTAAAGTGATCGTCTGCTGAACGTCCCCAGATGAGTTTGTCCGGCCCAAGGGCTGTCAATGGAAGAAGGATACCTGCAATAGACAAACAGAGCGTCGGAGGAAGTAAATGTTGAAAAAGGGCCCAATTCTAGTTACCGGTAGCGTCCGTGAAGGCGTGCACCCGTTGCTCAACAGTGTCAGGGGGTAACTGGGCTATAGCGTGAGCAGCGAGGGGGGCCCAGTTGCCAACCAATGGGTCAAGCCAAAATCTTGTGCGGGCACCATTCCCGATCATCCATTGCATGCCTTGCATCACATGAGGCCAAGTCGCCTTGATACTCCACCAGATCATCGAACCACCTAAAACATCAAAAGAACCGGGGAGATTAGTGGCATCAAAGTGATATTTAGCAGATAAAACTTTAGCCCAGAGAGTGTCAGGTTGGGATATCAGGGTCCAGCCAAGTTTTGTGAGGAGAGCATCATTGGTGTCCCTGATTCGGCGAATACCGAGCCCCCCCATAGCCGTGGGGAGGCAAACCGTGTCCCGATTAAGCAGGCTAATCCGCTTGGTATCCGTCGTCGTGTCCCACAGAAATTGACGTATGATTTTCTCCAATCCGTCACACAATTGGCGCGGAAAACGAACCGTCTGCATAGTGTAGGTGGGGAGTGCAGCGAGGACAGACTGGATAAGAGTGAGACGGCCAACGAGTGAGAGCATGTTGGCAGACCACCCTAAGAGACGTTGTTGTGCCTTGTCCAGGATATGTTGGTATGTTTTCCTAGTAACCCGCTCGTGCAGAAGAGGCACTCCGAGGTATCGACCTAAGTCGGTGGTCATAGGGAAGCCGAGGGCCTCGCTAAGTGAACGGCCCAGGGTCGTTGGGATATTCCACGAAAAGAAACAACGAGACTTAGCGTGACTGATTCATTTTATAAAAGGGTCATCTAAGGTAGAAATGTAGCCAACCAAGGTCAAATAAATGTCCGAATCAACTGTCAAATACGGCGCCTACCAAAGTTGACAAGAAAAAGAAAAAGAATAGCTTGCACAGGCAGGAGATGAAGAGAACAATGACAGCAGAAAAAAAAAAAGTGAGACGTGTCCGGTCTTCCGTCGGGGTCTGATCCAGGACAGCCGTGGGAGTGACGAGGGGGATTCACACACAATTTCACTAAGCCTTTGTTTGGATCCTTAGTTGTAAAGGGGAAAGGAAAAGAAATATTGAGAGAAAATGAGGAGAAAAGAATGGAAGAGAAATGTGATTTCCTTTCTCTTGTTTGTTTCCCTAATTTACCAAAAGAGGGAATTGAATGAAAGAAAAAAATTTAAGACCTTTATGCCCTTGATTATTATTTTGTTATGGAAGTAAATTGTGGTTGAGAATGTCATTTCCCTTCCTTATCTTCCATTTCCCCTCCTTTACCACCAATTTGGTGGGAAATGTATTTGGACCAAATTTCTCCTCCATTCTCTCCCTTTCCCTTGTCTTATTTTTGTCCAAACAATAGAAATCAAGAGAAATGCAATTCTCGTCCTTTCTTTTCCCTTGCTTTCCTTCAATCCAAACAAAAGCTAAAAGTTCGCCATTAATTGCGGAGTTATGGGGGGCTCACTTTGACCTGGGAGCTGGGTTATCGTCGAGTTGTCCTCGAAGTCGATTCGCTGGAGGTTATTAACCTTCTATCTGCCCTTATTGACTTACTGACTGAGGTTTCTGTTTTGGTGACAGGTATCCACCAGCTATTGCAGCGGGAGTGGACGGTCTAGTGAAAGCAAGTGTTCAGAGAAGGCAACTAATACACAGACAACCTCGCCCGATTTGCAGGGGTGTGCAGCCCAGGACTTTCTTTACTTCACGAGCCCCCTTTCGATGTTCAGGAGATCTTCCAACGCGATGCGCTAGGCACTATGTTCCCTGGAGCGTTGCATTAGTTTTGTTGTCTTCCCTTGTTAAAAAAAAAAAAAGTGAGACGTGCGAGGTGAGTGAGAAAAGAAAAGAAAAGAAAAAAGAAAGAGAGGAAAAATACCATATGTATTTTTTTAGTTTAATTTTTTAGTAGCAACGATCTTTTATTTTTATTCGTAATTTTAATCTTAATTTAAAAATTTTTACGTAAAATTTGTATATTCATTATTAATTTTTTTAATTCAACCAAGCTTAAATTAGATGTTGTCGTAGTCTCATCTCCGTGGCTTAACAGTATGATTCAAGGTTTTGAATTACATTCAAAACGATAATCGAGATCGGACATAAAAAATCTGGGGATGAATTTTTGGTTGATGTAAGGCCAATTACGATGATATCGTCTCAAGATGTAAATAAAGATTCAAAATAAAATACCAATAAGACAGGAAATTTTAAAAATTTGGGGGACTTTTTTGCAAAATTTTAAAAAAATTTCCTCCCTCCCCTGCCAGTATTCAAAATACCGATCAAATACCAGCCGGTATCGAAAATTTTTAAAAATTAGGGGGCTTTTTTGCAAAATTTTTAAAAATTTTCAAAATTTCCCTCCCTCCCTCCTTCCTCTCCTTTTTTTAAAGTTTTAAAATAATAATAAATATTTTATTACTAATGATAATTATAAATTAAATAAACTTTAAAATAAATTATTTTTATTTTATTACAAATAAATTATTTTTATTTTTATTACAAATAAATTATTTTTATTTTTATTACTAATAAATTATTTTATTTAAATTTATTTTAACATTTTATATAATATTTATTAATAAATACTAATAAATTAGTTTATAAATAATAATTTTAAAATTATTACTTATAAACTAATATTTATTTTATATATTTTCAATTATTAAATCAAAATTTATATTTTTAATATTTTAATATTTTAAATACTTTGTATTATTCTTAATTTTATAATTGTATGATGATAATTGTTTTATTTATATTAATTGTGGTTATTATTTATATATAAAATATTTAAAATTATTGTTATTTCATATTAATTGTCATTATTATTTATTATTAAGATTTTTGAAAGAATGATTTATGTAAATAGTAAACTAGTAAAGTATACAAGACAATCAGATAATATACCAATATGGACTATTTTGCAATTCTTAAAATTTTAAGGACTATTTCATAAATTTAAAAATTTCTAAAAGCGGTATCCAAGACCAACCGATGTCGATGCAGCCATTCCGAGTTTAATCTGGTACCGAACCCGATACGGTATTCATAACATTGGTATGATTACAATCATTGTTGTAGAGAATATTTCTTAATCCGGTCTTATTCCTATAACCCGAGAGATTGCGGTAGGTTTCCCAATAAATGCGTCAAAGCAATATTTAAGATTTAGGTGTAACCAACTACTAACTAAAACATCAATGCTTCCGTACAAGTTACAACGTTACTTTGCTCACGAGTATGTCTCTGGACAACTAACCTCCTAAGTTCATTAAATGTTACTCACCTCAACTAATCATTAAATTATATAAAAATCTTATGACTAATACTTTAATTAGATCTGTTATAATAATCAATCTTCGCAAAATAATCTATTTTTTATAAATTAAAATAACTAAATTAGATTTTATTTAACAAATCTAAGTAAAATATTGGTAATAAGAAATTAGGAGGGACATATAAGTAGAAAGAACCCATAAATTTAATGTCTTAAGATTTTAGGTTAGAGTGTGGTGTCAAAACTCATAAATATATTCCCTCATTAAGACCATGATAAAGATCTCTCAAATAAGTGAACTCTCTAGCTCCAATAAGTGATATCAAAATTGATAGTTTGGTAAGGAACAAGTATGGAGACAGTAGTCGGATCTCGTGATTGCCTTCCCACGTAAAAAAGCAAGGAGACTTCTAGTGAGCCTAAATCAGTGGAGTAGAAGGATTTTTGGTGACGTGATATACTCGACTTCATTCAAGGGAGAGTCTATGTCTAATGTGAAAATTCACACTTGAGAAGGAGATGGTTGAAATTTTAAGTGTGAGTGAAAATATCACATTAAAAAGAGATAAAATTAGAAAGGATATATAATTAGAAAGGATTTATAAATTTAATATCTTAAGATTTTAGGTTAAAGTGAAGTGTTAAAGTCTACGAATATGTTTCCTTATTAAACTCGTAATGAAGATTTCTTAAATAAGTGAACCCTTTAGCTCCAACAATTTTTGCCGAAGTGATTAATAAATAAATATTCACGTGGTATTTGGTCGCATAAACCAAAAAAAAAATGTAACCTAATTTATACTAAATTTAAGAAGTCAGTAACCAAACTTTTGAACTCATTCAACTAAATTTCACTCGATCCAAATATAAACAACTCTCTCTTCATTTATTTCACAGAATTTATCTTTTGATTGACTTAGATGATAGGGGTTTTCACACACCTTCATTTAAAGTCTCATTAATTCAAGCTTTTTTATTAAATACTTTATCTACTTTCTTGACATTTAAGTCTAAATACGTTAAATACCTTTTCACACTTTCACAATTCCAAACACATTTCCACCCCTATCACGACTCCAAGGACGCCTTGTACTATCTCACCCTCCCTGATGATATTTTATTCTTTCATCCTCTGGCTCATCTCATACATGATATGCGCTCCTATCTGGAAAGGGCTCCTCAATACAACATTATGCATGTGTTTCGCGAAGGTAATCAATGTGTGAATTTTTTAGCTTGTCTGGGCTTAGGATGCCCACATTCGAAAAGCATATGGAGTACACCCCCACCTGATCTTCATCACTATCTGCGCGCTAATGCACAGGGTATAGCGTTTACTCGTTAATATTTAAGTTTGTTCGTCTGCTGTAACAAAAAAAAAAAGATCTTACCAACTGTCGCAGCACCCGTTGGTGCTCTTTAATGTCTTTTCCCCACCTGACCTAATGTCCAATCTTTTATATACAAAGTCTCTCATTCAATGGTTCAGTATATCGCACTGCTTCCGCAGATCGGATCGGCGATACTGATTCGGGTTTGAATTACGGCCAAGATTCGGTCGATTTCGGTACCGGTATCAAAGACCTCAATACCGGTACATTTCGGGACCAATCCGTAAAATTAAAATGTTTGAGGGACTAAATTGAAAATAAAAGAAATTTAACCAAATTTTATCTACCCCGACCCCGAGCCCTCGACGTTTCCAAATCTAGATCTGGTTTCTCTCCTTTGGTTTCTCCTTCCTCTCCTCACGTCGCCGCTGCCGTCCTTCTTCCTCGAATCCCGTCTCGCCGTCGTGTCCTCGCCGTCACCTCCCCTCAGGTCAGCCAGCTCCTCCTCGTCGGCGCTTCTGGATTCTTCTTTGGTCTCCTCTCTCCCACGCCGCACGCCTCCTCTCTTCTCCGGTGTCTCTCTCGGTGTCTCCTCAGGTCAGCCAGCTCCGCCTCGCCGTCGCCGTCTCCTCCTCGCTGAATCCTCCTCACCGTCTCCTCCTCGCTGTCGCCGTCTCCTGCTCGTCGTCGCCATCAACCTCACCGAAGACCCGATTGTTTTGGCTTTTGGGTGTATGTTTTTTATTTTGTTTTTCATGTTTCATGGAGTTTTGAAGTTGATTGTGCCTGTGATTGTGTTGTTGATTTGTTGTTGGATGATGGAAAATCGTAGAGGTTGTTTCGGCTGGAATGAGGAAAAAAAATTGAATTTGTCCGAATGTGTTGGGCCCCAAAATTTTTTTATTTTATTTGAATTATTTATTTATGGATTTATTCGTTAATTATTTATTTTGTCTTAATTGATTTAATTAGGTGTGTATATAGATATATTTTATGTTGGGCTTGGAAATTTGAAGTTAGAAATTAAGTGTAGAGTTAGAACTTAAAAGTTAGAAGAATGGGCTTTGAGTTTAAGTGGTTAGTGGAGTGGGCTTGTAGTTATAAGAGAGGAGAGCCCAGAGGAAGGGAGGAGAGCTTTAGGAGAGCTCAAAACTATGTAGTTTTGATGGGAGGCTTTAAGTTAAAGCTAATGACTTAAGTGAATTGGAGAGGAGTAGAAGTGTCGAGAACCCAAAGGAGAATAGAAGAAAAACGTGAGCAACCAAAGGAAAGGAGACTTTCGGCCAAGGAGAGGAAGGAGAGCCGTAGGAGGCTTGAGGGAAAGGAGAAAGAAGAAGAAAAAGTGAAGAAAAATCAAGTTGTAAGGTAAGCTACCATCTCCCCTTAGTAGGGTTTCGAAAATGGGATGAAATGGAGCTTAGGGTTTGTGTAAAGTTTGAAGGGAGAGGTGAGATCTATGGGTTTTTGTGTTTCCCTAAGCTAGGGTTTGGTTGTTTTAGCTTAAATGGGCTATGGGTAGGTTAGGTTTAAGACTTCGTTATCGATTTATCGATTCTTGAATGCTTCGACTTTTCCAATGAGTCTCGGAATGTGTTTTATCAAGGAACCAAGGAAACCTCACCAAGAGAGAGAGGAAGAGCGATCGTGAATCCGGATTCGACGATAGGTGGGTAACCTCTTTATAGTTATTGTGTAATGGGCAAAGCCCTATGTGCTATCTTTGTTATACTACGTGCATATTGAAAATGAAATTTTGTGTTTTGAGAGGAAAGAATGGAACTTTGATGATTTGAAAGAGTGAGATAAGCATAAAATGTGAATCTTGTGTTTTGATATGTGAGCATATTGATTGTGTTTGGGCGAGAGAGAAACCCTTTGTGAAGTCACGTGCACGTTGACCCCTATAGCCTTCTCCGGTTGCAGCTCTTGAAAGGGCTTACGAGATCCAAAACGGACTCGATGTGTTCACGGTAAACTTCGGTTTCCGGTGTGTGTATAGAACTCTCTAGCCAATTGTGTGCATTTCATCAGTTATAAGTGTTTATGATGCATAATATGGGTTTTAATTGCAAGTTGATTCTATGTTATGCCTTATGTGATGAGTTGAGTAAATTGTGAGTTATGTGATAAAGTTGAGTTTCAACCTATTATGTAAATTGCTAATGCTTTGGATTATAAATTGTGTGCGTGTGGCTCATTATGTGATGACTATAAATTTGTTAGCCACTGAGCCGTGTTAGCTCACCCCATTCTCCCTCCTCATGTGCAAATCAAAGTTGAACTCTAACCTTGCAAAAGCTTGGGCATCGCCCAAGAAATTTAGGAACTTTTGTATTAAGTTAGTAACTAGCTTTTGGGAATAGCTTTGTAAGCATATTGATCATTGAGCATCTCATCTTTGGTATTTTGTACTTGATTTTGATGAATATGCCAATATGTAACCAAAGCTATGCATGAATCTTGTTATGATTTTGAAATGAGAATGAGAGCTCTAGTACTCTCTTTACGTGAATTGGGTGATTTGTATCTTGTGTATGGCCTTGGAAAGGCATGTGTATGATTTTGAGTATTATTGTTATATGAGTTTTGTTGGGTTTTGGCCATGGGAAAGGTCGCTGGTATGTTGTTATAGTCTATGTGTTGTTGAAGAGTATAGTGCTGCAGAATCTGGGCTAAAGTGTTCATGTGGGAAATTTTGAGTTTGTTGTGTTTGCTGAAATTTCTGGGTTGGTATAGGTAGAATGGGAGTACTGAGACTTGTTGAGAGTGTTAGCCGGGCAGTAGAGCTCTCCTAGGAGGTTTTATGAGCTATTTAAGAGGTATTAAATTGGTAGGTATGAGTCGTTGGATTTAAATGTAGGTGCTGTCCCAGTGATGATTGTCGCAGAGCTTTGAGTCTACTTTTGACCCTCATAGAGTTGGAATATAGGTCGGTGGTCTTCATGAAAGTTGTATATAATTCTTTTACCTTTCCATAGACACTAAGTTTGTTAAATTTGGAATTCTGGGTCAAAAGTTATGGAGGTCGCAAGTTCTGGAGCTGTTTGTGGAGAGCTAGTCGATCGGTCTTTGAGTAAAATTCGGATTTCCTTAATGGCCGAGTTTGTCCTTAATTCCTTCTTGAAAAATGTAGATTTTTCTTCTAGCTTTCCAACGCTTCCGACCGTGTCTGATTTGGAGCTCGGAGTCAAAAGTTATTGAGGTTAGAAGTCTGATAGGTCGGATCGCCGAGCAGGTCGCTCGGCTCGGCACGCGAGCGCCCAAGGCGCTCGGCAGGCCGAGCGACCATCGCTCGCCCGCGCGGGCGAGCGACGAGCTGGTCGCTCGCCCCTCGGCCATGCCGAGCTAGCTCGTCGTTTGGGGGTCGGTTTTGGCCGACCGACCCCTCTCCCTTCTTTTGGCCATAACTTTTTGCATAGACCTCCGATTGAGCTGATTTTCGAATCGATGGTTTTCTAAGAACTTTTTCTATCTTTCTACACTTACATTTTCATTTTTTTATTTTAAATTGAAAAAGGTGATTTGAAACAAAGTGTGAAGGTCGGCTGATTCTTTCTGAATATACTTCACAAATTTTTAAATATCTGGAGCTGTAGGGCTCGGATCGAGGCGATTCTTATTTTAAATGAAACGAGAGACATAAATCTACACTTTTTATGAAGGAGCCGATCAGTAGTTCAGCCTCTAAAATTTTCAAATTTTAACATGAAGTCAGTAGAGGGGCTGTTTTCACTGTTTTCTTTAAGATAGCATTTTTTGCCATAACTTTTTCATTTCTAATCCGAATTGAACGATTTCGGTGGCATTAGAATCGTATGATCAAGGGGAACATTTTATTAAAAAGCCAATCCCAAATTTTCTATTAAAAGTTTCTCTAATTGTGGTCGGTTTGTGTTTAGTTTTAGGTCTTCCATGCTTATATGGGTCCGAATGTTGGGCCTCGGGGACGGGGTCCAACATTGTTTGGTATCAGAGCTTAGGCTTACTCCTATGCTTCAAATGTATAGTAGGGAACATTATTTTGTATGTGATTAAATGTTTACCTTATGAATTGATTGTTTGCATTACGTGACATGCATATCATGCATACATATAGTAACTCAAGCTTAAAAAGCAATTGTAGCTAATCACTAGTATTTTCATTGAAGGAGTAAGATGCCACCTCGTAGAAGGACACGAGGAGTCCTGCAAGGTTCAATTACCTGACTCTCCACCAAGAGCGAGAGTACCGATGAGTCGATAGCCGGGAGTGGCCGAGGCTTCTCGAGGCGGGGTAGTGAGCCCTCCGATCTCGAGACGCAGCATCGCTTAGTCACGGAGCAAGTGCTGCTCTTGATCCGAGATTATTCGAGCATTTACCCAAGCATTCGCTCAGGCTATGGGTCAAATGCCATGAGCTCTAGTTTACTTGTTAAGAGGGGAAGACAGTTTGATAAGCCGAGGAAATGCAGGCGGTGGATTTCCACGGGACCACGGGTCCCGAGGAAGCTGAGACCTGGTTGAGGAAGACCGAGAGAGTCTTTGGATCGATGGAGTGCGAGGATGATGAGAGGTAGTCTATCTTGCCATCTGCTTGTGGTGATGCTTTGCCTTTGGTGGGAGACCGTGCGAGTCGAGCGAGACCGGTCCGGTGACATGGGAGACTTCTGTTGTCTTCGGAAGAAGTATTTATCTGAAGTGTACATTCAGTGAAGCGAGAGAGTTCTGAGCCTCACCCATGGGAGATGGTATTCTTGAGTATGCGCCGGTTTACTCGATTATCGAGGTATCTGCAGATATGATGTTTAGTGAAGCCGCCAAGTGCCGCCGATTTGAGTGGTGCACCTAACTATCGAGAAAAGGTAGTGGTGCAGAACTTCGTGATTTCAATGACTAGTTGAAGCGGCTCGAGGGTTGAGAACATTGAAAATATCAAGAGTGCAATCGGCGAGGAAGAGAAAAGGAGAGAGCGATTCGGGAGGGAGGTGGTACTTAATCCCGAGAGAAGTGCTGAACCTTTCTGCTGATCTGAGGAGAGGAGCACCGGTGGGAGTTGGCCTAGATCTGCAAGGACTCCTCTGCTTCTCACCAAGCTTCTACGGGGCGGTAGTAGAAGAGTAGATGGGAGAGGCCACCTCTTCCCAAGTGTGACCATGTGAGCTTCCCAGAGGAGAATGTCATAGAAAGACTGGAGCATGTTTCAATTGTGGGCGTAAAGGACACTTAGTTAAGTTTGTCCTCGGTAGGATAGGAGAGAGGATCTCAGAGGCAAGCTTCAGGAGGACAGAGGCAGTGGTGCAAAAGTGTGGACAAGTGGGTAACTCTGGAGGTCTGAGAGAGCTTATCCTCCAGATAGATCCAGAGGGCAAGCATCGGCAGAGTGTTTGCAATGACACGAGAGGAGGCCGAGACCGCCCAGACGTTATAGCGGGTATGGTTAAATTGTTTGATGATTATGTGCTTGCTTTGATTGATTCGAGTTCTACCCATTCCTTTGTGTCTTCGGGTAGAACTATATCCAGGAGGAGTTTGAGTCCATTGGATACTCCGTTGATGGTGAGTACTCCAATCGGCCATTATATTGTCATCAGTCAAGTGCATAGAGATTGTGAGATAGAGATTAGTGGAGGAAAACTTGTGGTGGATCTGATGCCTTTGAAGATGGGAGGATTGGATGTGATCTTAGGTATGGACACATTAGAGAGGTATCATGTTACTTTAGATTGTAAATGTAAGGCGGTGGAGTTCGAGCTAGAGGATAGCGAGGAAAGTGATACTCATGGGAGATAGAAAAGTCAGTTCACCTCGGGTTATCTCAATATGATGGCGAGAGAATGATGAGCAAGGGTGTGAGGCCTTTTGGCTTATGTGCTAGATATGGAGGCAGATAGAGGGAGGTTGGAAGACATTCCGATGGTCGTGGAATTCGGATGTCTTTCCCGAGGAATTGCGGGACTACCTCCTCTAGTGGAAATTAAGTTTCCCATCGAGCTTCATTCAGCATCATACGATCTCAATTCCACCTTATCGGATGGCTCGTGAATGAAGGAGCTTAAGGAGCGATTGGAGGACCTTTTAGAAGGGTTATGTTAGACCGAGTTCTTCGCCTTGGGAGCTCCAGTTCTTTTGTGAAGAAGAAAGATGGGTCGTTGTGGATGTGTGTGGATTATAGGAAGCTGAACCATGTCACCATTAAGAGCCGATATCCGCTCCCGCGCATTGATGACTTGTTTGATCAGTTGCAAGGGGCGAGAGTCTTTTCTAAGATAGATTTGAGATCGGGTTATCATCGGTTGAGGATTAAGGAGACCGATGTGTCAAAGGCGCTTTTAGGGAGGTATGGCCACTTTGAGTTTTTGGTTATGCCTTTCGGATTAACTAATGCTCCTGCGGTCTTTATGGATTTGATGAATAGAGTCTTCAAGTCTTTCTAGATCAATTTATCATTGTCTTTATTGATGATATATTGGTCTATTCTAAGAGTGATGAGGAGCACGAGGATCATTTGAGAGTTGCTTTAGAGACATTGAGGAATAATGAGTCAGATATGCCAAATTCGATAAATGCGAATTTTGGCTAAGTGGAAGTGGTATTTTTGGGGTATGTGATCTCCGAGCGGGAGTGCATGTAGATCCATGAAGATAGAAGTTGTGGTTAAATGGGAAGCACCTAAGAATGTAGCCGAGGTGAGGAGTTTCTTGGGATTATTTGGATACTACAGTGAGGTTTGTGGAGGGCTTTTCTTTGATAATGCTCCACTTTCCAAATTAACAAGAAAGAATCGAAGTTTGAGTGGGTGAGGAGTGCCGAGTAGTTTCGAGGAGTTGAAGCTTGCCACAACCGCACCGATTCGACATTGCCTTGGGTGATGATGGGTACATCAGGTGCAGTGATGCCTCCAGGAAGGGTTTAGGGTGTGTATTGATGCAAGGAGAGAAAGTGATTGCTTATGCCTTTAGGCGATTGAAGCCTTATGAGATGAACTATCCGATTCATGACTTGGGTTGGCGCTATAATCTTTGCATTGAAGATTTGGAGACATTATCGTATGGAGTTACCACTAGGATATTTACGATCATAAGAGCCTTAAATACTTGTTGACCCTGAAAGAGTGAATTTGAGGCGGAGGCGATGGTTAGAGTTACTAAAAGATTATGACTTGATGATAGATTACCATCCGGGAAAGCTAATGTGGTAGCGGATGCTCCGAGTAGGAAGTCCACTATGGCTCACATGGAGTGTGTATCTTCCCTCGTGAAGGATTTAGCGGACTTGATGTGATCTTTGAGGCAAGATGGGCTGAGTGTATTTTGGCAAGTTTCAGGTGAGGCCGGTCTTTGAGAAGATCAAGGAATTGCAGGATCGGGATGAGTACTTGAGTAAGCTTAGGAAGAGATAAAGAATGGCAAGCCTTCTAATGTAGAGGTAAAGGAAGATGGATTGATGGTTGTGGGTAGTAGATGTGTGTCCGGGCAAGTTAGAGTTGAGAGATGAGATTCTTGATGAGGCGATAATGCTCCTTATGCAATGCATCCGGGAGTTCTAAGATGTATCGAATTTGAAAGAGCATTTACGGTGGAAAGGAATGAGGAAAGATGTAGCAGAGTATGCTAAAAGATGTTTGGTGTGCCGCCAGTTAAAGTGAACACCAAGCACCTTCGTAAGCTTAATCCTTGCCTATTCCGGGTGGAAATGGGAAAAGATAACTATGGATTTTCCGATGGGATTAGAGATCTAGCGAAGCATGATGCAATATGGGTGATTGTGGATAGGTTGACTAAGTCACTCACTTCTTGCCAATTAGTCAGATGATTCCTTGAATGTGTTGGCTAAGAAGTATGTGGATGAGGTGATTAGGCTTCATGGGATTAGAGTTCGATAGTTTCGATAGAGATCCTGGTTTACCTCAGTGTTTTGGGAGAGTTTGCAGGAGGCCTTGGGGACTAGATTGCATTTCAAGACGGCTTTCCATCCGCAGACCGATGGACGATCGGAGAGGACCATTCGGACTTTGGAGGCAATGTTGAGGGCTTGTGCTTTGGATTTCAAAGGTTAGTGGGATGATCACTTACCTTTGATTGAGTTTGCTTATAATAATTCCTATCATTCGAATTCAGATGGCACCTTATGAGGCTTTGTATGGTAGGAGATGTAGAACTCCTATATGTTGGGACGAGGAAGGTGAAAGAAACTCAGTGGGCCTGAGTTGGTGTAGGTCACAGTTGATAAAATTAAGTTGGTGAAACAGAGGCTTAAGGCACTCAAGATAGGATGAAGAGCTATTCGGATGCTCATAGGAAAGAGATGGAGTTTGATGTGGGTGAGAAGGTGTTTCTTGAGCTTCTCCATGGAAGGGTGTGATGAGGTTTGGTAAGAAGGGCAAGCTTAGCCCGAGGTATATAGGCCCATATGAGATCATTGAGAGGATTGGGCCTTTGGCTTATAAGTTAGATTTGCCATCGGAGTTGTCTAAGATTCACAATGTGTTCCATGTGTCGATGTTGAGGAGAGTGCAGATCGGATCCTTAGCATATAGTTCAACCTTCGTGAGGTTCGGTTGAGAGAGGATTTGACTTATGAGGAGTAACCAGTGGAGATCTTGGATTCAAAGGAAAAAGTGTTAAGGAATAAGATCGTGAAGCTGGTTAAGGTCTTGTGGACGAACCATTCGACCGAAGAGGCAACTTGGGAACCTTTGGAAGCCATGAGGGAGAAGTATCCCTACCTCTTCATGGATTCAGGTAAGGATTTCGAGGACGAAATTCTTTTAGGAGGGGAGAATTGTTGGGCCCCGAAAATTTTTTATTTTATTTGAATTATTTATTTATGGATTTATTCGTTAATTATTTATTTTGTCTTAATTGATTTAATTAGGTGTGTATATAGATATATTTTATGTTGGGCTTGGAAATTTGAAGTTAGAAATTAAGTGTAGAGTTAGAACTTAAAAGTTAGAAGAATGGGCTTTGAGTTTAAGTGGTTAGTGTAGTGGGCTTGTAGTTATAAGAGAGGAGAGCCCAAAGGAAGGAGGAGAGCTTTAGAGAGCTCAAAACTATGTAGTTTTGATGGGAGGCTTTAAGTTAAAGCTAATGACTTAAGTGAATTGGAGAGGAGTAGAGAAGTGTCGTAGAACCCAAAGGAGAATAGAAGAAAAACGTGAGCAACCAAAGGAAAGGAGACTTTCGGCCAAGGAGAGGAAGGAGAGCCGTAGGAGGCTTGAGGGAAAGGAGAAAGAAGAAGAAAAAAGTGAAGAAAAATCAAGTTGTAAGGTAAGCTACCATCTCCCCTTAGTAGGGTTTCGAAAATGGGATGAAATGGAGCTTAGGGTTTGTGTAAAGTTTGAAGGGAGAGGTGAGATCTATGGGTTTTTGTGTTTCCCCAAGCTAGGGTTTGGTTGTTTTAGCTTAAATGGGCTATGGGTAGGTTAGGTTTAAGACTTCGTTATCGATTCTTGAATGCTTCGACTTTTCCAATGAGTCTCGGAATGTGTTTTATTGAAGGGAACCAAGGAAACCTCACTCAAGAGAGAGAGGAAGAGCAGTCGTGAATCCGGATTTCCGACGATAGGTGGGTAACCTCTTTATAGTTATTGTGTAATGGGCAAAGCCCTATGTGTGCTATCTTTGTTATACTATGTGCATATTGAAAATGAAATTTTGTGTTTTGAGAGGAAAGAATGGAACTTTGATGATTTGAAAGAGTGAGATAAGCATAAAATGTGAATCTTGTGTTTTGATATGTGAGCATATTGATTGTGTTTGGGTGAGAGAGAACCCCTTTGTGAAGTCACGTGCACGTTGACCCTATAGCCTTCTCCTACTGCCGCTTGGGCTTACGAGATCCCAAAGCGGACTCGATGTGTTCTGATAAACTTGGTTTCGGTGTGTGTATGGAACTCTCGAGCCAATTGTGTGCATTTCATCAGTTATAAGTGTTTATGATGCATAATATGGGTTTTAATTGCAAGTTGATTCTATGTTATGCCTTATGTGATGAGTTGAGTAAATTGTGAGTTATGTGATAAAGTTGAGTTTCAACCTATTATGTAAATTGCTAATGCTTTGGATTATAAATTGTGTGCGTGTGGCTCATTATGTGATGGCTATAAATTTGTTAGCCACTGAGCCGTGTTAGCTCACCCCATTCTCCCTCCTTAGGTGCAAATCAAAGTTGAACTCGGAACCTTGCAAAAGCTTCGGGCATCGCTCCAAGAAATTTAGGAACTTTTGTATTAAGTTAGTAACTAGCTTTTGGGAATAGCTTTGTAAGCATATTGATCATTGAGCATCTCATCTTTGGTATTTTGTACTTGATTTTGATGAATATGCCAATATGTAACCAAAGCTATGCATGAATCTTGTTATGATTTTGAAATGAGAATGAGAGCTCTAGTACTCTCTTTATGTGAATCGGTGATTTGTGTCTTGTGTATGGCCTTGGAAAGGCATGTGTATGATTTTGAGTATTATTGTTATATGAGTTTTGTTGGTTTTGGCCATGGGAAAGGTCGCTGGTATGTTGTTATGGTCTATGTGTTGTTGAAGAGTATAGTCTTTGCAGAATCTGGGCTAAAGTGTTCATGTGGGAAATTTTGAGTTTGTTGTGTTTGCTGAAATTTCTGGGTTGGTATAGGCAGAATGGGATCTTGAGACTTGTTGAGAGTGTTAGCCAGGCAGTAGAGCTCTCTAGGAGGTTTTATGAGCTATTTAAGAGGTATTAAATTGGTAGGTATGAGTCGTTGGATTTAAATGTAGGTCTTGTCCAAGTGATGATTGTCGAGCAGAGCTTTGAGTCTACTTTTGACCCTCATAGAGTTGGAATATAGGTCAGTGATCTTCATGAAAGTTGTAGATAATTCTTTTACCTTTCCATAGACACTAAGTTTGTTAAATTTGGAATTCTGGGTCAAAAGTTATGGAGGTCGCAAGTTCTGGAGCTGTTTGTGGAGAGCTAGTCGATCGGTCTTTGAGTAAAATTCGGATTTCCTTAATGGCCGAGTTTGTCCTTAATTCCTTCTTGAAAAATATAGATTTTCTTCTAGCTTTCCAACGCTTCCGATAGTGTTCGATTTGGGCTCTGAGTCAAAAGTTATTGAGGTTAGAAGTCGATAGGTCGGATCGCCGAAAGGTGTATTTCGGCCGCACGCTGAAGCGCCTAATGCTCGGCAGGCCGAGCGACGAGCTGGTCGCCGCCCTCGGCCATGCCGAGCTAGCTCGTCGTTTGGGGGTCGGTTTTGGCCGACCGACCCTCTCCTTCTTTTGGCCATAACTTTTGCACAGACCTCCGATTGAGCTGATTTTGAATCGATGGTTTCTAAGAACTTTTCTATCTTTCTACACTTAAATTTTCATTTTTATTTTAAATTGAAAAAGGTGATTTGAAACAAAGTGTGAAGGTCGGCTGATTCTTTCTGAATATACTTCACAAATTTTTAAATATCTGGAGCTGTAGGGCTCGGATCGAGGCGATTCTTATTTTAAATGAAAGGAGAGACATAAATCTACACTTTTTATGAAGGAGCCAATCAGTAGTTCGGCCTCTAAAGTTTTCAAATTTTAACATGAAGTTGGTAGAGGGGCTGTTTTCACTGTTTTCTTTAAGATAGCATTTTTTGCCATAACTTTTTCATTTCTAATCCGAATTGAACGATTTCGGTGGCGTTAGAATCGTGTGATCAAGGGGAACATTTTATTAAAAAGCCAATCCCAAATTTTCTATTAAAAGTTTCTCTAATTGTGGTCGGTTTGTGTTTAGTTTTGGGTCTTCCATGCTTATATGGGTCCGAATGTTGGGCCTCGGGAACGGGATCCAACAGAACGTCTGAATGTTGAACAGTTGAAGGCTTGAAGGAGTTGAAGATGATTTCGGTTGTTGAAGGGAAGGTTTGATTGAAGTTGAAGTTGAAGTGTTGAACTTGAACCGATGATATTGAAATTGAAAATAAATTTTGTGACTTTTGTGATTTTGCCTTGTGTGGAAGTTGAACTTGAACCGATTGTGTTAAATTGAAATTGATTGGTGATTGATCATTATTGTTCTGATTGCAAATTAAGTTTGGAATGGTGAATTGGTGATTGTGATTTAGTATTTTAGTAGATTTATGAAATTAAAATTGAATTGTTGAATTATTGTGAATGAGATTGAATTTGACTATTTGAGTTTGTGCAATTGAAATTGAGTTTGATAATTAAAATCAATGCAACATTTAAATCAAATTGTAAAATTGACAATCAATTGATCAAATGTGAAATTAATAATTAAATGTAAAATTGTTAAATTGATAATTAAAATTGACAATCATTAATTGACACATTTTAATATTTATTAAATGGTCATTAATTTTTAATATTTGGGTATTGAATATTGATAAATAATTAGTTAAGTATAAAATTATGGAATTAGAAATTAATAATAATTTGATTGTAGTTAATAATGATAGTATTTGTTTATTTGAGTATTAGTTTTAGCTAGGTAAATAATTAATTGTTCTAAAAAGTTAAAGATGTTGAACTTTAATGGAATGACAATATATATATACGGGAATTATAAATATTTAAAATTGGTAATGTTATGAAATTGTGATTTGTGAATATGATGTATACTCGTAGATTCCAATTTATACTTATAATGTCGATTAAGAATTATAAAAGCATCATATATATTTAAGAATGAAATATAAAATGGTGTATATAATATTATGGTGTGTTAGAAATAGAATTATAAATGTTTTGTGTTAATTAGGATCGAAAATTGTTGGATATTGAATAGAATTATGATTGTTTTGTAATTGTTAGGATTGAGAATTGTTGTAAATGGAATGAATGGAAATTGAATTGTGATTGTTTTGTAATTGTTAGGATTGAGAATTGTTAGAAATGGAATGAATGGCAATTGAATTGTGATTGTTTTGTAATTGTTAGGATTGGGAATTGTTGGAAATGGAATGAATGGAAATTGAATTGTGATTATTTTGTAATTGTTAGGATTGGAAATTGTTGAGAATTGGATTGAATTAGATTGGATTGGATTGAATTGGATCGGATTGAATTGAATTGGATTGAATTGGATTGAATTGGGTTGAATTGGATTGAATTGGATTGGATTGAATTTGATTGAATTAGAATTAAATTGGAATTGGAATTGGATTGAATTGAATTGGATTGAATTGAATTGAATTGGATTGAATTGGATTGAATTAGATTGGATTGAATTGGATTGAATTAGAATTGAATTGGAATTGGAATTGGATTGAATTGAATTGGAATTGGAATTGGAATTGATTGAATTGGATTGGATTGAATTGATTGGATTGGATTGGATTGGATTGAATTGAATTGGATTGAATTGGATTGGATTGGATTGGATTGGATTGGATTGAATTGAATTGAATTGAATTGGATTGAATTGGATTGGATTGGATTGAATTGAATTAGAATTAGAATTGATTTTGAATTAAATTGGAATTGGATTTGGATTTGGATTTAATTGAATTGGAATTGGAATTGATTGAATTTGATTGGATTAGATTGAATTGGATTGGATTGGATTGGATTGAATTGAATTGGATTGAATTCAATTGGATTGAATTGAATTAAATTGAATTGAATTGAATTGGATTGGATTGGAATTGAATTGAATTGGAATGGAATAAATGGAATTGGATTGGATTGGATTGGATTGGATTGGATTGAATTGAATTAGAATTGAATTGGAATTGAAATTGGATTGAATTGAATTGGAATTGGAATTGATTGAATTGGATTGGATTGAATTCGATTGGATTGGATTGGATTGGATTGGATTGAATTGGATTGGATTGGATTGGATTGGATTGGATTGAATTGAATTGAATTGAATTGGATTGGATTGAATTGGATTGGATTGGATTGGATTGAATTAAATTAGAATTGAATTTGAATTGAATTGGAATTGGATTTGGATTTGGATTGGATTGAATTGGAATTGGAATTGATTGAATTGGATTGGATTGGATTGGATTGGATTGAATTGGATTGGATTGGATTGAATTGAATTGGATTGGATTGAATTGAATTGGACTGGATTGGATTGAATTGAATTGAATTGAATTGAATTGAATTGGATTGGATTGGAATTGAATTGAATTAGAATTAAAATTGAATTAGAATTGAATTGGAATTAGAATTAGATTGAATTGAATTGGAATTGGAATTGATTGGATTGGATTGAATTGGATTGGATTGAATTGGATTGGATTGGATTGGATTGGATTGAATTGGATTGGATTAAATTGAATTGGATTGGATTGGATTGAATTGAATTGAATTGGATTGAATTGAATTGAATTGAATTTGATTGGAATTGAATTGAATTGGAATGGAATGAATGGAATTGAATTGGAATTGAGTTGGATTGGAATTGAATGGAAATGGAATGAATATTAAGTTTGTTTAGTAATTGTTGAAATTGCAAATTGTTGGAGTATGTTTTGTGTTACTTATTATATATGTTGAATGTTTTGAATTGTTAGCTTTGTGCATATTGTCATTGTGTACTGAAATTATGTGTTATTTATTTTTGTGTACAGATAAATGAAAGGAAGTTCAAATACTCCCGATCAACCTAGTTCATGAAGATACAGTGATCCAGCTTGGGCTCATGCTGGTGTGGTTCTTGGTCAAAAGAATCATATCATTTGCTTGTTTTGTAACAAGCATTTGAAAGGTGGAGGAATCACCCGATTGAAAAGACATTTAGCTGGGGTTAAAGGAGATGTGGAAGCGTGTAAAAAAGTAAGTCATAATATGAAGTGGCAGATGAAGACATTGATTGATGAACATCAATTTGAGAAAGATAGAAGAGAAAGATTGAATATTGAAATTGGTAGTGGAAGTTCATTTCTCGATTTTCGTGGTGATTATAGAGATGTTCAAGATGGAAGTGGTAGTGATAGTGGTACTGGTATTGGTAGTGTTCCATCTCAGTCTCAGGATCCTGTACAATCTGAAGTGAGGAAGAGAAGAAGGCAACTGCCTGGTTTCTTTGCATCACGAACAACTCCTGGAGCCCAACCTTCAATTCGTAGTGCAATCTGCATAAGAGATGCGCTCACAATGTGGATATGGCATAGCTAGATGGTGGTATGATCTGAGTTCGTCATTTAATGCTTCTCAATCATATTATTATCAATCTATGATAGATGCCATAGCCTCTTATGGTCCAGGACACAAAGGGCCATCGGTTGATGACTTAAGAGGTAAACTTTTGAGTTATGCTGTGTCTGAAATGAGAGCTTATTTGGTTGAAAGAAGAGCGAATTGGGGTATTAATGGATGCTCAATTATGTGTGATGGTTGGACGAATAGGAGACAAGAGCCTATCATAAATTTTTTGGTTTATTGTTTTAATGGCTCTATGTTTTTAAAATCGATTGATGCATCTGGCCTGATTAGAACTGCCGATAATTTGTTTGAGATATTTGATCAAGTTGTGAATTAAGTAGGGGTGGAAAACATTGTTCGATTTATTATCGATAATGATTCCGCTTATAAAGGCGAGACAAAGGTTGCAGAGAACCTATAATTCATTTTTGGACTCCAGGTTGCATATTGCATTGACTTAATTTGGAGGATATAGGAAATCCTAGGTATTTTCTATTTTTGATGAGACCATGCAGAAGGCAAAGAAGGTGACAAAATTTATTTATAATCGTGCATGGGTTTTAAATTTGATGAGAAGGGAATTTACCAATGGTAGGAATTTGTGTCGCCCTACTGTGACAAGATTTGCAACAAATTTCTTATCACTTCAGTCTTTTCTTTTGTTGAGGAAGGAGTTAAGGCAAATGTTTACAAGTGATAAGTGAGTTACATCTCAGCATGCTAGGTCTAATGCTGGAATGGAGGTTTGTAGTATCATACTGGAAGATAGGGAATTTTGGTCGGCATGTCAATTCGTTATCCGGGTTTGTGAGCCTTTGGTGAGGGTGCTTCGATTGGCTAATAGTGAAGAAAAGCCAACAATGGGTTATATTTTTGATGCTATGGAGAGAGTAACGGAAGCAATCAAGGCTAATATGAAACATAAGCCTTCTTTATACCAACCATATATCTCAATCATTAGTGAGAGAAGGAAAAAAACAACTTTCTTCTCCATTGTTTGTAGCTGGGGCATTTTTGAATCCTAGTGTGTATTTTAGACTGGATATTGAAAAGCAAGCTGAAGTTAGTAGAGGAATGCTTATGACAATTACAACAATTGTTCCTCATGACTCAATGCAAATTGCTTTAACCACACAAATGGAGGCTTATAAGTACTCTTATGGAGATTTTGGAATGTCGGTCGCTATTCAACAAAGAGGACTTCTTTCTCCAGGTATTACTTTTTTCCTATTTCTTATTTGTTGAAATTTATTTATCTCTTTATTTTGTTTATAACACTACTTTTGTTTTCTTATAACTTGCAGTTGCTTGGTGGGATCTTTTCGGATGTAGTGTTCTAGATTTGAGAAAGTTTGCGATTCGAATTTTAAGTCAATGTGTGAGTGCAACTGGGTGTGAACGAAACTAGAGCACATTTGAATTTATCCATTCCAAGAAAAGGAATAGATTGGAGCATAAGAGGTTGAATGATTTAGTTTTTGTTCGTTACAATTTAAAGCTTCGGGGGGCTCTTAGTAACACAAGTTGTTCAAATGATCCACTTGCGATTGATAATATTGATATTTTGGCGGATTGGGTTTCTGAAGAACCTAATTTGGTTGAAGTGAGTGATTTGAATGTGGAAGATGATCTTGGATGGGAATGCATTGACATGTCATTTGGTGCATTAAATTTGAATGATGATGATGATGAAACTCCTCTCAATGATGAGGATTTTGTACTAAATGATCAGTGGGGTCAGTGCAGTTCAAGCTGGGATCCGCCCATTGACGATTGAACTTCAGGTTTTTATGTTTCCTCTTCTTTTAATTTTACTTGTATTTGATCATTGATGTTTATGTTAAATTATATGTATGTAATGTAAAAGTAATATTTTTGTTTTAGGTTCAACTTCTACTTGATTGCTTATTCGTCATCAACTCTTTTTGTAATATTTATTGTTCTTTTTATTCGAATGTTTTGAATCTTTTGATGTAAATATGTAATATTATTTATTATAATGATGAAATTGTATGATTGTAATATTTTAAATGATTTGTATTATTCTTAGTTTTATAATTGTATGATGATGATTTTCTTTATTTATATTAATTGTGGTTATTATTTATATGTAAAATATTTAAAATTATTGTTATTTCAAATTAATTGTCATTATTATTTATTATTAAGATTTTTAAAGTATGGTTGATGTAAATAAAGAACTAGTAAAGTATACAAAGATGCAGTTGTATAATATATTAATATGAACTATTTTCATAGCTTTTAAAAAGTTTAGGACTATTTATAAATTTAAAAATATTCGAAACGATACCGGTTGCACTAATCGGTACCAGCATCAGAATATCCTGCTATTGTCATTAAGGGTATTATGGTAATATTGGGACGATCGATAGGATTTCACCGCATACATCGATCGAGCAGATTCTATGGCCTCTAATCATAGAGGAACTGGGTTATTGATATGCATATATTCATTGGTACATGCATTCATGATTTTTCAGATTTAATTATAAATTGGAATTGACTAGAAATTATTTGGGTTGTGGTGAATCTTGATCGAATCGATCAATTGGGGGTGATTGAGAAATTAGGTAATTGGGTTCAAATGATTGATTTAGAATAATTTAAGTGTAATCGTATTTTATAGTGGCTTATAGGAGATTTCTCGGAAAATTAGGAGATAATATCCGGATAGGAAATATTGGAGACCGATCGATTGATTGATAGTATCGAAAGAACCGTCAGATGGCAATGGAAAAAGTTAGAGTGGATCGATAGGAAATAAATATCGCCGAGCCATTGAAATTTAGAGTGAAATTTGATCGATAAGGAGACCCAGTCTATAAATACCTAGGGTTGAGAATTTGGGAAGAATTGGCTAAGGCATTTGCGAGTTTCTCTTCTTCCCTCTCCACGGTGATCTTCGATCCTTCTTCATAGGTGAGGATCGTTGTTTCTTCTCGTGGTTTCCTCCCATTGTGTTAAGCTAACTGGTTTATTGTGATTACTGTGGAAATGAAGTGGATTGAGGCTTGAGGGAGGAGATCGACGGTGTTGAGAAAGATTTTAGGGTTTGCGATCGATTCAGTGATTGGTAAGCTTTAATGGCTTCAATGTTGTTATTAGTCATTTTTATTACATCTATGGCTTTTATTGTGGTTGATTGAGTAGTTGAGGGTGTTAATGGATGTTTTTAGTGAGAGAAATGGTCGGAAATCGATCGGAGAAGACGACCTGGTCTTCGCATGTCGCGACGAGCATCGGCGTTAGGGCTTCGTCATGACGAATAAAATTGAATTGAGTTAAATGTATTGGTCGCGACGTAGGCAGAAGACGTCATGGCGAGTCATAGAGGAGACGACGCCGCGGCGGCGTGTTTCACGCTTGTGAAGCGTGCCTCTTCGTCGTGAGCCGAATGCCGCGAGGTCGCATGGCGGAAGCTATTTTATGGATTGGATTGTACTTAATTGGACATAATTTCATAGAGACATATGCATTCTCGCATCGTTTAATCGAGCGATTAGTAATGGATCGTGATCGCATCTTGTTATAGAGGTACCGCTGGATCGTCGCTCCACGGACATTTGGGACTTCGTGCAATAGCTCTAAGTAACAGTGAGTAACCTAGTTGGTTTCTCAAATTTCGAGTGTCTAAATGTTCTTTGTGAATTACTTGACAATGTGAATTACATTACTACCGAGTTGTATGTGATCGAATTGCCTTTGTATGACCACCGAAATGTATAAAGGTGAATCAGATTAATCTTGAAATGTGTATGACCGAATTGCATGCTCATCAGATAGAATCAATAATGTGAATTTCACCGTATGATCGCATGACTCATTGGAAAGGGTACGCTATCGTATTGGATTGGATTATCAATTATCGACATCGTTAATCGGGCTTTATAGCCATACATCGTGACTTCATCAATCTATCAATTATCAATATTGCACCGCATGCATAAATGCATGATCGGATAATGGACGTGCCCAAGTTGCTAATTTCACTTTGAAAAGAGCCAGAGCTCGAATATTGTATTGTCCGGCTTAGCCCGAGGGGAGAAATCTCGACGCGCCCCCATCTGTTCATCGATCGAGCACTTGGGCACAACATTGAATAAGGAAAGAGTCTCATATGCATCATATACATGATTGATTAAAGCGCCAAATTGTATGATGGTCATTTGGCGTGTGGTGCCATGACTTCATCAGAATTGTGATGTGATATTGTGAATCGTAATATCATATCGACATCAGATAATCGATATGACTCATCGTATAATCGTTATGTGAAGCATTCTACGCCATTGTATTATTGCTAATGATATCGATATCTTAGCAAACTATTATGTATCATCGTATAATCGTTATATAATACCGTTAATTGTTATTATCTGTGTCGCGTCTTACGCAATTTGCGTAATGCATGATTTGAGTGAACCATCGATGATGGTTTTCACCGAGTTCGCAAACTCACCCAACATTGCAATTATTTTTCAGAATCGAAGAGTACCCGTTAGCAAAACGGAGTATGGCGCAGATTCAAGTGAAGGTCGAAGTCGGGATCGGTTCATGCACGCATTGCACGCCTTTACTTTTGTACTAAAGTGTTTATTATGTATTTGTAAAATTGACCTAAGTGGCTTTTGAAAATGAGTGTATCCTATTGGACGGGATTGAATGAGTACCCAAAATTGAGTATAGAATTCCGCGCATTTGTTATAGAAAGTAATGTACCGATTTTCTGAGCGAGTGTTCTAGTATGCCACCCTTGCGGGTCACGGGCTCGGATAGCACCATGGATATCGGGTTCGGGTCTCGTCGGGAGTGGGGTGCTACATTTGTGGTATACAGTTCCGTTCTAGAGCTCAATACGGTACCGAGTCTGGTACGGTATTCATAACATTGCTCTCATTTGCTTGGTTACCTTAGTAATGTTCATTGAATTGCTGTTAAACAGAGTCTTTAGTATCTACGATCTATACCTTAAGCAAAGCTACCGCTCTCACTTCTACTGCCAATTCTGATACCGTATCAAATATTTGAAACATTCTCAAAATGAGTTTTTTCGTTATCTACTTTAACATAACTAATAGCACCTTAAATTATAACAGAATTATAATTTTTTTAGTTCATAATAATTTGACTGTCAATTTAATTTATATAGACTTATCAAACATTATCATAATTTTAAAATTAGTTTTTAAATGTTAATAAAAGATGTGATTTATAAATTAACATTTCATAAAAACTCCAGATTATCATATATGTAATAATTTTAAAGTGTAAAGTGAAAAAAATCAATAAAAATATGGAATCATTTGGTTTCACTTCTATTTTTTATTACGGTTTTAATTTTAATTTTTAGTTTTAGTTTTCTATTTTCTATTTTTATTTTTATTTAGTTGAGATTTCTAATATAAAACTTTAAACAAAACCCTATTTGGTTGAGTTTTGTAGTAAAAAACTGAAAATAAAAATATGTTTAGTTTTATCCTCCTATTTCTATTTTGTAATTATACTCTTATACTAATAAATTTTAATATAACATATTGTGTTTTAAATTAATTAATTCTCATTATAATTTTATCTACATATATATATATATATATATACTTTTCTTATTTTCTTTGTCATCTCTTACTCTAATTAGCTTATTTCTTTTAATCTGGTCCAACCTCAAGTAATATGAATTAAGTTCAACCAAATTTCATACTTGCATTGCCATCACTAATTACAATCAATTTGGTACATTGAATTTGATTATAATATGGTACTATTGTCAATCTTGATTAATATCACGTATTATTTTAAATAATTACTTAAAATTTTATAAAATTATTTAAATTTTATAAAATTTTATTAATATAAAGATTTATATAAATTTTAAAAGTTAATAATTAACTTGAAATTTTAAAATTAACATTAAATTAAAATATTTAAAATTAAACAACGTTATGGAATACCAACAGCATAAATAGGCCTAAATAGCTAAGTTGCTTTGTTATGTATATTAAAGAAAATGGTGATAAAGCTTACGTATTAACCAATATTGTAAATCCGAACCCAACCCCACATGCGGACCCAAAGTCTTCCTAACCCTATTTTGATGTCACCAAACTACATTAAAACAAAAACCCATTTCTTACCACTCAACCTAAGACCAAGTGCCAGGAAGTTGCAATTGACCTCTGAATTATTGAGATTTTTTGTTTCTTTTTTGTTGGATTAAAAGATGCATATCAAAACTTCCAATAATGCTACTCCATCAACTTCACCAACTTCACGTCCTAAACATGACGACTTCACGGACTTACCCGCACCAGATTTTACTTCCCTCCTCTCCGATGACCTACGGGTTTTCTTAAAGATTCCGGCATGTCTTTAAATCTCCAGCCTTCTTTGCTACCGTCAGAGCTGCCTCATCTATGTGCAACGGAGAGAGTCAAAGCTTGGGGCTTGAAAAATTTTGGTGGATGTTGTGTTAGGTATAGAGGTATACTGGATGTGAACTTGGATGTAGGGTTTTTTAGGCAAGAGTTTCGAAGAAAAAAAGAAACAGATGAGAAGGAAGAGGGGAGCTTGGGACAGCAAAATACATGTAGAATTAGAAAGGATGAGTAGTATTATTCAAGATGTGATGTTGGTAGAGATGATAATAGAGATAAGAAAATAGGGATATGTTGTTTTCTTGTAAAACATGTTTTCTGTAAGACAAAATATATTTTCACCAAATGGGTTGACAGGTGTCTTAGATTTAAGTTCAAGATCCAATGACTCAGATTCAATATATATTTTAATCATCCTGGATCTGTAGTTCACTGTACTTGCAATTCAACTATCTACGCATCGCATCCAAATCCAATAGTCTCACGGTCATTTCAGAGTCAGAGACATTTGCATACAGGGTATTTAGAACGCATCGCATCCAAAGATCCAATAGTCTCACGGTCATTTCAGAGTCAGAGACATTTGCATATAGGGTATTTAGAATGGTATGAATTGAATTGCAATTTAAGTGTTTGGAAACAGATAAAAAGGGATGGGTACCCATCATCTTTTATAAATTGACTTTACCTGAAAAATCATCAGATTTGAATTACGAACTGAGACCTTAATTCTTCTTTTGAACGTTAAAATATCCTTCCAATAATACCCATCTAATCCTACTACATATCTCTTCACCTCAAGCAGCCCCTCCTACCAAGAAGCGAAACAACAATACCTTCTCCGGGAATTAGCACCTCCCACTATATTCAGGTTTTCTCTTTCTTTGTTCATAGGTGTCTTTTCTTTTTTCGTCTATGATAATCATTTTCTTTTAAATCCATCGTTCGATTTAGCTTCTCCTTTCATTTTCCCATTATGTCTACATTTTTATGCATTTCTTGAATTTTTCGCATATATCTACATTTTTTTGTTTGTTTGTTTTCGGCTACATTTTGAGTGAATCTTGTTCCATTTAGGATCTCGAGGGAGAAATATGTTGCACTAAGAAGGTAGAATATTATGATGTAGAACTCGAGAGAATTGAGTTTATAGATTTATGTGCATCAATCACCTAGGAAGCGAGATCATGAAAAGAATGGGGAAAAACGAAAAAAGAAAAACTAACACAAGAAAAAACGGAGACTAGGCAATAAATTAAAAGATTCTCAAGAGGTTGAATCAATTTCTTCATTCTTATGCATAGGGACCATTGAATTCTGCACTTTTTATGATACTTTTTGTTTGATGGTAAAGGTATGAGCATGAGTTAGTCTCGGGATCTCTTAAAAGATTGTTGGGTTTAGAAATTTGGGTGTTTTAATAATAAACTTTTTTGTTGATATCACTTATAATAAAATTAATGTGAATCTTTATTATTTAATAAGATTATTTTTTGTCAAGGGTAAAAATATCATATGAAATAATTAAATTCATTTTGATTGTGTTCCAAATACAGTAATTAAATTCAGTTCTAATATTTCCGAGTTTATTACAAACAGTGTAAATTGAATTCAATTCAATCTCATTAACGTAATTGAATCCAATTTGTTAATGAATTCAATTCAAAAGTTTCCAATCGGCTCGATAATGTTATATTCTTAGTCATGAAAAGCATTCCTCAAGTTGGTCGATCATGAAAACTAGATCTTTCATATACAATATATTCTCAAAGATTCAGATCAAATCATGAGCAGAGAACTCAATTGTTTACATGAATAATTACAAAAGAAGATTACTGAAGAAGAACAGATCATATTAGTAATGCGGACAATACACACATAAAATCAGATAAAGTATCCTTGTCTTTTCTGGCAGTAGCGGATGACTTGAACCAAGGGATCCACACAGAAGTTGTCTTCTGATATAGTTTATAGGCTTCAGTTATGTGCTCTTTGTTAGACATTATTTGCCCCAAAGGGCAATTTTGTCAATGTCTCTAAAGTTGGACTAACATTAATAGCAATTTTGGTTTTTAAATAAATTACCGGTTAAGTTGCGCTATTTGATCCAGATAAAGATAATAAATTGGCCCAATAAATGATCTAAATTAATGGGTCGAAGTTCGGGTGGAAAATGGGTCCCGATCAGTGTGGACCGGGTCTATATCGGCCTTGTGATGGGAAAGTCCGATATGAAAGCTATATATACAAGTTAGATGTAACACTCCACTCCCGCGTGACCCGAACCCGATATCATTGGCAATATCCAAGTCCGTGCCCCACGAGGGTGGCGTACTACATCAGTCGGTCAAAATTCAGTATACAATTGTTTGTTTTTATTTTTCATTCTCACGAAAAAGACAGTAATAATCTGAGCCCACAATCGAAATACAGTTTCATTTCAGAATAAACATTTTCATTATTACAATCATTCAAAGAATAAGTTACAATCATTTAATGTACAAAGATCCATAACTAAATTGGGCTCATTACAGATACAAGCATCCTTGACAGAAAGTTCAGAATACAATTATGCGACACTAATGCAGACACGAACTGATCCCGACCTCTATCCTTCACTTGTCTATAGTAAACATACTCCCGTGTCAACCAGGGTATTCTTCAAGACCTAAAAAATAGATGCAAATTTTGGGTGAGTTTTGCGAACTCAGTGAGGAACCATCATCGATGGTCCACCCAATTCATGCATATCGCAAGCAATTCAAGTTTGACCAATGATACTTTCAGTATTATCTTATAACAATTTACAAAACTCATGCAATTTCGTAAATCAGTTATCACATTTGTATGCAATGCACATGTGACTCTTTTCTAGTTTATTACAGTGTTGTGACCGAGCACTTAACAGTGATCAGTATTCAGTAGACGCGTCTAGGGAGTGGGAGAGCCCTCTGGGTATGCACTAACTCCCCTCGAGCACGAGGCTCGGTTCAGTAACAGTGGCGACTCAGGTCACAACTATCATTATTATCAGTTTATGCATTGATGTATGCAATGCATATGCCCAATTTAACTGTCAAGATAAAACGATGCCCAAAGAGAGGCGCCGAAATGCGAGACAGTGTAGCAAGCAAATCACAGTATATCATAGTGGATCACAGTACATCACAAGTGATCACAATCCAGTTAAGCAGTAACGGTACAATCAAATTATGTATCACAGTGTCACACAATGGAAGCCAGTCAGTTCACAGAATCACAAACAAATATACTTCTATGTCAGATCTTCCAATTCATCGGACCTTCCGTCCGGAATCCAGAGGCAGTAAACGATCGCAATTCTTATCCCACCATTATTCTCCACAGAGTTATAAGTGCAGAATTATAAACACTTACTAATCGAGGAACCATTTAGGTTACTCACCTGTACTTCCAAGCCAAAATCTGGAAGTCTCAGTGACATCGGTGGACCGACGCTCCAAGTGTGACTCTATAACAGTAACAGTATATAAACATTATCAATAGTTCAATCAGAACTATTTCAGAATGCACATGTAACACTTAGAAGGTGCACAATGCATGTTCATGATATTCTCGGCCTTAATCCAATATTTTTCATCATATAATCCATCTAAAAAAAATTAGAAATCTAATGGCGCTGACGGCGCTCAATTTGGACCTCTTTAGGTCCCCAATAAAATAAAACAATGATGAAATACCCATTTTCCAGACATCCGTCAATTTTCCGTCCAAAAATTTCCAATTTTCCATGAAATGAAATTCAATGTCTCACGAATCCGATGCCTCAAGAATCAGGTCAATCGGATGTCGGACGGAAAAGTTATGAGCAAAAGAAGGAAAATATATGATCCTACTCGACTTGTCTAAGGATGCAAGTCGACTTATACCACTGTGTATGTACTAGTCGACTTATATGGGGTGCAAGTCGACTTATGCTTTACAATAGCAGATCTGAAACAACGTCCTCCGACATCCTAACTTACATAGGTCATAACTCCCTACTCCGGACTCCAAATTGGACAAACTTGGTGTCTATTTTATAGAGAAAAGAGAGCTCTAAAAGTTTCATGAAGGACACAAAAGTCAATTTCACCTCTAAGGGTGTCAAAAATGCAATCAAAGTTACTGCCCTCACAATGGCTCTCAAAACAATGCAACATTTGTCAAAACAGTACAACAGTTTATAAAATCCGTAACTTTCCAGTTCCTTAGTCAAAAATTACACAATAAATATGCTCAAAAATATCTCAATGTTATCAACAACTTTCATGAACAACCCAAAATCAAATTCAATTGTTAACTAGGTCAAATAATTCAATCAATGATGCTGCCCCAGAAATCACCCAATCTGGACAGTAATGTTCTATCAAGCATAACTCCCTGTACACAAGTCACAAAAATCACTACCTTATATCATTCGAAAGATAAAACCACATACTTCAAGTTTCATGAAGAGCTTAAGAGTCAATTCCATCTCTAACCAATTCAAAACTGTTATGCATGTTTCTGCCATGATCAATAGTTAACACCTTTATGCAGGTTCAGGTTTTGAAAACTCATAACTCCCAAATCTGATCTCCAAAAATTACATGCTATATACCATTTCAAGATAAATGTTTCCTCTACAACTCTTCAGAAGATCACTCAAGCTAATTGAATTCACAGAAATTGTTAAAATTGCTTCCAATCAGAATGCTGGCAAATCTGACACTTAGGCTAGGTTTCACCACCATGTCCAAAATCAGTCAATAGTTAACAGTTCATAACTCCCAACGTACATATCGAAAAATTGTAAAATCAGTGGAAATAAAAAGCTAACAATACAGGCTTCAACTTTCATTTAGACCATTTTTCCTAATTCCTTCTCAATTAATTTAGAAAAATCATCAACACAATCAGGTCATCAATCCGTATACTGTTCACATAAGTCCCAGCAGTAACTTTCCAAGCTAAATTTCAACCTCTTAATGCTAAAATTAGACAACATCTATTTCACACAAAATTGTAGCCAACAAGCCAAAGTTGCATTTGGCACAAACCTCACCTCATTTTCATAACCACACAATTAGTTATGTTCAAATCAGTATACTAGGTCAAAATCAATTTTCCAGCTTTCATCTTCAACTTAAATCCTATCACTTCTAATACCAATTCCACATGCATAAGCATCCTAATCACACAAGAATTGAGCCAATAGATCATCATAAATCATGATTAATGATCAATACATATTAATCAATGCATCTAACAACCAATTTATTCATTAAATGCATAAATGAAAGCTTAAAACAAAACTTACCAAATCAAGTTTTCCCTCTTCAATACTAAACCAACTTCTCCACTTTCTCTACTTTCTAATCCTCACTTTCCACCCACAACATCATCATCCACTCAAGGCTTAAGCTTGGTCTTGGGTGTACATAAAGAAGAAGCAAGTAGCAAGAAGAAGCTCTTAAGGTTTGGAGGAAGAGGAACTTAAGAAGGAGAGAAATCGATGGAGAGCAAAAGAAATGGGAATTTTCAGATGGGGAAGGAATAAGCAAGGAATAAGCAAGACACTTGGTCTTTTGTCAATGAAGTTTCCGTATTATATAGCTAGAAACAAGAAAAAAGCATTAAAACACTTTAGGACACTTGGCATTTGTAGGAAAAAAACAAAACAAGAAAAAGACAAAACATGTAATAGGATTTTTAAGAACCCTAATGTGAAATTTGACCCATCCAAGTCCAATGGCCCTCATTTCAATCCCAAAATAATATACACAATATTGTAGTGCCATTGGATAGCAATTTTCGCTACCGAAAATCAATCGGTTCGCCGCTTGACGATTTTTTTCCGGTCCGGGAATTTTCTTTGGAAAATTCCAGAAAAATTTCTAAAGAACCCTTAAAATATAAAACACTCAATGGCTCACTCAGAATAATTTTTCAAACCCAATAACCACGTTAATCACAATAGAATTACATTAGGCACGAAAATCGGGAATGTCATGTATGCATGTACAGTACTTTCATGTGCACAAATGATACTGTGTACCAATCCTATTATGCATGAACAGTCCTAAGTCAATCCAATACATCTCATCCTATGCCAAATTTACTATTTTACCCTTCCTATCGGGGGTGGGATGTTACAATTCCCCCCTCCTTATATAAATTTCTTCCTCGAAATTCTCAGTCAACGGTTCACTATGACAGTTATCAAATGACCCTACATGTCTCATACACTTTTTCACTCAATGATTCATTTTCCGAAAGGTCACAGTAACCATACCCAGTCAGTTGTTCAGTCACTTATTTGGTTAACTCATTATCACTTATCACAGTAGACGGATTCAACAAGGCTGTCAGTTGACAATCTCACTCTCTTAACTATCTCACTTGTCATTTCCAAAACAGCCACTACCTTTGGTTCCGATGCTATGACTTAGTTCATTATTTCCGAATCCGCTCACTCATCACGTTTTATCCATCCAATACCTTTTTCTCATTATATAGACTTATTCCAATAACTTCATTAATATCCCTTTTTGCCAATTCTGGGTATACTTTGTCACTATGATACTTCCAATAAAATAGTTTCTCTCGTCTGCGACACTTCCCTATCCTTTAGTACCGACACAGTGGCACTTATCTCTATTTTTCACTATAATCGGTGGTAATCCATTTAACGCATTTACCCCTCATATTACATTGACTCTTAGTCCGATTCAGTGTTCTTTGACACGCCACGTTTCTATATGTATTTAATTCTTTTTCATTTGTCCGATCCTGATCCACTTCAGCTAACCCATGCAGTTTTCCTAAGCCCTTTCCTTGGTTTCACTCATCACAAGCATCTCGACTCACTATTGGTTTTTGCCTCTTGTTAGGCATTTTTTTTCCTGTAATATGAGCGTGTACAATCCCATCTTGTGCTCACCATTAGTTCTATAATCATTCAGTCAAAATTATATCATGAGGTTATAGTCCTTTATAGTCCAAACACTTAAGCACTTTTCCTATTGAACATTCAAACCTCTGCGCACTTGAATCTATAACCACTTCGTTCTATACTCATAGTTATTCAATTTCACTTTCGCATATACTTATTAGAATGTCTAGCTTCAACTGTTCACTTTCTTGTTCTAGCACTTTTTGTCGAGTACATATACTTCTTCTTTGAAGCATGCAATATTGTTTTTCCGATTTCACTCGCATATTCAGACTCATCATAGGACTCACTACTTTAACTCCTGCACTCTTAACCTTTCTTACCTTTATCCAGTATCACTAGATCTACAACTTCAATTTTCCAGTAACACTTCACAATTACCCATAATCTACTTAACATTCTTTGGAAATCCCAATATCTATAATTGATATGTTCATTGCAGCATTATCTGTTCACTATTTGAGTTTAGTTGACACTGTTCATTTCAGAATTGTCGGTATAGTAGTCATTTATGCCCATCATTTTCCTCGAATTAACACAATGTATCCTTATAGGAATCTAAAGTCTCCAATACCATTTATCAAAGTCAGTTCAATTTATCTTATACCATTTTAACATATTGTCTCAGTTCATCACACACACTGCCCACTCTTCAAGGGCATGCTCATCCTCAGTATCAAATTCCTCGATTATTCATATAGTTCTTTTTACTTTTCACTGTTCAACACTTTCAAACACATTTCGTCTATAAACATAGTCACTACCATTTGCTTACCTCACATAATTCCCTATTAGGGTCTTGTTGACTTTACCATACATCATTCAACTTTTTCATTGAGTCCATAAGTAGTGTATTTGCAATCCCTTTATGAAGGTAACACTACATCACGTCATTGTCAGTTTCCCTTTAGGACTTCTTGTCTCTACTCATTTTCTCTTTTCAATTTATTTCCTGTCATTCACATCAACATATGCCAATACCTAGTCATCCGTACTTGGATTTCCATAAATTTCACTTTATTTGAGTATTTACTTCGCAATTCGAGACTATTTTCTTCTTAGTTTCAAATCAAGATTTCTCAACAGTTTTGCATCACATATGGAGATCTATTCACTTCACATTGCAATAGAATCACCTCAAATTAAAATTCCACTTACGTAGTTGGATACTTTACATTTTCGTACACACAATACAGATAACCTCAGTCGTATATTTCACTTGTTATGTCTAAATCTCCTCTTGAGATATGACTCAATTTCACTTTTGATTTCATCCGTACTTCTTTTCGTTTGACCATTAGTCTTGCTACCATCATTATACTGTTCACGAAAGTCTCATCAGCCAATTAGTGTCCCTAATTACTTTTCAATCATTCTCAACTATACGCACTATCTCAATCAGAACAATTTTATGCCATAATTTAAAGATCAGAACAATCCTTGCACTAAGGTTCCATGTGACAGTCACATAAACACTTTCTTTAACACTTATTCCGTAATCTACACCTCACCAGAACTTATTTCATCTTATCAGGAAGCCAATTAGTAACCTATACAATTGGACTTCCATAAAACTCCTTTCCGTTTATGCTAATCCTCAAATAGAGGACTGATGCCATAATATATACTTTTTTTCCCTAGTTTCATTCCCATATCATTCATGTATCAGCTTGACCTTTTAAGGTCATATCCACTTGGCTTATACAATGTCATCGCATTATTGCTTCGCTCTCTTTATTTTCCTCAAACAATCCACGATAGGTATTCACATTGATAGGACATTCGGAGCACATCACCAAACACGACAAAATCATTAATAAAAATACATCGTATCTCTCTATTTATCCATCCATTTACCATTTCCGCTTCCTATACCTATATTCAACCAATCCAGAATTTTTCGATGCACTAGCGAAGAAAATTTCCGATTTTTTTCTCCGAATATCCCTTTATATTGATTTACAAGTATTCACATAACCATTTTGGTCCCTACTCATGCGCTCATGAGTCCACTTCAGTTCATCTGTACACTTTCATCTCACCATTTCTATCTCTTTCTAACCTTAGAATCACTTCTCTTTTTTTTTTGTTTAAAGTAGACCATTACGGTACAATATGGATCTCATTCCAATCTCGCTATCATCCTCATCTATGATATCCACTAACACAAATGTAGTGAATCCCTATTTGCCTGATCGGACCATATACTTTTTACTCAGTTCCAATTATCCCCATTTCGTTGAATATATGAGTCACAACTCTAGTTCCCTAATCATCTCGAAATTTTACTCGCATATAGGCATACTTTAACCAATGTGTTTCTCATATTCACAGTGGATCTCTCCATGCTGTAGAAATGTTCGTTTTCTTTCGCTATAATATTGCCACTTTAAATCCCCTTATTCCTTTTGATATCGTTTCTTTCCTCAATTAACCCATGCCAACATAGTTATACTGATACCAAATTTGAGGGTTTATAATCACAGTATAACATACATCTCATTATTCATTTTTCCTTTTTCCCCTTCCTAATTACCCATATACTTTCTTGGTTTCACATTCTAATACAGTCTCATTTTTCTCTCTCTTAATCACTTAACACATATGCACACGTAGGATTTATCCTCGCAACTCGATTAGGGATCGATTACCACTGGCCCGCAACGACACAACTCAAATGCATGCAACTTGACCTATGTTTCAAACTGTGCCCAGATACATTTGTATTGCTGGGCTCTGATACCACCTAAATGTAACACCCCACTCCCGCGTGACCCGAACCCGATATCGTTGGCAATATCCGAGTCCGTGCCCCGCGAGGGTGGCGTACTACATCAGTCGGTCAAAACTCAGTATACAATTGTTTGTTTTATTTTCATTCGCATGAAAAGACAAGAATAACTGAGCCCACAATCGTAAATACAGCTTCAGCCAAAGAAGAATATTTTCAGTTATTACAATCATTCAGCAATAAGTTACAATCATTTAATGTACAAAGAGCCATAACTAAATTGGGCTCATTACAGATACAAGCATCCTTGACTGAAAGTTCAGAATACAATTATGCGACACTAATGCGCATACCTAACCGATCCCGACCTCTATCCTTCACTTGTCCACAGTAGACATACTCCCGTGTCAACCGGGGTATTCTTCAAGACCTAAAAAATAGATGCAAATTTTGGGTGAGTTTTGCGAACTCAGTGAGGAATCATCATCGATGGTCCACCCAATTCATGCATATCGCAAGCAATTCACGATTGCGACCAATGATACTTTCAAGATATCTTATAACAATTTACAAAACTCATGCAATTTCAGAATCGTTATCACATTTGTATGCAATGCACATGTGACTCTTTTCCAGTTTATTACAGTGTTGTGACCGAGCACTTAACAGTGATCAGTATTCAGTAGACGCGTCTAGGGAGTAGGAGAGCCCTCTGGGTATGCACTAACTCCCATTGAGCACGAGGCTTGGTTCAGTAACAGTGGCAACTCAGGTCACAACTATCATTATTATCAGTTAATGCATTGATGTATGCAATGCATATGCCCAATTTAACTGTCAGTATAAAATAGTCTGCCCCAGTAGAGGCGTCGAAATGCAGTACAGTGTAGCAAGCAAATCACAGTATATCATAGTGGATCACAGTACATCACAAGTGATCACAATCCAGTTAAGCAGTAACGGTACAATCAAATTATGTATCACAGTGTCACACAGTGGAAGCCAGTCAATTCACAGAATCACAAATATATATACTTCTATGTCAGATCTTTCAATTCATCGGACCCTCCGTCCGGAATCCAGAGGCAGTAAACGATCGCAATTCTTATCCCACCATTATTCTCCACAGAGTTATAAGTACAAAATTATAAACACTTACTAACCGAGGAACCATCTAAGTTACTCACCTATACTTCCGAGCCAAAATCTGGAAGTCTCAGTGACGTCGGTGGACCGACGCTCCAAGTGTGACTCTATAACAATGACAGTATATAAACAATATCAATTGTTCAATCAGAACTATTTCAGAATGCACATGTAACACTTAGAAGGTGCACAATGTATGTTCATGATATTCCTGGCCTTAATCCAATATTTTCCATCATATAATCCATCTAAAAAAATTTAGAAATCTAATGGCGTTGACGACACTCATTTTTGACCTCTTTAGGTCCCCAATTAAATAAAACAGTGATGAAATACCCATTTTCGGGACACCCGTCAATTTTCCGTCCAAAAATTCCCAATTTTCCATGAAATAAAATTCAATGTCTCACGAATCCGATGCCTCAAGAATCAGGTCAATCGGATGTCGGACGGAAAAGTTATGAGCAAAAGAAGGAAAATATATAATCCTAGTCGACTTGTCTAAGGATGCAAGTCGACTTATACCACTGTGTATGTACTAGTCGACTTATATGGGGTGCAAGTCGACTTATGCTATACAATAGCAGATCTGAAACAACGTCCTCCGACATCCCAACTTACACAGGGCATAACTCCCTACTCCGGACTCCAAATTGGATATAATTGGTATCTATTTTATATAGAAAAGAGAGCTCTACAAGTTTCATGAAGGACACAAAAGCCAATTTCACCTTTAAGGGTGTCAAAAATGCAATCAAAGTTACTACCCTCACAATGTCTCTCAAAACAGTGCAACATTTGTCAAAACAGTGCAACAGTTTATAAAATCCGTAACTTTCCAGTTCCTTAGTCAACAATTACACAATAAATATGCTCAAAAATATCCCAATGTTATCAACAACTTTTATGAACAACCCAAAATCAAATTCAATTGTTAACTAGGTCAAATAATTCAATCAATGATGCTGCCCCAGAAATCACCCAATCTGGACAGTAATGTTCTATCAAGCATAACTCCCTGTACACAAGTCAAAAAAATCACTACCTTATATCATTGGAAAGATAAAACCACATAATTCAAGTTTCATGAAGAGCTTAAGAGCCAATTCCATCTCTAACCAATTCAAAACTGTTATGAAAGTTTCTGCCATGATCAGTAGTTAACACCTTTATGCAGGTTCAGGTTTTGAAAACTCATAACTCCCAAATCTGATCTCTAACAATTACATGCTATATACCATTTTCAAGATAAATGTTTCCTCTACAACTCTTCAGAAGATCACTCAAGATAATTCAATTCACAGAAATTGCTAAAATTGCTTCCAATCAGAATGCTCGCAAATCTGACACTTAGGCTAGGTTTCACCACCATGTCCAAAATCAGTCAATAGTTAACAGTTCATAACTCCCAACGTACATATCAAAAAATTGAAAAATCAGTGGCAATGGAAAGCTAACAATACAGGCTTCAACTTTCATTTAGACCATTTTCCCTAATTCCTTCTCAATTAATTTAGAAAAATCATCAACACAATTAGGTCATCAATCCATATACTGTTCACATAAGTCCCAGCAGTAACTTTCCAAGCTAAATTTCAACCTCTTAATGCTAAAATTAGACAACACCTATTTCACACAAAATTGTAGCCAACAAGCCAAAGTTTTATTTGGCACAAACCTAACCTCATTTGCATAACCACACAATTAGTTATGCTCAAATCAGTATACTAGGTCAAAATCAATTTTCCAGCTTTCATCTTCAACTTAAATCCTATCACTTCTAATACCAATTCCACATGCATAAGCATCCTAATCACACAAGAATTGAGCCAATAGATCATCATAAATCATGATTAATGACCAATACATATCAATCAATGCATCTAACAACCAATTTATTCATTAAATGCATAAATGAAAGCTTAAAACAAAACTTACCAAATCAAGTTTTCCCTCTTCAATACTACACCAACTTCTCCACTTTCTCTACTTTCTAATCCTCACTTTCCACCCACAACATCATTATCCACTCAAGGCTTAAGCTTGGTCTTGGGTGTACATAAAGAAGAAGCAAGTAGCAAGAAGAAGCTCTTAAGGTTTGGAGGAAGAGGAACTTAAGAAGGAGAGAAATCGATGGAGAGCAAAAGAAATGGGAATTTTCGGATGGGGAAGGAATAAGCAAGGAATAAGCAAGACACTTGGTCTTTTGTCAATGAAGTTTCCGTATTATATAGCTAGAAACAAGACAAAATCATTAAAACACTTTAGGACACTTGGCATTTGTAGGAAAAAAACAAAACAAGAAAAAGACAAAACATGTAATAGGATTTTTAAGAACCCTAATGTGAAATTTGACCAATCCAAGTCCAATGACCCTCATTTCAATCCCAAAATAATATACCCAATATTGTAGTGCCATTGGATAGCAATTTTCGCTACCGAAAATCAACCAGTTTGCCGCTTGGCGATTTTTTTTTTGGTCCGGGAATTTTCTCCGGAAAATTTCAGAAAATTCCTAAAAATCCCTTAAAATATAAAACTCTCAATGGCTCACTCAGAATAATTTTTCAAACCCAATAACTACGTTAATCACAATAGAATTACATTAGGCACGAAAACCGGGAATGTCATGTATGCATGTACAGTACTTTCATGTGCACAAATGATACTGTGTACCAATCCTATTATGCATGAACAGTCCTAAGTCAATCCAATACATCTCATCCTATGCTAAATTTACTATTTTACCCTTTCTATCGGGGGTGGGATGTTACATTAGGTCTCCTGCAGTTTCTCACGAGAACGTTCTCGAGCATAAGGTTCCTGACCCGTTAAGGAAGCTCGGAACCAGGGGCGGATCCAGAAATTATTTTAAGTGGGGGCAAAACATTTAAAGTACTCTTATAATATTGAAAAATACAAATATTTATATGTTTGATAAATAAAAAACTACATCATTGTCTTGAGCTTTTTACATATAACCTATTATAATCGTTCCTTACGAGTCCTCATATTTTGATATCGCTGTAAAATTTTCTCATTGTCAATACTATTGAAGATATCTTTTTCAATATATGTGATCAAACAGTCATTCATCCAAGAATCTCCCATTCAGTTGCGCAAGCGATTTTTCACTATCTTCATTGCAGAAAATACTCTTTCCACCGATGCAGTAGCAATAGGCAAAATCAACTGCTAATCTCACAAGTAAAAATACTAAAGGGTATACAACATCATTTTTTGTTTCGACCAGCTTCTTGGCAAGATCACTAATCCCATTTAATATCGAAAATCGATCATCAGATTGCATATCAACAATATAATTATTAAGTTGATCACCAAGAGTAATAAGCTCTACTTTAGAGAAATCATAAGGGTAAAATTCAGCAAGCTGAATCAACTTTTTCTTATCAAAAGTATAAAAAGAGTCATTTAGATTCAAGCATGCCACACAAATAAGCAACTTGGTATTTACCTCATTAAAGTGATTGTTGAGCTCTTGAAGTTGCATATCAATCACAGTGTAAAATAATTCCACTTGATAATGATGCAAATTCGTCATTTTTTGTGCATTTCTTCTTGACCTTCCTCGATATACAAAATTTTCATCCATATTTGGAATGGAAATATCATGGTTCTCACAAAATGAAGATGTTTCATCAAATAAGGACTGCCACCCATCATCCCTCATCATTTGTAGTCGTTGTTTGGAAACTTTAATAAAAGAATTTGCATTGATAATGTCTTTATCCTTCCTTTGCAATGCTTGAGATAATTCATTTGTGATGCCTAAGATCTTTTTCATCAAATGCAAGCTAAACACAAATTCATAAGATTGGATAAAATCAAACAAAGCATATGCTTCACCTTTTTGCTCTGAAGTTGTGCCTTCTTCCATAATGATCTCTAGAACATCAAATATGGAGTCAAACATCACGATTAAGCTTGATAATGATCCATAATGTGTGCCCCAACGTGTGTCACCTGGTCTTTGAAGAGAAGTTTCTTGATGTAAACCTTTACCACTTGAAAGTTCACCATTTTTCAACCCTTCAACAATCTTACTAATTTGTTTCTCACGAAGAAGATCTTTTCTTTTACAAGAACCTCCAACTATATTTGATAAGCTTGAGACTGTGTTAAACAACAAAGCAACATGTACATGATTCTTGGCCACCGCTACAAGTGCTAATTGCAATTGGTGAGAGAAACAATGAACATAGTGAGCTGAATTATTTTCTTTTAAAATCAAAGTCTTCAAACCATTAATTGCTCCTTGCATATTGCTAGCTTCATCGTAGCCTTGCCCACGTAAAGATGATATGCTCAATCCATGCTTTGAAAACAATTCATCTATTGCAAGCTTTAGTGATAAAGAGGTGGTATCACTAACATGAATAATACCAATAAATTGCTCAAGCACACATCCTTTTGCATTCACATAACGTAAAACAATAGCCAATTGCTCTTTGATTGAGACATCACGAGACTCATCAATAAGGATAGAAAATAACCCACCTTGAAGATCATTAATAATGGCATTGGAGGTTTCAATTGCAGCGACTTTGACAATATCCTTTTGTATGTCAGGAGTAATGACCTTGAGATTTCCACGGGCATCGCTTAAAACAACATTATTGATAGCTTCATTATGGTCACCAAGAATTGTAAAGTCAAGAAAATTACCATTATTACTAGAAGTCTCGATTCATCATGACCACGAAAAACCAATCCTTGACGTAAAGGAATCGAACACAATCCACCGATGCAAGAAGTTGGATACGATAGTCCTTTTGAGCATGGTTGGATTGATTAGCATAAGCAACTTGAATATGTAGTTTCGATTCATCAAATCTTCACATTTCTTCCAAGCGACATCTGTGAGAGCTATTAGACCTCCTATATGAATATGAAATCTGTCTTTTTCTTCCAATTGTTAAATCCATCAATAACAAAAGCATCACCACTTGCTTGACTTCCAATATCCGACCTAAAAGATGGCAACATAAGCAAAAAGTGTACCTTTTTGAACACTATACTCCAACCAATTGGCGATTCTTTAAACCAAGATGGAACAAATCTACGATAAATATTTCCAAATTTTCAGGAAAATCATGCTCAAAAGGTTGACATGGACCCTTTTGCAAATAAGCTCTTCAGATTCTATCACGATCATTAGGATGATAATCAAATTTTTTCCGCAATCTCGGATCGATCAAGATCATCTAAATTGACTTCTAAATGAGGATGCTTTAAAGGGTGGGGCTAGAATCCTTATTTGTAAGAGGTTTTTGAGAAATTTGTCCATAACGAAATCAAAGTTAAGTAATTAGGGACAAATTGAATACAAAATAAACAAAAATATCTATTCACAAAAATTAAGTAATTAAAACTATTTAAAACACTTTACATATATGCAAATAAAAAATAATTTCTGGAAATTTTATTTTATATGGGAAATAATTTATAATTATGTATATTCTAATATTAGACTTTTACGATTTTACCTAATTACCTTCACGCTTATCAACTATTATCCTTTGTTTGTAAATGCCGAAACTAAGCAACGCTTATCAATGTCAAGACAACAACCATTATGCTTTGTTTATAATTTATAAATGCTAGAAATGTACAACGTTTATTGAGATGTCCCATTCAAAACAACAATAATAAACTATTACAATTTATAAGTCAATAACCTTTATAGCCAAAGACAACTCGCATGCATCGCACTGATTGATGCGGTCTCATCAAGATTCACAGATCGCCACCATGTGGAAGGACTATCTTGTTTGCGTGACTCATCACCGAGCGCATGAGAATATTCGTTATGCGTGCGCGATGGTTCTTGTATAGTTAGGGAAAGAAGAAGTTAAAAGACAAAAAAAAGTATGATAGAAGCTAAAAGGGTAAAAATTTTGAATAAAAAACGTTAATTAAATATGTAAGTTTTATCTCTTTATTTGTAATCTTTTATTTAAAAAAATTATGGGCCCAAATAATAATAATTTTAATAAAATAGATGGGCTCAAATTTTATTTTTTATTTAATATCTTAATATATTTATATTTTTTATTTCTTTTTTTCGTGAGTTAAATAAATAGGGGTAAAAAAATTTATAAAATTAAAATTTTAAATAATATTTTTAAATTAAAACTTTTATGGGGGCAAGTGCCCACTGTGGCTCCGCCCATGCTCGGAACGCTGAGAAAATTGCAGAAAGGCCTAGTCCGTGAGTTGATGAGCGCTTTCCGTAAAGGACCTGGGAGATTTGGAGACGTTTAGAGCTCGACGTAAAGGACCACTGGGGTACGTAATAAGGTCTCCTCTACGTACTAACACGTGGTATCAGAGCGGTTACGTGATTGGATTGCCGGAAACGAAGGTTTTTCGGTTTTTCCTCTCATTTAGTTTTCCGTTGTTTTTGATTCGTTTTTTAGCTTTTTTACGTGATTGATTGCGTAAAAGTAGTATACATAAGGCTAGCTACGAAAAACGGGTTGAAAACGGGCCAAACGGAGCGAAAAACGGGCTCCCGGGATGCCAGAAATTGCTTTCGACATCGAAGGTGACAGAAAACGTCGGGCACGTGTGCCACACGCGCCCGACATTACTGTAGCCGCTGGGGCGCTCGACTACGGATCGCGTGTGCAGCACACGGGCCAATTAATGCACGCCGCATCGCTCCAGCGGAAGGGCACGCGCGACTCGCACCCGCGCACCGATCCGCGGGGGAACGGCGGCAAGCGCCCATTCCGGTCGTCCACGCGGGTGCGCACGTGCTCGCTTGCAAGGCACGCGCCCACAATGGCAAAGCGCGCTTAAACACGTCGCCGCCCAAAGACGCACACCAACGTCGATGACGCGTCGGCACGACGCCACCGCATTGAACTCGCCGCATGCAAAAAAAAACCCAAAAATTCCAAATTTCCCGTAAAGCTTCCCCAGGGTGTTTTGGGTCAGTTTCCGGGTTCGGGAAATTTATAAAGTAATATTTTTCTATTTTTCTGGATTTATTACATTTGTAATAAATTAAAGTTTAACTCCAGAAAAATGAATTAAGGTATTCTGAATTCGATTTCGATTGAATTTTCATGCTTCGGACTTCATATGAGAGAGATACATGAGGTGTCTGTTAAGTCAAAATGACTTTACTTAGATATGATTTTGATGAATAACAAAGAAGTAGTAAAAGAAGAAACAAAATAGAAAATAGACAAACGGAGTATAAAACGCGATTCTGCATTTAAAGTGAAAAATGACGCAGACGTAAAGTAAATGTTGGGTCACGGGTTGGATTAGTAAGTTCCCATGCGACCCGGGCACCTAGGCATTGGCCTAGCGTGCCCCATTATCGATATTGTCCTCTTTGTTCAGAGTGAGACGACTCGAACCCATGACCTCAAGATTTTGTCCCACTTAGTGGACACCTCCACTACCAATTGGCTCAATGGTAGTGGAGGCGCCCACTAAACGGGACAAAATTCGAGGTCACGGGTTCAGTCGTGGCTCACCCGAACAAAGAGGACAATATCGATAATGGGGTACGCTTAGCCAATGCCTAGGTGCCTGGGTCACATGGGTGGGGCTTGCCCGTAATCCGAACCCGTGGACCCAACATTAAAAGGAATTGGCTCAATGGTAGTGGAGGCGTCCACTAAGTGGGACAAAACCTTGAGGTCATAGATTCAAGTCGTGGCTCACCCTTGACCAAAGAGGACAATACTGGATAATGGGGTACGCTAGGCCAATGCCTAGGTGCCTGGGTCGCATGGGTGGGGCTTGCCCGTAATCCGAACCCGTGGACCCAACACTTTGTCATACTCGCTCCTGCTTAAGGCACAGTTCAAGAAGAACTTCGTTTTGAGTTCAGCTGTATCCTCGCCTTTTGGTCAGACGTCCATCTGATTCATGGAATAGAATTCCCATCTTCATCTACTGGTGTATAAGGTCCATTCTCTATCATGTCCCAAAGGTCGACATGAGTAGATTCTATGAATAGTCGCATCCTATCTTTCCAGTAATGATAATCTTCTCCGTTGAATGCTGAAGGTCTAGTGACTGAGGCTCCTTCTGCGATGTATATATGTGATTCCACCATTATCTTTGATCCACACTTTGCTATAGTGATCCTTGGATACCAGGCTCTGATACCAATTGAAGTGAATCACACGTTAATACAATGCTTAGAAAACGATATAAGAATGCACGAGAAGGGGGGGTTGAATTGTGTATTCCCCTTTTTGAAAAATTCTTTAAAAAATATTTGTTAGAAATAAAATTCTTTTACAGAACTTCCGATAGATTCTAATTAATCAAAACTTTGAAAACTTTGTTTACGAACTAAGTAATGATAAAACTTGAATCTAAAAGAGAGATAGAGTAAGAGTAGTTGACACAACGATTTATCCTGGTTCACCCCAAATCGTGGGCTACGTCCGGTCCTCAGAGTTCTTTCTGAGATTTCACTATCTCTTCAACTTTTACAAGTATTCTTTACGAGCCTCTTCAGGTCTCTTCAATCAGTATTCTTTCACACTTAGCCTCTACAAGCTCTCTGTACTACTTCCTCACAGAAAAGTGTTTGAAACTTGTTACAGTAAAAATAGCTCTCGGCTAATTTGCACAGTATGCTTTTTACGATCACGTAGATGTAATTCAGCTAATTTTTCAACTAACTTTGCAATCTTCGACTTCGACTTGTATTTATAGCCTTTGTCTTCAACTGCTTCTTGATTCTTGTTTCTGGATTCTTGCTTCTTGAATCTTATTTCTTGAATCTTTAAAGAAACGGTTAATCAGTTGAGTTCTGTAACTAACTCGAACTGACTCTTGCGTCTTCTTTTCAATTCGCTACCGCTTTTCTTAAATCGTATTTTACGCCTACGTGTTTCGCATACGCATCTGCATCTGCGTCTGTTTTTCACTTTGCGTCTGCGTCTGCTTTTCACTGTTGGACCCCGAACTTTCAGTAGAAATTATAAATATTAAAATGAATTCAATGAGTGTTTTCGGATATGAATTGTGTTATAGATGTTATTGTGCTTAAAGGAGATTGATGACAAATGAAGTGATTGATTTTGATGACTTTCAAATTTGAGTAGAGTTGTATGAGTTATGAAAGTCAAAATGAACTAGTTGATTGAAATGGAAGTTGAAAAGCAATAAATAATTAGTGAAAGTGTTATATTTTGAAGAAATTAAGAAAGTTAATTTTTGAAGATAGAAAGTTTGACTTGAGAGTTGAATTTTTGATTTAGACACATTTTGAGAAAATGATCTTAATGAAAGTTGTAACTTATGTTGAGAGCTTTTCGAATCCAAAAGTATGCTATTTTTCGATATCGGGATTGAAAGTTATGAGTTTTCAAAGTTAAGTGTATTTTGCTTTGGATTTGGAAAATGCTCTATGTGTAGGATTGTATATGTTGTGTTTTGAAGCGATTTCCGTACTGATGTGTATGGAATGGGATCAAGTAGCCTTCTTGAGAGTTGTAGAGATTGTTGTTATCTTTCCATTGATATAAAGCACGAAAATATTAGATAAGGGAGTAGAAAGTTATGATTGTTAGAAGTTTTGATGCTGTTTAGTATGAAGCTGATCGACCAGTCTGTTTGTGTGGAGTTTTTGACCCATTTAGAGGTCGATATGATTTTTAAGGCCTTCATGAAAGTTGTAGAGGGTTCTTTTACCTTTCTATAGACACCAATTTTGTTAAATTTGGAGTTCTGGGTCAAAAGTTATGATGTTTGCAAGTTGAGGTGTTGTGTAAAGTTTTGAGGAGATTATCGATCGATTATCTTTGAGTACATTTTTAACCCCCTTAAAGACCGATCTTGCCTTCAATTCCTTCTTGAAAATTGTAGATTTTTCTTTTATCTTTCCAACGGTACCGAGTTTGTAAAATTCGGAGCTCGGAATCAAAAGTTATGAGTGTTAGAAGTTTGAAGGTCGGATTAGGTGCTAGCCGACCTCTATTGGCCGACCTCTATTGGCCGACCTCTGTTGGCCGACCTATGTTGGCCGACCTCTGTTGGCCGACATCTATTGGCCGACCTATGTTGGCCGACCTCTATTGGCCGACCTCTGTTGGCCGACCGATCTTCGTTCTGGCCGAGCTTTGATTTTCTGGCCGAGCTCTAACCTCCCTTCACTCTTTTGAGAATAACTTCTTTGTTCGACATCCGATCGATCTGATTCTTTTTGAAAATTAAAATAGAGACATGGGGCTACAAATGTTATGAAGGAGCCGAGCTATAATGTAGCCTCTAAGACTTCCAAATTCAGGTCGGAAGTTTAGTGTAGTGTTCAGTCTTAGTGTTGTAATAGCTGAATAGTATTCAGTATTTTGAAGATATCTAGATCAGTAGAGCTCCGATTGCATTGATTCTTGTTGCTAATTAAAATAGAGACATAGGGCTACAAATATTATGAAGGAGCCGAGCTATAATGTAGCCTCTAAGACTTCCAAATACGGGTCAGAAGTTAGATGTAGTGTTTAGTATCGGTTTTGTAATGGCCGAACAGACTTGATTCTTTTTTGAAATTAAAATAGAGACATGGGGCTACAAATGTTATGAAGGAGCCGAGCTATAATTTAGCCTCTAAGACTTCCAAATACGGGTCGGAAGTTAGATATAGTGTTCAGTATCGGTTTTGTAATGGCCAAACAGACTTCGGTATTTTGGAGATATCTCGATCGATAGAGCTCCGATCGATCTGATTCTTTTTGGAAATTAAAATAGAGACATGGGGCTACAAATGTTATGAAGGAGCCAAGCTATAATTTAGCCTCTAAGACTTCCAAATTTGGGTCGGAAGTTAGGTGTAGTGTTCAGCCTCGGGTCTGAAGAACAAACTTCAGTATTTTGGAGATATCTTAAGCTATAGAGCTCCGATCGATCCGATTCTTGAAGCGATGGATTCATAAGACATAGAGGGAAATTTCCCAAAAAGAAATTTTTGGCAAATGGTTTTTTTACTTGATCAAAATAATCAGACAAGATGTCAGTTTTAAAGACAAAGGAAGGGGCAATTTTGGAAGTTTACTTAAAGAGTTAAGTTTTAGGCTTATGAGTAAGGGCAAATGGGTCAATTTTAAGTCATTTAATGACATGACATTATGAAAGCAAGTGGGCTGTCATTTTAAGAGACAACCCACGACACTTAAGAGAAAAGAAGGAAAGAAATAAGAAGAGAAAGGAGAAGAGAGCAAGCTTCGGTGGAGAAAAAGGGGAGAAAGCTAGGGATCGATTTGTCTACGACTTGAAGAGAGATTTTGATGTCATTCCAAGAGAGAAAAAGGTAGAGGATGAAGAGAGCTTCATCTTGAACTAAGAAAATCTGAAAATAGAGGAGAAATGAGGTAAGGGCAATTTTTAAGATTTGAGTTTATCTTGAAGTTTTGGTTTAGGATTATGGAAAATGGTATGGGTTTGTGGAGTATGAAGTTAATTTTGATGATTGCTAAGTACTATGGGTTTACTTTTGGATGTAAGTTAATTAGGGTTATGCCCAATTTTATGAATTGGAGTTTTTAAAAATTGGTGATTTAGATGGCTTGATTATGTTTGGAATTAGTGTTTTCTAAGTTCAATATTAAGGATTATATTATTTATGGGGTCGAATTTGTGTGACATTGGTGTAGGGAATTTTCAATTGGAAGAAAGAAGGAATCAATGGACAAATTGGAGCGAGGAACAAGTTTCTAGTATCGATTCGAGGTGGGTACCTGTTTATAATAGATTTATAAGCCACTACTGCTTTCCTTAAACAAAGAGATTTTCTGATTTCAATTGCATCATAAATGTTGCATCATTGTATGAATGGTTTCAAAAATCATTATTGATTCAATACATGAACTTTTGATGAATTTTAAAATACATTTGTGTTATGCCTCGAAAGATTTCATAGCATTTCGTGTATTCGGAAAAGAGCATTCGATAAATTGATTTAAGCATGAGTATGTGATTGTGATTGGGCGAGAGAGAACCTATTTCATTAAGTCACGTGTATGTTGACCTCCCCCTAGCCTTCTCCCGGCTACTCGTTTGTGGCCCACGAGATCCGAAAATGGACTCGTCATGTTTATGGTAAAACTTCAGTTTTTGTCGTGTTTATGGAACTCTCGAGCCGTTATGTGTGCATTTGCATTGTGAAGTGTTATGATTGATGCATTCATGTTTTGGAAATTGTGATTTCGACCACTGCGAGAAAAGAACTTTTGAAAATGTGCACTATAGGTTTCAAACAAAGTTTCTGCAAGAAAAGAAAAGAAAAGCATTTTAAAAAGGTTTTGCTTATTTATTTGTTATAAACTGTTACCCACGAGCTATAAGCTCACCCCCTTCATTCCCATCCACAAGTGATGAGAAGAAGATCGGGTAAAGAAAAATGAAGATTTCTGTTTGCATGTGTTAGATTGTATTATTGTTAAGTGAGATGGTTGCTGAAAAGTCTAGAATTGTTGTGTATTGTGTACTTTGGTTTAGGGTTATGGGTAATGTATAAGGTTTGAAAATGCCACTATGATTTGTATAAAGCTTTGGTTTATGAAAGGGTGTATAAATTGTAATTGAATTATGAGATTTGGATAAGGCTATTGAGTTATGGTATTGCACATGGATATGTCATATAAATTTTGTATATTCAATGGAGATATAAGCATGATTTGTATATGGAAAAATGTGAATGAACGTGTATTGGACATTGGATAGTGCGATTGTATGTGAATGTATTTGGATTGAGGAATGAGAAAAGAGAGAAAAGAAAAGGAAAAAAAATTATATCGGATTTTGGACAGTTTAAGTCTAAGGTTTCCAACGCGACAGTGATTCCTAAAATATTTGTTCACGGATGTCGGAAATTGATTTTGTTTCGCTTTGATCTTAGATCTGTCGTTGCTTCGCGAATCTGTTAATCGATTTGTTGCTTCCGCTTTGTGTTATTCGATTCGCCTTCGGATTCGATTTATCCGATTTGACAATTGATTCTTATATGATTTTGCTTCCGCCTTGTGTTTCTTTCTTTCGATTTTTTCCTTTCATTTCGTATTCGTTTTCTGTTTTTCCGGTTGGGATCTAGTTTCAGGATCGGGTCCCAACACAAAGTCCACAGATGCGACACCGCGAAGGAGATGTGGGACACATTATCTATTGCTCACGAAGGCACAAGCCAGGTTAAAGAATCCAAGATCAGCATTCTTGTGCACCAGTACGAGCTTTTCAGGATGAAAGATGAAGAATCTATTGATCAAATATTTGGAAGATTTCAAACAATTGTCAATGGATTGAAAGCTCTTGGAAGAACGTACAACAATCAAGATCATGTTCGAAAGATCATAAGAAGTCTTCCGAAGAGATGGAGACCTAAAGTTACTGCGGTGCAGGAAGTCAAAGATTTGAGCGTGCTAAAGCTTGACGAGTTACTTGGATCCTTGAAGATTCATGAAGTTGAACTCGATGCTGAAGACAAGCCCAAATGGGACAAGTCGATAAAGCTGAAGGCCGGATAAAAGAATCGCAAGACTCAAAGAAGGAGGAAGTCATCAAAAGCGTTAAAGATTGAAGAATCAAAGAATGACGACTCCAGCCAATTAGAACAAGAGTCAAGTGATGAAGATGACGAATTATCTTTCATCTCTAGAAAGATAAAACGTATGTGGAAGAAGAAGTCCCAAGGAAATCAGACTTTCAAGAAGAATGGCAAAGATGAAGCTAAACCAGAGAAGTCATCTGTCATTTGCTACGAGTGCAATCAGCCTGGACACTACAAGTCCGAATGTCCTACTCTAAAGAAGAAACCAAAGAAGAGTAGAGAAGGCAAGAAAAGCATGATGGCAACGTGGGAGGACCTAGATTCATCAGATTCAGATACAGGTTTCGAGTCGTCTGAACATGCAAACATCTGCTTGGTAGCCGAGGAAGAAAGTGATGAGGAGGTAAAATCTGATTACGATAACTTGCATCATGCCTACTCAGAATTGTTAGAAGATTCTCATGCTATTCTGAAATAGTACAAACTATTAAAGAAAAAGTATGTAGAAAATATTAGACATACGGAAGTAATAGAGAGAGAAAATATCTGTCTAAAGAAGCAATTAGAGGAGAAAAAGAAAGTCGTAGACAGATCAGAAGAGATCAATCAGCTGAAACTGAGAATTAAGAATTTGTCAGCTGATTTAGCTACTTTCACCGAGAGCACAAAGAAAATGAATGAGATGCTTGGAAAATGTAGACATCCGAGTGATAAAACCGGATTAGGGATTACAGGCAATAAGTCTCATCCTCATAAGAACCCTTTCTCTCAAAAGAGAAACTATAATAAATCTCGTGTTAATCAACGTTCTAGTAATATGCATCAAAGAACTCATCATGTGCATACTACTAACCATAAAGGACCCAAGAAAATATGGGTACCAAAAAATAAAATAGTTTCTCCTGTAGATATCCTTCCTTGGAAGATACGGCAAGTACCATTGGTATTTAGACAGTGGATGCTCGCGACATATGACGGGAAGAAGGTCTATTTTCCTAGACCTTCGGTATAAGAAGGGAGGATCGGTAACTTTCAGAGACAACCAGCAGAGCAAGATTATTGGAATCGGAAAAAAAGGTAAAGATTCCTTTGCATGCATAAATAATGTACTGCTTGTTGATGGTCGGAAACATAATTTGATCAGCGTCAGTCAATTGTGTGATTCTGGTTTCACAGTCACATTTAATCAAAATTTTTGTGAAGTCAGAAACAACGATGGGTCTATACTTTTTTCTGCCAAAAGAAGAAATAATCTTTACAAAATTGATTTAGAAGGTTTTCAAAGTCAAAATGTTTCATGTTTTCTATCTTCCGAAGAAGAAAGACTAGTCTGGCATAAAAAGCTAGGTCATGTCTCTTTTAAACACATTTCAAAGTTGGCAAAACATGATTTGGTAAGAGGATTATCAAAAATAAGTTTTGACAAAGAGTTTTTCTGTGAAAATTGTTTGAAAGGAAAATAAGTTAAAACTTCTTTTTCTTCTAAAAATTTTGTAACATCATCTAGACCTTTAAAGTTGTTACATATGGATTTATTTGGTCCAACAAGGACAATAAGTCTTGGCGGAAAGAAATATGGACTTGTTATTGTTGATGACTTTACTCGATTTTGTTGGATATTGTTTTTATCACACAAAGATGAATCTTTTAAGTGTTTTAGGACCTTATCCAGAAAGTTACAGAATGAAAAAGGAATGTCTATAGCTAGTATCAGGAGTGACCATGGTGGAGAGTTTGAGGATGAGAAGTTTAGATTATTCTGTGAGGAGAATGGAATTTTCCACAATTTCTCTGCTCCCAGGACTCCACAACATAATGGAGTTGTTGAAAGAAAGAATAGGACGATTCAAGAAATGGCTAGGACTATGCTTTGTGAGATGAATCTTCCTAAGTACTTCTAGGCAGAAGCTGTTAATACAACATGTTATATTCAGAATAGAATTCTGTTACGACCCATGTTAAAGAAGACTCCTTATGAGTTATGGAATAGAAGAAGACCAAACATATCTTACTTTTATCCATTTGGGTGCAAATACTCTATTCTGAATACAAAGGAGCTGTTGGATAAATTCGATTCAAAGACCTATCCAGGAATCTTTCTGGGCTACTCATTATCGTCTAAGGCATTCCAGGTGTACAACCTTATTTCAAAGACAGTTGAGGAGACCATCCATGTCAAGTTTGATGATAGTTCCCAACCCCATAAGGAAGATGACATGGAGAGTGAAGGTCCTTCAAAGAACTTAGATGACACAACAGAAACTCCAGCACCAGGTACTCAAGAAGACAAAGTTGACGATATTCCAAAAACTATTAGATTGAAAAGAGACTGGAAATATAAAAGTTCTCATCCAGAAGAGTTGATTATCGGAGAGACCTCAGAAGGAATTAGGACGAGGTCCAGATTCAGAAGAGAAGCTAATGTGGCTTTTATCTCTGAAATAGAGCCTAAGAAGGTTGAGGCAGCTCTTTGAGACGAAGCTTGGGTGTTAGCCATGCAAGAGGAGCTGAATCAATTTACTAGAAATAATGTTTGGTCCTTAGTTCCGAAACCCCCTAAGAAATCCATTATAGGAACCAGATGGGTCTTTAAGAATAAGCTAGACGAATCAGGCAAAGTAAGTCGAAATAAGGCTAGATTAGTAGCACAAGGCTATAATCAGCAAGAAGGAATAGACTACAATGAGACATATGCTCCAGTAGCAAGACTTGAAGCTATTAGGATATTGCTGGCATATGCGGTCTGTCATAATATAAGGCTGTTTCAGATGGACGTAAAGAGCGCCTTTCTGAATGGTCTTATAGACGAAGAGGTGTATGTGAAGCAACCTCTTGGCTTCGAGGATATTAAGAATCCAGAACATGTCTATAGACTTTATAAAGCCTTATACGGCTTGAAGCAAGCTCCTAGAGCTTGGTATGATCGTCTGAGTACTTTTCTCTTAGAGAATGGTTTTAGTAGAGGTCAAGTTGATAAGACGCTCTTTAGGAAGAATTATGAAAATGAATTTATTATAGTACAGATCTATGTTGATATTATTTTTGGTGCTACTTCAAAGAAGTTATGCATGAAGTTTGAGAGTCTAATGAAAAATGAATTTGAAATGAGCATGATGGGTGAGTTGAAGTTCTTTCTTGGGTTGTAAGTTAAGCAAACCAAAGAGAAAATCTTTATCAATAAACAAAAATATGTGAAAGAATTCTTGAGTAAGTTTGATATGCAAAATGTGAAGCCAATGACTACTCCGATGCATCCTTCAAACCTTTTGTCGAAAGATGTAAATGATAAGAAGGTGGATCAAACCCTGTATAGAGGGATGATCGGTTCTTTACTCTATCTTACAGCAAGTAAACCTAATATATTGTTCAGTGTATGCTTGTGTGCAAGGTTTCAGGCTGATCCTAGAGAGTCTCATTATATTGCTGCTAAGAGGATTATGAGATATCTAGCAGGTACTATTGATCTTTGCTTAATGTTTGAGAAAGGTAAAGATTTCAGGTTAATCGGATATTGCAACGCGGACTATGCCGGAGATAAAATCGAAAGGAAGAGCACAAGTGGAGGATGTCACTTTCTTGGCTCAAACTTAGTTTTATGGTCAAGCAAGAGACAAAACTCAATCGCTCTATCAACTGCCGAAGTAGAGTATATGTCTGCCGCAAGCTGTTGTTCACAAACGTTGTGGATAAAATATCAACTTGAAGACTATTCAGTTCAAGAAGAGGAGATTCCAATCTATTGCGACAACACCAGTGCAATCAATCTGTCAAAGAAGCTAATCCAGCATTCGAGAGTGAAACACATCGAAGTTAGACATCACTTCTTGAGAGACTATGTTCAGAGGAAGGTGGTTAAACTACAGTTCATCGAAACAGAGTATCAGTGGGCAGACATCTTCACTAAACCATTAAGTGAAGAACGGTTCCAGAAGATCAGACACAACCTTAACATGGTTATTTTAAGTGAACAGTCAGGCTAAAGTGACGTCAAAATTAACGGCGTCAGAAACAGTGAGATACAGCTGGTAACTTCTCTAACAAGGAACTTTTGGAGGGAAACGCTTCACGATCTTTAGAATCCCGACGATTCTAGGGCACGCGTGATAAGACCCTTCAAGTAGCCTAAAGTTGAGATCATTGCTGTCATTCTCATCTATAGACGGTTCATCTTGCTTTCCAAATTCTCTCAATCATCCTACCCTAGAAGAAAAGCTTACGAGTAGCCGGCTGCTCAAACAATGGAGGCAGCTATGATATTCGGAAGGCATGTGGATTTTGAGTCGCTAAGGAAGGATGGTATGGACGTAGAACCTGAGATTGAAAGAGCTGGTTGGAGGAATTTCTTCCAGGTACGAGAACCAGTGTACACCAATGAGGTATTTGACTTTTGGAAGAATGCTCAACTTGTAGACAACACTATTGTATCCTCAGTAGACGGTATATCTGTTGTCGTGACAAAGGAGCTGATAAGGATAGTGACCGATTGTCCATCGGTTGGTAAGACTCTGTCAACCAAGGCTAAGTGGATGACAATGGTCAACATGAAGGAAGAAGATGTTAGCAAACAATTGTATGGAGTGAATGACCCTTCGGAGAGGAAGACTTCGAGTCTGGTCTCGAAAGCTAGGATTCTTCATGCGATTTTGTTTAATTGCATCTTACCCAGAGCAGGTTCAAGGCATTTAGTGACCACCCTAGATGAACAATGTTTGTTCTACCTGCTGAATCGCAATCCTATTGACTTACCCTTCTTAATCTTCCATTATATGATTAAGGGGATGAAGGATACAAACAGCTATCCTTACAGCATGCTTCTTACAAGGATTTTTAAGGAATCCGGAGTCCTTCTACACAAAGGAAATAGAAGGATTGTACCTGTGAAGAGTACTATTGTCTCAATCACTATATGGCGAATGGGTCTGAGGACAGTGAATAAAGAAGAAGCAGACTCTTAAAGGAGAATTAGAACTGAGGGGGAGCGATTATTAAAGAAATCTCCAACAACAAGTTCTAGATCCCATGGAAGAGTGAGTATGTCAATAGAAGAAAGGAGAAGATTATATGGAAGGCCTCTGATAAAACAGGCATGTCCTAGAGAAGAGTATAATCTAGCTCGGAGGACAGACGATGGTGCGACAAAAAGGAAAGGAGAGAATCTTTTGGGTGAAATTAGTAAGAAAGCAAGGAGACTGAGAAGAAGAGAAAATTGGAGTTTGAGATACAGAAGTCTCAAGTTAAGAAAACTCCGAGAATAAAGACTAAAGTAGTTAGTCGAAGGAGGAGTTTGTCTACTCCTGTGGAAGTTAATCAAGAGAAGAATACTCCCATTGTTGAGCAACCGGAGGAACCAGTGGAGCCTACTGGTTCAGCCTACTCTGTCGATAATCAACAAGAGATCACAGCTGATTTGAGCTCAGTGCAGGTACCATTGGAGAAATCTGTTGAATCTAGTCTGGTCGTTCACAACTATTCCAAATTTTTAAGAAAGGATAAGTTTAAAGTCAGACTGATTGAAGTGGTAACAAGGAGGAGTACTGCAATTGCCATCTGCAGTCAACCAAGACGGCAAATAAAGGCTGTCTTATAACCTATTCTGATAAATAGTGAGACATGGCATATATTGAATGAAGACGAAAGGAACTTCTATGATACCTTAAGGTATGCTGCTACAAAGCCATACCCTAAGAAAATATCTTCTCGTCTATACACTATTTATCCAGTCATAGAACAATCGATAATAAAGGTTGTACCAGACATTCAGCCAAGATATCCTTTGGATATGAATAAAGGGAAAAAGAAGCTATATCCAGAAGGAATCAGTGATGATCTGTCCACAGATCAAATTGAAGAAGAAGTGCGTCGAATTGATGCAGCATGCGCTTCAAAAGAGAATACTGATGGAGCTAGTTGTAGCTATACTGATAAGAAGGAAGACTGTCCAGTAAGGGGAAGACTGATAACAGGGACATTTATTGAATCACTTGTCCAGACAGTTGTGCGTATTAGACCTTTATCTAATACACTGTCTATACAAGTTGAAGGCATACCCTTGCAAGGAAGACAGTTGCTTATGCTACCTGCTCCCTATGACTTGGACATCCCAGAGTCAAATGTATTCATTCATCCACCCACATTTGCGATTTGAGAAGATTACATTCCTACCTCGGACGCATATGCTACAACAATTGCGTTCACTGCTCCCTCAGCAGATATTGATCAATCCTCCTCACCGATTGACTCACAAGATGAACTCAGCAAATTACGCAGTGAAGTCAACGAAATAAAGGAGACGATGAATGATTTGAAGAAGATGATGACAGAACTGTTGAAGAGCCATCGTCGTTAATCATTTTTTATTATAAAAAATAGGGGGAGAAGGGAATGAGCAGAGGAGGAGAAGAGAATGTTCGTAAAAGAATCTCAAAAGTGTGTGAGCAAGGCATTTAAGAAAAGAAAGGAAGAAGTTAAAGAAGAGTTCTAAAGATAAGTTTTTTGTTGTTTTTTTTTACATTGTATTTTGTTTTCTTTTTTGTATATAATTTGTTATCATCAAAAAGGGGGAGATTGTTAAGTCAAAATGACTTTACTTAGATATGATTTTGATGAATAACAAAGAAGTAGTAAAAGAAGAAGCAAAATAGAAAATAGACAGACGGAGTATAAAACACAGACGCAGACGCAAAGTGAAAAACAGACGCAGACGCAAAGTGAAAAGCAGACGCAGACGCAAAATGAAAAACAGACGCAGATGCAGATGCAGACGCAGAAACACAAACGTAAAAATACAGATGGAGAAAAGCAGACGCGGAATTCAAAAAGAAGACGCAAGAGTCAGTTCGAGTTAGTTACAGAACTCAACTGATTAACCGTTTCTTTAAAGATTCAAGAAGCAAGAATCCAGAAACAAGAATCAAGAAGCAGTTGGAGATGAAGGCTATAAATACAAGTCGAAGTCGAAGATTGCAAAGTTAGTTGAAAAATTAGCTAAATTACATCTACGCGATCGTAAAAAGCATACTGTGCAAATTAGCCGAGAGCTATTTTTATTGTAACAAGTTTCAAACACTTTTCTGTGAGGAAGTAGTACAGATAGCCTACAGAGGCTAAGTTTGAAAGAATATTGATTGAAGAGACCTGAAGAGGCTCGTAAAGAATACTTATAAAAGTTGAAGAGATAGTGAAATCTCAGAAAGAACTCTGAGGACTGGACGTAGCCCATGGTTTGGGGTGAACTAGGATAAATCGCTTTGTCAACTACTCTTACTCTATCTCTCTTTTAGATTCAAGTTTTATCATTACTTAGTTCGTAAACAAAGTTTTCAAAGTTTTGATTAATTAGAATCTATCGAAAGTTCTGTAAAAGAATTTTATTTCTAACAAACATTTTTGAAAGAATTTTTCAAAAAGGGGAATACATAATTCAACCCCCCCCTTCTCGTGCATTCTTGTATCATTTTCTAAGTATTGTATTAACGTGTGATTCACTTCAGTGTCGTGTCTCGGGTCTCATTTTCAGTGTTCGGGATGCATGAGAATCAATCGAAAAATAGGAATTGAGACATTCTGAAGCTATTTTTGAGTGAATTTTCGTGCAATGAACTTGCCATAAGGGAGATACGTGACATTGTCATATCTCAGGAGGTCGGTTCAGTATCTGGTGGCGCACGATAGTCACTCTATTGAGATTTTTTGTTTACAAAAGTCTCAAATCAAGTTTTCGGAGAATGTCTTCAGCACATGTGTGTGACAATGAGATTGTGCATTCGGAGTTTTGCATTTATTGAGGTTGCATTGTCAAATACAATATTCCCATAAAGAATGTGAGGATGACATAAAGATGTATCCCTTGTGTTTGCTTGGATGCTGGTGAGAATGTAGTCACCAATGTGGCCTTTCGAGTCAGTATTCTGGATTGTTTTGCTTACATGTTGGGGGATGTCTCTGATTTTATGTTTGGCTATTCTACCCAAAGGTGTTGGCCTTACATAAAATTTTGAGATGTACATAAAGGCATTAGATGGAGGAAGGCTGTTTCTCAACTGCTCTATTCACCCAAAGGTGTTAGTGTCAGGGGAGTTGATAGTCTATACTCCGATCGCTTTTATGTGTGAAATTCTAATCGCATATATTATGTATTCAGCCCAAAGGTGTTTCATAATATGTGTGATCGAATTTTTAGGAAAGATACTATCAATGGCTTTAGTATCGCTGTTTTCCTACATTTGTACTGATTTACATGTAGCGCCCCAAATTAGGGGTTAGAATATTAACGAGATTTAATACGAATTATGTTTATTATATTTGTTAATTGCTTATTAAATATTTGCTTAATTGTGCATAAGTATTATGGCATGCATTCATGGCATTTTCCGGATAAATTGATTTAATGAACCTTGGATTGATTGGACGATATTTTATAATTTTAGTATATTTTAGTAATTTTGTATACTTCAAATATTTTTAGAAATTGATGGTGAATTCATTTTGAGTTAAAATTTATTTTCCGAGTCATTATTTTATGACGGAATTTTGGTAAATTTTGAAAGTGTTTTGAAAATTTTGGGTATTTGTTGATATAAGAATCATAAGTTGTTTAAAAGAGTATTTTATTAATAAAATAATAATAAAAACTAAATTGTGGACGAGGATATGGTGACATGTGTTAAAACCTATGGCTAAATTTGTCCTACACGAAGCGATACTTGTTTTGCATGCACGTATACACGTAACCTATGACTTTTACCTAGATTTGTTTAATAAAACCTTATCGTTGTGTATATTCTTTACCAAAGTCTCTTCACAATTCATCATCTAATAGCTATTGAAGTTACCTCGTAGTTGGGTGACTCTTTGGAAGTGTCTGTGATAAGTGGTTTGTTAATGTTTAGTATATAGAGCTGCGTAGAGATTTATATGCATTGAGATATACATATATAAATGTGTTAGGATAGTTTAAAAGATGGTAGCTATATATATATGCGATAAGTCTAATCTTGCTCGTTTATGTTTTATGTTATAGAGTTATATATAAATAATTATAAAGGCATGAATTGTGTAAGTAGTTATCTGCTTTTCTAGAGCCAATATCTGTATGCATGCATGGTTTAAAACAAAACTAAGATATATATATATATATATATATATATATACATCTGATAATATAAGATGATATGTTCTTTGTTTTGTGTTAATGGTTGTGTGTTTTATGAGGTAAGCTTTAAGAAAATGAAAGATACGGAATTTTAAAATACACGAGAGAGAGAGTGAAGATATACGTTGGTTTTGTGGTGTAAGTTGTATTTGAAGATTCGCCAGTTAGAAATGTTGTAAAGATTAGTTTGATGCTAAGGAATTGATAAGAAAAGGAAGAAAGAAATTCTGCATAATTAAAAAATTTACGTGAGCAGTAAAATTTTGAAGGTGGAAGACAATGAACAGTAACATTTTTTTATATTATTATTTTATTTTATTTTTATTTTTATTTTTATTTTTTGTTTTAATTTAAAACCTTCCACTATTTTGACCATATCTTGGTCATCCAGAACTCAAATGACCCGATTCTCGAACTGTTGGATTCGTAAGAAAATTGTCTACCTTTTATAAGAAATTTGTAAATTTTGAATTGAATTGAAAATTAAAATTTTAATAATTTAAGTTATAAATTATTAAAATTTAGGGTTTAGTCCCGAATTTGTCATGAACATGCATCATCATATATATTTATCATAAATTAGTGAATTTCTAATTATAGTGAATTTTAATTATATACAATAGTAATTTGTATTTGTGTTCCTATTATTAGAGGATCAATAGATTCAGACATTCTTAGGCACTTGAGGCAATAAACAATAAAAGCGAATTAGGTCGATGTCTAGGTAAATAAATTGATAAGTATTTTAGTAAGTAATTTAGATGGTCAATTTTGTGATTATACTATTTGCGATTTATTAGGACTTGAAGCTGTCGAGGAGCTCAATATTCGGATTGTATTGGAAGTGCTATTTGTTTGCTCATGAAATGTGCGAAATGACTTTGTGTTATTTTAAAGCTGTTAAGTCCTAGTTGTGGGTAAATAGGCATGCCTAGAAGGGTCTCAGAAGCGTTTACGTGACACTTGATTGTTTTACGATATGGACACTTGATTGTCGAGACTTGATCTCTCTTGTGACACTTTGTCGAGCCTTTGGCTTCGATATGGACACATTTGTGTCGAGACTTGATCTCTCTTGTGACACTTCGTGTCGAGACTTGATCTTACATATAAGTCCGTTACCCACTACATTCGCAGTTTGCGATCTTGATATGTGTTTTTTAAGTTAATTATGATTACGATCTGAAGGTTTATACCCTCTTGCGTGATAAGTATGTGAATTTGTTACGAAATGCTTTATGTCGATTTTACGATAAATGTTTCGAAATGCATGCTATCATGGCTGAAATCGATTAATATAGATTAGTTATTACTCACTAAGCTATATGCTTATACAGATGGATTGCCGTGTAGGTTGAGCGAAGGGTTTAAAAATGGGACGAGTCTCTTGACCGCCAAAGGAGTCCGTTCATAAAGTTTAAGAATGTATTTTGTTTAGTTGTTTAGGCATGTACATATTCTTTGGATTTGGTTTCGAAATTTATGATATGTAATATAAGTGTGTGGGTTTGAGTTTGAAATAAAATAAGTATCGATGTGATATTACGGTTTATTTGTTACATCTTGGGTGGCATCCATGTATCCTCCTGGGGTATTTTAGGTGCTACATCTTTTGGTATCGAGCAAGTTTAAGCGGTTACGGTGTAACCACCGCTTGCTTGTAATTTTCCGTTGAGTGTCTACGTTATGTTTTGGCCTAATCGATGTCCCATGTTTTGTCTTTAGAAATTACGATGGAAGGATTTCACGAATTTGGTAGCGAAGTTCCGAGAGTAATCGGTAGAACAAACTCATTCAGCGATACTGGACCGTCGAGGTCGATCGAGGAGAAGCGAGATTCCACCTCCTCCTCCGGCTCGTGGAGAAGCTTTGTTTAAGCTATCCGAGGATATGATGACTTTCTTTGCTTTGCATGACAACACCTAAGGCTCCGATTGACGGTGAGGAAGTATGGGGTGAAGAATTTTCTGGAACATCCTTGGAAGAATCTGAAGTGGCGAGTTACGGATTGAAAAGATGAAGAGGGTGCTTGGGCGAGATTAGTTGTCCAACAGAGCGAGATGGTGCATTGTCTTTGTTTCACTTCGCAAGGCGACTTATGAATGGTGGAAGTTCGTTATGAGAGTCCCCACTACGGTTCCACTAACTTGGGATTTCTTTGTCCAAGAATTTAGAGCCAAGTATGTATGGCGAGAATGCAGGAAGGATAAATGGAAGCAATTTCGAACTGAGGCGAGAGAAATTTATCGATTCTTGAGTATGATCGGGAGTTCAACCGACTCAGTAAGTATGCTCCTGACTCCGTGCTTACTGAGGAGTTCCGTTGTCACCAGTTTGAGGACGGATTGCATGATTCTATTAAGGAGCATCTGGCGTGATTCTTGTGCTTCACCCGGTGACTTACCACCAATTAGTACAAGTTGCAATAAAGATAGAAAGACAAGAGGCGATCGGAAAGAAAGAAGTCGGAAAAGAGGCTTTAAGAGGAGGCGGTCTTGAGGAAGCGAAGGGGAAGCTACTTCCTCTGCACCGAGAGTTGCTCAGAGATCTGTGAGTAGGGGAAGGCAACAAAACTTTCCTACATCGACTGCTTCTAGTAGGGGTTCCTTTGGAGGTCGAGGTTCTAGTGCTCCAGAGTGTCCACACTGTTTTAATCATCATTGGGGTGATTGTTGGAGAGTTACAGGTGCATGTTTTGGTTGTGGCGGTACAGATCATATGGTTGCAAATTGTCCTCGGAGCGATGCAGGATAGCCACAAGCTAGTAGAGGTTTCTCATGCATCGATTGCAAGCAGAGGCCGAGGAAGAGGTCGGCGGATATCGTGAGTAGAGCTAATCGAGTACCCGGTCGAAGCGTGAATCGACCAACAGGCTCTTTGCTTGACTCGGGCTTATACTCGAAGCTTCGTGAGGATCGGGATGCTCAGATGTCATTCTGGTATGGTTTCTCTCTTTGGTTACGAATTGTATGCATTAATTGATCTGGATCTTCACATTCATATATCTGTGCTTGGAGAAATGTTTGATAATGAGATGCTCATAGATCGGATAGAATATGACATGCATGTGACTAGTCCTACGGGTAGTAGTGTCTTTGGTGAATCGGTGGTTAGGAATTGTCGATTATGATCCAAGGAAGTGAGTATCGGCGGATCGATTAAGTTGCCATTTCGCTAATTCGATTTGATTACGGTATGGATTGGTGTCTAAACATCAGCGATAATTGGTTGTAAAGCGAAAGAGTTTTCTTGAAGAGGCCCGACGATCCGAGATTGTGTTTCAGTAGTGGTTGCACACGTGCTCGACCAATGTCGTATCGCTATGCAAGCCCAAAAGCTTCTCGGGAAGGGTGTGAAGCTTATTTAGCTTATGTACTTGAAACCAAGAAGGATGGTGCTAAGGAGAAACCGCTGAGATTCTGTGGTGAAAGAGTTTCGGATGTTTTCCGAGGAATTGCGGACTCCCTCGGAAAGGGAAGTGGAGTTATCTATTGACGTCGTGACTGGTACTGCTCCTATATCCAAAGCACCGTATAGAATGGCTCCTACTGAGTTGAAGGAGTTGAAGTTGCAGCTACAAGAACTTCTTAATAAGGGGTTTATTAGACCCAGTGTATCATCGTGGGGCACCGGTTGTTCGTGAAGAAGAAGGATGGTACCACGAGAATGTGTATCGATTCTGTGCGGTTAAATCGAGTCACGATGAAGAATCGGTATCCTTGCCAAGGATTGACGATCTATTTGATCAGTTGAAAGATGCAGGAGTGTTTTCTAAGATAGATTTGCGATCGGGGTATTATCAGCTTCGGGTCAAGGATGTGGATGTGCCGAAGACTGCATTTAGGACCTGTTATGGACATTATGAGTTCCTAGTAATGCCATTCGGGTTAACTAATGCTCAAAGACATTTATGGATTTGATGAGCAGTATTCAGCCGTACTTGGATCGGTTTGTTGTGGTGTTTATAGATGATATCTTGGTCTACTCTAGGGTGAAACGGGATCATAGTGAACATCTCGAATTGTCTTCAGACCTGCGGGAAAGACGGTTATATGCTAAGTTGAGTAAATGTGATTTACGGCCGGAGATATCATTTTAGGGCATGTGGTCTCTCTTGAGGGAATTAGAGTTGATCATAGTAAGATAGGCGGTTGTTAATTGGAAGCGCCTCGGAATGTGACTAAGTAAGAAGTTTTCTAGGTGCGGCGGTTATTACCGTCGATTTGTTAAGGGTTTTCGGTGATAGCATCCCTTTAACTAAACTTTTACGGAAGGGAGTGAAGTATGAATGGTCTGATAGATGTTAGAGTAGTTTCGATCAGTTGAAGAGCATGCTTACTGAAGCTCCTGTATTAGTTCAACCTAATTTGGTAAGGAGTATGTTATGTATCTTGATCGTCTGGGAATGGTTTAGGGTGTGTTTGATGCGGGAAGGAAAGGTAGTTGCTTATGCTTCTAGGCAACTAAAGACTCACTGACGGAGTTACCTACTCGTGATCTGGAACTTGCGTGATAGTGTTTGCTTTAAAAATTTGGCGACACTATCTATATGGTGAAAGGTGTAGAATTTTCACGGATCATAAGAGTTTGAAGTATCTCTTGACTCGAAGGAACTCAATTTGAGACAACGGCGTTGGTTGGAATTATTTAAAGACTATGATTGTATTGTAGACTACCATCGGGTAAGGCTAATGTTGTACCGATGCTTTGAGTGAAAGACTATCTCACTTTATCATCAAAAGCAGATTGGATGGAAGTTGGGATCTGATGGAGCTTTGATGGTCCAATTGGTAGCAAGGCCTACGTTGAGACAGGAAATTTGTGATGCTCAAAGAGCTGATGATAAGTTACAACAACTTATCTTGGCTATTCAGGAAGGTAAATGGTGATTTTTACATGCGAGGTAATGGTGAATTGTATTATAAGGATCGGTTGTGTGTCAAATGAATGATGAATTGAAGAAGAAGTTATTGTTTGAGGCTCATAATACAGTATTTACTATGCATCCGGGTGGAAATAAGATGTATCAGGATTTGAAGCAGTATTACTGGTGGTCAGGGATGAAACGGGATGTTGTGGATTATGTAGCAAAATGTCTTACGTGCCAACAGGTTAAGGCTGAGCACCAGGTTCCATCTGGTTTGTTAAATCCTATTCCTATTCCTCAATGGAAATGGGATAACATTACCATGGACTTTGTTACTGGACTCCCTCTTACTCAGAGGAAGCATGATGCGGTTTGGGTCATTGTGGATAAGTTCACCAAGTCTGCTCATTTTCTACCTGTTCGACCTGATTATTCATTGGATAGGCTTGCAAATTTGTATGTGAATGAGATTGTAAGACTGCATGGAGTACCATCATCGATTATTTCAGATCGTGATCCTCGATTTACTTCGAGATTCTGGAAAAGTTTACAGGAGGCATTGGGTACTCAGCTTAAGTTTAGTACTGCTTTTCATCCCCAGACAGATGGACAATCCGAGCGAGTTATACAAATTTTGGAGGATATGTTGAGGGGTTGTGTGTTAGAGTTTCCCGGGAGTTGGGATAATTATCTGACCTTGATGGAATTTGCTTATAATAACAGTTATCAGACGAGTATTGGCATGGCACCATATGAAGCGTTGTATGGTAGGAAGTGTAAAACTCCGGTATGTTGGAAGGAGTTGAGTGAAAACAAGATGATCGGACCAGACATAGTGAAGGATACTGAAGAAAAAATTCAGATTATTCAGCAAAGGTTGAAAGCGGCCAGTGATAGACAGAAGTCTTATGCTGATTTAAAAAGGAAAGATATTGAGTTTCAAGTGGGTGATAAGGTGTTCCTGAAAGTGTCACCATGGAAGCATATACTTCGGTTTGGAAAGAAGGGTAAGCTCGATCCATGATTCATTGGGCCTTATGAAATTTCGAAGAAGGTTGGACCCGTAGCTTATCGATTAGCTCTTCTGGAGAATTGGCCGATCGCATGATGTGTTTCATGTTTCTATGTTGAGGAGATACCGATCGGCGCCTCACATAAGATTCGATGCAAGAGATTCAGTAAACAGATTTGTCATATGAAGAAGGGCCGATTGCCATATTAGCCGAGAAATGAAACAATTGTGGAACAAGTGCATCTTGTTAGTAAAGTCCTCCGCAACACCATGGAATGGAGGAAGCAACACGGGAACCCGAGAAAACTATGAAAGCTCAATATCCGCAATTATTGGATCGGTATGAATTTCGAGGACGAAATTTCTTAAGGAGGGAAGAGTTATGGCGCCCAAATTAGGGGTTAGAATATTAACAGATTTAATCTGAATTATGTTTATTATATTTGTTAATTGCTTATTAAATATTTGTAATTGTGCATAAGTATTATGGCATGCATTCATGGCATTTTCGGATAAATTGATTTAATGAACCTTGGATTGATTGGACGATATTTTTATAATTTTAGTATATTTTAGTAATTTTGTATACTTCAAATATTTTTAGAAATTGATGGTGAATTCATTTTGAGTTAAAATTTATTTTCCGAGTCATTATTTTATGACGGAATTTTGGTAAATTTTGAAAGTGTTTTGAAAATTTTGGGTATTTGTTGATATAAGAATCATAAGTTGTTTAAAAGAGTATTTTATTAATAAAATAATAATAAAAACTAAATTGTGGACGAGGATATGGTGACATGTGTTAAAACCTATGGCTAAGTCGTCCTACACGAATCGATACTTGTTTTGCATGCACGTATACACGTAACCTATGACTTTTACCTAGATTTGTTTAATAAAACCTTATCGTTGTGTATATTCTTTACCAAAGTCTCTTCACAATTCATCATCTAATAGCTATTGAAGTTACCTACGTGTAGTTGGGTGACTCCTTTGGAAGTGTCTGTGATAAGTGGTTTGTTAATGTTTAGTATATAGAGCTGCGTAGAGATTTATATGCATTGAGATATACATATATAAATGTGTTAGGATAGTTTAAAAGATGGTAGCTATATATATATCGATAAGTCTAATCTTGCTCGTTTATGTTTTATGTTATAGAGTTATATATAAATAATTATAAAGGCATGAATTGTGTAAGTAGTTATCTTGCTTTTCTAGAGCCAATATCGTATGCATGCATGGTTTAAAACAAAACTAAGATATATATATATATATATATATATATATATATATATATACATGATAATATAAGATGATATGTTCTCTTTGTTTTGTGTTAATGGTTGTGTGTTTTATGAGGTAAGCTTTAAGAAAATGAAAGATACGGAATTTTAAAAAATACGAGAGAGAGAGAGTGAAGATAGCACGTTGGTTTTGTGGTGTAAGTTGTATTTGAAGATTACGCTAGGTTAGAAATGTTGTAAAGATTAGTTTGATGCTAAGGAATTGATAAGAAAAGGAAGAAAGAAATTCTGCATAATTAAAAAATTTACGTGAACAGTAAAATTTTGAAGGTGGAAGACAATGAACAGTAACATTTTTTATATTATTATTTTATTTTATTTTTATTTTATTTTTATTTTTTGTTTTAATTTAAAACCTTCCGATATTTTGACCATATCTTGGTCATCAGAACTCAAATGATTTGATTCTCGAACTGTTGGATTCGTAAGAAAATTGTCTACCTTTTATAAGAAATTTGTAAATTTTCGAATTGAATTGAAAATTAAAATTTTAATAATTTAAGTTATAAATTATTAAAATTTAGGGTTTAGTCCGAATTTGTCATGAACATGCATCATCATATATATTTATCATAAATTAGTGAATTTCTAATTATAGTGAATTTTAATTATATACAATAGTAATTTGTATTTGTGTTCCTATTATTAGAGGATCAACTGATTCGGACATTACAGAGCACTTCAAGGCAATAAACAATAAAAGCGAATTAGGTCGATGTCTGGGTAAATAAATTGAGTAAGTATTTTTAGTAAGTAATTTAGATGGTCAATTTTGTGATTATACTATTTGCGATTTATTAGGACTTGAATCGTCCGAGGAGCTCAATATTCGGATTGTATTGGAAGTGCTATTTGTTTGCTCATGAAATGTCCGAAATGACTTTGTGTTATTTTTAAAACTGTTAAGTCCTAGTTGTGGGTAAATAGGCATGCCTAGAAGGGTCTGTAGCGTTTCTGTGACACTTCGGTGTTTTCTGATATGGACACTTCGGTGTCGAGACTTCGGTCTCTACTGTGACACTTCGGTGTCGAGCCTTTGGCTTCTGATATGGACACATTTGTGTCGAGACTTGATCTCTCTTGTGACACTTGTGTCGAGACTTGATCTTCATATAAGTCCGTTACCCACATTCACGGAGTTTGCGATCTTGATATGTGTTTTTTTTAAGTTAATTATGATTCTGATCTGAAGGGTTTATACCCTCTTGCGTGATAAGTATGTGAATTTGTTCTGAAATGCTTTATGTCTGATTTTCTGATAAATGTTTCGAAATGCATGCTATCATGAATGAAATCGATTAATATAGATTAGTTATTACTCACTAAGCTATATGCTTAGCACGGTGGATTTGCCGTGTAGGTTTGAGCGAAGGTTTAAAGATCGACGAGCTCATCGTGACCGCCAAAGGAGTCCGTTCATAAAGTTTAAGAATGTATTTTGTTTAGTTGTTTAGGCATGTACATATTCTTTGGATTTGGTTTCAAATTTATGATATGTAATATAAGTGTGTGGGTTTGAGTTTGAAATAAAATAAGTATCGATGTGATATTACGGTTTATTTGTTACATGCTTGGGTGGCATCCATGTATCCTCCTGTGGGGTATTTTGGGTGCTACATCTTTTGGTATCAGAGCAAGTTTAGGCGGTTCTGGTGTAACCACTGCTTGCTTGTAATTTTCCGTTGAGTGTCTACGTTATGTTTTGGCCTAATGCAGTGTCCCATGTTTTGTCTTTAGAAATTACGATGGAAGGATTTCACGAATTTGGTGACGAAGTTGCTGAGAGTAATCAGCCGGAGCAAACTCATTCAGCAGTACCTGGACCGTCGAGGGTCGATCGAGGAGAAGCAGAGATTCCACCTCCTCCTCCAGCTCAGGGAGAAGCTTTGTTTAAGCTATCCCAGGATATGATGACTTTGCTGCACCGCATGACAACACCTAAGGCTCCGATTGACCAGGTGAGGAAGTATGGGGCTGAAGAATTTTCTGGAACATCCTTGGAAGAATCTGAAGTGGCCGAGTTCTGGATTGAAAAGATGAAGAGGGTACTGGACGAGATTAGTTGTCCAGCAGAGCAGATGGTGCATTGTGCTGTTTCACTTCTGCAAGGAGCAGCTTATGAATGGTGGAAGTTCGTTATGAGGAGTCCCCAGCTACCGGTTCCACTAACTTGGGATTTCTTTGTCCAAGAATTTAGAGCCAAGTATATGGCGAGAGTACAGGAAGGATAAATGGAAGCAATTTCTGAACTCGAGGCGAGAGAAATTTATCGATTCTTTGAGTATGATCGGAGTTCAAGGCTTCGATAAGTATGCTCCTGACTCCGTGCTTACTGAGGAGTTCCGTTGTCACCAGTTTGAGGACGGATTGCATGATTCTATTAAGGAGCATCTGGCAGCGGTTACTGTGCTTCACCCAGTGACTTACCACCAATTGGTACAAGTTGCAATAAAGATAGAAAGACAAGAGACGATCAGGAAAGAAAGAAGTCAGAAAAGAGGCTTTAATAGAGGAGGCCAGTCTTCGGGGAAGCGAAGCCGGGAAGCTACTTCCTCTGCACCAAGAGTTGCTCAGAGATCTGTGAGTAGGGGAAGGCAACAAAACTTTCCTACATCGACTGCTTCTAGTAGGGGTTCCTTTGGAGGTCGAGGTTCTAGTGCTCCAGAGTGTCCACACTGTTTTAATCATCATTGGGGTGACTGTTGGAGAGTTACAGGTGCATGTTTTGGTTGTGGCGGTACAGATCATATGGTTGCAAATTGTCCCTGAGGCGATGCAGGATAGCCAAGCTAGTAGAGAGGTTTCTCATGCATCGATTTGCAAACAGAGGCCGAGGAAGAGGTCGGCGGATATCGTGATGAAGCTAATCTGAGTACCAGTCGAAGCGTGAATCGACCATTTGTACTTTTTGCTTGACTCGGGCTTATGACCGAAGCTTCGTGAGGATCGGGATGCTCGGATGTCATTCTGGTATGGTTTCTCTCTTTGGTTCGAATTGTATGCATTAATTGATCCCGGATCTTCACATTCATATATCTGTCTTGGAGAAATGTTTGATAATGAGATGCTCATAGATCGGATAGAATATGACATGCATGTGACTAGTCCTCTGGGTAGTAGTGTCTTTGGTGAATCAGGTGGTTAGGAATTGTCCAGTTATGATCCAAGGAAGTGAGTATGCAGTGGATCTGATTAAGTTGCCATTTCGCGAATTCGATTTGATTCTGGGTATGGATTGGCTGTCTAAACATCAAGCGATAATCGATCGTAAAGCGCTAAGCAGTTTTCTTGAGAGGCAGACCACCGAGATTGTGTTTCGTAGTGGTTGCACACGTGCTCTGACCAATGTCGTATCTGCTATGCAAGCCCAAAAGCTTCTCGGGAAGGGGTGTGAAGCTTATTTAGCTTATGTACTTGAAACCAAGAAGGATGGTGCTAAGGAGAAACTGCTTGAGATTCCTGTGGTGAAAGAGTTTCGGATGTTTTCCGAGGAATTGCTGGACTCCTCCGGAAAGGGAAGTGGAGTTATCTATTGACGTCGTGACTGGTACTGCTCCTATATCCAAAGCACCGTATAGAATGGCTCCTACTGAGTTGAAGGAGTTGAAGTTGCAGCTACAAGAACTTCTTAATAAGGGGTTTATTAGACCCAGTGTATCATCGTGGGGTGCACCGGTGTTGTTCGTGAAGAAGAAGGATGGTACCCTGAGAATGTGTATCGATTACAGGCAGTTAAATCGAGTCACAGTGAAGAATCGGTATCCACTGCCAAGGATTGACGATCTATTTGATCAGTTGAAAGATGCAGGAGTGTTTTCTAAGATAGATTTGCGATCGGGGTATTATCAGCTTCGGGTCAAGGATGTGGATGTGCCGAAGACTGCATTTAGGACCCGTTATGGACATTATGAGTTCCTAGTAATGCCATTCGGGTTAACTAATGCTCCAGCAGCATTTATGGATTTGATGAACAGAGTATTCAGGCCGTACTTGGATCAGTTTGTTGTGGTGTTTATAGATGATATCTTTGGTCTACTCAGGGTCAACAGGATCATAGTGAACATCTCCGAATTGTCTTACAGACCCTGCGGGAAAGACAGTTATATGCTAAGTTGAGTAAATGTGATTTCTGGCTTCAGGAGATATCATTTTTAGGGCATGTGGTCTCTACTGAGGGAATTAGAGTTGATCATAGTAAGATAGAGGCGGTTGTTAATTGGAAGCCGCCTCGGAATGTGACGGAAGTAAGAAGTTTTCTAGGTCTGGCCGGTTATTACCGTCGATTTGTTAAGGGGTTTTTAGTGATAGCATCCCCTTTAACTAAACTTTTACGGAAGGGAGTGAAGTATGAATGGTCTGATAGATGTTAGAGTAGTTTCGATCAGTTGAAGAGCATGCTTACTGAAGCTCCTGTATTAGTTCAACCTACGGCTGGTAAGGAATATGTTATGTATACTGATGCGTCTGGGACTGGTTTAGGGTGTGTTTTGATGCAGGAAGGAAAGGTAGTTGCTTATGCTTCTAGGCAACTAAAGACTCACGAACGGAGTTACCCTACTCATGATCTGGAACTTGCAGCAGTAGTGTTTGCTTTAAAAATTTGGCGACACTATCTATATGGTGAAAGGTGTAGAATTTTCACAGATCATAAGAGTTTGAAGTATCTACTGACTCAGAAGGAACTCAATTTGAGACAACGGCGTTGGTTGGAATTATTTAAAGACTATGATTGTATTGTAGACTACCATCCGGGTAAGGCTAATGTTGTAGCTGATGCTTTGAGTCGAAAGACTATCTCAGCTTTATCACTGAAACAGATTGGATGGAAGTTGGGATCTGATGGAGCTTTGATGGTCCAATTGGTAGCAAGGCCTACGTTGAGACAGGAAATTTGTGATGCTCAAAGAGCTGATGATAAGTTACAACAACTTATCTTGGCTATTCAGGAAGGTAAATGCATCGATTTTTACATGCGAGGTAATGGTGAATTGTATTATAAGGATCGGTTGTGTGTCCCGTGAATGATGAATTGAAGAAGAAGTTATTGTTTGAGGCTCATAATCTGAAGAGTTACTATGCATCCGGGTGGAAATAAGATGTATCAGGATTTGAAGCAGTATTACTGGTGGTCAGGGATGAAACGGGATGTTGTGGATTATGTAGCAAAATGTCTTACGTGCCAACAGGTTAAGGCTGAGCACCAGGTTCCATCTGGTTTGTTAAATCCTATTCCTATTCCTCAATGGAAATGGGATAACATTACCATGGACTTTGTTACTGGACTCCCTCTTACTCAGAGGAAGCATGATGCGGTTTGGGTCATTGTGGATAAGTTCACCAAGTCTCGCTCATTTTCTACTGCTCGATTCTGATTATTCATTGGATAGGCTTGCAAATTTGTATGTGAATGAGATTGTAAGACCGCATGGAGTACCATCATCGATTATTTCAGATCGTGATCCTCGATTTACTTGAGATTACGGAAAAGTTACAGGAGGCATTGGGTACTCGACTTAAGTTTAATCGCTTTTCATCCCTGACATGATGGACAATCCGGCGAGTTATACAAATTTTGGAGGATATGTTGAGGGTTGTGTGTTAGAGTTTCCGGGAGTTGGGATAATTATCGACCTTGATGGAATTTGCTTATAATAACAGATTATCGAGCGAGTATTGGCATGGCACCATATGAAGCGTTGTATGGTAGGAAGTGTAAAACTCCGGTATGTTGACGGAGTTGAGTGAAAACAAGATGATCGGACCGGACATAGTGAAGGATCTTGAAGAAAAATTCAGATTATTCAAAGAAAGGTTGAAAGCGGCCGATGATAGATGCGAAGTCTTATCTTTGATTTAAAAGGAAAGATATTGAGTTTCAAGTGGGTGATAAGGTGTTCCTGAAAGTGTCACCATGGAAGCATATACTTCGGTTTGGAAAGAAGGGTAAGCTCAGTCCGCGATTCATTGGGCCTTATGAAATTTTGAAGAAGGTTGGACCCGTAGCTTATCAGTTAGCTCTTCCTGGAGAATTGGCCAGACTGCATGATGTGTTTCATGTTTCTATGTTGAGGAGATACCGATCTGACGCCTCACATAAGATTCCGATGCAAGAGATTCAGGTGCAACAGGATTTGTCATATGAAGAAGGGCCAATTGCCATATTAGCCAGAGAAATGAAACAATTGCGGAACAAATGCATGCAGTTAGTAAAAGTCCTCCGCAACACCATGGAATGGAGGAAGCAACACAGGAACAGAAAACTATGAAAGCTCAATATCCGCAATTATTCGGATCGGTGTATGAATTCGAGGACGAAATTTCTTAAGGAGGGAAGAGTTATGGCGCCCCAATTAGGGGTTAGAATATTAACAGATTTAATCTGAATTATGTTTATTATATTTGTTAATTGCTTATTAAATATTTGTAATTGTGCATAAGTATTATGGCATGCATTCATGGCATTTTAGGATAAATTGATTTAATGAACCTTGGATTGATTGGACGATATTTTATAATTTTAGTATATTTTAGTAATTTTGTATACTTCAAATATTTTAGAAATTGATGGTGAATTCATTTTGAGTTAAAATTTATTTTTCGAGTCATTATTTTATGATGAATTTTGGTAAATTTTGAAAGTGTTTTGAAAATTTTGGGTATTTGTTGATATAAGAATCATAAGTTGTTTAAAAGAGTATTTTATTAATAAAATAATAATAAAACTAAATTGTGGACGAGGATATGGTGACATGTGTTAAAACCTATGGCTAAATTTGTCCTACGTAAGCGATACTTGTTTTGCATGCACGTATACACGTAACCTATGACTTTTACCTAGATTTGTTTAATAAAACCTTATCGTTGTGTATATTCTTTACCAAAGTCTCTTCACAATTCATCATCTAATAGCTATTGAAGTTACCTACGTGTCGTTGGGTGACTCACTTTGGAAGTGTCTGTGATAAGTGGTTTGTTAATGTTTAGTATATAGAGTGTGTAGAGATTTATATGCATTGAGATATACATATATAAATGTGTTAGGATAGTTTAAAAGATGGTAGCTATATATATACGCGAGAAGTCTAATCTTGCTCTGTTTATGTTTTATGTTATAGAGTTATATATAAATAATTATAAAGGCATGAATTGTGTAAGTAGTTATCTTTGTTTTCTAGAGCCAATATCTGTATGCATGCATGGTTTAAAACAAAACTAAGATCTATATATATATATATATATATATATATATACACAAGATAATATAAGATGATATGTTCTCACTTGTTTTGTGTTAATGGTTATGCATTTTATGAGGTAAGCTTTAAGAAAATGAAAGATACGGAATTTTAAAAATACATGAGAGAGAGAGGAAGATAGCACGTTGGTTTTGTGGTGTAAGTTGTATTTGAAGATTCTGCTAGGTTAGAAATGTTGTAAAGATTAGTTTGATGCTAAGTGGAATTGATAAGAAAAGGAAGAAAGAAATTCTGCATAATTAAAAAATTATGTGAACAGTAAAATTTTAGAAGGTGGAAGACAATGAACAGTAACATTTTTTAAATATTATTATTTTATTTTATTTTATTTTTATTTTATTTTTTGTTTTAATTTAAAACCTTCCACTATTTTGACCATATCTTGGTCATCAGAACTCAAATGACCTGATTCTCGAACTGTTGGATTCGTAAGAAAATTGTCTACCTTTTATAAGAAATTTGTAAATTTTCGGATTGAATTGAAAATTAAAATTTTAATAATTTAAGTTATAAATTATTAAAATTTAGGGTTTAGTCCCTAATTTGTCATGAACATGCATCATCATATATATTTATCATAAATTAGTGAATTTCTAATTATAGTGAATTTTAATTATATACAATAGTAATTTGTATTTGTGTTCCTATTATTAGAGGATCAACCGATTCAGGACATTATTGGCACTTCAAGGCAATAAACAATAAAAGCGAATTAGGTCAAGAATGTCTGGGTAAATAAATTGATAAGTATTTTTAGTAAGTAATTTAGATGGTCAATTTTGTGATTATACTATTTGCGATTTATTAGGACTTGAACTGTCCGAGGAGCTCAATATTCGGATTGTATTGGAAGTGCTATTTGTTTGCTCATGAAATGTCCGAAATGACTTTGTGTTATTTTTAAAGCTGTTAAGTCCTAGTTGTGGGTAAATAGGCATGCCTAGAAGGGTCTCAGAGCGTTTACGTGACACTTGGTGTTTTCGATATGGACACTTGATTGTCGAGACTTGATCTCTCTTGTGACACTTGATTGTCGAGCCTTTGGCTTCGATATGGACACATTTGTGTCGAGACTTGATCTCTCTTGTGACACTTGTGTCGAGACTTGATCTTCTGTATAAGTCCAGTTACCCACTTACATTTACGGTTTGCGATCTTGATATGTGTTTTTTAAAGTTAATTATGATTACGATCGAAGGGTTTATACCCTCTTGCGTGATAAGTATGTGAATTTGTTCGAAATGCTTTATGTCCGATTTTCGATAAATGTTTCGAAATGCATGCTATCTCAGAATGAAATCGGTTAATATAGATTAGTTATTACTCACTAAGCTATATGCTTATACGTGGATTTGCCCGTGTAAGTTGAGCGAAGGGTTTAAAGATGGGACGAGTCTCTTGACCGCCAAAGGAGTCCGTTCATAAAGTTTAAGAATGTATTTTGTTTCGTTGTTTAGGCATGTACATATTCTTTGGATTTGGTTTCTGAAATTTATGATATGTAATATAAGTGTGTGGGTTTGAGTTTCTAAATAAAATAAGTATCAGTGTGATATTCTGGTTTATTTGTTCTGTCTTGGGTGGCATCCATGTATCCTCCCAGGGGGTATTTTGGGTGCTACATTACAGATCATCATCATGAAGTCACCTTTTCAGTCAACCAAATTAGTGTCGTTATTGAAACCCTTACTGGTTTCAATATAAATAATTAGACGGAGAATTGGACGGAGGATGTTTTGAAGGTTATGGAGATAGCTATAGTTGAAATGGCCATATGATAGGGTAAGCCATCTCCAATTACATCCATGAGCTATTAAGCTCACAAGTAGCCTATGAAGCCTAGGATTGGTCTAACAGATCACATCTGACGACCATTAAGAATCCATACCTAACCATCTGCAAAGTGAACTTCTGAACACAGACATAGCGAAGGAGTTTCTTGATAAAGTCTCCCAGAGGTATACAGTCTTATCCGGTATTGAGACATGTGCCTTTATGAAAGTATTATTCTCCATGAAGTATAAAGAGGAAAAGGGGAATAATGGAATACTTATCAAGTATAATTCATTTTCACCTACTGTGAAAATGTTGAGACTTCAATACTTTGATATCTCATTGTGTTGCTGAGGTGGATAAACTACAGTAGTTACTCCTACAGTCCTGGAATCAGCTTAAGGGAAGACAAAGATGAAGCTCATTAAGTTCAAAGGAAGAAAGCTCAAATCTTCTCCACTTGCTGAAGCTGGTCAAAGCCAGTTCCAGTACGTGTCCTTGGACATGAAGACATGAAGAAACCGGTAGTATGAGGTTTAAAGGGAAGGCTGTGACCATCAGGTTACTTTTGGTTTATCAATTATGAATTTAATTTGCGGTAGTTGCATTAAATATCAGTGACTCTTCAGTGGAACATCTGATCAAGATGGATCCATAATGCAGTAATTCATATCCAGGATGAAGCCAAATAAAGGAAGGAGGAACTGATGGTGCATAGCAATAAAGAGGTGGAAGAGATATCTATAGGGGTGTATATAATGAACTTTATATTAAGGTTCATTAGGATATACACGACACATTTTATATGTGATCAACAGATCAATTAAGGACATTGAAGGTTGAAGTTTTGCATTTAGTACTTCTGGTATACAGTTGTGGTTTAATGCAAAACATAAAGATGCAACTTTCTTGTCATACAGTTTGTATAGAATGTGTCTTATCCCGGATTAGATATATACTTCTTCGTATCATGCTAAACAAGGTATGAAGGACCTGATGAATGAGAAGTCATACATGGCGTGACATAAAGTTTGAGTCACATTTCCAAAGCTAGGATTGAGAGAGTGATTAAGGAAAGCATTTTCCAATTCTAGACTATGATGATCTGGAACATGTACTGACGGTTCACAGGATAAGTTGACTAATAAGGATATTGGGGTCAACTCATACTTCTAACCTGTTGAGTCTGATACATAAAGATTTCGGTAGACCTCATACAATTGCATAGTGCAATTATAAAGTATTCTGACAATTCTTGATGATTTTTCACATCAAAGTCATATGTTCTTGCTTAAGGTCTTGAGGTTGAGAACCAGTTGGAAAATTCATCAAGATAGTCAGATTTGACTGTGGAGGAGAATATCACGGCAAACATGATGATTCAGGACTTTAAAAGTCCGTTTGCCACATATATGAAGTCAGGTGGAATAGTGACTTGGTTCACTATGCCAATTAGTTCTGAGCAAAATAGTGTGTTGCCGAAAGGCATAGCGCCACCCTAAAGGACTTAAGAAGTCAATGCAGAGCAGGACTAATCTACCTAATTAGAAACTCAGCCTTGTGCACACACGTGTAAAAGGCTGCCCTACCTTAGTAGGATTAGTTGGATAATCCTTATAAACAAATTTTGCATACTCGTTCTCTTCATTGCTATTTAGTAAATATCTCAACCACTTTAGGGCTACAGATTTTACTGTAGATTAGGAGGGACCAGAATAGTGGAATCACGAACAGCCAAGTTTCTGGATCACCATGTCTATGACGGTGGGTCTTTTGACCTTTCGGATGATAGTAGTGTGGATACTATAGCTTTCGAGTATTCAGTACTCATACAGTTAAATCTAGTGGATCTAGATTTTTGTACCATACCTGTACAGGAACAGGAACGCATACCTGTACACAGAGGGATTCCTGGGGTACAAGATCTAATGAGGTTAAGTAAATCCACTGGAGTGAGACGACCTGCTATCCCATCTGACAACATAGTGCATCAGAGTCTTTGGCTATGTTATTAGACATATTACAGATCCAGTTACTGTTACAGAAGCTATTTCTGGACCCAATATGGATGTGTGGTGGGATGCGATGAATGACGAGATGCAAGCCATGAAGCGTAGTAAGGTCAAGGGAGCTAGTTGATTTGCATCAGGAACTGCAAGCTTGTCAGTTATAAAGTTTGAGACCTAAAGGATTTCAGGATAAGGTTTAATGGTTTGATGACTTGCTCAATTGCATAAGGATTCACTCAGGAGGAAAAGGCTGACTTTGTGTTACCTTTTCTTCTCGTATCCTCGTAGGAGACATTTTGAGTGATAAAAGTAATTGTAGCTTATGATGATAAAGAATTCTATCAGAAGGTTTTCATAACCATCTTCCTGTGTAAAAACCTTTATGAAGTGGTCTATGAGGTACAATCTGTAGGGTCCCAGGATCCAGACAGTACTGACGTAGTTTGTGAGTTATGCCGATCAATATATAATTTACAGCAAACCTCCTGAAAGTGATACCTTACACTTGGTGAGGTTGTGGCCTCTTCCAACTTCTTGGAAAATTAAGTTACAGGATGCCTGTACTATGAAGTTGAGGGGAGTTAAGGGGAGCAAGTTATCTTCCTATCACAGCATAAGGATGGTAAATTGCTCACATCAAGTCACTTGATCATGTTGTATGAAATTAAGCAACTTTGGTCAAGAACCTTGACGTAAGGACCTTAGTATAGCATCTTCTGTCCTAGGTATTCAAATTTACCAGGACATATCTCAACACTCAACAGATCTCTCAAAGAATGCATACATTTAATATGTGTTACAAAGGTTTAATACAGTTAGCAGTAAACCTATTGTAACACCTGTCTCTCACAGTGAGAGATAATCTTTGGTACAGTACCCAAAGAATAAAGTAAAGAGAGATTATGAGGAATGTTCCGTATTCTAGTACGGTGGATAACTGATGTATGCTCAGTTATGTACTAGATAGGACATTGCAATTACTGTTTGACTGTTTGGTCAATATCTGGTTAACCCAGTTATAGACTTTCAGAATACAGTCAAGTGAGTATTGAGATAGTTAAAGGAATCAAGGATTATATGTTGACATATAGTAAGGTCAACAGATTGAACCTCGTAGGGATTTCAGATTTGAAGATAGCTATGTGTTCGGATGATCGAAAGTTCACCTAAGGTTACAGTTCAAGTTTGCAGATGGTACATTGTCGTAGAAGTGTGTCATAGAGACACGTGTAACTTCCTCGATTAGGCATGCAGAGTGTATGTCAAGAGGCTACTTCGCAGACGGTTTAACTCAGAAATTTAATTTCTGAGTGGTCTGAGGTCCATTTAGTGACTAGACCCATCTGGTTTTACTGTGACATTCTTCTTACAGTGTTGTTTCCAACAACGAAGAATATCACAGGGTCATAGCAGTTAAAGATGAATTGTTTGGTCATAAAGGTGTTGACATGAAAGGTGACTTCAAGATTTGGAGCATATAAGGACTGAGGAATTCTAAGTCGATCCTTTAATGTAGGACTTCACCCACTTGTGTTTGTCACACAGGTATATAGTATGGGTGTTGTGATATCTTTAGACACTACCGGTTAGGGGATCGTTAGGTTTGCTCCATGTACATTTGTACAAATTCTAGTATTATGATGGTATGATAATTATGATAGAGATGATCATCATTTATCCTCAGTATTACGTGTCATCATACATCGCCATAGTACGAATGAAAGTCTTAAGATTTGTGTCAATCTTAAGCATTTGAAGGTCATTGGGCATATATACAGATTGACCTTGTGCCTATGTCATTTAGACATATACAGTTTAAAATAGCTAGCTATAAAGTTTGACATGACATAGGGGGATATAATTTTTTAATCCCATAAAGAGTTCTCTAATGCAGTTTAGCATTCAGTTGGAGAACATAAATGATTTCTTTAATGCTGTTTAGCATAAAGATAGAGAAATTGAGACCTACAAACGAAGATGATACAATTTAAATCATAAAGGTATCATTGTAGTTTACCACACTCCATTTTTCCATTCATGTTAGTGGGGTATTAGGTATTTGTGATTGTATTGGATCTGTGTCACATATGACACATGCATTTCATACTTTTTGGTACCGAAAACCTTGCGGGACAGAATGATGGACTTTCGTTATCTTTGGATCAAATGTTTTCTTTTCAAAATTTTAGACGTCTATAAAGTTGGGTGGCTTACCGGGATTTTAAATTGTTTTTAAACTAAAATCTACCGCAATTAATGATAGTCCAAAGGGGAGATTGTTAGACATTATTTGCCCCAAAGGGCAATTTTGTCAATGTCTCTGAAGTTGGACTAACATTAATTGCAATTTTGGTTTTTAAATAAATTACCGGTTAAGTTGCGCCATTTGATTCAGATAAAGATAATAAAGTGGTCCAATAAATTATCTAAATTAATGGGTCGAAGTTCGGGTGAAAAATGGGTCCCGATCAGTGTGGACCGGGTCCATATCGGCCTTGTGATGGGGAAGCCCGATATGGAAGCTATATATATAGGTTAGGTCTCCTGCAGTTTCTCACGAGAACGTTCTTGAGCATAGGTTTCTGACCCGTTAAGGAAGCTCGGAACGCTGAGAAAACTGCAGAAAGGCCTAGTCTGTGAGTCGGTGAATGCTTTCCGTAAAGGACCCGGGAGATTCGGAGATGTTTGGAGCTCAAAATCGGCATCGGAATCTGAAAAGGAACCGAATCCAGATATTCAGCATTATCTTTGTTTTTGATCCTTTCACGTGATCCTGGGGTACGTAATAAGGTCTCCTCTACGTACTAACAATCTTCTCTTAGCATCCTCTGTTCTACTAGCACAGTTACAAAGGCCAAACACAAGCTATTGATAAGAGCCCCAAGAAATGTCCACCCCTGTCCCAGGTTCCATGCAAATAGCACCAAACCCCACCACCATAACTGCTCTCCAAAGTAGTTTGGGTGTCGAGAGTAGCCCCACAAGCCCCTGTCCAGATATGGGATAAGTGGCTTCCCAAGCTTTTTCAATTTATTGTTTCTCGTCAAAAAATCATGAAGTTGTGTATCAGCAAAGTACGCTATGACGATGCCCATAAGGCATACAACAATTGCTACGAAATCCCACATGTTCAACGGCATATGAACGGAATGAATACTGTATAAAGGGAGACATATACCAAGCAAAAACACCTGCAATTTTTACATCACAGAATAAGGAAAAACACCAAAAATGTCAAATTTGCATTGCTTGGACTTCTACTATCTGCATCATTCATGGCAGGTTAATTGTGAAAAAAAAATAAACACGAAATTCTTGATTAATTTCATGATTAATCTATAATTTCGGTTTAATTTTCTTTCAATTGGTATCGAGCAGTGTTTTGATCACAGGACACATGGGTTATGGGCCCTGCGCTTCCTTGCGCCACTCGATTCAATGACTCTAGTAGTGTGATTGGGACAATAAAATCTTGAACCTCTTGAGCGATAATAACCAATAAAGTAACCTGAAATAGTTCTAGGATCAAGCTTCTTCAACTGAGGATTATAAATCCTCACCTCAGCCTTACAGCCCCAAACACAGAAATGCTTCAAACTAGGCTTCTTTCCTGATATCAGCTCAAAAGATGTAACACCCAAATACCCCCTGGGAGGATACATGGATGCCACCCAAGACAGAACAGACAAAACCAAACATTACACTGATATTTATTTTATTTAATAACTCAAACCCACACACATATATTACATATTGTAAATCTCATAACAGAAATCCAAAGAACATTTACAAGTCCAAACAAAGGAAACAAAATACATTTTCAAACTTTATGAACAGACTCCTTTGGCGGTAAGATGAGCTTGTCGATCTTTAAACTCTTCGCTCGAACCTACACGGGGCAAATCCACCGTGCTAAGCATATAGCTTAGTGAGTAATAACTAATCTAATTTAATGGATTATCATATAAAATTTAACTTCAGCGTAAGCATGCAATAAGAAACATTTATCAGAAAATCAGACATAACACATTTCAGTACAGATTCACTTACTTATCAGAACTGAATATCACAAAAGGGTATAAACTCGTCAGAATCATAATACAGTTTTTGTCAAACACATATCAAGACTGTAAATTCATTTATAGAAGCGGGTAACGGGACTTATACAGGAGATGTTACCCCCAGAAAATTTTTATGATAAATTAAGCTTGATTAGATTAAATTAAGTAAGTTATGTTAGCATCAAATTAAGTTGTCACTAATTAGTGTATGATAGCACTAAAGAGTTAGGCGAAGAATTAAGGAAATTAAAGGAGTTAGTTGGGCCGTGGGCCCAAATGAAATGAATAAAGAAAAAGAAATGAAATGGGCCCAAATGAAATAAGAAAGAAGAGAGGATATATATGCAATGGACTTTAATGAAGTAGGAAAAGAAAAGAGAATAAGTTGGGCTTTAAAAGACAAGTGGGCTTGATGTAGGTTAAAGAAGATAAGAAGGAAAGGAAGATGAAGGTGGAGTATATGGGCTTAAAAGGATAAATGGGCTTAAGTGAAATGAATAAGAAGTATAAAAAGAGAAAGAAAGGAGTAAGTTATTAGAGGAAGGAGGGGAGTTTACGAAAATAAGAGGGAGAAAGGAAGAAGTTTCGGCAATGTGGAGAAGAGAAGGAGAAAAAGAAAGAGCATGGCTAGGGTTTTGATTTTTCCAAGAGATTTAGAAGGTTTTTGAAGAAAGTACAAGAAGGAAAAGTGAAGAGGAAGATCTAAGCTACACTTTGAGTCAAGAAACTCCTTGGTTGAGTCAAGAATCAAGGTAAGATGTGATTTCAAGTATGAGTTTTATTGGTTTTATGGTTTAGAAAGCTTAGAAAGAAGATGGGTTTAGTGATTCTAGGGTTGATTTCATGATTAAGGTTCATTAGGTTTTTCAATTTTAAAACCCTAAGTGATTATGGGTTTTCGATTTTAATGAAGGGAAAGAAGGAAGAGGAGAAGAACAAGAAGAGAAGCTTCCTTAGGCAAGTTTAAGCAAGGATACAAGGTGGGTTCCATATTTATCTTTATGTATATAAGCAAATAAATGTTAATTAATGCATGTTATTAATGAGTTTTGATTACTTAGAAGATGCATTAAATGCTTGTAATTGAATAATGAATGTGGTTGTTGTAGACCATTAATGCTTGTGTTAAATGCTTGATATTGATGTTGATGATTCGATGAAAATCGAGTTAGTATTGGATGAAATGGATGAAATGAGTAATGAATGTACATTATGACTTGTGCATGAAATTGTACAATATGAAATATGCATGAAAGACAAGATTCTCAAGAAATAGTGAATTGGACAAGAATAGTTCAATCTTATGATTATGCATGATTGTATGTTATGTGGGTAAGGTATAGTCCCAAGCGAAATCACGTGCCGTCGACCACGAAAGCCTTCGCCGGCTGCCCGATTGTGGCATAGGATGATCCATTTATTGGACTCCTCAAGATTTGCCCATGTAAGCTCATTAAATGAGATTACGTGGTTGCCGAAATATGGACTTACCGAGCCATTTGATGTGTTTCATACGTGGTAACATGAAAATGCAAGAATCATGAATGTTTAAATTGTGAGAAACCATGTTTGTGAAATGATGAAAATTGCATGATGCATGTTTTATGATTTGATTGAATGATTGCTAAAAGTAAGAATAATTAAATAGACTTGCTTAGTATATAAATATAAATGTGTTACCCACGAATAAAGCTCACCCCTCAAATTCTCCAGAAATGGCGGGATCCGAGGAGCAAGTTTAAAGGCATTTACTCCAAGACTTTCTTTTGATTTTGTATTTGAAATGATTTTTTTTGTAAATCAATGCTTTAGGTTGCATTTTGAGAAAACAGATGTATTTTGGTTGAAATGTAATAGGCTTGAAATGCCTACTAAAGCATTGTAAAACATGTATTTTGATGTGAATGAAATGCATGAATGATGTTTTATCATGAACTCCCAAAACCATTTACTATCATGTTAAGCATAGTTCCAAAGTTGTATGGAATTGTTTTGAAAATTCATGTGGGTAGATGAATGATGTAAGATTAAGTGAGATTATAGCGTGAGTTGAGAGGTTTAGAAGTGTATATGGTGTTTGGAATAAGTCAAGAGAGAGTGTAGAGGGTTAGGTTTTGAGTTCTGAATAGATATAAGTCGAGTTATTGGACCCATAAGTCGACTTGTGAAGCTTTTGCATAATAAGTCGACTTGTTTGTTAGATAGGTCGAGTTATTTGCCCCGATAAGTCGACTTGTTAGTGATAAGTCGACTTATTTGCCTCGATAAGTCGAGTTGTCAGTATAAGTCGAGTTATGAGTGATTTTCCAGCATAAGTCAAGATGTTAGTCAAGTGTTTGGGCATAGTTAGAGGCCGAATCTCATTTTGAAGTCTTCATGAGAGTTGTAGATCTGGATGTCTACTTTCAAATGGTGAAAGAGCGAACACATTCTGACCTATAGATTAAAAGTTATGAGAATCGCGCCAAAAGAGTTCCAATTTGATTTTGGAAGTGAGCATGGTCTATTGTTTTGGGAATAAATCCTCATCCGACCTCCAATTGAGGCGAGGCTTGAACCATTAGCTTCCTAAGACTTGTATCTTTCTTGCTACAGAAATAGGTCTCAATTTGAGTTAAATTGAGGAAGTTTGCATCAAAGTCAGTGAGAGGTCAGTTAAGAGGGCATGTTTCGAGTAGGAACTCCTTTAGGTTTCTGGAGCATATCTTGAGTTATAAAACCCCGATTGAGGTGATTTTTGACTTAAATTAAGCAAGAGTCATAAGGCTACGACTTACAAGAGAAATCAATTTGAAATTAGGGTTAAATGAAATAAACCCTACAAGACAAGATGATCGAGTTTCATGGTTTACAAGGCAAGAGTTGGATTCCGATAACAGGATCCAGCAGTAGGGGTCCGGTCTCCGGGTCGGGTCCCGACAGGAGATACTGTAATTGGTATCAGTAGGAGAGACATATGTCTCGATATCAGGAGACACCAAAGTGTCAAATAACAGGAGCAGCTGCAGACCCTTCTAGACATGCCTATTTACCCACAACTAGGACTTAACAGTTTTAAAACAAAACATGGTCATTTCAGACATTTCATGTGCAGGCAATTAGCACTTCCAATAAATCATTCCTAGACATCATCTAGGTTGACTCACAAAATTGACTATCCAAATTACTTACTGAAATTATTTACCTGTATTACTTACCAAACTGTCCTTATTGTTTATTGCCTTGAAGTCCCGGCAATATCCGGCAGTGGTCGTTCCTCTATAATAGGGAACACAGATACAAATCACTATTGTGCATAATTATTGTATGAAGAATGAGTATGATGCATGTTCATAACAAATTCCGGGACCAAACCCTAAATTCTTAACTTATTCCATAATTCACAACTCAAATTATTAAATCCTTAATTCTTAATTAATTCTGAAAAATTACAAATTTTATATAGAGAGGTAGAAAATTCTCTTACGAATCCAACGCTTTGAGAATCAGGTCATTCGGAGGTCGTATGACAAAGATATGGTCAAAAGAGTGAAGTATATCACACACAAGTCGACTTATACTTACACAAGTCGACTTATGTAACACGATAACTCGACTTACACTTGCATAACTCGAGTTATTGAAGAGCGGAGATGTCCGTTCATACAAAACGTTGATTTTCATGCAAAACGTCGATATAAGTCGACTTATACACTACAACAAGTCGAGTTATAGCACTATTCATCGTCTTCTTCGCCAAACCATACGAAACAGCAGTCTTTTCTTCCATTTTTCTTTCCATTTTATCACTTCTAAAAGTCCATTAAGCTTGTTTAAACCCACTAAAGCTTCCAACCCACTCAGAAATAAATTAAAACTTTAAATATAACTAATCCGAATCTCTCTCTCTCTCTCTCTCTCTCTCTCGCTCTCTCTCTACTGTGTATTTTCAAAACTTCTGCATCTCTCCTTATGGTTTCTATCATTTTTCTTCATAAACCACTACAACTCATTATGCTCTATGTTTTCTTAAAGCTTACCTCATATAACACAAAACTATTAACACAAAAATAAACAAAATATATCATCTTACATTTCTGCATATTTAGAGATAACATATATATATATTTCTCTACGAACAACATTACAGTATATATATATAAATCATCTTTAAAACTAAATGAACACTTAAATCGTTGATAAATCAAGGTTTATATAGATAAATCATCTTTAAAGCTAATGAACACTTAAATACATTGATAAATCAAGGTTTTCAAAACAATGCATGGTAGTTAATATTCACACCATAAAAGCAGTATCACCGTATGTATGCATATATATATATCTTCAACATAAAACAAGTATGCTCAACATAAAACAAGAAGTATATAGCTACTTACCTGTATAACTAATATATCCAGTAACCTCTCTTGCTCGGTGGTGAGGACGAAGAACAAAACTAACTTAAGCTCCAAACCGGTTTTAAAGCGAAACCATCGAGCATGTGTGACACATGCACAACGTCCACGCGTCTAACCATGTATGCGTGTCACGAAACAATGAAGGTATTGCCACGGATGGGTTTTCTTATTTTCTTAAATTAATAAATTATTCTTTTTAAAAAAACAAATACATTGTTTTGAATCTTAGTTGTAACAATTACCAAACAAATACCCACAAGTTCCAGAAGACTTCCGAAAATTTACCAAAATTTTGTGAGGAAAATAATGACTCGAAAATAAATTGGCAACTCAAAACTAATCCTCCATTAATTTCTAAAAATATTTGAAGTATACAAAAATTACGAAAAATATAATAATAATGTCCAAATCACTCCGAAGTTTCATTAAACCAATTAACCCGAAAATGCCATGAATACATGCCAAAATACTTATGCATAATTTAAGCAAATATTTAATAAACAAATAACAACCATAATTCGTACTAATTCCTTTAATATTCTAACCCCTAATTTGGGGCGTTACAACTCTTCCCTCCTTAAGAAATTTCGTCCTCAAAATTCATACCTGATTCAAATAATTGTGGATACTGAGCTTTCATGATTTCCTCTAGTTCCCAAGTTGCTTCCTCAATTCCATGATGTTGCCAGAGGACTTTTACTAACGGTACTGACTTGTTTCGGAGTTGTTTCACTTCTCTGGCTAGTATGGAAATTGGCCCTTCTTCATACGACAAATCCTATTGTACCTGAATCTCTTGCACCGGAATCTTATGTGAGGCGTCAGACCGATATCTCCTCAACATAGAAACATGGAACACATCATGTAATCTGGCCAATTCTCCAGGAAGAGCTAAGCGATAAGCTACGGGTCCACCCTCTTGAATTTCATAAGGCCCAATGAATCGCGGACTGAGCTTACCCTTCTTCCCAAACCGAAGTATGTGTTTCCATGGTGACACTTTTAGAAACACCTTATCACCCACTTGAAACTCAATATCCTTCCTTTTAGATCGGCGTAAGACTTACGCTTATCATTTGGCGACTTTCAATCTTTGTTGAATAATCTGAATCTTTTCTTCAGTATCTCTTACAATGTCTGGCCCGATCATCTTGTTTTCACTCAGCTCCGTCCAACATACCGGAGTTCTACACTTCCTACCATACAACGCTTCATAAGGTGCCATGCCGATGCTCGTCTGATAACTGTTGTTATAAGCAAACTCCATCAAAGTCAGATAATTATCCCAACTCCCGGGAAACTCTAACACACAACCCCTCAACATATCTTCCAAAATCTGTATAACTCGTTCAGATTGTCCATCTGTCTGAGGATGGAAAGCAGTACTAAACTTAAGTTGAGTACCCAATGATTCCTGTAAATTTTTCCAAAATCTTGAAGTAAATCGAGGATCACGATCAGAAATAATCGATAATGGTACTCCATGCAGTCTTACAATCTCATTCACATACAAATCTGCAAGCCTATCCAATGAATAGTGTAACATCCCGTTACTAATGGGATGTGTACAGTTCATTGCATTCGTATTTGTTCATGTGCATGCATTATAGTATACTGTATAATTGGCATTTGTACGTACATGCATATATGACATGTTTCTGACTAGATTTGGATAATTTGAATTTGGAAATTGATTTGGGTTAAGTGGGCTGTGAGAAATTTAATTGGTATTAGAGATGAGAAATTGGAGATTGTAAAATGAAATTTGGAGATGATTAGGTATGTGTGATAATTAGGTTAAATAGGCTCGAAAATTGAATTTGAATGAGAAATGAAAGTTAGAGAGTGGAATTGTGAAATTGGAGTATATGATAATGAGTTTTCTATTTTTATGGATTTATAGGAATTTTCTAAAATTTTCGGAGCAATAGGCCCGGACCGGAAAATTTGATAAATGACTGGTTAATTGAATATCCGGTTCCGAAATTGATTATCCAATGGCACGGACAGGTTAGAAATTTGATTTGAGGAATTAGGGTTTAGCCATTGAAATTCGGGAGAAATTAGAATTAGAAATTGGACTGAGGTTATTCGGATCAGGCTTGTGGCAATTAAGATTAGCCAAACAAGCCTTAATCCTTTTGGTATATATATAACCCAAGCCTTTGAATTTTTCCTCCCACGAAGCTTGTTCCTTTTGAAAGAAAAGCTTGATCTCCTTCTCTTCATCGTGGATCTTTCTTCAATTTGCTTCTTGATCTCTTCTTGCAATTTGTTTCTCTTTTCATCCTTGATCATTCCCTTAAGTTTGGTGTAAGTAGAGGATGATTTTGGGCTTTATTTGGGAGTTGCCGTGAGTGGGGGAAGAGTGGAGAGATTGGTGATTCTTGAAGATTTGGAGCTTTTAATAAGGTAAGCTACTTTGATCTTGTCTTGTATAACTTGATTTGTTGATTTATGGAGTTAGATTGTTGTTTGAATTTGAAAATTTAAGGATTTATGAATTAGGGTTTCCGACGGTGATTTTAGGGTTGAATTTAGGGATTTTAATTGTTTGATGAAATTGAGGTTAGGGATTGTTGTATGATGAGTATGAATTTATTTAGGAGTGATTTGTAAGGAGAAATCTGGGATTTGGAACGATTATCAGTTGGAAAATCTGGGTTTTTTGGGCGTGTATTTCGTCGTCGCACGCCATGACGATGATTTAACACGCCTTGTGACGGAACGAGAGCACATACGCCATGACGTCTTGTGATTAGTCGCGTCTTGGCGAGGAAGCGCATCATCGTCATGACGTCGTGAGCGTCGTATGACGAGATCAATTCGCCCTTGCTAACGCAATGATTTGACGCCACCGCGGCGTGTGAGTTGGGTGCCGCGGCGAGGAAGGTGTTTTCGTCCGGAATTGAAATTAGGGTTTTATCATTTGGGGATTTAGGCAATTGAGGATCCAATTGGCTATGGATTGAATTCAATTTGGAGATTTTGAATTTGGAAATTAGAAATTAAGTTCGGGAATTAGGGATTGAGATCGAGAATTTCGGATTTAGGTCGGAAATGTCATAATTTGCATAGTATGTCCATTATTTGATTCATATGCATAATTGAGCATCGGAATTGGTACCAGTAGTAATGTTAGTTATATTTTGATTGTTATAGCGACTCGAGTGGATCGTCGATCATCAGACGTAGGCGAGACTTCCCGGCAGTAGCTCGGAAGTTCTGAGGTGAGTAACCTAGTTGGTTTCTCAACCTTTATGTGTTTAATTTTATGCAATTATGCCATGTGGAGTTAAGGATGGATTATATGTGTTTGATTTGAGTGATTCTGGACCACGGATGTTCGGAATAATTGGACTGTGTTATAGAAGTGTTAATTGTGCATAATTGTTCCTAAATGATTTTAAATGGTGAGAATTTGGCATAGGAAGTTCTATAGTGATGCATGTATTGTAAATGGGACATGTGCATACATGCAAATTAATATGATCAGTTAAAGGCAGTTGTGACCGGTGTAGCCACCGTATTAAGAGCTTTATGCTCAACGTACAGGGCTTCGTGCCCAATGATTTTCAGAGCTATATGCTCAACGTATTAGGGCTTTTGAGCCCAATGTTTTCAGAGCCTATGGCTCAACGTATATGAGCTCAAAGTATGCGGTCACAACAACGAAAGAAAATGAAAGAGTCACATGCACATTGCATATATGAATGTTTACATGCGAATTGTGTGAAAGGCATACCGCCTTATAAATGTGAAATTGACTGCACGTGATTTCTTGAAGGTGATAATATACGATATTATGTGATTGTTTGGCTATGCATGAGTTGAGTGAACCATCGATGATGGTTACTCATTGAGTTTCGCAAACTCACCCCGATTGCGACTATATTTTTCAGGGCAGCGTTCCGATCAGTGAGACTTTTCCTGCTGTGTGTGCCAGCAAGAGGAGCATGGCCCACAAGTCTGTCAGCTGGGAATCTTTTGGGTATTTTGTGGATGACTTAGCTTTGAGTTGTATTAGTTCTTTTGGACTTGTACGGTTGTGTATATATGACTGATGATGTAATTACGGTTTGAGTATTGAAATGAGAAGTACGATTTGGTTTTAAAATTTAGTGATTTTGATATTACTGCTTTATTCATATTGATGCCATGAGGTTTATAGAAATGATAGTTTGGTAGTGCACCCTCGTCGTAGGTTGTGCATCGGTACGATCTACGGGCGACCCGGTGTATACTCTACGGTGAGGGGGTGCTACAAATAGTCAGGACGAACAGGCAGAAAATGAGCAGATTTGGTGAACTTATCCACAATAACCCATACCGCATCATGTTTCCTTTGAGTAAGAGGCAGTCCAATAACAAAGTCCATGGTAATATTATCCCATTTCCATTGAGGAATAGGAATAGGATTTAACAAACCAGATGGAACACGGTGCTCGACCTTCTTAACTTTGGCATGTCGGACATTTTGCTACATAATCCACAACATCCCGCTTCATACCGCCACCAATAATCTTGCTTGAGATCTGATACATCTTGTTTCCACCCGGATGCATAGTAAATACTGTATTATGAGCCTCAGATAATAACTTCTTTTTCAATTCATCATTCGCTCGCACACACAACCGATCCTTATAATACAATTCACCATCACCCCGCATGTAAAAATCGATCATTTACCTTCACGAGTAGCAAGATAAGTTGTTGTAACTTATCATCAGCTCTTTGAGCATTACAGATCTCCTATCTCAACGTGGGCCTTGCTATCAATTGAGCCATCAAGGCTCCATCAGATCCCAATTTCCATCCAATCTGCTTCAGTGATAAAGCTGAGATAGTCTTTCGACTTAAGGCATCTGCTACAACATTAGCCTTACCCGGATGATAGTCTACAATACAATCATAGTCTTTAAATAATTCCAACCAACGTCGTTGTCTCAAATTGAATTCCTTCTGAGTAAGCAGATACTTCAGACTCTTATGATCTGTGAAAATTCTACACTTTTCACCATACAGATAGTGTCGCCAAATTTTTAAGGCAAACACTACTGCTGCAAGTTCCAGATCATGTGTAGGGTAATTCTGTTCATGAGTCTTTAGTTGCCTAGAAGCATAAGCAACTACCTTTCCTTCCTGCATCAAAACGCATCCTAAACCAATTCTAGATGCATCAGTATACATAACATACTCCTTACCAGCCGTAGGTTGAACTAATCTGAGAGCTTGATGGCATATTTTTCAACTGATCAAAATACTCTGACATCTATCAGACCATTCATACTTCACTCCCTTCCGTAAAAGTTTAGTTAAAGGAGATGCTATCACCGAAAACCCCTTAACAAATCGACGATAATAACCAGCTAGACCCAGAAAACTTCTCACTTCTGTCACATTCCGTGGCGGCTTCCAATTAACAATAGCCTCTATCTTACTAGGATCAACTCTAATTCCTTCAGAAGAGACAACATGCCCTAGAAATGATATCTCCTGAAGCCAGAAATCACATTTACTCAGCTTCGCATACAACTGTCTTTCCTTCAGAGTCTGTAATACAATTCGGAGATGCTCACTATGATCATGTTCATTCCTAGAATAGACTAGGATATCATCAATAAACACCACAACAAACTGGTTCAAATAAGGCCTGAATACTCTATTCATCAGATCCATGAATGTTGCTGGTGCATTAGTTAACCCGAATGGCATTACCAAAAATTCATAATGTCCATAACGGGTTCGAAATGTTGTCTTTGGTACATCCACATCCTTTACCCGAAACTGATAATACCCCGATCGCAGATCTATCTTCGAAAACACTCCTGCGTCTCTTAATTGATCAAATAGATCGTCAATCATTGGCAGTGGATACCTATTCTTCACTGTGACTCTATTTAACTGCCTGTAGTCGATGCACATTCTCAGTGTACCATCCTTCTTCTTCACAAATAACACCAGTGCACCCCACGGTGATACACTTGGTCTAATAAACCCCTTATCCAGAAGTTCTTGTAATTGCAACTTTAACTCCTTTAACTCAGTAGGAGCCATTCTATACGGTGCTCTGGATATAGGAGCAGTACCAGGCATGACTTCAATAGATAACTCCACTTCTCTTTCTGGAGGAAGTCCAGGCAATTCCTCAGGAAAAACATCTGGAAACTCATTCACTACAGGAATCTCAAGCAGTTTCTCCTTAGCACCATCCTTCTGTGAATCAAGTACAAAAGCTAGATAAGATTCACACCCCTTCCTGAGAAGCTTTTGAGCTTGCATAGCAGATACTACATTAGTTAGAGCACGTGTGCAACCACCATGAAATACAAGCTCAGACTGGTCAGGCCTCCTCAAGAAAACTGTCTTAGCCTTACAGTCAATTACTGCCTAATGTTTAGACAGCCAATCCATACCCAGAATCAGATCAAATTCGTGAAACGGTAATTTAATCAGATCTGCTGCATACTCACTTCCCTGAATCATAACGGGACAATTCCTAATCACCTGATTCACTAACACACTACTGCCCAGAGGACTAGTTACATGCATGTCATATTCTAACTGATCTATAAGCATCTCCTTAACAAACATTTCTCCAGCACAGATATATGAATGTGAAGATCCAGGATCAATTAATGCATACAATTCATAACCAAAGAGAGAAACCGTACCAGCAATGACATCTAGTGCATCCTAATCCTCACGAAGCCGGTGCATAAGCCCGAAGTGAAAGTAGGAACAAATGGTCGATTCACAGCTTCGAAAAGCGAGCTCAGATTAGCCCTGCTCTGATTATATCCGCCTCGACCTCTTCCTCGACCTCTGGTCCCAGCTGATGCATGAGAAACCTCTCCACTAACTTGTGATATCCCAGACTGTCTCAGAGGGCAATTTGCAATCATATGCTCCGTACTGCCACAACGAAAACATGCACCTGTAACTCTCCAACAGACACCCCAATGGTGAATAAAGCAGTGTGGGCGCTCTGGAGCACCAGAACCTCGACCTCCAGAAGAACCCCTACTAGAGGCAGTCGATGCAGGAAAGTTTTGTTGCCTTCCCTGTATCGCAGATCTCTGAGCAACTCTCGGTGCAGAGGAACTACCTTCCCGATTTCGTTTCCCCGAAGACTGACCTCCTCTATTAAAGCCTCTTCTCTGACTTCTTTCTTTCCTGATCGTCTCTTGTCTTTCTATTTTTATTGCAGCCTGTACCAACTGATGGTAAGTAACTTGTTGTAACATAGAAAATGTTGCCAGATGCTCCTTGATCGAATCATGCAATCCCTCCTCGAATTGATGACATTGGAACTCTTCAGTCAGCACAGATTCAGGGGCATACTTACTGAGCCGATTAAACTCCCGATCATACTCAGCAACAGACAAACTCCTCTGCTTTAGATTTAGAAATTGCTTCCACCTATCCTTCCTGTAAGCTTCCGTCACATACTTAGTCTTAAATTCTTGGGCAAAGAATTCCCAAGTCAGAGGCACCGGTAGCTGAGGACTCCTAAGGACAAACTTCCACCATTCATAAGCTGCTCCATATAGTAAGGAAACAGCACAGTGAACCATCTGCTCTGCTGGACAACAAATCTCATCCAGTACCCTCTTCACCTTCTCAATCCAGAACTCGACCCCTTCAGATTCCTCCAAAGAAGTCCCAGAAAATTCTTCAGCCCCATACTTCCTCAACTGATCAATCGGAGCCTTAGGTGTTGTCATCCGATACAACAAGGTCATCATATCCTGGGACAGCTTAATCAAAGCTTCTCCTTGAGCTGGAGGAGGAGGTGGAACCTCAGCTTCACCTAGATTGACCCTTGACGGTCCAGGTATTTCAGAATGAGTTTGCTCCGGCTGATTACTCTCAGCAACTTCGTCAACAAATTCGCGTGATCCTTCCATCGTAATTTCTAAAGACAAAACATGGGACACCGCATTAGGCCAAAACACAACTTAGACACTCAACGAAAAACAATAGGCAAGCCGTGGTTAAACCAGAACCGCCTAAACTTGATCTGATACCAAAAGATGTAACACCCAAATACCTCCTGGGAGGATACATGGATGACACCCAAGACAGAACAGACAAAACCAAACATCATACTGATATTTATTTTATTTAATAACTCAAACCCACACACATATATTACATATTGTAAATCTCATAACAGAAATCCAAAGAATATTTACAAGTCCAAACAAAGGAAACAAAATACATTTTCAAACTTTATGAACAGACTCCTTTGGCCAGCGCAGTAGACTTGTCCCAGTCTTTAAACTCTTCGCTCTGAACCTACAGGGCAAATCCATCGTCTAAGCATATAACTTAGTGAGTAATAACTAATCTAATTTAATGGATTATCATATAAAATTTAACTTCAGCGTAAGCATGCAGTAAGAAACATTTATCAGAAAATCAGACATAACACATTTCAGTACAGATTCACTTACTTATCAGAACTGAATATCACAAGAGGGTATAAACCCGTCAGAATCATAATACAGATTTTGTCAAACACATATCAAGATAAATCCATTTATAGAAGCGGGTAGCAGGACTTATACTGGGAGAAGCTGTAATTAGTATCGCTAGGAGAGACATATGTCTCGATATCGAGACACCAAAGTGTCGAATAACGAGAGCATTGCAGACCCTTCAAGCATGCCTATTTACCCACAACTAGGACTTAACAGGTTTAAAAGCGAGCATGGTCATTTCGGACATTTCATGTGCGGGCAATTAGCACTTCAATAAATCATTCCTAGACATCATCTAGGTTGACTCACAAAATTGACTATCCAAATTACTTATCAAATTATTTACTCATTACTTACCAAACCGTCCTTACTGTTTATTGCCTTGAAGTCCCGGCAATATCCGGCAGTGGTCGTTCCTCTATAATAGGAAACACAGATACAAATCACTATTGTGCATAATTATTGTATGAAGAATGAGTATGATGCATGTTCATAACAAATTCCGGGACCAAACCCTAAATTCTTAACTTATTCCATAATTCACAACTCAAATTATTAAATCCTTAATTCTTAATTAATTCTGAAAAATTACAAATTTCATATAGAGAGGTAGAAAATTCTCTTACGAATCCAACGCTTCGAGAATCAGGTCATTCGGAGGTCGGATGACAAAGATATGGTCAAAAGAGTGAAGTATATCACACACAAGTCGACTTATACTTACACAAGTCGACTTATGTAACACGATAACTCGACTTACACTTGCATAACTCGAGTTATTGAAGAGCAGAGATGTTCATTCATGCAAAACGTTGATTTTCATGCAAAACGTGGATATAAGTCGACTTATACACTACAACAAGTCGAGTTATAGTACTATTCATCGTTTTCTTCGCCAAACCATACGAAACAGCAATCTTTTCTTCCATTTTTCTTTCCATTTCATCACTTCTAAAAGTCCATTATGCTTGTTTAAACCCACTAAAGCTTCCAACCCACTCAGAAATAAATTAAAACTTCAAATATAACTAATCCGAATCTCTCTCTCTCTCTCTCTCTCTCTCTCTCTCTCTACTGTGTATTTTCAAAACTTCTGCATCTCTCCTTACGGTTTCTATCATTTTTCTTCATAAACCACTACAACTCATTATGCTCTATGTTTTCTTAAAGCTTACCTCATATAACACAAAACTATTAACACAAAAATAAACAAAACATATCATCTTACATTTACGCATATTTAGAGATAACATATATATATATTTCTCTACGAACAACATTACCGTATATATATATATATCATCTTTAAAACTAAGCAGAACACTTAAATACGTTGATAAATCAAGGTTTGTATATATAAATCATCTTTAAAGCTAAAGAACACTTAAATACGTTGATAAATCAAGGTTTTCAAAACAATGCATGGTAGTTAATATTCACACCATAAGAAGCAGTATCACCGTATGTATGCATATATATATCTTCAACATAAAACAAGTATGCTCAACATAAAACAAGAAGTATATAGCTACTTACCTGTATAACTAATATATCCAATAACCTCTCTTGCTTTCGGTGGTGAGGACGAAGAACAAAACTAACTTAAGCTCCAAACCGGTTTTAAAACGAAACCATCCGAGCATGTGTGACACATGCACAACGTCCACGCGTCTAACCATGTGTACGTGTCACGAAACAATGAAGGTATTGCCACGGATGGGTTTTCTTATTTTCTTAAATTAATAAATTATTCTTTTTAAAAAAACAAATACATTGTTTTGAATCTTAGTTGTAACAATTACCAAACAAATACCCAAAAGTTCCAGAAGACTTCCGAAAATTTACCAAAATTTTGTCAGAAAATAATGACTCTGAAAATAAATTGGCAACTCAAAACTAATCCTCCATTAATTTCTAAAAATATTTGAAGTATACAAAAATTACGAAAAATATAATAATAATGTCCAAATCACTCCGAAGTTTCATTAAACCAATTAACCCGAAAAATGTCATGAATGCATGCCAAAATACTTATGCATAATTTAAGCAAATATTTAATAAACAAATAACAACCATAATTCGTACTAATTCTTTTAATATTCTAACCCCTAATTTGGGACGTTACAAAAGGAGTCTTTGGTACAGATTTACTAGGCACATGATTCAGAACATAAACAGCAGTCCTCAAAGCATCTCCCTACAAAAACTCTGGTAAGGTGGAGTGACTAAGCATGCATCTAACTATCTCCATAAGAGTACGATTTCGCCTCTCTGTAATCCCATTTTGTTGAGGAGTGTCAGGCATGGTATATTGTGCCTCAATTCCACAATCCTGCAAGTATCTAGCAAAAGGGTCAGGGTTTCTTCCAGTTTCATCATACTGACCATAATACTCACCACCTCTATCAGGTTAATTGCTCAAGTGAGATGCCAAATATCTTATGTTAGACGAAACTTCATTCAGGCATTTTAACAAACACTTACAACAAATACAAATTTTGTTGATTACTAACAACTATGGTTAATCCTGATCCAAAGCAAAAACAGAGAACCTGTTGAGAGAGGTAGACAGAAAAAAAAGAAATCCACCACCAGTGCTTGCCATATTGGCGACGCATATCAGTGAACCTCCAATCTTCTCTGGCACCCCACTGCCAATTTTCCCGCCTAAAATAGTTATGGGTAAGTCTCAGACTCCACACCCATGTCATGGCAATCACAATTCTTGACCTCCATCAGTTATATTGTGCCAATAGGTACATCGCATAGTAGTAAACAAGTAGCACCGGTATGACAGTCCAGTATAAATCTATCATCTGCACACACAAAATTCACACAACTAAAAAATCAAAACTAACGAAGAAGACCCAACAAGGGGAAAAAGTGGAAAAACGCACATACCCAGTGGCTGGATCGAAAGAGGCTGATGATCCAGAAGAGGACGTTGACGTTGAAGAAGAAGAGAAAGTTGACCAAGAGAAAAGCGTGATCAACGCACCATGACCACAAAGGAGACAAAGAAGTGTTGTTATTAACACTCGCAATGTAATGGCTGAGAAAAGAGAGGTAGAAGAGAACTGAGGGGAGTGGCACCAAGACAGCCATCACAGCATTGTTGAAATTTCTACCCATCTTTGACGACGGTGGCATGCGTTCTTTAATGTGCTCATATGAACATTGGAAGCCTTGGTTATATAGGCCCTTCTAACTGTCATATTTCTCAAAGAGATTTAATGTCCTTTTTTTCTTTTTTCTTTTTTCTTTTTTATAAAGGGAAGACAATTATTACAAATTACATGTGACCAGGAGGGTGACAAACCCCTAATTCATCTTTTAAGAGGATAGGTATGCAACCCTTTGATGGGAGCTCAAAAATAGTGATTTCTAATTCGAGCTGAACTGCAAAATTTGTAAGTCAGTCTGCATATTGATTATTTTTCTTATATATGTGCTGAATAACATCAACCCAGTTACGGGTGAACAGTTCATCAATGCTCACCACTAAAGGGTTAAGAGACGTAGCTAGATCTCGTCGTTGAGGAAGACAACATATTGGTCACTGTGCTCGAATCTACTTCTTTTTTTATATATAATGTAAATTGTATTTATCAAAAAGAGTTATATACATCTAATTTGGGGGCATATCCTAATCAACAAAAAGAGAAGAAAATAAAGTCCCAAAATTCCCCTTACATCCAAAATTAAATTAGGACAGCTCCTATAATTCTATTACATTCGATGGAATCCAATAAAGTTATGAAACCCACACCTAATACTTTGGGAATCAAAAAATAACATCAGAGAATTAATGATAGGGCAAAATATCATGAAAACGTCAGCTCCTTCTATCCTCGTCGGTGGTAATTTTTAAGAGTGTGGTCGTGGGCTGCGCATGATAGACGTTGCATGGCCATGTAACGTCCAGCAAATGCAAAAGAAAACAAGGGACTCCAAGAGTGCCTATTGATTAGCCGAAGGAAAGTAAGTGGAGCAGGAAACGCAGCTATGTATCAATCTCTAGAAGTCAGAAAGTAATTAACTTCGGGGGTATAACTTATAAAGCAACTTATACACCACGGTTTTAATCATCGCCACAACATCAACACGAGTATATGTATTAGCAGCCAATTGTATCTCATTTCGGGTCTTCTAAATAATATAGATAGTGCAAAGGAGTCCTAACCTTGCAGCTTTGCACCGAATAAGGCCTCCATATACTCTTTTAACTTGTATCACTCTTTTATCATCACATCTGCATGTGACTCTACCAAAAATGACCTTTTTATTATGTAGGAATAAGGCTGCGTACTATCATACCTTCCCATATTCTGCTTTATTGCGGGACTTCAGATTGAGTGTGATGATGGTGATGACGTAGCCCCATTGCATGTGGACTATTTGTCATTCATGTAAAGGTGCTACATGACAAAACACCATTGGTCTATTTTTACTAATATCTTAGAATTTCCAAAAAAATCCTAAATTTTTCTAAATTTTCAAAAATGATATCAATAGTCTCCGAATAAATTTTCCACAATTTGCGCATTTATAAATTTATTTTACCCAAAATATATAAATAAATGCATGCACAATTTATTTGTATGTGTCAAAATTCATATGCACATATCAACGAATTCTCAATTATACAAAGTATACAGTGTATTGAAATTTCTCAATATTCTAACCCCCAATGTGGGATGTTACAGGCATCCCTCTGATCGGGCACATTCAAAACAAGAATCAAATTACTCTATTTTCTAGCCGACTATAGGTAGTAGTATCATCTCCTGAAACTTTCCTAGATAAGACAAAAACTTATCATTAGTTTCTTTCACTTAATTTGTCCCTAGAAACATAAACTTAACTCTGACACCTCCAAAATGTGACGTATCAATAATAATTAACCATATTTTATCCAAATTATTCTCCAATTATATCATTAATTACCAAAATCCTCATTAGTTTCAAAAATGATGTTCGATTAGTCACAAAAATTATTTATACAAGCACAACTATCAAAACTATCAGGTTCAAAAGTATATGTAATAAAATAATTGTACTCAATTTAATATATTGTCCCCTAAACTCCACTATGTTAATCAGATGAATTAAGATTATCAACAGTCTCTCTATTTTCAAAAAATATAGTGGCAGGGGTTGAGTTGCCAACTCAGTAATTGTAAATACCTTTAAAATCAAACAACTCAATATAGATAAAATTAGTCAAATGATTAACTTATATATATAATACTAAAATACACAACAATACTTAGCCTATCCAAACACTCGACAAACATCCAAAATTTTATCATTAGTAGTGATTAATACTAATATTACTTTGTTACTATAATTTCATTTTACTATAATTAATTAATCAATTAATTATGTGATAATTAATCAGCTAATTAATAATATTACAATAAATTAATTAATGATTTAATAAATATGTTATAAAATAATATAGGTGTTAATTCCTTCGTGTATCGTAGAGTCACGCTTGTGACTTAATAGTTATAAGTGAGACTACTTAGTTATATATATATATATATATATATATATATATATATATGTATGTATGTATATATGTATGTATATATATGTATGTATGTATGTATGTATGTATGTATGTATGTATATATACATTGAATATTACTATATAATATTGATAATAATCAATAATGCAGTAATATATAAACTAAATATGTACTAATTAATCAATTAATTATATTTTAAACATCAATTAATTAATTATATATTAATAATAATTGAATAAACTTAATAATTAATTTAAATATAAATTATATTTTAATAAATTAATTAATTAATTATATACTAATTACTAGTAATTATATCAAAATCAATGAATTAACTATGATTTAAGTATATTTAAATTATAGAATGAAAAATAGTCACTTTATACTTATTTAAGTTATCAATCTATTAATTATAATTTATTCAGTAAATTAATTATATATATAAATTACACTTAATTAAAATGACAAAAATATATGGGCTAATTAGTGGGATATGAGTAACATATATCCTAAATATTAATATGTACTGGTTAATCAATTAATTATATTTTATTTAACACTTCAACTAATTAATTATATATTAATTATTATTAATGATAACTGAATAAAATTAACAACTAACGATCAATAATTAATTTATAAATAAATTATAATTTAATAAATTTATTAATGTATTATATACTCAATTATCCAAAATTAGCTAATTAGTTAATTAATTAATTATATTTTAAAGAATATATTATTTTGATATGTGTTAAATATATTGTAATTAATTAATACTAATTAATAATATTTTAATTAATTAATCAATGATTTAATAAAATTATATATATATATATATATATATATATATATATCACAACTGTGGCAATGACATTAATAATCTAATTAATAATATTACAATAAATTAATTAATGATTTAATAAAATGTTATAAAATAATATAAGTGTTAATTGCTACACACCGAAGAGTCATGCCTGTGACTTAATAGTCACAAGTGTGACTACTTAGATATATATATATACACATATTGAATATTACTATATAATATTAATAATAATCAATAATGCAGTAATATATAAACTAAATATGTATTAATTAATCAATTAATTATATTATAATATATCAATTAAATAATTATAATTAATAATAACTAAATAAACTTAATAATTAATTTATAAACAAAGTATTTTTAATAAATCAATCAATTTATTATATTATAATTACTAGTAATTATATCAAAATCAATTAATTAGCTATGATTTAAGTATATTTAAATTATAATATTTGGGCTGATTAGTTGGTCATGAATAACATATATACTAAATATTAATACTTACTAATTAATTAATTATATTTTATTTTATTTAACACATCAATTAATTAATTATATATTAATTATTATTAATGATAACTAAATAAAATTAACAACTAATGACCAATAATTAATTTATAAATAAATTATAATTTAATAAATTAATTAATGTACTATATATTTAATTATCCAAAATTAGCTAATATATATATAATAATTAATTTATTGGTTATTTCATTAATTATATAATTAATTAATACTAATTAATAATATGTTAATTAATTAATCAATGATTTAATTAAAAATGTATATATATATATATATATATAATATTAGGGCTGTGACTAACAAGTCACAGATGTGACAATGTATATATCTATATATATATATATATTAATTAGTTATTTCATTAATTATATAATTAATTAATACTAATTAATAATATTTTAGTTAATTATTCAATGATTTAATAAAATGTGAAAATATATATTTATTTAGCATTGTAACAGGTGTGACTTGTTAGTCACAGTAGTGACTTTCAATATATATATATATATATATATGTATAATCATATTTTAATTAGTCAATTAATTATATATCAATTATATTTAATTAAAATGATAAAATATATAAGATAATTATATTTCAATTAATTAATTAATTATAATTTAATTAAGAATGGCAAGAAAATATTTTAATATATCTTTGTCACAAGCGTGACAATTAAGTCATGCTTGTAACTTCTAGGTTAACTAAAACTAATAATGAATAATTATTTTATTATTTTGAATAATTAGTTAATTAATTATATTTTAATTAATCAATTAATTATATATAAAATATATTTAAAATGACATAAAACAAAAATTATTATACTTTGACACAAGCGTGACTTAATTAGTCTTAATTAAGTTAACAAAATTAATAATGAATAATAATGTTTATTTTATTTTAATTAATTAGTCAATTAATTATATTTTAATTAATCAATATATAAATTATATTTTAATTAGTCAATTGATTATATATAAATTATATTTAATTAAAATGACATAAAACATAAATACTTTTAATATACCACCCTTGTGACTTCTAGACTTAATTAAGTTAACAAAAATAATAATGAATAATAATATTTTATTTTATTTTAACTAATTAGTCCATTAACTATATTTTAATTAATCAATCTATTAATTATATTTTAAATAGTCAATTAATTATATATAATTAAAATGAAAAAAAATATGCACAAATTATATTTCAATTAATTAATTAATTAATTATAATTTAATTATATTTAATTAAAATGACAATAAAATATTTTTGTACATTTAATTATGAAATTAATTAATTAATTAATCATTATAAATGTGTTAATAATATTTTTTAATTAATCAATTATTTATTTTTAATTAATCAATTATTATTATTATTAATAGTGGCACATGCATGGAGTGGTTAAGTAAATGTCAAGTAAAAAACCAAAAAAAAAGAAGTTACGCCTATAAGCAATAAGTCACAGGAGTCACAGGCGTGGCGTCTAGCGAGACAATAAGATAGAAAATAGAATAGAACTTCATGGAGCCGTTAGATCCCGTTCATTCTTAATATTATATACTTAATAAGATGGTCCATAATCTAAAGATACATATGCGCCACAGATCATACCATATTTTGGAGAAAATTTAGATCCACAGCTTGGAACACAACCATGCCCCAAGCAAATTTGAAAACACATTTTTGGTGAATTTTGAACTCTTAAGGAATTCTAAGACTGTCATAACTAAACTAGGTTATCCTTGATAAAGAGAACATTTGAATAAAATTGTACTAATTAAAGTTTACATATAAATATATTATTGTAGATCTAGTTTGATTTAATCATTATTGTAATTATTCGATAATAAATCAATCATTCTTAGCTCCCTAAGATGTAGACACACCCAATCGGTCTAAGATAATAAAGAACTTCTTGTGTTCTTTATTTACTTGATTATTCTCTATTTGTGATATCTATTTTCTCAGCACATTTCAACAAGTGGTACAATGTCAGACTCTGGGCTCGCCAACCGGTTCAGAACCTGTGTCATGCGTCCATAACCACATGTTAAGGCCCGCCAACTGGTTTCCTTCTTCGAACACCTGTTCAATGGACATGAGATTTGTGAGTAAGGATAATGACTTGTAACAGGAAATGGGATTGCAATCATAACCCAGTTAACAAGTAATAGTTTAAGAAGACACTATGCTGCACATTCGTTTTAGCATTTATGCAATGTCCTGAAAGAGGAATCACATTCAGTTGTCCCTTGGTGAGAAGGTATCAGAAGATAAGAATTTCTACATAGAAAGAACAGAAACCTAATATACTAAACAGACATAATTACAACCATGCTAAATCATGTATGATATCATAAAAGCAATGAATACGGTGACATGAAAAGAGAAAGAAACCATGGCACCTCACTCAGAAAGAAACGAGATGAACTGTTACAATCCAAGCAAAGAGGTTAGAATTCTTCATCATCAGGTGCAAAACCTAACAAACGAAGATAAGGTCCAACAGAAAAGTTCAAAAAGCCAAATATTCAGTCAGTTACAGTCTCTCAATAGCTCTAATGCTTCGGTTTTAGGAGGAATCATTCAATTTCAGTTTCAACTATAAGAAATCCAGCTTCAACTTGTATGGGAATAAGCGCAAGTCATTGCAGACTTTGTGAGTCATTCCTTAGTATTCTTGTGGTTTCCCTTCCCACTGGCAATAAACATCTGATGGTTGGTGAAATTAATGAACTATATTGGCTTCACATTTATTCAGAACATATGCACAAAAAGCACTGAACACTAATGTTCCAAGAATAATAGCTTGAGGTTCCAATCACACATCCAGCTTGCTGCAAAGGGATGCCCTGAAAAAGAGTGCTATACTACGAATGCATTATGTATTCTAAGACAACCAGTAAGAAGGACCAAGTAGCTGTTAGTACGAACTTACCAACAGAATTCTTGCTCCAGAGGACCTGACGGTCTATAGCAGTGAGGTGCTCATCATCAAGTCGCTTCCATGTCTTGATGGACTTAACAGCTCCCCAGAGTCCACTTTCTGTCTTTTCCAAAGAAGCTACCACCACCCTTGCCCTCCTGGACCATCCAGCCTTCCCATAGGCATGGTATCCAAAGCCCCCAGCATAGCAAAGCTGTATATCAGTTAGCTCACCACAGAAGTCATTCAAATGATCATGCCCTGTGAAAACAGCCTTCACATCCCCTGCCTCTACCATGGTTGTGAAGAAGCCTGAGTTCACAGAAGCGGAACTAATACCTTCTTGTTTCACCCCTGTGAAATTTGACGAATCAAAATTTGCAAATTCAGGCAATGGGATGTGAAAATATACGAGTCCAGGCGCAGTTCCTTTCTGAGGATTTGGCTTGCTCCTATATTCCCTCTGAAATCAAGAAAGTATGATGTCAGTTAACAAATAGTGAAGAAGTAAACCATGAATCTATCAGCTCAATAGGAGATCATAACCCCTAAATTATAGCTTCCATCAGCATTCAGCTGGATAAGTACTTAACAATAGTCCTAATGATGTTAATGGTCGGCAGTTAGTACCTGGAGTCTTTGAGAAGTGCGTTGGAACCAAAACTGCTGAGATGGTTTGATCCAACCATAACCAGGAATTGATGGAACTCTTGAGTAATCTCCACTATCAAGGAAGTAAAGATTGAGGACTGACTTATTCTCAAAACGGGTATCCTCAACCCCACCAATCTCCAGGTTATAATTCCCAAAACCATCAATAACGTGAGCCTCGGCAGGATTTAGTTGAGAAAGAGTATTCTCAAGCCCTACGATATGTTTCATCACTCCTTCCCTTGACAAGGTCCCTTCTTGGTCATGGTTCCCCAAAACAGCAGCCCATGGGATTTTTGATGCTATTGCGGCAGAAAATCCAGCATCCAGTGATTTCGCCGAGTCAGTGGCATCAAAGCCGAAGATGTTGTCCCCTGTCACACAAACATTAAAAAAAAGAAACTTGTGTCAAAATTCTGATTATCCCTGTTCATTTCTTTGTTTCTTAAGTAAAATTCATTCAGAATTTCGAAAAGAAGAAGAAAAAAAGAGTACCTGTGAAAACAATGAAGTCAGGCTTCTCGGCTTGAATCATACGTTTCACGAAGGCGGTGGTATTGAGGTCAGAGCAAGTGGCCATCTGACTGGGGAACACGTTCAGGCACGCCGTGGTCTTGCCGTCTGCGAAGTGCATATCGGCGACTTGAAGTATCTTAAACTCACCATCCTTCCGGAAACGCAACGTTTGTTGTTGTTTGAGTGCCAAAGCGTCATGGAAAAAATAGCAACAAACAAGTGCGAGGAAGATCGTAAGTGGGTATAAGCCGGGCATGTTCTGCTTCGCAGCCATTTTTAGCATTTCTCATCCATCAATGATAATTCTAAATTCATTTATAAAAGGATCATCTAAGGTAGAAATGTAGTCAGCCAGGGTCAAACAAACGTCCGAATCAACGTCAACAACAAGCTTAAATTATATGCCGTCGCAGTCTCATCTCCGTGGCTTAACAGTATGATTACAATCATTCTTCTATAGAATATTCCTTAATCCGGTATTATTCCTATAACCCGAGAGATAGAATCCGGTGCTGGTATGCATATTGACTTGCTGTAGGTTTCCCAGTAAATGCGTCAAAGAAAATTTTCAGATTTAGGTGTAAGCGTAACTAACTACTAACTAAAACATCAATGCTTCCGTACAAGTTACAGCGTTTCTTTGATCACGAATATGTCTCTGGACAACTAACCTGCTGAGTTCATTAAATGTTACTCACCTACAACTAATCATTAAATTATATAAAAATCTTATGACTAATATTTTAATTAGATCTGTTATAATAATCAATCTTCGTAAAATAATCTATTTTTTATAAATTAAAATAAGTAAATTAGATTTTATTTAACAAATCTAAGTAAAATATTAGTAATAAGAAATTAGGAGGAACATATAAGTACTTGTTTGGCGAATCGGTGATAATGATAAGCGATAAATTGATTCTATCATTTGTTAGTTGATAATTTGATTTTATCAATTTGGTTTAATAAATGGATCAGTTAATACATTTGTTAAAGATGTTTGGTAAAATTAAACATTTAATATTAGTACATTTAAGTGTAAAATGACTTATAAGGACATGACTTAAAAAAATAAGAATATGAATATTATATATTTTAGTATGTCAATGAATATTCTTATAAAATTTATATTTTAGATATTTAATTCTACAAAATTAAGTTTATAACTCTAATAAAAACATAGAAGATATAATAATAATAATAATAATAATAATAATAATAATAATAATAAGTGATAACAAAAAGCTTTAAAATCAGTAGTTTTGACTAATCTTTGGTGCTTGACTTTCTTTTATAATTCAATCATTTTATGATATAATGTTTTGATTAGATATATAATCTGAAATTAATATCTACTTTATTTAAATTCATTCTAATTAGTTCTTCACATTAGTAACTGATTTTTTAATAATATTTAGAAACCATTTTAAAGTTACATTTTACTTTGACGAAAGATTTTCAAATTGATACTAATTAAAAATAAAAGAAGACTCCTTGATTACTTTAGAGTGGCAAATATTATATTAAAAGATTACTTATATAATCATTACAATGTATATTTTCTTAAGTACATAAATAATGTCCCATATACAATCCCGTGACAAATCAATTCAATGAATTTATTTTTATAAATACTTATATATTTGTTCAAGTATTTTTATCTTTTAATTTATAAAATGACTGTTTTTTAGTAAGAAAGAAACACAACTTGTGTTAAATCTTGCTACTAAATTATGAATAATCTAGGAATTATATCTTACTCTTAAGTTAGGAAAGAGCGTTTGTAATAATTTCAGATTGGACGCCATAAAGCCAGTTGTGCTTGTCTCCCAAGGTACAAATGATAATCCAGATTTTTAAAAAAAATTACGTATCTAAGAACAAAATAAGATGGAGTACCTTGTTACTTGAGTTTGCAAAGATAAAAAGGTGTGACTAATCTTACCTGATAGCAAAAATTGCAACCTAGTATGAAAAGGTGTGACTAATCTCCTTGACGATCTTTGCCTTCTCAAGTATGATTTTTTTTTATTCAAGTCCATGCAGTCCCATAAATAACCAGAATATAGCCATGAGTCGATGTCTACAAACTAAAAGTATAATAAAACAGGAAAGGGAGAACCATGTCCCAGCATAGACTGCTGCTTCCTGTTCCTCACCACCCTAATAGCTCCACAGAAGTTCTCCATGCTAAATAAATTTGGTATTTTACCCCTAGATCAAGTGGGAGAAACTTGCTCTCAACAAGCACCACCAGTCTTGTTGGACCCCGAACTTTTGAGGACAATAGAAATATTATAATGAATTTAAGTAAGAAAGAATTGGTGAGAATGAGAATGAATTTAAGGAAATGTGATGAATTTAAGAAAAATGTAGGAGAAAAGAATTGTTTCGGTTAGAGGAATTTGATATTTGAATAAATTTTTATGGATTATGAGAGGAAAGTGGATGAGTTGATTGAAATGAAGTTAAATAGCATGAATTAAAAAGAAAAAGTGTGAAAATTTGAAGGATTTAGAAAGTTTGACTTTTTGGAGAGAGAATGTTTGACTTTGAGAGTTGACTTTTGTTTGAGGCAAAATTTGATAAAATGATCTACATGAAACTTGTAGATTATATTACAAGCTTTCTGTAGACATAAAGTTTGCAATTTTTCGATATCGGGAGTGAAAGTTATGATCAGTCAAAGTTTATGTTTGATAAGGTTGACTTTTGACTTTAAGTATGACTGAATCTTTGACTGAGAAATTAACCTAGTTAGAGGTTAATTGAGCTTTGATGTTCTTCATGAAAGTTGAAGGATTTGATTTGATCTTTATTTCGATATAAAGTATGCAAATTTTCGATCTCGGAATAATAAATTATGATTTTTACAAGTTTGTATAGAGGATAGTATCTTTGACCGGAAAATGGACTCCCGTAGGAGTCAAATTAATTTTTATGTCCTTCGTGGAAGTTATAGAGCTTCCTTCAAGCTTTCCATAGAGACTAAATTTGTTAAATTTGGAGTTCAGGATAAAAAGTTATAATTTTTGAAAGTTTCGGAAAAAAAAAAAGAGAAAGAGGTGCAGGTCCACCCAAAAGTCGCGGTCGTGCATACGCACGATCGCGACTCTGTGGGTTCACCGCATTGTCGCGATCGTGCACGCGCACGATCGCGACTCCGCTGGTCCATGCGGATATCGCGGTCGTGCACGCGCACGATCGCGACTTTCCTACTTGTTTAAGAAAGGCAATTTTCTGAACATATTTCACTCCTTTGCTTATAACTTTTTCGTCCAACATCCGATTGAGTCGATTCTTGTAGCATTGGATTTCTAAGACAATTATCTACATCCTCATAGAAATTTGTAAATTTTTGAGATTAAATTAATAGAGATTAATTTAATCAAAGTGAGTCGGGAAATTTTCCAAACATAGTTCAGTATTTTGTGAAATTCGGGATCTCTAGAGATCCGATTGAAGCGATTCTTAAGGTGAAATAAAGATAAGACAAGGGGCTACAAGTCATATGAAGAAATGAAATGTCAATTTTGCCCCTAAGACTTTCAATTTCTGAATTTAAGTTCGGATTAGGGTGTAAATTTTGGATTAGGAACATCTGAGAGTATTTTGAGTATAGTTTTTGATCTGGGAATCGAAATGAGGCGATTCTTGTTTTGAATTAAACTAGAGACATAAGGCTACAATTTTTAAGAAGACATTGAGTTTCAATTCTGGGATTAAGAATGTGAATTTTTGGACGGAAATAATCGTACATGGAAAATGTCTTAGAATATGGATTTACCCGAACTGTTTTGCGCATAACTTTTGATGTAGTGCTCCGAATTGAGCGCGGTTGGTGGCGTTGGATTCGTATGATTGAGAGGAACATTTCTTGAGAAGGAAGTTTTGACAAATTCCTTCAGATTGATAGTGCGAATTAGACCCGCATGTGTGAATAGCATAAAGTAAAGTCAAGGGCATTTTGGTCTTTTAATTAAATTTTAATGACATGGCACCTTTTTAAGATGTGTAGCCGTATGGAAGAGTCTGGAAAATTAAAATAAGGGAATGAAAAGAGTGAAAATCGATTTTAGAAGAAGAGAAGAAAGAAATAAGAAGAAGAGAGAGTGGAAGTTTCGTATATGGAGAGGAAGGGAGAGAAAGTGAATTTTCGAAATTTATGGGACTTTTAGCTTGAGTTTTGAGTTTTTTTCAAGGAAAAAGGAGAGAAGAAAAAGAAAGCTTGCTTTGGGAACCAAGAAATTTCGAAAATGAAGAAGAAAAGAGGTAAGAGAAAATTTTGAGCTTTAAGATTTTGATGAATTTTTGGTTTAGAAACATGGAAAATGACTTGGGTTTGTGATTTATGAAGTTGATTTTGATATATATGCTTTAGGTTGTGTTTAATTTTGGATGGAAATTTGATTAAGGTTTAGGCTTAATTTTGTGATGAAGAATTTTGTGATATTTTGGTGTAGAATTATAGGTAATGATATGGGTTTGTGGAATATGAAGTTAATTTTGAAGAAATTGTGATTTATGATATTGAATTTAGATAAATTGGTTTAGGCCAATTTTCAAATTTGGGGATTTTCGAAATTTGTGGTTCAGATATCTTGATATGAGTATGAATTGATGAATTATGATATCAATTTTGAAAATTAAGTTATTTATGAGATTGAATTTGAGTGAATTGGTTTAGGTCAAATTTGAACTTTGGGGCTTTTAGAAATTCTGATTTTAGAAAGCTTGGAAGTATGATATTTATGAATTTTCGATAGTTAATTTTGAGAATTTTGCAATTTATGATGTGAAATTTGGATTTTATGACTTAGGTCAATTTTAATTTGGAAGAATAAAGGAAGCGTTGGTCAAATTGATGATCGGGACGAGTTCCTAGCGTCATTTTGAAGTGGGTAGCATATTTATATTTTGATTTATAGGCAATATACGAATTTTCAAAAATGAAAGAAAGCAAAAGTTTGGATTTTGATAAATTATTGTTTGTAACTGTTTGAAAATAAGAATTGATTTCGGACTCCCTTCGGACTCCCTTCACGGCTACACGGAGCTCCGATTTCGGACTCCCTTCACGGCTACACTGGACCGTTATGCGGGAAAGTGTAGACGTTTCTATTCACGATTGCACAAGACCGCTATGCGGGCCATGCGAAGACGCTCTGCTTGGACTAGCTGGACCATTCGATATGTTATGTGTTTTCAATTTTGTTTCAGTATGTTGCATTCATATTTATGAAAATTCAAAATTTTGAAAAAGAAAAAGAAAAGTGAGATGACTATGAAAAGTTTGAAAATATAAAAAAGTTTGAGGAAATTGTTTGAAAATTGTAAAGTTTGAAAAATTAGCCCTTTTGGCGTAAAGATTATGAAAAAATGATTTGACTTATTTGTCACTTTATAAATGTGTTATTCACGAGCTTAGAGCTCACCCCTTTCATCCCCATCTCCGGGTTTGACGGAGATCGAATGAAAGAATGTGAAGACGTCAGTTTCGACATTTGTATAAGTTAGAGTCTGAGTAATCTAAATTTGAGTATGGATATGTATATGGCTTTAGATAAGTTTGGGAAAAATGTTGAAATTATGATTGATTTGGGAATATGAGTTTGGTATTGAATTGAGAATTATGGAAGTATTAGATTTAGGTTTGCGTTTTGCTGGTGTTTGGGATTCCGGACGGGAGAGTCCGATGATTCTGAGATCTGTTTGGCATTTAGAAGTGTATTTCTTTACCCTTGCAGGTTTGGGTTAGGATAAAGGCAGATTATCTTCTTGAATTTTGATAAAATTTGGAATGAAAATGGAATTTGAGATTTGTATGGAATTTGAGATGTGTAAGAATATGGTTAAGTTTTGAGCTTTCGCATGATAAAGAATTTCCAAGGAAAAAGGATATAAGATTTCTTTGTATGAGTTTGATAAATGGGTATAAGAAGAAAAAAAAATATACCGAATTTTGGAACGTCTTAGGGTTTCCAACGCGACGATGTTCATTCGATCGTTTCCTTTGAAAATTGTTATCGGATGTCGGATCCATTTTGCTAAGTGTTTGTTTCCGCCTTCGCTTTGCTTCTGCTTTGATTCGTTTGATTCGATTAGTTATTGCTTCCGCTTTCCGATGCGCTTCGCTTTCGATTCTACATTTGATTCCGTTTGTGGCTTCCGCATTTTTTTCGCTTCCGCATTCGCTTTGCTTCTGCTTTGATTCCGCTTCGGTTGTTTCGTTTTCCTCCGTTCTTCGTTTTATTTTGTTTCCGTATGATGCGATTCGGTTCCGCTTCGTTTTTCGTTTCACGTCATCTATTGCTTTGTATTCTGATTCGAAATTTCGATACGAAATTTCCGTCTCCATTCGATTCCGTTCCCTTCGTTCTCATTCGTTTTTTCGGTTGGGATCCGGTTCCCGGATTGGGTCCCAACAAGTCTGGTGCAACATTGCATCAATCTCGTCCCCATCCTCCATTTCCAGCTCATCAGGAGTTTGCTCTCCTCGAAGACGACGGCCATCAAACAAGAAAGCAATTGAGTTAAGCTCAACAGATTGACGGTCACAGTATGCATTCATCAGCTTCTTCAACTGGGTGGATCTTTTGATCCTAAAAAAAACTTCATTCCCATCTTGACCCTTGACTTTGAGGTTGATGTGAGCTTGATCGTTAGGTTTCTTATCTTCCTCGACTTGACCTGACATGCTTGCTTCCTAATCTTGCTCTGTCTCTCTAACCTTCTTTGTACTACTGTGATGCCTCATAAACTCGCTCATATTTCCAACCTAACACCTCACGGCGATCGCATAATAGACATCTCAGAACCGTATGGAGACCGATCAGCGAGATACCTATCTTCTTTAGGTCCCAGAGCAACATTCATCGCATGGGAGAATAGAAATGCTCTACCATTTCTTCCCTAATAGCTCGCAATGGAAGAGAGAGTTGGACAAAGCACTTGGTGCTACTTCCTATAATTCATTTTATCTATAATTAATCAAATGATAATGAGAGAAATTGAGCAATTTGATTACACCTACAGTTTAACCTTGCATCAGTACAAGTCTTTAATACCATAAAGTTTGAACCTTTTCATTCTGGTTATCGTAAACGGAGTCCTGCATCGCATGAACTCATATTAACAGGTACCGTGGTTGATCATTGAGAATCGGACAAAACGCTAGAATGGAAGGGGAAAAGGAAACAATTGCCATCTGAAATGCTACAAAGAAAAATGATCCTAGAGATTAGAGTGCCTCACCTTAAAAGCCTTAGAAATGACATCAAGTGAAGCGAAACATCGTTCGACAATTGCAACAATTGTACAACCGAGGACCCATCAGCTGCTCCATTGTTAAGAACTTATTTCCTAAATGGCGATTACGCTCCCCAACCAAAAACAAAGCGAAAAAGAAAATAAACATTAATCAATACAGCAAACCTCACCACGCAAGAACGTCTTACTCAGTTATCACTTACAGAGCAGAGATTGAAAGCACCTGAGAATTACAAACAGAGAAAACGAAAGCAACGAAAGAAGGGAGAAGACTCTGGAAGTCTGGAGACCAAGAATTGAGAAGTGAGACATGCGAGAGTAACGAGGACAAAATGGAGACTTGACTGGAAAAAATCAGCTGTTGGGGGTAAAACGCTCCTTGTAGGAGCTTGTTGAAAATTAGCTGGTTGGGTTGAATCAGCCAACCCAACCAGCTTTTCACCAAACAAGCTTTTAAGCTTTTTCTCAAAGTCAATCAGCTGAAGTAGATTGACCAGCTAAAAAAGAGCTGATAAGTTCTTCACCAAACAAGGCCATAAATAAAAAGGACCCATAAATTTAATGTCTTAAGATTTTAGGTTAGAGTGTATTGTCAAAACTCACAAATATATTCTCTCATTAAGCCCACGATAAAGATCTCTCAAATAAGTGAACTCTCTAACTCCAATAAGTGATATAAAAATTGATGATTTGGTAAGGAACAAATATGGAGACAGTAGTCGGATCTCGTGATTGCCTTCTCACGTAAAAAAGCAAGGAGACTTCTAGTGAGCCTAAATCAGTGGAGTAGAAGGACGTGATATACTCGACTTCACTCAAGGGAGAGTCTATGTCTAATGTAAAAATTCACACTTGAGAAGGAGATGGTTGAAATTTTAAGTGTGAGTGAAAATATCACATTAAAAAAAGATAAAATTAGAAAGGGTATATAAGTACAAAGGATTTATAAACTTAATATCTTAAGATTTTAGGTTAAAATGAAGTGCTAAAGTCTACGAATATGTTTCCTTATTAAACTTAGGGGTGTTCATGGTAGGGTAACCTAACCCGTTCATAAATAACCTGAACCTGAACCTGAATGTCAGGTTCGGCAATTTCACGAACCTAAACCTGAACCTGAACCTAAAGAACCTATAGGATTAGTTAACCTATTTTCAGGTTCGATTCTCAGGATAACCAGAACCTATTCATATCAATATATATGATAAAAATTATTTAAAAAATTGGTGGAAAAATACAAATTATTCATAAAAGTACGCATATAAAATCCATTAAAGATTAATCCAATATGTTGAACCAAAGCAAAATAAAAATAAGCCAAACAATGTTTTATAAAAGATTCATACTAGAAAAAAAGATAAAATATTAAACAATTATTCTTTGAATAGAATGGTAGGATGATTCACCGTTATACATAAAGTCACATCTATAGAAAATAAAAATAAAAGAGTTAGACTCTTTATTTCTTTTAATTGAAAAAGATTTTTATTTATTTATTTGTATATTAAAACAAGGTAAAGTAAATTAGATTGCTCGATTCAATTTGTTCAAGTTTTTCAAGTATCTCTTCCACGTAAAGAGGAACCTGTGATTTTCTCAACCAATCTTGTCTACAAACAAGAGTCTCCACCATCTTTGGAGTAAGAGATCTACGAAATGAATCAAGCACTCGACCTCTTGTACTAAAAGCTGACTCAGATGCAATAGTGAGGGAACAAACTGCTCTACTAGATCTCATTGATTAAAATAATAATAAAACTATTCTTCTAACATCATTAAATCTTATTTTATCTGGTTAAAATAAATAATAATAATAATAAACTAATAAGCACAAAAGTATCCTTTTCTTATTGTAACTCGATGTAGAAAATGCAATTAATATCATAGTTAAAACTTCAAATATTATATTATAAAAGCGCGGTAGTATAAAAAATACAATCCTATAGTCTATTACTAAATCAACTCATTTTCATTCGTTTCTAATAAATAAAACTATGTTTGTGTTTGTACAAGACAATATTATTATATTCTTATTATTTATTCAACTATATTATAAATTTTAAGAATCAGTATTACTTGCTAGTTTAATGTTTATAATATCTCATGAATATCTAAACTAATATGTGTGCCTTAAAAACTAAAATTGTAGGATTTTTAATAAATGTGTTTTTTACATTAATTTCTTTAATTAATCTCTAAACGATTATATTATTTTAGTCAATGAATGTTTTATTAATAGTTTAATACTTTGATCAATAACTTTGACACATATTAATTACTATTTGAAGTAGAAGTATTGAGTGTTATGCATTAGTTGTTACTTATAATAGCAATGTTTAATATTAACATTTAATAACATAGAAGTAAAGTAGTTTTTTTTTCCTTTTCTTTTTTTTTCACTCAAGAATTAATATAGTAAATACTAGTGAATTTATTATTATTGATATCCTCTTAAATTATATCTAAATATATGATAGTTTTTTTAGGTATTTCAGGTTCAGGTTTAAACCTAAATCTATAAATCAGGTTCAGTTTGGTTAACTGCTATAGGTGCGGTTAACCTAGAACCGCAAGTTAGAAACCTGAACCTGAACCATGAACTTGATTTTTCAGGTTCGGTTCGAACCGAACCTAAACTCAGGTTCGGTTAACCTTATTTACAGGTTCGGTTTATACGGTTCAGGTCCGGTTCACAGGTTTGCGAGTTTTTTTGAACACCCCTAATTAAACTCGTAACGAATATTTCTTAAATAAGTGAACCCTTTAGCTCCAACAATTTTTGCCGAAGTGATTAATAAATAAATTTTCATGTGGTATTTAGCCACATAAACAAAAACAAACTTGTAACCTAATTTATACTAAATTTAAGAAGTTAGTAACCAAACTTTTGAACTCATTCAACTAAATTTCAATCGATCCAAATATAAACAACTCTCTCTTCATTCATTCCACTCCATTTCACAGAATTTATCTTTTGATTGACTTAGATAACAGGGGTCTTCACACACCTTCATTTAAAGTCTCATTAATTCAATCTTTTTTATTAAAGACTTTATCTACTTTCTTGACATTTAACTCATACCTTATAACGCCAATTTCGATACCATATCAAATATTTGAAACATTCTCAAAATGAGTTTTTCATTATCTACTTTAACATAATTAATAGCACCTTAAATTATAATGTAATTATAATTTTTTAGTTCATAATAATTTGATTTGTCGACTTAATTTATATAGACTTATCTAACATTATCATAATTTTAAAATTATTTTTTAAATGTTAATAAAATGTGTGATTTATAAATTAACATTTCATAAAAACTCTAGATTATCATATATGTAATAATTTTAAAGTGTAAAGTGAAAAGAAAATCAATAAAAATATGAGATCGATTGATTTCACTTCTATTTTTATTGCGGTTTTAATTTTAATTTTAGTTTTATTTTCTGTTTTTAAATTAAAAATAAAAACATATTTAGTTGAGATTTCTAATATAAAATTTTAAACAAAAACTTATTTAGTTGAGTTTTGTAGTAAAAAGCGAAAATAAAATATGTTTAGTTTTATCCTCCTATTTCTACTATACTCTTACACTAATAAATTTTAATATAATAGATTGTGTTTTTAATATATATATCCTTTTCTTATTTTCTTTGTTATCTCTTACTCTAATTAGTTTATTTCTCTTAATCTAGTCCAACCTCAAGTAATATGAATTAAGTTCAACCAAATTTCATACTTGCATTGCCATCACTAATTACACCGATTTTGGTATATTGAATTTGATTATAATATTGTACTATTATCAATACTGATTAATATTAGGTACTTTTTTGAATAATTACCTAAAATTTTAAAATATTATTTAAATTTTATAAAATTACATATTTTATAAAATTTTATTAATATAAAGTGGTCGGGTCGGCTATATTTGGGCCCGAGCCCAATCACGAAGGCCAATCGGTCAGTCCTATACTTATCGTTTAACCCGGGCTTGATTCACACATTCATGGCCCATTAGCGAAGGAAACTCCCATGCAAACACGTATTTGCCTAAACCTACCGCAAAATCGTATATAAGGTATAATTCTCCCATAATTGGTGTGCGATCATAAACTAATTCGCTTTCTCTGAATTCATCAATCCTTCCTACACCAAAAGCTTACTTGGCGTCGGAGTGGCTAATCGGGTTGTCACCCCGACGAGCCTTCCTTATTTTGCGGTATATTCACGCCACGTTCATCACGAAGGTAGAAGGCGATAGATTTCAATAAACGCACTGATTCGGCCGTAATCCGCAGAACCAATTGGCGCCCACCGTGGGGTCCGACTTCCGCACCACGTCTAGAACCACGCAGATAAGCCGAGCGCGGCGATGAATCCCGACATAGGCTGCTGCATTGCGGCTCTGGCGATACAACGTCGGTTTGCGATTACACTGCACTCGCCGCCGCACCACATCTCCTCAGACGAGTCTTCCAATCTAACGATCGATTGCGGCCTCAAGCCTGGAGCAAGAAGAACGAGAGCGTGGCCGTGGAGGATAACGTTGCGCACCATGCAACCGAATCTCCGGACCGATTAGGTGCAGATCCTCCTCCGTCACACACGCCGCGTCTGGCCGGAAGCAGATAGAAGAAGCGGTGAGTTGGTGATTCGCCAGATCTGCGATCGAATCAAAGACAAAGGCCGCCATCCGTCTGACCGGCCGCGACAATTTAGCCTAACAACCGATCACCGCCCGTATGAAACCCTAGAAAAATCGCGGATGATCGGACTCACGTGTTCTACGAGCTTCCGTCAGATCGCCGGCGGCGAATACAACTTTCCTTCATTAGGACATTTTGGATAGCCTCAAAGCACCGGCGCAAAGATACCGACCCGAGAAATACACCGAAAGACCGACCCTTTGGACTACATCAAGACTTCCGATCCATGATGAGCCTACATCGTGTCCGGATGCTATTCGATGTAAGGCCTTCTGCACGGCTTTCCAAAAGGGAGCTCGGCGATGGTTCAACAACCTACCCCCGGGTTGTATCACATGTTTCGAGGACTTCAGGTCGCTCTTCCTGAATCAGTTCGCCACTAGTAAGCGACCGCAGAAGACGGCTTTGGAGGTGATGCAACTCACCCAAGGAAGGAATGAGAGTTTACGGGAGTTCATCACTCGGTTCAACAATGAGGCGGTCGAGGTACCCGATCTCACCTGCTCGTCTATGCTAGCCGCACTTATGAGCAATACGAGGGACGAGGAGTTCAAGAAGTCGTTAGCCCTCGATCAACCTCGCTCGGTTCAGAAATAAGCCGGGCGGATAGGTATATTCACGAAGAAGTGCTGAAAACACGAGACGTCGGACGGAAGATCGTCGCCGAACGATTGTGGTGGGCAACCCGCATAAGGCAAAAAAGCCACGAATCGGAAAAGGCCGACCAATCGACAAGGATATCGCCAAGAGTTCACCCATTAAACAGGTCATATCTTTGAAATCTTGGCGGCCGTTAAAGCGGACGGGAAACTATCAAAGAGCCCGAAGAATGAAGACCCGTCTGAGGACAGAACCCCAATTTATCCGCCGTTTCCACAGAGAGGTCGGTCATGATCTGAAAATCGCCGACGGTTGAAAAAGAGATTGAGCTCCTCATTCAAAGGGAGGTTAGGCGATTCGTGAAACACGAGCGAAACGCCGATCGCAGACCGGGCGGTCGGACTCTGAGCGCCACCCCGAGGCGAGCGATAGGAATGATGGAGGTGGCGAGAGCACGAATACAAATAACCGCCGAGAAAAGCAGAGGGCGGTCAAGGAAAGAAGCGATGGAAATGCGAACAACAAAATGACCGACCGACCGGAGTTATTAACACGATATTTGGTGGAAATGCGGCAGGGATCCACCACTAAAAAGAAAACGATATGCCAAACAGATCGGCGACGACACTCCCATCAAAAAACCGAAGGAGAATGACGGAATGATCTCTTTCAATGAGTCGGACCTAAATGGAGTACATTGCCCTCACGATGACGCCCTCGTCATAAATCTCAACATGGACGGTTACGAGGTGAAGCGGGTGATGATTGACACGGGCAGTTCGGTCGACTTGCTATACTATGAAGCCTTCAAGCAAATGAGGGTACCCGAAGAGCGGCTATTACCTACGGACGACCCCATCAAAGGAATAACCGGGGCGTCAGCATACCCGTTCGCCCGGGTCTATCTGAAAGTGAAGTTTGGGCAGAAGCCATGCCAGATAGAAAGAGACGTGGAGTTCCTGGTCGTAAAGTTCCAGGGGGCATACAATGCAATAATTGGGAGAGCTACCCAAAACGCCCTCAGGTCGGTCGTCTCCACATACTACCAGGCTATGAAGTTCCCGACGCCCCATGGAACTGGAATCGTCAGGGGTCAGCAGAAAATCGCCCGGAAATGTTACTTGGCAGAAACCAAGACCCTAGAAGGGGCGGTAGTGCTAATGAGCTCTCTTGACGTGAGAGCCGACGAAGAGACGAGCAGGATGAATCCGGTGGAAGAGACGAACGGGTCGTCTTGGATGAAGCCGACCCCTCAAGTTCACAAATCTAGGTTCCGAAATGCGAAGAACCTAGCTAGAGAAATCACCGATTGTTTGGTGGAAAAGCAGATCGGTTTGGGTAGATGTAAAGCGACATGCCCGCATTTCGGACGATTGCATGTCACTCCCTCGGCATTCGGCATGACCGCAAACCGACTGCACGGAAGAAGCGATGGCATAGTAAGGAACTCGTGGGGTGATCGAGAAGGAAATACGAAGTTGCTTCAAGCGGGGTTCATAAGAGAAGTCAAATACCGAATGGCTCGCTAACGTGGTCTTAGTAAAAAGAAGAACAGAAATGGAGGATGTGTATAGACTTCATCGATCTGAACAAAGCATGTCCAAAAGACAGACTTCCCATTGTCGAAGATCGACCGGTTAGTAGATTCTACCTCGAGGCACGAATCGCTCGACTTCGGGCGCCTTCGGGCTATCATCGATCCCGATGAGTCTAGAAGGCGAAGAAAAGACCGCCATAACCGACCAAGGCACATATCGCTACTGTAATGCCCTTCGACTTGAAGAAGCGAGGCGACCTACCAACGGCTCGTCATGGAGGTCTTTAAAAAGCAGATCGGTCGGTCGGTCGAAGCATCGTAGATGATATGGTGGTCAAAAGTGCGACGACCGAGGAGCATGGAAGATCTCAAGAAGTCTTCGGACCACGAATAAATTTTAGATGAAGCTAAACCGGGAAAATGTGTGTTCGGGTGGCATCCGAAAATTCACAGGGTTCATGATCACTCAATGGGAATCGGCTAATCCAGAAAAGATTGAGGCCATCATACGGATGCCTTCGCCACAATGTTTGAAGGATGTTCAGATATCGACCGGTCGGATAGTCTCGTTGGCGAGTTCATTTCAGTTGGGGATAAATGCCTCCCATTTTCAAAGTGCCGAGGAAAGCGAATGTGACTCAATTCGATGGCAGACGAGTGCGAACAAGCTTTCCAAAGACTTAAAGCGGTACTTGTCTGGCCGTCAATCCTACAAAGCCGGTGAGCGGAGAGAACTGGTGTTATACATGGCGGTTTCTGAGGGATCGATCGTGCAGTGCTAATTGATCGGAGGAATGATAAAGACCCTATCTACTACGTTAGCAAAGTCTTAACCGGATAGGAAACACGATACACGCCTATAGAGAAGATGGCCTCTCTCGATAACAAGCATTTCGGAAGGCGAGGCCTTATTTCCAAAGTCACACCATCGAGGTATGAACCGAGCCACCCCTCGGCGGTGCCTTCAAAGCCCGAAACCTCTGGTCGGTGATCAAGTGGGTAGTAGAACTGGGTGAATTTGACATACAATACAAGCCCGCACAACTATTAAGGCACGATACTAGCAGACTTCATCGCGAGATGAGCCAACCAAGCTCGAAGGACGGCGGTTCCCTCACCGAGCTCGTTTGTCGATGGCTCATCCAATGCCGAGGATGCGGAGCAGAGTTGTCTTGATCGGCCGAACATAGAAGAAAAAAGTAAATCGCCCTCGACTAGAATTTAAAGCCTCCAATAACGAGGCGGAATATGAGGCCTTGATAGCGGCCTCCAACTCATGAGGAGATGGAAGTGAAGCACCTAAAGATATCTGATGATAGCGGTGGTAGTCGGTCAAGTTACTGGGCATTCTGAGGCCAAGGGAACCACATGATCAAATACCGAGTTAGTCAAGCGAGGCGAGCAATTTGGACGAGATTCGATCAGCAGAATAGAACGAGCTCGTAATGTCAAGGCTGATCGCTCTCCAAAATGGCTTCCATAGTGATGCCAAAACAATATTCTCGGTCGAACGATTGGATAGCCTAGCATTCAGAGGACCGAGGAAGTTCTCAAAGTAAATTCGATCAACCGAATGACAGAACCGATCATGCAATACCTTTTGGAAGGAAGAAGCGGAAGGCAATTAGTAGCCAAGAAGTTAAGGATAAAGGCGGTAATACACGGTTGTCAATGACTCTCTATAGGCGGTCTCACGATCGGCCGCTCCTTCGATGTCTCGAATGAAGAAGAAGCCGAAAGGTGCAATGGCAAGTCCACGAAGGGATATGCGGAAATCACGTAGGAGGCAGAATGTTGGCTCACCGGTTGATCAGACAAGGCTACTACTGGCCGACGATGAGAAGAGACTGTCAAGAGAGGGTCGACCGATGCGAATCCTGCCAGAAAAATAGCAATCTGTCTCACCAGCCGACCGAGAGGATGAAAATTGTAAGTCACCCTATCCCTTTCGCCCAATGGGGAATGGATATACTGGGGCCTTTCCCTCTCGGTCCCGGATAAAAGAAATTTTTGATAGTAGCAGTAGAATATTTTACTAAGTGGGTGGAAGCAGAATCTGTTGCTACAATCACCGAGGGGAAGGTTGAAAACTTTGTGAAGAAAAATATACTTTGTCGCTTCGGGATGCCCATGGTATTGGTTACAGATAATGGTCGGCAGTTTGACAACGCCAAGTTCAGAGACTTCTGTGACCGACTGAAGATCAAGCTACAACTGACCTCAGTAGCCCATCCGCAAAGCAACGGTCTTGCGGAGAACACCAATAAAAAGATAATGAGCATACGAAGAAGCGCTGGATGGCGAAAGACACAGGTGGAAGAAGTAGCGAAGTTTGTGGGCATATAGAACCACACCGAAGCAGAGCCACGGGAAACTCCATTGAGAATGACCTTGGCGAAGCCCAGTTCGATAGAAGCAGCATTGCACAATCAGAGGGTGTCGACCTACGAAGAAGAGCGGAATGATGAAGCCCGCAGAGCAGAGCTCGTTCTCCTTAGCGAGGATAGAGAAAGGCAACCGCCGCTCGTTCGAAGCCATCGCAAAAGGCGACCGGGTTCTATAATGTAAGGTCAAACCGAGCAATGTAAAGGTAGGTGGATCGCCCCTACGAAAAGCCGAGGTGGTGGAAAACATCCGGAAAACTTCAGGCAGATGTGGGAAGGACCCTATCGAGTGGTTAAACAAGTCGGACACGGCCCTACATCCTAGCGATGAGAAAGGGAAGATTCTACCGAGGCCTTGGAACTCCCAGAATTTGAAGGCTTTCTACCAATAGATAAGTTATATTTTTGTCAATTCTTCCTTATTATTCCCTTTTGTATACATGTGGGTACCTTTTTCCTCTCCCTGCCAGACAGGTTTTTTAATGGCCCACGCCCTCGTTATCATTAATAAAGGGGTTACAAATTTCTTGGCAATTAAGAGTTAGATTGCACGAGGCCAAGAGTAGAAAGTCCAATTGCTCGGTATGCCATCGCTCGGCATTCTCCATATACCGACTACGGTCGGTCGGGTCGCCAGGACGAGATCCCTGGGTCCCTCGCCATCGCCATTGCTCGGTATGCCATCGCTCGGCATTCTCCATATACCGACTACGGTCGGTCGGGTCGCCAGGACGAGATCCCTGGGTCCCTCGCCATCGCCATTGCTCGGTATGCCATCGCTCTGCATTCTCCAGAGATCGACTGCGGTCGACCAGTTCGAAGTCGGTCGACTACGAGCAACTTTAAAACTCAACATATATCTAAAGTAAAGAGCATAAATATGGGAAAAATCAACAAATGAAGCAAACGTAAAGTCCATTGATTTTAATTAGCCCTGGTCACAAGCCCGACCAGGTGAGCACTACAATTAGGGAGAAGGGGGGCTATGAACAGCCGAAGGAGAAGGAGAATTCCCGGGGGAAACCTCGGGAGCCGGCAGAAAAGACGAGGTAGAAGCGGGAACCAAGGGAGCAGCAGGAGAAACATCTTCATAAAGCCCTTCCTCCCCTGAGATCGTCACAATGGGGGTAGCAGGACCCGGGGAAACGACCGAAGGAACATCATGAGGGAGCTCTTCCTCTTCGGAGCTGAGATCTAGCCTCCCATCCGGAACATCGACCGGTTCCCCCTCGACTTTCTTTGTGATCCCCTCCAAAGAAAGCCCGAAAGCTTGAGGAATAAGCGGTTCGGCATAGTCTTCAAAAGAAGGGCATGCCACCCCCTCAGGAGTATAGAGCTCGTGGCCCCTCTTCAAAATCGAAAGGGCCACCTCGCAGGCGAGCTCTAAACTCTCTTCGTACAAGAACCGCCTCTTCCATCTCTTAATGGCCTCGATCCACGCTGCTCGCACGGAGCACCGCACCTCCGCAAGGTTCTCTCGCTCTGTCTCTCTCCGTCACGTGGAATGGCGAGCCCTGGCGGCACTTTTGTTGATCTCCTCTCCGCCCTCACCGTTTCCTCCACTCCTCGTTCTCTTTCTCCTCTTCCCTCTACCTCGGCCGGTCGAGTCAAAGCTCCCACCTCCCTCTCTGGGCCGACTTCTCCTCCTCAAGAGATGCGTTTTAGCTGAAGGAGGTCCTCCCTCCTTCACCTCTCGCCACTCACCCTTCAAGCCCTTCATCGATCATGGAGATCCCGAACCTCCTGGTCCAGAGTCTCCAAGCTGCGCAAAGACGCAAAAACATTGTCGCAGCCAGATACCAAGACGCACGAGCCGGGAACCCAACTGAGTTCCCTTCTTCTCCATAAACCCTCGTCCACGGGAGTAACCCTCTCAGAAGGTGGCGGGACACCTCGAGGTCGCCGAGCGTAACGCCCTGCCCAATTTAATGGCAGCTCCCATCGCCCAAGGCTCACGGCCAGTGCCTTCTCTTTCCCCTTTTTCTGTTTACTCACCCCGGCTTCACCGGCCTGGCGGGGTGGGCGGTCACCCAATCGAACCAACCTCTTCCTTTTAAGAGGAGGGCCCGCGTCCTCCTCCTCCTCTACCACTGGAACAATATTTAGTGGCTCCGACGCCACAGGAAGATCCCCGGCAGGAGGAGCACCCACTGGCGCAGACAAGGAGACCAACCCCATGGACAAAGCGAGGCCCTCACCGGTCTCCGCCTCACTTCCCTTCTTCCCAGAGGCCTGCTTACTTGACGTGGAAGTTTGGGTGGGCATCCTCACCATGGCTGCACAATAATTAAATTGAGTTAGAAAACAAAATTGATATAAGTTCAAAATTAATACAATCACGAGGAGTCAACCAGACGGGGCGGTTTCCTCCCTCAGCCCTCTAATCCGTGGAGGGGGATCGACGAGGAACGAAGCGGCCGAGGCCCCCCTGGGATACCCCTGAATGAGCCTGGCAAAATCGTATCTGCCGAGCTCCTTGTCTGACGGACCACCTCCCACTCCTCCTGCCGAGGGACAAGGTCGACGAATCATTCCTTCGCTTCGGCCAAAGGATACATCCACGGTCGGCACTCGGAGGAAGATCCGGGACTTCACGAAGAAATACTTCGTCCGCCAGAAGAAATTTTGAGGTGTCTGGACAAGGCGATACCGAGCATCTCGACATCAAGAAAGGGATTCCAGTCCACGAGCTCGGATGTGGCTCATCTTGAAATGGCGCGAGAATCTTGACGGTGGCGGATGGCGAACGGTGGCATAGCAACGCCAACCCATTTATGAACCTCCAACTGCTCGGAGGAATCGACTTGCAATAACTTGAGCAGGCGCACACCTAAATCCACAATCAGGCGACGGGAGCCTCGGGCCGCCATCGAGAAAAAGCTCCTGAGACGGCGAAGTATCCACTAAAGTTGTTGTGGATCCGCCATGCTTCAAGGCCAATCGGGGCCCCGAGCCGTTGGGATATTATACTTGATGCACAATCTGCTCAACTCCCAACAGTCATCGACGATGCGGTCTTAGGCAAGAACTCCACAACTAAACCGTCTTTCCTCTCTCTCATCGACACTTCCTCCATACCTCCGACCATGCTCCCGTAACTACCGTGGACATGATTATCAAGAAAAGCACTAAAAGAATGGAGAGGGAATGAAGAACAAAAGAACGTACCTATTTAGAAAGAAGTAGGTAAATTGACGGCGAAATAAAAGAAGTTTGGAGAACCGCGAATGATTTGAGAGCAAGTGGAAGCAAAATGCGGATTCTGAGACGAGAGCAAAAGGTAAAAGCATCACACTCGTCATCTATGAGTATTTATAGAGGAAGGCAAGAGGAACCCTAGAAAGTGACCAAATCAGACTACGACGCGTGGCGAAAATCCGAGCAGTCTCGGACACGCGGCAAGATCTGAGGAGAATCAGGGATATTCAAGATCGAAACGACACGACCAGTCGAAAGGACGTACGGGACAGCTGGGTAACGGTTACAAAGACGATACGCTTGATTCGAAGCCGCCGACAAAGACGCGCCGTCTACAATAAATGCCTCACACGCCACCAATGATAACCAATCGATCCGTCTTCGCGCAAGGTATCACGCAATAAGTGCCAAAGATCGATCGGTTAGCTATCGATCGACCTATTCTCGAACGAACAGTTATACCCGACAGGTCGGTATCCGAGCAATTATACCCAACCGGTCAGCATCCGAGCAGTCATGCGCAACAGGTCGGCATCCGATCGGTTGAATCATCCGACCGGTTGAAATCGCGCGAGTGTCCCATGAACGAGCTACAAGGCCAATGATCGACCGATTAACCACATGACGAGCTATCACCTTACGAGCTATGAAGCGCGGTGAGCAACGTCCCAACATACTCCTCGACCCTTCTCTTCGCCGGACTCGAGGAGTAGGGGGCTTATGGTCGGTCGGCTATATTTGGGCCCGAGCCCAATCACGAAGGCCAATCGGTCGTCCCTATACTCATCGTTTAACCGGGCTTGATTCACACATTCATGGCCCATTAGCGAAGGAAACTCCCATGCAAACACGTATTTGCCTAAACCTAGGCGCAAAATCGTATATAAGGTATAATTCTCCCATAATTCGGTATGCGATCATAAACTAATTCGCTTTCTCGAATTCATCAATCCTTCCTACACCAAAAGCTTACTTGGCGTCGGAGTGGCTAATCGGGTTGTCACCCCGACGAGCCTTCCTTGTTTTGCGGTATATTCACGCCACGTTCATCACGGAAGGTGAAGGCGATGGATTTCAATGGAACGCACTGCTCAAATGTAATCCCAGAACCATAAAGATTTAAAAATAATTAACTTGAAAATTTTAAAAATTAACATTAAATTAAAAAATATTTAAAAATTAAACAATGTTATCGAATACCAATAGCATAAATAGGCCTAAATAGCCAAGTTACTTTGTTATGTATATTAAAAAAAATGGTGATAAAGATTGTAAATCCGAACCCAACTCCACACACGGACCCCAAAGGCTTCCTAACCCTATTTCGATGTCACCGAACTACATTAAAACGGAAACCTGTTTCTTAATACTCAACCCAAGACCAAGTGCCAGTGCTGGAAGTTGCAATTGACCTCTAAATTATTGAGATTTTTTGTTTCTTTTTTGTTGGGTTCAAAGATGCATATCAGAAATTCCAATAGTACTACTCCTTCAACTTCACCAATTTCGTGTCCTAACCATGACGACTTCACAGACTTTCCAGCACCAGATTTTACTTCCCTCCTCTCCGATGAACTACGGGTTTTCTTAAAGATTTCGACATCTCTTTCAATCTCTAGCCTTCATTGCCATCGTCAGAGCTGCCACATCTATGTGCGGCGGAGAGAGTCGAAGCTTGGGGCTTGAAAAAATTTGGTGGATGTTGTGTTAGGTATAGAGGTATACTGAATGTGAACTTGGATGTAGGGTTTTTGAGGCAAGAGTTCAAAAAAAAAAAAAAAAGAAACAGATGAGAAGGAAGAGGGGAGCTTAGGACAACAAAATAGATGTAGAAAGGATGAGTAGAATTATTCAAGATGTTGGTAGAGATGATAACGGAGATAAGAAAACAGGATATGTTGTTTTTCTGTAAAACAAAATATCTTTTCACAAAAAATGAAATATTTTGCTCAGCTTCTAGCCAAAGGGTGAGTAAAGAAAAGTCGAAACTGTTATAAAAGATAGAAATAATATGGTGTACCACTAATTGTAGATGCACCATTTTATAGTTAGTGTATATATGGACTGGTTTGGTTTTACCTAACACAAGAATGAGGTAGATGGTTATTGGTTAGGTTTTACCTAACACAATAACATATATGGAGTAGGTGGTCACATGTGTATTAGGTGGTTAAAATGTACTATAAATAGAAGGGTTAACTTGATGTAAGATACACCATTTTTTCATAAGAAGAATTCTCCTCTCCCAAATATTCTTACATTTTAGTTTCGGTTTTATAACACGTTATCAGCACGAAGCTCTCATTTCTAAAATTCGGCTTATCAACATCAAGCAATCTTAAGGTTCTTCTGTTTACCTACATCATACAAACGTTCTTCGGTTTACGTACATCAAACAAACGTAAGTTCTTCCGTTTATTTATCCTACTTACGATATTGTTAAAATAATGTTCTTCCTTTTATCTACATTAATTCTACTTATGATATGATTAAAACAAATTATAGCGACTCATTTTTTTACCTTCTTTTAATAATGAAAAGTTATTACCATCTCTAAATACATATCGTAATTTATTGTATAGTATACATCATCGATGTTTAAAATAAAAAATAAAAAAATGTATAACTATATATATATATAACGGTTATATATATATATATATATATATATAACGGTAACTTTATAACGGCTAGTAACGGTAAAAAAAATTCTTTCTATAAATAGATACCACTCCTTCATAATTTACTTCATCCCTACACTCTATTTCTTACCTCAAATTTCTTACAAAATTTTTTCAAATGTTGTCCGCTATTTTATCTTTTTGTATAATTATAATCATTATATATCTTTGTCTCATTCTTAGTGTAGAGCTAGATAATTCAGTTCGCATATATTTTCTCTTAGTAATACCATGTATTATGATCCCTATGTTGCTTCTTGGCATAGCATTTGAACAAGGCATGTAATTTATTTAATGTAATATCTCTTTGAATAACTGTCTTAATTATTTCTCTCTATTGTATAATAGTTGTCAACATGTCCAATCTTGCCAAAATTGAGTTCGCTGCTCTTGATGTTGCGGGCAATAATTATATGCCGTGGATGATTGATGTCGAAATGCATCTTGAATCAATGGATCTTTTAGATACCATTAAAGAAAATAATACAACATCAAAACAAGATAAAGCCAAAGCGATGATCTTCATTCGTCGTCATCTTGATGAGGGATTAAAAGAGAATAACTCACAATTAAAGATCCAAGTCATTTGTGGAAAATTTACAAGAAAGATATGACCATCAAAAGGAAGTTTTACTTGAAGCTTCGTGATGAATGGAGCGCTTTACGCTTCCAAGATTTTAAAAAAGTCAATGAGTATAACTCAGCTATGTTTAGAATTGTCTCACAACTACAATTTTGTGGGTAAACAATCACTGAGGAAGATATGTTAGAAAAAACATACTCTACCTTCCACGCAACAAATGTAACATTGCAACAACAATATCGAGTGCGTGGATTTAAAAAATACTCTGACCTGATTTCATGCCTCCTTGTAGCCGAGAAGAATAATGAACTTTTGATGAAAAATCATCAATCCCGCCCTACTGGTGCGACAACATTTCCAGAAGAAAATATTACAATTCGAAATGAAAGAAAAAATCATCATGGGTTTAGTCGTGGTCGCGGTCGTGGTCGTGGTCGTGGCCATGATCGTAACTACATTCGTGGACGTGGCCGAGGAAGTTATCCATATAACTCTCTTCAAAGAAATACGAGCCACCACAATAACAAGCACCATATTAATGATGTTCATGAAAGTTCTTATAGGACTTCAGGAGATTCTTGCCTTAGATGTGGTACAAAAGGACATTGGGCTAAAGTTTGTCGAGTTCCTGAACATCTATGTCAGTTATACAAAGCATCCTTAAAAAGGAAAGAAAAGGAAGTGAATTTTACTGAACAACACCCTTTAGGTGATTCAACTGACCTTGGTACTTTTGATTTTGATTTCATTGAGAATCATAATCCTTCAGATGACTCTACATATCTGAATGCTTCGGATTTTACTGATGATTTTGTGGATCAAGGCATTGTTGGTGGTAGTAGCAATGGAAATTAAAATTATGTACTTATGTTTGTTTTAAGTATTATTATGCTTATTATGTCACTCGGTTTCAATTGCTTGTTATATTCTTGGTTTCAATTACATGATTGTTTTTAAGTTAACATAACATCTTTTCTCTTTATTCTGCGCAATTTTCTCATTAGATTATTTATTTTATGCGAAGTTTTGATATGGATCGTTCTGTAAGAGGAGCGGAAAATAATGATAATTTATGCATACCAGATAGTGGCACAACGCACACTATCCTGAAAGATAAGAGGTTCTTTTTAGAATTAAAACCAACAAAAACAATTGTGAACACAATATCAGGTCCTACAGACTTGATTGAAGGAATTGGCAAGGAAAATTTCACATTACCAAATGGCACAAAGTTCACAATACATGATGCCTTATTTGCGCCAAAAGTCTAAAAGAAATTTGTTAAGTTTTAATGATATATATTCTCATCAATATGATACTCAGTCTGCAACTGAGAGAAATATAAAATATATGTATCTTACAACCTGTAAATCAGGAAAGATAAACATATTAGAAAAACTACCAATGCTCCCTACTGGATTGCATTATACATATATAAATGTGATGGAATCTAATATGGTAGTTAAAGCAAAACACATTGATCCTTCAATAATCTCTATTTGGCATGATCGTCTGGGTCATCCAGGATCAACAATGACGCGAAAAATAATTGAGAATACGCATGGACATCCATTGAGTAACAAAATGATTACTCAAATAAATAAGAGTCCATGTACATCTTGTTCTCTTGGAAAACTGATCATAAGGCTATCACCAGCTAAAATAAAATTTGAATCACCTGTTTTTCTTGCACGTATTCAAGGTGGTATATGTGGACCCATTCATCCACCATGTGGACCATTTCGATATTTTATGGTATTGATAGATGCCTCCAGCAGATGGTCTCACGTTTGTCTACTATCAACTCGTAATATGACATTTTCAAGATTTCTTGCACAAATTATTAAATTACGAGCACAATTTCCTGACTATACAATAAAGAAAGTCAGACTCGATAATGCTAGTGAATTCACATCCCAAACTTTCAATGACTATTGTATGTCAACTGGGATTATGGTCGAGCATCCTGTTGCTCATGTGCATACTCAAAATGGTTTAGCTGAATCTTTAATTAAACGCCTTCAGCTTATTGCTAGACCATTGATGATGAGAACAAAGCTTCCAATTTCCGTATGGGGTCATGCAATTTTACATGCTGAGGCATTAATTCGCATCCGACCAAGTGCATATCATACATACTCCCCACTACAACTTGCATTTGGTCAAGAGCCAAATATCTCCCATTTGAGAATTTTTGGTTGTGCAGTATATGTGCCTATTGCACCACCACAACGTAGTAAAATGGGACCTCAAAGAAGATTGGGGATATATGTCGGCTATGAAAGTAAATCTATTATTAGATATCTTGAACCTCAAACGGGTGATATGTTTACAGCACGTTTTGTTGATTGTCATTTTGATGAAAATACTTTCCCGACATTAGGGGGAGATAATAAACAGCTGATGAAAGAAATTACATGGTGCGAACCATCATTATTGTATCTTGATCAACGACAAAACAATGCGAAATGAAGTGCAAGAATTGTGCATTTGCAAAGAATTGCAAATCAATTACCAGATGCTTTCACAGATACAAAAAGAGTGACTAAATCATTTATACCAGCTGTAAATGCTCCTGCTCGGATTGAAATCCCAAAAGGACAATCTGAGAACATGGTCACTCATGAATCTACGACACGCATGAAGCGTGGTAGACCAATCGGTTCCAAAGATAAAAATCCTCGGAAAAGAAAAGGAGCAAATGTGATTAATGACCCCAAGATAGATAAAAGTATTCCTTTAGAAACACAAGATGAGGATAGTGTCCCAGAAGAGACACAAACTAATATTAATCAAGAAATCGCAATTAATTATATTCATACAAAAGAATTATGGAACCGGAATGATATGAAAGAGATTGATGAAATATTTTCTTATGCTATAGCATGTGATATCCTCAATGAAAATAAAGATCCCGAACCAAGATCTATCATTGAATGTCAAAATAGACATGATTGGGTTCAATGGAAAGATGTTATTGAAGCTGAATTAAATTCTCTTAACAAGCGTAATGTGTTTGGACCTATTGTCCTTACACCCCAAAGTGTAAAGCCTGTAGGTTACAAATGGGTTTTTGTTTGAAAACGAAATGAGAAAAATGAGATTGTGAGATACAAAGCTCGACTTGTTGCACAAGGTTTTTCTCAAAGACCCGGAATTGACTATGAACAAACATACTATCCTGTTATGGATACAATTACGTTTAGATATTTAATCGACTTAACAGTTCTTCGAAACTGGAAATCGTCTTATGGATGTTGTTATGACTTACTCATGCACGGATCACTTGATAGTGATATTTACATGAAAATCCTCGAAGGATTCAAAATGCCGCAGATTAAAATCACAACCAAAGGAAATGTATTCGATCAAATTGCAAAGATCCTTATATGGACTAAAGCAAACTGACGCGTAATGGTACAATCGTCTAGCGAGTATCTATTAAAGAAAGGATATGTAAATAGTCCTATTTGCCCTTGCGCTTTTATAAAGAAAACAACATCCAGATATGTGATTATCATTGTCTATGTTGACGATTTGAATATCATTGGTACCGCTAAAGAAATCCAAGAAACAAAGTGGTGTACTTAAAGAAGGAATTTGAAATGAAAGATCTTGGAAAAACTAAATATTGTCTTGGTCGCAAATTGAACATAGACCAAGCGGAATCATGTGCATCAATCGACATATCTGTAAAAGGTATTGAGGCGTTTTAATATAGATAAAGCAACTCCATTAAGTACACCAATGGTTGTTAGATCGCTTAATGTTGAGAAGGATCCATTTAAGCCCTAAGAAAAAACGAAGAAATTCTTAATTCAAACGTCATATCTAAGTGCGATAGGAGCTCTCATGTATCTTGCTAATTGTACTAGACACGATATAGCTTTTTTCGTTAATCTACTAGCAAGATTTAGTTCTTCTCCATTTAAAAGGCATCGGAATGGAATTAAACATCTATTCCGCTATCTTTGAGGTACAATTGATTTGGGATTATTTTACACTAAAAATGCAAAACAAGTTTTGGTTGGTTATGCAGATGAGTTACTTATCGATCCGCATAAAGCCGCATCCCAAACCGGTTATGTATTTACGTATGGAGGCACTGCAATTTCTTGGCGCTCACGTAAACAAACACTTGTTGCTACTTCTTCAAATCATTTGAAATCATTGCACTTCATGAAGCAAGCCGAGAATGTGTATGGTTAAGGTCAATGACGCACCACATTTTAACAACTTGTGGCTTATCGACCAACAAAGAACCAACAATCATATTTGAAGACAATGCAGCATGTATCGCTCAAATAAAGGAGGGTTATATCAAAAGTGATAGAACTAAACATATCCCTCCGAAATTTTTCCAATTCACCCAAAATCTTGACAAGAGCAAAGAAATCAACATCCAGTATATTCAATCAAGCAACAATGCTGCGGATCTTTTCACAAAGGCACTTCCTACTATACCTTTCAAGAAACATGTCCACGAGATTGGAATGCGACATCTAAGAAATTTATGAGGAAGAGCTCATTGTGTTAAATGAGGGGGAGCTTACGCAGTTGCACTCTTTTTCCCTTATCATGGTTTTTATCCCACTGGGTTTTTCCTGATAAGGTTTTTAACGAGGCAACACCAAATGCGTTTAAAGGCCAGAGAAGAGACAATTATATGGCACACCAAGGGGGAGTGTTATAAAAGATAGAAATAATATGGTGTACCACTAATTGTAGATGCACCATTTTATAGTTAGTGTACATATGGACTGGTTTGGTTTTACCTAACACAAGAATGAGGTAGATGATTATTGGTTAGGTTTTACCTAACACAATAACATATATGGAGTAGGTGGTCACATGTGTATTAGGTGGTTAAAATGTACTATAAATAGAAGGGTTAACTTGATGTAAGATACACCATTTTTTCATAAGAAGAATTCTCCTCTCCCAAATATTCTTATATTTTAGTTTCGGTTTTATAACAGAAACGTTTTTATTCTAAGAACATTTCTCACAGCCGGGCTCGCGAGTTCAGTTGAAAGTTGGGCTTTCAATACTCTTAGTGTCAACCTTGGTGGGCAAGGTGGCTGTCAATAATGGACAGCCATGGCAGCCAACAGTCAGTGGTGGAGCTACAGTGCTCTCACTAGCTCTAAAAAATTTTACTTGTAAAAATTATTATTTTAAAATTTGATGGTATAAAATAAAATAAAATTTTGCTCCCATTAAAATTTTGCCCCTACTTAAAAAATTTTCTAGATCCGCCCCTGCCAACAGCCATGGCAGCCACCAACTTTCAAAGTTGGTGGGAATGGCTGCTTCTCCTGCCTATAAAAAGGCAGGAGCAGCATGAAGAAGAAAAAAAACAAGCAAACGGAGTAAGAGAAAAATAGAGAGAAGTGAGGTGAGAGAGAAAAGAGAGAAAAAGAGAGGCAAAAATATTTTGTATATTTTTGTGGGTCTAGTTTCTCCTTGTAATTCTCCAGTTTTCCCAATAGTAAAAGTCTTCTATCATTGTCTGTGATTTTTACCCTAATTGGGGGTTTTCCACGTAAACTCTGTGTGTTCTTTACTATTCATCTCAGTCCTATTTAGCTGCAAACCTGCTCTAATCCGATCGATTTTTTTACAACAAGTGGTATCAAAGCCAGGTCAGAAAATTACGACGAATTTTTTGGCGTAATCCGTTCGAAGTTCCGGTGAGCACAGTGAAAGTTGATGAATAGTAACCTCAAAGGTGACAACTGTTCATTCATTTAATTCTGCATTATACTGTACAGTTACAGTTATTCAGTACTATTCACGTACATAATACTATTCACATGTACGGAGACCATATGTACGAATACTATTCATACATACGGGTACTATTTATACGTACGGGTATTATTCACGTGAAATAGTGGGAGATAAGTTCTGTTTGTGATAGAAGCAATGGCAGCAAAATTTGAGATTGAGAAGTTCAATGGAAGTAATTTCTCATTGTGGAAGTTAAAGATAAAAGCAATCTTGAGGAAAGATAATTGTCTGGCGGCCATTAGTGAACGGTCAGCTGGAGTCACAGATGAGAAATGGAACGAGATGGACGGGAATGATGTAGCTAATCTTCACCTAGCTTTAGCTGATGGAGTATTATCCAGCATAGAGGAAAAGAAGACTGCAAAGGAAATATGGGACCACCGACCACCTCACAAAACTGTACGAGGCCAAATCACTCCACAACAAAATTTTTCTGAAGAGGAAACTATACACTTTACGTATGACGGAATCCATTGAGGTGACGGAGCACTTAAATACTTTAAATACTCTATTTTCCCAACTCACATCATTTGGGCATACAATAGAGATAAGTGAACGTGCAGAACTTCTACTCCAAAGTCTACCAGATTCATATGATCAACTCATCATTAATCTAACAAACAACATAGACACTCTAGTCTTTGGCAATATTGCAACTGCTATTCTAGAAGAAGAGAGTCGGCGCAAAAGTAAGGAAGACAGGCTGGCAACTTTGCAACAAGCGAAGGCCTTGACGGTGACGAGGGGAAGATCAATGGAACGTGCCTCAAGTGGGAGTCATAATCATGGTAGATCAAAATCCAGGAGAAAGAAGAATTTCAAGTGCTACAATTGTGGAAAGAAAGGACACCTACAGAAGGATTGTTGGAATCTGAATAAGAAAGATTCTATTCCTCAAGGAAATGCGGTGAATACTTCAGATGATGGAGGTGCAATGATATGTGAAGCAGCAACGACTATTGGCGGTAAGAGAAGATTTGTTGATGTATGGCTTCTCGATTCAGCAGTTAATTTTCATATGACCTCTCGAAGAGAATGGTTCCATCAGTATGAAGTTGTCTTTGAGGGATCTGTGTACAGCTGTAATGATCAAGCTCTAAAGATCGTTGGTAGTTGTACCATTAAGCTAAAACTGTATGGTGAGACAATTCAGACTATTGACAAAGTGCGCCACGTGGAGGGCCTAAAGAAGAATTTGTTGTCTGTAGGACAACTGGATGATCTCGGTTTCAGATTTGAGATTCAAAACAAGATCATGAAAGTGATTAAAGGAGCGCTAGTATTTATAAAAGCAGAGAAGATTGTTGCAAATCTATACATGCTGAAGGGAGTAACTTTGCAAGAAGGAGAGGCATCCGTTGCAGTGACTAGTCCAGACTACAAAATTGCAATGACATGGCATAAGAAGCTTTGACATATGTCAGAACAAGGAATGAAGATACTTGCAGAGAAGAAGCTACTTCCAGGACTTACAAAGGTAACACTACCCTTCTGTGAGCATTGCATTGTGAGTAAGCAACATCGATTAAAGTTCAACACATCAAGGTTCATAAGTAAAGAGATTATAGAATTGATTCACTCTGATGTATGGCAAGCACCAGTTAAGTCCCTAGGAGGAGCAAATTTCTTTGTTTCCTTTATTGATGATTATTCGAGGAGATGTTGGGTGTTTCCTATCAAGAGGAAGGCATATGTGTTTTCAACTTTCAAATCTTACAAAGCGTGGGTGGAACTCGAATCTGGAAAGAAGATCAAGTGTTTGCGCTCAGATAATAGAGGTGAATATACTGGGAAAGAATTTGATGAATTCTGCAAGCAAGAAGGCATCAAAAGGCAATTCACTACGGCATACACTCCTCAACAAAATGAAGTAGCAGAGCGGATGAACAAAACTCTGTTGGAAAGAACCAGAGCGATGTTGAGAACTACAAGCTTAGATAAGAAATTCTGGGCAGAAGCAGTCAATACTGCCTATTATGTGGTGAATCGAGCTCCATCAACTACAATTGAGTTGAAGACACCGATGGAGATGTGGACTGGTAAACCAGTAGATTATTCCAACCTTCATATATTTGGAAGTTCGGCCTATGTGATGTTTAATGCCCAAGAAACTACAAAGTTGGATCCAAAATCCAGAAGATGCATTTTCTTAGGGTATGCTGAAGGTGTGAAGGGGTATCGTCTGTGGGATCCCACTGCCCACAAGATTGTTATCAGCAGGGATGTTATCTTTAAAGAAGATAAGGATCAAGAGCAAGTAGAAACTATTAGCACTATCTAAGAGAATCCAGAAACTACAACTGTACAAGTGGATAGGGAAGTTGATCACAATGATTCTTCTGAAGCTGTACCAGAGCACGAGGAACAAGAACCAATTGAATATGATGTTTCAGATGCTCAGAGACCAACTCGCATGAGAAAAGCACCGAGCTGGCACTCAGATTATATTATGGAGAGCAATATTGCATACTGTCATTTAACTGAGGATGGAGAGCCGTCAACTCTTCAAGAAGCAATGACTAGTTCAGATGCAGCTCAGTGGGTAGCAGCAATGCAGGAAGAAATTGAAGCTCTGCATAAGAATAAAACATGAGAGCTAGTATTACTACCGCAAGGAAGAAAGCCTATTGGCAATAAATGGGTTTACAAGATCAAATGGAGTGGTGATGATCAAGTGGAGAGATATCGTGCTAGATTGGTGGTAAAAGGATATGCTCAGAAAGAAGGTATTGATTTTAACGAAATATTTTCCCCTGTGGTTCGACTTACTACAGTCCGAGTAGTTCTAGCAATGTGTGCTATATATGACTTGCATCTTGGCGATTAGATGTAAGCGCATTTCTTCATGGAAATCTTGAAGAAGAAATTTATATGCTCCAACCGAGAAGGTTTTGAAGAAAAGGAAAGAGAACTTGGTTTGCGAGTTGAACAAATCTCTATATGGTTTAAAGCGGTATTTGAGGTGTTGGTATAAGAGATTTGATTCCTTCATCATGAGCCTTGGATACAGCAGACTAAATGCAGACCCTTGTGCGTACTTCAAGAGGTTTGAAAAAGATGATTTTATAATCTTATTGTTGTATGTAGACGACATATTGGTAGCAGGCCCCAATAATGATCGTATCAAAGAATTGAAGGCACAGTTGGCTAGGGAATTTGAAATGAAGGACTTGGTACCAACAAACAAGATTTTAGGGATGCAAATTCACCGAGACAGAAAGAATAGGAAGATTTGGCTTTCTCAGAAGAATTATTTGAAGAAGATCTTGCGGTGATTCAACATGCAAGATTGTAAGTCAATTATACCCTCTTCTGTTAATTTCAAGTTATCCTCAAGTATGAGTCCTAGAATGAAGAAGAGAGGATGGAAATGTCTCGAGTATCGTATGCATCGCAGATGGGGAGCCTAATGTTATTATGATTTGTACAAGATCGACATTGCACATGCGATGGGAGTTGTTAGTAGATACATGGCGAATCTGGTCGAGAGCATTGGAATCTTTAAGAGGATTCTCGGATATATCAAGGAACTTCGGATGTTGCATTATGTTATGGAGGATCAGATTTTACTGTCAAAGGATATGTTGATGCTGATTATGCAAGTGATCTTGATAAAAGTAAATCCACTACAGGATATGTGTTTACACTAGCTAAAGGAGTTGTGAGCTGGGTTTCAAAACTGCAGTCAGTTGTGGCTACGTCAACAACAGAAACAGAATATGTAGCAGCTACACAAGCAAGTAAAGAAGCAGTGTGGTTGAAGATGTTGTTGGAAGAACTTGGGAATAAACAAGAGAATATTACTATGTATTGTGACAGTCAGAGTGCTTTGTATCTTGCCAAGAATCCATCATTTCATTCAAAGACAAAACACATCCGAGTTCAGTATCACTTCGTTCGTGAGAAAGTGGAAGAAGGAACGGTGGACATACAGAAAATTCATACAATGGATAACCTAGCAGATTTTATGACAAAAACAATCAATGATGACAAGTTTATGTGGTGTCGATCCTCGTGTGGCCTGACAGAGACGTAAGCAACAAGAAGCGGTAAGGTAGAAAGCATAGTGTGAAGATCTAATTGATACTCAATCAAATCTTCAAGTGGGAGAACTGTCAACCTTGGTGGGCAAGGTGGCTGTCAATAATGGACAGCCATGGCAGCCAACAGCTTTCAAAGTTGGCAGCCACCAACTTTGAAAGTTGGTGGGAATGGCTGCTTCTCCTGCCTTTAGCAGCATGAAGAAAAAAAAACAAGCAAACGGAGTAAGAGAAAAATAGAGAGAAGTGAGGTGAGAGAGAAAAGAGAGAAAAAGAGAGGCAAAAATATTTTGTATATTTTTGTGGGTCTAGTTTCTCTTTGTAATTCTCCAGTTTTCCCAATAGTAAAAGTATTCTATCCTTGCCCGTGGTTTTTACCCTAATTGGGGGTTTTCCACGTAAACTCTGTCTGTTCTTTACTATTCATCTCAGTCCTATTTAGCTGCAAACCTGCTCTAATCCGGTCGATTTTTTACAACACTTAGAACCGAGGAAGATATCTTGGAGTGCCGCTTATCTATGAGCGGACATCAACTCAGTCCTACCAGTATATTCTGGATTACGTATAGAAGAAACTAGACGGGTGACATGGAAAATTACTTTCTCTAGTGGGTAGGATCACCTTAATCCAGTCAATTATGTCAGCTCTGACTATATATATATACGATGCAAATTGTGCGACTTCCTTGACATTTATATGATGAGCTTGAACGAATCATGCGTCTATTCCTGTGGGGATCTACTGTGCAGCAAACCAAGACCAACTTGGTTAACTAGGACTCAGTGTGTAAGCTGAAAGCGGAAGGAGGGTTGGGAATATGAAAAATACGGGAACAAAATGATGCATTATTGGCGAAACTCGGTTGGAATCTTATCGACTGACCGGATGCGCTATGGGTAAAATTCAATAGAAATAATTTACCATCATCCATCTCAGATGTTGGCGGATCCATGGTATGGCGAGGAATAGCTTCGGTATGGACGCATTTGCTCCGAGGTGTTAAATGGCTAGTGGGCAATGGTGCAACGACGAAATTCTGGCATGATGTATGTGTGTATCATCTCGAACCACTCAAAAATCGAGCTCTACAACCTATCCCAAGGCACTTGTTGAATCAATCGGTAAAGTCATTTATGGACGAAAATGGAGGATGGCGGTGACACCTATTTCAAGCTCTACTACCCACCTCAGTATGCATGACAATTGTAGTTTGCAGGTCTCCTTCCCCCATGCATACATTTTGGCCTGGATCAAGTGATATGGGGAGCGTCCAAGAATGGTATATATTCCACAATATCTGCATACAACTTGATCGATAGGCGAGACGACAGCAATAGAAATGGGCAGAGCACTACTGCATCCCAGGATGCGAGTGGAGACGCTTGTGGGTTGGCGAAACCCACCGCAGGGCTGGATACGCCTCAATATCGATGGAGCTTATGAAGTTTCGATATCGCGGGCTACAACAGGAGGAATCCTTCGGGACAAAACCGAAACTTGGTTCGGAGATTTTGCGCAAAATATAGGTTTCCGTACAGCCATTTATGCTGAATTATAAGGGGTATTCTCAGGCTTGCAACTTGCATGGACACTTGGATATCGGAGAGTAGAGCTTGATATAAATTCGTTGATCGTCATTAACATACTATCCTCCTCTGATAAATCACAAGTACCCTACAACACTCTGCTTTTGGGTCTTCAGCAATTCCTAAACCGCAAGTGGATCGTTAAAGCTAGGTATGTTTACCGTGAGACAAATCGAGCTGCGAATTGGCTAGCTAACTATACTAGTTCATTAGAACTTGGCATCCACTGGTATCTAAATCCACCTGTAGGTTATTCTTCTATCCTCCTAGAGGATGTCACAAGGGTATCCTTGCCCCGCCTAGTTACTTAAGCTTCATGTATTCATCCTTTCCAATAAAAAAAAAAAAAAGGTTGACAGGTGTCTCAGAGTTAAGTTCAAGATCCAATGACTCGGATTCAGAACATATTTTAATCATCCTGGATCCGTAGTTCACTGTACTTGCAATTCAACCAACTATCTACGCATCACTTCCAAAGATCCAATAATCTCACGGTCATTTCAGAATCAGAGACATTTACGTAATGATAAATTCTTGGTCATGAAAAGCATTCCTCAAGCTGGTCGATCCATGAAAACTAGATCTTTCATATACAATAGCAATTACAGAAGAAGAACAGATCATATTAGTAATGCGGACAATACGCACACAAAATCAGATCAAGTATCCTTGTCTTTTCTGGCAATAGCGGATGACTTGAACCAAGGGATCCACACAGAAGTTGTCTTCTGATATAGTTTATAGGCTTCAGTTCTGTGCTCTTCTCTTAGCATCCTCTGTTCTACTAGCACAGTGACATAGGCCAAACACAAGCTATTGATAAGAGCCCCAAGAAATGTCCACCCCTGTCCCAGGTTCCATGCAAATAGCACCAAACCCCACCACCATAATTGCTCTCCAAAGTAGTTTGGATGCCGAGAGTAGCACCACAAGCCCCTGTCCAGATATGGGACAAGTGGCTTCCCAAGCTCTTTCAGTTTGTTGTTTCTCGTCACAAAATCATGAAGCTGTGTATCAGCAAAGTACGCTATGACGATGCCCATAAGGCACACAGCAATTGCTACGAAATCCCACATGTTCAACGGCATATGAACGGAATGAATACTGTATAAAGGGAGACATATACCAAGCAAAAACACCTGCAATTTTTACATCACAGAATAAGGAAAAACACCAAAAAGGTCAGATTTGCATTGCCTGGACTTCTACTATCTGCATCATTCATGGCAGGTTAATTGCTCAAGTGGGATGCCAAATATCTTATGGTAGATGAAACTTCATTCAGGCATTTTAACAAACCCTTACAACAAATACAAATTTTGTTGAGTACTAATAAGTAATAACTATGGCTAATACTGATCAAAAGCTAAAACAGAGAACCTGTTGAGAGAGGTAGACAGAGAAAAAAGAAATCCACCACCAGTGCTTGCCATATTGGCGACGCATATCAGTGAACCTCCAGTCTTCTCTGGCACCCCACTGCCAATTTTCACGCCTAAAATAGTTATGGGTAAGTCTCAGACTCCACACCCATGTCATGGCGATCACAATTCTTGACCTCCGCCAGTTATATTGTGCCAATGGGTACATCGCATAGTAGTAAACAAGTAGCACCGGTATCACAGTCCAGTATAAATCTATCATCTGCACACACACAAAATTCACACAACTAAAAAGTCAAAACTAACGAAGAAGACCCAACAAGGGGAAAAAGTGGAAAACGCACATACCCAGTGGCTGGATCGGAAGAGGCTGATGATCCAGAAGAGGACGTTGACGTTGAAGAAGAAGAGGAAGTTGACCAAGAGAAAAGGGTGATCAACGCACCATGACCACAAAGGAGACAAAGAAGTGTTGTTATTAGCACTCGCAATGTAATGGCTGAGAAAAGAGAGGTAGAAGAGAACTGAGGGGAGTGGCACCAAGACAGCCATCACAGCATTGTTGAAATTTCTACCCATCTTTGACGACGGTGGTATCCGTTCTTTAATGTGCTCATATGAACATTAGAAGCCGTGGTTATATAGGCCCTTATAACTGTCATATGTCTCAGAGAGATTTAATATGTCCTTTTTCTTCTTCTTTTTTTTTTTTATTATAAAGGGTAGACAATCGTTACAAATTACATTCAACCACGAGGGTGACAAATCCCTAATTCATCATTTAAAAGGATAGGTATGCAGTCCTTTGTTGGGAGCTCAAAAATAGTGATTCTTAATTCGAACTGAACTGCAAAATTTGCAAGCCAGTTCGCACATTGATTACTTTTCTTATATATGTGCCGAATAACAACAACCCAATTACGGGTGCACAGTTCATCAATGCCCACCACTAAAAGGTTAAGAGACGTAGCTAGATCTCGTCGTTGGGAAAGACAACATATTGGTCACTGTGCTCGAATCTACTTCTAATTCTATATGACGATATCCCAGGTTCCAAGCAAGGTTAAGGCCTGAGAGTACTTCCCAAAGTTCAGCAGTTGTCGTGGAACATCAACCAATGTTCTGAGCAAATCTTCCCAACCAAGCGCCTGAACTGTCTCGAAGTAAGTCACCTATTGTGGCCGAAAGGCTTGAACTTTTGTTGGCTCCGCCCGTATTTAATTTCACCCAACTCTAAGGAGGTTTACTCCAACAAATGAGCTAATCTTGTCTAGTGCAATTGCCCAGTCAAGTTCGTTGTTGCCAATCTTCTGCCAATAGAATATGATGGACAAATTCTATAACCTGATGATCTGGCAAAATCGGCCGAAAAAAATGCTCATCGAAGAGTACCCTATTACGCTAGGACTAGAGAAACCAGTATGCTGTGTCAAAGATAATCGCCTAGTCGAAACCCCTTACCAATCGGTGTGTGTGAAGATTCATTATGAGCCACTTCTTGTTGTTCATCGTAAAAAACTCTGTTGAGATTACCTGAGTGGGGAACCTATTCTATAAGTTAAGGGCTTTAGGGCAGTATGGACAAATTCTATAACCTGATGATCTGGAAAAATCGGCCGGAAAAAAATGAAACCAAACAGGTTGGTGTGAGTGGTTCAACACTCTCATCTCTTAACCAGAAGTCTTGAATTCGAGTCCTGATAATGAAAAAATCTGTTTGGCCAACACTTTACCCCTTATAGGCTGACTCGGTGCGAGCGGGGATTAGTCTGGGAGTGGATGACTTAAAGACGTCTTCTCACAATTAAGACCTTCCTAGGATACCTCGTGGGTTAACAAAAAAAAGGATTTTAGGGCAGTCCCGCACTACATGAAGAGAAGATTCCTCGATGTGACAATGATAGTAAGCAGCATCCAAAGTGAATTTTCTGTACACTCTTTGTTGATTCGTGAGGAGTTTATCATGCAAGAGGAGCCAAAAAAATGCTCAGATTCGTTGCGAGCCCTACCACTGCCATATAGACCTCCGGGATGTGTTGGTCGAAACTTCTTTATGGTTCAATATCATGGAGTAAATTGACGTAGTCGTAAATTGTTCGTTATCCGTTCGGCCCTAAATAGTGCTTTGGCGGAAGGATACCTGCTGTAGCTATGCAGATCGAAGACGGGAGCAAGTGTTGGGAGGCTTCCCAATATCAGTTACTAGCTGTGTCTGTAAATTGACGAACCCAATGTTCAATAATGTCTGGTGAAATTGGGGCTATTACATGAGAGATAAGAGGTCCCCAGTCTTCAACTCACGGATTGAACCAGAATCTCGTTCTGGAGTCATGACAGATCATCCATTTCATGCCTTGCAGAACGTGATGTCAAGTTGCTTTGATACTCCTCCAGATCATCGATCCTCCTATTGCATCAAAGAAAAGAGGAAAATTGTTAGCATCAAAATTATACTCAGTCGAGAGAATTTGAACCCATAATGCATTTAGCTTAGAAACCATTGACCATCCTAACTTTGCAAGTAAGGCATCATTGGTTTCTCTTATTTTGCGAATTCCAAGTCCTCTCAGCGCTTTAGGAAAGCACACAGTGCCTCAATTGACCAAGCTCGTCTTCTTGTTGTCGGGTGTCACATCCCACTGGAATTGTCGCATGATTTTCTCCAGAGCATCACAAAGCTGACGCGGCAGACGGACCGTCTGTATCGTGTAGATGGGTAGCGCTGTTATGACAGACTGAGTCGGTATTATTCTCCCTATGAGCGATAAAAGATTTGTCGTCCATCCTGAGAGTCTTTGTTGATCCTTATCTAGAATATGTTGGTAGGTTCGTTTACTAATTTGCTCGTGTAAGAGAGGCACTCCGAGGTATCACCCTAAATTGTTAGTTTGACTGAAACCCAATGCCTCACTTAGGTAATGCGTCTGAGTGGTAAAAATATTCCTAGAGAAAAAGCATTGAGACTTTTCTTGATTGACCTTTGACCGGAAGCTGTACAAAAGGTACTTAAAGTTTCAAGTATTTCTTTTACCTATTCAATGTCTGCTTCCGCAAACAGAATGAGATCATCAGTGAAGAATAAGTGAAATAAATGCAATCCACCTCTATTTAATTTGATCAGCTTCCAACGTCCGTTAGAGACAGAATCGTTAATTAAATGACCTAGTCTTTTCATACACAGAACAAAAAGATAAAGTAATATCAGGTCGCTCTGTCGAATACCTCTAGTCGGAGAGAATAAGTCACTTAGCTCCCCTTGCCAATTAACTTGCATAAAAACTGAAGAAAGGCACTTCATAATCAGATTAGTCAAAAAGTCCGGGATACTAATCTTGAGAAGGGTATTAAGATGAAGTTCCGGGAAAGTCTATCGTAGGTATCTATTACAACCAAATACTGAGAGGTAACAGAGAAGCTATGTTTTTGGTTAGGAAAATGCACCGGAAATGCTTGCGAGCTGAAATAAACGGTTTATCCCTTATGTAGACATTTTTGTCTAAACAGATCAACAACAGCATCTAAGAGTACTGTTTTAACATAAATAAAAGTAAAGACATGACTCAGAAGGATATCATATCATGCGTGTTTAATACAAATCCATGCATTACTAAACATGCAATGATGAAGCCATTAACATATTGTGGTGTCCGTAATGATGTTTGCAGCCTAAAGCGGAGTGCTTAATGATTGCCCACACAGCACACGAGTTTATAAAAAACCTTCGACAGTCATTGCTAAGGTGAATGGTCCCCCACAACCCTCCAACCTCGATAACACGTCGCTCCTCAACTACGCAGATTCCCGCAATCTGCGCAGAAAGATAGCAGAAACAGCTTTACTGTACGACTACCATGCCCGGAGTGAAGGCACCATCATCACCAACCAATAGCTGCTCAAGAACCAGGTCCACAAAAAGGCAAAAGCAATATTTTTCTTATTTAGCTTGCATAGCAAAGGTCGGCAGAATCGATTCTTCCAGGATTGATAGGTAGGTCCTCTTGTGCATAGTTTAAAAACTGGAATGGGAATGAGTGATGCTCGCGGCACCAACCACCACCTCATACAATAAAGAAGTGCAAAAGATGCGAGTGAACTAGTAGAAGCCAACACCACTACCGAGGAAATAACAGCAGGATACCACAAAATGCACCAGCTTCGCCCCCTAAATATTACATCTATAGTGCAAGTGTATAATTCCATGATTCATTAGCAGCCACCCTGACATAAGGGTAGCATACTAGAGCATGGTGGGAATTTTCAGCTCGAGCCGGTTGAGACAAGTGGAACAAGAACTAAAGCATAATCATAGAGAAATTACGCAAAAAATTAAAAATACAGCAGAGAAACTAAACTCAACTTCAGACGCCATTCTCTTTCACCTAGTATCCAATCACTAACAAGAATACAAGATGTAGGCAGCAGCTGTGATTGACCGAAATATTCGTAGCAAGAACATATGATTGAGAAACACAACAAAAGTTCAACATCAACTGAACTTGCAGCTGGACAGAATGATCTGTGGCCAACACTTACAAAGACCTCCCACCCCTTGCAATATCATCCTTAATTGCTTGCTGTATCCATTTCATGATAAGCCACTGCAAAATGGATTATGTTATAGACCCATGACTTCAGTCGTGAATGGGGAACTCAAAATGAGGGAATTCAAGAAATGCTTACCTGAACCCCAATAAGGAGAGGGATCAACATTTTTCCCCTATCATTTGACTCAGATCCATCTACCAACCTTTTGTCAACTATGATCCCTTTGTTACCATTTGTTGCAACATCAACAATCTCTTTTACCAAGGTTGGAATCCAAGCATCACCGTTTGGAATAATCTGCATCCAAAACATGCTTATTTACCAATAACTAATGCACTTGTAATCCGAAATTCAGATCTTAGCTACCTTACCTTTTCATCATTCTCATTTTTATTGCATCTCCCACTGTTCTCAACCAAACCAACAGGAATAGAATAATCCTAAAAGCATTAAAAGAATCAAATAGTATTAAGCAGGAGATAAAGAATGTAGAAAATATCTTACTGTAAAATTCACATGCAACAATATACACAGTGAGGATGCTCCTCCCAATAATTAATTTTTCAAGTGCCATAACAACCTGTCAATTATATTAATCAATCCACTTAACACCCACAATTGAGCTACTGATGTACGGCAAACAGAGAATAGGCCAACACTTCAACAAAAATACATACACTAGGGAGTTTATAACAACAATTAGGAATCACTCCCAAAATTGAAACAAAGAAATTAGTATCACGCAATAGGTTCTCAAATATAACTTTTCGGGTTTCAAAATCACCAATTCTAGGAATCACTCTCAAAAAAAATTATCATCTTCCCACTTGGAAAATTCAGAATCAGAATTCGGCAAAAGCTCACCCTTCTTTTTTCCGTAATGAACTAAATATACAATTAAAATGTATACAAACTTGCCCAATTAATCCTATTAAGGCAAAGAATCAAATTTATCTTTTAGCAATTATATATCACTGTGACAAATTTTGTTAGTCCGGTTACTCAATCAGAAATTGAAACTAGATCTTTTTAGCCAACTACATAACTTCTCGTATAGTTTGGCAGGATCTTAATTAATGATTATCTATGATTTTGAGTCCCTGTAGAAGGACCATTACTACTAATCCATTCCTGGAGGTCTCTAATAAAGAATTTTAGCAGTCTTGACTGCCATGCTACCCTCTGTCCCCTCCATATGTTCCCGTATCCCATTCTCCACACAAAAGTACATTGAAAAACACCCCCAAATACATTATTGTACCTTAAGATCCTGCTTTCTAATTCGCGCTCCTGTACGAAGTGTCTTCAAAACAGCATCTGATCTTCTAGCAGTAAAGACATCATAACTCAGGTCATCTGGTGGGCTGAGCTGAGCATGAGTGAGGACAAGCAAACTTTTCCGCCATATTTCTTTACCAAAACTATCAGAAATAGCACTAATTATTTGCTTATCCAAGTCATCCACTCTGTATGCATCTAAGCGGTCAACGTAAAGTAGAACATCTATAGTCTTGTTCAAAAGAAACCTGCATCATTAGCCAGAGGCAGCAAGTCAACTAAAAAAATTTGTAGCTCAGTCATGAAAAATAGGCAGGAACAAATAACATGAACCAAAATTTCTGAAATTACTTACCGTTTAATGAAGTCAAGTGCTTGGTAACTAACATAACCGCCTTCAACAAGGCCTGGGGTATCGATGATGTTTAAGGTGAATCCAGACCGACTACGCGAAACCATTACCGGTCTCATGGCCTCTGACTGGATTACACCAATGTTACTAATAATCCACAAGTACAAAAGAAATTCCACTTCCCCTTAATAGCTAATCCAATACTGAAGAGATATTAGAGTAACCAAAAGCTAACCTGAAAGGAGCTCACGTTGACCACTCTCTCTCCAATGAGTGAATTGACAGTTGAAGATTTTCCAACACCACCTTTTCCCATAACAAGGATAGTCAAAGTACTCATACCCTGCAACAACACAAAGATAAAAAAGTTAAAGACAAACCCGCAAACCCTAATTAAAAAAATAACCAAGAACAACAGTGATGAGATGGAAATTAAGACCTCTTCCTTCAATTTTCCAAACAATTCAACAAGTTTGGTTTGCGTGGAGGAAGGGAACTGTTGGAATCCTACCCATTCACGAATTAGCGACCCCATCGATGCCTAGAAGGAAATTTTCCTAAGAGAAAGAGCAAATGAGAAAATAAAAGTCAAACCTTGATAAACCCTAAACCCTACAGATTATAGTAATTGAAAAAGAACCCGGAAAATGCAGCTACGCTTCTGAGGTAGAAAACAACAAAAACAAAAAAGGGTAATAAACACGAAGAATAAACGGAGAAGTAATAGTAACCTCTTCGTCGATAGAGATTGGCAATAGATGACCTTACCAACCAGCCGAAATCTTGTTTGTCTCTATTCGCTCCGTTGCTTACCTCATGTAAACATGTTAAAAAATGTGAAGATTTTATAATTATCTACGTCGTCGTTTGTTCGAGGTTGGGTCCGCGACTTGTCGTTCGGGCCGTTGAGGAAACTCCACTTATCATCTTCTTGACTCCCCTAAAGCACATGGTCTTATCCACTTCCTCACCTTCGACAGGTGCGCTATTCACTTCAGCTTCCTATTGTCTGCCTTCCTCTTCTTCTTAACTTGGGCGCCTTTTCATGGATAACACTTGCTCAAATACGAACGAATAGTTGTCCTATCTCAGTGTCAGTGATAAATGGATCTTTGTTTCACTTCCTCAGTGCATCCTTATACTGTCAATAATAAACCCATTTTCAAGATTATACCTTTCCGCTCATATCTTAGCTCCAAGACCAGAAAATTTGCTTTTCAGAAGAAGAAATTTTCGTGTTCTGCGACTTTGGCTACTGACATATCTCAGGTTGTGTCCTTTATCTTCTATTTGCTTTTACTGACAGGTATGGGTGTCAATGTGCGTTCTTACTAATAAAATACTTGATCGGATTCAGGTTTCTGAGTTTGAGATTGAGAACAAGAAGCATGATTTGTTAAGACTAGTGCAAGATACACAACGGGGGCTTGCCACCAGCGCTGATCAGCGATCTTTGATTGAGGAGGCTCTGGTTTGTTTCTCTTATTTTCCCTGACTCTAGTTCTGATCAGCGTCTGATGTCTTCTTTTTTCCCTGCTTATGTAGAAAAATAAGAGTACTGCTTGTCATTTGATAGGAGAGTCTCTAGATATAAGTTAAATGGAGAAGTAAGATATGAGCTTATCTTGATTCACTTTAACTCCGACAGGTGAACGTGGAGAAATACAATATTGGTGCTCCAGTTGACTTAGTGCAGTTGGATGGGACGTGGAGACTTCAGTATACTTCTGCACCTGATGTCCTTGTCCTCTTTGAAGCTGCCGCAAGACTTCCGTTCTTGCAGGTTGGAAGAATGAAGATTTTGTTTCGAATTTTATTCAATCCTTAGAATCGCACAGTTAATCCAATTTGGACTTCTTACCGTTTATTATGTTCGTTCCATATCAAACAACTGACTTCTTTGATATGGATCCCATCCTTCCTATAGTTACAGATTATGTTAAGAAGCTTGATCAACGAATATGCTAACAGCAAAAAGTCTCATTCAGTTATGAGCTTTATTTTTGCTTCAATGCGATTTCCGTTTGTAACATATGCCATATTTTCTCCATCTTTTCAAACACAGGTTGGTCAGATCTTCCAGAAATTTGAGTGCCGGGATCAGGCTAATGGTGGCATTGTTCGTAATGTTGTTCGATGGAGTATTCCAACAGTGTTCGAGGTACAGTCTGTTTTCCCTTCCCTCTGCAATTTCAACGGTATGTAAATAAGTTTTCAAATATATTCCGTTGCCCAGTAACTCCGAAAATGTGATCTGTTCAAAAGGAATCAAGTTTACATACTTCATGCAATTGATCAAGAGCAAATAGTTTATAAAACTAAGAAAAATAGACTACTTGACTCGGAATTCTTAACTTGAAATAATTGGTTTTTGCGCCATAATCTCTATATTAACTTAAAGAAACTTACTCGTTTCTGTTTGTTTCTTTTGGGGGTCCTTATGCTACACAGGAAGAAGAAGGTGTTACTCTCCTTGTTTCTGCTAAGTTTGATGTTGTTTCCATTCGTAACATCCATCTTCAGTTTGAAGAGGTCAGCTTCTCTGCCCTTCATGAAACATGACTTCCAAAACTGTAAAGGTATATTATGCAGCTTTCTCTTCCCAGGCAAGCCCTCTTGTGAACCTTTATTGTGCCAACAAGTTCATGAGTTCTAGCTAAAATGATAGGCCTGAAGCTGCTTTACTCTGCTCTTACTTGAACCATTACACTGTCAGTTTTTCCTGTTCTATGTTTCATGCAGATGCTCCATTCCTTTAATGATTTGGTCCTGCATGTTTGCAATTGGCAGATCAGCCTCCAAAACATTAAAATCAGTGAAGAGTTGCAAGCTCTCATAGCTCCGGCAATTTTACCACGCTCATTCTTAAGTCTACAGGTGAATGAATCTCCAGACTTGTGGTGTTGAGTATAGCAAAGATCTAGTACATTGACTAAATAGAGGTCTTTTTGGTAATATTGAGCCTAATGCTACGACAAACAATTGGTAAAAATATATCTAATTGAAGTACAATACCTGTTTGTGAAAACAGTGAGTAGTTTCCATCCTTCATGAGAATTGTACAGGTGCTTGCTTTTATGTGCAGATATTGCAGTTTATTCGTGTTTTCAGAGCCCACTTTCCTGTAACAAACCCAGGAAACCCAACTAGGTAAGTTTTTTTGTACTATTTTGTTTAGAATAGCAGTGTTTACAATGTTGTTTAGGGACTGCACATGGATGGTAAAAACAATCTTGGATTTCAGGAGATCAGTTGGAGGACTATATTACCTGTCCTATCTGGACAGGAACATGCTTTTGGGGCGCGCTGTTGGAGGTGGTGGTGTTTTTGTATTTACTCGAGCTCAGCCGCTGGAGTCATGAAGACAGACAGCGGACCCTGTAAGGCACATCTCGTCGTTAGCTTGCCATGATCCATGTTTTATTCATTTATTTGCCTTGGAATTTGATACAACAGTAAACTGCAAAATGAGTTGCCTATCTCAACATCTGCAAACGATTTCCAGCTGTTCAATTCCACATATCTTGGAGTGAAATGGTGAGATTTTGGAAAGGAGAACAGAAGTATGTAAAGATTGTAGGGATAAACTCTCAGGTTAAATCTTAGTATATGAACGAGTATACACTTGATCAATACTTATTCTTTGCATTGTCATTTCATGTCTATTCTTTGCATGTCATTTCATGTCTATCCCTGTTTGTTCACACAGGGTCTCGCTGCATAAGCACAAATATACTCAAACCTAAAACAAAGGACATAAAACAAAGAGAAAAATGAAATTAACATTGGAAAAAAGTAAGTCCTGGGGGGAGAGGGAGATTATAGCCATAATTCCCTTTCTATGATGGTTTGATACCTCTGAGACAACTAACGTAGTAGACAGGACCAAATGAGGAGCTTCCAGTTGGCTAGGAATCCGTACTTAACAATTAACTATGATACCTTTACCCAGGTGTAATATCGTTTTGTAAATGCCTAAATGGTAATATCAAGTGGCAACTACAACTTTTGTTTAAAACTGGAACGTTTCGGACTGTTAAGTTTCGTCAGTAATTTGCTCACCAAGCAAACTCTTCCGACGTTCTTGGAGGGCTTTATATGCTTTTACGTAAGCAATAGCCTGCAATCCGAATCTTCCATCAATGGTTTTTTCCAGCTCTTTCCTGACGAATCCCTTCAGGGAAGATTCCTTTTAATTGGACGAGAAACAATCAAGAAAGCCAACTACAGGATATTTCTGCGAGAGGTGGTGGCTAAATCTGGGAAGCCAACAGCCACTGCCAAAAAATAATTGCTTCTAATTACTGTCAGGGCCTCGTATCTATAGTATAGAAAAAGAAAACAACAGCATTGCAAAAATAAGATAAGGATACCTAAATTAGGGTAAGAAAAAAAGAAAAAGCTAAATATCGAATACTTTGTACGTTGAACTCGAAAACCAAATTAGCAGTAGTCATCGTCAGCTCAGAAAAACTCTCCAAACTCTAAAAAAAAAAAAAGAGTGGGAATATAAAACATAGGCATGCAACATTAGAACATCTTTAGGGTTATTGTGTTTAACCTTTAACCTAATATTCTAATTCCAAATTTAACATTTCAGTAAAACTTCAACTGAAAATGATAATTATTTTAAGTTATATATTGATGATAAAATATAGCTTAAAATCAAATTTAAGGATTGTTTGACTACTGCTTATTAAGTGTTCGATAAAAGTTTCATTAGATTTTGATATTAAATGAATTTTAGGGATGAAATGTTCTAATTCATTTTTTTGTTTGGCCTTTCACCCTGGTTTTGTTCTTAGGATTACTCTTCTACTATCCTTTATTGTAACTGTTGTTTTTACTTGTTTTACTCTCCTCTTAAAAAATGGTTGATTCTTGAGGTAATTCTTGTCTAGGTAATAACAAGTAAGTTTCTTTGAGTTACTCACCCTTTTTTTTTTGCACTCTCATTTTCATCATTCTGTTGACATTACTATTATTATTATTATCATTATCCTTTTATTGAGTTTATTATTAGTAGTAGTTTTATGATTATGATTATGATTATGATTATGATTATTATTACTACTGCTACTATTACTATTACTATTACAGACTACTACGACTATTATTATTATTATTATTATTATTATTATTATTATTATAGTATTATTTTTATTATTATTATTATCTTTATGTATTTACTGTAATATTATTTGCTTAAATATTTAACGTGTCATTTTTACTTTTTCTCTTTTAATCTGTATCATTATTTTTCTGTCATATCTACATATGAATCTATTAAAATAGCCTTTTATTATATAAAAATAAGACCGTACATTATTATATCTGTTTAATTTCTGCTTCAAATTCAACTTTAAGACTTCAACTTAGGTACGACGATGACGGTAAAATAACGCATTAAGGAGACTCTCACCTGCTGTTTTTGACAAGTATCCAAAATAGGCAAGTGGCTTCAAATGGGGCAAATCAGTACTCGTCTTGGATTTTGAATGATAGGATGGTTACTTCAAGATAGTAAGAGAACAAATGACTGAGGTGTGGAAGATGATGGGGTTGCTGGTTTGCCTTCAGCTAAGAATCTGACATGGCAGATCCTGGACATGAGCAACGTGCTTCCAACAAATGGTTTGGTTTGCTGCTGGTTTTTCCACTATCTAAAAGAAAAATCAGGCATACTTCTAAATTACTGGAACCAAGTAGCCCACAGCATTCAACAGTTACTTATAGTTTCAATTTTAAAATTCTTGTTTTTGGTTTTGATTTTTTTTTGTGTTTTCGAAAATGATGAAAAACTTAAAAGTTAATTTTATTTCTTTTTTTCATAATCTCATTTAATATCAATTAAATATATTATTTAATTAATTTAATATTAATTATTTAATATTAAATATTTGATCAATTAAATTGATTATTAATATGAATTATAAATAATTTGATTGTACTTAATAATTTTGTTTAATTTTAGTTTAATAATTATTAACAAATAAAATTAAATTTAAAATATCTTCAAAACATATAAATTTCAAATAAATTTTGATTTGATAGTTAAAACATATTTAAAATAAAATTTAATTTATAAATAAAAGCTTTAAAATTATTTATTTTAATAAAAAAAATATACAAGAGATTAAAATAAATTTATTTTCAATATTAATAATAAAATTACAATTAAACGTTAGCAATTAAATATACTTTTGTTTTTATTTAAAACCACAACTTAAAAAACCAATAATGAACCAAACGGCGATGGATTTTAGGCGTGAATTTGCATTTTGGACCAAATAGACATTCGTGGAAATACAATACTTGCAACAGTATACCCCACTCGGTTGGATTGGATGATGGGACTCGTAATAGTTTTGTTAATCTCAGTTGGACAAAAACATCAATCAATCTGTTCAGCTGCACTGCGTCAGCCTCATGTATGAGATTAGGGATGACAGCGGGAGCTGACGCGGTCTCTGACAAAACCTGTGGTTTAGCTACCAATTCTGTCATGTTTTCGCTCCAAATGTTTTTATTGACTTTGTCGGTTTGTCCTATCCTACGCTCATATTCACAATTTCGCAAAACAAAGCTTCACAGAATGTGATCCAAGTCCAACGCCCAATTATAAATTAATCTGAAGTACTATTTTATTTTTAAGTATATTTTAAAAATTATTGAATATATGTAATATATTCAAAAAATTATTTGATGCAATAGCAATTTAAAATCAAATAATAAAATTATTATAATTAATATTTTATTTTATTTTAAATTAGTTATTCTCTTTAAAATTTTAATAAATTATAACTTCAACTTACACGTTTGTTGATTTGGAGTCAACGGTATACTAGAAATTGCACTCTTCGTGCCTAGCTAACAACTAATACATTCAACATAGTTGTATACATATTCGATTGGAAAGCATTTGTATGTGATGTTTAATAGTAAAATGAAATATAAATAAATTACAATAAATAAGAGCAATGCAACTTAAGTTTGGGAGCTTCTAATATTAAAAAAAAACATTTAATGTTATGTTAAATTATTATGTGTAGAGAATTTAATACATCAACTAATAAAATCAATAATATTACTTTAGATTACAAGGTGGCACGAGCATGATAGTAATGTTCTTTTTTGCTTTACATATGCTAGACAAAACTGTCTTAATCTTGAGTCAAAATTAATTTGAATGGTGCAGTCAAGTAAGGATTGAATTTTGCTACTACGGGTGGTTTAATTAGAGACTGTCAAAAGAGGTGGTGTGGTAAATTTCTATATCACATCGACATAGAATCTCCTTTAACTGTAAAATTATGAGGCATTTATTTAGGTCTTAACTTGGATTAAAGTAGTTTTTTTTTTTTTGTAGAAAATCAATATACCGATCGGCTAGCCTCTATCATATTTCAAGAGTTGAATTACTACATTAAAATCAACGAGGAGTTAAGTACCACAAAATAACGCTACGGTGTGTTTTGTTTATCTTTGATTTTCATTCCCTCGTAGGAAAAAAAAAACAAAAAAGGTTCTTTTGCTTTACTTTATTGTTCCCAATAATTGATTAAAATGCTTGCGCCGTTGAATGTTGAAGTTTGAACGTGTTTGAAAAGAAAGCACCGAGCATGCGTAAAACGTGTCAAATCGTAAAACGATCACTTTTGTTGTTTCTTTTAACGAAATGTCTAATCACTTTAATCCTAACAAAGACCTTATTACGAATCTAATTAATCTTTTTTATTAATATTTAGCAAGCAAGACAGTTGTGTAGACGACTGTGCAAGATTACACTTGCCGATTACGTTGTCTTAATTAAATTAAATACCATATCAAAGTCAAAGGATTACGAGTAGTTACCGTACATAAGCACGTGGATTCTCCCACTAGTATTGAATTAAGCCTTTACCAAAACTAATCTTATTAATTAACTTTACCTTATTATATGTATTTGTACTTTGTTGAAAAAAGAAACTTAGGGTACGTGGCGGGTTATGATTGGTGTTTGGAGACGAAAATAACAAAAAAGAGAAAAAGAAAAAGAACACGCAATTCACGTTGGACTGTGAGGAATGAGACGCATCGGCTACTTACACAGCTGACATCCCCTCATTATATACCCATAAAAGTGGGCCCACTCCAATTTCAGTGGCACGCAAAGCAGTGGATACGGCATCTGATGTCTATGCGGCTTATGTTATAAAAACGACGGTCGTTTTGAGCCAAAAACAGGCTGAAGGTACAACCCGGCGGACACCTCCCTCAAATCCATACTCTCTCACACCTCGTCTTGTTTCGCATTTTATGATTTTATCTCTTTAGCTTTATCCTCTCTTTTCCTCTCACGTTTCTCTCGCAAGACTCTCTTCTTTTTCTTCTTCCTATTGCACTGTTGTTTTCTGCTCCAATTGCCGTTCGTGTATATACTCACTACTGTGAGCAAATGTTGTAGTTTGATGTAGCTCAGAGGGTTGAGAATTGTGAGTTTTTGTTTCTTTCTTTTTTTTTTTTTTGTGCGGTAGTTGAGAGAATTGAGAGTGTCTAAGTAAAAGAAGTTGGAATCGGAAGTGAGAAAAGGACAGACGATATGTCGGCGATACCCAAAGAACCAGAGCAGGTGATGAAGCTGAGAGGCGGATCAGTGCTTGGAAAGAAGACCATTCTAAAGAGCGACCACTTTCCTGGCTGTCAGAACAAGCGCTTAACGCCTCAAATCGATGGCGCTCCCAATTACCGACAGGTCGTCTCTCTTTTCTTTATGTCTATTTTTTTACTCGCAATGACGGAATTAATTCATTCACCGGTTGAATAGCATTTACTGGACCTATTGAAATTTTAGCTAGGGATTGGACTTCCGTAAACCAATGGGTATATGGAAAATTTCCTGAATTTGCATGCATGCCTGTGATATGATCTTATCTACAACCGTTTTGGCTTGGGTAATTGAATGGTTAGTGATAGAGCAAATGCGACTGTTTCCAATTTTACACTCCTTTTCTATTGTAAAATTTCCCCGCTTAATTGCTGATGCTGTGACAGGCTGATACTTTACCTGTTCATGGTGTTGCTATTCCAACGATGGAGGGGATCCGGAATGTTCTCAAGTATATTGGGGCCCAGAAGGATAGGAAGGAAGTGCAAGTTTTGTGGTTTAACCTTCGTGAGGAACCGGTAACGTTCTTGCCAGCACGCAAACTAGTTTGATAAACTCATTAGGCAATCTTTGTGTGTTTTAGTCACTGTTGATATGTTAATCTTTTAGCTGAACTATCTTCTTGGCATGCAAAGTTAGCAAAATGTGATTAGTCTGGTGTTATGAATTTGCAAAGTTCTAATAAGATGAGCTGTAATTCTTAAAGATCTTTTTCGATTTCGATCCAAGTTCTTTCCTAAGTAGTTAGACATGACTCTTTTGGCACAACGTGGTCGATCAAGACACCTGAGTATCCATCTATATTTTGTTCCAGAAGTGGCAGAATACCTTCTATTTGTCCCCTGTGCTGAACCTGACAAATGGTTTACTGCAAAAAGTGTCGCCTTGTTTCCAACTAGACTACAACAGAACCCTATGCTACGCCTCTCACGCATCAGGATATAGCATTTTCTGCCCTTTTTTTATTTTCTGAACTCCAAATTACCTATGAGAACCTATTGATTAGTGTTAAAAGAAAGAAATCAATTATATACAATAACAGAATTAGATTTGCCCTTAATAGAGTAATCTTTGGAGCTATAGCTTTCTTGGAATTTCATTTTCAAGTTCTGTCTTCATAGCGATTTTGGCTTGCTACCTATAGAGCCTGATGTCTTGATAGAGCAACATTATTACCAAATCATCTTATATGAAGGCCAGTTGGCTACGTGAGAAAGAAAGGATGTTGGCTCTTATACTCGCTTCTAGGATTCTATAAGAGAACAGGGAAGAAGAAAATGATAAATTATGGTTGAGTTCTGTTTCTAGAATTCTTCCTTTGCCATCTTGCATCATAGGATCAAATTTTGGAAGGTAAATTTCTCGTGGAAGCATTAAGGGTGTGGACAGTGGAATTTGAAATACCATGACTATTGAATTATTTCTAGAATAATGTGATTGGTAATCAAATTCTTTTGGCTTGCCTAGTTTCCTGTAGTCTAATTATTGACGTTGCTGTAACATTTCTGTGATACTGAACTCAGCAAGGGAAACATAAGCATTGCTGCTTTCATTGAATTTTATAATAATAAATCATGGATGTGAATATTCTGTACCAGCCCAATGAGCTTGGTTGTGTTTTTGGAATTCTATGCTCTAATTAACTATTTTCCTTTTCACTTTAAGCAGGTAGTATACATAAATGGGCGGCCATTTGTATTACGTGATGTTGAGAGGCCTTTCTCCAACCTTGAGTACACGGTATGGTATGGTATTGAGTTGGGCATCTTATTATGGTTCTTGGTGAAGCACATATGTAAAACGTCAAATCTTGAAGCAATTTGACAAGTAGTTGTGTTTTAAATGAATTGATTCATATGTTGGATAATTGTGCTAGCAATATCATGTGCTGCATTTTGTGTTTCATTTGGCATAGCCTGCATTCAATGACATTCTGTGAAATCTTAGTGAAATACATTTGCTTAGACTACCTATCAGATAAGATGTGCATTCAGACTGTAGCATGTAAATGAGTTATAACTTTTTCAACTTTAGTTTAATTGACTGTGAATTTTCATTTTTTATATTAGGGGATCAATAGGTATAGGGTTGAACAAATGGAGGCTCGATTAAAAAAAGATATTCTAATGGAAGCTGCCAGGTAGCTCATTTGAGAAAATGCTATATTTCCTCTTGACAGTTATTGCATAATCTCCATCCTTTGCTCTTAATTTCTAAGTTAAAATTAAATATCTGATTTGGCAGATATGGGAATAAGATACTTGTAACTGACGAATTGCCAGATGGTCAGATGGTGGACCAGTGGGAACCGGTGTCATTTGATTCTGTGAAGACACCTTTAGAGGCATAACAACTGAAACTCCTACTTATTGTGGAATACAAAAGAAAGATTCACTTACTATTTTCTAACTTATTGTCATTACTTGATTGTTGTAAGCAGGCAAATGAGGAACTTCAGCGAGAAGACTACCTTTTCGACTATGAACGTGTTCCTATAACTGATGAAAAAGCACCAGAGGAAGGAGATTTTGATACCTTAGTGAGTTCATAATCAATCTTATTGAATGTTGAAGATAATTTGTATTTCTTGTATTTGTGTACACAGGAGCAAAGGTTTATATACAAAATTCCTAGGGCTGTTTAGGAAGTAATCTAGCTATTAACTTCATCAAATCTGTCAATTATAGGAGAGATTGTAGGTATAATGATAACAATATCAATGCTAATAATCTCTGGTCAACAAATAATCTCTGGTCAACACTCCCCCTCAAGTTGGTGCATAGATATCGCACATGCCCAACTTGCAAGCGAGGCTATGAAATTGTTTGTTGTAGAGTCCTTTGGTGAAAACATCTGCCTGTTGTTCATTTGACCCCACATGGAATAATTGCGGAGAGCCATAGTGAAGACATCTGGCAGTTGTTCTTTGGAACTGCGTCATTGCATGCTGTTCTAATTCTGACAACGTACTGTTAATAATTCTGTTTGTTAAAGAGAGTTTTACTTTTGGGAGTTTCCATTATCTAGCAAAACTCCCAAAATTAAAAGAAACTCTTTTTCCTCTCTGATGCTTCAGTGTGAAGTTATGATTCTTGTTTGCTGTTGTTGATATGAATTTATTTCTTTTCTTGAGTTATTGTTTTCAGATATAACAGAGTGTAATGTATTTGCTTGCATGAATTTTCTTTTGTTGCTAATAAACAACGATTTGGTCATCAAATACTTACATGCTACTGTAGCTATAGAATTTTTTGAGCATTTGTGGTGTTCCTGCAATAAATTTCTGATGATTATTGCACATCTTTTCTTTGTCTTTTCAGGTTGATAGGATTTATAAAGCAGACTTTAAAACTCAGATAATATTTAATTGCCAAATGGGACGTGGGAGGACTACAACTGGGATGGTGATTGCAACTTTAGTTTATCTCAACCGGATTGGAGCTCTTGGCAAGTTTAGCAATAGCTACTCCTTTATGCATTGTATTAACTGGTTAACACTCTTTATGACATTACCTAAACTAGGTCAATGATTCTTTTTGGAAACTGAGTTTTAAATGGATTCGCTTGCATCTTTTGCATGCCGTTAATTAGTTACTATTTAAACCCCTTTCCTTATTAGGAATGATAGATCTGCTATTCTTTTTCTTCCAAATTGAATTGTTGGGCATGACAGCAAAGTTGTACTCGTCTCTGGATGTTTGGGAAATATTGTAGTCCTGATGGGCTTCTAGTTGAGAAAGGGCAAGATCTAGATGATATATTATCAATTGCTAATTTCATGATAAATATGTGAAAATGGTAAAAACTTGTGCACCTAGATTTGTGCTTGGGATTTGCATTCCAATGAAGGGAACTGAATAACTCAATATAACTTGCTAATGTAGAAAACATTCTTAATTGAACTGCTACTTTGATTCGTATAACCGGTAAATATTTTATAAGAGATGACTTCTGAGCTTGTATATATATTTGCTTATGTATTGTAGGTATCCCAAGATCCAACTCAGTGGGGAGAGTGTTCGACTCAGGTTCTAATGTTGCTGATACTTTGCCAAACTCAGAGGAGGCACTTCTTAGGGGAGAATATGCAGTCATCAGAAGCTTGACACGTGTTTTGGAGGTACCGAATATTAACAATTACCTATTTCTTTATCCTTTTGTTATTTATTTTGTAGTTGGTTTGTCTTTTGATTTGTGGAAGGGTTACTTGGTTTCTCTTTTGATATGTGGAAGAGTTACCATTTCCTTGAGTTTTCTTATGAGTTTTAATGCACATTCAGGGAGGTGTTGAAGGCAAAAGACAAGTTGATAAAGTCATAGACAAGTGTGCCTCCATGCAGGTTTTTCTAGTTATTATTCTTAGTCCATTCAATTGCAGGTCCACTAGAAATGAAATTTCTTTATTTTCTGTTACATAGAGAATTCACCTGAATGTAATGGTTTAACCACAGAACTTGCGTGAAGCAATTGCTAACTACCGCAATAGCATTCTCCATCAGCCTGATGAGATGAAGAGAGAAGCTTCGCTTTCGTTTTTTGTTGAATACTTGGAAAGATATTACTTTCTTATATGTTTCGCCGTATACATTCACTCAGAGAGAGATGCCCTCCGTTCTAGTTCTTTTGGTCACAGTAGTTTTGCTGACTGGATGAGAGCACGGCCGGAACTGTATAGCATTATTCGCAGGTAAGGTTATCCAATGATTCGAGTGATTTTAAGCATGCCTTGCAGATTTTGTATCATACGAGCAAACAATTAGAAATATAAATTACTTCAATTTTTATGATGCTGCAACAATGGAGCACAATGAGGTTTCTATCCATCTCTAATAATTGTCTGGATAGTGTAGTTAATATTGGAATTAATTTTGCAACAATTGCTCCTGGTGCAGGTTGCTCAGGAGAGATCCAATGGGTGCCCTTGGATATGCAAGTTTAAAGCCATCTTTCATGAAGATTGCTGAGTCTACTGATGGCCGCCCTCATGAGATGGGTGTGGTTGCTGCCTTAAGAAATGGGGAGGTGCTAGGAAGTCTAACTGTTCTAAAAAGTGACCACCGTCCTGGTTGTCAAAACCAAACTTTACCAGAAAGGGTAGAGGGTGCACCTAATTTTAGAGAAGTTCCTGGATTTCCAGTTTATGGAGTTGCAAATCCAACCGTTAATGGTATTCTCGCAGTTATTCAGAGGATTGGCAGCTTGAAAGGTGGTCGCCCAGTTTTTTGGCACAACATGAGAGAAGAGCCTGTTATCTACATCAATGGGAAACCATTTGTGCTTCGTGAAGTTGAAAGACCATATAAGAACATGCTTGAATACACGGTAAACACGATCACTCTCCTACTGTACATATTTGTTGGATTACTAAACTAGAGCTGAATGTGTACTCGATTTAGAGTTGATTTCCTTAAGTTTTTTGTGTGTATTGTGAAACAATTGTCTGTTTTTAGCATTAGAATCCAGTAGTAGATGTCAAGGAAAAAGGTTTTCATTATGTATTACTGTGTCTTCATCATGCAAAGAACAAATTGACTCTTTGCTGCTTAATGATATTGGAATATTTTAGGACTCATGTAGACTGTCTTAGTTAGCAGAGACAAAAAAGTGCCAGAAGTGTTTCCTGTACACTGTCTTGGTTAATAGATTGTTACATTTTTCATGCATCAGATTCATGTAAACCTCTTGTGGACAGGTATGAACAGTGGCAGAAGTTTTTTTTCCTTTTTCTGAAGCCTCAGTCTCCAAATGGGCATTGCCATGTTTTAAATATGCCTATTTCTTTGATTTAGGCATGTTAGGCATTGATTTTATACTTCTTATTGATATGGGCACTGGTTGGTAAGATTAGATTATAATATATGCATGCAGGGAATAGATCGAGAGAGAGTGGAGAGAATGGAGGCTCGATTAAAAGAAGATATCCTACGAGAAGCTGAACGCTATGGAGGTGCAATAATGGTCATTCATGAAACAAATGATGAGCAAATTTTTGACGCATGGGAACATGTGAAACCTGATTCTATCAAGACACCCCTTGAAGTCTTCAAATGCTTAGAGGCTGATGGTTTTCCCATTAAATATGCTCGTGTGCCAATCACTGATGGTAAAGCTCCTAAAAGTTCAGACTTTGACACATTGGTGATGAATATTGCTTCTGCCTCCAAGGATACTGCCTTTGTTTTCAATTGTCAGGTAAAAGTTCCTCCCCAGGCTCAGAGGGATAGAGAGAGAGTCTGTTTAATGTTTTTCTGCTTACATATATTCTATGGTAACCTGAATTTAGATGGGGATAGGAAGGACAACCACTGGCACTGTGATTGCGTGCCTTCTGAAACTCAGAATTGATTGTGGGAGACCCATTAGAGTCCTAGCAGATGATATGAACCATGAAGAGGTGGATAGTGGTAACTCAAGTGGTGAAGAAACTGGAGGAAATGGCAGTTCAAGTAGTGAAGAACCTGGAGACAATGTTGCTACATCAGCCTCCCATATTATCAGAACGCAGACTGAATTGGAGCAAAGTCGTGCTTTTGGCATTGATGATATCCTACTTTTGTGGAAGATAACAAGACTATTTGATCATGGGGTGGAATGCCGAAAGGCCCTGGATGTAATTATTGATAGGTGCTCTGCACTTCAGAACATACGTCAAGCTGTTCTCCAATACAGGAAGGTGGTGAATCAACAACATGTTGAACCAAGGGAGAGGAGAGTGGCATTGAACCGTGGTGCTGAATACTTGGAAAGGTACTTCCGTCTAATTGCTTTTGCAGCATATCTTGGAAGTGAAGCATTTGATGGGTTTTGTGGTCAAGGAAAATCAAAAATGACGTTTAAGACTTGGTTGCATCAAAGACCAGAGGTTCAAGCAATGAAGTGGAGCATCAGGTTAAGGCCTGGGCGGTTTTTCACTATACCTGTAAGCATCTTTTCACCTATTGATGGTGGAACTCCAATGCTTAATCAGTGCCTTTTATTAAATTATGGATATTCATTTTGATAGTATTGTTGTAATTCAGAAACTGTTGCATTCTTGTTTTAATTCAGGAAGAGCTAAGAGCACCGCAGGAATCACAGCATGGAGATGCAGTCATGGAGGCCACCATCAAGGCCCGTTGTGGTTCAGTTTTGGGAACAGGATCGATACTTAAGATGTATTTCTTTCCTGGCCAGAGGACTTCTAGCCATATACAGATTCATGGAGCACCACATGTTTACAAGGTACTAATCTCACCGTCTTGGTTGGATTATCTGAGATTATATACATCAAATGGATTATTTTGGTTAATTCTTTGCTTATATATTTTGTCATCGACATGAAGAAAGCGTTACACCAATGAGATTAAAAAATCAGGAGATAACACCCTTGCATATTTGTAAATGTTTCACTTTAGCATCCAACATAATCTAGCTCTGATCATATTCATCTCTTAATCTTTTTAACATGGTTATATTCTGTGTAATTTAGTATTATAAGAATACCAGGGCACAGTTGTATGCTTACACATATATACACATTAAGCCTGAACTTCTTTATGCTTCAGGTGGATGGATATCCTGTTTACAGCATGGCAACTCCAACAATTGCTGGTGCTAAAGAGATGCTAGCGTATTTAGGTGCCAAACCTAAGCTAGGCGGACATGTTACTGGGAAGGTGATATTGACTGATCTCAGAGAAGAAGCAGTTGTTTACATCAATGGGACCCCATTTGTCCTCAGGGAGCTTAATAAGCCTGTCGATACACTCAAGCATGTTGGAATAACTGGTCCAGTGGTGTGCCATCATTGATATTATTTTATGTTAAGCCTGTCGGCGTCTTTGTGTCTGTACCTTACTTTCTTGTTATTTGCAGGTGGAACATATGGAAGCACGGCTAAAAGAAGATATAATATCTGAGGTGAGACATTCTGGTGGTAGAATGCTTTTACATCGTGAAGAATTTAATCCCGAAACAAATCAATCCAGTGTTGTGGGATATTGGGAGAACATTTTTGCAGATGATGTGAAGACACCAGCTGAAGTTTATACTGCCCTAAAGGATGACGGGTATGATGTTAGTTACAGGAGGATACCATTAACTAGAGAGAGGGAGGCGTTAGCTTCTGATGTTGATGCAATCCAGTGTTTTAAAGATGAGTATGTACTATAACCACTTCTTTATACAATCCACATTTTGCTTCTTTAGCCACTAGTTTAACTACTGGTCTGATTGGTCTATTTGGTAAAGGAATTGAAGAATGATTTAACTTGGAAGATGACCGCTTCAAACTGCTATTGTTGGTCTTACTAGTAGGGAATAACTACTATGAATTCACCCAGTAATTTAGTTTTAGGAGGAAGCTTATTTCATTATAATTTTCAATATTGAATTGATTTTTGCAGGGATGATCTTAATTGTCTATCTTTTTTCCAGTTGTGCAGGGAATTACCTATTTGTTTCACACACAGGGTTTGGAGGAGTTGCCTATGCAATGGCCATTCTTTGTATTAAGGTCAAAGCGGAGGCAAACTTCACAGCACAGATTCCACAAGGCCCAGTGATGGCTGAAGAGGATCTGCCATCACAATCGTCTGATGAAGAAGCACTTAAGATGGGTGATTACCGTGACATACTAAGCCTAGCAAGAGTTCTCATTAACGGTCCACAAAGCAAAGCAGATGTGGACATTATTATTGACAAGTATGTTGTCTCACTATAATTTTGTACTTTTGAGCATTAAAGGTGTTATCAATTTTTGACCGTTAGGAAGAGAATATTACATTGTGTTAACTCGTTGACTGGTCTCTGCTTCGGTTAGAACCTATATTCGACTGCATTTGTTTGGCTATGCATCATTTAATTTTGATTCCGTATCGTTTGCATCTCCAAGGTCAGTCTTATTTGGCATATTGTCAGTTGTTGTGCAGAGTTTCTTACTTCTCTTCCACAGGTGTGCAGGTGCAGGGCATTTACGTGATGATATATATTATTACAGTAAGGAACTCAGGAAATTTCGTGATGGGGATGATGAACATCGTGCACAACTCAAGGATATGGGAATGAAGGCTTTAAGGTTGATTTACACGTTACCAACTTATGACCATTGGCTAATGTTCTCAGTAAATGTGTTATATTTACTTGGTGATTAGTGACGACCATGTTGTTCCTTCACTTCCCTTATCTATTCCCCAACCAAATTCTTTACTTTTTCCGGTACGAAGGCATAACCAGTTTCCTTTGTACATCTACAGGCGATACTTCTTTCTCATCACATTCAGATCCTACCTGTACAGTACCAATGCAGCTGAAACAAGGTTCGCTTCGTGGATGGATGCGAGACCTGAATTGGGACATCTTTGTAATAATCTCAGGATTGATAAATAAAATATACTTGTAGCTTCAACAATTCAAATGTATGTATGTACAGCTAGTCAGCCTGTGATAGTTTCTCCAATGTACAGCTAGTCAGCTTGTGGTGGTTTCTCCATCAGTGATTTCGCTCAGTTCCCTTTTATCTTTCGTTGCATGTATAGGTGGAAAATAGGTATAGTGCAGTTGATACGTCACCATAAAATCATTGAAACCTGATCGAGGAATTAAGTTCCTTTGCATGTCGAAGTTGGGCAATTTCGCCGATCCGAGCCTTTGGGGCAACTAGGTTTTGCATGTTTAATGCCAATGATATTGGACCCTGGAAGCTTTTACTCTCCGCCATCGCAACGTTAGGTTAATAGAAATCCTGCGGAGTCACATTTGCGACTCTGGTTTCGACACCTGTTTTATGTTGTAATAATACTACCATCAGATTCTGGTGTATCATACGTTAACCATAAGCATGTCTGCTTACAATTGTAGTCTTCCCCTTGAAGATCCTTTCTTTTAATTTTTTTTTTGTCGCATACTCTCCTCTAACAATTGTAAAGATTAAAGAGTAGTCTTCAAAATAGATAGAATCTGCACCAGAGTAAATGTTAGTCACACTCACTGAACTGATTAATTCTTCTTATCCCCCAATGCTTGTCGGTGAATATCAGAAGGTAATACTGTCAGACAAATCAATCTCATTGTTAAACTTTCTATTGTGAATTATATGACTAACGAATGTGAAGTCTTCTAGATTGCTGAGCTATAACATAGGCAGTTGAAGGGCTCTCTTCAAGGACAACCTGATACCCATCGCCAAAGCTGTCCATTCCTTGGGCCAAAAGTTGCCAGAAAATCCCACCAGTAAACGCCCTGCCACCTTTGACACTGTTATGTATGATATCATATATCTTCTGGAAATAACCATCTCTTGTTTGAACGGTGAACCCTGGAAGTTTTGAGGACTTGCCAAACTCCCCTATCATAAGCGGTTTTCTGAGCACTGAATCGGCCTCCAAGGTGTGTACTTGGATCCATCTGTCCACAAAAGCGTCTTGTTCCTTCTCGTTTGCGTTGGGCAACCTGTGTCATGTTCCATTCATATGACATGAGGTCATGAATTGTAGGAAAATTGTGGAGTTAGAAAAGGCTTACCACGTTTCTGGGTAGAGATGAATGGTTGCATAATCTATCTCTGGGATTTGGTTGTTCAAGATAAAATCAGACCCATATGTGATGTTGCCGGGATTGTTCTGCTTCCCTGAGTCCCCGTAAAACCCTTCAAGTCCTATTTCCAGAAGATGATTGCTGTCGATGGATTTGAGGTATGCTGCCACTTCCTTGATCCAATCCTTCAAGAATCACAACACAAGCCATCACAAGGAAGAATATAAAAGTCACAGAAAAGGTATATAGATAGAGGGATATAACGTGATAGTTATACTGAAAATGGGAGATACGTGGATTGCTCAGAAATGACCTGAATTAGGACTCCAGAGGGGTCATCGGAACGAGGCTCGTTTATAAGCTCCCAAGCGAAAATTGTGGGATCATCTTTGTATGCCATTCCAGTAATAGTGTTGATTCTCGTGAGCACAGTCTGTCAGAAGAAAGAACTCGGAATAAACCAACATTTAGAACATGACACTTGCCAATCATGTAAGCTAAAGAGTAGAGAAAGATGTTGATAACGGTTAAGTAGGTTTTCTGAATCTTCCTAGATGGTCAGAAAAGCACAGGTTTTCCATGCATGCTTGCCTAATACTAACAGGAAGTCAAAACACAAATGCATAACCTTCACGAGTCTACTAACGAACCTCTAGATCGAAAGCCTGCCAAGACTCGGAAACGTATGTTACTCACCAGTCGACGGAAAATTAAGAACTTGAAGGATTGGCTATACCTTGACATGGTTCTTGTAATATTGTCTGATAAGAGGATTAGAATAGAAGTCGTCGTCGCTACTCACTTGCTCACCTCTTTCCCTTGCCCATTGAACATATTGATGTCTACCTCCAAAATCCTCGTAGTTGTTTATTAAGCCCAGGATCACGTAAATCCCATATTTTCTGGCTTCAGATATCACCATGTCCAGTCCCTGAAATAAATTAACACAAGAAAATTAGGAAGGAGATAAAAAGAATAAAGGGAATAGATATCGTAATTTCACGTGATCAAGCAAGCATAGTTGAGAACTGAAATAGCTATTAAACTCAACTTTAGCCTGTAGAGTTCACACAGCTTCTGTGACAATTTACCTTGAAAGTCTCTTCATCGTAGTGACCTGGAGAAATCTGAAGGGGTCTACTGTTACCTCCATCATTGTAAGCCCAAGTTCTAGCAATGTTCATACCATACTTGGAAGCCTGTTGGAACGCAGACCAGACTTTATCTCTTGTCGATTGATCAGAAGCCATGTACATCAGCCAATATGCATTGAAGCCATTTAAGTAGAGAGGTTTATCATTTACTACAAAATTGTTTCCTTTTGTTCTGACAAAACCAGGCCCAGATGCTTGGGACTCATAAGCTTGGCTATTCCTATGTCGGAAAACAACCAGAAAGATGAGAAACAGACAGGTGTTCAAACTTCTGCTGCCCACCATGGCTAAAAACAAGGAAGGTTGTTCAATCAAGAAGCTTGAACAGGCACTAATGGACACTCTTTTAGTTCATGTAGAAAGGGGTAGGGATGAAGAGTTACAAGCTGTCAATGGTCTATAACCAATAAGAACTAGAGTTTATTGTCCTTTTCCATTTTGGTAAGATTAATAAATGCATCCAAATCTCAATCTGATCCAATTTAATGGTAAAAATTTTGAAATATTCTTTAGTTTTCAATTTGTGGTTCAACTTATTTTAATGATTCTTGTTATGAATTTATTTAATTAATATGTTAATTTTATGATTTATTAAGTTATTATAAATTAAAATAAATCAATTAATTTTATTTTATAATTTTTAATTAAACTTTAAATTATTCGATAATAAGAATAAATTCTTTCAATCATATTTTAAATTCTTTAACTTTATTTAATCTTTAGCCAATTTTATAACAATCTAATATTGATGAAAATTTTAAACCCTAAACTTTAGTTTGATTTTTTAAACATTGAATAAATGTCACTTTTCACATGTTTAATTGCTAATAAATTTAGAAGAAAGTTGTCATTATTTATAATTAATTGCTAAAGGTCTTATTAAAACAATGAATCCAAAGATGACAACATGTTTTGGATTTTGAAGAGCATCCTTGAATTACGATGCTCTAATTAAAAACATGCAAGAAAAGAAGACACATGTGAGACTGAGAGTCCACTTGATAATTTGTGATGAAGGTGTCAATTACCTCGTGAATACCAACTAATAGACCTTTTGTTTCGTGCATTACTCAACTCAATCTATTTCTTATCGGCAATTTATCTCCAAAATGAATGCACCCATTAATGCTTCTTGTTGTACCAAATGAGCTGTTATCAGGCCTTACCGTTATAAAGTAAAATTTGGTATATTATTAACTTTTATGATATCACGAAATTAATAAGATATTAATCTCTCTTGTTCTACTCACAGTCACACTATACATGATAAAGAGATGGACATGGCAAAAGTTCGAGGATCAAAATCACATCGTTATCAGACCACACGAAAGGTCATGCTTTTGCATCTACTGTCTGACCGGAACAGGAGAAAAGAACAGCCTGTGTACTAGGTGTCGACGTCTGAGATGTGTAGTTGTCGAATCACACGCTGAAGTTAGTGCAAGTATCTTAGGTTGTTCAGAAAGTCCATAGGCTAGGACGAGCTTTTGCAGCCTAGGTTTGTTTCACTCGGGGAATTAGGAAAGCGATACATATATGTCTGTCTGGTGCCAAGGGTGCAGTAAACGTGTCGGTGTCAATAATTAAAACTATGAGATAAAGTCCTTTTGGTTTGTCGCCACTTGTGTTTCGTTACACTGATGATGACGAACTTGTCTTCATGCAGCTTGAAACGAAGAGTGGTTAACATTGAGTCTTGGGTAGAAAGTGAGGCTCCTCATAGTGCCATATTCTTGTTTCATCTGTTCAACCAGCAGCCAAATTATGCAGCAAAGAAAGAAATAGCTCACATTGGTTCTGCGAACGAGGACTTATGTTCTTGGCTTCACGAGGGTAAAGATTCTGGATTTCCCGTGCTGCTTCAGGAAAGCACACAAAGTCCTCCCGAGGAATGTTATTCTTGTAAAACAGTGCAGGCGGCTATGGCGTAAACACTCTGATACTTGGATTGTTTAAAGATAGAGATACGAATATATCACTCACTTAAAGCATTTTTTTTTTAATCGGAAAAGGAAGGGTACAAGTCTTACAGTACTAGTCTAGGAAATGAAACTCCCGATGTATCCTTTAGTAGGATGGAAAAATAACCCACAGACGAGTTTTGAAACAGATGGATGCCAAGTTCGAGAGAACTGACATAGTTGGCTAGCCAATTTGTAGCCCTATTAGTCTAGCGGTAAACATGTCTTGCTTTCACTAGCCAATCTCGAGTGATTAATTGTCGGATCCCTAGTATCAGGGAATTAAATGGAGCTTGTTGAGCCTCTGGGGAGGATAATATATTGATAATAGTCAACAAGTCTACATCTAATTTCACTCTTCGATACTCGAGATCCCATGCCAGTTGTAACCTTGTAAAGACTTCTCATATTTCTGCGTCAACGACTGTACAGTGACCGATATTATATGCAGACCCTTCGAGTCATGCTCCTGTATTGTCTCTAAGTAGTTCGCCTACAGAAGTCCACGAGGACGACACTTTAAAAGCACCATCCGTATTAAGTCGAACCCAGTCAGTTGGAGGAGGGCGCCAACCCACTGTTAAAGATAGAAGACTCACAGAAAGAAAACAACTCAGAAATGAAATCAGAATTCGATCATCTTTATTGCTGATATCAACGCTACTTATAGCAGTACAAAAGGAATTGGAACGTTAAGTAGAATCCCTAAAAATATGATAACAACCAGATGGGAAAAATAAACTTTGTGTTCCCTACAAATCAAGAACCTTATTAGCAGATATCAAGTTAACTACCTAACAGACGACTAATTCAACTTTAACATCCTCCCTTAAACTGAATACTGCTTGTCTCAGATATTCAGTTTATAAACGCTTTGCTGCATATGCCCAAGGCTTCTCGCTGCTTCACAAAATCTTCATGTTTGAGGGGTTTTGTCATCACATCTGCCAGCTGATTCTTTGTAGAACAAAATTCCATCTTCACAGTACCAGCTCTTGTGAGATCACGCAGGAAGTGAAAACGCACATCTATGTGCTTGTCCATGCATAACTGGATTCTTTGACAATTTAATACTTGAACTATTGTCACACATGACAACACAGCACTCATCCTGACTAGAATCCAGCACTTGTAGAATTCTTTTGATCCAAATCGCTTGACATGCACAAAAAGATGTTGCAATAAATTCGGCCTCTGTAGTAGACAAGCTTACTACTGGCTGTTTCTTTGAACACCATGATACAGCTCCAGTGTTAAACAAGAAAACATATCTAGATGTGCTCTTCCTGTCGTCCAAATCACCAGCATCATCACTGTCTGTATATGCTGTCAGTTTGTCTCCTCCTTCTTTGCTATAAAATATCCCAAAATCAATTGTTCCTCTGACATAGCGAAGAATTCTCTTTGTTGCTTGCAAATGTAATTCAGTGGGATGCTCCATATATCTACTGATCAGACTGACAGCAAACATGATGTCTGGGCGAGTAGCAGTAAGGTACATCAGGCTCCCTACAATCTGTTTGAAGAGAGTTGTATCCACTTTCACTCCTTCTTTGTCTTTCACAAGCTTTATACCTGGGACAATTGGATTTCGAGCAGGTTTGCTCTGATCCATGCTGAATCTCTTCAAGATTTCTTCTACGAATTTCCTCTGGCATATGAAAATTCATGCATTGTTCTGGCACACCTCAAGGCCTAGGAAAAACTTCATTTTCCTGAGATCAGTCATGTCAAATTCTAGCTGCATTGATCTTTTAAATTCTGCAAATAATAATGTAACACCCAAATACCCCCTGGGAGGATATGTGGATGCCACCCAATACAGTACAATCAAATCAAACTAGTTTACACACAACATCTCAAACAGTGCTTACAATACATCACATCATACTGTCAAAAACAGAAATTCAAAGTTATTACAGGCCCAAAAATGTTCACTAAAAACATGTTCAACAATACAAAAACAGACTCCTTTGGCCAATACAGTTGACTTGTCCCAGTCTTTAAACTCTTCGCTCTGAACCTACACGGGACAAATCCACCGTGCTAAGCATATAGCTTAGTGAGTAATAACTAATATATATTAACCGATTTTAGGAAACAGAAAGAATGCATTTTAGAACAGATTTTTATATTAAACAGAACGGCAGAACACAGAAGATCCTTCAAAATCAGAATAATCAATCAGATATCAGAATACAGAACAAATCAAACTATAAATCCATGAACAGAAGTGGGTAACGGGACTTATACAGGAGAGACCGAAGTCTCGACACCAAGTGTCTCAGAGAGATCAAGTCTCGACATCAAGTGTCTCAGAGAGATCAAGTCTCGACACAAATGTGTCCATGAGCAGCTGCAGACCCTTCTAGGCATGCCTATTTACCCACAACTAGGACTTAACAGTTTGACAATAGAACGAGATCATTTCAGACATTCATGTGCAATAAAATGAGCACTTTCAATAAAATATTCATGCAACAATTGCCTCGGACGTTCATTGTCCGGAACAGTACACAATCAGTACAACACATATGAGCACTCGGACATTCATTGTCCGGACCAGTACACAATTCAGTACAGAGCAAATCAAAGTGAGACCGTCCCGGGTCTCTTACTTATTACCGATATACTTACTGAAATGAATTACAGAAATTACTGGTATTACTTACTGAAATTATTGACATTACTGAAAGTCCTGATTACTGACCTTAAATCGTCCTTACTATTTATTGCCTCGAAGTCTCGGCAATATCTGGCAGTGGTCGTTCCTCTATAATAGGGAACACAGATACAAATTATTATTGTGCATAATTACTGTATGATAAATGAGTATGATGCATGTTCATGCAAATTTTCGGGATTCAAAAAATACGTATTACTATTCACAAATACGTATTATTACTGTTCACAAATACGTACGGATACTGTTCACTGTTCACTATTCAATGTTCATCACTATGCTGCACTGTTCATCATCTTCTTCGCCTTTCGAAAATTTCTTCTTTTCTTTTTACTTTATTTCACTTTCCTTTCTTTTCTGCTCAATTATTCTCAATTCTTTTAGCATCATCACTTAAAAACTAACATTTTTAACAAATCTAACCTATCAGAATAATCCAAATCGTCAAATATTATAGATCTAAAATTTCTTTTACCAATATCGATCTCATCCGACTATCTTTATAAAAGACAAGAATGCACCATAGATTCATTATCAAAGGACTAACCTCGTGATCTGCAGCAGAAAAGCGATCAAATCGATCGACAGAGTGCGGAACAACACCGATGAACGCTATCGGTTACATCTCAAAATAATTAATCATCCCTTATATATTCGCTCACTTATTCAATTAGTACTATTCGGATGAATAGTTAATTACCCAAAACACACTTATGAATTCTTAAAACAAACAAATACCCGTAATTCCTGCACAACTTCCAAAATTCACCAAAATTTCATCATAATATAATGACTTCCAAATAATTGTTCAAAAATACTAAATACGTCACCAACAATTTCTAAAATCATCAAGTATCCAAAATTACTAAAATTATCTTAATACGATCGAATCAATCCAAGTGTCATTAAACCAATGTACCCAAAAATGTCATGAATGCATGCCAAATGTCAAAGAGACATAACATAAATCGGACTAAATTTGCTTCATATGCTAACCCCAATTTGGGCGTTACAATTCTTCTCTCCTTAAGAAATTTCGTCCTCGAAATTCAGATCGATCCAAGAATTGCGGATCTTGAGGTAACAGCTAGTATGTAACGGTCATGTAACGGTTAACAAAAAACGGCTAGTAATGACTAGAGAACGGTCATAAAGCGGCTAGTTAACTGTACAAAATGTTCTATAAATAGAGACCATTCCTTCCTCATTACTTCATCCCTCCACATTCTTTCTTTCTTACCTACCTCAAAATTTCTTCTAACCAAATTTCAAAATGTTATCCGCTATCGCATGCTTTTGTGTAATTCTTATCATGATGTATCTTTATCTCGTTCTTAGTGTTAGTGTAGAACTAAATGAAGCTCGCACTTTTTTTTTCTTCTTAGCATTTCCTATGATCCTACTGTTGCTTATTGGCATAGCCTTTGAGCAAGGCATGTATTTTTTTTTCATAAGGGAAAAATAAATGTTTTACTTTCACTTTCGGAATCAATAACGCCAATATAACCAAACGCATCTAATACGACCAAATATCATAGCAAAGCACTATAGCCACAAAACCAATGTTTCTTCACATAGTTACATAATCATACCAGTCAATGATCTCATTTCATAAGGAACATCATATGAACCAATCATCAGTTAAAAGGTTCAATTCATATCTTGCGATCATTAATCTCATCTTTCACGTATTCCCTCTTGTAAAATCACGCAACAATGTAATCAAAGAAACCTAATATCAGATATCTTCTCATGATCGATCATATAACTCGTCACCTTATTCCACCAATTTCCTGACATACAGTCACATGCATCTCCCTCCGAACACATTACATTCACATCGCTACAGTGGTAATACAATTAACTCATGTGTCTTCAATACAGCATCTGTAACATCCCGTTACTGTCAGTGAGGGTATTATGGTAATATTGGGACATACTGGTAGGATTTCACTGCATTCATTGACTGAGCATATTACTGGCCTCTAATCATAGAGGAACTGGTCTACTACATATGCATATATTCATGGGTACATGCATCCACGATTTTTCGGTATTTAATTGTAAATTGGAATTGACTGGAAATTGACTGGGTGGTGAACTGAATACTGACTAAACTGACTGAATTGGGGGACTGATTGAGAAATTAGAGTAATTGGGTTCAATTGACTGATTTTATATTGAATACGAGTGACTGGTAATTTATAGTGGCTATAGGAAATTTTCGTGAAATTCGGGAGAAAATGCCCGGACCGAAAATTTTTGGGTGACTGACCGATTGACTGTATAGTACTGAAAGAATTGTCCGATAGCGATGGAAAAAAATTAGAATTTGACTGATAGGAAATAAATATGTTGAGCCATTGAAATTTTGAGACTAAAATTTGGACTGATATGGAGACTTAGGTCTATAAATAGCTAGGGATTGACAAGTTGGGGAAAAAAATTGGGAAAGGCTCTTCGTTCTTCCTCTTCTCCTACGACGTTTTCGATTTTCCTCCAACGGTGAGAGATCCTTGATTTCTTCTTATGGTTCTCCTTTATTGTGTTAATCTAACATGTTTATGATGATTGGTAAAGGTTAGAGGCTCTGGGATTAGTGAATCGTTGAGTTTGAAGGATTCTAGGGTTACGGTGATTTAAGATCTGTGGAGAAATCGATTGGTAAGTTTTTATTGGTTTTAATGTTGTCCCTGATGGTTGTTGCATATATTTATGGCATTTATTGGGTTAGATAGAGTAGTTGAATGTGTTAGTGGAGGTTTGAATGTGTATTAATGGCGGAAGTCGATCGGAGAAGACGATCTGGTCTTTGCACGTTGCGACGAGTGCAGAAGCTTAAGGGCTTCGTCACGACGAGTAATTGGATTTAATTAAATTTATTAGTCGCGGCGAGCTCGGGTAGACGTCGCGACGAGCGTGGATTGGTACGTCGCGACGAACGGTGTTCACGTCGCGACGAGCGGGCTTTTCCTCGACGCATCGAGCGGACGTAGGTCGCGACGAGGAAGGGAAATTCTGATTTGTTGATTGTTGGTTAATTGGGTATAACGTATGGTGTAGACCTCCAATTGAGGTGACTCTCGATTCACTGTAAACTAGGGAAAGAGGTCTACTATTGAGGAAGTATTAAGAGTTGGCATTTAATTTAAATGGTACTGATTCTTGAGATTTAGGTTAATTGTGATTCATAGTGTGACCTAAGTGTCAAATTGAGACTATTGGAGTTTTAATTGGAGATCGCAATAGAGGTTTTGACCCAATCGATAGGAAATTGTTATAAGAAGTAGGAATATAGGAGATTGGACTGAATCATAGGATTGGATCGATTATTGCCAAGAAATTGAGTGAGAAAGTGGAATTGGGCTTAAGGTATCGAAATTGGGATTTAGCACCGGGAATTGTGAACATGCATTGTACATTATTTCACTGAGAAACATGTATTACTGAACTGATCAATTGAGTAATTAGTAATGGACTGTATTTTACTGTTATAGAGGCACCTTTGGACCGTCGTTCCACGGACATTGCTGGGACTTCCAGGCAATAGCTCGGAAGTTACAGGTGAGTAACCTAGTTGGTTTCTCAAATTCTGGTTGCTTACATGCTTACTGTGAATTACATGCGAAGGTGAACTGTATGATTACTGGCATGTGTAGGATTGGACCACTATATGCTTACTGAAATGAGTATGATTTACCGAATCGAATCGTACTAATACATGACACATTGAAATGAATTATCGAGCATTGCTACATCGGGCTTTCATAGTCAGATATCGTAGACTATCGATCACGGAATTATGAACCATCGCCATCGCATTGCATGCATAAATGCATGATCAGATAATGGAATGTGTCCCAAGTCGCTAAAATCACTAAAAGAGCTTGAGCTCGAATATCAGATCGACGGGCATAGCCCGAGGGATTTATCCTCGACGCTTCCCCATCAACACCGATCGAGCACTTGGGCACAACATCAATAATCAAAAGAGTCTCATATGCATTGCATACACACGAATGATCAATCTGTGACAATGACATGATTTATCGTGAACGTAATGTGATATCGCCAAATGTTATGTGTTATCACATCGCTAAATGTTACGTACATCAAATTGTACAATATGATATCTTTATGTTATTCAGAAATCGTATGTGATTACCGTGAACCATCAGATAGTATTGAAACCGATATATGATAGTATCAAATTGGTTATATGATACCGATAACTAAATACTCATCAGATTGTCAGACGCGCTATTCTGTAATGCATGATTTGAGTGAACCATCGATGATGGTTTTCACCGAAGTTATAAACTCACCCAAAATTGCATCGTATTTTTCAGATGATAGCATAGACTCCTAGCTCCGAAGATATTCTTTTCCTGCCGTGTGAGCTGCTGGCAAGAGACGATGGCACACAGGTTGGTCAGCTGGGTTAGCGTTTTGAGGATGACCTAGGATAGATGTTTGTATCAGTTTCCTTTTTGGTTTTGTTAGGAGACTGATAGACTGGTCTATTCTATCATTAGATGACTGTATAAAATGATTATCATTTTGGATTTTTAATTTATTGATTTCTGTTATATTGTGATTTAACTACTGCGATGCCATGTGGATATTAGTAGAATTGTTCTGGTAGTGCACCTTTATCGTGGGATACACGTCGGGCATCCCAATGTGTACCCTACGGTGAGGGGGCGCTACATTAAGTTGGTATCAAAGCATGGTTTGACATCTTATGGGCATAGTGTACTGTTAGGCTGGAATTATTGGAAAGAATAGCAGAACTGATTGGAATTTCTTGTCTGTTTTAGGTCATCCGTACTGGGAAACCGAGTTGAATCACCCGCTGACCTAGAATCGGTAGGAGCTAGTAGGGAGTCTCCGATGCCTCATCCAGAGGAGTTGCCTCCTCGAGTTCCTGTGCGACGGGAACGGAGATATGAACAACTGCGTAGGCAGGGGGCGGTCGACTTTTATGGCAGCACCGACCCTGCGGAGGCTGAGGATTGGCTACAGAGGACTGAGAGAGTCCTCGATCAGATGGACTGTGACCCGGATGAGCGTTTCGACTACGCGGTTTCTCTGTTACAGGGTTCTGCATATCGGTGGTGGAGGACTATCCCGGGAAGTACCACCAGGCCCTGCATACTGACATGGGATGATTTTCTGAGGGCCTTCAAGGATAATTTCATGCCTAAGATTTATCTGGACATGAAGCTACAGGAGTTCCTAGAGTTGAGACAGGGACAGATGACTGTGGCCGACTATGAGGTGCGGTTCAACGAGTTATTGGTCTATGCTTCTACTGTGGTTGCTTTTGAGGCTGACAAGTGTTGGCGTTTTGAGGGCGGACTCAATCTAGAGATCCGTACCTTATTGGCTCGATCCGATATGATTGATTTCATTGAGTTGAGGGCTTCAGAGAATGAGGATCGAGCACCATCGAGGAGAGGCAAGTGCGGCGGTCGAGACCAGAATAAGAGACCCCATGACGCCTGTAGAGTAGTGAGTAGAGGTATAGCAGACGTCGGAGCAGACCTTTTAGATCCTTAGGAGGGACTAGACAGTCCGGCTATAAGCAGAGAGAGATTTTACCTGGTGAGTCGTGGTGGCGTCGATGCCGAAGTTCAGGCGATCTGTTCCTCTATGTGAGCATTGTGGTAAGAGGCGATGGAGAGTGCCGATGGCTGTCTGAGCCTCGCTGAGGTGTGGTTCGATGGGCCACCTAGTGAGGGACCGCCGGAGATCTGGAGTCCGATCTTATGTTGGAAGATCTGGTAGTAATACCACGGTGCAGCAGAGCCGTGGTGGATTCGAATGGAGAGGCCGAGGCCGAGGTCGAGGTCGGTGAGGATCAAGAATGAGGTGCGAGGGTCTCGACAGCAGACAAAGAACCTCAAAGCGAGTCTATGCCATGATTCGGCAGAGGCCCAGATTCCCGGATGCTATAAGCGGGTATGCTTCTAATTTTGGTTTTAAAGCATATGTATTATCGATTTTGGATTCATTTATCTTTCTTTATTCAGATCGCATTCCGCATATAGATCGCATGATAATAGATGATGTTCTGCATGGGTTAGTGGTCGCATTCCTTTAGGAAGTACTGTTGAATTGGGAAAGGCCATGGAAACTCAAGAGTGAGAGATAGAGTGCGCTCATCGAGGAAATGTGCAATATGTTAACGTAAGAAACCGATTGTGTAATAGGCTTATCGAATCGTAAGGGAAATTAGGTAAAGGAATATGTGTCAGAATGTGTTATGATGGAACTGAGAAAGGTAAGTGAACATTGTTTCTCATTGGAGACAATCGATTTTTAGAAAGGTATATGAATTGATAAGGGGTATAAGGAATATAGGTATTCGGAATTTGGAATTATTAAGGATTAACTGAGTGCTGGATTTATCCGGAAATGACGAAATGTTTGAGAAAAATGTGTGAGAAGTATGACTGATGAGTGTGAAAGAGACATGTGGAGAATTGTTCAGCTTAGTGTTAATCATATTGTTTTAAATTAGAGATGTGGCAATAATTAGTGAAAGGTCCCAGTAAAGGTAATGAGGCAATTAGTTGATATAATGCAATGTGAATTAATGTATCTAGGACGTGGACAATGTCGATATCTGATCTTGTGATTGAGTATGTGAAATAGTAAGGGGTATGGATATGCAAATCAAAGATGAACGAGATACTTTGGGAATTTGAATGATTTGAAAAAGAGATTAATGGATTGAGCAGAAGTGCAATAGCGTATATGAGTGTTATCGTTGAATGATGTTTATCACTGTATCGTAAAGTATGTGTTTTACTGCCAAAGAAACTGTTAGAGAAATCTCTCAGATCCATTGAAGTGTTATGTTTCAACAAGAATGCACAGAAAGAGTAGAAAAAGGTTTAGAGTGTGAAATCGAATAGTAAAATGTGGTAATGACTAACAGATGTGACTGTTAAGACAAATGTGTTAATGATGATAAGTGAAGCGAATCTGAAAAAGGGATTGAACGATCCCAGTTAATGACGATGAGTCGAATTGATAAGGGAACTTAATTTGTTAGTAAATGGCCTCTATGTAACTGTCATGTAAATAGATTGGTAAAGTGGTTTAAAATTCAAAAGACGGTCCTGATTGACAAAATGTGTTATGGACTGGATAAAGAATTAGTGTTAAGACCTGATAAATGTGTTTCTGGTACTGAATGTAAGAATACGTGAATATTGATAAGGATACGAGTAAGAAATAGAGTAGAAAAGGGTGGAAAAATTCTCCTGTCCTCTTGATTCACTTTGTATGAAATTTCGAGGACGAAGTTTTTATAAGGAGGAGTGAATTGTAACATCCCGTTACTGTCAGTGAGGGTATTATGGTAATATTGGGACAGACTGGTAGGATTTCACTGCATTCATTGACTGAGCATATTACTAGCCTCTAATCATAGAGGAACTGGTCTACTGCATATGCATATATTCATGGGTACATGCATCCACGATTTTTCGGTATTTAATTGTAAATTGGAATTGACTGGAAATTGTTGGGTGGTGAATCAATCCGATCGAATCGATCGAATTGGGGGACTGATTGAGAAATTAGAGTAATTGGGTTCAATTGACTGATTTAATATTGAATACGAGTGATTGGTAATTTATAGTGGCTATAGGAAATTTTCGTGAAATTCGGGAGAAAATGCCGGATCGAAAATTTTGGGTGATCAATCGATCGATCAGATATAATCGAAAGAATTGTCTGATGGCGATGGAAAAAAATTAGAATTTGACTGATAGGAAATAAATATGTTGAGCCATTGAAATTTTGAGACTGAAATTTGGACTGATATGGAGACTTAGGTCTATAAATAGCTAGGGATTGACAAGTTGGGGAAAAATTTGGGAAAGGCTCTTCGTTCTTCCTCTTCTCCTACGGCGTTTTCGATTTTCCTCCAACGGTGAGAGATCCTTGATTTCTTCTTATGGTTCTCCTTTATTGTGTTAATCTAACATGTTTATGATGATTGGTAAAGGTTAGAGGCTCTGGGATTAGTGAATCGTTGAGTTTGAAGGATTCTAGGGTTACGGTGATTTGAGATCTGTGGAGAAATCGATTGGTAAGTTTTTATTGGTTTTAATGTTGTCCCTGATGGTTGTTGCATATATTTATGGCATTTATTGGGTTAGATAGAGTAGTTGAATGTGTTAGTGGAGGTTTGAATGTGTATTAATGGCGGAAGTCGATCGGAGAAGACGATCTGGTCTTCACACGTTGCGACGAGCGCAGAAGCTTAAGGGTTTCGTCGCGACGAGTAATTGGATTTAATTAAATTTATTAGTCGCGGCGAGCGTGGATTGGTACGTCGCGACGAGTGGTTTCCACGTCGCGACGAGCGTGGTTTTGTGCGATGCGACGAACGGCGTTCATGTCGCGACGAGCGGGCTTTTCCTCGACACATCGAGCGGACGTAGGTCGCGACGAGGAAGGGAAATTCTGATTTGTTGATTGTTGGTTAATTGGGCATAACGTATGGTGTAGACCTCCAATTGAGGTGACTCTCGATTCATCGTGAACTAGGAAAGAGGTCTACTATCGAGGAAGTATTAAGAGTTGGCATTTAATTTAAATGGTACTGATTCTTGAGATTTAGGTTAATTGTGATTCATAGTGTGACCTAAGTGTCAAATTGAGACTATTGGAGTTTTAATTGGAGATCGCAATAGAGGTTTTGACCCAATGGATAGGAAATTGTTATAAGAAATAGGAATATAGGAGATTGGAATGAATCATAGGATTGGATCGATTATTGCCAAGAAATTGAGTGAGAAAGTGGAATTGGGCTTAAGGTATCGAAATTGAGATTTAGCACCGGGAATCGTGAACATGCATTGTACATTATTTCACTGAGAAACATGTATTACTGAACTGATCAATTGAGTAATTAGTAATGGACTGTATTTTACTGTTATAGAGGCACCTTTGGACCGTCGTTCCACGGACATTGCTGGGATTTCCAGGCAATAGCTCGGAAGTTACTGGTGAGTAACCTAGTTGGTTTCTCAAATTCAGTTGCTACATGCTTCATCGTGAATTACATGCGAAGGTGAATCTGATGATTCTTGGCATGTGTAGGATTGGACCACCGATGCTTATCAAATGAGTATGATTTACTTGAATCGAATCTGTACTAATACATGACATCAAATCAATTATCGAAACGCTGCTACTTTCGGGCTTTCATAGGCAGTATCTTGTAGACATCGATCACGAATTATGAACCATCGCTTCATCGCATTGCATGCATAAATGCATGATCAGATAATGGAATGTGTCCCAAGCTGCTAAAATCACTAAAAAGAGCTTCGAGCTCGAATACTGTACTGACCGGGCATAGCCCGAGGGGATTTATCCTCGACGCGCCCCCCATCGAACAACGGTCGAGCACTCGGGCACAACATCAATAATCGAAAAGAGTCTCATATGCATTGCATACACACGAATGACTGAACTGTGACAATGACATGATTTACTGTGAACTGTAATGTGATACTGCCAAATGTTATGTGTTACTGTTTACTGCTAAATGTTACGTGTTACTGTAAATTGTACAATATGATACTGTTAAGTGTTACTGTAAACTGTATGTGATTACTGTGAACCACTGTATAGTATTGAAACTGATATATGATAGTACTGAAATTGGTTATATGATACTGATAACTAAATACTACTGTATTGTGCTGTACGCGCTACGCGTAATGCATGATTTGAGTGAACCATCGATGATGGTTTCTCACTGAGTTCGCAAACTCACCCAAAATTGCATCGTATTTTTCAGGACTGATAGCGTAGACTCCTAGCTCCGAAGATATTCTTTTCCTGCGGTGCGAGCTACTGGCAAGAGACGATGGCACACAGGTTGGTCAGCTGGGTTAGCGGTTTGAGGATGACCTAGGATAGATGTTTGTATCAGTTTCCTTTTTGGTTTTGTTAGGAGACTAATAGACTGATCTATTCTATCATTGGATGACTGTATAAAATGATTATCATTTTGGATTTTTAATTTACTGATTTCTGTTATATTGTGATTTAACTACTGTGATGCCATGTGGATATTAGTAAAACTGTTCTGGTAGTGCACCTTTATCGTGGAATACACGTCGGGCATCCCAATGTGTACCCTACGGTGAGGGGGCGCTACAGCATCAGATACACACAAACGTACCAGGATAGTACTCATTCAAACAATTCATTAACCTTTAGTTCTTTTATTCATTGACTCCGTATCGTATTCAATTCTATCAATACCGCAAACTATCCGACATGTGTCACTACACCTACTGTGTCTCCAAGCTTGCAAAGCTATGGCAGTAAGTTTTATCAACTAATCACCTCACGCGACATCATTTGTCTCTATGCATACAAATTTTTTTTCTCTTCATTCCTGCAAAACATGAATGATTTCACCCAAGTTCACTTATCAACATTTGTTCTCAATTGCTCTTGGACAAGACTTCTCTACATTCACGCAAGTCAGAATAAAATTCTGAATCTCTCCCACTTAGAAACTGAACCATTCCAATCTTTTGCCACAAATTTGTCAATATATCAAAATGCACCAAAATTGATCTTAAGAATCACACTTTCAAACTAGTATTCTTATTTTAACTTTGCCATTTTTTTTCTTTTCCTAAAATCGGCAAAGATAACGATCGTATTTTATCCACCAAAAATCTGCAATGATCAAACGCACTTCTATAATGCTCACACAATAACCAGAATCATCGGACCTCCCGTCCGGAATCCAACATCAGCAAACAACGCAATGCTATACCGAACACGTTATTTGACATCTTAGCTTCCTGAGCTAAAAATACATATCGAAAATCAAACTCGCATTCTTGAACATACGGATCTAACTCCGTCTAACCATAATAAGCATGTGTACATGCACGTTCAACGATCTATTCAACTTCCCATGTCGAATCGCATCAATTCGCACACTTACGATATGTAACCATCATGACATTCTAATATCGAACCCATTCTTATACTCTTATCCAGAATCACAAATTCTCAACTACCTCATCAACAGTCTTATGAATCTTTTCATACGGACATTCTAGAACCAAAACATGGGACAAACCGCATTAGGCCAGACACAACTCTAGTACAAACAATAGTTAAGCGCTGGTTAAACCAGAATCGCCTAAACCATGCTCTGATACCAAAAGATGTAACACCCAAATACCCCCTGGGAGGATATGTGGATGCCACCCAATACAGTACAATCAAATCAAACTAGTTTACACACAACATCTCAAACAGTGCTTACAATACATCACATCATACTGTCAGAAACAGAAATTCAAAGTTATTATAGGCCCAAAAATGTTCACTAAAAACATGTTCAACAATACAAAAACAGACTCCTTTAACCAATACAGTTGACTTGTCCCAGTCTTTAAACTCTTCGCTCTGAACCTACACGGGGCAAATCTACCGTGCTAAGCATATAGCTTAGTGAGTAATAACTAATCTATATTAACCGATTTTAGGAAACAGAAAGAATGCATTTTAGAACAAATTTTATATTAAGCGAGCGGCGAGAATACGTAAGATCCTTCGTAATCGAATAATCAATCAGATATCAGAATACAGAACAAATCAAACTATAAATTCATGAACAGAAGTGGGTAACGAGACTTATACAGGAGAGACCGAAGTCTCGACACTGAAGTGTCTCAGGAGAGACCGAAGTCTCGACACCGAAGTGTCTCAGAAGAGACCGAAGTCTCGACACAAATGTGTCCATGAGTAGCTGCAGACCCTTCTAGGCATGCCTATTTACCCACAACTAGGACTTAACAGTTTGACAATAGAACGAGATCATTTCAGACATTCATGTGTAATAAAATGAGCACTTTTAATAAAATATTCATGCAACAATTGCCTCGGACGTTCATTGTCCGGAACAGTACACAATCAGTACAACACATATGAGCACTCGGACATTCATTGTGGGACCAAAGACACAATTGAAGACAGAAAAATCAAAGTGAGACCGTCCCGGGTCTCTTACTTATTACCGATATACTTACTGAAATGACTTACAGAAATTACTGGTATTACTTACTGAAATTATTGACATTACTGAAAGTCCCGACATCGACCTTAAATCGCTTACTATTTATTGCCTCGAAGTCCCTAAGAATATATCGGCGATGGTCGTTCCTCTATAATAGGAACACAGATACAAATTATTATTGTGCATAATTCTTGAATGATAAATGAGTATGATGCATGTTCATGCAAATTTTAGGATTCAAAAATACGTATTACTATTCACAAATCGTATTATTATCATTCACAAATACGCATTTGACGGATCTTTGTTCATCGCTCACTATTCACTATTCACTATTCTTTGCTCATCACTATCTTTGACTTTGTTCATCATCTTCTTCGCCTTAGAAAATTTCTTCTTTCTTTTACTTTATTTCACTTTTCTTTCTTTTTCGCTTCAATTCTTCTCAATTCTTTTAGCATCATCACTTAAAACTAACCTTTTAACAAATCTAACCTATCGTAATCATCCAAATCGTCAAATATTATAGATCTAAAATTTCTTTTACCAATATCGATCTCATCCGACTATCTTTATAAAAGACAAGAATGACCATAGATTCATTATCAAAAGAACTAACCTCGTGATCTGCAAAGAAAAGCGGATCGAAATCGATCGACAGAGTGAGAACAACACCGATGAACGCTATCGGTCCTGTCTCAAAATAATTAATCAACCCTTATATATTCGTCCACTTATTCAATTAGTACTATTCAGATAAATAGTTAATTACCCAAAAACACACTTATGAATTCTTAGAACAAACAAATACCCAGAATTCCCAGACAACTTCCAAAAATTCACCAAAAATTCCGTCATAAAATAATGACTTCCAAATAATTGTTCAAAAAATACTAAATACGTCACCAACAATTTCTAAAAATCATCGAAGTATCCAAAAATTACTAAAATTATCTTAATACAGTCCGAATCAATCCGAAGTGTCATTAAACCAATGTACCCGGAAAATGCCATGAATGCATGCCAAAATGTCAAAGAAACATAACATAAGTCGGACTAAATTTGCTTCATATGCTAACCCCTAATTTGGGGTGTTACAAATAATTCATCATTGCCAGTGAAAATAAGATCATCAACGTACAAACTTACAATTAGTACTTTCCCTTCCTCCCCTCGTTTGACGAATAAAGTGTGCTCATGTTCACATTTCTCAAAGTTCTCCTTCAGGAAGTAGGCTTCAATCCGGCTATACCAAGCTCGTGGTGCTTGCTTGAGCCCTTATAGAACCTTTTTCAATTTATAGACTTTGTTCTCAGCCCCTTCCTGCACATAGCCACATGGTTGCTCTACAAAAGCATCTTCCTGCAAGTCACCGTGTAAGAAGGCTGACTTTACATCTAATTGGTATAGGGGCCATCCTCTGGTTACAGCAAAAGCAATTATCAGTCTGATCGTGTCCATTCGAGCCACCAGAGCAAACACTTCTGTGTAGTCAACACCATGTTGTTAGGCATATCCCTTCACCACAAGTCTTGCTTTGTACTTGCTTACCTCACCATTTTCATCAAGTTTGGTTTTGTAAACCCATTTCACCCTAATTTTCTTACTCCCATTTGGTAACTCCACCAATTCCTAGGTGTTGTTTTTTGCTATGGCTTGCATTTCGGCATCCATTACTAATCTCCATTTTTCATCTTTTACAGCCTCATCAAAAAATAAAGGATCTCCAATTGTTTCAGTGAACATGGCCATGTCTCCTTCTACTTCTTCTTCATCAGATAACCCTTCTCCTGACATAAAGTCTTGCAAGTGAGCAGTGTTAGTATAGTCATTATTTCTTTGTAATCACTACTTTCGTATATAGCCGTTACATATATTTGTAATTATTATGTAAATAGCTTTCTCTAATTAGCTAGCTAGTCAATCTGTATATTTAAGGAGTATTAATCCTCTAGTTGATATTTTAGGTATGTATAACCAAGTTATTCCCTATTTAAAGGAGAGGTTTCTCAATGAAAAGACAATTCGGCAAAGTTTGTCATGGTATCAGAGCCCACTCTCTTGAGTTCTTAAGTCCTCTATTTTGTTTTTTTTCCTTTGGTTTTACTGATCGATATTTGGGGTTCTTTTGGTTGGGGTTCTCGGTCTCAAAGCTTCAGTTAGACTGTTTTTATGGTTACCTGGCTTTTGTGGTTATCTGGCTCTTGTGGTAGGAACGAAAAGCTCTGGAGAGGCTTCCTTCGCGTGGGTCAGTTTTGGATTGCGTAGGTCTTGCGTGGGTCAGCTGGGTCCTTCGGTCTTGCGTCTGGAGAGTCTTCCTTCGCGTGGATCAGCTGCGTCCTTCGGTCTTGCTTCTGGAGAGTCTTCCTTTGCATGGGTCAGCTGCGTCCTTCGATTTTGCGTGGGTCAGCTGCGTCCTCTACTGCTCTCTATTTTGTCGGTAACTTGTGTTTCGTTTAGCTGATTTGTGCTGGATATCTACTGATTTGTGCTGGATATTTGTTAGCAAGTCCCGTGAAGTGAAAGTTTTTGGGAAAGAGAGGTCTTTCTGTGCTAGTTATCTAGGTTCTCCTTCTTGGTATTTCTTGTGCTCTTCTAGATGACAACTTCACATCACTTTGAGAATTTTAATGTTCGTTTTACTGGAAAAAATTATTCCTCCTGGGAATTTCAGTTTCAACTATTTTTCACTGGAAAAGATTTATGGGGACATGTAGATGGCAGTGATTCACCTCCTACGGATTCAAGGGAGTTGCTCCAATGGAAAGTTAAGGATGCTCAGGTAATGACCTGGATTTTAGGGTCCGTTGACCCTCTTATTGTTCTCAATCTGCGGCCATATAAGACTGCAAAAGCCATGTGAGATTATTTGAAAAAGGTATCTAATCAAGACAATACTGCCAGACGTTTTCAATTAGAGAATGATATTGCTAATTACTCTCAGGGAAGTCTGTCCATCCAGGAATATTTTTCTGGTTTCCAGAATTTATGGGTTGAATTTACTGACATTATTTATGCTAAGGTACTGGCAGAATCTCTTTCTATAATTCAAGACATTCATGAACAAAGCAAGAGAGATCAATTTTTGATGAAATTAAGATATGAGTTTGAGGCTGTTCGCTCCAATTTAATGAGTCGAGAACCTTCACCATCCTTAGACATTTGTTTTGGTGAATTGCTTCCCGAAGAACAACATCTTCTTACACAAAGCGCTTTCAAACTAGAGACTACTGTCACAGTTGCATTTGCAGCTCAAGGAACAGGGAAGGGTCGAGATATGAGCAAAATTAATGTTACAACTGTAAAGAATACGACCATATTGCTACCCATTGCAGAAAGAAGTACTGCAATTACTGTAAACAACAAGGAAACATTATAAAGGAATGTCCTACACGACCTCAAAATCTTAAAGCCAACACTGATAGTTCACGTCATCTTGCTACTTCAGCTGTTTCTACTCCTGCGGCTGCTGAATCTATGGTTACTCAAGACATGGTGCAGCAGATGATTGTTTCAGCCTTATCTGCCTTGGGATTACAAGGTAATGATATTTTATCTAAATATTGGGTTGTTGATTCTGGTGCTTCAAATCACATGACCAACTCATCTACCATGCTTAAAAATGTTCGTAAGTATCATGGTTCCACAGAAATTCAGATTGCTAATGGCAGTACATTACCTATTACTAAGGTTGGAGATCTTACATCATATCTCAGAAATATTTTTGTATCTCCAAAGCTCACTACTAAGCTTATTTCTGTTGGTCAATTAGTGGATAATAACTATGATGTACACTTTTCTCATAATGGTTGTGTTGTGCAGGATCAAGTGACAGGGACGGTCCTAGCGAAGGGGCCTAAAATTGGACGATTGTTCCCACTTATTTTTTCTATTCCAAGTATTAGTTCCTTTTCTTGTGCTACTACGACTTGTAAGAGTGAAGTTTGGCATAAACGTTTAGGCCATCCAAACTCTGTTATCTTGTCTCATTTATCAACTTGTGGTTTATTGGGCAATAAAGATCATTTTTCTCGTATTTCTTTTGATTGTTCCACATGTAAACTAGGAAAAAGTAAAATTCTTCCTTTTCCTTTGATAACTTTGGCAGGTCTTCAAGATTCATCTCTTGTTGACACTCCATTAGAATTGAATGTCAAGTATAGTCGCGAGGAAGGCGATCTTCTTTCTGATCCAACTTTATTTCGCCAGTTAGTTGGCAGCTTGAATTATCTGACTATTACCAGACCTGATATTTCTTTTGCAGTACAACAAGTTAGTCAATTCATGCATACTCCTCGTCATCTACATTTGGTGGCCGTTCGTCGAATCATTAAATATCTTTTAGGCTCTCCCAATCGTGGTTTATTCTTTCCTGTTGGTTACGCTCTTGACTTGTGGCTTTCGATGATCTTGATTAATTTGGATGTCCAAATACTAAATCGTTCACATCCTTTGGTTGGTGTATGTTTCTTGGAGATTCATTGATATCTTGGAAGAGTAAGAAACAAGACCGAGTTTCAAAATCTTCTACTGAGTCTGAATATCTGGCTATGTCTGTTGCTTGTTCCGAGATTGTTTGGCTTCGTGGGTTACTTGCTAAAATTGGTTTTCTTCAGTCATGTTCTACTCCTCTCTATGCAGACAACACCAGTGCTATTCAAATTGCTATGAATCCAGTTTTCCATGAGCGTACTAAGCATATTGAGGTAGACTGTCATTCTATCCGGGAAGCTGTAGATCAAGGTGTCATTTCGCTGCCTCATGTTTCTACTGCTCTTCAAATTGCTGATGTATTTACCAAATCTTTAACGCGACAATGCCATCAATTTCTTGTTGGCAAATTGATGCTTCTTGATCGTGCAGCATCAATTTGAGGGGGGATATTAGTATAGTCATTATTTCTTTGTAATCACTACTTTCGTATATGGCCGTTACATATATTTGTAATTATTATGTAAATAGCTTTCTCTAATTAGCTAGCTAGTCAATCTGTATATTTAAGGAGTATTAATCCTCTAGCTGATATTTTAGGTATGTATAACCAAGTTATTCCCTATTTAAAGGAGAGGTTTATCAATGAAAAGACAATTCGGCAAAGTTTGTCAAGCAGATGGTCTACGATTTCTTGGAGGCAATCCAGTAGTAGGTGCAGTAGGTGTAAGAGAGGAATTTCCTACAACTGGTTCACCAGAACTGTCTCCATCGGATCTTTCACTTGGTCCAGCATCTTCATCATCATCCCACTCTAGATCACACACCATGTGCTCAGAGTTGTTGTCTTCCCATGACCAGCCTTTATCCTCTTCAAACACTACATCTCTGCTCACCAGAATCTTTTTCGTGACAGGATTATACAACTTGTAGGCCTTGGACTATTCACTAACGCCCAGTAGTATGCAAGGCATGCTTTTATCATCAAGCTTGGTTCTAGTTTGATCAGGAATATGCACATGTGAGACACAACCAAAGACTCTGAAATACTTAATTGAGGGTTTGATGCCACTCCATGCTTTTTACGAGTCTTGTCTTTGTGACAAGAGTTGGACTTGCTCAAAGACGTATGCAATCAATTAATGACTTCAGCCAAAACGTCTTTGGAATCTTCTTCTCAGACAGCATACTACGAACCATGTTCATGATGGTTCTGTTCTTGCGCTCAGCTACGCCATTTTGTTGAGGCGAGTAGGCAGCAGTTAACTGTCTTCCAATGCCATGCTCAACACAAAAATCAGTGAACTATTGGGATGTAAATTCTCCTCCCCTTTTCTTTCCATTTGACATGGGCATGATTGGTCCACATATGTCTGCATGTACAAGTTGTAGGACTTATGTAGCTCTCCAGCTGCTTGTGCTTGGAAAGGGGTCACGGTGTTGCTTTCCAACTAGACAATCTCTGCACAGCTTCAAGGGTGGCTTAAGCTGGGGTAGATCCAACACCATCTCCTTCTGTTGTAGTGTCTGTAGACCTTTGAAGCTCAAGTGTGCATATCTATTATGCCAAAGGTGAGCTGCATCCTCTGACACAGTACTGAAGCATGCTGAACCTATAGGTCGAGGCATAGCATTGAGAACAAACATTCGATTTGAAGCCATTTTTGTCTCTAGAATTAGTCCTTTATCATGATGATAAATTTTGCAGATGTTGCATTGAAACAAAATGGCCAGGCCTTTTTCCTGTAACTGTCTAATGCTCAGCAAATTATTCCTCAAGTCAGGTACATAAAACACACCATTGATGATTTGTACAGAATCTTTCACCTGAAGCCTGATATTGCCTTTATCGATAACATTTAAATACGCATTATTACCCAACTTCACAGAGTCAGCATAATTTTCATCAAAGTCGAAAAAGTATTCCTTTTTACCACACATATGATTACTACAGCCTGAGTCAAGAAACCATACATCACCTCCTTCTTGACCAAGAGGATTTGGTTCGAGCAGAGCCATTAGCAACATTTCTTCCTCAACAAAATTTGCCTCCTTCTTTTGTGGACATTCCCATTGAAAGTGTCCAAGATTGTGGCAGTTGTAGCATTCAATCGTTGCTTTGTCAATCCTCCCCCTTCCTCTGCCTCTGCCACCACATCCACGTCCTCTACCACCAATTTGCTCTCCATGAGTGACCTTTAAAGCCTGTTCTTCCTCCACCAAAGCATTCATGCGCTGTTCATGAACCAAAAGACTACTCTGCAACTCATCAATTGTCATCGTGCTTGTATCCTTTGATTCCTCAATTGGGCACACAACATAATTAAATTGAGGAGTCATGGACCTCAAAATTTTCTCAACAACACCAGCATTTCCTTTATCCTCACCATTTGCCTTTAACTTATTTGCAATAGCAAGAGTTCGACTGAAAAATTCACTTACAGTTTCTCCCTTTTTCATTTCCAGTACCTCAAATTCTCTGCGTAGTGCTTGCAGCTGAGCACGCTTTACTCGAGTGTTGCCCTGGTACTTCTGCTTCATTGAATCCCAAATATCCTTCGCTGTATCCTTCTTGAGAATAGTTTCTAGCATAGTGCGATCCAGGGCCTGAAAGAGATAATTCTTTGCTTTCAGATCCTTCAGCTTTTGGTCATCAACCTGCTTCTTTTGTGCTTCTGTCATTCCATCTGCAGCAACGGGAACTCCATTCTCCACCAGATTCCAATATTCCTTTGAACGAAGGAAATTTTCCATGAGCATCGCCCAATGATCGTAGTACCCATCAAACTTGGGTACAACAGGTTGAACAAATGAACTCTCCTTTTCAGTTGTCATGATGAAACTGAAAAAAAAATACTCTACACTCTTAGAAGATTGCGACTTCTAAACCCTGCAAGAGGGCTCTGATACCAAATGTTAAAGATAGAAGACTCACAGAAAGAAAACAACTCAGAAATGAAATCAGAATTCGATCATCTTTATTGCTGATATCAACGCTACTTATAGCAGTACAAAAGGAATTGGAGCGTTAAGTAGAATCCCTAAAAATATGCTAACAACCAGATGGGAAAAACAAACTTTGTGTTCCCTACAAATTAGGAACGTTATTAGCAGATATCAAGCCAACTATCTAGCAGACTAACAGCTGGACTAACGACTAATTCAACTTTAACACCCACAAGAGTCTCTACTCTTGTTCTTGCTGAGAACAATGCTCTACCTATTACTTCCTTGACCTGTTCAATTGATCGTACGTAATCGAGCACAATCTAATGAGGGTGTGTAGGCCATAAAAATTGTACATCAAACACTGTTTTATTTCGCCAATACCATAAAAATCAACAATCCGTACCAAATATGATAGACCATTTAAACCCATGTACTAGGAAATTTTGTTGCAAATTATCAGATATTCATGTGGTGTGGTTTAAGTTGAAAAACTCGTCTATGGTGGCAAAAGTGGGGAAACGCCGCCAGAAGGCATGAGCTTTACATCCGTCCCGGAGGACATGAAGTATTGTTTCGGCTTCGCCACAAACCTGACAGTAGGGGTCTGTTGTAAGGTTTATGAGATGGCGTTGTTGATTAGTGAGGAGTCGCTTCCTAGCCATAAGTCATATGAACGCTTTGATCCTTTGTAGTCTGTCCCATTTTCATATTTGTGCCCATTCTCTATCACTATTATTGTGCAACTGGTTATCGATTATACGATAAGCTGGTTGACAAAATATCATTTGTGGACGCTCCTCGTATCAATCGATCAGGTCCCAAAAGAGTACTTAGAGGTAATGTCCATGCAAATGGAGTTAGACAGGAGTGATTGGAATAGAGTCCAATTCCATCCTCTCCTGTCATTTACAAAAGATTTGATCGTGAGATTGCGCATATAACTGGGAATAGGACACAGGACACATTGGTCAAGGGGCCCGAGATCTTATACCTATGTGTCCTCCCAGAATTTAGTCGTTTCGCCGTTGCCCACCATCCATTTGATTTCCTGGAGTACATGGACCATATAGAAGCAATCCCTCGACATATCATGGAGCTTCCAGGAATTGAAATGGATTGTGGTAAGTGGTTTCTATTAAATTTATGCTTGGCGCTAAGTACGTGGACTCAAAGCGCATCATGCTTATGGACCAGGACCAACCAAGTTTCGTTAGTAGAGCAGCATCGTTAGTTGCAAGTACATAATCATTTGGCCTAACCCGACGTCGTATAAGGCACGCTCTCCCGTGAAAGCTTAAGAGACTTGGAAGGCATTCTAATTTAAAAACCATAGCATTCAAAACTCTGATTTTGCGTTTGGAAATATGCTTCTCCTCGACATTCTCACCCTTTGCCGCCACTAAGAATCCCAGAGTTTCGATCGGTGATCTCAGGTAAACATAAATATCTTTAGGTAGGTATCACTGCAAATTAATCGTTCATTAGCTTGAACTTTTGATATAACTTACTTGTTTACTGATTACACCAGTTGATAAGGGCTGATATTTTCATGTAGTTTTTAACTGTAACTGCATAGATGGGGAATGAAACCGTCGAGATCGTGACAAAGCGCATGAAACTAGGAGTATTACTTTGCTATTCTTTTTGCATTTTCAGTTCCCAATGCCTTTCAGGTTGTGTGGGAATGTTTTTCTTGTTTCATGCTGCAACAAGCATTTTACTATATGTTATATTTCCTAGAATGAAGAGAAGGAACGTGGATTAGGGGATGAAGCAGAGCCAGAAAGTATAGAGAAGGAAGAAGATGAAACAAGCATTGCGGGTTCTGAGGAGATGGAGTTGAATATTGCGCGGATTCTTGAGAAAATTGAACAATTTACCCAAACGGTACATCTGAAATTACAGAAAAATAAAATATGGTAACTATAGCTGCTAATGGTTTTGGTATTTTTCATGCTTGGTCATTCATTTTGTGCAAGGTATCTGAGCTGTTGGAATCAACAAAAGCCATGTTTAAGGAGCTTAGTAATGAATTCGAAGATAGGTTGATTCTGTAAGTTTGTGAGAGCTCTGTATCATTTAAGAACAATGATTGATTTTATTTTTTATTTTTTAATTTTCGAGTTTTTATGGGTATGTTGACAGGTTGCATAAGGAACAAATGGAGAAATGGCAGGAGGAGATCAAAGAACTTCGATTGCTTGATGCTTCAAATGAGGAGGCCAGTGCTGTTCTGAGTAATGCCAGATTTTTACTTCAGAACCCTAATGTTGACTCTGAAGGTAGCCATTGAAGTGGCTGTATCAATCCAATTTTCTCAGGTGACAGGATCATATACAGGAATATGCTTATAAAATGCATGATGTAATACAAATGCATTGTGTTGCGTAAAGAAGTATTTGTGTTCTTGAAGTAGGGTGGTAACTGAAAGAGCCTTCACTAAGCTCAGGGGCATAGCTCACTGGATAATTCATGCCTAAGCTCATCTAAGAAACTTGAGATCTAGATTAGTAAATCGTTGGAGACAGAGATACATATGTATAACTAGGGTAATAATCATCCCCATTCACCAACTCTCCCAGGCCAAACTAAGAGTTGGAGGAAAGTAAAGAAAATGAACGGTTGAACTATCTCACCTTGGTTGTACTAGAACTTGAATCTTGGGCCTGAGCTGATATTTCAGCTCCTCAAGAAGTACATATGAGCTAGTTGGGAGCTTTTTCTAAGCTATTTGGTTCTTGGGGCAGCGGGTGTAAGTCTAATTTGAATAGTTTTACTGCGACTCATTTGGTGAATCCAGTTCAAATGGTGGCGTTCTTCTATGTGTAAACCCCAGCATGAACTCGTGCTGCATTTCGTCTATATACTATTGCATCAGTGTTGTTATCAGCAGGTTTGGACGAAGCACTATCATCCTGTGCTGAAATTTTCTACTTATGCAGCACAGGATGATCTGCACGTAACAACTAGTTGATAAGATAGGGAAATAGAATCAACGACGGACAAGTAAAAGGATGGCATTGGCAGGGGTGGAACAGAGAGCTCATAAGCTGGAACAATGAAGGGAACTTCATGAACTGTAGGGTTACATATTTCTAAGCAATTTGGACAAACCAGACTTCAAATTAAACAGGAAATTGAAGACCGAATGCACAGGAGAAGAGAATGGAAGCAAAAATTGTTGCCAGTTTCGTGAGGTGTGCATAGAGATACATGCATGACCTGACCTTGGACCATGATAGTTTCATGGTCAAACGAGCCTTGCTTCAATCCAGAGTTGAAACGCAGCGTTTCAACACATTTTTGTACTGTCAGTTGATTTCGAGCTCTTGTCGTCCAGTCATATTAGGTTGGCCATGGACCAACACTCTGAAGTCCAAATCTAAGTCTATAATGTTACCTAAAATTCAAAATTCAAAATTAAATTTGAAAAGTTTGAATTTTTAAATATGAACAAATTGAATTTTTATAATTAATTTGATTTAAAAATTATAAGATTAGAATTTAGGTTGCTCTTGTTTAAACTTAGATTGTCCTTTGAATTTTGAATTTAGTTAAAGCAGTACCAACTAATTTGGCATCCCTAATTGATATGGATATTAATTACTAGGACAGCTCTACTTACAGCGACATTCTAGCGCAGGTACAGCTAGTCAGCCGAAATTACCAATTAATACATCTTAAATTAGATTATCTATCTATCAGCTTCAGCCTTGTTCACTACGAAATGTATCTATTTGTGTTAAAGCAACCAAAGCTGGTTGCTGATTTTTTGGTCTCTTGCTTCACCTTGTAACCAATTATATTCTGTAATTTTGACAGAGACAGCAACATTTGCCTGGGAAAGCTCCTCTGGACGTGATTATGTGTTTTTGTTCTCCAGATCCTCTGGGCTTTCCCCTTCAAATTCTCTCCCTTTATCCTGTCCTAATTCTACTTTATTTTATCTCAGTCATATATTTATGTAATTTTTATATAACTGGTTAAAATAAAGTGAGATAGAGTTAGAACATAATAAAAGAGAGACCTCGAATAATATCCCGACTTTCCTTCACCCCTTTACGTATCATTTCCATTTGAGTTACTCAAAATCTAATAAATACATAAGACCTCGAACCATACCTCGAAATATTAAATTATACTTAATAGTTTTGTCGCTAAGGTAAAAGCAAGCAAGCGTGGAGAAATGACAAGCTAAAGCCACTCCTATCCTATCACATAACTAACATGCTACCTACTACAGAGGCTTATGTGGTAGATACATTAATTATTTTGCTTCGTCTTTAGTTCTAATTATTCAATCACACAGTACTCAATCGTAATTATATTTTGTAGGACCACATATAATTGTTGCGATTAAGACAAAAAGATAACTACAAGTTTCCAATTGCATTCCAGCACCCCGTTTTTCTTTTTATTAAACAAATACCTAAAAATTTCAAGAGAAGAAGAACAGCTCCTCGATCTTAGGGCTTCTTAGGAGCGAACCTGGATTTGATCTTCTCCACCTCTTTGGTTCCAATTTGGAATTTCAAGAGAAGAAGAACAGCTCCTCGATCTTAGGGCTTCTTAGGAGCGAACCTGGATTTGATCTTCTCCACCTCTTTGGTTCCAATTTGGAAGGCCTTGGTCAAGACGTTGTCAGGAACAGCTGGAGTTGAAGCAAAGAGTGTCATGGCCAGGGACTGAGTTCCTGGTAGTTGACTATTAAATGCTGAGATTACGGAGGCTGGTTTGTCTTCGTTGTTCTTCTGGAAGTGAACGAGGCCTCTAGGAAACACAAAGATCTCACCTATTTTGACGTGTTTGGAGATCAACTTGTTTCCAGTGGTGATGAACCCGACGTCCAGCTCACCTTCGAGAACGAAGATCATTTCAGTGGCTCGCGGGTGTGTGTGAGGTGGGTTAAGACCCTGTGGTGCGTAGTCGATGCGAGAGAGCGACACACCTTGCGTATTCAGGCCTGGAATTTTCTCCACATTCGCTCCCGTCACTAGTGAACCCACAGTGCTGTTGATCACTCCTGGTTTTGCTATACCGTTGAAGAAGAAATCAGCTTCCGTGACATTCGCATCGGGTTTACATGTAAACCCATTTACCTTAGTACCTGAAAGTATAAGAGATTTCTCTCTAATGAGCAGACTATGGCTACGAGAACAGAAACAAGAAAGAACCTTTTTTTTCTTTTTAATTTACCCGAAGAAGGATTAGCTACGCAGATATCTTGAAGCGAGTCAGGATCGTACGAGATTGCGACGGAGGAGAGGGCGGCGAAAAGGGCTAGATATGAGAGAAAAGCTGCCATGCTTAGAACACAAAAGGGTTAGAAGAGACACTGAAAATGATGTCAAAGATACAAAGGAACACGTTGATTTGTGGTGTAGGTGTAGAGGTAGTAGCTGTATATTTATATCGATAAGTTTAAAGATATAAACGAGGAAGATTGGTCTCCTGAGATCGAAGCTGACGTGATACCAAAGCATGAAAAAGTCATATAACTTGAATGCAAAGAAAATTAAACGCAAGAGCTGTTGTTTTTATAATTGAAATCCCGGGTTTTCCATGGAAACTGACAACAAAAATGACATAAAAAGTCACCGTATAGAATAAATTGATCGGCATACAAATAGTTGGAGGTGTACTGCATAGGCTGTAATTAATCCAATGCAAAAGACGCGAATAAGCAAAGCATTGATGGAATTTTATGACATGTGGCAAGTGGGAACATGAAGTTTTAGGTCAACTGGAGAATCAAAAGGTCCATTGAGAGACCAATCAACCAAACCAGAGAGAAGGACATGGACCCTTGAGATGGGACATCGCTGCTACCGCACTTGAGCTATTCTTTCAACGATATTCATATAGTTTCAAAGAAGTAAAGAAATTATGCATTAAAAATTACGAAATCAAGGAGGTAAGTAAGTTGGTAAGAAAGTCTCTTAACTTAAGTGAAGTTGTTAGTTCGAATCACTTTTATATATGCAACCGTTTAAAATTTGATATCAGAATTTTATCTTTAACAAAGAACCTATCCAATTCGAGCAAAAATTAATTTAAATATAGATGATTTAAAAATATCTTCCCTAAGATTTTTTACATATATCTGTTTTGGTTAACTTTTCGTGCACTGTAAAAGGAGGAGTAAATTAATAGCAAGGAGTTGTAGGTTAAACAGCTACGTCGCAGGAGTGGTTGAATGGAATGGGCCTGCCTGCCTGCCTGCCTGCCTGCCTGTTATCTGCTGTTTCTTGACACTCGTGCGAACTTACTTTAATGTAACAAGGTACATTGCTTTATAAAAAGTGAACTTCAATGGGAGATTTTAGTTTTTTGTGTTGTGGATGCTCATAATAGCCAATGTCAAAGCAACACCTACTTTGATTAATACAGTCAAAAATCCCAGATTTCCTGCAATAAGCAAGAGCATGAAACATGCAGATGCATCCACTCCGCCTACTTCGAATTTGTACATGACACACAAGATGCGATATATTTTAATGGAAGCATCACCACCAACAGCTTTTCCCTCACTCATATCAAAACCCAACACCAGATATTAACTCATTTTAAACTGTTGTCATTTTATTGGTATTAATATAATTAACTAAATACATAAAGAAATCATCATCATCGCCATCATCATTAGCCCAGTCTAAAATTCCGCAATAAAACAAAATCTGGAGAGGTCCAATAATACGCAGCCTTACCCTTACATAATAGAGAGGCTGTTTCCGATAAACCCATATGCAAATGAGAGAATATAATTATGAAAGTGACATAAACATTTCATTAAAATAATAAAATAAACATAAAAATAAAAATAAAAATAAAACACAAAATAAATAAATAAATAAATAATTAAATAAATCAGCCTAGTACGCTATAAAGTCCATCCCTCCTAGCAGAATGTCCCCTACTAATATGAGTAACTAGAACGGTCAATCCTTTACCTTGATCTGATCGCGAAATTTTTCTATTTCTTGCGATTACCTCATTAATATTAAATAATTAATTACAATTGGTCAAAACCGCAAAATCTCTCTAAACGTTAATTTTAATGCTTAATACAGATAATATTTTGAATTGAATTCTTTAATTTTTAAAAACATATTTAATTAAGATTTTTTTAAAAAATTATAATAAAACTGAAAAATTAAAGAGTTATCACTTCTTAGATTGTTGTTCCTAATAGTTAATCAAAGTTTACGTATAATAACGAACGTGTAACTTTGGTAACTTTAAAATTTTGAGATATGAGCCGTTACATGAAATAAAGGAAGACGTCCACTTTGTGGGACCAATTCTTCTGTCCCCTCTATTCAAGGCCAACTCTGTGTCATTCAAGTATGACCACAAATTTCAATAAGTCCCAGCAAAATTTACGGCCATGCTTGAATGGCACATGGATGCCCTTGGATAGTAAGAAGAACATAGGATTTCAGGGCTGATCAACTGAAAAGTGAATGACCAACACTGCATAAAGGTGTTAATCAATGCCAAAAGTCTTTCTGACACCACTACAGACACGAATGACGATAAGCATGCTTGAAGCAACATAACTATTAATCTAATCAGTTCTGACTATATAAAATGCATACTGCATCTTATGTGGAAGAAGACAAAATATGCACAGGGAAAATGGAGTGCCAGCTTTGTCTGAGATCCATTAACCTTCAAATGAAATGAAATAGTAAAAGGGGTTGGAATCTATGGCCATTTCACCTTCAACACTGTGTTAAGCAGTGAAGTGAAATCGCATCTTCCTCTTTTTGAATCAAACAATCCTGTTTCAGGTGAAGGAACAGATTTTCAAAGTTTTTGCTGCAAAATTCTGGCCGTACTCCAACACACTGCTTGCAGTGGAAGGCTAAGAAAACACACGAGTCGGGTGTCAGGTGTCGGGTGTAGGTGACAGCTTAAACACACAAAGTTTTATATAACGGAATGAATGTGGAAACTGGAACGGATTGATCGTCCTAGATTTTGTGTCAACTAAGCTTGGAGATAGACAAAATGATTTTATCCAAAAGAATGTCAGATCTAACATTTAACATCAATAAGGCAATATACAAGTGAAACCGAAAACTACCCAGATGATCTCCAAATCCTTCCCTCAAGGGAAACCACCAAAACAGAAACATCATCGTGATATTTACGTCGATCTCCATGTGGAATATCAAGCAGATCATGAAAACCCATTCCTGCAACAACCAATCTGAAGCCATCAGATTCAGAGAATTATAGCAGATAGGTGAAAGTAAAAGGATTGATTCCTGAATCCTGACTACCATAGTATTAGAACCTAGACATTACGTAATACTTGTGACAAATCCTATAAGTATTATTAATTACCACGAGCAGGAAAAAGGCTGGCACAGCATGCAGCAACTCAATAAATTAAATATAAAACGAGAATCAATAATCTGTGCAACCACAGACTCTGAGACCTTTATAAAGAAAGCATTTGTTGCTACTTGGATCCCATCAAAGTCTCTTTTTTTTGCGTTATTCAACCTTTTGCCAAAAGTATTTAATCCTCAAAATTGAATGAACGATAACTTTTTACTGCTTACCATTTTTCTTAGCAGCACGGACTAAAAGTTCTGCAATAAGATACTGTGCAGGATCACCTTCAGGGACTTTCTCCATGAACCATGTAACATGGGAAACCACTTCTTCATTGCTGAAGTACTGGTAAAGTCCATCAGACGATAGAACCAAGAATCGATCACTTGATGAAAGCCGGTGGTGAAGAATAGAAGGAATGCAACTAATATAAGGTTTACTTCCCACATAAGCTATCCGAAAGGAGTGTAGCAGAGCATCATTACAACTTGGCTGCACCAAAGAAGGGAAATCAGGGGAAAGACACTATACACATCAAAGGAAAATGAAACATATACTACCAATTACTAAATTCTGAATCACAAAATTTTAAATACACTAGCAGAAATCGGGCAATGAAACCATGAGAAAGTTTATAAAACACCAACAGCTATCAGGGAATGATGGTACATATATACAGCAACACAAAAAAATTTAAAGACTAATCATAAAGCCTATTCACCCCCTTTACTCTTTAACCATTTCTTCCGTATTCCTAATTTTATCACACCATAAATCGCTGTAATTGCTTGAAAGGGAAACTTTGATCTAGGGGAACACAATAACCATCTAAAATGTGGAGCAAATGAGGTTAAGAGACAGTTCTACAAACAAAATGCAGAAATAATAGTAGGCTTTTCATAAGCAATTTAAGCGTCAATCAGAGAATACCTAAATGTAAGGAAGTTTCAATATTTCATATCCTGATCTATTCTTAAAATAGCATCTTTTAATTTGCACTCAACATTTTTTTTGCAGCATCAAAATAAGAAGCAACAGAAGACAATAGATCAGGTAATACAGACATCTTCAGTTAGCAAATCAATAAATATTCAAGACAGGTTAATCACAGAAATTAGAGGAGACAGCTAAGGAAATCACACAGACAAATTACCTTCTTCAGAAACCCAGCACCAAATGCCCTGGTAACTTTCAACTGGCCCTTCACTCGATCATTTAAAATAGCTTGGCTGTCATCAGGATGTTCAGCCTTTATTCTCAACACTTCCTGCAAAAACTTACGATTCATTAATCACAAGCAGATGCAATTTAAATATTCAGCAACTCCTCCCTTAATTCTGTATTAGGAACATCCAAGTAAAGTCGACTCCACTTAACTTAGTACATGTTTAAGATGTAAACAACTCTATGATAGATGACAATAAAATAAACATGTCCTAGAGATAAATTATAAATGAAAATAACTAATCGCAATATTCAAGAAGGTACCTCTTCAATGCTTGTGCTATGATCAGTGGAAAGCTGAACTGCCCTCATCTTCAATCTACAAATCGAGATCTCCCTGTTCTTGTTGAGCACATTAACCTGACTGCTCAAGCTATGGATTGGAGACTCCTCTGAGATTCTGTCCAGCTCCATGCCTACTAACGACTCTCTTAATCTGTTCCGAGGCCTAATGTCATCCTTCAAATAACTTGGATTAGATTGACGATCATTAGGTCTTTCCTGTGCTAAGATTGCACGGCTATCCCCAATGTTCATGATATATACATCTTGATACTTCATCAACACTACCAGCAGACAGGATCCCATCAGAGCAAGCTCTGGGTGTTTAAGGTCCTTTTCCACCATTTCCATGTAAGCCTCTTCAGTATGTTCAAGCGCACAGGTCATAGCTCTTAAAACAGCATCATGGTCAACACATACTGACTTTCGTCTTCTGATAGGTCCTGAGGATTCTACTACTCTTTCATCAGTGTGACTTGCCTTTCTATGCCAATCATAACTCCAAGGAAAGAGCTTCTTTCGTAAAGACTTCTGCTTCCGACACATTTGCCTAAGCTTAGAACCAATATTAGACTTTCCTAAACTCTGTCTTTGTAAAACAGAAACTTTAGCTAAACTGCCTTGATTGTTTGATTCAACCCCACTGGCACTATCTTCTCCAGATGTAGTAGGATCTTCACCCCGACAACTGGACCCATCTCCTTTATGATCATTCAATGAGGAAACCCTTACTTGTCCTTCTTGGAAATTTTGTCTATAACCAAAAACGTCTAAACTTTGTTGGTAATGCAAATTCCTGCTTTGCTTGTCAACCACTGAGATTGATGTAGTACCTAGTCCACCACAAGATTCCATTTGTAGCAACTCATATAGCCGCATACTTTTCCTAACTTGGCCAGTCAAGTTGGAAGTTGGAACAGAAAAAGGAGGAGAACCAGAAATGGTAGCCTTTTTACAATTAAATGATTGCTGTTGTCTGCTCCCATTATTGTCAGCTTCCTCCATTATCTCACAATTATGGAATTGCTCCCCGAGAAGACCAGGATTATTTGACTCTCCAACATTACAAGAATCATCAGCACTCAAACTTGGCTGATTTCCCCTGCTGCACCCTGAATCATCTGCATAAATCTCACTCTTCTGAACTTCAACATTTGCGGAACCACTTGAAGCATTATCTTCATAATCCCATAAAAGTCCTTCAAGCTCCTTGTCTATGGCTCTGTAGAGATTGCTCATCAGAAAGTCAGTTGCATCAGGCCCACTAAAGCCATCATATATTCCAGCAAATAACCATCCATGCTCTTCAGAAATTACAACCTGAATCCTATCTTCTCCAGCCTTCCCATGAGCCCACTGCAAGTTGCGACTGTTCATATACTCTCCTTCTGATGATCGTCCTTCAGAACAATTTCTCATGACTTCTTGATGGAACTTTGGCTCTTTAACTTGCCATGCCAATTGAGTAACTGGACGCAACAAAATCTTATGCATCCACCCCAATCCCATTGAATGTCTTGAGAATGTTTGGGAGAGAGTGCTCTTCACTGGTCCACTAACACTCCTCACTAGAAAATGGAAGCGGGGCCTCCTACGACCTCGTGCAAGTGGAGCAGAGAAATTGGATATATCAGCAGAATCAAGGGGACCTGACATTACCCCTTTTTCCATTGGTCCAGACATAAAACCACTGCCCTTGTCTAAAGGACCTGAAGCGTAAACTCTCTCGAGTGGCCCAGACATGAAGCCATTTAAAGGTCCAGAGCCACGAGGTAACGGCTGCAAAGGGATTGCAGCAAATGAAGCAGTGCTCTCAAATGATGCAGCAGGCTCTTGCATATCACTGGCAAATAAGGCACTCTGGCTACAAGTCCTAGCAGTTTTTACATTAGCACTGACCGATGCCCCTGATATGGTTTTAAAAGTAGTTTCAGGGACGTATTTACCTGATTTATATAGACCTGATGGATCATCTATTGTATCCTGTATAAATGAACCACTGAATGTTTCTGAATCCAGGATGCTGGAATCAACCGTAAACCTCTCAGAGTTTGACGGGGTAATAGCAGGAGAATCAAAAATCGATGGCCTTATGTAACAAAATGAATGGCCCAAACCCTCATCCAATGGCTCCAAAAACTCCAAATCAACACCGTGTTTGCCATTGGAGGGGATAAAACAACCAACAACACGAGAGGTGTTGTTACCCATTGGGAAATATGGACCTCAAAAGAAAGACTTTTTAGGAGATATCTGATATGGAGAACTTATCTCACTTTGCACCATAGACTGATACAAAATGGAAAATTTCAAACGAAGTCTCAGGAACCCATTAAGCCCCTCAACCACCTCATAACTTTTCAGTTGATAATACATCATCAAACTATATTACTTCCAAGCATTAAAACCCAAAACCCTGATGTTATAAACCGAACTAACCCGCTTTCAACTAAAACCCCGAAACCCCGGCTAATAAATTAGTGAAAAGGAACTGACTTTGAACATCAATTATAAATTGGACATAACCATTAATAAATTAAAAACAGAATATGAAGGGCGAAAGGCAATGGCTATAGAGTGTGAAATGTCATGATCTGACCTCCATAGAGAGTGTCTAAGCGTGAATAAAGCAGTGGATCGAGCACAGTCGCAAACAGATCTATGGTACGGTCTCAAAGGAGCAATAAATGGAACACATCAGATACAAACAAAGACATAGAAACCATTTAGTCTTTTGTGGAATCTGACAGAGTCTCCAAATTCAGAAAAACAAACAAAAAACAATACCACCCCGCATGATTCAATCACTCCGACATGGACAAGTGTTCCAAATCCTTTATAACACTTTATGAATAGAAGAATTAAAGAGACCCAAAATGAGAGGAGAAGAAGAAGACCCAGAGGGATGTTTTACGACAGGTAGGAGCTTATACATGGAGAAGCTATGAAGATTAAGAGGGAAAAACAGTGAAAAAGGAGGAGATTGTAATAGAAGAAATGTGGGTTTTTGATTTAGTAAGTGCTTATTATGCTAATAATTAAATTCGTGAGAACTCGGGATTTGGTGTAACGATGAACGATCAAAGTTGAGTTCATGATTCATCGAGAGGACAAGGAGAGGGTCTCCTTCTCGGGGTTTTCAAATGGTCTGGACAGGGAGGGTAGGAAATTAAAAAAAAAAATCATCTCAATTTTAAAAATAAAATATTTTAAACTTGTAAAAATTAATATTTAATATAAAATAATTTAGAAGGATAATTACTTTAAATTTCACTATATAAAATAATTATAAATAACGGATTTGGTGGTCTTGATGGGTTTGGTTTTATTTTAAAAATATCTGATTAAATTAATTATTTATTATATTGAAAGTCTTTTTTCTCAACTATAATATAAGCATTAGAAATAATTTAACTAATAAATGATAAAATCAAATTAAATAATAATTTATATTGAATTAAAAATTTGATAAATATTATTTATTAATATTATGACTTTAAACTATGATCTTGTGTTTAATATTTACGAGTTATACCATAGAACATAGACATCATAATATATATTTAATTATATAATATTCAAAAATTAAATTCAATGTACATCACCCAACAAAACAAGCTCATTATTTTAAAAACATATGCAACTAATTAAATAAGAATATAATCTGTCTTGTACCGATATGGGCACCTAAGTCCAACGAACATTTGCAAGAACAGCATCCAAAACCCACCTATTCCTTAATGTTTGACTTTAACCAAATCCACTAAATGATGATTCCCAAGGGCAGGCCATTGCCTTATTCTCTCTTTTCAACGCCGATTGAGTGCCACTGTCCTGTGATATTAAATAAGTATATGTTTGTCGTGACTCGTGAGTGTGCAGATACACGATGTTTTTGTCTAATATTACAGTGTTTTATTTAATCTCATAAATTTTAGTCATTTATTTATACGAATTCCGCGTTTACTTATACGAGATCTATGTGAGTCTCACATAAATAAATAACTAAAATTTATAAAATAAAATAAAACTTTATAAAATTAGACAAAAAATCTAGATTCCCGTATCTCTAACAAAAGTCTAAGCCAATAATGTTATATATAGTTTTTCAATTTGTTTTTTTCCAATCACCAGTCTCTTAAGGCATTCTCTTCGTGTCCTGTCCATTTTTGATTTAGTTTCTATCGACCACAATAACACATCAACGAAAAAGCAAGATGGAGAGAGTTGGCCTTCCATTGGTTTCATTTAGCATTTCTAGATAGGTTGAATGCAATTAAATAATTCTTACTATTACTTTAATAGCTTATATTTTATTCTCGTTCATAACAGTAGGCCCTAACAAAGTTACAAGGACTTTGGTGGATTGGTAATGACCTTCAAGAGGTGTGGTTCGATGATTGAGAGTGAAGCTTGACTTTGGTTAGGTCCCGAGTTCGATTCTATACTAGTATCTTTTGTAGAGCTGCAGGGTGGTGGAGTTTCTTGTAGATGGAAGCTAGTTGGTACTCGATAATAAGGTGTCTTCATTGCCATGGCGAATGAGGTAATGTCTTGGATTAGGTCGCCAAAGGTGTGTCGCTTCCATTTCGCTGCGAATTTCTCAAATCAAAAAAAAAAAAAAGAATTGGTAATGATAAATTTTGTGATTAGCAAATTATTAATTTATTATACGGTGAGGAGTGTTGGACCATTCTATCCATAAATTGTCACACCAAACGTGTGGCGTTTTTCATTAAGCATTTAAGATGCATTACCGAAGCATAGATTTCCATAAACGTTGATTAATGTTAGGTTTGATTGAGCTGAATTCATGGCAGTGCACTACTACCAATAAGAGATGCAATAATTAAGGAGTAAAGCCGTTTGTTTTAAGAGAAAAAATGAATCCAAGTACACGCTACAATTCAACCCTCTTGACCATAAGCCATCCGATTTAGAAAGAAGGAGAAAATTAGCGCCTGGAAGGACAGAGGGACATCAATTCGAACCAAAATGGTTTGACCAATCGACTCAAAAACTATCCAATGGAGTAGTGTACTGTGAAGCAACAAGAGAGGTAACCAAGATTTTCTGTTTAATATTACTCTGTCTTATTATGTCTCATTAAATCTCAACAATTTATTTTGTGAGATCCATGCGAGATTTATATAGAACCCATATAAATAAACGACTGAGATTTATTAGACATAATAAAATACCATAATATTAGACGAAAGATCTAAATTTCAAAAGAGGAGAGTACATCATGCATCTACTCTCCGCTTGCTTTAAGCTTTTTGTATTGGGATAGAGAATCTTATGCCGTATGTACAGACCTTTTTGTACCCCTCACCTCGCCCGCCCTTTACATTCCAATCATTAATGGGATTCTTCTGCAACAATCATTTAGCTCAGGAGTCTCCTAATTATTGAACTCCGTTCACCGTAGATTGCGGCATGTAAAATACCTACATTTTAGGAAATTTGACCGTTTCACCTTAGCCGCGGTGGTGATCCTTTTACGCGGGCGTCCCTGTCGAGGTCGTAATGCCGTGTTCTTCAAGATTAAGCCATTGCATAAACACATTTATGAGCTGAGGTTAACATCTAACAGTACAGAAGACAAAGAAGAAGTAAGATCAACTCATGGAATGGAGCCTACAATTCTAGTCTACAGTAAAACAGGTAACTATAATTTAAGACTGGTATACATGTGTATTCTAAACACGGCAGATCAAGTCAACAGCACAATTGGCGTTCTTTGTTTCTTCCTAATCCTAAGACTTGGTATACATGTGTATTCTAAACACGGCAGGTCAAGGCAACAACATAATTGGCGTTCTTTGTTCCTTTCTTCCTTCCTTCCTCCTGTTTAATTGCATTAAAATTCTACTATCAATGAAGAATAAAGTGGAACTTACATTTTAATTATTAAAACTTTTATCAAAACTTAAGTTTTGACCTGATTGTTTTTAATATTTAAGTAATTCTTAATTGAAATTAAAAGACAGAACCAAATTTTTTAAAAATTAAATATTGTTAACTGAAATCTTTTCTGATTTTTAAAAGGAATCTACCTCCTGTCGGTATAATATTAAACTATTCTACTTATCTCATCATTATTATTACATCTAGTTGTAGGATTTGGAGAGTCTGATAGTACATAACTTAAATATAGATAAACATGATCTTATCACGTGCATATGCATTTTATCCATAGCACTTATTTGGATTTGATTGAATTTCACCGGTTAAAAAACATTTGTAAAAGAATACTTTTTTTGGGTGCAAAGATCTAAACTATCAGTTAATCATCATAGCGCTTTTGAATTTGAAGACATATTTTACATTGAAATTGAAATTCCTAATTGTTATTTAACAATTGATAGTGAAACGTTGTAACTTAAATTCATCAAGTGTTACCAATATTTACCATCTTCCACTAAGACAAGATGAGTTTAATATTTAATTAGAAATCTAAACTTCTCGTACATATCCAATGATCTAAGCAACCAACATACGATAAGATCTCGTTGCTGTTTATTTTATACCTTTGTAACTGGGATGCAATTTGATGTATTTAATTATTATTTAATTAATAAAAGACATTTTTATCTTTGTATATTAAGTTAATTACATTTGATGTTTTAATACTAAAATAAAATTTTAGAATAATTACTATGTATTAAAATTATGATGAGATCATAATTGTGAGATTTAATTTACATTTATGTATTATTCCTAAACGTTTCTAGTTGTAGTTTCATTAAGACAAAATATTGTTAAAACGGTAAAGCTAGCACACATTATGTTTCTTTTTTACGAAGAAAGTAACTGATTTCATAAATTAAAGTCTGAAAATACTTAAAATAATGTGTGAGTGATTATAAAAAAATAAGTCGTTGAACTAACCCGATTATGAGAATTCCAATTTGAATATTACTTATATGTCTGTGGATTTTCTCATAATGATGGCTATATAATTAATTATTAGACTTTAGATTACCACAGTATCTTGTATGAGAATTAATGTGTTTTAATGTTATTTATAAAATGCCCTATGATAATTCAGTCGATAGTATTTGTATACAATATGAACTATATAAAGATAGTTGAGTAAGTCAATAAAAGATTCGCCAGTTTAAAGTAATTAAAGAGACTATTTTGTTGTTCTGATTAGTAGTGATCTATAGAATTCTCTAGCCAGAGTGAATTGACATTTAAAAAGACGTTTTCAAATTTCAATTATTAATTAGCAAGAATGAATATGATTGGACCAAAAGAATAGACATTATATTTATACTATGTCTAACTGAAATATTGGACGTTGAAAGAATTAAATTATACATAACAACTATGGATGGACAGGTTAAGTCAAACAACTTTGACACTTGATATTTGGGTGATTATGACATGTTGCTAGACGTCAATCTTGATCTATGATTATAAATTGTTTAATTGGAGAATTAAAGATAAATTAAAAAGAGTTTAATTTATTTGATTCTAATTGTGAATTATAATTATAATTTATAATCATTGTCAATATATTATGAACTTAATGAGTCACACATTAAAGAGCAACTTGTGAAGGAAAAATCAATTTTAATTAAATTGGACTTAATTACAAAGTTTGAGAAATTTTAGAGATCGAATATGAGATATTTGATTTTATTAAAATCAAATTAATTATAATTATAAAGTGATTTTAATTATAATTAAATAATTTAATTTTAATAAAATAAAAATCCCAATGATTTTTCTATTAACAAGAAGAAAGTTAAGGAGCTAGCACTCTTGTTCTTCCTCTCCAAATTGATTGAGAAGTTGTTATGTAGATACCGTTATAGGCTAGACGATTGAATAACTCGTGGTTGACATAGTGTAAAGTTTGTTTAAGATTTCAACAGGAAACATGAATCAGGTATGATTTCCTACTTTACAATTCGTGTTTTTATTCAAGTTATGCAATTATTGAGATCCTGTTGGAATCTATAAAAATTTTATTTTTCAGCTACACTCGTGATTCAATCATGGTTGGATTCCAACAGTTGCCATATATCTGTTAATAATATATGATATGTCAATTAATAAATCGATCCTTAAGTAGGTTTTGTATGTTATATCATAAGTCATATTTCAGATTTTAATCTTCTTTTATCTTATTTACTTCAGCATATCACAAATGTATTCAATTCTGTTACTAAGAGACGGTGACCACCTTTGAATATTTTTTTAGTCTTATACAGCCTACTAATCAAAATGACCTTCCTTTGTTCTAATTTTTTTAAATTTAATTTAATTTACTTTCTTAGAATTATCCTATAAGATTGTATCACATATGATCTTTTAGTAACATTCTAAAATAGCAAACCTTAAATTTAATTTTTAAGAATTAGAAAGTCATAACGATATATTATGAGGTTCATTTGTCCTTTAGAGTCTCACACAATGTGTTGGACCTCGATTTCGGAGCCTAATTGGGATGTCCTAAAATATGTGCTTGTGCTTGTTACCATGTATGGTTATTCCAATTAACCCTCATTATTCATCCTTGGTTCATCTTCATTCTCTGATATCGTAAGCGTCGAGCCCTATTTTTCGAATCATTCTTATACTGAAGAAAATATTATATGCTCAACTTCTATCCAGATATTGAATATCTTAGAGGCTGAATCATAATTTGATCTCTTTATATAATTTGTAAACCTACGTCTCTAATTTACTCCCCATTGAAAATTATCTCAGTTGGAACCCTACAGATCCAGATACATTCAAAATGTTGAAACAAGTTCAATAAAATAACACCAATTCATACTAATCCAACAGATTCCTTCACATTCCTTCAATCAAAACCTTTTTCCAATCAATTCGGAATGCTACCAATTTTTTTGTGGAGAGATAGCACAATGTGTGAGGAATCTATTGTCTCAAGGGTCACTTCGTTTAGAGGTCAGATAACAAAGATTGGTCGGATAACAATTTCCATCCAAAAATTGTAAGTTTTAGGGACTGGGTTAAAATTCTATTCCTTCAAATCATTTGTAGCTCTTTATCTCTAATTAAAATTCTATTCCTTCAGATCATTTGTAGCTCATTTGGAGGTCGGATAGCAAAGTTATGGCCGAAAGAAATCAAACAAGGTTCTGTCATCAATCATATTGAACCTATTTCGGGAAAAAGGCATAACTTTCTCTAAGGATATCAAATCAAGTTCATTCTTAAAGGGTTTGAAAGAGAACTTCAATATTTACATCTTTCGTGAAGACTTTGAAGTAAGATTTTGTCATCTAAAGGGTCAGAATTGGACCAAACTATAGGATCAGATGAAGAGTGCACCAGACGATATGACATCTTCACCGGATGATATGACGTCAGCAGACGATACGTCCTCACCAAACGAAGCATCCTCACCAGACGATGCGTCCCTACCAGACGATACGTCCTCACTAGACGACATGTCCTTATCAGACGAAACGTCCTTACCAGATGATACGTCCTCACTAGACGATACGTCCTCGTCAGACGAAGTGTCCTCACCAGATGATACGTCCTCACTAAACGACGCATCATCACCAGACGATACGTCCTCACCAGATGACATGTCATCACTAGACGATACATCTTCATCAGAAGATACGTCATATACTCCTGAGCATCTCCACTTATAAGCACCATAACTTTTGACTTCGATATCTAAAAATTTCATACTTTATAGTGTTGGAAAGATAGAAAGACAAGCTACAATTTCCATTGAGACAACTTGTCAAATTCATCCTAGATCAATCCAAATTTTGCCCTAAAGTCAGAACACAAAATTTTCCTTTATGGAAGACTTAAATTTTGCACTGTGTAAACTTAGAATGTTCTGAGCATAACTATTCAGCTACCAAAATGGTTTCGTTAAACTCTCGAATCTCAACTCAATTATCTCATCACCTTCAACTACATCTGATCAATCATAATATTTATCTTCCTTTCCATGACATCTTACTTATGAATACATACATACATACATACATACATACATACATACATACATACATACATACATACATACATACATACATACATACATACATACATACATACATACATACATATATATATATATATATATCAACGATTTATGCTTCAAAATCATCAACTCAAGATGATAACTTCTTCACATATATCTAATTTTAACTCACATCATCCATACACCATTTACATTTCATTAACATCAAAAGAATAAACTTTTACAAATTTTTAATGGCATTCCAAGCCACATTACATCATCATCTCAAAATCTCAAATTACAAAAGGTCCTTGAACAAACAAACTTGTCGCTTTCCCAAAATCAACTCAAAATACAAAATAAGCAAATTTGGAGAAATGCCCTTAGCCTATTGATCACTTGGTCTCTTAACTATCACATGAAGATGGGATAAAAGGGGGGGGGGGGTGGGTGAGCTTGAAAGCTCGTGGATAAAAATTTATAACAAAAAATAAGCAAAACCTTTGAAAGCATTTACTTATCATAAAAAAATTCTCTTTGATTTCATAAAACACATGTTTCTCGAGTTCTTATTGTGTAGTCAAATGTACAAACCATAAAACATAAATGCATCAAACTTGTTCATAGATCATACGCACATAAGCACATCAAAATGGTTTGGGTGGATCCAAAACAGAACGTACTACACGTTTCCCCTAGGGGTCCTGTGTAACCGTAAACAAAACGTACTAACGCAATCCCATATAATGGTTTTGCGTAGTCGTGAACTTATGGGAGTCCATAGAGGAGCTCCATGTCACTAGCAGGCAGGCGAGAGAATCCTTTAACTTGGTCAACGTGCACATGGCTTAACTTAGGGGACCATGACAAACCCACTTAATCATGTATTTCACATTTTGTAAACATATTGCCCAAAATGACACCTTTCTGAATCTTGGCTTTTCATAGACATGAGATATTTCGAAAATTATTTTCGAAAATCTGATTTCATAAACTTGCATTTTTTTCAAAAAAAATCATTTTCAAAATCTTTTAAAAAATCGTCAACACAATTCATGTGGCAAACATGTAACAATTTCTCAAATCATTCAAAAGCAATAAATGCAACACTTATGATGCAATTGAAATCATTAAACCTCTTTGATTTATAAAAAACATTAATTGCTTATTTACTCTATTATAAACATGTACCCACCTTGATTTCCTTGCTTATAGGCTTGCTCAAAATGTCTCTACTCTTGCTTCTCTTGTCTTTCTTGATTTCCTTGATTCTTCACTAAATGAAGAGATCTTTCGTTCAAATGGAAGCTCTTCTCTTCTTCTACCTTTTTCTCTTCTTGAACAACCTCAAAATCTCTCTTAAAGGCCAAGAAAATTGAAACCCTAGCTTGTTTTCTCTTCTTTTCTCTCAACCACTGAAATCTCTCTTCTTTCTCTTTCTTATTTGTCTTCTTTCATCCCGATTCACGTTTCTCCTTCCCTTAAATGTAAGATCACATTTTCCTCTTCCAATCCTATCCTTAATGAGTGTGCAATGTCCATTTTACCCTTCCTTATATGCCTTATGTTCTTTATCCTTAAGTGTCTTGCCAAAAACACCCTTGAACATTCTTATAACCTTAACACTTTAATTCCACTTACCCATTCAATAAATCCTACAAATTTTAACATAATAATTAACTCGAAAAATTTAATCTCTCAAAACCTCAAAAATTATTTAAATCATGCTTATTCATCAAGAAAAAACTCCTCTTAAAAGAATTTCGTTCTCGAAATTCTTACCTGACTGATCTAAGGGTAAGGGTATGCTTCCTCTTGTGCTCCTTTGTTTTCTATTTAACTCCATCACTCGAATCATTTTCCTTCAATGATCATAGTCAACAGATTTGATTAGTCTTTCCATGACTTATTTAGATATCACACTATCTTAACTGTTCCCTCAATATACTTCAGATTACTCACAATTTTCCACTTCCAGTGTCGATAACACCAATATCATATCATATTAATATTCTTAACATACTTACATATATCACATTACGAATCTAAGACATCTTTCATCGGTAGCATTTTTCATAACTATTTCATACAAACCTATTCATGTCGGGCTTAACTAATATTTTTTCCTAGCCTGAGCACACCTTGGCACGGAGATACTCTCATAGATAAGTTATCTTTCACTTAATAATTCACATCACTATAGTGTCAGTACACTTAACTCTTATGCCTATTCTTACTGTATTCCATGTCTTTGGTGTTGATCCACCTAATTCATTCATCTTTCTTGAATCACTTAATTTCTAATATTGATTAATTTCACCTATCAGTAACATCTCCAATTTTGGCCTTCAATCATTTTTAGGCCTTAATCATCATAATGAAAGAGCGAACAACTCTTTATGTCATCTAACTCCTCATACAGTATTCTAATGAAATCACTATGACAATGATTGTGATGCTTAAGGTCAAGTAGGACTATACATTGATCTCAAGTTCTTATGAACTCCAAACTATAAGCCTTAAACATATCTTTGACAGTTAAAACCGTCAACAATTCAAACATTTACTCACTTGATTCAACATTCTTAATTGTTAAATGATGTCCCGAAATATTCCTACAAGAATGTATAGCTTACGTTACCATTTGTACTTTTCTAACAATCTATTTGCTCGATCATCTTTATCGGTACATATACTTCTTTTTTCAATCAAAATGCATCATTCTTCCTATTCAAACCCAAAATTTAAATCTATTTTCAATCTCTCAATCAGATTCACTATTTCTAACTCCTCAATTTGGGTTGGGTTAATCATTTCATGTGAAACTAATCTTCAATTCTATAGCAAATAGTACTTTGATTCGCCCAAAATTCAACTCCACATTCTATGTTCCTTTTTGCACTAGATCTGATAACCTCAATATCGAATTTATTCTTAATGTATCAGATATAACACTAACTTTACTTGGAATTACTCATTTGTATAATCAGAGTCTTTTGGTACTTATACCCATTGTCTCAATCTCATATTCAATTCTCTCAATTCAATAATTACCTCAAACTTTAATGATTTGTACATTTACATATATATATATATATATCCAAGATGTTCCTATACATATACTATCTCCAAACTTTCAGAGCAATCACTATTATGGAAGCTCTAAATCATGTATCGAATAATCAACTTATAGGACTTTTAGTTGTCTCCACATATATGAAATCACTTTATTATGTTGCATTGAATTTTATCCAAATCTCTTATACAACATTATTGTATACTATAAAATCTCCAAATCCATACAATATAGTTAATATCAGTATAATTCCTCAACATTCTCTTTACTTTCATTACTCATACGATATACATGTTTTTTTTCACGTATTCAAACTATTCTTCTCAACTTTTCGAATACATTTAATATATCATAAAAATTTGCTTGGATTGCTTTAATATTCAATAATATAGTATTGTCGGGACAATTGTTAACTCAAATAATTATTATCACACACCATATGCCCATGATTAGTTCTTATAATTCCTTAAATAACTAATTCCTCAATGAGGTAGCATTGTCTTATGTTTTTAATTTCCCAGTTGATTTTTTTCTCAAATGATTTTCTCAATTCATTCGATTTCCTCTAAATTTCACATTGAATTTTTTTAATGTTTGCTTATTCATACTAATTTCTTCACACATTTCAATTTGTTTACAAACTTAATTTCCTGGGTGGGTAACATATTCATCAAAACCTAATGTATATCTCCTGTGCATATTCGCATAGAATATAATGTAGATCTAAATTCTCCTCACTTTAGTAATAGTGTTACCAAAAATCCACTCATGTAGTTGGATACTTTACATTAAACAAAATACATACATTTGCAGTAGCATACTCTATCTCCTAGGCTTGAGTTTCCACTAGAGATATGACTCCAATATTTACTTTTGAATCATTATGCATTCATTTCCGATTTGTTTTTCCATTGATCATTCTTAACATAAGTATTTGATCTGCTTAATCTAATTCAGTGAAATTCTTCTTTGAATTTCTATTATCACCTATATTGTTCATGCAATCTTTATCAATCATCTATTATCATCATCACATTATCAGTTATCCTTAATACCTCAAGAGGATCAATTTTTATCGTTCTTACAAGGTCATAATGTTCTAATCTCCAAAACTCAATGGAGTAATGAACATAATTATTGTTGCATATGCTTAGATGTGTATCACCAGGTCATCCCATTTTGTCCACATATTTATCTCCATCAATTCACCAATTTATATCTTACACGATTGATACTTTGATCTCCCTTGATCCTAGACGATATTCTTCTCTTTATCTTTGAATTCATTACTTATTGCAACATCACAACAATCTCAATCTATCCCTGATTGATCATTATATGCACTTTTGTGCGTTACTCTAGTTCCTCTTAGACTTTAAACTATGGGAACTCTAACTAACAAATATCTACTAAGTCATAGATTGCTTCCTATATCATCTCATTATTAGATAGGTACTCACAATGACAATTCAACTTCAACTTAACCTTTTGAACTTGCACATATATCGCTATCATTCATCTCACCTTCCAATTATCCTTCACATTATATCTTACATATGTATATTCTCCATTAATTTAAAAATTATAGATGTATAATCATCAAAAAATTTTGATCTCAATTACACTAACACATTCTTATGGAGGATTATAACTCTTATCATATTAATCAAACAACCACTTAGGTTCCAATTTCATCTTCTTATGATCATAACAATTTATGTTTTCCTTACATTCTACTTATACACTTTAAGCTCATCATTTCTACTTGTCTACCTATTTTCCTCAAACAATCTATGATAATATATTCACATCCATATAAATTCAAATACATATCCATAATAAAATTTCGTCATCATATTCACTAACATAATCATAAATATTGAATCTATGTCATCATATCGGACTACGTAACATCCACAAACTTTCATTTTCTCATATCACGAAAGAGTATCATTTTTTCTCACTAATTATACCTGACACATATATCGAAAAATGCCCATGTAAGATCTAAATTCTGGGCTTTAATACCACAACTGTTGGATCTCGATTCCGGAGCCCAATTGAGATGTCCAAAAACATGTGCTTGTACTTGTTACCATGTATGGTTATTCCAATTAACCCTTATTAGTCATCCTCGATTAATCTTCATTCTTTTATACCGTAAGTGTCGGGCCCTATTTTTTGAATCATTCTCATACTAAAGCAAATATTCTATACTCAACTTCCATCTAGATATTGAATATCTTATAGGCTGAATCAAAATTAGACCTCTTCATATAATTTGTAAACCTACGTCTTTAGTTTACTCTATATTGAAAATCATCTCAATTGGAACCCTACAGATCCAGATATATTTAAAATTTCGAAGCATATTCAGTAAAATAACACCAGTTTATACTATTCCAACAGATTCCTTCACTTTCCTTCAATCAAAACCATTTTTGAATCAATTCGGAACGTTGACAATTTTTGTGTGGAGAGATAATATAATATGTGAGGAATCTATTGTCTCAAGGGTCACTTTGTTTAGAGGTCGGATAACAATTTCCATCCAGAAATTGTATGTCTTAGGGACTGGGTTAAAATTCTATTCCTTCAAATCATTTGTAGCTCTATGTCTCTAGCTTGTTTAGACACAAAATTCATCTCATTTGGAGGTCGGATAACAAAGTTATGGCCGAAGGAAATCAAATAAGGTTCTATCCTTAACCATATTGAACCTATTTTGGGACAAAAGGCATAACTTTCTGTTGGATCGGAAAAACAAAGCATGCTATATTTAGAGAAATGGTAGATTTCAAAACTTTGAAGAAATCATTACTTGCAGCGGAAGCAACAAATCCAAATCATCATGCTAATCCATACATGATATGGTATAAGGATAATAAAATATAAACAAGATCAGGAGTATTACCGACTCCTTTGCTACAGCTTTAAATCCTCGCTGCGTTATCCTCTCCTTCTTCTAGTATCCAAATCATTTGCCTTTCAATCTTTTCCTTTAGCAATCTACTTTCTCCTTGTTGTTGTATCCTCAACCAATTAGATTTACCACTTGTTCTTCAAGGACAATTAGGTTAACAAAATCCTTTGGTGGGAAAGGAGAAGAAATGTTTGGAGGAGATTTTCTTAGAAGAAGAAGAACAAAAAATGAAACTCTTTCAATTGGTATTTTCGATTCTACCTTGCATGAAAGGAGAGAAGGTCTCAAGAACATGCAAGATGTCTTTCTTACCTCCAATTTTGGTTATGCATGAATGGAAGAAGAGAGAGGCATCCAATGCATCACTTCTTTCATTAATCAATCATAAAATTGCCAATAAATGAGACTCTCTTCATTTATCTTCAAAATGGCTATATGAAAAGACTATAACCTAAAATTGAATAACCAATTTTGGTTTTGGCAAGAAGAAAGAAGGAAGATGGTCCATCTAATGCACATCTTTCATCTTTAATCTAATGAATGCAAATAGGTTACATGCTAACATTAAAAGATAACCATTAAACCATTTAATGGTAAGTTCATAACTCCATTTAATGATGATAAACCATAATAAAGACCATCTTTATTTTAACATTTTAATGTCAAATGTGTAGCTTCACATTTCACTTAACAAAACCGAAATTGCTAATTCTCCTTTAAAAAAAATGTTTTAATATAATTAGTCTAATTAATTATATTAAACCAAAATCTAGCCCATTTCTAAATGTACATTTGGGCTTCTAATTAACCATTAATTAGACCAAGCCCAACATTCAATTATGGGCTTCTAAAACCTCCATTTATATTTCTTACTTAGCTTGATAATGTTCCTTAAAGTCAAGTGGAGAATCTTATTAGACTTTGATAATTCAAGTTCCAATAAGCCCAGAATTAATTCAATCTCTTTAGACTTAATTCTAGCTTATTAGCTAAATGTCATTCCACTAAAGACAATTAGTTGAACTTGAATTATGTGAGGAATCTATTATCGTTTTGCCCTTATGTTGGTTTTTCCTTCTAGATCTCCCGTTTTACATTATATGGTGATTAACACACAAGATCTCATCTTGGTGTCAAGACTTGATGGGTAGCTAGTCCATCAAACTACTAGCGCCAGTTTAATCACCAAATCTCCTTAAAACATCTAGAAGTGATGATAGCACTATAAACTCTTTATTTGAGTGAATGTTCCCTGATACATGTTTCAATTAATAATTCCAACATGCAGACACTGGATAAATACTCTGTAAAAATCCATTCTGATCATATCAAGAATTATAATGAAACATATATGAGTTCACCACTCATCAAGATTATGATTCATAATAAGCGAATGCTTAAGCTGTATGTTTTAAGATTAAAGTAACGACCCACTTTATTATTGAAAACATACTTGATTCTATATTCATTTAATAGTGCCATTATCGATATTCTACTACTATCATGATATGAAACTCATCATTCTCTTTAAGAAAACTCCTTTACTTATATGAAGATAAATCGCAACACTACAGTCTAAATCATAATCAAGTGACCAACTTGATTATTCAACTATGAATCAATTAATTCAGATTCTAATAATATACATGTTTCCCATACATCTCTATGTATATGTATATTACTTACAAAAGAATCTTAGTACGTTTTAACCAGATATATAACGCTCACACAGATAAAACCAAACTCTTTTGTTTTATTAATAATAAATATTTTCATTACAAAACTGTAACTAAAGAAGATAAAGTTACATATAAATACACTTGCTTTCCAGAGCACTATATTTACATAACTCCAACAATCTCCCACTTGCCCTAAAGCAAGTTTAACATATCTGTCATTCCCATCCCTTCTAGGTGACCCTCAAAGCTCTTTTGAGTCAATATCTTTGTGAACGGATCAGCAAGGCTTTGCTCTGTGGGAATCTTTATCACATCCACCTATCCACGTTGTATTATCTCCCTTATGAGATGATACTTTCGCTTAATATGTTTGACATCTTTGTGGTTCCGAGGCTCTTTAGAATTAGCCACTGCCCCACTATTATCACAATAAAGTGTAATGACTTTTTTTGCCTCTGGAACTACCTCCAAATCATTTAGGAACTTCCAGAGCCAGACTGTTTCCTTTGCTGATTCACAAGCAGCAACATACTCAGCCTCCATAATCGAATCAACAATACAAGATTGCTTGACACTCCTCTAAACTACGACTCCACCTCCTAAAGTAAATATAGAACCAGAAGTTGATTTCCTTGAATCAACATCTGATTGAAAATCAGAATCTGTATATCCTGTCGGAATAAGATTACTTCCTGAGTAAACAAGCATTAAGTTTTTCATCCTACGAAGATACTTAAGTATACACTTAACCGCAGTTCAATGTTCCATTCCTAGATTGGATTGAAATTTGCTTACCAATCCCACTGTGTAACAAAAATCCGATCTAGTGCAAAGCATTGCATACATCAAACTTCCAACTGCCGAAGCATACGGAATGTTACGCATGCGTTCAACCTCCTCTTGGGTTTAGGTGCTTGTTCCTTTGAAAGTTTGATTCTATGTCTAGTAGGAGTGAAATCCCTCTTGGAATCTTGCATGGCGAACTTTTTAAGCATATTCTCAATGTAGGTTAATTGACACAAAGCTATCTGTTTGTTCTTACGATCCCTTATAAGTTTGATCCCTAGAACATAATTAGCCTCTCCCAAATCCTTCATCGAAAATTGTTCGTTCAGCCATCCCTTAACTGTAGATAACATTCCCACATCATTCCCAATGAGCAGAATGTCATCAACATACAGGATTAGGAAAGTAACCTTATCTTCTTCTATTCTTTTATAAAAACAAGGCTCATCTAGGCTTTGTATGAACCCATAGGTTTTGATAGCCTTATCAAACCTAATGTTCCAAGACCTAGATGTTTGCTTAAGTCCATAAATGGACCTTTGCAACTTGTAAACCTTATGCTCATTACCTGGCTCAATGAATCCTTCTGGTTGAGCCATATAAATGGTATCCTCAAGATCCCCATTAAGAAATGCGGTCTTGACATCCATTTTCCATATTTCATAATCGAAATAGGCTGCTATGGCCAAAAGAATCCTGATGGACTTAAGCATGGCAACCGGAGAAAAAGTCTCCTTATAGTCTATACCCTCTTTTTGAGTATAGCCTTTAGCTACCAATCTAGCTTTAAAGGTCTCTACCTTTCCATCCGATCCCCTTTTTCTTTTGTAGATCCATTTATACCTTATGGCTTTTAGACCTAATGGTAGATCTACAAAGACCTAGACTTCATTAGTACACATGGAATCTATTTATGAATCCATCACCTTGAGCCATTTTCCTGCATCAACATCATTAATAGCCTGTGTATACGTAATCAGATCTATTTCTTCTTGGTCTGAGATGACAATTAAGCCTTCTCCTAGACTCAGATACCTATCTGGCTGTCTCAAAACCCTCCCACTACGTCTAGGCACAACTTGATGTTCAGGTTGCATATTCGATTCAACTATTGAATCCATTTCGACATCTTGTTCTGTTATATCCAAAACAACTCTTGGTTTGGATGACATAGCTAACTCCTTTAGTACTATTTCACTTCTTCCTTTGTGATTTCTTACAAACTCTTCCTCCAAGAAGGTCACATTTGTCGACATAAATACCTTCCTTTCCTGAGGACTGTAAAAATAGTACCCTCTAGTTCCAATAGGATATCCTACAAATAAACATACTTCTGACCTTGGTTCTATCTTTGTGGATTCAGACTTTAGAACATGAGCTAGGCAGTCCCAAGTCCTCAAGTGCCTCAATGAAGGCACTCGGCCAGTCCACAACTCCCTAGGTATTTTAGGCACCGATTTGGATGGAGCAGAGTTAAGAAGATATGTTGTCGTTTGTATGACATATCCCCTGAACGATTATGGAAGGCTAGCATAGGACATCATTGATCTTACCATTTCCAATAGAGTTCTATTTCTCCTCTCTATTACACCATTCTGTTGAGGTGTTCGAGGAGCTAACAAATTGGAAACAATTCCATTGTCAATTAAATATTGCTGGAACTCTCCAGATAAGTACTTACCAGCTTGATCTGATTGAAGTTGTTTTAATGGCTTGCCAAGTTGCTTCTTAGCTTCAACTTTGAATTCATTAAACTTTTTAAAGGATTCATTCTTTTTATGTATCAAATACAAATAGCCATGTCTTGAGTAATCATCTATAAAAGTTATGAAGTATTCATAACCTCCTATTGCTTGTACATTCATGGGCCCACACACATCAGTATGTACCAAGTCCAATGTGGATTCAAATCTGTTTCCTTTAGAAGGAAATGAGGCTTTGGTCATTTTTCCTTCAATACAAGATTCACAGGGGGTAATGGATCACTATCCAAGCCCATAAGGATCCCATCCTTTACTAACCTGTCAAGTCTTTTCTGATTGATATGACCCATTCTTAAGTGCCACAGATACTTTGAATTAATGCTAGAGATATTGGAATGTCTTGGTTTCATCAATTCTGTAGTGTTTAGTGAGCCTTTCATAGGTTCTATAAAAAAAAATCCCTGTTTAGTTATCACATCACAAATAAAATCCTTATTCTCATATATTGAAACAACCTTTTCAAAATATAAGGAATAACCAGATTTTATTAGACAAAAAACAGAAACCATGTTCCTTACAATCATAGGTATGTAATAAGCATCCTCCAAATATAACCTATGAACACTAGGAAAATCCAAGATAACTACTCCCACTGATTCTGCTGAAACATAGGAGCCATCTGCTATCTTGACTTGAAACTGGCCTTTAGATAGTCTTCTCCTTTGCAAGAACCCCTACAACGAATTACAAACATAGTTAGTAGCTCCTGAATCTAATATCCAAAAAGTAGATAAATCTGCCACATTTCTAGTTCCTAACAAACTTAAAAAACCCATACCTTGTTTGCTTTTGAGGGACTCTAGGTAGACTGAACAGTTTCTTTTCCAGTGACCCATCTCATCACAGTGGAAAAACTTTCCTTTGATGTTCTCTTTGGCCTTCTTTTTCATGGGTTTGGCCTTGATGCTTGTTTGGGCCTTCTTTTTCATTGGACCCTTCTTCTTTTCCTTGCCCTTACCCTTGGGCTTAGAAGAAGAAGCTACATTAGCTTCTGGCCTATGAGCCTTAATATTCAATATCTCCTCCTTATTCTGGAGGGTATTCATCAACTCACTCAAGGTGTAATCCTTGTTGTTGAGCTCATAGTCCAACTTAAACTGCTAAAAAGAAGAGTTTAAGCTATTGATGATCATAATCATCTGTGTGTCCACATCCATATCCACCCCAAGCATCATAGCCTCAGTGACCGCAGAGATTACCTTCATCATGTAATCCTGCACCGGTTCACCAGGTTTTTGTCTGAGATTATGAAAGGTTTGGATAGCTTTCACTCTTGCAGACCTAGTCCTCACACCAAACATCTCATGTAGGTGATGGACCATTACACTAGAAGTTTTTATACAAGCAATTTGTTTTTGCAACATGCCGCTGACAGAAGCCAGGATATAACACTTAGTAGTCTTGTCAGCATTTTGCCAATACTCATGTTGTTGGACTTGCTCAGGAGTTGAAGCTTTACTCGGAGGTGTAGGCTCACTTTCAGTTAACACCCATGAAATACGTTCATATTGAAGAACAATGTCAAGGTTACGTCTCCATCATTAAAATTGTCTCCATTTTCCAATTTGTTATTAGTCAAGAGCAAGGTGAGAGGATTCATTTTGTGGTTGATTATGTCTGAAAATATAAATTATTTAAAAAAATGAGCATACTAGTCAACAATTAATGGAACTTTGTATAAAATCATGATGCATGTATGCATGATGATAGATTTAACTAAACTTAAAAAATTAAAACCTTATACGATGGTTATTTTTCTTATCTATAATAGACTAAGTGACGGTGGGCCATCTTATCCACTAAAAGAAAAACTGGGACCCTCCCACTCAAAAAACTACTAAGCATCTCAAACTTATTTTTTAAAGAAGCGTCTTAATTTGGTCCATACTTTTACCAACAGAGCTACGGTAGGCAGTTTATTGATAAAGAATATTGAGTGTTTAACCATTTGATTCATACACTAAAGATACCTGCAAACCATGCCTCGATGGTGTTAGAGTAGTGTCCTAAAGGCAATCGCCTTTAGCACGTTTTGTACAAAATTGTGTACATACTTTATGAATAAATAAAGAAAGGCATATTTCATTAATTTGATGTTCGTTATTTATGAATGGATATTGATCTATAAGCAAATTAATGAAGTCCATGATATATGACATAGCATGAAGGAAATTATGATGTGATCATACTACTGAGATTCCTATCATGTGCAATTATGTCAGTATCTAAATTATCCTAGTCATAGGATTCTGGCTGGACATCATTAATCGGAGAGACTAGCACATCTCAAGCTCCTTGATTTGATCAGCGGTGGATCTCGAAACCGTAAATATGAGATGTTTAGGGTTGAGATGTGAATGCTTACTAGAGGTAGTAAGTTCATTGGATGACTGCTATGAGATCATCACATGGATGTCCTATTCTAATGTCGGTGATAATCTCATCATAGCAATGGTGCAAATATCCTTAGACTTGAGGTACTCGAGGATACCTTGATCTTGATTACGTGCTTTGACTCCATTCCTTGTTGCTTTACACAGGTCGCTCATAGGGTGGTGATTGGGTACAGTTTGAGGTATTCGAAGGTAATTGAGTAGCCAATAAAGGATTCATCACTTCTGTGATAGCAGAAGATGATACCCATGGCCTCTTGTCAGGGTCATTACTTAGAAATCTCTGGCTGAAGTTCAAATGTCATGAAGAGTGTCTTCAGTGACATATAAAGTAATGAGTCCCAGGACAAGAACTGATATCACTTGGACTAGATTTGACGTAGTCAGTCTAGTAAGAGTTGACACTTTGCCCATACTCATAACCAAGTGGGGTATAGCATGGTGAAAGGACGAATTGCACAGTAATTGTCTATGGAAGGTTCGTGATATGGTTCGTGATGAACATAGGTTCATTCGTCAAACCAATTACTTTTCGGTCAATTGGGGGTCATGATGTGTTGCTAGATACCGCTCATGACTAGCTTGGATTAAGTGTTAATCTAGGTGGCCAACATAACCGGGAACCTAATGGGTCACACGCATAAGAGTGACTCGGAGAATTCGTAAAATAGTTTTGGACAGAGATCCAATATATGGAGAGCAATAGGATTAAATGGATCCCGATGAGATCGAGACATGTCCCGATGAGATCGCGACATTGATATTGCTAAAACAGGTCTTTGGTGTTTTTTTCCATACCGGGATCCGGTAGGACCGACCCCAGTGTGACTGAACCACTTCAGCATTTATATATATATATATATATCTTATTAATTAATTAAGTAATTAATATATATATACGTGGAAGGAGGATGAGAAGCTTTGTCACCATTTTCATTTAATGCCTTTTAAGCCTTATCTTAACTATATATATATATATATATATATATAAGGCTAACGTGGAAAGACCACCAGCTTGGCATTTATTGTCCTTAAATTGTTAAAGACAAATGGCTTATGGAGGGTTTTGAAGGGTGATGGTCGTTGGTTTTAAGAAGGGTCCTTAAAATCCAAAGCATCTTCTCCACTCTTGATCATCTTCTTCTCCAAGCTTCATATTCCTTCTTCAAGCTTCTTCTCCTTTAGTTCTCCAAGAATAAGGTAAGATCTAGCAGTCTTCACTTTATTCTAGCTATTCCCGGGTCAAAGGGTTTGCCCTGGTTAGTTTCTCCGACCTCTGCGTGGATACCGTTAGAGACGGTCTTCTTTGGTCGTTATAGTTTGACTTTGTTATATAGACACATAGATCCTGGCTTTCGAGAAGGTCCCAGAATAAAAATTTTTGTTTTTCCGCACCATGTGTATGTGATGCACACACCGGGATTTTCCTACAGTGGTATCAGAGCCACTTGTGTCGTATATGAAGAAGAAAGCATGACTAGGTTGATGCTGCCTATTGCTTGTGACCATTGTGCATGTTGACTATGTGAAATTCGAAATCAGTGTAGGAATATTTTTTTCAGAATTTTCTTACCTAGATTTTCTCATAAGATGTTGCTGAATATGTCTATGGAAGGAAAGAATTTATCAATGTGATTTGATATGGTTTTGCTAATTTATTCCCCTATGTTCTGGTTGCTGTGTTTGTGAAAATTCCTTGAACAGGCATGCTTGTAAATTCAAGAATAAATTGTAGAATTTTTTTTTTCTGATTTTATTTCACCGAAATGTCTCTAAGATGTTTATAAATGTCTATGAGGATGTAAAAATGTTTTCAAGGTGATTTACTATTTATTTGAGAATTTATTGTGTTCTGCTGGGAATATCTGTGTTGAGGAACACAGATTCAGCATTGTCTTGGTTGCTGAGGTTGGTTGAGTTTTTGTTGGAAATAAATCCTGGAAAAATTCATAGAGCATGTTGTGAACATTTTGTAACCTCTGTAATTTTCTCAGAATTTATTGAAATTGTTCCAATGATTTTTCCAAGCAAAAGACAGAGCTTGGTAGTTTTTGAGAAAGTTGCTGGAACTGTTTTCTTTGGAATGATTGATTGTGTAGTTTTCGGTTTCAATGCCTTGGATCATTTTTAATGTGATTAAAAATATGTTACATTGATTTTGTATGCTTGCCAAACTGAATTTCTTGAAATTGGGTTTCCAAAAATTTTCAGATGTCAAATGTGTCTCATTAGCTTCTCGTTAGTATATTTCCTTATCTTGATTGTTTTGGTCGTCACCAATTTTGTGACCAGTGCCGAAGTAGTCTTGATAAAGTGTAGACTACCTAGAGATACTTAGGAAGATTCTTTGGTATTCTCAAAATTATTTGGAAATCTAAGAGATTAATAGTGTATTAATCCATTTCAAGTTTTTCATGTATAGTATGATTATATATGGTAAGCATGATACAATGAAAGTGTTTCATTGATACATCAAAGTAAAGTATATTACACTTGGTATTGTGAATTTGAACTGCACGGATTGAGAAATTAGCCGATTAGAGAGCAATTTTAAAGGTAAGTCGACTTACACATGCACAAGTCGACTTGCATTCTCAAGTAAGTCGACTTACACATGCATAAGTTGACTTGCTCGTGCACAGTAGTCTAAGTCGACTTGCATTCTCAAATAAGTCGACTTACACATGCACAAGTCGACTTACACATGAACAAGTCGACTTACACATGCACAGGTGGGATGATGGATGATTATAGGTATAGATTCGATGTGATTGATGAAATGCCCTAAATCATTCCATATAGTCATTGTGACTATAATCCTATAGCTTGGATGAGACCAGAGTTTGAAATCCCTCACACATAATATGAAAACTAACGCCTTCCATTAATATGGGGAGAACCAGAGTTCTTATAGAGTTCGGGTTATTGGGTAAACCCAAGCTCACTCTATACGGATATGTTCGAACCATGGAAATAAGATTTTTGGATTAATGGGTCGATTTTCACTAGAAGCGTTGATTTGTTGAGTAAACTCAAGGTTAACGTAGACAGAGGCGAAATTAGGTAGTGTACATCAGATGTACGCGCATCAAGAGTTGATAACCCAATGTGTGTGCATACATCACGAGTTGATGGCACTAGTCGATAATTGCACCTTTGATGTAACTGGTATGACCAATACCTGTCGATTGATCTAAGGTGGCTTATTGGGTAAATCCAAGGTCATTTTAGTAATGTCGGATATATATGATGCAATTGGTATGCCCGATACCGACCGATTGACCTAAGGTGGCTTGTTGGGTAAACCCAAGGTCATTCTTAGTAATGTCGGATATCGACCCACTAGGACACTTTGTCATAATGTTTCTTGGATTTGTAGTGAGGGTTATGGATTCTTTGAAACTAGTGGGAGCATTATGTATGTCATGCAAGTCCTTATGATCATACATATATCAATATTCTAACATTCTTTCTCTCTTTCCCTTTAGGTTTATTGAAGATGTCCTCTAGTGTGAATTTGTGCTCACTTATGGAGTCTAGTAAATTAACTGCACCAAAAGGAACTTGCTTCTATCAGGGCAAGACCGCCACCTGAGGCTAAATCAGAAGTATATCTAGAATCCTTGAAGCAGAATAAGGCATCAGATGCCTCGACTCCTTCAGGTATGTTTGTCATTGAGGTTAATACTGTTTCTGATCATAACATATGGGTATTAGATACTGGTTGTGGCTCACACATATGCAATGATATGCAGGACCTCGGGGACGATGAGCGACTCATGAAGGAGAACTAGACTGCGTGTAGGAAATGGAGCAAGAGTTCTTTGCATTAGCCGTAGGCATTTATTTTTGTCACTCCCAGTGGGTTTGTAATTAAACTGGATGAATGTTATTTTGTACCTGTTTTAACAAAGAACATATTGTCTATTTCTTGTTTAAATAGAGCTGGTTTCCATTTGACTTTTAGTAACAATGGTTGTTCTATTAGTTTGAATGGAATGCTTTATGGTACTGGTACATTATGCAATAGAATTTACATATTAGATATGTCACATCCAATTATGAATGTCAATGACACGAAAAGACGTAAACGAGATAATTTAAAATCAACTTACTTATGACATTGTCGCCTTGGCCCTCTAACTCCATAAAAGTGATAGTTTAGGGTCATTTGATTATGAATCATATGACACATGTGAATCTTGTTTATTAGGCAAGATGACTAAGTTACCCTTTAAAGGAAAGGGTGAACGAGCGACTGGAGTATTAGACCTAATACATTCAGATGTATGTGGTCCGATGTCCATCCATGCTAGAAGTGGTTGTCTTTACTTCATTACCTTTATCGATGATTATTCTCGATATGGGTACCTGTATCTGATGAGATACAAATCTGAAGTATTTGAAAAGTTCAAACAATTCAGATATGAAGTAGAAAACCAACTTGGGAAAAGTATCAAGACATTATGATCCGATCGTGGTGGGGAATACTTAGACCAACAATTTTTAGATTATCTCAGAGATAATGAGATTTTATCTCAATGGACTCCACCTTACACACCACAGCATAATGGTGTGGCTGAAAGGAGAAATCGAACCTTGTTAGACATGGTACGGTCAATGATGGGCTTTGCAAAGTTACCAAAATCCTTTTGGGGGTATGCACTCGAGACAACTGTTTATTTGTTAAGCGAGTTCCATCAAAGCGATTGATGTTACTCCATATGAGATGTGGAATAACAAAAGACCCTATCTTACTCATTTGAAAGTTTGGGGTTGTCACGCTTATGTGAAGCGGATACGATCGAGATAAACTTGATGCAAAGTCGAAAATGTTTGTTCGTAGGATATCCTAAAGAAACAATGGGATATCAATTCTACCTTCACGAGGAACAAAAGGTGTTTGTTTCAAAGCATGCTGTCTTTTAGAGAAAGAGTTTCTTTTACAAGAAGGCAGTGGGAGAAAATTGAACGAAGAAGTTCAAGATGCTCGAACAGACGCAGATCAATCGCTCGAACTCAAACTGTGACTCATACAGATGAAGTAATAGTTCAACCTTCTACAACACATAAAGTTCGTAGGTCACGTAGGATTTCTCGTGAATGAACAGAATGACGTATTGCTCATAGAAGATAATGAGCCTACCACCTATGAAGAGGTTCTGAAGAGTTCAGAGTCTGAGAAATGGCCTCATGCCATGAAGGCTGAAATGGATTCCATGTATGAAAACCAAGTATGGACTTTGGTTGAGGCACCTGAAGGAATAAAACCCATAGGGTGTAAATGGGTTTTCAAAAAGAAAACCGACATGAATGGTAATGTGGTTACCTATAAAGCAAGGCTTGTGGCTAAAGGTTTTCGTCAAAGACAAGGAATTGACTACGAAGAGACCTTCAGCCTAGTAGCAATGCTTAAATCCATTAGGATACTCCTAGCCATTGCCACTCATTATGATTATGAGATATGGCAAATGGATGTGAAGACAACTTTCCTAAATGGAAATCTAGCTGAGGATGTGCATATGACACAACTAGAGGGCTTCACGTTCTATGATGACGAAACGGTATGCAAGCTTCAGAAATCCATCTATGGATTGAAACAAGCATCCATGAGTTGGAATATCAGTTTTGATGAGGTAATCAAAGAGTTTGGTTTCTCACAAAATCCGGATGAACACTGTGTGTATAAGAAGGTTAGTGGGACTGCAATCGTATTCCTTGTGCTATATGTAGATGACATATTATTACTAGGAAACGATGTCTCTATGCTACAATCTGTGAAGATTTGGTTATCCAAACAATTTGCCATGAAAGACCTTGGTGAAGCAACTTATATCCTTGGGATAAAGATTTATAGAGATAGATCAAAAAGATTGCTTGATCTTTCACAATCAACGTACATAGACAAGATGCTAAAGAGGTTTAGCATGGAGCAATCCAAGAGAGGGTACCTTCCCGTGACTCATGGGATAACGCTCTCGAAATCTACGTGTCCTAAGACACAAGATGAGAGGATGCGCATGAATATGATCCCGTATGCATCTGCAGTAGGATCTATCATGTATGCTATGTTATGTACGAGATCTGATGTATCATATGCTCTAAGTGTTAAGAGCAGATACCAATCGAATCCTGGTGAGGGTCACTGGGTGGCTGTCAAGAATATCCTCAAGTACTTGCGAAGGACTAAGGATGTTTTCTTGATATATGGAGATGGAAATCTAAAAGTGAGAGGGTATACAGATGTCCATTTTTAATCTGATAAGATTGATTCTAAATCCCAATCAGGTTATATATTCACGCTGAACGGCGGGGCAGTTAGTTGGAAGAGTTCCAAACAAGAGACAACTACCGATTCAACAACCGAGGCAGAGTACATTGCCGCTTCAGACGCAGCAAAGAAAGCAGTTTGGATCAAAAAGTTCATTACTGAACTTGCTGTGGTTCCTAACTGTGATGGGCCCATATAGTTGTATTGTGACAACAATGGGGCTATTGCGCAGGCGAAGGAACCAAGGTCTCATCAACGATCTAAACACGTACTCCGCAGATATCATTTGATTCGGGAGATCATTGGTCGAGGTGATGTCCTGACAGAGAGAATTCCCACAGAGCATAATATTGCTGATTCGTTGACAAAGCCATTGTCACAGAAGAATTTTGATTCTCATGTACTCGCCTATGGTATTAGATATTAAGGCGATTGACTTTAGGTCAAGTGGGAGATTTTGTTAGAGTAGTGCCCTAAAGGCAATCGCCTTTAGCGCGTTTTGTACAAAGTTGTGTACATACTTTATGAATAAATAAAGAAAGGCATATTTCATTAATTTGATGTTCGTTATTTATGAATGGATATTGATCTATAAGCAAATTAATGAAGTCCATGATATATGACATAGCATGAAGGAAATTATGATGTGATCATACTACCGAGATTCCTATCATGTGCAATTATGTCAGTATCTAAATTATCCCTAGTCATAGGATTACTGAAACTCGACATCATTAATCCGGAGAGACTAGCACATCTCAAGCTCCTTGATTTGATCAAGCAGTGGATCTTAGAAACTGTAAATATGAGATGTGGATGCTTACTAGCGGTAGTAAGTTCATTGGATGACCTGCCATGAGATCATCACATGGATATCTTATCTAAGTGTCAGTGATAATCTCATCATAGCAATGGTGCAAATATCCTTAGACTTGAGGTACTCAAGGATATCTTGGATACTGATTCTGTGCTTTGACTCCATTCCTTGTTGCCTTACACAGGTCGCTCATAGGGTGGTGATTGGGTACATTTTGAGGTATTCGAAGGTAATTGAGTAGCCAATAAAGGATTCATCACTTCTGTGATAGCAGAAGATGATACCCATGGCCTCTTGTCAGGGTCATTACTTGGAAATCTCTGGCCGGAGTTCAAATGTCATGAAGAGTGTCTTCAGTGACATATAAAGTAATGAGTCCCAGGACAAGAACAGATATCACTTGGACTAGATTTGACGTAGTCAGTCTAGTAAGAGTTGACACTTTGCCCATACTCATAACCAAGTGGGGTATAGCATGGTGAAAGGACGAATTGCACAGTAATTGTCTATGGAAGGTTCGTGATGAACATAGGTTCATTTGTCAAACCAATTACTTTTCGGTCAATTGGGGGTCATGATGTGTTGCTAGATACCGCTCATGACTTGCTTGGATTAAGTGTTAATCTAGGTGGCCAACATAACCGGGAACCTAATGGGTCACACGCATAAGAGTGACTCGGAGAATTCATAAAATAGTTTTGGATAGAGATCCAATATATGGAGAGCAATAGGATTAAATGGATCCCGATGAGATCGAGATATGTCTCGATGAGATCGCGACATCGATATTGTTGAAACAGGTCTTTGGTGTTTTTTTCCATACCGAGACCCGGTAGGACCGACCCCAGTGTGATTGGACAACTTCATATATATATATATATATATATATATATATATATATATATGTTCAACGTGGAAGGAGGATGAGAAGCTTTGTCACCATTTTCATTTAATGCCTTTTAAGCCTTATCTTAACTATATATATATATATATATAAGGCTAACGTGGAAAGACCACCACCTTAGCATTTATTGTCCTTAAATTGTTAAAGACAAATGGCTTATGGAGGGTTTTGAAGGGTGATGGTCGTTGGTTTTAAGAAGGGTTCTTAAAATCCAAAGCATCTTCTCCACTCTTGATCATCTTCTTCTCCAAGATTCATCTTCCTTCTTCAAGCTTCTTCTCCTTTAGCTCTCCAAGAATAAGGTAAGATCTAGCAATCTTCACTTTATTCTAGCTATTCCCGGGTCAAAGGGTTTGCCCCGGTTAGTTTCTCCGACCTCTGCGTGGATACCGTTACAGACGGTCTCCTTTGGTCGTTATGGTTTGACTTTGTTATATAGACACATAGATCCTGGCTTTTGGGAAGGTCCCGGAACAAAAATTTTTGTTTTTCCGCACCGTGTGTATGTGATGCACACACCGGGATTTTCCTACAGATGGGAGGTCACATTTGCTATCAATAAGTGGACTTATCCCTAAGGAGACCCACACCATGCAAGATCTAGGATCCATGCCCTCCGATGGGGAGTAACACTTCACCATATGCAAATGGGCCATCATTTGGAGACCGTGGACTGTCACATGAGCATCCTCTCCCACTCAATCTTTTTGGGCTTTAAGTTTTTAATTACCATCTTGTCTATATGCAATTTATTATCCACCCTATATTGTTTCATTATATATCTCATACATAATGAATGCATGCAAGGCCTAGGGTTGGCAATTTTCTAAATGACATGCAATCACATAATATCACATATTATAAGCATTCATTTCTCCATTTATCACATGAACTAATAAAGCCACTTTTGATTGTCCATCCTAGAAACATAAAAAATACAAGTCGTTTAGGCCCAAAAGTATTATTCTTGGACTTGAATCTTCCGCTTCGAACTCTTCGCTCACATGATCCAGCCCATTCGATAAACAAAATGTAATGGCATATATTAAAACCGAATTTTTTTACTTTGAAAAACAAAATTCCAGCACTAGATTTTTAGAAAACCGATTCTTTGTTATGACAAAAAATTATAGTACTAGTTTTTATTAAAACCGAAACTTATTCCATGAAAATAAAAAACCAACAATTAGTATTTTATCAAAACCGAATTTGGATTCTATGAAACAAAAATCCAGCACTTGTTTTTACAATAAAAACTGAAATGTGATCCATTGAAACAAAATTCCAACATCTTTGTTTTCACAAAACTTATGCCAATACACAAAAGGATACACCGGAAAAATTTTACCTTTCCATTTCTTCAACCCATGGCTGCTTCATCTTCATCATTACATCAACTTGTACATTACAAAATCAAAGAAAATAGAAAAATGAAGTTAAGGAGGAAACATGGTGATGATAGACCACCCTCCTTGTTATAACCAAATGAAGAAATCTTACAAGACAAATTTAACTTCTATGGACAACTAAAAGAGCAACATATACACCATATATATTTCTATCACATAAAAATATGCAGCATACACATAAAAATTGCCAACCCATGCATCAAATATATAGGAACCAAAATCATGCATTAGAAACCGGCTCTGATACCAATTGTTGGATCGGAAAAACAAAGCATGCTATATTTGAAGAAGCGGTAGATTTCAAAACTTTTAAGAAATCATTACTTGTGGAAGAAGCAACAAATCCAAATCTTCATGCTAATCCATACATGATATGGTATAAGGATAATAAAACATAAACAAGATCAGGAGTATTACCGACTCCTTTGCTACAGCTTTAAATCCTCGCTGTGCTATCATCTCCTTCTTCTAGTATCCAAATCCTTTGCCTTTGAATCTTTTCCTTTAGCAATCTACTTTCTCCTTGTTGTTGTATCCTCAACCAATTAGATTTACCACTTGTTCTTCAAGGACAATTAAGTTAACAAAATCCTTTGGTGGGAAAGGAGAAGAAATGTTTGGAGGAGATTTTCTTAGAAGAAGAAGAACAAAAAATGAAACTCTTGCAATTGGTATTTTCGATTCTACCTTGCAGAAAGGAGAGAAGGTCTCAAGAACATGCAAGATGTCTTTCTTACCTCCAATTTCGGTTATGCATGAATGGAAGAAGAGAGAGGCATACAATGCATCACTTCTTTCATTAATCAATCATAAAATTGCCAATAAATGAGACTCTCTTCATTTATCTTTAAAATGGCTATATGAAAAGACTATAACCTAAAATTGAATAACCAATTTGGATTTTGGAAAGAAGAAAGAAGAAAGATGGTCCATCTGATGTATATCTTTCATCTTTAATCTAATGAATGCAAATAGGTTACATGCTAACATTAAAAGACAATCATTAAACTATTTAATGGTAAGTTCATAACTCCATTTAATGATGATAAACCATAATAAAGACCATCTTTATTTTATCATTTTAATGTCAAATATGTAGCTTCATATTTCACCTAACAAAACTGAAATTGCTACTTCTCCTGTTAAAAAAAATGTTTTAATATAATTAATATAATTAATTACATTAAACCAAAATCTAGACCATTTCTAAATATACATTTGGGCTTCTAATTAACCATTAATTAGACCAAGCCCAACATTCAATTATGGGCTTCTAAAATCTCCATTTATATTTCTTACTTAGCTTGATAACCTTCCTTAAAGCCAAGTAGGGAATCTTATTAGACTTTGATAATTCAAGCTCCAATAAGCCCAAAATTAATTCAATCTCATTAGAATTAATTCTAGCTTATTAGCTAAATATCATTCCACTAAAGACAATTAGTTGAACTCTTGAATTATTAAATATTATGATAATGCATATTTTATGTCCAATTGTAAACCCTATTTAGAACTTTATTATAGCCATCCGTACAATAAAGGGTAAAATTACCGTTTTGCCCTTATGTTGGTTTTTCTTTCTAGATCTCCCGTTTTACATTATATGATGATTAACTCAAAAGATCTCATCTTGGTGTCAAGACTTGATGGGTAGCTAGTCAATCAAACTACTGGCGCCAGTTTAATCACCAAATCTCCTTAAAACATCTAGAAGTGATGATAGCACTATAAACTCTTTATTTGAGTGAATGTTCCCTGATATATGTTTCAATTAATAATTCCAAAATGCAGACACTGGATAAATACTCTGTAAAAATCCATTCTGATCATATCAAGAATTATAATGAAATATATATGAGTTCACCACTCATCAAGATTATGATTCATAATAAGCGAATGCTTAAGCTGTATGTTTTAAGATTAAAGTAATGACCCACTTTATTCTTGAAAACATACTTGACTCTAGATTCATTTAATAATGCCATTATCGATAGTCTACTACTATCATGATATGAAACTCATCATTCCCTTTAAGTAAACTCCTTTACTTATATCACAACACTACAGTCTAAACCATAATCAAGTGATCAACTTGATTATTCAACCGTGAATCAATTAATTCAGATTCTAATAATAAACATGTTTCCCATACCTCTCTATGTATATGTATATTACTTACAAAAGAATCTTGGTACCTTTTGACCAGATATATAACGCTCACACAGATAAAACCAAACTCTTTTGTTTTATTAATAATAAATATTTTCATTACAAAACTGTAACTGAAGAAGATAAAGTTATATGTAAATACACTTGCTTTCCAGAGCACTATATTTACATAACTCCATCACTTTCTCTAGGAATATCAGATCAAGTTTATTCTTGAATGGTTCGAAAGAGAATTTCAATATCTACATCTTTTATGAAGACTTTGAGGTGAGATTTTGTCATCTAAAAGGTCAGAATTGGACCAGATGATACAAGATGAACAGTGATCATAAGAAGGTTAGGAACAGTACATAGAAGATATCATACAATTGGCATAGTTTCTCTAGAGACATCAGATTAAGGTGTTCTTCAGATGGTTTAAAAAAGGACTTCGATATCTACCACTTTCATGAAGATCTAAAAGATAAATTCAATTATCTACAGGGTCAAAAATGTGACCAGATGATAGGATCAGATGAACAGTGCACTAGACGATATGATGTCATCTCCAGACGATATAACGTCATTAGACAATACATCCTCACTAGACGAAGCGTCCTCACTAGATGATACGTCCTCACCAGATAAAACGTCCTCATCAAACGAAGCGTCCTCACCAGACGATATGTCCTTACCAGATGACATGTCATTGTAGGAAAATCCCGGGTGGTACATCACATGTACACGCAGCGGAAAACAAAAATTTTTGTTCCCGGGACTTTCCCGATCCCCAGGATCCAGGTATCCGTATGAAGACATCAACCTAAATAGCCAAAAGAGACTATCTCTAAAGGTGATCCACGCAGAGATCGAAACCTAACCGAAGTCAAACCCTTTGACCGGGAATAGCTAGAACAGATTAAAGCCTCGCTAGAGCCTACCTACCCTGGAGAGCTTCAGGAGAACGTTGGACCATGAGCTTGAGAAGAGAAGAATCGTTGATGGCCTTGAGAAAGAAAGAAACATGAAACACCTTTCATCTTTTAAGCTTACAACTTAAGCTCTTCTTCCTTATTTCTCAAACCATACGAACATCTCTTGCCATCCACGAATTTTGCCTATTTATATGGTGTTTTAACCTTTTAAAAACCAATTACATGCTTCCATGTTGATGGCACACCATTTAAGGCATTTAAAGTGATAAAGAAATGAAGCTTTGACTTTCAAAGCATAATCACTCTTCTTCTCCCATATGCAACGCATACATGTCTTAATTTATTTATTAATTAATTAATTAATTAGTTAATTAATCAATTAATAAATAATTGCTAAGGTCCATCCAACTGGGTTGGCCCTACCGCCTTCTAGGGCCCGATCTTTCAAACAACTCCTAAACCTTTCTTAGCAATATTGATGTCGCGATCTCATGGGACATATCCCAATCCCATTGGGATCCATTTAATCTAATGCTTCCATAATTGGAACCTTTGTCCAATTACTATTTTACGATTATTTGAAACACTCTTATGCGTGTGACCCTTTAGGCTCCCGGTTATGTTGGCCACTTAGATTAACAATTAATCTAAGCAAGTCATGAGCGGTATCTAGCAACACATCATGACCCCCAATTGACCGGAAAGTAATCGGTTTGATGTATTCATCAAGAACCAGATCACGAACCCTTCCATAGACAATTACCGTGCAATTCGTTCTTTCACCATCCTATACCCCACTTGGTTATGAGTATGGTCAAAGTGTCAACTCTCACTAGACTGAGTCTAGCCCAAGTGATAACAGATCTCGTCTTATGACTCATTACTCTATATGTCCATGAAGACACTCTCCATGACATATTCACTCTGGCCAGAGATTTCCGAGTAATGATCCTGACAAGAGGCCATGGGTATCTCCTCTGCTAATCCAGAAGTGGTGAATCCTTTATTGACTACTCAATTACCTTGAATACCTCAAAGCGCACTCCAAGCACCACCCTATGAGTTACCTCCGAAGGCAACAAGGAATGGAGTCAAACGTAATCAAGATCCAAGATATCCTTGAGTACCTCAAGTCTAAGGATACTTGCACCATTGCTATGATGAGATTATCACTGACACTAGATAAGATATCCATGTGATGATCTCATGGCAGGTCATCCAATGAACTTACTACTACTAGTAAGCATCCACATGTCAATTCTAAATATCTCATATTTACAGTTTCTGAGATCCACTGCTTGATCCAATCAAGGAATATGACATGTGCTAGTCTATCCGGATTAATGATGTCCAGTCTCATTAATCCTATGACTAGGGAAAATTTAGATACTGACATAATTGCACATGATAGGAATCTCAGGAGTATGATCACATCATAATTTCCTTCATGCTATGTCATATATCATGGACTTCATTAATTTGATTAAAGATCCAATCAATTCATAAACAATGTTCATGAACATCAAATTAATGAATTATGCCTTTTCTTTATTTATTCATTCAGTCTGCATACGACTGTGAATAAAACGCGCTAAAGGGGATTGTCTTTAGGGCACAAATAAATAGTACCGACCTTGAATAAGTTGACTTATGCAATGTACAAGTCGACTTATCGGTACTGGACATGTGTAAGTCGTCTTGCATAAGCACACAAGTCGACTTACACTTACAAATCTCCCACTTGACCTAAAGCCAATCGCCTTAGTATCTAATACCATAAGCGAGTCCATGAGAATCACAATTCTCCTGCGACAATGGCTTTGTCAACGGAACAAGAACACTTTGCCCTGGAATTCTCTCTATCGGATATCATCTCGACTAATGATCTCCGAATCGGCGGCACGAGTTCGGATCGTCGATAAGACCTTGGTTCCTTTGTCACAAGACTAGCCCCATTGTATCACAATACAATCCTATGGGCCCATCACGCCTAAGGACTAGATCAAGTTCAAGAATGAACTTCGATCCAAACCGCTTCCTTCATGATCTCATGCGGCAATATACTCTGCCTCGGTTGATGAATCGGCGGTCCTCTCTTGTTTGGAACTTTTCCAACTGACCGCCACGCTATTCAGTGTGAATGTATATAACCTGATCATGATGCAGAATCATCCTTATCAGATTAGATACTGGCATCTGAATGCCCGCTCATTTGGAGATTTCCATCTCCATAGATCAAGAAAACATCCTCAGTGCTTCACAAGTACTTGAGGATATTCTTGACAGCCATTCCGATTGGTATCTGCTCGTAACACTTAGAGCATACGATACATCGGGCCTCGTACATAGCATTGTTCCATGCTAAACCTCTTTAGCAACTCATCTATGTACGATGATTGTGAAAAACCAAGCAACCTTTTGATTTATCTCTATAAATCTATATCCCAAGGATATATGTTGCTTTACAAGGTCTTTCATCGCTGATTAATTAGACAACCAAATTTTAAGCGATTGCGATAGTAGAAATCGCTTCCAAGAATAAAGATGTCATCTACATACAACACAAGGAATACGATTGTAGTCCCATTAACCTTCTTATACACACACAATGATCATCCAGATTTTGTGAGAAATCAAACTCTTTGATTGACTCATCAAAACGGATAATCCAACTCCTGGATGCTTGCTTTAATCCATAAATGGATTTCTGAAGCTTGCATACCTTTTCGCCATCATTGGAAGTGAAATCCTCAGGTTGTGTCATACACATCCTCGGGTAGATTTCCTCTCAGGAAAGCTGTCTCCACATCCATTTGCCATATTTCATAATCATGATGAGTGGCAATGGCTAGGAGTATCCTAATGGATTTAAGATTGCTACGGGCTAAAGGTCTCGCCATAGTCAACTCCTCGTCTGCGATTTAAATCCTTTAACCGTAAGCATTGCTTTATAGGTAATCAAATTACCATCCATGTTGGTTTTCTTCTGAAAACTCTTTTGCACCCTATGGGTTTTATCCTTCGTGTAACAACCAAAGTCCATACTTGGTTTTCATACATGGAATCCATTTGATTTCTTGGCACAAAGCCATGTTCCGCATCAACTTTTCGTAACCTGCTCATAGGTAGTAGGCGATCATCTCATATGAGCAATACGTCATTATGTTCCCTTACGAGAAATTCATATCTCTCGGGAACAGTGCGTATCCTACTTAACCTACGAAATTCGTGTGTAGTAGAAGGTTGAACTGTTACCTCATCTATATGAGTGACAGTTTCAAATTCGGGCAGTTGATCTATGTTTGTTCGAGCATCTTGAATTTCTCCAAGTTCAACTTTGCTCCCACTGTCCTCTTGTAAAAGAAACTCTTTCTTTAAGAAAAAGCAGATGCTTGAAACAAACAACTTTTGTTCCTAAGCAAGGTAGAATTGATATTCCATTTAACAAACACTTGTCAGCTTTTACATCAAATGTATCTGACTGTGTCCGCTTCACATAAGCAGGACAATCCCAAACTTTCAGCTGAGAAAGATAGGGCTTTGAGTTAGTCCATATCTCATATGAAGTAACATCAACTGTCTTTAATGGAACTCTGTTTAGCAAGTAAACAGCTGTCTTGAGCGCATACTCCCAAAACTGTGCAAAACCTATCATTAATCGCACCATGTCAAACAAGGTTCGATTTCTCCTTTCAGCCACACCATTGTGCTGCGGCGTGTAAGGTGGAGTATACTGAGATAAAATCCCATTATCTCTGAGATAATCCAAAACTGTTGGTTTAAGCATTTTCACCACGATCAGATCGTCATGTATTCATACTTGTACCAAGTTAGTTTTCTACTTCATTTCTGAATTATTTGAACTTTTCAAACGCTTCAGATTTGTATCTCATCAGATACAGGTACCCATATCGTGAATACTCACCGATAAAAGTAATGAAGTAAAGACAACCACTTCTGGCATGGATGGACATCGGACCACATACATCCAAATGTATTAGGTCTAATATTCCATTCACTCGTTCACCCTTTTGTTTAAAGGATAACTTAGTCATCTTGCCTAATAAACAAGATTCGCATGTGTCATATGATTCATAATCAAATGACCCTAAACTTCCACTCTTATGGAGCTTAGCGATGCGTGTCTCATTTATATGGCCAAGTCGACAATGCCATAAGTAAGTTGATTTAAAATTATCTCATTTATGTCTTTTCGCGTCATTGACATTCATAATTGGATATGACATATCTAATATGTCAATTCCATTGCATAATGTACCAGTACCATAGAGCATTCCATTGCAACTAATAGAACAATCATTGCTCCTAAAAGTCCAATAGATCCCAGCTCTAATTAAACATTAAACATACAATATGTTCTTTGTTTAAAACGGGTACAAAATGACAATCATCCAATTTGAATACAAGCCCAGTAGGGAGTAACAAGACATAAGTGCATACGACTAATGTAGCAACCCTTGCTTCATTACCGCATCGAAAGTCCGATTCTCTAGATGAGTCATCATCGTCCCCGAGGCCTCGCATATCATTTCATATGTGTGAGCCACATCCGGTATCAAATACCGATATGTTTTGATCAGGAATAGTATTAACCTCAATGACAAACATATTTGAAGGAGTAGAGGCATCTGATGCCTTCTTGTGCTTCAAGAACTCCAGATAGATTTTACAGTTTCGCCTCCAGTGGCCAGTCAAGGCATAATGGAAGCAAAATCCTTTTGGGGCAGATTCTTTGGTTTTTCCTTGATGGCACTTCCCTTTGGTTTCTTGGCCTTTTTCTTCTTTGAATTAGAAGAAGAAGCATCCACCATTAGCACTTGCTATCTCTCTTGATAGCCTATTCAGCTGTCTTGAGCAGATTGATCAACTCAGGAATTGTTGTGGATATTTGGTTTATCCGATAGTTTATCACAAACTGTGAATAACCATCAGACAATCCAACCAGAATTAAGTCTCTACTTAACTCATAATCCATTACAAATCCTAAAACGGCCAATCTCTCAATATAGCCATTCATCTTCGTGGCATCTCGCATGCTAGCTTATCCTAGAGCCATCTTTGTGATGAAGAGAAGCCTTGAGGTCTTGAACCTTTCAGACCGAGCTTGCTCAACAAACAGCTCCCTAAGATGAAATACTATAGAGTGAGCATCGATGGACTTGTGCTGCTGCTGCAACTCTGGTGACATCAAGGCAAGCATAATGCAAGTATCCATATCACCGTCCTTTAGATGCTTACATGCTTTCTGATCCTTATCAGAAGCATCGACAGCAGGTGCATCTGGAAGTGGAACATCTAGGACGTATCCCTGTTCCTCAGATCTGAGAACAATTCTCAGAGTCCTCAGCCAATCAAGAAAATTCAGTCCAGAATAGAGAGCATAAATTCACACTGAAAGACTTCTTCAATTAACCTAGCGCGATAGAGAGAAGGAATAATAGGATAGAATTGCCTGCATGATCATAAGGACTTGCATGATATGCATATGGCTCCCACTAGTTTCCTAGAATCCATAACCCTCTTTACGAATCCAGAGAAACAAATGACATAATGTCCTAGTGGGTCGATATCCAACATTGCTAAGAGTGACCTTGGGTTTGCCCAACAAGCCACAACTTAGGTCAATCGGTAGTATCGGTCATACCAATTGCATCATCGATAACAGAGCATTAAGAATGACCTCGAGGTTAGCTCAACAAGCCACCTTATGTCTCGGAGGTATCGGATATACCAATTACATCTTAGACACAACTATCGATCGGTGCTATCAACTTGTTGATGTGTGCACTTCATTGGTATCAACTCTTTGATGCGATACATCTAATGTATGCTACCCAACCGCCTCTGACACGTTGACCTTGAGGTTAGCTCAACAAATCAACGCTTCAGTGAAAACCGACCCATTAATCCGAAAATCTTATTTTCATGGTTTGAACATATTCGTATAGAGTGAGCTTGAGGTTAGCTCAACAACCCAACCCTATAAGAACTCTGGTTCTTACCATATTAATGGAAGGCGTTAGTTTTCATATACCGAGGAGGGATTTCGGATCTCATCTTCTGCTTCTCCAAGCCGTAGGATTATAGTCACCATGACTATATGGAATGATTTAGGGTATTTCATCAATCACATTGAGTTTATACCTAAAATCATCCATCATCCCACCTTAGCAAGAAATTATAGTCGACTGGTACATGTTCTAGTCGATCGGTAGACGTGGTCATTTGACCGAACTAGTTCTGGCCCACTATAGAAATTTGCATGTTCCGGTGATCGAACATGTTCTAGTCGACTGGAATGAGTTATCAGACACGCCCGAATGATCGAACATGGTCTAGTCGATCGAATCAATTCTAATGATTAGAACATCTTCAATGATCGAAATCACCTTCAAATGACCGAACTTGTTCTAGTCGATCGAATCTCTCGCCATCTAATCGGCTAATTTCTCAATCCGTGCAATTCCAATTCACAACACCTATCATACCTAAGGTAATATCTGATAAATTTGATGTATCAATGAACAATTCATTGAACCGTGAAAGCCTTAAATAGTCAAACTATATGAAAAGCTTGAAATGAGTCAAAACTCATTAATGTCCAATTAATTTAGGAACACCCTAATTATCATCCTAAGCATCTCTAGCTAGCACATACATTATCAAATTTACTTCAGCACATGCCATAAAAATATGACGGTCAAAACAAACAAGATAATGCAATATACTAACGAGACGCTAATATGATCAATTAGGCATTCAAAAATTCTAGGAAATGCAACTTCAAGCAATTCAGTTTGGCAATCATAATACATCAAGATAACACATTTTTAATCACATTAAAAATGGTTCAAGGCATTGGAACTGAAAAAGCACACTCAATCAAGCCAAGCAAAACAGTCCCAACAATTTTCACAAAACTGTCCAGTTCTGTACATTGCTTGAAATGATCAATGAAACAATTTCAATAAATCATGAGAAAATTACATAGGTTACTACATGTTCAGAACATGCTACAAGAATTTTATCAGGATTTTAGGCCATCAAAAATTCAGTCAACCTAAATAACAAAACCGATTCAAAATCTGTGTTCATCAGCACAGCAATTCCCAATAGCATAGAATAAATTCGTGAATAAATATCCAATCACCTTGAAATCCAATTTCCATGCTCACAGACATTCACCAACATCTTAGAGACATTTAGGTGAAGGAAAATCCAGAAAACCATTTTTCTAGAATTTATTCTCGATTTTATACTACTGTCTGTTCCAGAATCGTTTCACAAAACAGCATCTGTAACCTTAGGGAATTAATTAGCAAAACTATATCAAATCAAATCAATAAATTCTGAAAATTCATAGACATATTCTCTAACATGTTATGAACATTTCTGGGCAGAAAAATTTCGAAAAGCATATCTCTATAGCAAAACGAAATTCAGACAGTATACATGCATCTACAGAAAATTCCATTAGAGTTTCTGATCTCGCTTAGGTTTTAGCTTCATACGGGATACCAGACGCTCTGATACCACTGTAGGAAAATCCCGGGTGGTACATCACATGTACACGCAGCGGAAAACAAAAATTTTTGTTCCCGGGACTTTCCCGATCCCCAGGATCCAGGTATCCGTATGAAGACATCAACCTAAATAGCCAAAAGAGACTATCTCTAAAGGTGATCCACGCAGAGATCAGAAAACCTAACCGAGTCAAACCCCTTTGACCCGGGAATAGCTAGAACAGATTAAAGCCTGCTAGAGCCTACCTCTGTCCTGGAGAGCTTCAGGAGAACGTTGGACCATGAGCTTGGAGAAGAGAAGAATCGTTGATGGCCTTGAGAAAGAAAGAAACATGAAACACCTTTCATCTTTTTAAGCTTACAACTTAAGCTCTTCTTCCTTATTTCTCAAACCATACGAACATCTCTTGCCATCCACGAATTTTGCCTATTTATATGGTGTTTTAACCTTTTAAAAACCAATTACATGCTTCCATGTTGATGGCACACCATTTAAGGCATTTAAAGTGATAAAGAAATGAAGCTTTGACTTTCAAAGCATAATCACTCTTCTTCTCCCATATGCAACGTACACATGTCTTAATTTATTAATTAATTAATTAATTAATTAGTTAATTAATCAATTAATAAATAATTGCTAAGGTCCAGTCCAACTGGGGTCGGTCCTACCGGCCTACCGGGCCCCGATGCTGAAACAGCTCCGGAAACCTTTCTTAGCAATATTGATGTCGCGATCTCATCGGGACATATCCCAATCCCATTGGGATCCATTTAATCCTAATGCTCTCCATAATTGGAACACTGTCCAATTACTATTTTACAGATTCGCTGAAACACTCTTATGCGTGTGACCCTTTAGGCTCCCGGTTATGTTGGCCACTTAGATTAACAATTAATCTAAGCAAGTCATGAGCGGTATCTAGCAACACATCATGACCCCCAATTGACCGGAAAGTAATCGGTTTGATGTATTCATCAAGAACGGATCACGAACCCTTCCATAGACAATTACCGTGCAATTCGCTCTTTCACCATCCTATACCCCACTTGGTTATGAGTATGGTCAAAGTGTCAACTCTCACTAGATCGAGTCTAGCCCAGTGATAACAGATCTCGTCTTATGACTCATTACTCTATATGTCCATGAAGACACTCTCCATGACATATTCACTCGCCGAGATTTCGAGTAATGATCCCGACAAGAGGCCATGGGTATCTCCTCCGCTAATCCGTAGTGGTGAATCCTTTATTGGCTACTCAATTACCTTGAATACCTCAAACTGCACTCCAAGCACCACCCTATGAGTTACCTCGGAAGGCAACAAGGAATGGAGTCAGCACGTAATCAAGATTCAAGATATCCTTGAGTACCTCAAGTCTAAGGATACTTGCACCATTGCTATGATGAGATTATCACCGACACTAGATAAGATATCCATGTGATGATCTCATGGCGGGTCATCCAATGAACTTACTACTACTAGTAAGCATCCACATGTCAATTCTAAATATCTCATATTTACGGCTTCGAGATCCACCGCTGATCCAATCAAGGAATATGACATGTGTTAGTCTATCCGGATTAATGATGTCGGTCTCATTAATCCTATGACTAGGAAAATTTAGATCTTGACATAATTGCACATGATAGGAATCTCAGGAGTATGATCACATCATAATTTCCTTCATGCTATGTCATATATCATGGACTTCATTAATTTGATTAAAGATCCAATCAATTCATAAACAATGTTCATGAACATCAAATTAATGAATTATGCCTTTTCTTTATTTATTCATTCAGTCTGCATACGACTGTGACTAAAACGCGCTAAAGGGGATTGTCTTTAGGGCACAAATAAATAGTACCGACCTTGAATAAGTCGACTTATGCAATGTACAAGTCGACTTATCGGTACTGGACATGTGTAAGTCGTCTTGCATAAGCACACAAGTCGACTTACACTTACAGTCATCACCAGACGATACATCTTCACCAGATAATACGTTCTCACCAGGTGTCATGTCATCACTAGATGATACATATTGTACTTCTGAGCATCTCCACTTATAAGGACCATAACTTTTGACTTTGATATCTAAAAATTTCATACTTTATAGCATTGGAAAGCTAGAAAGACAAGCTACAACTTCCATAGAGACAACTTGTCAAATTCATCTTAGATCAATCCAGATTTTTCCCTAAAGTCAGAACACGAATTTTTCTCTTATGGAAGACTTGAAAATTTGCACTGATCAGATGTGGTTGAAGGTGATGAGATAAATGAGCTGAGATTCGAGATTTTAATGAAATCATTTTGGCTTTCTTCCTTTTCGTGACATCTCACTTATATATATCAACGATTTATGCTCCAAAATCATCAACTCAAGATGATAACTTTTTCACGTATATCTAATTTTAACTCACATCATCTATACACCATTTACATTTCATTAGTATAAAAAAATTAAAGTTTTACAAATATTTAATAGCATTTCAAGCCACATTACATCATCGTCTCAAAATCTCAAATTAAAAAAGATCCTTGAACAAACAAACTTGTTGCTTTCCCAAAATTAACTCAAAATACAAAATAAGCAAATTTGAAGAAATGCCTTTAGGCTCTTGATCACTTGGTCTCTTAGCTATCACCTGAAGATGGGATAAAAAGGGAGGTAAGCTTGAAAGTTCGTAGGTAGCAATTTATAACGGAAAAACAAACAAAACCTTTGAAAGCATTTACTTGTCGCAGAAAATTCTCTTTGATTTAATAAAACACATGTTTCTCGAATTCTTATCATGTAGTCAAATTTACAAACCATAAAACATGAATGCATCAAACTTGTTCACAGATTATAAGCACTTAAGCACATCAAAATGGTTTGGGTGGATCCAAAACAAAATGTACTACACATTTTTCCCAAGGGTCCTGTGTAGCCGTGAACAGAACGTATTAATGCAATCTCACATAATAGTTTTGCATAGTCGTGAATTTATGGAAATCTATGGAGGAGCTCCATGCCACTAACAGGCAGGTGAAAGAAGCCTTTAACTTGGTCAACGTGCACGTGACTTAACTTAGGGGACCACCACAAACCCACATAATCATGTATTTCACATCTTGTAAATATATTGCCCAAAATGGCACTTTTCTGAATCTTGACTTTTAATAGACATGAGATATTTCAAAAATCATTTCCAAAAACCTGATTTCATAAACTTGCATTTTTCCTAAAAGAATCATTTCCAAAATCTTTTCAAAAATCATCAACACAATTTATGTAACAAACGTGTAACAATTTCTTAAATCATTCAAAAGCAATAAATGCAACACTTATGATGCAATTGAAATGATTAAACCTCTTTGATTTACAGAAAACATTAATGGCTTATTTGCTCTATTATAAACATGTACCCACCTTGATTTCCTTGCTTATAGGCTTGCTCAAAATGTCTCTACTCTTGATTTCCTTGATTGTTCACTAAAAGAAGATATCTCTGGCTCAAATGGAAGCTCTTCTCTTCCTCTACCTTTTTTTCCTTCTTGAACAACCTCAAAATCTTTCTTGAAGGCCAAGAAAATTGAAACCCTCACTTGTTTTCTCTTCTTTTCTCTCAACCAGTGAAATCACTCTTCTTTCTCTTTCTTATTTCTCTTCTTTTGTCCCAATTCACGTTTCTCCTTCCCTTAAATGTAAGATCACATTTTCCTCGTCCAATCCTACCCTTAATGAGTGTGCAATTCCCATTTTATCCTTCCTTATATGCCTTATCTTCTTTATCCTTAAGTGTTTTGCCAAAAATACCCTTGAACATTCTTATAACCTTAACACTTTAATTCTACTTACCCATTCAATAAATCCTACTAACTTTGACATAATAATTAAGTCAAAAAATTTAATCTATCAAAACCTCAAAAATTATTTAAATCATGTTTATTCATCAAGAAAAAAATTCGAAGGCCAACACAATGTAAATTGAGATCTTATGACTTATATTAATTACTTTTCATGTCGTTTTTACACATGTAGTAAAAATCATATTCTATAATAGTAACTCCTTTTTATTTGGAACGTATGTCATTTATTAGTACAATACTGTACAGATATTGGTTCAAACATACTTAATATTTAACCTGAGTTCACAAGTCTTCTATTAAATTTGTCTTTTTGAACTCTCATTTGGAAACTTAAGAAAGATACAATAACCATTTGATCACTCTATACTAATTTTCTTTGGACTTATTTTCTAAATTGACATTTGTAGTTTAAGTTTCTTGCCCTTACTCTTTATTATCACCCTAATAATAAACTTAAAGCTTGTCTTATCTTTAGTCATCATAAATACTAGAGGTGATTGCTTGTGTGAGAAGGCCAATCTTTTGTCTATCTGGTATACTATTTGATCATATGTAAAATATGTCATATAAACATATTCCATAATCAATTATTACACAATATTTATTACTTAATAAACAATGTCAACTTATAAACCTATTTAAACATGACAATACAATGAATGAAAATACATGGAGAAGTGTTTATTAATGACATTTTAATATCTCTATATCCTAGTGACTTCATATATCCAATATATGTATCTCAAGAAATTAGTTTTGTCATAGGGCTTGCCACCATATCTTGTGTAGATATATACTTTATATTCACTTTACCTCGTGCAACTATATCTTTCATATAATTGTACTTAGTTTTTATATATTTGGTTTGGCAATGAAATTTAAGGTGTTTAGTATAAACGATTATTGCTTGACTATCATAATTGATTATTACTGGATTAGTAATGTTTTTAGTGAGTCCCAAAGTAACCAATAATCGTTTAAGTCACATAACATCTAATATTGCTACCAAAAATTCTATAAATTTAGCTTTTATTATGGATAACATAGCATAGGTAACATCCCGTTACCAATGTTAAGGTTAACATTGTAAATGTGAGAGATTATGGAGAAATTAGGAAACATTTTTCATGCTCATGCATTTCATGATATGAACATATATGTGAAAAGTGAAATTTGCGCACATCAAAATGACTGTAGATGCATTTATTGACATTTTCGGGTATAATTGTTTGTAAATGTGATTTTATTGGAAATTGTGGTTTGTTTATATTGAAAATTTGATTTGGAGATTAGAATTCTTGATTTAGAATCTTTGGGGTTTTTGAGGAAATTTTCTGAAAAGAATTGGGATAATTCTTGAACTTGGAAAAATGCCAATTGGCAAAACAATTGATAAATGGTAGTAGAAATTATAGTCAAATGGAAATGAAAATTTTTATAAATGACTTTGGGATTTATTGACAAGTGTCATTGAAAATTGGAAGTCAATTAGTATAGAAATTGGACTTAGCTTATAAGAGTTGGACATTGTGGCAAGTGACATTGTGGTAAGTAATATAAGTCACTTGCCAAACAATGCCTAAAGCCATTACTCTTTAAATTTAAAAGGGCCCCTATTTTGTTCGTTTCCACGATGCTCTCTCCCTTAAAAGCCTATTGGTGTCTTAATTGATTTCTCTCCATTTTTGTAGCTCTCTCCTCCCTCCCTTCTTCATGAGTTTAACCCTTCAAATCTCATCTTTCATGTTACTTTTCCTCTTTGCTCTCTCCTTCATTCTCACTAAAAGACCCAACCTATTCCTCTATGAAAGTTGATGATGGTGGAGATGAAAGAGTTAGGGTTTAATGGTGATTTTGAAGCTTTGGAGCTAAACAAGTAAGTTGAATTTTGTTCTTCATGTGTTATTTTAAATGAAGCATTTATGATGATAGAACGTTGTGTAAGTGATCTAGAAGGGGGGGGGGGGGGGGTTGAATAGATCTTTAAATTTTTTTGAAAATTTCTACAAGAAAATCAGAAGTTAAAACACACAATTTTTTTTGATAAACTTAATTGAAAAATTGTAGGGAAGAAGATCAAACACTGTTTTTATAGAGGTTCGGTGCTAAGACCTACGTCCTCTACCTAAGCTCCCACTTAGGATTTTGCCAACCACTTTATTGCACACTTTGTAGTTGAGTGTGAACTTTTTACAACGCCACTTGAATTCCTGCTCAAGCAACCTTTACACTCGATTTGTCTTCCGGCACAAATTCTACCTCACGTGACCTTTTCACTAGTCACTCAAATTGTAAGCAAAACAATACAAAGATTGAAGAAAAAATGCTCAATACAATTTGTAGCAAAATAAGAGCAATAGTGAGCAATTTGAAACAATATAAGAGTATTTGGACTTGTAGAACTTGTCTAAACTCTTCTTCCATCATCCTCTATTTATACTTGAAGAAATATAGCTGTTGGAGCTCTACTAGCCGTTGCTTAATTGGATATAGCCGTTCCTTGATAATCTCCATTCCATTTTTATCAAATTGGACCGTTGGAGCTGATTTCGTGCATCTATAAGTCGACTTGTCGAATGTATAAGTCGACTTGTTTCAGCCATTTACGTAAAAGTTTCATCTTCGCTCTCCAATAAGTCGACTTGTCGTCCTCGATAGGTCGACTTGTGTTTGATAAGTCGACTTGTATTGACATTGCTTCATCTGTAAGTCGACTTGTGCTTTGTAAGTCGACTTGTATTGCCTTCAATGATAACATCCGACCAAATCCTTTATAATCCTTATGTTTTATACCATTTTCTCTTAGAAGACAACTCCCATCTTGATTCTTTAATGAATAAACACTTGCTCTTCTTGATTTACACAACTCTTTCATTGAATAGTACCTGAAATAATTTCTTAACTAATTCTAGATATTTTATTATTATCAAAACATAAAGGGATTTAATTTGTCAACCACCATTGGTCCAACAATCTCCCCCTTTTTGATAATGACAAAATATTTAGAAATTGACAAGAAATTTGAAAGACATAAAACTTGATCAAGGTTTTCCTTGTCTTGATGGTTAGGTTGTCTCCCCCTTAATTTATAAATCAATGATTAAAATAGAAATCAATAAAATCACAAACCATTGAAATTTTCACTCCCCCTTAATCAAATATCAATTTCAAATATCAATTTCAATCTTACTCCCCCTTTTTGTCATAATAAAAAATCAATAGAGAAAATAGACTCAAATTCAACCAAAGGAATTTAAATCACACATGCCTAATCTCAATTTAATGTTCACAAACACATCTTCCTTAAGAGGTTTAGTAAAAATGTCAGCCAATTGATCACTAGACGAAACATGTTTCAAAACAATGTCACCTTTCAAACAATGATCACGAATAAAATGATGTCTAATTTCAATGTGCTTTGTTCTACTATGCAATATAGGATTTTTACTCAAACAAATAGCACTGGTATTATCACAATAGATAGGAATGTTTTTAACTACAATACCATAATCAAGCAATTGATGTTTAATCCAAAGAACTTAGGCACAAGCACTCCCAGCTGCTACATATTCAGATTCAGCAGTGGAAATGGCTACACTAACTTGCTTTTTACTAGCCCAAGATATCAAAGATGATCCTAAGAAATGACATAATCCACTAGTACTTTTCTATCAATTCTACAGCCACCATGATCAAGATCACTATAAGCATACAAATCAAATGAATCACAATTAGGATACCACAAACCATGATTAATAGTTCTACTCAAATATCTAAAAATTCTTTTACAAGCACTCAAGTGAGAAATCTTAGGACAAGATTGAAATCTAGCACAAAGACATGTGACAAACATTATATCAGGTCTAGAAGCAGTTAAATACAAGAGAGAGCCGATCATACCTCTATAGAGTTTTTGATCAACATCTTCTTCATGTTCATTTTTCTCCAAGACCACATTTGTTGCCATTGGTGTTGTAGGGTCCGTGAACTCTGGCCACGCGGCCCCACCCTGTAGGATCCATGGATTCTGGCCATGCGACCCCCAGTCAGATCCGGACACTATGGGCCCGCGATCTGCGATCGATTGGATCCGGACACTCGGGCTGCGATCCATCTGTCTGATGAAGGTATTGTCCCCTCTAGTACTCGAATTTGAGACCTCAGGGTTTTGTTTCGCTTTAAGCGAACGCCTCATACCATTGTCTGGATCCAATACTGACTGCAGATCGCGGGCCCATAGTGTCCGGATCTGACTGGGGGTCGCATGGCCAGAGTCCATGGATCCTACAGGGTGGGACCACGTGGCCAGAGTTCACGGACCCTATAGGTGTTGTTGCCATTTTGCATCCTTACATTTTAAACTTCTTAAGAAGTTCCTTTGTATACTTCGATTGATGGATGAATATTCCATTTTTGTGTTGCTTGATTTGCAATCCAAGAAAGAACTTGAGTTCTCCCATCATGCTCATTTCAAACTCACCTTGCATTAAATCGCTAAATTCTTTACACAAAAATTCATTAGTGGCACCAAACACAATGTCATCAACATAAATTTGACAAATAAGCATATCATGATCAACATGTTTAATAAACAAGGTATTATCTATCTTTCCACAAACATATCCATGTTGAGTTAGAAAAGTACTTAACCTCTCATACCATGCTCTAGGTGCTTGCTTTAGTCCATAAAGTGCCTTCTTGAGTTTGTAGACATAATCTGGATGCTCATGATCTTCAAATCCCGGTGGTTGTTTGACATAGACTTCCTCTTGAATATACCCATTGAGAAATGCGCTCTTGACGTCCATTTGATTTAATTTGATCCTTTTATGAGAAGCAAATGCACATAGTAGCCTAATTGCCTCCAAACGAGCCACAGGAGCATATGTCTCATTGTAATCAAGGCCTTCTTCTTGATAAAATCCTTGAGCCACTAACCTTGATTTATTTTTAATAGCTTCACCATTCTCATCATATTTAATCCGATTTACCCACTTGACTCCAATGATGGTCTTGTCCTTTGGTGGAGCTACCAAATCCCATACATCATTTCACTTGAATTGATTTAGCTCTTCTAGCACGACTAAAAGCCAGTTTTCATCTTTAAGAGCTTCTTCTATATTTTTGGGTTTTACTAATGAAATGAAGGCTGAATTGCTCATATTCTCATAGATATTTCTCCTAGTTCTTACACCAACATTTAAATCACCAATGACTTGCTCCATAGGATGGTTCTTTGCTTTTTCCCATGATTTAATGTCGAGTACATGATTTTCTTCGTCTATTTTCAATTCCTCAATCTTGGATTCAATTTCTTCAACTTTATTACCTGAACTTCCTGCATCATCATCAAAACAAACCTTTCTCGGGGGTGAAATCATATCATCAAATTTAACATGTATACTTTCTTCAACACATTTAGTCCTATTATTATAAACTCTAAAAGCCTTACTAGTTTGAGAATAACCAATAAATACACCAACATCGGATTTAGAATCGAATTTTCCTAGATTGCTTTTTCCATTATTATGAATAAAAACTTTACAGCCAAAAGGATGAAAATAAGAGATATTAGGTTTCTTATCTTTTCATAGCTCGTAAGGTGTCTTATTTTTTTCTCTTCGTAAGTGCACCCTGTTGATGACGTAGCATGCGGTGTTGACCGCTTCCGCCCAAAATGATTTAGGAAGATTGTACTCATTTAACATGGTTCTGCTCATTTCTTCAAGAGAATGATTCTTCCTTTCTACCACACCATTTTGTTACGGAGTCCTTGGTGTTGAGAAATTGTGCTCCATCCCGTATTTGTCACAAAGACTTTCGAAAGGTTCACATTCAAATTCTCCTCCATGATCGGTTCTAATTGCAACGATCGACAATTTTTTCTCATTTTGAACCAATCTACACCACTTGGTAAATTCATTAACGGCATCACTTTTATTTGCAATAAATCTTACCCAAATAAATCTAGAAAAATCATCTACAATCACAAGGACATACAATTTTCCACTAAGACTAGCATGCCTAGATGGTCCAATCAAATCCATATGCACAAGTTCAAGAATTTTAGATGTGTAAATTTCTTTCTTTGGGTTGAAAGATTCTCTAACATGTTTGCCCTTTAAGCAAGATTCACATAAGTGATCTTTAACAAATTTGATTTTAGGCAATCCTCTTACTATGTCATTTTTCGAAATTTTAGAAATTAATGGCAAAGGAGCATGTCCTAATTTTCTATGCTACAAAAATGCATTTTCTTCTAAAGTCACTAAACACTTTTCATTGAACGAACTATCATAATGTAAATCTACTATGTATGTATTTCCGTGTCTCAAACCAATGAAAGCTACATGACCGTCCTTCTTAACCATGCAATGTGATGATTCAAAACTTACATTAAAATTCATATCACAAAGTTGAGAAACACTTAACAAATTATGTTTCAACCCAACAACAAGCAAAACATTGTCAATGGTTGGCAAAGGTTCCTTACCCACTTTACCAATACCAATGACCTTACCTTTGTTGTTGTCTCCAAACGTGACATAACCTTGATTCTTTGATTTAATTTCGGCAAAAAGGTTCTTGTCTCCACTCATGTGTCTTGAACATCCGCTATCGATGTACCAAGTGCTTGACGGCCTTTCATCCCCTTGCTTGTATCTACAATATTAACGTTCTTTCTTCTTATAGGTACCCAAACCATTTTGGGTCCATTTTGGTTAGCCATATAAACCACATTAGGTGGTATTGTGCCTTTAATAACCCAAATTTTCTTAATCTTAACACATCTTCTAGTACTCTTGCAAGCAATTTCTATGTGATCATCTTTCAAACATTTAGCACATTGAGCGATTTTTTCATCCTTAGTAAATTTGGAAATTAAAGAGCAATCTCTATCAAAAGGGTCATATCCTAATCCATGTTTAGAAATGGAATATCTTTGTAGTAATAACAAATTTTCAAACTGTTCGTTTCCATTCACAAATTTTCCAACTACATATGAAAATTCTTTTCTGAGTCTATCAAGCTCACAAACAAGTTTTTCCTTTTCAATAAGACATGCAAAATGATCTTCCTTTGGACTATCTAAATCATCAATTGTTTCATGTAAGGCACTATTTTCAGCAACCAATTCTCGTATTTTCTTTCTTAATGGCTTTTTCAAAATCAGCTTGCAAAGCATCAAAAGAATCTTTTAGATCTTGGTCATCGAAAATTACCTCATTTTCATCGTCACTTGATGAACTTTTTGCCATAAGTGCCAAGTTGTTTTCATCATCGCTTTGGTATGCTTCCTCATCATCACTCCAAGTTGCTACCAGGCTAGTTTTCTTTTTACCTTTTTCGTATTTGTCATTTTTCTGGAAGTTTGATGTGGAGGACGAGCTTTTGCATTCTCTTGCGAGATGTCCCCGTTTTCCACATCTCCAACATTCTTCGTTGCCTTTCTTTTCGTCATAGCCTTTTGATTTTCTTTCTACGCCAAACCTCTTTCTTTCTCCCTATTTTCCGCCATTTAATTCTTTTCTTCGATTTTTGAGAAGTCCCTTGAACTTCCTTAAATTTCTAGCGTACATCGCTATTTCTTCGTCTTCCTCGTCTTCATCTATTTCCTCATCACTTTCATTAACGAAGGAAGTGTTAGCTTTAAAAGCAATAGATTTTTAAGGCTTACCTCTACCTCCTCTGGATTTGAGAATAATCTCATAGTTGATAAGTGATCCCACCAAGGCGTTGAATTCCAGATGATTGAGATCTTTGGATTCCATAATGGCAGTGACTTGTGAGTCCCATTCCTTCGGTAGTGAGCGAAGGATTTTCTTTACCTTCTCACTGTCCATCATATGCTTTCCAAGGTTGCCTAATCCATTTATGATTTCTGCAAAACGATCAAGCATAATTGAAATAGACTCACCTTCCTTCATGACAAACATTTCATAGTCATGAAGCAACACGTTGATTTTAGTCTCCCGGACTTGGTTGGTTCCTTCATGGGTGATGCGAAGTCTCTCCCACATTTCTTTGGCGCTAGTACACGAGTTAACTCGGTTTCTTTCCTCAATTGTGAGAGCACAATAGATTAGCTTCATCGCTTTCGCGTTGATGTAGGCTTGCCTCCAGTCATTGTCGTCATATTTTAGCTCCGTTTTTAACTCACCATTTTCTTTTAACGGTTGTTGTGGACCGAAGATAATTATCTTCCAATATTCTACTCCCTCGCTAATGATGTGGTACTTCATAGGATTTTTTCAAGAAGAATAATTAGTATCATTAAATAAAGTAGGGCGATTATTAGTATTACCTTCTTCTTGCGACGTATGCCTTGTCCTCCTCGCCGCAGCGCGCTTCGGCCCACGTCGCGGCGTACGAAGCAATTCTGTTCGTCGCGGCGTGTTCTTTCAGACGTCACAAGACGTCGCAATGAAAGCAATTGCAGACACGCCGTAAAACCCAGATTTTCGACTGATTTAAGTTCCAAATCCAGATTTTCTTCTCACAAACCACTCCTAAATAAATCCATACATATCATACAACAAGTCTTTAGTTTCTATTTCATCAAACAATCAAATTCCCTAAATTTCAACCCTAAAACCACCGAAACCAACTTTGAAATCTTAAACCCAAATCCTTAGATTTTCATGTTTAATCCTCTAATAAACTCTATAAATCAACCAATCAAACTATATAAAACAAGTTAGAAGTAACTTACTTGATGAAGAACCTCAAATCTCCAAGAGAAAATTGGTCAAGAAGAGGAAGAAGAGAACGAAGAAGAAGAAGCAAATGTCGTGGGAGAAGAAATTCAAAGGTAGGGCATATATATATATATATATAAAGACAAGGGCTTGTTTGGCTAGAATGCTTACCACTAGTGGGATCCAAACCACCTCAAATCAATTTCAAATTCTAATTTCTTCCTAATTCTAATGGCTAAACCATAATTCCTCAAATCAAATTTCTAACCCGTCTGTGCCATAGATAATCAATTTCGGAACCGGATATTCAATCAACCAGTCATTTATCAAATTTTCCAGTCCGGGCCTATTGCTCCGAAAATTCCAGAAAAATTCCTATAAATCCACAAAAATAGAAAACTCATTAGCATATACTCCAATTTCACAATTCAACTTCCCAAATCTCATTTCTAACTCAAATCAAATTCTCGAACCTAATTTGACCTAATTATCATACTTGCCCTAATCATTTCCAGATTTCATTTTACAATCTCCAATTTCTCATTTCTTATACCAATTAAATTTCTCACAGATCAATTAACCCAAATAAATTTCCAAATCAAATCGGAAATATGTCATACATGCATGTACGTACAAAGGCCAATTATACAATATACTATAATGCATGCACATGTACAAATACGAATGTAATGAACTGTACACATCCCATCGGTGACGGAATGTTACAATTCTCCCCTCCTAATAAAAATTTCGTCCCGAAATTTTCTTACCTGACTGATCAAACAGATGAGGGTACTGCCTCCTCATGTGCTCCTCAGTTTCCCAAGTCGCCTCCTCGGATGAATGGTTCTTCCAAAGGACTTTCACCAATGGAATAACCCGGGACCTCAACTGCTTGACCCGCGATCCAATAATCCGCACCGGCTCCTCAATATAACTCAAGTCACTGGCAATCTCTATCTCCTGAGCTGGAATCACATGAGTCGGTCTGATCGATATCTCCGGAGCATGCTCACATGGAACACATCATGCAACTAAGACTTCTCACTCGGCAATGCCAACCTGTAGACCAACGGTCCTATCCTCTCGGTAATCTCATACGGACCGATATATCGAGGACTCAACTTGCCCTTATGACCAAATCTGAGAACTCCTCTCCACGGAGACACTCTAAGGAACACTCTATCTCCCACAGCATACTCCATCTCTCGCCGATGCTGATCCACATAACTCTTCTGCCTGTCTTGAGCCGCCTTAATGCGACTCCGAATCAGCTGGACCTTACCAACTGTGTCCTGGATCAGCTCGGGACCCTCTTCATCCCAGTAAAGAGGGGATCTACACGGACGTCCATATAATGCCTCGTAAGGTGCCATACTAATGCTACTCGCATCGATTATTGTATGCAAACTCTACCAGAGGCAACATCGATCCCACGCACCTCTAACTCCAACACACGGGCTCTCAACATATCCTCAACGATCGAATAGTCCTCTCACTCGCCCATCCTCGAGGATGAAACGCAGATCAAGTTCAATCTGCATCTATAGTCGATCGCAGACTCCTCCGTAATCTAAGTAAACACAGGATCCCTATCGACACTATCAAATCGGGACCCCATGCAATAACTATCTCGCCACATACTTCGGGCCAACCGATCGAGGGTATTGCTCTCCTCATCGGCAAGAAGTGAGCCGATTTAATAATCGGTCCACTATGACCCAGATAGCATCACTCTCTCAAGGCGTCTGGGCAACCCCATGATAAAATCCATCGAATATGTTCCCATTTCCACTCTGGAATGGGCAACGAAATGATCTCCCAATGGGGCTGGTGCTCACCTTAACTCGCCGGCACGCCAAACACCGAGAAACATACTCCACCACATGCCTCTTCATGCTCGCCACCAAAATGCAACTTAAGAGTACGATACATCTTGGTGACTCTCGGATGCATGGCATAAGCGCCAAATGAGCCTCCTCCAAAATCTCACGCCCAGATCATCTACATCGGAACACACAACCTCCGCCCATCCACAAAGTGTCATCCTCACCAAACTCAGACACATCCCGACCGACTCTGTCAATCAATCTAACCAATATCGATCCTGATCCTGCACTCTCCTAATCCGCTCATGCAATACTGGCCTCAGCCTCAGAGTCGCAATTAGAATTCCATCCTGACTCAAATCTATCTGCACATTAAGTGCTCTCAACTGAACTAAACATGGCAACCTCGAAACCTGAATCTGGGCTGCACTACCATGCGATCTCCTACTCAATGCATCAGCCACCACATTGGCCTTCCCAGGGTGGTACTCGATAGTGCAGTCGTAATCCTTAAGCAGCTCTAACCATCTCCTCTGCCTCAGATTCAGCTCCCGCTGACTCAACAAGTACCTCAAGCTCTTATGGTCGGTGAAGATCTGGAACGTCTCCCCATACAAATAATGTCTCCAGATCTTCAGAGCAAACACCACAGCCGCTAACTCCAAGTCATGCACGGGATAATTACCTTCATGGGCTCTCAACTGTCTCGATGCATACGCTATGACTCTCCCATGGTGCATCAGCACACAGCCTAAACCTAGCTGCGAAGCATCACTATAAACCTCGAAACCTCCTGATCCAGATGGCAAGGCTAACACCGGCGCCGTAGTCAACCGATGTATCAACTCATCGAAACTCCTCGACATTCATCGCCCATCGAAGGCCACACTCTTCCTCGAAGTCTTCACAAAAGGCGAGATCACGAAAACCCTCGACAAACCTCCGGTAATATCCTGCCAATCCGAGGAAACTCCTCAACTCAAACACGTTCCTCGGAATCTCCCAACTCCTCACCGCCTCAATTTTGTGAGGATCCACCCGGATACCCTCACCAGACACAATGTGGCCTAGAAACACCACCTCATCCAGCCAAAATTCACACTTAGTGAATTTGGCATCTGATGCTCGTCTCTCATGTCTGCAAAGACAACTCTCGATGCTCGCATGCTCTGTCTAGACCTCGAATATACCAAGATATCATCAATGAATACGATCACAAACCGATCGGTATGGCTGAAAGACCCTATTCATCAAGGCCATGAAGGTCCGGGGCACCGTCAACCCGAACGGCATCACTAAAACTCGTAATGTCCATACCGCTCCTCGAAGCACTCTTAGGCACATCGCCTCTGCGATCCTCAATCGATAGTAACTGCACCTCAAATCCAATTTGGTAAACACCTAAGCTCCTCTGAATCGATCAAAGAGATCATCGATCCTAGGCGGTGGGTACTTATTCTTGACAAGAATCCGATTGTCGCCTATAATCGATGCAAAGCCTCATAGTCCCGCCCTTCTTCTTCTGAAACAATACCGAGCTCCCCACGACACACACGGCTACCGATGAACCCCTTATCTAATAACTCCAAGTCGAGTTTAAGCTCCCTCGGTTCCACGGTGCCATCCTATACGGAGGTATCGATATAGAGCGGTACTGAACGAGGTCAATCTCGAACTCGCCTCCGATCCGCAAGCAAACCCAGAACTCCGGGAAACACATCAGGAACTCCCAGATCACAGGACATCCCGCAACCTCTGCGCACTCTAGAGTCTACCACACGCGCCAAATAAGCCTCACACCACCTCGCATCAATCTCAAAGCACTCACAAACGAATCATCCTCTGGTGGCATCGCTCGACTAACACTCGAAAAAACGACCATCGGTGACCAGAGACTCTAATACAACCTCCTTAGTATAGCAATCTATAATCGCCTTATGGGCAGTGAGCCAGTCCATCCCCAAAATCACCTCAATCTCTCGAAGAGGCAACACAATCAAATCTGCACCCAATATCACCGAATCTACTAGAATCGGGCATCCCCTACAGATCTCGCCTAAAGCAGTGGTACTACCCAAAGGTGTACTCACCTGCAACCCATACGGAAGCATCTCTCTATGCACATGCAATCTACATGCCACAAACGGTGCAATAAATGAATGCGTGGACCCTGGATCTATCAATGCAAACACCTCAAAATCGTAAAGGTATAAACTGCGACCACATCTCGAGAGTCCGGGCCTCCCCGCTCGTCATGGCGTAGACTCGGCCCGAGATGCGGCCGACTACCCGACTCTCCGACCCCATAAAGAATCTCCAGCTCCACTCCGAGCTCGCCTCGCCTCAATCCAGTCCACTACCTCGGCTCTGCTGCAACAGCTTACTACCAGCTCTCCCACTCAAGCGGCATCGAGCTCCCATCTCGGACAATGTCGAATCGATGCTCCATCGAGCCACATCTCAAACAAGCTCCAGTGAACCTCCAACACTCCCCACTATGCCTCCTCTCACAAAACTCACACAGAGGAGGAAGTCGGCCGAGCCTCGACCATCGCCATCGCTACCCGACCGCCCAAATCGCCTCAACCGAACCAGATCGCCTGACCTCTGGGACCAAAATCTGAGCGCCTCGACATCTGCTAAAGCTCCTCCCCGAGCTACCCTGGCTATCACTGGATCTCTTACTCCGAGATCCCTGACCAACCTCAACTCTGCTCTGTCTCAAAAGTCGCTCGATCGATTGCGGTGACCTCGGCCCACAAAGGTGCCCATATCTGACCGGGCTAACCTTGTACGAATATCCAGATTCAGCCCTCCCTCAAATCTCCGACACCGATCTGCCTTAGAAGAAATCAAAACAGACGCATATGCCGAAAACTCATTAAGCCGGACCTCATAGTCGGCCATCGCCATAGACCTCGCCTCAAATCCAAACTCTGCATCTTCATCTCCATATAAACCCTAGGCGTATAATTATCTCGGAAAGCTCTCAGGAAATCCGCCCAAGTCAAAACTCAAGGTCTGATGGAACTCCCCGGAACAGTCTTCTACCACTGATACGCTGGACCCTGAAGCAAAGAGATAGCGTAATCGAACTTCTCCTCAGCATCACAATCCATCTGGTCCAGGACCCGCTCGGTCCTCTCTAACCAACCTCTCGGCCAGGTCTCAGATCGCCAGAGAAATCGATAGCCCTCGCCACGCAGCGATCATACCTCCGTTCCCGTCTCATGGGAACTACTGGAGGCTGTTCCTCATACATAGGCACAGAGGACTCTCTACTAGCTCCTACTGATCCTTGGTCAGCTGAGTGATCGACCTGATCACCAAAGACGGATGAACTACAATAAAATCACAATTCTGATCAATTTCTTGCTTTCCTTACGAAATTCAAGCCTAAAACATACTATGCCCAAAAGATGCCAAACCTGGCTCTGATACCACCAATGTAGCGCCCCTCATCAGAAAGAGCATACACCGATACGCCCGTAGGTCGTACCGATACACACCTCACGATGAGGGTGCACTACCAAACAATCGATTATATTAAAACCTCATGGCATCAATATAATCAAAGCAGTAAGATCACAATCACTAAATTTCAAAACCAAAGAGTACTTCTCATTGCATTCATAAATCCTAAATACAATATCTGGTCATAATTTACAACTACATATGTCTAAAATAAACAGTAAGCTCCTATCTAGGTCATCCCCAAAATATCCCAAAGGATCCCCAATGACCGACACATGGGCCATGCTCCTCTTGCAAGCACACACAAAGCAGAAAAGTCTCAAAATCCGAGCTAGAGTCACACTGCACCGTCCCGAAAAATAGTCGCAATTTGGGTGAGTTTGCGAAACTCAATGAGTAACCATCATCGATGGTTTACCCAATTCATGCATTACGCACAATTGCGTACAAAGCAACACATATCATAACTCAGAAATTCACAACATCAAAATCACACATTGGCAGTTAGTCCATAGCACATTCATAGCATGAACACGCATCGTATGCACAATGATTTCCAGATTCATTATTAATGTTGTGATTTGGCGCCGAGTTATCCCATTTCGGGCACATCACACGTAATCGCGTGGAGGTAGAGAGCCCTCGGGTATACACTACAGCCCACGCGCACTAGGGATAGGAGAGCCCTCGGGTATTCACTAATCCTTTTCACTTATCACAATTGATGAGCTTGTAGCTCCACTCGGATCGTAATGTGCTCAACCACAATCGCTGGCCATCGATTTCTAATCATGCCTAGCATGCTTTCACAATTTATACCGATATATCTCATGCAAATCATTTAATCGTAATCACAAATAATTCACATACAAGGCACATAGCACATTAGAGATTGAGAAACCAACTAGGTTACTCACCTCAGAACTTCCGAACTCATCGCCGGAAGTCTCGCCTATGTCAGACGATCGACGATCCGCTTGAGCCGCTATATCAATCAAAATATAGATAACATTATTACTGGTACCAATTCTGATGCTTAATTATGCATATGAATCAAATCATGTACATACTATGCAAATTATGACATTTTCGACCAAATTCCGAATTTCCCGATCTCAATCCTTAATTCCCGAACTAAATTTCTAATTTCCAAATTCAAAATCTCCAAATTGAATTTAATCCATAGCCAATAGATCCTCAATTGCCTAAACTCCAAATATTAAAACCCTAATTTCATTATCGAGCGAAATAACGATGCCGCGGCGAATCGGGCATCCCACGTCGCGACGTACGCACGCGTTCGTTGCGATGTATGCCTTGTCCTCCTCGCCGCAGTGCGCTTCGGCCCACGTCGCGGCGTACGAAGTAATTCTGTTCGTCGCGGCGTGTTCTTCGCACATCGCGCACGTCGCAGCGAGCAATTGCAGACACGCCCAGAAAACCCAGATTTTCGACAGATTTAAGTTCCAAATCCAGATTTTCTTCTCACAAACCACTCCTAAATAAATCCATACATATCATACAACAAGTCTTTAGTTTCTATTTCATCAAACAATCAAATTCCCTAAATTTCAACCCTAAAACCACCGAAAACCAACTTTCGGAAATCTTAAACCCAAATCCTTAGATTTTCATGTTTAATCCTCTAATAAACTCTATAAATCAACCAATCAAACTATATAAAACAAGTTAGAAGTAACTTACTTGATGAAGAACCTCAAATCTCCAAGAGAAAATTGGTCAAGAAGAGGAAGAAGAGAACGAAGAAGAAGAAGCAAATGTCGTGGGAGAAGAAATTCAAAGGTAGGGCATATATATATATATATATAAAGACAAGGGCTTGTTTGGCTAGAATGCTTACCACTAGTCCGGATCCAAACCACCTCAAATCAATTTCAAATTCTAATTTCTTCCGAATTCTAATGGCTAAACCATAATTCCTCAAATCAAATTTCTAACCTGTCCGTGCCATAGGATAATCAATTTCGGAACCGGATATTCAATCAACCAGTCATTTATCAAATTTTCCATCCGCCTATTGTTCAAAATTCCAGAAAATTCCTATAAATCCACAAAATAGAAAACTCATTAGCATATACTCCAATTTCACAATTCAACTTCCCAAATCTCATTTCTAACTCAAATCAAATTCTCGAACCTAATTTGACCTAATTATCATACTTGCCCTAATCATTTCAGATTTCATTTTACAATCTCCAATTTCTCATTTCTTATACCAATTAAATTTCTCACAGATCAATTAACCCAAATAAATTTCCAAATCAAATCGAAATATGTCATACATGCATGTATGCATAAAGGCCAATTATACAATATACTATAATGCATGCACATGTACAAATACGAATGTAATGAACTGTACACATCCCATCGGTGACGGGATGTTACAAGGGTGCTACAGCATAAGATTGTTTCTTACTTTTCCATAATATAACACCATTGTTAAGCAAAGAAATGAATTTGTAATTTGTATATTTATACCTTGTATATGCAAGTTAGTGCCTCAATAATATAATGCATAATCAATAATAACTTTTATATAACTCAATATTATCTTTGCTACTTTCTATTGTGTTTGTCCTAGATTTGGAAAATATTTGCTTGCTATTTCAATAATGTAACAAAATTTGGCTTTGTACATATCATATCATATGTGAGACTTCCAACTATATTAAGAAGGGGAACTTTCATCATTTGTACCCTTTCTTGTGGTGCTACTGGACAAAACTTCTTGTTGAGACCTTCCCCTTTAGTAATAGGATTTTCAATTGGTTTACAATATTGCATGCCAATTTTTTTCTAACAATATGTTGAATATTATTCATATAAGAAAATGACAACAATCTCTTTGAACAGACTCTTGAAATCCTATCTCCATATATATATATATATATAATTTAACCAATGTCTTTCATCTCGAATTCAAATTACAACAACCTTTGATTTTCTTAAAAAAACTCATAATCATTATAAACAATCAAAATGTCATTAACATAAAATGATAGAATGACAATTTTATATTTGGATCTCTTTTTATATATATATATATATATATATAGTGGCCTTCATCAATCATATGAAATAATTACGTTATGAAAAAGAATGTATCATTACCTTGAGGAAGACTTTAGACCATAAATCAGTTTTAATATCTAACACACTTTATGTTCTTAGCCTATCTCAATGAAACCCACATATTATTCCATATATATTTCTTCTTCTAATTCTTAATTTAGCAAAGCAGTTTTTACATCTATGTGATGTAATTCAAGATTCACGCTGACTATTATAGCTAGGATTAAAATGAAGTAAATTATATGACAATTGAAAATGTTTCGTTATAATCAACTTCCTCTTTTTGTGTATATCCTTTATCTATGAGATGTGCTTTGTATCTTTCAATACTACCATCAACCTTGCATTTTATTTTTAGAACCATTTTTTAATAGCTTTATACTCATTAGAGAGATTAACCAAGTCTTGTACTTGATTTGAGCTTAAATTAATCATTTCTTATTTCACTGCCTTCAACCATTCTCCTTTAACAGGATGATTACGAGTTTTTATGTACATTCTTTAGCTCATCCTTTTCTTGTGGTATAGTCATATGAATTGTCCATTCTATTTTAAAATTACATTGGGAAATTATTTGATAATTACTTCAATGTAAATGAGATTCATAAGAAACATATTCATAAATGTCCTAGTTATTGCTGCTCTGATAAGATGTAGTAGGTAAAATAGGTTATATCATAAAGTGACATTGAGTTAATTCTTTAAATTCTAGACTGGTCCCACTCAAATAAAATCCCTCTTTATAATTCCCTATAATAGAATCATTATGATCAAAAGTCACATATAAAAATAGGTCTTTTCCTATTTCACCATAGTTTAGAAATCTTTTTCTAAAAATGTAACATCTCATGATTCAATTTTATTTATTAGTTTATCACCTCATTTACCCATAAGGCATATCCTTTTAATTATTCAGAGTATTTGATAAAAATACTTTCTTCCCTCTTAGGGCTAGTTTTTTTTTATGTTTATAAGAGAGATTATGAACATAGGCAACATGCTCCCACAATCTTAGAGTTTTTATGTCAAGTTTTATATTTGTTTACAACTTATATCGAGTGTTCATAATTGATTTTATGGTCACTTGATTAAGTATATAAATGGTTGTAATTAATACATCACTCAGATAAACAATTGGTAGTATGTTATTATGGACCTAACCATTTCTATTAGCATTTTGTTACGCCCTTTCACAACGCCATTTTGTTGTGAGATTTGAGGAACAATTAACCCTCTTTCTATTCCTTTTTCACCATATTTAATCTTAAATCTATCAGACAAACATTTTTTCCTTGATCAATTTTTAATGCTTTTATAATTAATTATCTACTCAATTTATATACTTTATGTAACCAATTAATACTTATACTTTAGAAGAATTTAATAGACGTGATATAATTAAGTATATTCATCTATAAAAATATGAAATATACAACTCTATGTCATGCTTTTACATTCATTAGACCATATATATCATAATGAATGAACTATACTAGATGGGAAGATCGTGCTCCCTCTTAAAATAACTTTCTTATTATTACTAGCTAGAAAAGGTCACAAATAGATAAATCTACTTGATGTGAATGATTTAAGAGACCATCATTAATTAAATGATTTATTTGATTTGAACTAATATGACATAATTTAGCATGTCACTAACGTGCATCATCATTGAAATTACTAAATGGTGTAAACAAGGAATAATTTGTGTTTTTATTTGCATAAACAATATTTAAAACAATAAAACCATCTAACATAAATCCATGACCATAATAAATGGTCCAAAGATATAAATTTATGCCACTACTGTTAATTTACATCAAAACCAAGATTAATTAACACTAACATATAAATGAGATTCCATCAAATTTGTATAACAAACAACACTTCATGTAGGATTGTGGATTGACCACAATGTATATCTAATTTGATTGTTCTAATCCCTCGTATAACATATTTTAAGTTGTCTCCAACATAAATTCATTGTGTTTCATATGGGATTTTTCATAATTCTACAAAGGTATCCTTATCCTTCACTAAATGGTTGGTTGATCTTAAGTTTGCAATCCTTAAAGGATATAATTCAATTAGAAATGCAAAATAAATGTCTATACAATAAGTTTGTGCCTTTTTAGACTTGCTATAATCGCGAACTAAGTGATTGTTATTGCCACAATTAAGGTACCTGACTCTTTTCATATTTTTGATATTAAAATCATGTCTTCCTTTTTTATTTTGGTTCTACTAAGCTTTTTTTTTAGTCTTGAGTATAGTGCATATTTTTCTTACCCTTTTTAAATTTTAGGTCCACTATAATGCTTATGTTTCCTGTTTATAGCTCTATATGAGCCTGGACCAACTGTATATACCTCAAAGGACATCTTGGATGCTTCATGAAGTTCTTCGTTTAGTATAAGATGGCCCGTAGCATCTTCTTTCATCTTGATGCTCTAATTGTGAGTTAAATACATCTTCATATACTCCTAAGTATGAGGTAGCATACAGCTCACAACTTGCAGTTGCTGCTTATTTGATTAATCATAGCCAACGTCTTACAACTCACTTATCATATTTAACATACTCTTTAAATGCTTTTTCATTTTATGATTTGGTCATTTCTTATAATTTTCAAGCTTGATAGTGAGTGACCTCATATTGATCATTGAGGTACCTTTAAAACATATAACTAAAGTGAGCCACTCTTCCCTTAATAATTTTATATTTTCAAAACTCACGTATTGCATTGTTTTTCATACTGCTCAACAAGGTAATGCGAGCCATTAATTTCTTCTTCTTCCATATTTCATAAATATAATGATCCCTTTTGTGTTGAGCCATATTGCCTGCCTTATAAACGTTCATGGTTATGTTCAATGGTTACAGAGCTCTTATTTCTCAAGTATATATTGGATTTTAATGCTATAAAATTGTTGCCATTTAATTTCTCACCTTTGTTAAGTTTAACAGCACCATTTTTTGATAAAGTAGCCATTATTAAAATACTAAGTTTATATAAGAAGAAAGAAATAGTATACACATAAGTTAATGCCATGTCACTAAGTATAATACACTAAGCGTGAGCGGGGATGGCTGTCGTCCACTGACATGTTCTACATCCAACAAGCTATTTTATCGAATGGTCTCAATTTTTATTAGATGTCACTTAAAACCTAGACTCGAGAAACTTCTGTCATTTTCATAAAGCCCTCTCTCTTTTTCTTTCTCCCTCTCTCAAACCTGCCAGCTATCACAACACTACCTTCAGCATCATCATCATCTCTACCATCATTTGTGATGGTTCTTTCTTTCTCCCTTTCTTGAACCCAACATGTGTCGCAACACCACCTTCAACATCATCACCACCTCTACCATCATATGTGATGGCTCTGGTGAAAACCCACGTCATCCAATCCTCAATCATCAGTTTTTGTATGAGGGCTTAGACACTATCGAGGAGGTATTGGACAGATATGTTGCAAAAAAAGAGAAATTACTCGATGATGAAGAGGAGGATTTGTTGAACTATTGACAAGTCACTAGTACCCGATGGGAGGTCTTGAGTTTGTACCGAGACATGCTACAACCTACTAGCTCCTTTGTCTGGCTTGACTCATGGGGCGTGTTGTCGAGATATGTGTTTAGGAAGAATGAAAGGAAGGAGTTCAAAGAGACATGTTTTGAGAAGGATCTAGAAGTTGTTACATGATTGCTAATTAGCAGCTGAGAAGTGATGCAATTGACAATTGATAAACTTGTCCAAAAACAGAGGCAGCAGGTTGAGAAGGAGTGGAGCTCTGGTGGTGATGGTGATCGTTGGTGATGATTTACCATAACTGTTGCAGTTGGGTGTTCATCTTTTAGATGATCTTCATATTTCTGTAAAATCAAGGTTTTAAGATCAAATATTTGTTCTACATTTTTTTTGACACGATTCAGTGATGGGTAACAACATCATAATTTTAGATGATGACCTGTTGGGGAATCTGGGACTTTTGAGTGAGATTGTGGTTGGAGACATGATAGAGGATGGTGGTAGTCTAGTTTCTGTGTTCCAATTGTTTTATGTGTTTCATTGATGCAATTTGTATATAAGGATAATGTTCGAATTATTATGATGGGGTTTAACTGCTAAGTAAAATTGTTTAGAATTTGGATTTCTCTTGAATCCTTATATTATACATAAATCGTTTTAGCTAATGAAACATCAGTTATCTTTAAAAAAAATGGATAATAATTTACATGAATCATAGAGCAAGGACTGATTTTCCAAATTGAAGCAACATAAGAGAATGTTCTTTGTAAAGGTTTTTAACTCTTCTATTATTTCTTTTTGCAGTTCATCATTAGATGGTGATGATTGTGGTAATTCATTGAAGGTGGCAGAGGAACCTGCAAATCAGAGAAGAAGAAGGAATCAACATTATGTAGTTCTTATGGAGAAATGCATGATACATTAACTAACAATGTAAGTCACAACTTTCCTAAAAAGAAGTACTTAGAGATGACAAATGATGGAGCAAAGAGTCATATTACCTATTTTGTGTGTTATGCATCTATAGAAAACTGTTCTTAGCTTGTTTCTTTGTTGGACGATAAAGAGTATGAATGAGAACTTACAAGAAAGACAATTGTGTTCTTTATGAAAAATGTTTCCAAATGTATAACATTAGAGGTTGATTGTTGCTATTTTAAGAGGGATATTTATTCCACCACCTATCGATGGCTATGTTTATTTTTTTTCTTTTTCCCTTGACTGCTTCTGATATAAAAATGGAGAAATATGTATACATTCATCCTATATGTCTGTTAATGGTGATTTAGGTATAATACATATGCAATTCTTATGGAGAAATGCAGAATCCAGGAATACTATCCATATAATTCATTCTGTGTGGGCTAACTTTCAAACATCAATTACCAACATGAGTCACAACTTTCCTAAAGAGAAGTGCTTGGAGATAACAAGTGATGAAGCATAAAGTAATATTACCTATTTTTTGTGTTATTTCTTTGTTAGATGGTGAAGCGTCTGAGTGAGCAATTAAAAGTAAGACCACTGTGTTTATAAAAAATGTTTCCAAAGGTATAACATTAGAGGTAGAATGATATTTAAGAAGTGAAAAAAATATTATCTCGTCTTTTCAAAACCTCCCTCATACAAAAGTTATTATCATTATTGTAGATTATATTTAGGAATAAGTGGAGACATTTCTTGGGTGAAAGAGACTTAGCCGACTAAATCTCAAAGTAATAAATTTTGGTTATTGACTGAACAATTTAACTTATCAACCTAAAGTCTAAACACAAAGAGACACATGCATCAAATACGTATGTTGCCAATTTTGAGATGCAACATCACTTAATAGGTGATAAGATAAGATTATTTGACACAAATCTTGACAATAATTAAGTAGGAAGATGCAGTAGTTGAGAATAACTGAGTGGATTATTTGAGTGGAAAAATACAGTACCACAAATAACAATTTAGATATGCATAGTACTTAAAATCACAACTGTGATTACATTGACATAAATTCGCTCATATCAAGTTATTGGTTCATTCATAATAGGTACTCTTCTTACGTACCTATCCATATAAAATTTGGTTCAATGAGAGGCACGAGAGAGAGTTCAGATCTAGCCACCAAGCTTGCATTAGTTGTTCAACACCCTCACATATCTCATAATTCATTTGTTTGCTTTGAGCAATTCTAAAAAAAATGGTTGCTTCAACTCTTAATCGAGCTTTCTTCTTGCAATCCACATTTAAGATGGCCATTCTTTCTGTTTACACAAATCCAATGCTATGGTTAGCAACAATATCTTTGCTAATGATAGAAAGGTGATTTTCTTGATGAGAACATATAGTAGTAAGCATTTGATGTTTATTATTGTCAATGAAAATGGCAACTTTTTCATGTTAACAAGGATATTAAGTTTTCAGCTTGAAGATTAATTTGCTTTTTATCTCTTCTGTGTTTTCAGCTCAATGGTGTAAAAGCTGTCATAGACATCAGTTTAAGTGATGAGAAAAACACTTTGCCAGTGTAAATGCAACAGAGAAGATGTTGGACCCCGATTTTTGAGGGAAATTTAGAAATATTAATTGAATTTAAATGAGTGGTTTACTATATGTATTGTGTTATGGATGTATTTTATGTTTAAAGGAAATTGATAAGAAAAGAAATGTTTGATTTTGATAACTTTGGATTTTGAATAGAATTGGATGGGTTATGAACGTCAAGTGGATGGGTTGGTTGAAATGAAGTTGAATAGCAAGAATTAAAAAGAAAAAGTGTGAAAATTTGAAACATTTAGAAAGTTTGACTTCTGGGGATGAATAGTGATAAAAAGTTTGACTTGAGAGTTGACTTTTTGATTTAGGAAAAATTTGAGCAAAAGATCTACATGAAACTTGTAGATTATGTTGAGAGTTTTCTGTCGCCATAAAGTTTGCAATTGTTCGATATCGGAAGTGAAAGTTATGGTCAGTCAAAGTTAAGGGTATTCTACTTTGACTTTAAAAATGTTGTTAAGTGTAGTATTGTACATGCTGTTTTTGAGGGAAATTCTGACCTAGTTAGAGGTTGATTTAGCCTTTAAGTTCTTCATGAAAGTTGAAGATTTTGATTTGATCTTTAGGTTGATATAAAGTATGCAATTTTTAGATCAAGGAATAATAAATTATGATTTTTACAAGTTTCTGTTATGGTTTTAGCATAATTATTAGAGGACAAAATATTTGACTGAAAAATTGACTACCTTAGAGGTTAAATTGATTTTTTTGTCCTCATGAAAGTTGTAGGTGACTTTCTGATCTTCGTATTGATATAAAAAATGACAAGTTTGGACTTCGAAGTTGAAAGATAGAGTTTTTCAAAGTTGAGTTATGGCTTAGGACATGATTATTTTGGACAAAATCTTTGATGAGAAAAATTGAACACATTAGAGGTTGAATTAGTTTACAAGTTCTACATGAAAGTTGTTGAGGTTCCTTCAAGCTTTCTATAGAGACCAAATTTGTCAAATTTAGAATTCGAAATCAAGAGCTACGATTTTTGAAAAATTCAGATATATATATATATATTGAAAAAAAAAAGGATTTCAGAAGCTCTCTCGCGAGTCGCGAGGAGGGCTTTTTTATGTAAATTATTATTAATTTTTATTTTTTAATTAGTTAATTATTATTTCCATATTATAAGAAATATGACCCCTCTTCAATCTTTTGTTAATAACTTTTCCGTCCGACATCCGATTTACTTAGTTTTCGAAGCGTTGGATTCCTAAGATAATTATCTACATTCTCAGTAGAAACTTGTATTTTTTATGAGATTAAATTGAGGGGGCTTGATTGAATCAAAGTGAGTTGGGAAATTTTCTGAACATAGTTCAGAATTTTGAGAAATTCGGGATCTGTGGTGATCTGATTGAAGTGATTCTTGAGGCAAAATAAAATTAAGACATGGGGCTACAAGTCATATGAAGCAATTAAATTTCAATTTAGCCCCTAAGACTTTCAATTTCTGAATGGAAGTTCAGATTTGGGTGCAGTCTTGGATTAGAAACATCTGGATGTAATTTGGCTATAACTTTTGCTCTGGTAATCCAAATGGGGCAATTCTTGATTTGGATTAAACTAGAGAAATAGAGATACAATTGTTATGAAGGACTCGAGTTTCAATTGTGTCTTTAATAATGTCAATTTTTGGATGGAAATAACATGTTGGAAAATGTTTTTAGCATAAGACATGCCCAAAATGTTTTGAGCATAACTTTTGATGTAATGCTCTAAATTGGATGATTTTGGTGTCATTATGAAATTAAGACAATAAGGAACATTTCTATATAAGGAAGTTTTGACAAATTCCTTCAAATTGATAGTGCGAAACATATCTGAAAGTAAGCATGAACTAAAGTAAAGTGCAGGGGCATATTGGGAAGTCCAATTAAGGACATAAGTTAAAGGCTTTGAATGGAGGGGCAATTAAGTCATTTCTCCCTCATTTAATGACATGACATTTTAAATACAAGGGGCTATCGTTTGGAGAAGAGGAGCACGATACCTTAGAGGAAAAGAAGAGAAAAATAAAAGAAGAGAGGAGAGGAAGAGACTTTCGGCTATGGAGAAGAAGATGGAAGCTTGGGGTGTCGATTTTATGGGCCTTCAAGCTAGTTTTTAAGTTGATTTCAAGGAAAAAGGATGGAAAAGGATGAAAGCTTCCCGTGGGGCTTAACAAATCCGAAATTGGAAGAGAAAGAGGTAAGTGTTGATTTTTGATCTTTGATCTTTTAGAGAGTTTTTGGTTTAGAAACCTTGGAAATGATATGGGTATGTGATTTATGAAGTCAATTTTGATGTTTATGCCTTAGGTTATGCTTAATTTTGGATGGAAATTAATTAGGGTTTATGCCTAATTTTGTGATTGGGGTTTTTGGAAATTATTAACTTAGAATCATGGAAAATATGATGGATTGGTGAAATATGATACCAATTTTTGAAGATTTTGTGATTTATGATATTGAATTTGGGTAAATTGGTTTAGGTCAATTTTGGGATTCGGGTATTTTGGCAATTTATGATTTAGATGGCTTGATTATATGTGAAATTAGTGTTTTCTAAGTTCAATTTGAGGATTATGTCATTTATGAAGTTAAATTTGGGTTAATTTGATTTAGGAAAAATTCAATTGGAAGAAAGAAAGAAACAAAGGACATATTGATGCTTTGAACAATGTACTAGCATGGATTCGAGGTGGGTAGTATATTTATTTATTGAATTTTAAGCTAATTATGTATTTGTGAAAAATCAAGAAAGTGAAAGAACGGATTTCCGACTTTTATGGTTTCCGAATGATTTTGAAAAATTGTTACAAAGATTAAATTCATTGTTTTCAATGATTTCACTAAATTGATGAAATTTCTGAAAATTTATTATTTATGAATGATTTAATCAATTATGAAAATTGCTCATTCATTGATTTTGAATGATTTGATAATTTTGAAATTTTTGTTAAGTTTATTATGTTTGAATGTGTTAATAATTTCTGAAATTCATAAATTTTCGATGTTGATTAATTATGAAAAAAATTTCATTCCTTGTTGTGAATGATTGCACATTGAATTATGTGAAATTGTGACTTTGTGAGTGACTTTATGATTACATATGGCATGGCATGAAAGATTGAATTTTTGAGATGTGCCTTCGGGCAATCCGAATTTCCGTTTTCGATTATGTGTTATGTGGGTTTGGTCAGGTCCTATAAGTGGGACAAGTGCGTACTTGTCTATTTTTTTAAAGCCTTCTCCCGGCTGCTAGCTAGAGGCACTAGAATTCTGAAATCGAACTGCCATAAGTCGTGACTACACTAGACCGCTAAGTGGGAAGGTGTAGTACGTTCCATTTATAGCTGCACAGGACTGCTATGCGGGAATGTGCATTACGTTCTATTTTGGACCGAACCAAACCATTTGATGTGCTATGTGTTTTGTTTTGTTTATAAGTGTGATGCATTGCATGATTTGAAAGAAATATGAAAGAAGTTAAGTTTTACATGATTTTGATTTGTTCATGAAAAGTGAAAAATGTGAGAAAATTTGAGAAATAAACTCTTTGGGGATTTTCAGCAGTGATAATATTTGAAATTATCTTAGAAATGTTCAAAAAGATTGAGAAATAAGAAATTTGAAAAATTTTCTACTAAGGAACGTTTGAAAGAAATGGCAAAAAGAATTGCAATTGTTTTCGCTTATCATTCAATTTATAAATATATTATCCACGAGCAATAAGCTCACCCCCTTCATTCCCATTCACACTTGATGAGAAGAAGATCGGGTGAAAGAAAATGAAGGTTTCCGTTTGTATGTGTTCATATGGTATATTTGTTTAGCTAAGTGATTGCTAAGAAATTTAGAAATGTTGTATATTTTGGATTAGGGTTTTGGGTATTGTAAATGGCTTGCAATGCCGTTAAAGTGTGTTGTGTTTTCATTTTGAGAATGTATTATGAATTCTGGACATATGTATTGGATTAAGTTATGGATTGGATTGTGTATGGATGATTCTGATTAAAGATTGAGGCTTATTTAAATGCTTTAGATATAGGAGTGCGTTTGTTTATGCTGAGATCCCGGACAAAGGGTCCGATGGATTTTGATAGTTGTGTGACTGTTTGGGGAATTTTAGAAGTGTATATTTGCCATTTGCAGGTTTGTGATATAACTAGAATATCAAAGACCACTTTGTTAGTCATCTGATTCTTTGGCTTTGAAATTATTTTGGGTTAAGATTGGTTAATGATGATAAATATTTTTGAATGCACACATATACACAAAAATGCACATAGGCAAATAACATTTTTCTTGTCCAATACCAATGTAGTAAGTACTATTATAAGGATTCTCCTTTCTCACTAAATTTCTAATGTTATGTATTAGATATTTTAAACCACAAACAAATGGTGTGGATTTCCATTCTTTCTTAGTTGTACGGGCCAGTTACGTCTAACTGTGCAATTACTGGTGATATTGTTTTAAATACAAGCTTGAAGATATTAGTGAGTTACATGCTTCTTCTTGGTTTTAACAATGCGAGAGAAGTGCTTAAATTCTTATTTTTCATTACTTCTTTAAATATTTTTCATATCGTTAAATTAAGGACAATACTGATTGCTAGAACGCAAGAGCTCCCAAACTCATCGCCAATTAAGTTATGACCTTAACCATTTGCGATCCAAAATTAGAGAGAAACAATGTTTGGAGGTCAATAGTTTATGTTAGGGAAAATAATTGATGGTCATCTCATCTAATTAATAAACACAATAACACTAAGAACCTACATCATTTTGTCTCTAACAAGGAAGTTAGCAAGCACCAAGTGACCATAGTCTCATAACAAGAAAGAAAGAAACATAAAGGAGTAGTTGTTCCTTCTTTCATCCTTTCCTTTTTTTTTTTTTTATATTCTTCTCTATCTCATCTTGATCTACTTTATTAAAATGAACTTAACCAAAACTCTTGATCAATCTTTGACTCTCGTTAGTTTCAAATTGAATATAAATGCACTTTGCCTTTTATCTGGACAACTACACCAAACACCTCGCATCTTATGCCTACATTATTATTCATTTAAGTGACCTAATGAAATTAAATGACTATCACCTTCCCAGCATTACAATTTACTACTATTTCTTTAGACCAATAATGAACCCCACTTATTAAGTCAATCAATACATTAAAAAAGAACCAACAAGTTACATCTAACTAATACGTATTTATTAAACATAGGACCTTGAAGGACATCTATTTAAAAAAGAACCAGTAAATCAAATTTAACTCAGATATCTATTAAACGTGGGACCTTGATGGACATAAAGAAAGACGCTCAACATTGGGAAAAGAAACTAGATATCGTGTGCCAAAGAAAATAATAAAAAGAAAATGATTAATGGTGGGTATTTGATTAGTTTTGGTTTTAAATGATAGGACATGATCAGTTTCTTTTTTATTTATCAATCAATCAAGAAGTAGGTTTGTATCGTCCCAGTCTTTTATTCTCTACCCATAAAGATATTGACTCGTCAATATATTTAAAGATTTTGTTCGAGCTTCAAACTATAATGACCCATACATTGAATTCATCAGATCCTCCGTGTTTTTTTAAACAAGATTTTTAAGCTTCATTTATGCATAATTTGTAAGTTCTTGACTTTTGCTTCGTAATGTATCCGCAATGTAATTCCATTTTTTTATCAATTTAGTAATATATCCATTATTTGTTAATCCTTCGTTCATTTTCATTATGTTGTGTAAAAGATATGAATAACCTGTTTTCCATTTTTCTTAACACATCACTTTACAATAATAAATGTTGGTTCAGCCAGATTCTGGCGAGCCTGCGCATTGCCGTTTGGATCCATGAACTTGACTGTCTCTAACAAGAATTCCTGCAAAACAACACAAGGCACGTTGGGGGTTGGTATTCGGCAAGCTCCTCCCACGCTCAAGTTAGTCTTTTGTGAGGGTTTCGGTTGCTGTAACACAGAGAAAATCAGGGTTCTAATCACGTACCTGTATCATGGCAAAGTTATACCTTATATATGGAATAGATGCTAGGTTTAAGTCTTTACGTATGCATAGGAGACTTCCACCTGCAAGTGGGCCATGGATGCGTGGACTAGGGCCTGGGCCTAGCATATTCGATAGGAACTGGGTTAGTCTTTACGGGGTGGACGATCGGTCCATGAGTCATTTTGAGTGGGTTTGGGCCTAGCACGACCGACCCAACCATAAACCCCCTACTCCTCGAGTCTGAGCAAGGAGAAGGGTCAAAGGAGTACATAAAGATCTTGTAGCTCGTCTGTGGGACAACTCGGGGTAGGGCCGATCGATCGGATATCAACGGATAGTACATGACTACTCGCGCTAAGATCGATCGGTTGAGTGTTCCGATCGGTCAGCATCGACACTTATTGCGAGATAGCTCGTACCAAGAGAGTTCAGGCGAACATCTACACTGAGCGCGTGAAGGTCCTTTATTTAATCATTACTGATGGCGTGCGCCCTCTGACAGATTTTCAAAATCTGAAAGGAAACGTCATTGTAACCGTTGTGCAACTTTCACGTACATCCTTTCAACTGCTGCGCCGCTCCGGATTTCGAATAACCCTAATTCACCTCAGCTCAGATTCTGCCACGTGTCTGAACTTGGTTCGGATTTTCTCCATGCATCGAACGTTGATTGGAGCGTCCATTCGATCGATCTTCTATAAGTACTCAGGGTCGACAAACTACAAATTTTCTTTACACCTGTTTTGTTCTCCAACTTTCATCCTGCTTTCATTTGTATTTTCTTGCCCGCAGTCTTCGGAGTTTTCTTTCAACTGCCGTCCAATTTTCCAACCTCAAATGACCAAATAGGTACGTCCTTTTCCCTCGTCTCCTCCTCTAAAGTTTTCTCAAAGGTTTCCTCTTAGTAAACATGTCGTCAGCCAGTTCTAGAAGTATGGTTAGCCCTAGGGGTGAAACCGCCAGGAGGGCCTCCCAACCAGTCGGGGCGCTTGAAGTAGCGGTGGTGTAGGGGGTAAGAGGTATTGAAGAAATCTCGACGAGAGAACGGAAGGATGGGCTGGTCGTGGAGGAGCCACCGAGAGATAAATTGACGATGACCGTGGGGGAGCTGAAACGGTCGATTATCAGGAATAATATCCTTATGTCCTAGGGGCCTAGGCTGGCCTTGGGGAATGAACGAATCCACAGTAACTTGAGTGGGTATTTTGCTGTTTCTGATAGTTTCTTCTCGATCGGTGGTATGAGGCTTTCGTATGCCCCGATTATTGACGAGGTGTGCGTCGACTACCAATTGATGCCGAGCCAGATTCCTCCGAATGGCTGGAGGTTCATTAACGATCTGGCCTTGTTGTGCCATCAGTTTGGTTGTTTACCTTCGGTTGGCATCCTACGCCATTTTTTGAGGATGAATCAGAGTTCGAGCTCTGGGGCCGGGATCCCTCATTTGCAGTATAGAGATGCCCGATACCGCTCGGTCGGAATGGCTTAAAAAATTACTTGTTGGCAGATGAAGTACTTTTTTGTGAGGCCCCCAGGATCTTCCTTTGAGTGCCAGCCTTAGAGGTACCCTCTAGCCGAGCGTTGGAACGATGCATCGAGCTTATCTCTTACTAGGGAGGAGTGGGAGGTAGTCGGTCGCATTAAGGGACTCGGTCGATATGACTTCGCTCGGCTCATTCTGGGATATCGGGGGGGGGGGGGGCTCAGTCGATTCCTTTCTAATCGACCCCCCGCCTCAAATTAGCGGACTAGGAGAGGAAACTGCCCCCTCTGGTTGACTCCTCGTGGTTGAACTATTTACTGTATTTGTAAGTATTGGTTTCGCTTTCTGACCTGTTTTTATTGCTGTGTAACCATGGCAAGGATGGACGATTTTGCCGGGTCCTCCCATTCCCCTAAATTCAAAAGGCAGGCCAAAGGGAAGAAACAGAGGAAGGAGGCAGAGACCAGTGAAGGCGTCGCTCCGTCAATGGAGCCAGGCCATTCTACAGTGTTGCTGGCCCCTCCGCCCACTGAAGACCGTCCTGACGTGTCGACGTCATTGCCGATCATGTCGATGAGTGCGGACCGAGCAGGTTCGGAGGAGGAGGAGACGGAGCCTTCACTCAAAAGGAAGAGGACTACTCGGAGTGCCGGCCGGTCATCTAGTCAGCAGGAGAGGAGAGTGGGGGAAAAACGAACGCCCCGGTTGGATAAGGGCAAAGGGAAGGAGCGAGCCTCTAGTGGCGAATGATGGGAGTTCGCGGTTAGCTTTGACAAGGCTGTGTCGCTTAAAGACGCTGGTGTGGCTCTGCAAATTGTCCAGAAAGTCGTTCCTCCTGCGGATGAGGATTTTTTGGACGCGCTGGACAATAAAAAGCTGATGGCTCGTCTCGTCCGCAGCTGCGTCAGAGACATGGTATACGCCTCTGAAATGTATCAACGTCTGGATCATCTCAACGAAGTGAATTAGACAATGGATCGGGAGGTTCATGACCTTCTTGAGCAAGTTAACACTCTAAGAGTTGAACTTGCGGAGGCGAAGGAGGAGCAGGACATTTTGCGGGCTCAACTCTCTTCAGTTGAGGAGGAGAAGAAGTCTTGGGAGGAGGCGAGGAGCGTTCTAAAAGCTCAACTTGCCACGGGGGAGGAGGAGAGGAGCCGGTTGATTGCGGAGAAGGACTGGTTGGTTAAGGAGTGTGAGGGCTTGAAGAAGGAGGTGAAGACGAAGCAGGAGCGTAGTAAGAAATTCCTCCAGGATTGTCATGAAGCGGTGGAGGGTAAACATAGGACCGAGGATATATTGAGAGAGTTGCGATGCTCCATAAAAAAGTAGAGGGTTGAGGCGATCAAGCCGTGGAAAAGGCAGTTCCTACATGGGGAGTGCATAGAGTTTGTTTGCGACTTAACCCTTTTGGTCCTAAGGAGTTGCCATGACGTTCACATTCCTAACGGGTTGAAGGGTCCCTCATTTGAGGATTATGCCGAGCCGATGCTTCCCGTTGCTCTCAGCTTTTCTTTGGAGGAAATGAAGGAGAGAGCCGAGGGAGAGCGGACCTTTGTTCCGGATGAGGAGCTGGACCTTAGCTCAGAAGAGGAAGAGGATGTCTCTCCGCTGTCTTCTCCTCCCGATCCGGCTGCTGGCCCTTCCTCTCCTCCAGCCGATCCTGCTGCTGGACCTTCCTCTCCTCCAAAAGGATCAAAATGATTATTTCCCCTTGTAAGGCTCATCTGGTCGGGCTTGTAACCAGAGCTTTAATTCAAAGAAATAGAAGCTCGTTTTTCATTACCTCTTTTGTGTTAAAGATTAGATGATCCTCTCGAATAGCAGGTCGCGAACGAGTGCACTCGATGTGCATCTATTGGGTGAATTAGGCCGAGTGATAATGAGGCTGAACGATACGAGATTTTGTCTTGGGATCCTGGCCGAGCGTAGTCGATCGACGTCGAGACCGAGTGATGGTTCCAAGGATCTTGTCTTGGTAACTTGGCCGAGCGTAGTCGACCAATGTCAAGGCTAAGCCATGGTTCCAAGGATCTTGTCTTGGCAACCTGGCCGAACGATGGTTGAGGCCGAGCTATAGTTCCAAGGATCTTATCTTGGCAACCTAGCCGATCGATGGTCGAGGCCGAGTCATGGTTTCAAGGATCTTGTCTTGGCAACCTAGTCGGGCGATGGTCGAGGTCGAGCCATGGTTCCAAGGATCTTGTCTTGACAACCTGGCCGATCGATGGTCGAGGTCGAGCTATGGTTCCAAGGATCTTGTCTTGACAACCTGGCCGATCGATGGTCGAGGCCGAGCCATGGTTCCAAGGATCTTGTCTTGGCAACTTGGTTGGGCGATAGTCGAGGCCGAGCCATAGTTCCAAGGATCTTTTCTTGAAAACCTGGCCGATCGATGGTCGAGGCCGAGCCATGGTTCCAAGGATCTTGTCTTGGCAACCTGGGCAGGCGATGGTCGAGGCTAAGCCATGGTTCTAAGGATCTTGTCTTGGCAACCTGGCCGGGCGATGGTCGAGGCCGAGCTATAGTTCCAAGGATCTTGTCTTGGCAACCTGGCCGATCGATGGTCGAGGCTGAGCTATGGTTCTAAGGATCTTGTCTTGGCAACCTAGCCGATCGATGGTCGAGGCCGAGCCATGGTTCTAAGGATCTTGTCTTGGCAACCTAACCGGGCGATCAGTTGGAATTTTCTCCTCTTTGCCTAATTTAATGAGATGTCTTGCCAAGAAATTTGAAACCCCTTTATTGATGATGACAAGGGCGTGGGCCATTAAAAAACCTGACTGGCAGGGCCAAGAAAAAGGTACCCACAAGTTGTGTACAATAAGCAATAATAAACAAAGATTAACTAAAAAGAAACTTATCTACTGGTAGAATGCCTTCAGGTTTTGAGAGTTTCAGGGCCTCGGTAGAATCTTCCCGTTCTCATCATGTAGGATGTAGGAGCCATGTCCAGCTTGCTTGATCACTTGATAGGGTCCTTCCCACGCCTGTCCGAGCTTTCCAGGATGCTTTCCAGCAGCCTCGGCCTTTCGCAGGATGTATCCGCCGACCTTTATATCGCTCGGCTTTACCTTTCTGTTGTAGAACTTCGTTGCTTTTTACCTGACGGCTTCCGAGCGAGCGGCTGCCCTATCCTTGTCTTCACTGAGAAGCACGAGTTCCGCTCGGCGGGCTTCGTTATTTCGCTCTTCTTCGTAGCTCGACACTCTTTGATTGTGCAACACCACTTCTACTGGAACTAAGGCTTCTGCCCCAAAAGTCATCCTGAACGGTGTTTCTCCTGTGGCTCCATTTGGGGTAGTTCTGTACGCCCATAATACTCCATCTAGTTCGTCTACCCAAGTCTTACGTCCATCTAAGCGCTTCTTGAGGGCGATCATTATCTTTTTGTTAGTGTTCTCCGCGAGACCGTTATTTTGAGGATGGGCTACTGAAGTCAATTGTAGCCTTATCTTTAGTCGTTCGCAGAAATCTCTAAACTTGTCGTTGTCGAACTGTCGACCGTTGTCTGTAACCAACACCATAGGCATCCCAAAGCGACTTAGTATGTTTCTTCTTACAAAATTTTCCATTTTCTGCTTAGTAATTGTAGCGACCGCTTCCACTTCTACCCATTTGGTGAAATATTCCACGGATACTATCAAAAACTTCTTCTGTCTAGGACTGAGGGGGAAAGGTCCTAGTATATCCATTCCCCATTGAGCAAAGGGCATAGGATGGCTCACGATTTTCATCCTTTCGGTCGGCTGGTGAGATAGGCTACTGTTTTTCTGGCAAGCCTCACATCGGTCGACTTTCTTCTGGCAGTCTTTCCTCATTGTCGACCAGCAATACCCCTGTCTCCTATGTGGTTTCCACACATTCCTTCGTAGATTTTGGCCATTGCCTGCTCTGCCTCTTCTTCGCTCAACCATCGTAGCAGTGGCCAGTCATAAGATCGCTTGTACAAAGTACCATTAACGACCACATATTCGGCCGCCTTTATTCTTAGTTTCTTGGCTTCCAAGGCATCTTCAGGCTACGTTCCCCCGAGGAGGTATTGTCTGATCGGATCCATCCAACTTGATCAATCGGTATTTACGTCGAGGACTTCATTAGCTTTCTGAATGCTGGACCGTTCTAGCCGTTCGACCAAAACGTTATTTTTTACATCTTGGTCAAAAGCCATTTTGGAAAACGCATCTGCCTTAGCATTTTGAGCCTGTTCTATCCTGCTGATCGAGTATTGCTCGAAATTACTCAACTCCTACTTTACTAGTTCTAGGTAATTGATCATGCTGCTCCCTTTGGCCTCATACTGCCCAGTGAGTTGGCCAACTACTATTTAGCTATCGCTGTATACCTGGAGATGCCCCATCTCCTTTACCAATTGGAGACCGGCTATCAGAGTCTCGTATTCTGCTTCATTATTAAAAACTTTAAATTCTAACCGAAGAGCATATTCTACCTTTTCTTCCTGGTGCGGGCTAATTAATACCACTCCTACTCTGCATCCCTCTGCATTGGACGACCCATCAACAAATAGACTCCAGGCAGGGCATTGCTCACCTTGTGAGTCAGGTTGACTCATTTCTGCGACGAAGTCTGCCAGCACTTGGGCCTTGATCGTCATCCGGGGCTTATATTATATATCGAACTCTCCCAGCTCTACCGTCCATTTTATTAATCACCCCGAGGTCTCAGACTTTTGGAGGCACTACCTGAGGGGTTGATCGGTCCATACCTCAATGGTATGACTCTGGAATAAGGCCTTAGCTTCCGCGCAACAGTTATCAAGGAGAGAGCCAGCTTTTCTATGGGTGCATACCGTGTTTCTGGTCTATTCAACACCTTGCTGACGTAGTAGATCAGGCGTTGCTCATTTCTCTCTGATCGAACAAGGACTGCGCTGATCGCCCACTCCGTGACTTCCAAATACAAAATCAGACTCTCCCCCTCAATTGAGCTCTGCAGGATGGGTGGACTAGTCAGATACTGTTTCAAGTGTTGAAATGCTCTTTCGCATTCGTCCGGCCATTGGAACTGGGTCACATCCGCTTTCCTTAAAATTTTGAAGAACGGGAGGCACTTGTCCCCCATCCTGGAGACGAATTTGTTTAAAGAGATTATCCGACCGGTCAATATCTGAACATCTTTCAAGCATCGCGGGGAAGACATTTGGACAATAGCTTCGATTTTCTCTGGGCTAGCCTCAATTCCCGGCTGAGTAATCATAAACCTCAGGAATTTTCCGGATGCCACACCAAAGACGCACTTTTTTGGGTTCAACTTCATCTGAAATTTATTAAAGGTCTAGAAGACTTCTTTGAGATCTTCCACATGCTCGGTGACCGTCTTACTTTTGACCACTATATCATCCACATAGGCCTCAATTGATCGACCAATCTGTTTCTTAAAAACTTCCATGACGAGCCGCTGATAGGTGGCCCCCCGTATTCTTCAAGCCGAACGGCATTACTTGGTAGCAATACGTGCCCTGATTAGTTATAAAAGCTGTCTTCTCTTCATCTTCGAGACTCATTTGAATCTGATGGTAGCCTGAGAAGGCATCCAAAAAACTGAGGAGTTCATGCCCTGACGTGGAGTCTACCAGCTGATCGATTTTGGGCAAAGGGAAACTGTCTTTTGGGCACGCTTTGTTTAAATCAGTGAAGTCAATGCACATTCTCCACTTTTCATTTTTCTTCTTCACAAGTACAAAATTGGCCAACCATTCAGGGTATTTGACTTCCCGAATGAACCCGGCACTAAGTAGCTTTTCTATTTCCTTCTCAATCACCTCCAGGTGCTCTTTACTTTGCCACCGCTTCTTCTGTCTAACTAGCTTGTAATCTTGTCGAATACCAAGAGAATGCGATGCGATCGATCGAGAAATTCCAGGCATATCGCTTGGTACCCAGGCGAAGACCGATCTTTTTTCTACCAAGCACTTCGTGATTTCTTTGACTAGGCCCTTATGAAGCTCAGAACCCAGATTTGTGAACTTGGAGCGGTCTGCTTTATCCAATATGACCCGCCGCGTTTCTTCCACGGGGTTCATCCTCTCCATCTCTTCATCGGCTCTTACGTCAAGAGAGCTCGTCAGGACTACCACCCCGTCTAGTGTCCTTGTTTCCGCTAAGTAGCATTCCCTAGCGATTCTTCGTTGTCCGCTGACAACACCAATTCCATGGGACGTTGGGAACTTCATTGCTTGGTAGTAGGTGGAGACAACCGCTCTAAGGGCGTTTTGAGTAGCTCGTCCTATTATCGCATTGTACGCCCCTTGAAACTTCACAACTAGGAACTCAACGTCCTTCTCTATCTGACATGGCTTTTGTCCAAATTTCACTTTCAAATAGACTCGGGCAAACGGGTAGGCTAATGCTCCAGTTACCCCTTTGATAGGTGCTTCTATAGGCAGTAGTCGATCCTCTGGTATCTTCATCTGCTTGAAGGCATCATAATACAATAGGTAGACCGAACTTCCCGTATCAATCATTACTCGCTTCACCTCGTTGCCGTCCATGTTCAAATTTACTACGAGCGCGTCGTCATGAGGATAACTAACATCGTCAAGGTCAGATTCGTCAAACGATATCATCCCATCGTTCTGCCTCTTTCTTTTGGCCGAAAAATCTTCGTCGACCTGCCTAGCATACCTCTTTCTTCCTTTAACAGTGGACCCCCTGCTGCATTTCCACAAAAAATCATGTTAATGACTCTAACCGGTCGGTCATCTTGTTGTCCAGTATTCCTGTCGCCTCTTGCCCTGGACTGTCCTCTCGCTTCGCGACGATCGTCAGTGTTCGCATTCCGCCTCCCTCCATTCCTTTCGTTTCGCCTCCAAGGATGTTGCCAGTTGTCAGGCCGACTGGTCTTATGCTCATTATCCTGATCGGCATTTTGTCCGTGCTTCAGAAATCGACCCAGCCTTCCCCTTTGGATAAGGAATTCGATTTCTCTTTTCAAGTGCCAGCAATCTTCCGTGTTATGACCGACGTCTTTATGGAAACAACAATATAAATTCGGGTCCCTATTCTTGGAGGGAGTCTTCATCTTATTGGATTCTCGGAGGGGATCCCCATCCGCTCTCATGTCCGCCAGTACTTCCACATATCGTCTGTTGAGCGAGGTGAACTCTCGTCAATGTCCTTGTCGATCGGTCGACTTTCTCCAGCTCGACTGATCCTTCTGTCGCTTGTGGGAGTCATCCGCTCTGCCGCTCGGCCCGCGATCGTCTGCCCTACATTTTGTGTTTTTCAATACTTCTTCGAGCTAGATGTACTTGTCCGCCCAATTTCTTATCTCTTGAATGGTCTTGGGCTGGTCGAGTGCCAGTGACTTCTTAAACTCCTCGTCCCTTGTGTTGTTCATCAGTGCTACCAATATGGACGAGCAAGTGAGGTCGGGGACTTCGACCGCTTCATTATTGAATCGAGTAATGAACTCCCGCAAACTTTCGTTCCTTCCTTGAGTCAACTGCATCACTTCCAATGCGGTCTTCTGTGGTCGCTTACTTGTGGCGAATTGATTGAGGAAGAGCAACCTGAAAACCTCGAAGCAAGTAATGCAATACGGGGGTAAACTATTGAACCATCGTCGGGCTCCTTTTTGAAAGGTGGTGTAAAATGCCTTACACTGAATGGCATCGGGGACGCAGTGTAGGTCCATCATCGACTGGAAATGCTGCAAATAGTCTAGGAGATCGGTCTTTCTATTGTACTTTTTAGGTGTCGGTATTTTGGTGCCGATCGCAGGGAGCCTATCCAAGATCGCTGGGATGAAGGGAGAGCTATATTGGGCTGTTGGACGATCCGGGCAGAAGCTCATGGCCGCATTGATTTGATCGTCTACGATTTTTTCTAGGGCTTCTGTAGGATTGCGATCGGTCATCATACCAGTCTTTTCGTGCGGACGACTGCTGTTGTTCCGGCTGAGACTGTAAAATCTGACGAATCAACAGATCAGCCGCTTCCTCGATATGCTTTGGGGGTGAGGGAGGTATGCACAGGCGGAGGAGGATTTGCATATAGGGGGTGCTGGAGATTCGGATGCATATTGGTCTCAGCATTATCCTCCAAGGCTACGCTCTGTTCTTCTTAATCTAGGTTTGAGATTGTGGCTGATCATTCGGATGCGAAGACTGTGTGCGGGAATCATGGTGTGTTGGCGGTAGAGTGGCAGGTAACTGCAAACCCATCCGTTAGCGCGCCAGATTGCTGATAGCGGCTACATCGAGGTCAAGCTCTTCTGCTGGACCGATCTGCGTGTTTCTAGACATAGTGCCCTGATGTCGGGCCCTACATGGGCGCCAATTGGTTCAGCCAGATTCTGGCGAGACTGCGCATTGCCGTTTGGATCCATGAACTTGACTGTCTCTAACAAGAATTCTTGCAAAACAACACAAGGCACGCCAGGGGTTGGTATCCGACAAGCCCCTCCGACGCTCAAGTTAGTCTTTTGTGAGGGTTTCGGTTGCTTTAAAACAGAGAAAATCAGGGTTCTAATCATGTACCTGTATCATGACAAAGTTATACCTTATATATGGAATAGATGCTAGGTTTAGGTCTTTACGTATGCATGGGAGACTTCCACCTACAAGTGGGTCGTGGATGCGTGGACTAGGGCCTGGGCCTAACATATTCGATCGGAACTGGGTTAGTCCTTGCGGGGTGGACCTATCGGTCCATAAGTCATTTTGAGTGGGTTTGGGCCTAGCACGACCGACCCAACCAAATGTAAATATTTTATCAAGACTTTTAAGCATAGCTTCAGGTTCCCTCCGAATGAATATTAGAACAATCCTATCCTTAACAAATCCTAAAATTGAAGAATTAGGGAATAAAATCCCTTGGAATGTGGAATATAAGTAAATGAATAATGGAGAAAACGCAAATATATTTTTCCCATGTTAGTGGTTTTTGACTTTGACTTAGTTTATGTCTTTTTTCAAATTTCTTTTTTTTAAATAGATGTTGTTGTTCGGCCTTACATGTGTTTTGTACTATTAGGGTATGTTTTACTTTTCATTGATAAAATACTATGTCGAGTTTTACTCTATTTGTTTGGTGCTTCGATATTTTAGGATGAAGTTTTAGTATGTAAATTTTTTCTACAGTTCTTCCAAATGTCTTTAAGCACGTTCAGCCCATGCATATGAATTTTTCATTGTTTCACTCGATAAGCTATTTTTTTCTCCTATGTTTGGGTGGTATCTACAGCTACTTTCTAATATATCAAATTTTCTAGCTAACGTTACTACTATTATTATTTTCTGAAAATGAAACTTATCAATACTAAAGTTATTAGGCAGAAGCTAAGAATAGAAAAGAGGAGATAACTTAAATATGACTTTATTTCTGCTAGATCTATATATATAAATATAATTTATATAATATATAAACAAGTTAGAAGTTCCCAAGGAAATGGTTCTTAATTTTTAATTAATAATTTCTAGGTAATGTTAATACTGTAATAGTTTATTAGATTTTAAAATTTTTAATTAGTGTGGAACCTGCCCTGTGGTCATGTGACATTAATTTTAAGTTATTAAAATTTAAAAACCAAAACTTTTCAGAGATCCATATTTTAGCTCCAAAATACGACTTGAATCACACTATCACATTATCTAGTAGACAAAATCTTTAAAATTATTCCAATAACATTTTGAATTAATCGTAAACTTTGAATTGGTTACATATACAATATACAAGTATTTATTAATTTTACTACAATGACTATATATATATATATATATATAATATTTTATATTCAATTTAAAATAAATACATTTGTTTTATTCATTCAATATGATCATAATACATTTTTCGAGCCTAAAATATTTATAAACAATATTATATATGCATATATTCATTTTAAGAATCTTAAAAAGTAATCGTAAAAAATTTTAAATTTAGACGATCGTGATACATTATGAAATCATTCATTATTTTATTAAAATTAAAATATTTTAAAAATTAAATGAACATATAATGTCTTTTAAATATACAAGAAATTAGCCATTTTTGTAAATATATGATTTAATAATAAACTTATTACAAACAATTCTCAACATGTAATTACTTTTAAAATGATTTTAAGTTTAAACATCAAATGAAGCTTTTCTATAACTATTAAAACGTCATATAAAAGTCAAAAATTAATATCTATTTATAAAAAGTGAAAAGTTTGTTTTTATTTAAAAGAGTTAAAATTTTAAATTATTGTTATGATTGTATATCATGTTTATAATTTGATAATTATTTAATAATTTAATTATATTATTTTCAAATTTTAATTATAAACAGATTACTTTCAATGACTTCTTCAATTGTATCATGAGAGATTTTGGTAAATTAAAGTAATATAAACTTATAAAAATGTTGTATATATGATATTTTGTTTCAAAATTATTATTTTCTTTTGAAGTGAAAATTTATATTCATTCTAACATCTAATTTGCATAAATTTACATTATATATTAAAATTTTCAACATAGTATAAAGTTATTTTAAACTAAATTATCATTAACTACTTAAATTTATTTTCAAAATATAATTATTTAATGTAGAATTAAATTATACACATATAAAAAGTTTATTATATAATTATACAATGAACCACAACAATTACATGTTGATAATTTTATCTTATTATATTAATTTATGGCTTTATTTTTTCTTCATTTTCTGCAAGATCCTTTTAGCTTCTATAGTTGTTGGTTGTTTTTCTCTTCATTCTAGGTTTATTTACTTTTAAAGATCAATAGAAATGCCAAGAGGCGTAAAAAGTATGCTGAAATGCTAGAAAATGAAAAACGTGACCTTCTACAGTAGCGTCGACTGATTTTAGTGTAGATTATGTCAGTGTGAATCGTTCCTCTCCTCGACTTGGGGAAGTTATCGATAGAGAATCAACAGTTGAAGTGTCTAATAATATGCATCACAATTTTGATTGTCTGAATATATCTTCCTCTTTTGTTCTATCCACCTTAGTGGCACCTGTCGAGGATTAAGGTATAAATCTTATTAATTATATTCTTTGTAGTTTTATATTATTATTGCTCCTCAAAGTGATCGATCCTTTTATAAATCTTTTTTGGGATAAACCATCATCATTTTCAGTTAAAATTAGCATGCCTAAGGAATTGTCCTGCTAAACCTCTACAGCTTCCTTTTATTCCCAACTGTAAGCATTGTGATGCCAAAAGATTTTATTTAGAGCCCCCATCATTTTTTGTTCTTCAGGAGAGATTTCCATTGTGGATGCTCAAATTTCATATGCTCTAAAACGATTATTTATTGATGGTCATGAAGAGTCTAAGCATTTCAAAAAGAATGTTCGTACATATAATTATAATATGGCTTTTACTTCGTATAGAGCTAGGTATGATTGAGAATAAACAAAAAATAAGAAAGGTGTTTATACATTTCACGTTCAAGGTCAAGTTTATCATTTCCTTGATAGTTTAATTTCGAAAACTGATAAATTGTCTAGTATCCAACTCTATTTTTTTGATACTGATGATGAATTTAGAAGAAGGACAAAGAGTTATGATAAACTTCATGAGGATACATTAAAACTAATTATGATAGTCCCAGAACATAATCCCTATGTTAAGTTCCTCATGAGTCTTAGGGACATCCCGACACTTGACAATAATATAATAGTCTTAAGGTGTTATCATGGCCTTGATCAACGTGTATACAATCTTCCTACTGCATCACAAGTAGCTGCTATATGGATTGAGATGGAAGATTAAAGGGTTGATAAACCTATACACATCTAAGTCTATAATCATTCAGGCACAAGTTATAGAATACAATCTCACTATGCCTGTTACAACCTCCTTTAGTATCCTCTTTTATTTCCTCGCGGTGAATCTAGATGGCATCGTAGAATTAAGCGATTGTTTTCAAAGAAAATGCGAAACAATGCTCCAAATGAGGGATGTGTCATTAATTTAAGTTCTTTTACTGATCCATCTGATTTGTTTAATATGGAAAATACAGGAAAGTTTTTCTTTTCCTGTTTCATTTTTATAGTGTTGTCTAACCTTATGCTTTTATTTATTCAATTTATTTGTATAATTTTTAGTTGCTAGTCAAGAATCCTGTGAAGATGGGACTGTTTCTGATAGAGAATATTATTATTATAGGCTCCAAATAAAAGAACATGATAAGTCAATGTTGCTCTATAGCTAAAGGCTACTTCAGTAATTTATTGTGGGTGCTTATATAAAGATTGAAACATCTAGACTTGATTTCCATAAAAATTTCAAAATGAGATAAGGACAAAGATATTGCAGGGTGTTTTAGACTATATTGCCATTGGTTAAATTGAAGGTTATCAGATAGGCTGTCGAGTTGTGCTCTCAGCTTGGTTTGCCAGTAATCTAAGGGCCATGAAACATCATTATCTTAATGCAATGGCTCTAGTACCAAAATAAGGTAAACCTGACATTGTCCTCACTATGACTTGCAAGCCAATGTGGAAGGAGATTCAAGAAAACCTTGAGTTTCATGAAAAGCCACAAGATAGGCCTGATGTATTGGTTAGAGTTTTTAAAGCTAAATTTGAGATCCTTAAAAATAAACTAATCAAGAAATAGATCTTTAGGGAGGTTGTCGCATATGTTTATGTTATTGAGTTCCAAAGCGTGGTTTCCCTCATGCTCATATGTTGTTGATACTTAAGCCATATTCTAAATTACTTAATCCAAAATCCTATGACCGAATCATATCTGCTAAAATACCAGACCCTATTCAAAATTTGTAGTTATATTCTCTTATCATGAAACACATGATCCACAATCATTTTGGTCATATGGATAAAGACAACCCCTGCATGAGAAATGGTGTGTGTAAGAACCATTATCCTAAAAAAATTCTCCTTTTACTTTCCATGATGAGGACAATTATGCATGTTATAGAAGGAGAGATGATGGCCGAAAAGTAAAGATTTGTAGGCACGAGGTAGATAATAAGTGGGTGGTTCCTCATAATTCATACCTTTTGCTTCTCATCGATTTCACCATAAATGTTGAAACATATTCTACTATTAAGTTTGTTAAGTACTTGCACATGTATGTCTTCAAGGGCCATGATCTTCTTAATTGTAGTATTGTTGATCAAGAGGCCATTATTGATATTTTTGAAATTAGTAATTTTCAGGAAGGCCGTTAGATTTCACCTCTTAAAACTTTTTGATGTATAGATGAGTTTCGTCTGGAACAGATTAGTCCATTAGTCTATGTGCTTTAGGTTCATCTTCCCTATTAATAGTCTATCTCCTTTAATAGAAATTCATATTTGTCCTATTTATTGAGAAAAAATTTGACTTTTCAAGAACGATATTAACTAAATTCTTGAAAATGAATTTGACAAATAAAAAAGCTAAAGAGATGAAATGTTTATATAAAGATTTTCTAGAACATTTTGTTTAGACCCCATAAACAAAAAAAAATGGTCAGAAAGGAGTCAAAAAAAAGTTAGAGGAAGATTGGTTACTATTGAACCTAAAGAAGGACAGAGGCAATACCTAAGGTTATTACTTATGCATGTTAAAGGACCAACATCATTTGATCACTTATTGACTGTTGATGCTAAAAAACTAAGTTGTTTTAGGGAGGTTACACTAAAATTAGGCTTGCTAACATCTTATTCATATATAGAACAAACTCTAGAGGAGGCTGCTTTATTTCAGATGCCAGCTTCACTTAGACTTTTATTTGCTACGTTCCTGTTCTATTGTTCACTAACGAATCCTAAGCAACTTTGGGAAACATTCAAATACTATCTTTGTTCTGATTATCAGTATGCTTCCTCCTATAATGCATTTACATCTGAAAACGTTACAAGGATGACCCTCCAGGATATTAATAGATCCATAGAACAAATAGGGAAGAGTTTGAGTGATTATCATTTTACAGAATATGATTTTACAGCTAATTATCATAAAAATCTCACTAGAGAAATACAAAGTGAGAAAAATATACACATTGATATATAAGATTTGTTATCACATTCAAGGTTGAATAAGGAACATAAATACATATTTGAATTGATTTTAGATTCAATTTTTGGTTCAAATGGTAGAAACTTTTTTATTGATGGTCCGAGTGGAACTAGGAAGAGTTTCTTGTATAGAGCACTTCTTGCAATTTTACGATCACAGGTTCATGTTGCAATTGTTATTGCGATATCAGGTGTTCATCTATCCTTCCTAGTGGTAGGACAACACACTCAAGATTTAAGATCCCACTTGATTTTTCGAAGACGAAAGTTTGTCAATTAAGTAAGCAAAGCAGTATTGCAAAACTAATATTTGAATCCAGTCTCATCTTATGGGACGAGGCTTCAATCACAAAACGAGAAGCCATTTAAGCATTTGATGATTTACAGCAAGATATCATGGAGTCTAATAAGTCTTTTGAAGGAAAGATTGTTGTTTTTGGTGGAGATTTTCGTCAAACCTTACCCATTATAGACCAGGCCATTAAAAAATAGTTAATTGATTCGAGTCTTGTAAATTTACGTCTCTAGTCACATATTTGTAAATTATCTTTAACACTAAATATGAGAGCTATATCAAATCCAGCTTTATGTGATTTCTTATTAAGAGTAGGAGAAGGTATAGAACTTGTTGACAAGCAAGATTAGATATGCTTACCCAAACAACTGGTTATTCCTTATCATAACGAGGATGAATCTCTCAAAGTGTTACACTTTTTACATCTTATCATTTATAAAATATTTTTTAACGTCTTTCTAATGCATTCTTCACCTCACCAGGTTACTTGAAAACGTCTTCCCTGACTTAAACATATATTCATTTGATCCACATTAAATGATAAATAGATGCGTAATCTGTCTAAAAAAATTGTGTTGATGAAATTAATGACATGATGATCAATAAATTGCCTAGAAATCTACATTCATCTGTAAGTTTTAACAAATAATTAACCAAAGACATCAAACACATTATGATGATTTCCTCAATTCTGAATCCTAAAGATCTCCCTCCTCATAGATTATTGCTGAAAGAAGGATGTCCAATCATGCTTCTAAAAATTTGAATCTAACATTGGGTTTATGCAATGGCACAAGATTGATATGTAGACAATTAAAAGAGCACATAATTTCTGTAGAGATTGTTTTTGGACTTCATAAAGAAAAAATAGTTTTCATCTCTAAGATTCCTCTATAGTCTTCTAAAAATGAAAAGAATGGGATTCCTTTTGTAAGAACACAGTTCCCTATTCGTTTATGTTTCGCGATGGCCATAAATAAGTCCCAGGGTCAAATGCTTGATTATAAAGGAATTTATCTTCATCAGCCCGTATTTTCCCATGGACAATTGTATGTTGCTTTGCCAACACTTTTAAGTCTTCAAAAATTGATCTCAAAATAAGGAATTTTGTATTCCATGAAAATTTTCAATTGTTTAAGTTATAACATATAAAATAAGTAAAAGGTATACTTCGTTTCATCCTACTTACAAAATGAATTTTTAATATATAAATATTTTCTAAACCAATTTTTTTAAGGATGGAGAAGCGTTTATTGATTAAGGATATTTATGTGGTGCTGAGGGGTGGTCATGCAAAGTAACCATCCAAGAAAAACAAAAAATTGTTATATCACCTAACAAGCTATCCAAAGGACAAAAGTTTATCTTTTTTTATTCAAAGGTATAACAATTATACTTTCTTCATTCAACATATTCCTTTTTGCACTAACTTTAAAAAATAATAGTTGACGACTATCAAAATAGAATTTCTATTAATCTCTTTACAGTACTACTAAATTCATGAAATATTTGGGGTTTTTTTTTCTATTTCTATGCCCTTTTCTATAAAATGTTGTTACCATTCTTAGTTTAAAATTTTAGTATTTCAATGTGTCAGAATTTGAATTTGTTACTTTTCTCCATCATTAGAATAATTTAGCTTTTTTTTGGATTCTGTTTTTTTCAACAGGGAAAATGCATTGAAGCTATCATATTTAACAATGATATCCAAAGGATAAGCCCCATTTTGCAACCTTATAAAAAATATATCATTTCTAATGCCATTCTCAAGCCAATTCCACCTCAGTTCCAAGTTGAAGACTTGAATATTCAGCGGATCATTACAAGTCGCACAGTTGTCGAGCTTGTAACTGATGACGACAACATCGAACCAAGCAAATTCACCTATACATTCTTTACGGATCTCATCAAGTATATCAATAACAAGGAAAAATCAGTTGGTTATATCTTTTACCTATTTCTCTCAACAACTATTTTTCTTCCATTACACCTTATTGTACTTATCCTTAATATATGATAGATATTTTGGTTGTCTTTATTCAAGTTTTAGATGTGAGGTGCATCAACAAAGATGACAAAGTTTCGATTGTCCAAAAATTCTTTCTTGTCAATAAGCAATATGTTGTATTCCCTATTATTCTTTACAACTAATGAACTCTGATAACAATTGATTCTTTTGACATTTTTCGTTTTTATATTAGACAATAAACCAGTATACTATCAATGTGGGACAATTTTTTTGCAAATGAAGGCCAACAAATTGTACAGGCCTTACATACTTATCTAGTAGTTATATGTTGTAGATTAAAAGTTCACTTTTATAATGGTAACTCTATTTTCATTTTCGTCATACTATTATTTTTTATATTTATCTTTTTATTTTCTTTTTAAGCTTACAATTTAAAATTTTCAGGTGTTGCATTATCCACATGGCATGATTCTACAATTTTCATTAATCCTCTAATACAATAAGCTACAGATTTTAAAAATTGGTACTTCCACATTTCTAATCTTTAGTTTTGCAATAAATAAACTTCTGTACACATTTTTAAATGTTTTTATGTTTACACTTATAATTACCATTTTTCCAATGCCAACAAAATAACAAGCAGCTAAAATACTTTGTTACTCGAAAGACTTACCTCAAATATTGTTGGGCCCGGGTCCCGAATCCTATCCCGAGGTGGCCCCTCGGGATCACAAGGTAAGGAACACGCGAAGGAAGAAACGAAAACGTGCAAAATATCAAGGAAACAGCAGCGGGGAAGAGAAGGCCTCGCCGCGGCAACAGGTTGCTCGCCGTAGCGAGCGCCTCTCTACAAGGGCTCACCGCGGCAAAACCTGGTCTCGTCGCTGCGATCTCGCGGGTGCACGCCGCGACGAGGGACCGGCCTCGCATTGCGGCGATCACCTATGGGCTGCGCCGTGGCAAGCTCCCCGAAAATGGACCCGATCCCCAACATCTATGCAATTTCAAATCACACATACATTCTCATACCTTCTATCATATACACATGCATTCTAACTATGAGTTTATCACCCCCATACACAACATAACTTCATGCCATTACAATTAGAAGAAATATTCTTCACATAGCACAATACATAACAAAGTTTAAATCCAAAATACATGAGGATGCTCCATGATGATATGCTTGGAAACTAATCAAAAGTACTAACTTAATACAAAAGATTCTAACTATCTTGGAGTTTTCGATGCCTTGCAAGGATCACGATCTTCTCGTCCTACACCTGAGGAGTGGGAGATAATAGGGTGAGCTGCGAAGCTCAGTGGCTTATACATTTATAGCCATTGGCAACGAGTCACACATTCAAGCATATACATATATATACAAGCATAAAACAAGTCAACACTTATTAATTTATAATCATCACAAGAATATGACATGCTATTTTTCGTGTTCACAACAAAGCAATTTACTATGCATCATACTTAACAATCGATAATGAAATGCACAACAAATGGCTCGAGAGTTCCATGGAACAAAACGGATAAATCGAAGTTTATACCGTGAACAAAATGAGTCCGATTTCTCAGGATCTCGTAGCCTCAAGCGGGCAGCCGGGAGAAGGCTATACGTCGACATGCACGTGACTAACGAAACGTTCCTCTCTTGCCCTAACAAAGTACATATTCATTCGTTTCATGCTCAATTCATTTTATCAAAAGCTCCATACTTTTCATTCTTACAAAAATGTCGTAATGTCTTTCAAGGCAATACATAATCATAATTACAATGCATTTGCAATAATTTCCATAATTCAAAACAAGTAATGTCACATACATATGCAAGCAAACATAGCATTTTGCCCATACACACAACAACCATAAATATATTACCCACCTAATATCGCTTGAGAATCCAAACTCACTGTTGTCCTTCCTCTTGCGATTGGACTAGGTCGGCTTGGTTTCCTATAACAAACCAAGTTCCCATTCAAACAACATTCAAAGGAAATATTCAACAAGCTGAAAAATCGAAAGTGCTAACACTAAAATCTATACTCGACTTCCATCCAAATTTTCGGATCTTTAGAGGCTAATTCCAAACTCCCTTCCTCCATAAAACTTGTAGCCCTATGGATCTAGTTCACAACAAATTAGAAATCACCTCATTTGAACATCTACAGCTAAAGTTATGCCCAAAATATCAAAATACATAGTGCTGAAAAACTGGGGCTCTTGCGGTGAGCGGCTTTGTCTTGGCAAGACGTCACAAGCGTGTTCATGAGCACGTCGCGACGTGCGGGTCCAGAAAACGCCTCCGAACTTGATTTTTCCTACATTTTTCATCCACAATCCTATCATTTTGCAAATGCAACATATCGAAACCTTGATTCAAGTCCTAAGCTTCAGTTCTAACTCATTAACACCTAAAAAAAACAGTCACAAAATCATCAACCCCAAGGATTCTAACCATTTTTCCCTTAAACTTCTAAACAACCGATTCCAACTCATGCAACCTATTTTAGGGTTCAATCTAACCACGACAAGATGAAAAGAAGCTAAACTTACCAGGAAATTGCTTCAAATCCGTCGAAAACCTCTAGGAATGAAAAGCCCTATTTTCTCTTCTTCTTCCTCACCAACGACACTCTCTTTCCTTCTTCTCTTCACTCTTCTTTTCTTCTAATTCCTCCCCTTAAGTCTAAATGGGATGGACAAAGACCAATATACCCCTCCTAGTAAAGCCTTAAGCTCTCTAACTTAAGTGATCTTCCCAAAATGCCCTCAAATATTTTTACTCTTTCATTCTCATTTAAGCCACATTATACTCACTTAATCTAAATTGTCCCTTAATACTTCCAATTTTAATCAAACTAAGCACTACATCATACAATTAACACAATTCATGCTTAATGACATCAATTAGAAAAATTCGAGGCCCAAGATTTCTCCCCCTTTAAAAAAAATTTCGTCCTCAAAATTATTACCTGAGTCATCGAAGAGATGCAGATACCTCTTCTTCATGACTTCCAATGGCTCCCATGTAGCCTCTTCCACTGAATGATTCCTCCACATGACTTTGACTAGCTGAACCGTCTTGTTCCTGAGAACCTTTTCCTTGGTGTCCAAGATCTCCACTGGAATCTCCTCATAACTCAGATCATCCCTCAACTGAACCTTGCTAGTCTGAATGATATGAGAAGGATCCGATCTATACCTCCTCAGCATGGAAACATGAAAGACATCGTGGATCTGAGACAATTCCGGGGGTAACGCCAACCTGTAGGCTAGTGGTCCAATCATCTCAAGAATTATATAGGGACCCACATACCTCGGACTCAACTTGCCCTTCTTGCCAAACCTCATTACTCCTTTCCAAGGAGACGTCTTAAAAAACACTTTCTCACCGACTTCATACTCCATCTCCTTTCGGTGCGCATCAGAGTAGCTCTTCATCCTATCCTGTGCTGCCTTAAGCCGTTGCTTAACCAGATTGACTTTATCAACTGTCATCTGAATCAATTCTGGTCCTACCAATTTCCTCTCTCCTTCTTCATCCCAACAAACCAGAGTTCTACATCTCCTCCCATATAATGCCTCACATGGAGCCATCCGAATGCTCGAATGGTACGAATTATTATAGACAAATTCGGCCAATGGCAAATGCTCATCCCAAACTCCTTTGAAATCCATCACACATGCCCTGAGCATTCCCTCAAGTGTCCGAATGGTCCTCTCAGATTGATCATCCTTTTGAGGGTGAAAAGTCGTACTAAAATTCATCTTAGTTCCTAAAGCATCCTGCAAACTTCCCCAAAATCTCAAAGTAAACCGAGGGTCTCTGTCAGAAACTATGGAATTTGGAATCCCATGCAATCTCACTATCTCATCAATGTACCTCTTTGCGAGCACATGCATGGAATCAGTCTGTTTAATTGCCAGAAAGTGAGCTGACTTCGTCAACCAATCCACAATAACCCATATGGCATCATGCTTCCTACTGGTCTTGGGCAAACCCATCAGAAAATCCATCGTTATCTTTTCCCACTTCCATTCTGGAATAGAAAAAGGCTTAAGCTTTCCTGAAGGTGCTTAGTGCTCAGCCTTTACTTGCTGACACACTAAACATCTACTAACATACTCTGCAACATCCCTCTTCATGCCCTTCCACCAAAAATGCTCTCTCAAATCCCTGTACATCCTGGTGCTACCTGGGTGCATGGCATAAGACGCATTGTGTGCCTCATCCAAAATCTCATCATTTACCTCCTTGACATCTGGGATACAAAGCCTATTCCCCACTGTCATAAGTTCATCATCCCTCACCTCTATTTTAGAAATCTTACCATTCCAAATTTCATCCCGGAGTTTGCTCAAATCTACATCTTGTGCCTGCAACTCCCTAACCTTCTCCCTGAGTATCGGCCTCACTCGGAAGTTAGCTAGAAGACAATCTGCCTCCTCTTGCTTCAAGCTTATCTTAAGCTTGGCCATCTCTTCCAATAAAGGCAAGTAAACTATCCGAACATGAGCAATTGTAGACTTTTTACTCAAAACATCCGCCACTATATTGGCCTTGCCTGGATGATACTCAATCAGCAAGTCATAATCCTTAAGCAACTCGATCCACCTTCTCTGTCTCAAATTCAGTTCTTTCTGGCTCAGCAAGTACTTGAGACTCTTATGATCGGTAAAGATCTTCGTCTGAACTCCATACAGATAATGTCTCCAAATTTTCAAGGCAAAGATCACCGCTGCCAATTCCAAATCATGTGTCGGATAATTCAACTCATATGGCTTCAGTTGCCTTGAAGCATATGCTATCACCCTGTCTCCCTGCATCAATACACAACCAAGACCCTTCCTCGAAGCATCACTATACACGGTATAGCCCTCATCTCCAGAAGGTAGAACCAGAATCGGAGCACTTGTCAATCTGTACTTGAGCTCCTCAAAGCTCTTCTGGCATTCATCACTCTAGATAAATTTTTGATTCTTCCTCAATAACTTAGTCATCGGAGCAGCTATCATAGGGAATCCCTCCACAAACCTCCTGTGGTAACCTGCCAGACTCAGAAAACTCCTCACCTCTGCTATGTTCTTCGATGCTTCCCAATTCACCACAGCTTCTATCTTCTTTGGATCCACATGCACTCCTTGTTATGAGATTACATGTTCAAGAAATGCAACTTCCCTCAGCCAAAATTCGCATTTATTGAATTTGGCATAAAACTCGTTTCTCCTCAATGTCTCCAAAGAAATCCTCAAATGCTCCTCATGCTCCTTATCACTCTTGGAATAAACCAATATATCATCAATAAAGACAATGATAAATTGGTCAAGAGAGGCTTAAAGACTCGATTCATCAAATCCATAAAGGCTGCAGGGGCATTTTTCAGTCCAAAGGGCATAACTAAAAACTCAAAATGTCCATACCGTGTTCTGAAAGCAGTCTTTAGCACATTTGACTCCTTTATCCTCAACTGATGGTAACCCGATCTCAAATCTATCTTGAAGAAGACTTTTGCCCCTTGTAGTTGATCAAACAGATCATCTATGCATGGGAGCGGATACATGTTCTTCACAGTGACCTGATTTAAGCTTCCTGTAATCTACACACATCCTCAACGATCCATCTTTCTTCTTTACAAAAAGGACCGGAGCTCCCCAAGGTGAAGAGCTTGGCCTTATGTACCCTTTCTCCATCAACTCCTCCAATTGCTTCTTAAGCTCTCTCAATTCCACCGGAGCCATCCGGTAAGGCGGAATTGAAATCGGCGCAGTACCTGAAAGAAGCTCAATGGGAAACTCAATTTCCCTAGGTAGCGGTAGTCCTGGTAATTCCTCAGGAAAGACACCCGAGAATTCCCTGACTACTGGAATATCCTCTAGCTTCCCTCTATCTGCCCTTGTGTCTACCACATAGGCCAAAAATGCCTCACATCCCTTCCTCATCATCTTCTCTGCTTTCAAAGCTGAAACAATTTTGGGCGGACTTACTTTTCTGTCCCTTGAAAATACCACTCTTTTGCTGTTATCCAATTCAAATTCCACTGTCTTTTGCTTACAATCCAGACGGGCATTGTACTTCTCTAACGTGTCCATACCCAAAATCACATCCAATCCTCCCATCTTCAATGGCATTAAATCCACCACCAGAAGTTCCCCACCAACACATATCTCACACTCTCTATACACTTGACTGATAATAATATATTGGCCGATTGGAGTACTCACCATCAGCGGAGTATCCAATGGGCTCAAATTACTATCACACACAATTCGACTCGATGAAACAAACGAATGAGTAGAACCCGGATCAATCAAAGCAATCACATCATCAGCAAATAATCTAACCATACCAGTAACAACATCTGGGGCGGTCTCTGCGTCCTCTCGTGTCATTGCAAACACCCTAGCTGGTGTTGCCCCCTTGGTCTCCTTGGAAAGCTAACCCTCTTGACTGCATCAAAACTGCCCACTTCTGTAGAAGTCTTGTGTCCCACAGTTTCAGATCTCTTGGAAGCTTGCATCTGGCTTCTCTCTTGTATTGGAGGCTGAGGTGTTGGGACCCGATCCGAAAACCGGATCCCAACCGAAAAACGAAGAACGAAGGAAACGAAAGCGAATGGAAACAAAAATTTCACATCGAAATTTCAAATCGGAAACAAAGCAATAGATGAAGCGACACGAAAAAAGAAGCAGAATCGAATCTCAACATACGGAAACAGAATAAAACGAAAGCGGAAGCAATAATTAATCGAACAAAACAAACGGATTTCGATGCGAAAGGAAATGCAAAAGTACCGAAGCAAAACGAAGCGAAGCGGAATCGATACTTAACAAAACAAATCCGACATCCGACAACAAAGAACAGAGAAACACAATCGCGTTGGAACCCTAGACTAAAGTATCCAATCCGAAATCCAGTATAAATTTTTTTTTCTTTCTTTCTCATCTTTTGGAAATTCATTCTCATGCAAATCTCAATACTTGAACCATATACTTATATATATATCCATACAAATCCCAAATTACATTTTTATCCCAAATTTTATCGAAAATTCGGCAACATAACGGCTGCTTTTGACCTAACTCAAAACCTGTAAAGTTTTAAAACCACTTCTAAAATGCCCCCATCAATCACACAATCATCAAAATCAACCGGACTCTCCGTCCGAGATCTCAGCAGATAAACACAAACCTATTTCTAAACTGCTTCAAATTATTATTCATGTCCAATGCCAATTCTCATTTCAGTCTTAAATCCATATCCAAACACATTATACATATCCAATGCCTATGAATTCTTCAAGTGAATATACACCTCATAATCAGAAAACAATCATATTCAAATTACAACCCAAATTCCCATAATCCATGAGCCGTATATAAATCTATTTCCATAACACAATTTCTTATACAATTTCAATAATTTCATACACATCATAATTTAATTTCTTACAAATCCTTAATAGCTTTTCAAGTCATTTACAAACTTATGCAAAGATCCAGATTACTCAAGATACAAAAACATACACAAATTGAACGGATGTCCTGACAGTCTTTCATCCGATCTCCTACTCGAATACCTAGAGATGGGGATGGAAGGGGGGTGAGCTTGGAAGCTCGTGGATAATATATTTATAAATTGAACAATAAGCAAAAATCATTTTTTTCATAAGCGTTTTGCCAAAAGGGCTTATTTTTCAAACTTTGCAACTTTTCAAAAATTTCGACTTTTCAAACAGTTTCCTCAAACCTTTCATAACTCGTTTTCTCATTTTTCAAAATTCACACATTTTTCCTAAACATGAATGCGATCATAGCAAATCACAAACCACATAAAATTTCAAATCAAACACATAAAACATATCAAACGGCTTGGTTCGGTCCAAAAACGGAACGTACTGTACATTCCATAAGCGGTCTGTGCAACTGAATGTGAGCGCATTACTACTTTTTCGCATAACGGTCCGGTGTAGCCGTAAAGGAGTCAATCGAGCTCCATGCCACTAGCGAGGCACGGGAGAAGGCTATAAAAGCAGAAAAAGTGACTCGTCCCACATATGGGACGACCAAACCCACATAATACATAATCGGAAATGAACATTGATATGCCCGAAGGCACTTTTCGGAAACCTTGATTTTCATATTTTCAAATCATAAACACATATCCAAACATTAAATCATATAGCCATTCACATTGCATCTAAATTCATCAGTTTGATCACATATTAATCAAAATCATAAATATGAATGTGATTTATTACTTTAAAACGTAAATCCAACTTATACATATCCATAATGCACATTTTTCAAATTTGTCAAATAATTCAAAACCATGAATTTCTTCAATCTTATATTTTCTAAAACTCATTTCCAAAATAAGGAATTTAACCCTTTGAAATCATCATTTTCAAACATTTAAATAAGCATTAATTTATCAAAAATTCGCTTCTTAAATTTTCAAATTCACATGCTTAGCTTAAAATTCAAGAAATAAAAATACTACAACCTCGAATTTTTGTCAGAAACTTGCTCCAAGCTCCAAATTGACTATTTCTTCTTTCTTCCTTCCAATTTAACATTCCCTAAAGCAATTTCATCAAAATTCAACCTCATAAATAACTTAATCCTTAAAATTGATGTAATAATTCATCAATCCATACTAATTCCAAGATATCTAAATCATCAATTTCAAAAACCCCCAAATCTCAAAATTAGCCTAAACCAATTTACACAAATTTGATATCATAAATCTCATAATCTTCAAAATTGATATCATAATCCACAAACCCACACTATTTTCTATGATTCTAAACCAATAATTCACAAAATCCCCAAATCTCAAAATTTGGGCATAAACCCTAATTCACCCTTTTTCAAAATTGAATCAATTTCAACATGTACTCTCCAAAATTGATCATGGAATTAACAAACCCATACAATTTTCCATATTTCTAAACCAAAGTTCGAAGGAAAACTCAAAGATAAAAAAATTTCTCTTACCTTTCTCTTCTCAATTTTTCGGATTTTTCAAAGCCTCATGGGAAGCTTTCCTCATTTTCCTTCTTTTCCTCTTGAAATAAGCACGAAAATCATCTTGAAACCCCAAAATTTTTTAAATCTCCAAGTTTTTCTTCTTCTTTCTTCTCCACGACAATCCCCTTTCATTTTCTCTCTTATTTCTTCTTCTTCCTCTCATCATCGTGTTTCACTCTTTTTATTCTCTTCTTTTAATTTCTGGACCCTTCTTTATACGACACTCATCTCATTGATTAGGTGCCATGTCATTAAAATTGATCAAAGACCAAAATACCCTTTTATATAACCCTAATTTCTGAATTTGCCCCTATATTTTACTTTTTTTTATTCTCACTTGCAGGTTAATTCGCACTATCCATTTGAATGAATTTGTCAAAATTTCCTTCTCAAGAAATGTTCCTCTATGTCTTAATTTCATAATGTCACAAAAATCATCCAATTCGGAGCACTACATCAAAAGTTATGCGCAAAACATTTTGGGTTGTTCATATTCTAACACATTTTCCATGTACGATTATTTCCATCCAGAAATTAACATTCTTTATCCCAAAATTGACGTCCGATGTCTTCATAACAATTGTAGCCCTATTTCTCTATTTTAATTCAAATTAAGAATCGCCTCATTTCGATTCCCAGATCAAAAGTTATGCTTAAAATATTCTCAGATATTCCTAATCCAAAAACTGCACTCTAATCCGAACTTCCATTCATAAATTAAAGGTCTTAGGGGCAAAATTGACATTTCACTTCTTCATATGATTTGTAGCCCTATGTCTTAATTTTATTTCTCATTAAGAATCACTTCAATCGGATCTCCACAGATCCTGAATTTCTCAAAATACTGAACCATGTTCAGAAAATTAGTCCACTCACTTTGATTAATTTAATCATCCTTAATTTAATCTCAAAAATTCACAAATTTCCATGAGGATGTAGATAATTGTCTCAGGAATCCAACGCCGCAAGAATCAAGTCAATCGGATGTCGGACAGAAAATATATAACCAAAAGAGTGAACAAAGGTTGAATTTGGAGAAGGAAGTAACCAAAAGAACCAAAACGACGTCGCAATACGCAAAGGAAAACGGCGTCGTTCGAGGGCAGAACGCCCGCGTTTGGGAGAGGCGAGGGCTCACTCGCCCTCGTGAGGCGTCGCCCTCGCAGACGATGCGTCGCCCTAGTGACAGCGAGCTGAACACTCGCCCTCGCGAGGGCGATGCGTCGCCCTAGCGACGACGATGCTTCCTATTTTATTTATTTATTTATTTATTTTTCACATGAAAAATTCGAAACTTCCAAAATTTATAACGCTTAATCCCGAACTCCAATTTTGCCAAACTTACTCTCTATAGAAAGCTTGAGGGAAGCTCTACATCTTCCACGAAGGACAAAAAATCAATTTGACCTCTAAGAAAGTCCATTTTTTCAGTCAAACGTTCTGTCCTCAAATAATCATACTAAAATCATAACATAAACTTATAAAAATCATAACTTATTTTTCCTTAATCGAAAAATTCCATACTTAATATCAAAATAAAGATCAAATCAAATCCTTCAACTTTCATGAAGAACTTCAAGGCTCAATTTACCTCTAACTAGGTAAACTTCTCAATCAAAGTTTCAATCATAACAAAAGTCAAAAGTCTACCCTATCACACATAAACTTTGACTGATCATAATTTCCACTCCCGATATCGAAAAATTGCAAACTTTATGGCTACAGAAAGCTCTTAACATAATCTACAAGTTTCATGTAGAACATTTTATCAAATTTTGCCTAAATCAAAAGTCAACTTTCAATGGCCAAAAAGTCAAACTTTTCACAATTTTTCATCTTCTCACACTTTCTCTTTTTATTTCTTGATTTTCAACTTAATTTCAATCAACTCATCCACTTTTGAATATTTCTTATTTTCACTCAAATATCGGGGTCCAACATTTCTCCCCCTCTTAAAAGAATTTCGTCATCGAAATTCATACTTGATTAAACTCCAAGTAACTCATATTTACATATAATTTCTTTGCAAACAAAGATAATCAAGCACTTTCTTACTAATTTCTTTCCAAACCTCATAATCAATCACTTTTTCTTATCTAATTTCCTCATCATACATACTTTCAATCTCTTCACAATACTTCACTTCTTGTACCTCATACCACTCATATCATATCAACTTACTATATCTATAACTCATTATTTCTTCAGATATGGACACAAGTCAATGGTCCATTTCTTAAGGAACCCTAATATGGTTCAATCATCATTTAATCTTTATCATCATGTCATCTTTCAAATAGTCATACTTTCATCTCACATAAGTATAGGCTATATCAATTTCTCCCAATTCATTATGCAATTCACATCTCAAGTTCCACAAACACATGTTTCTAATCAATTATATTCTTAACACCCAAAACAAACAATCACTTTAATTCTTCAACTAAGTCATGACAAGTCATGCACATCAATTTCACATTCCTAAAGTCAGTCATACTTCTTGTCATCAAAATCAAACGATCACTTAGCACATCCTCACAAATTCGATTTTATCCTTACACACTCTTCTCAATCTTATATGCCCAGTTAAGATCCTATTACTGGGCTCTGATACCATAAATGTTGAGACCCGATCCGAAAACCGGATCCAAACTGAAAAACAAAGAATGAAGGAAACGAAAGCGAATGGAAACAGAAATTTCACATCGAAATTTCTAATCGGAAACAAAGCAATAGATGAAGCGACACGAAAAACGAAGCGAGATCGAATCTCAACATACGGAAACAGAATAAAACGAAAGCGGAAGCAATAATTAATCGAACCAAACGAACGGATTTCGATGCGAAAGGAAATGAAAAAGTACCGAAGCAAAACGAAGCGAAGCGGAATCGATACTTAACAAAACAAATCCGACATCCGACAACAAAGAACAGAGAAACACAATCGCGTTGGAACCCTAGACTAAAGTATCCAATCCGAAATCCGGTATAAATTTTTCTTTCTTTCTTTCTCATCTTTTGGAAATTCATTCTTATGCAAATCTCAATACTTGAACCATATACTTATATATATATCCATACAAATCCCAAATTACATTTTTATCCCAAATTTTATCGAAAATTCGGCAACATAACGGCTGCTTTTGACCTAACCCAAAACCTGCAAAGTTTTAAAACCACTTCTAAAATGCCCCCATCAATCACACAATCATCAAAATCAACCGGACTCTCCGTCCGGGATCTCAGCAGATAAACACAAACCTATTTCTAAACTGCTTCAAATTATTATTCATGTCCAATGCCAATTCTCATTTCATTCTTAAATCCATATCCAAACACATTATACATATCCAATGCCTATGAATTCTTCAAGTGAATATACAACTCATAATCAGAAAACAATCATATTTAAATTACAACCTAAATTCCCATAATCCATGAGTCGTATATAAATCCATTTCCATAACACAATTTCTTATACAATTTCAATAATTTCATACACATCATAATTTAATTTCTTACAAATCCTTAATGGTTTTTCAAGCCATTTACAAACTTATACAAAGATCCAGATTACTCAAGATACAAAAACATACACAAATTGAACGGATGTCCTGACAGTCTTTCATCCGATCTCTTACTCGAATACCTGGAGATGTGGATGAAAGGGGGGTGAGCTTGGAAGCTCGTGGATAATATATTTATAAATTGAACAGTAAGCAGAAATCTTTTTTTTTCATAAGCGTTTTGCCAAAAGGGCTTATTTTTCAAACTTTGCAACTTTTCAAGAATTTCGACTTTTCAAACAGTTTCCTCAAACCTTTCATAACTCGTTTTCTCATTTTTCAAAATTCACACATTTTTCCTAAACATGAATGCAATCATAGCAAATCACAAACCACATAAAATTTCAAATCAAACACATAAAACATATCAAGCGGCTTGGTTCGGTCCAAAAACGGAACGTCTTGCACATTTCAAAGCGGTCTGTATGGTCAGTGAGCAGAGCGTACTACACTTTTCCGCATAGCGGTCGATTAGCCGTAAAGGGAGTCCGAAATCGGAGCTCCATGCCACTAGTGGGCAGCCGGGAGAAGGCTATAAAAACGGACAAGTGCGCACTCGTCCCACATATGGGACCTGACCAAACCCACATAATACATAATCGAAAATGAACATTCGATATGCCCGAAGGCACTTTTCGGAAACCTTGATTTTCATATTTTCAAATCATAAACACATATCCAAACATTAAATCATATAGCCATTCACATTGCATCTAAATTTATCAGTTTGATCACATATTAATCAAAATCATAAATATGAATGCGATTTATTACTTTAAAACGTAAATCCAACTTATACATATCCATAATGCACATTTTTCAAATTTGTCAAATAATTCAAAACCATGAATTTCTTCAATCTTATATTTTCTAAAACTCATTTCCAAAATAAGGAATTTAACCCTTTGAAATCATCATTTTCAAACATTTAAATAAGCATTAATTTATCAAAAATTCGCTTCTTAAATTTTCAAATTCACATGCTTAGCTTAAAATTCAATAAATAAATATACTACCCACCTCGAATTTTTGTCAGAAACTTGCTCCAAGCTCCAAATTGACCATTTCTTCTTTCTTCCTTCCAATTTAACATTCCCTAAAGCAATTTCATCAAAATTCAACCTCATAAATAACTTAATCCTTAAAATTGATGTAATAATTCATCAATCCATACTAATTCCAAGATATCTAAATCATCAATTTCAAAAACTCCCAAATCTCAAAATTGGCCTAAACCAATTTACACAAATTTGATATCATAAATCCCATAATCTTCAAAATTGATATCATAATCCACAAACCCACACTATTTTCTATGATTCTAAACCAATAATTCACAAAATCCCCAAATCTCAAAATTTGGGCATAAACCCTAATTCACCCTTTTTCAAAATTGAATCAATTTCAACATGTACTCTCCAAAATTGATCATGGAATTAACAAACCCATACAATTTTCCATATTTCTAAACCAAAGTTCGAAGGAAAACTCAAAGATAAAACAATTTCTCTTACCTTTCTCTTCTCAATTTTTTGGATTTTTCAAAGCCTCATGGGAAGCTTTCCTCATTTTCCTTCTTTTCCTCTTGAAATAAGCACGAAAATCATCTTGAAACCCCAAAATTTTTGAAATCTCCAAGCTTTTCTTCTTCTTTCTTCTCCACGGCAATCCCCTTTCATTTTCTCTCTTATTTCTTCTTCTTCCTCTCATCATCGTGTTTCACTCTTTTTATTCTCTTCTTTTAATTTCTAGACCCTTCTTTATACGACACTCATCTCATTGATTAGGTGCCATGTCATTAAAATTGATTAAAGACCAAAATACCCTTTTATATAACCCTAATTTCTGAATTTGCCCCTATATTTTACTTTTTGTTATTCTCAGTTGCGGGTTGATTCGCACTATCCATTTGAAGGAATTTGTCAAAATTTCCTTCTCGAGAAATGTTCCTCTATGTCTTATTTTCATAATGTCACAAAAATCATCCAATTCGGAGCACTACATCAAAAGTTATGAGTAAAACATTTCGGGTTGTTCATATTCTAACACATTTTCCATGTACGATTATTTCCATCAAGAAATTAACATTCTTAATCCCAAAATTGGCATTCGATGTCTTCATAACAATTGTAGCCCTATTTCTCTAATTTAATTCAAATCAAGAATCGCCTCATTTCGATTCCCAGATCAAAAGTTATGCTTAAAATACTCTCAGGTATTCCTAATCCAAAAACTGCACTCTAATCCGAACTTCCATTCATAAATTAAAGGTCTTAGGTGCAAAATTGACATTTCATTTCTTCATATGATTTGTAGCCCTATGTCTTAATTTTATTTCTCCTTAAGAATCACTTCAATCGAATCTCCACAGATCCCGAATTTCTCGAAATACTGAACCATGTTCAGACAATTAGTCCACTCACTTTGATTAATTTAATCATCCTTAATTTAATCTAAAAAATTCACAAATTTCTATGAGGATGTAGATAATTGTCTTAGGAATCCAACGCCGCAAGAATCAAATCAATCGGATGTCGGACGGAAAAGATATAACTAAAAGAGTGAACAAAGGTCGAAGTTTTAATCATAACAAAAGTCAAAAGTCTACCTTATCACACATAAACTTTGACTGATCATAACTTCCACTCCCGATATCGAAAAATTGCAAACTTTATGGCTACAGAAAGCTCTTAACATAATCTACAAGTTTCATGTAGAACATTTTATCAAATTTTTCCTAAGTCAAAAGTCAACTTTCAAAGGCCAAAAAGTCAAACTTTTCACAATTTTTCATCTTCTCACACTTTCTCTTTTTATTTCTTGATTTTCAACTTAATTTCAATCAACTCATCCACTTTTGAATATTTCTTTTTTTCACTCAAACATTGGGGTCCAACATGAGGGCACTCTTTAACCATGTGTCCCTTCTCCCCATAGTTGAAACAAGCTCCTGTCAATCTGTAGCACTCATCTCTATGGAGTCTCCCGCAATGCTCATACCTCGGAATAGATGGCCTATCCCCATCTCTCCTTCTACTGCCTCCCACCGTTAAGGATTGGTGAGAAACAGTAGAAGTCTTTATAGGCCTAGGTCGGCTCGCACCACTGCTCCTCTCCTCATATTGCACAGGGAAGGTTCTGGCACTCCTCTCAGGCATAGAAGTACCACCTCCCCTCTTAAACTGCTCTCTTCCCTTTCTTTTCCTGTTAACTGCACTCTTGATATTCTCGATGTTCTCAACCCTCAATGCTGCTTCAACCAACTGCTGAAAGTCACCAAAGTTTTGCACTACCACTTTCTCTCTTATGGCCAAGTTTAGACCCAACTCAAACCGGCGGCACTTAACAGCCTCACTCAACATCAACTCTGAAGCATACCTCTCCAACTGAGTGAACCAACGCTCGAACTCACTAACTGTCATCTCCCTCTGGGTGAGACTAAGGAATTCCTTCTGCTTCTGCTGAATGTACACCTCAGAAAGATATTTCTTCTTGTAAACAGCAAGGAAGTCCTGCCATGCCAACCCTACTGGTCTCATCTGACTCCCTGGCACAGTCTCCCACCAATGTAGAGCATCCCCTTGAAGTAGACTTGCAGCATAAATAACCCTCTCATCATCATCACACTCCATCTGATCCAGTACTCTCTTGGTCTTTCTCAGCCAGGTCTCGGCTTCTTCAGGATCAGTGGTCCCGTAGAAGTCCACTGCTCCATACTTCCTTAACTTGTCAAACCGTCTCCCCTTTTTAGCTGGGGCTGAAGCCGAAGACTGTGGCATCTGACCCATAGCCTGAACATATGCCTGAGTGAAGGCCTAGAACAGTCTCGGATCTAGTGGAGGCACTTGCTCCTGCAAAACCGGCGACTCCTGAGTCTGCGATAGCATGGGCTCACTACCTAGCCCTACAAAAGCCTCAGCATTTCCTGGGGCTACCGACTCATCAGTCCTCTCCTCTCTAGTCGGAGAGTCAAGTGTAACAGATCCTTGCAGAACTCCTCGTGTCCTTCTACGAGGTGGCATCGTACTCCTTCAAATATAAACACTAAGGATTAGCTACATGTCAATCTTAATTCCTACATGTATGCATGATATGCATGTCACTTAGTGCAATCAATCAATTAACAATGCAGCAAATAATCATATATCAAACAAATCATCCTATTATGCATTCTAAGACGAGGACACAAAATCTAAAGCTCTGATACCAAACATGTTGGGCCCGGGTCCCGAATCCTATCCCGAGGTGGTCCTTCGGGGTCGCCGGGTAAGGGGCACACGAAGGAAGAAACGAAAACGTGCAAAATATCAAGAAAACAGCAGCGGGGAAGAGGAGGCCTCACCGCGACAACAGGTTGCTCGTCGCGGCGAGCTCCTCTCTACAAGGGTTCGCCGCGGCCAAATCTGGCATCGCTGCAAAGAACTCGCGGATGCACGCCGCGATGAGGGACCGGCCTCGCATCGCGGCGATCACCTATGGGCTGCGCCGCGGCGAAGGACTGGTTCGCCGCAGCGAGCTCCCAGAAAATAGACCCGATCCCCAACATCTATGTAATTTCAAATCACACATACATTCTCATACCTTCTATCACATACACATGCATTCTAACTATGAGTTTATCACCCCCATACACAACATAACTTCATGCCATTACAATTCGAAGAAATATTCTTCACATAGCACAATACATAACAAAGTTTAAATCCAAAATACGTGAGGATGCTCCATGATGATATGCTTGGAAACTAATCAAAAGTACTAACTTAATACAAAAGATTCTAACTATCTTGGAGTTTCCGATGCCTTGCAAGGATCACGATCTTCTCGTCCTACACCTGAGGAGTGAGAGATAATATGGTGAGCTGCGAAGCTCAGTGGCTTATACATTTATAGCCATTGGCAAAAGCCACACATTCAAGCATATACATATATATACAAGCATAAAGCAAGTCAACACTTATCAATTTTGTAATCATCACAAGAATATGACATGCTATTTTTCGTGTTCACAACATAGCAATTTACTATGCATCATACTTAACAATCGATAATGAAATGCACAACAAATGGCTCGAGAGTTCCGTGGAACAAAACGGATAAACCGAAGTTTATACCATGAACAAAACGAGTCCGATTTCTCAGGATCTCGTGGCCTCAAGCGGGCAGTCAGGAGAAGGCTATACGTCGACATGCACGTGACTAACGAAACGTTCCTCTCTCGCCCAAACAAAGCACATATTCATTCGTTTCATGCTCAATTCATTTTATCAAAAGCTCTATACTTTTCATTCTTACAAAAATGCCGTAATGTCTTTCAAGGCAATACATAATCATAATTACAATGCATTTGCAATAATTTCCATAATTCAAAACAAGTAATGTCACATACACATGCAAGCAAGCATAACATTTTGCCCATACACACAACAACCATAAATATATTACCCACCTAATATTGCTTGAGAATCCAAACTCACTGCTGTCCTTCCTCTTGCGATTGGACTAGGTCGGCTTAGTTTCCTATAACAAACCAAGTTCCCATTCAAAAAACATTCAAAGGAAATATTCAACAAGTTGAAAAATCGAAAGTGCTAACACTAAAATCTATACTCGACTTTCATCCAAATTTTCGGATCTTTAGAGGCTAATTCCAAACTCCCTTCCTCCATAAAACTTGTAGCCCTATGGCTCTAGTTCACAACAAATCAGAAATCACCTCATTTGGACATCTACAACCAAAGGTATGCCCAAAATACCAAAATACATAGTGCTGAAAAACTGGGGCTCGCCGCAGCGAAGGCTACACTCGCCGCGGCGAACGGCCCGTGCGACCCGCGGCGTGCACGCATGCGTGCACCGCGGCGTATACCCCTCTCGCACGCCGCGGAGTGCACCCCTTCGCACGAATGTCGCGACATGTGGGTCCAAAAAATGCCTCCGAACCTGATTTTTCTTGCATTTTTCATCCACAATCCTATCATTTTGCAAATGCAACATATCTAAACCTTGATTCAAGTCCTAATGTTCAGTTCTAACTCATTAACACCTAAACAAAATAGTCACAAAATCATCAACCCCAAGGATTCTAACCATTTTTCCCTTAAACTTCTAAACAACCGATTCCAACTCATGCAACCTATTTTAGGGTTCAATCTAACCACAACAAGATGAAAAGAAGCTAAACTTACCAGGAAATTGCTTCAAATCCGTCGAAAACCTCTAGGAATGAAAAGCCCTATTTTCTCTTCTTCTTCCTCACCAACGATACTCTCCTTCCTTCTTCTCTTCACTCTTCTTTTCTTCTAATTCCTCCCCTTAAGTCTAAATGGGATGGACAAAGACCAATATACCCCTCCTAGTAAAGCCTTAAGCTCTCCAACTTAAGTGATCTTCCCAAAATGCCCTCAAATATTTTTACTCTTTCATTCCCATTTAAGCCACATTATACTCACTTAATCTAAATTGTCCCTTAATACTTCCAATTTTAATCAAACTAAGCACTACATCATACAATCAACACAATTCATGCTTAATGACATCAATTAGAAAAATTCGGGGCCCAACAAATATGATCCTAATGAATCTTTTGGATCAAATCAAAAAATTTCAAAGATCATTTTCCTGAAGTCCACCGACAAGGTATATACATTTTATATTCTACTATAAACTTTCTTTCTCACATAATATCTATCTAATTTGAATATTCCTAACAAACATCTATTTGTATTTTTCCAAAAAGCATGGATTAAAGCTCATATTTCCTTTCAACACATTATGCAAAAATATTGGTATATGAGCTGCAAAAATTGTTTTCGCTCGACCACAGCTACATATGGGGTTACATTTACATCTAATTTTTGCAAGGAGAAATATCCAGCTGAACCCAGGCATTTATTCCCCTTTTCCTTTTCAATTGTTTGACTTTTTAAAAAATAAATAAAGGATGAACAAGCCCCTCACGTCATGAATAGTCAAATTCTTTTTATGTCCCCTTTAAAACAAATACTAATGTGATTTGAACATGTACCAGAATACTTGTATGTTAGCTTAAGTTTAAGATCATTCATATCAATTCTAAATATAATTTTCTTATATTCTTTATTTATTCAACTCTACATTTCTCATTTACTTTCCTTTATAAATGTAGATGTCAGTATGATGTTAATTTGACTGACAACACAGGAATTGTCATAGCATCAAATTTTCGTGAACTTGTCAAAAATCTCTTAAACTTCAGTGCAGTTGAAGCTATGCAATATCATAACCAAGTTATATTTTTATACTTATTATAAATAAAAGACATTTGATTATTTTTTATGAAATCTCTATTATATGACTAATGATCTACACTTTTCTTTTTGGTAAAAAGAGTATTGAACTTCCTCTCGTTAAGGTCCATGCTCAACTAAAGACAAAAACCTTTCTCGTTCATATCAAACCTGTTCATATGCAACCATTGGATGAAAGGCAACACTTCTCTGTTATCTATTACCACTAAACTGATGATGCTGAATTAAAGGGAGGTTTAACTTCAAACAAAAAAAGGAGATAATAGTAATGTTGAAATGACACTTACAACTATTTCATGTACCTATCATTATTTATTCAAACATTTTTTGTATTTTTATTAATCAAACTATATAATGAACCACAATTGCTGATAGCTTTTAATTTTCAATGATTGCACCAAAAACCACAATCATGAATTCTAAACACACTTCCGAATAGCTAAGTATATACCTTTCATTTAAGATTTATTGTTACTATCATTTTACATCTCACCCTTCAAACTACTTCATAATATTTACATTTTATAATTTGATCTCTAATCCATGTATGTCTATTCAACTTTTCCTTATACTTTTACCGGTTTTATATAACTATATTTTAACATACACCGATTCATCTTTATGATCAACTTCATGTCTTATGAGTTCCTACACACAACTTGTATTACTATCTATCTTTTATTGTATTTATTATGTTTTTTTCCCATAAACATCTATCCTTTGAAAACTACATATTGCATTAGTTAGCTTTGTGAAAACTATTCAATCATTCACTATCAATAGATTACCACATCTACTATTGTTTAATACTAACCATTTTTAAACAATTTTAAGTACACTAAAATCTTCTCTGTTATTATTTATTCGTTCACCATCCTTAAAAACAAGGTGATCTTCACTTTTATACTATGTGACTAATATACTTTGATTTTTTAATATTTTCAGAAGACATTCTTATTTCAGATTGTTATGAACTTTTTTCATAGTATCTAAGACAACATAAGCATGTAACTTTCGTTAAAAATTAATTAACGCTATTGCTTCATATGGCTTCACCTCTTCTCGATGTTCTACTTCCATATAAACTATGACTTGTTCTTTTCTTTTTAAATGGTCTTGTTGTCGTTGATATTATATTTTTTTAGACTACCACCCTAAACAGCTTGCTTTTTGTGCCATTTCATTTAATCGGTTGTTAAAATTTATTATCAATCTTGACAATTTTTAACTTTATTAGTTTGCATTTAATAAATGTCTAAAATAACTTTGAAATGTCAAGTTTAGATGGAAAAGTAGCATTATGATTTAACATATGATTTATTAATAATACTTTGTTGGTAACTAAATCTAATATAGGAGGTTTTTAACATGTTGATTTGAAATCTGATCCAATACTAGATGTGCATTTTCCTGGTAATTATTTTGAATTTTGTATCATTTCACCTAACTCTTTAATCGTTGAATCTTTTGTTGGAACTCCTGGATGAAGAAAACCTAAAAACTCTAATGCGAGAAAGATTAGTTGTATCATTTTTCCTTTTGTTTGATTTCATTTCATTTATCCTTCAAATGTAGTCACTTTTTCAGTTCTCGTCAAATGTTACTTAAGGATTTGTTAATGGAAAATTGTACAGTCATTTCTGCAATCATGATATGTTGAATATAATTACTTCTTATTTACTATCTACTTCCTTACAAGATATTTTTTGTTAATTTTCAAAAGTCATATACTTGATCCAAATTGTATCTTTTGTAGGTACTTTTAGCCAAATGACAATGCCATAACTTTATTTTCACTTCACAAATTAAAGGGGCAGTTGAAATCCTAAATAGGGAGGTACTTACCACACAAGCAAAGACAAAATAACTACAAATTTTCTTTGGTGGCGTGTCAAACCAGCAAAAATAAATTCCTACTCTAGAACACTTAAGCGAGTAAAGCGGTGAATAGGGTCTAACCACAGAGACCAATGCAGTAATTATTTATTTGTGTGAAATAAAAAATAAAAATGAAATAGATGAAAATAAAAATAATAAATTTAATTTGATTTGGGAATGATTGATTTTAGAACACGAAATTAGAGCACGAAATCACGTTGAGGAAATTAAAAAAAAGATTGAAAACAATATAAAGAAAAGCCTAGCCAAGGTACTCTCCCGTTTGATACTGTAATTCGATCATAGACTCAAACCAGTCACAGACAGCTGCTGCCCACTGCTGTGCGTCCTTCTCTACTGCTCTCCAAGTGCTGTCGAAACAAAATTAATTCCCTGTAGCTGCTACCGTCACCCCTTCAATGGTGGTGTAAGAGAAAAAATCTCCAGCTTCCTCTTGCCAAAGTTGCCGCAATCCACTCACTGTTGTAATATAATATCAAAATCTCTCAAGCTCCAAAGTTACAGCCGTTAGACTAGGTCTTCTTTCCCTCCAAGATACTGAGTCCTCTCCTGTCTCCTTTTTAATGTGTGATAAAAAAAAATCTCTCCAAGCAAGCTCTCACCGTCCACCCTTGCTTTTGCGTGATTTTTGCCCCAATTCAAAACACTTCCGCCGCACTCCTCACTTCTCTACTCTCTATCCTCTTGTCCAATTTAAAACCTCTTGTCCTTTAATTCCTCGCCAGCCCCTCTGTTTGCAACACGCTGCGTTTTTAATTCCAATGCTCGACACACGTTGTCGTTTCCTCTTGTTGCTTCTCTACTGTGGCATATATTGATTGGACAATTAAAATTACAACTTAAATCTTTCACGTTGACCCTCCTCTCTTGTTATGCATCCCTTTTCCAATTCAAAACCTAAACATTGTTATCCTCCAAAACGTCACCTAGACAGCTGCGTTTTGGAGTCTTCAGGTGCTGCCGTTTTGGAGTTCCCAGCTGCTACGTTGTTTTCCTCATGCTTGTGGACTTACTTACGTCAGTTTTCACAAATTTATTACTCTCAAATGACAGCTCTAAAAATTCTGAAACTTGGTGGAAATATTCTTCAATGAGTCAAGATTATGCCTACCAAATCTTAGAATTTTCTAATAAACCAATCCCGAGATAAAAATTTCCAAAGATCCAAAGGTCAAATATGTCATAAACTAGAAAACAGTGTTAATTTCAACCTATTAAGGACTTTTTGTATTTTATGTGTATAAAGCTCTAATAATTATAAAACATGATAAAAAGGCCATAGATATCCATAAAACACATTAAGTGTCAAAGTTTTTCTCCCAACCTCCCAACAACATCAAAGACATACAAGGATTATAAACAAGAAGGAGCCCACGACATTTAATCCATAAAAATATTGAACTCACTTTAAATGTAAGAGCCAAGCATGATAGCACAATAGACTTAGAGGAAATCTACACCATGTCAAGATAATAGGTCCTCTCATTCTCATACACTCCAACACTCAAGTGCTTATGGCTCAAATGTGTTTTAACTCTTATAAATTCAAACAATGCAATGCTCTACCATAAGCTTGCTCTTCAATCTTGAATACACTAATAAGTATTACATGCACAACATAAATCAAAAGGTCTTAAACAAGGATGCAACTTGGTTGGATTAGAGGTAAGGTAAAAGAAAGGTAAGAAAAGGCTAAGTATCAAAGTGAGTAGAGCATAACAGATAATCAATAACACATATGTGCGCATCCTGCATATCATCAAACAATTAAGCACATCTCTCTCTGTTTTTTTTCTTTGAACTTTCATTCCCCAAACATTTATCAATCAAGCACATGGGGAATCCTTTCCATAGACAATTACTGTGCAATTCGTCCTTTCACCATACTATACCCCACTTGGTTATGAGTATGAGCAAAGTGTCAACTCTCACTAGACTAACTACGTCAAATCTAATCCAAGTGATTTCAGTTCTCGTCCTGGAACTCATTACTTTATATGTCACTGAAGACACTCTTCATGACATACGTACTCTGGCCAGAGATTTCCAAGTAATGACCCTGACAAGAGGCCATGGGTATCATCTTTTGCTATCACAGAAGTGGTGAATCCTCTATTGGCTACTCAATTACCTTCGAATACCTCAAATTGTACCCAATCACCACCCTATGAGCGACCTGTGTAAGGCAACAAGGAATTGAGTCAAAGCACAGAATCAGTATCCAAGATATCCTTGAGTACCTCAAGTCTAAGGATATTTGCACCATTGCTATGATGAGATTATCACTGACATTAGAATAGGACATCCATGTGATGATCTCATAGCAAGTCATCCAATGTACTTACTACCTATAGTAAGCATTCACATCTCAACCCTAAATATCTCATATTTACAGTTTCTGAGATCCACTGCTTGATCAAATCAAGGAGCTTGAGATGTGCTAGTCTCTCCGGATTACCGATGTCCAGTTTCAGTAATCTTATGATTAGGGATTATTTAGATACTGACATAATTGCACAAGATAGGAATCTCAATAGTATGATCACATCATAATTTCCTTCATGCTATGTCATGTACCATGGACTTCATTAATTTGCTTATAGATCAATATCCATATCAGTTCATAAATAATGAACATCAAATAAATGAAATATGCCTTTCTTTATTTAATTAATAAAGACTGTACACAACTTTTTACAAAATGCGCTAAAGGCGATTACCTTTAGGGCACTACTCTAACAATCTCCCACTTGACCTAAAGCCAATCTCCTTGATATCTAATACCATAGGCGAGTACATGAGAATCAAAATTTTTCTGTGATAATGGCTTTGTCAATGGATCAGTAATATTCTACTTTGTGGGAATTCTCTCTATCTGGACATCACCTCGTCCAATGATCTCCCTAATCAGATGATATCTGCGGAGTACATGTTTGGATTGTTGATGAGACCTTGGTTCCTTCGCCTGCGCAATAGCCTCATTGTTGTCACAATACAACTGTATGGGCCCATCACAGCTAGGAACCACACCAAGTTCAGTAATGAACTTCTTGATCCAAACTGTTTCCTTTGCTGCGTCTGAAGCGGCAATGTACTCTGCCTCGATTGTTGAATCGACAGTCGTCTCTTGTTTGAAACTCTTCCAACTGACCGCCCCGCCGTTCAGTGTGAATATATAACCTAATTGGGATTTGGAATCATCCTTATCAGATTGAAAACTGGCATCTGTATACCCGCTCACTTTGAGATCTCCATCTCCATATATCAAGAAAACATCCTTAGTCCTTCGCAAGTACTTGAGGATATTCTTGACAACCACCTAGTGACCCTTACCAGGATTCAATTGGTATCTGCTTGTAACACTTAGAGCATATGATACATCGGGTCTCGTACATAGCATTGCGTACATGATAGATCCTACCGCAGATGCATACGGGATCATATTCATGCGCATCCTCTCATCTTGTGTCTTAGGACACATAGATTTCGAGAGTGTTATCCCATGAGTCACGGGAAGGTACCTTCTCTTGGATTGTTCCATGCTAAACCTCTTCAGCATCTTGTCTATGTATGTTGATTGTAAAAGACCAAGCAAGCTTTTTGATCTATCTCTATAAATCTTTATCCCAAGGATATAAGTTGCTTCACCAAGGTCTTTCATGGCAAATTGTTTGGACAACCAAATCTTCACAGATTGTAGCATAGAGACATCGTTTCCTAGTAATAATATGTCATCTACATATAGCACAAGGAATACGATTGCAGTCCCACTAACCTTCTTATACACACAGTATTCATCCGGAATTTGTGAGAAACCAAACTCTTTGATTACCTCATCAAAATGGATATTCCAACTCCTGGATGCTTGTTTCAATCCATAGATGGATTTCTGAAGCTTGTATACCTTTTCGCCATCATAGGAGATGAAGCCCTCAGGTTGTGTCATATACACATCCTCAGCTAGATTTCTATTTAGAAAAGCTGTCTTCACATCCATTTGCCAGATCTCATAATCATAATGAGTGACAATGGCTAGGAGTATTCTAATGGATTTAAGCATTGCTACTGGGCTGAAGGTCTCGTCGTAGTCAACTCCTTGTCTTTGACGAAAGTCTTTAGCCACAAGCCTTGCTTTATAAGTAATCACATTACCATCCATGTCGGTTTTCTTTTTGAAAACCCATTTACACCCTATGGGTTTTATTCCTTCGGGTGCCTCAACCAAAGTCTATACTTGGTTTTCATACATGGAATCCATTTCAGCTTTCATGGCTTGAAGTCATTTCTCAGACTCTGAACTCTTCAGAACCTCTTCATAAGTAGTAGGCTCATCATCTTCTATGAGCAATACGTCATTCTGTTCATTCACTAGAAATCCATATCTCTCGGGAACAGAGCGTATCCTACGTGACCTACGAACTTCGTGTTCAGACAGTTGAGCTGCGTCTGTTCGAGCTTCTTGAACTTCTTCAAGTTCAATTTTGCTCCCACTGTCTTCTTGTAAAAGAAACTCTTTCTCTAAAAAGACAGCATGCTTTGAAACAAACACCCTTTATTCCTCAGCAAGGTAGAATTGATATCCCATTGTTTCTTTACGATATCCTACAAACAAACACTTGTCAGACTTTGCATCAAGTTTATCTGACTGTATCCGCTTCACATAAGCAGGACAACCCCAAACTTTCAAATGAGTAAGATAGGGTCTTTTGTTAATCCACATCTCATATGGAGTAACATCAACTGTCTTTGATGGAACTCTGTTTAGCAAGTAAACAATTTGTCTCGAAAGTCGTACCCCAAAGGATTTTGGTAACTTTGCAAAGCCCATCATTGATCGTACCATGTCTAACAAGGTTCGATTTCTCCTCTCAGCCACACCATCATGCTGTGGTGTGTAAGAAGGAGTCCATTGAAATAAAATCCCATTATCTCTGAGATAATCTAAAAACTGTTGGTCTAAGTATTCCCCACCACGATCGGATCGTAATGTCTTGATACTTTTCCCAAGTTGGTTTTCTACTTCATTTCTGAATTGTTTGAACTTTTCAAGTGCTTCATATTTGTATCTCATCAGATACAGGTACTCATATCGAGAATAATCATCGATAAAGGTAATGAAGTAAAGACAACCACTTCTAGCATAGATGGACATCGGACCACATACATCTGAATGTATTAGGTCTAATACTCCAGTCGCTCGTTCATCCTTTCCCTTAAAGGGTAACTTAGTCATCTTGCCTAATAAACAAGATTCACATGTGTCATATGATTCATAATCAAATGACCCTAAATTACCACTCTTATGGAGCTTAGCTATGCGTCTCTCATTTGTATGGCCAAGGCGACAATGCCATAAGTAAGTTGATTTTAAATTATCTCGTTTATGTCTTTTCGTGTCATTGACATTCATAATTGGATGTGACATATCTAATATGTAAATTCCATTGCATAATGTACCAGTACCATAAAGCATTCCATTCAAACTAATAGAACAACCATTGTTACTAAAAGTCAAATGGAAACCAGCTCTATTTAAACAAGAAACAGACAATATGTTCTTTGTTAAAATAGGTACAAAATAGCATTCATCCAATTTAATTACAAGCCCACTGGGGAGTGACAAAAAATAATTGCCTACGGCTAATGCAGCAACTCTTGCTCCATTTCCTACACGCAAGTCTAGTTCTCCCTTCATTAGCTGTCTACTGTCCTTGAGGCCCTACATATCATTGCATATGTGTGAGTCACAACCGGCATCTAATACCCATATGTTATGATCAGAAACAGTGTTAACCTCAATGACAAACATACCTGAAGAAGCCGAGGCATCTGATGCCTTCTTCTACTTCAATTCTTCCAGATAGACTTTACAGTTTCGCTTCCAATGGCCAATCTTGCCATAATGGAAGCAAGTTCCTTTTGGTGCAGTTTCTTTGGTTTTCTTCTTGACTGTACTTTCTTTTGGTTTCTTAGACCTTTTCTTCTTCAATTTCTTTTTCTTTGAACCAAAAGAAGAAGAGTCCACCACGAGCACTGGCTTGCTATCCTTCTTGATAGCATCAACAGCAAGTGGATCAGGAAGTGGAACATATAGGACATAGCCCAGTTCCTTAGATCTGAGAACAATTCTCAAATTTCTCAGCCAATCGAGAAAGTTGGGTCCAGTTAATTTGTTTGAGTCCATAAGTGAGCGCAAATTCACACTAGAAGTCATCTTCAATCAACCTAAAGGGAAAGAGAGAAAGAATGTTATAATAGAATTACATGCATGATCATAAGGACTTGCATGACATGCATATGGCTCCCACTAGTTTCAAAGAATCCATAACCCTCAGTACGAATCCAAGAAACATTATGACAAAATGTCCTAGTGGGTCGATATCCGACATTACTAAAATGACCTTGGGTTTACTCAACAAGCCACCTTAGGTCAATCGGTAGGTATCGGTCATACCAATTGCATCATAGATATCCGACATTACTAAAATGACCTTGGGTTTACTCAACAAGCCACCTTAGATCAATCGACAGGTATCGGTCATACCAATTGCATCTAGATGCAACTATCGACTAGTGCTATCAACTCGTAATATATGCACACGCATTGGGTTATCAACTCTTGATGCATGTACATCTGATGTACACTACCCAATTTCGCCTCTGTCTACGTTGACCTTGAGTTTACTCAACAAATCAACGCTTCTAGTGAAAACCGACCCATTAATCTGAAAATCTTATTTTCATGGTTCGAACATATCCGTATAGAGTGAGCTTGGGTTTACCCAACAACCCGAACTCTATAAGAACTCTGATTCTCCCCATATTAATGGAAGGCGTTAGTTTTCATATTATGTGTGAGGGATTTCAAGCTCTGGTCTCATCTTCTTCTTCTCCAAGCTGTAGGATTATAGTCACCATGATTATATGGAATGATTTAGGGCATTTCATCAATCACATTGAGTCTATACCTTTAATCATCCATCATCTCACCTTAGCATGTTGTAAGTCGACTTGTGTAAGTCGACTTATGCTACTGTGTATGTACAAGTCGACTTATAACATTGTGCAAGTCGACTTATGATACTGTGCACGTACAAGTCGACTTATGTGCACGAGCAAGTCGACTTATGCATGTGTAAGTCGACTTATGCATGTGTAAGTCGACTTATATAGGTGGAATTGCTTTCTAATCGACTAATTTCTCAATCCGTGCAGTTCCAATTCACAATACCAAGTGTAATATGCTTTACTATCATGTACCAATGAAACACTTTCATTGTATCATGCTTACCATGTATAAATATATTATACATGAAAAACTTGAAATTGATGAATACACTATTATTCACTTAGATTTACAAATAATTTTACAAATATCAAAATATCACCCTAAGTATCTCTAGGTAGCCTACACTTTATCAAGACTATTTCGGCACTGGTCACAAAACGTGTGACGGCCAAAACAATCAAGACAACGAAATACACTAACGAGACGCTAATGTGACATATTTGACATCCGAAAATTTTTGGAAACCCAATTTCAAGAAAATCAGTTTGGAAAGCATACAACATCAATGTAACATATTTTTAATCACATTAAAAATGATCCAAGGCATTGGAATTGAGAAATACACAACCAATCATTCCAAACAAAACAGCTCCAGCAATTTTCTCAAAACTGCCAAGCTCTGTCTTTTGCTTGAAAAACTCATTGAAACAATTTCAATAAATTATGAGAAAATTACAGAGGATACAAAATGTTCACAACATGCTCCATGAATTGTTTCATGATTTATTTCCAACAAAAACTCATCCAACCTCAGCAACAAAGCCAATTTAGAATATGTGTTCCTCAACACAGTTATTCCCAGCAGCACACAATAAATTCTCAAATAAATAGTAAATCACCTTGAAAACATTTTTCCATCCTCATAGACATTCATAAACATCTTAGAGACATGTCGGTGAAAGAAATCCAAAAAAAAATTCTATAATTTATTCTTGAATTTATAAGCATGCCTGTTCAAGGAATGTGCACAAACACAACAACCAGAACATTAGGGAATAAATTAGCAAAACCATATCAAATAACATTGATAAATTCTGGTCTGCATCACATGCACACGGTGCGGAAAAATAAAAACTTTTATTCCAGGACCTTCCCGAAAGCCAGGATCTATGTGTCTATATAACAAACTCAAACCATAACGACCAAAGGAGACCGTCTCTAACGGTATCCACGCAGAGATCGAAGAACCTAACCGGGACAAACTCTTTGACCTGGAAATAGCTAGAATAAAGTAAAAACTGCTAGATCTTACCTTTATTTTTGGAGAGCTATTAGAATGACGATAAAAAAGCTTGGAGAAACTTGGAGCTTGAAGAGGATCGTGAGCTTGGAGAAGAAGCTTGATTTCTAAAACCCTTTCTATCTTCAACCAACGACCATAAGCCTCTTTCTCACCCTTTGTCATTTTTCTCTTTAACAATTAAAGACACATTAAATGCAAAGTGGTGACAAGGCTAAAGAAGAAGCTTCCTCTCCTTTCCACGTTGCCTTTATATATATATATATATATATATATATATATATATATAATAAAAACAAGCCTTCTCCTCATATATATATATTAATTAATAATATATATATATATGTATATATATATATGTATATAAATGCTGAAGTGGTCCAATCATACTGGCGTCGATCTTACCGGCCTACAGGCCCCGGTATGGAAAAAAACACCAAAGACCTGTCTCAGCAATATCGATGTCACGATCTCATCGAGATATATCTCGATCTCATCGGGATCCATTTAATCTTATTGCTCTCCATTTATTGGATCTCTGTTCAAAACTATTTTACGAATTCTCCGAATCACTCTTATACGTGTGACCCATTAGGTTCCCAGTTATGTTGGCCACTTAGATTAACACTTAATCTGAGCAAGTCATGAGCGGTATCTAGCAACACATCATGACCCCCAATTGACCGGAAAGTAATTGGTTTGACGAATGAACCTACAGTCATCATGAACCATATCACGAACCTTTCTATAGACAATTACTGTGCAATTCGTCCTTTCACCATGCTATACCCCACTTGGTTATGAGTATGGGCAAAGTGTCAACTCTCATTAGACTGACTACGTCAAATCTAGTCCAAGTGATTTCAGTTCTTGTCCTGGGACTCATTACTTTATATGTCACTGAAGACACTCTTCATGACATACGTACTCCGGCCAGAGATTTCCAAGTAATGATCCTGACAAGAGGCCATGGGTATCATCTTCTGCTATTACAGAAGTGGTGAATCCTCTATTGGCTACTCAATTACCTTCGAATACCTCAAATTGTACCCAATCACCACCCTATGAGCGACCTGTGTAAGGTAACAAGGAATGGAGTCAAAGCACAGAATCAGTATCCAAGATATCCTTGAGTACCTCAAGTCTAAGGATATTTGTACCATTGCTATGATGAGATTATCACTGACATTAGAATAGGACATCCATGTGATGATCTCATAGCAGGTCATCCAATGTACTTACTATCTATAGTAAGCATTCACATCTCAACCCTAAATATCTCATATTTACAGTTTCTGAGATCCACTGCTTGATCAAATCAAGGAGCTTGAAATGTGCTAGTCTCTCCAGATTACCGATGTCCAGTTTCAGCAATCCTATGACTAGGGATTATTTAGATACTGACATAATTGCACATGATAGGAATCTCAATAGTATGATCACATCATAATTTCCTTCATGCTATGTCATTTACCATGGAATTCATTAATTTGCTTATAGATCAATATCCATATCAGTTCATAAATAATGAACATCAAATAAATGAAATATGCCTTTCTTTATTTAATTAATAAAGACTGTACACAACTTTGTACAAAACGCGCTAAAGGCGATTGCCTTTAGGGCACTACTCTAACAGAATGCATGTACAGTCATTTACGTGTGCAAAAGTCACTATTTACATATATGTGTATGCATGAACACGCCAAGACAATCTTAAACACTCAGAACCCATTCTAAATGACTATTCTACCCTTCCCCTCGGGGATGGGATGCTACATACATCATATTAGTATTTTTCATATAATATGTATAAATTTTATTATTTAATAAATTAAAATATCTATAATTATAGTATGACATGAATCGATATATAGTAGTTATATACTAAAAATATTAATTTGATATGACTCTTTATGTTAAAAACTTAATATTATGGTATTTTTAAATGTAAATTAATATTAAATAAAAATTAAAAAGTTTAATTAACCCATTTAGTATATATTATTATAAACTTCAGTACAATAAAAAAATCAACTTTAAAAACACGCAAAACGAAAGTGGAAAGTAAAGTCGAGGGTAATACTTTCATTAAACAAACAGCTAATATCAAAAGATCCTCTTATGAAACTTTTAAAAATCAACTTATTATGGTTAAATAAGCTAACTAATAAGTTATTCACTAAATACATCAGTAGCTTTTTAAGATGGTCAAAACGCAAACTTTTAGTCAATAAGTTTAAAAAACAGTTGATAAGCTGCTTGCCAAACATCTTTTATATCTTACCTTAAAATTTTCAAAATATTAAGAGAATTATTTTATATATGAGTATCTCTTAATCTATATGCTTAAGACAAATTATATTTCAATTTTCAAATTTTGGTAAAATCCAAGTTTAATTTTAATGTTTTATAATGTTCAAATAAATATTACACGTTATGAAAATAATTTTAATTAATCAATAAATAAATAAAATTACTAACCCTAATCATAATTTTACTAATCTAGTTCAAATGAAATTTTTAAAGGAATAAATTAGGGTTGATCATTTTAGCGCTCTTTTATAACCATCATATCAAATTGAATATTAACTAAACTATTTTCTATATTTGAAACTTTTTTAGAAATATATCTTAAAATATTTATTAGTCTTGCAAGAGTATTGTCAAAAAATATTGATTTTAATGGTCCTAAGTAATCGATAACATTAGACAAGGTTACAACGTTTGACTCTTATGATAACTGAAAATAGAAGTAAATTATGATAATCAAAATTTCATGAGGCTATGAACTTGAATTTATTATTGTGTTAGTCAAATTATTTATTAATATTTTCTGTTATTGGTTAGCGGCTTTTAATCTTGAAATATTGTTTTTAAAAACACACTCAATTTTTTTCCAAATTACGGTACAAATGAAACATGTTATCATTATATTAGTGTAGTTATTCCCGGAAGCAATTCTTGTATGGAGAAGATCTAGCACTTCTTACATGTTATCATTATACTATAATTTCGTGAGGCTATGAACTTGAATTTCTTATTGTGTTAGTCAAATTATTTATTAATATTTTCTGTTATTGGTTAGCGGCTTTTAATCTTGAAATATTGTTTTTACAAAAACACTCAATTTTTTTTCGAAATTACGGTACAAATGAAACATGTTATCATTATATTAGTGTAGTTAATCCCGGAAGCAATTCTTGCATGGAGAAGATCTAGCACTTCTTACTAATGTTAATAACTTAATAAAAAAACTATATTTCGGAGATTGTTTGGCTTTTGCATGTATTGAAATGAAGTACATGGCTTTGCTCTCAACTTTACTATAATAAGATACTGATAACCTAAGTATGCTCTAGAATTTAGATTTTCCTAATTTGAAAATGCATAATTGGTTAACGATCAAAATCATTAGAGCAATTTTGTATCGAGCTTTAAGGGCTTTATCACTTGAATTAGTTGACTCCATTTTATATAGGGTTCCTTACTTTTAGGTTATATTCATGTTAAGTTATCATTTTATGTTAAACTAAGTTGTACTAAACTATGTGCCTGTTTGGTTCAATTTTTGAAGGGTCCAAAAGTACTTTTGTCTACAACAAAAACTATTTTAATAAAAAAAAGTAAGTGTTTGGCTGTAAATTTCAAAAACACTTTTGAAGTATAAATAGCTTTTTTAAAAGCTATTTCTTGTATGTCAATCTTGATATTTTAAATTTCTCAATTATTGTTTCTCATGAATTTTACTTGACAATTCCATTTGAGTATATTAATTGGCGTTTAATTGTCTTACAATTGATGGTTGAGAATTATGTGATCTTTCGATTTCATAAAAGTTGAAATATGGTTATTCACTTTGTATATGTACTAGCAGATAGTCACTGCACAAATGCGCAGTGAGATTTTCAAAACGATAATGTCTAGTTGAACTAGAATGTATTAAATAAAATTTGTTAGGATAATATCTATAGGTTGTTTCTTATATTTGTAGTATAATGGACAATTATGTTCAAATCACGTGAAAGTATATTTAAGTTGAGGGGTAAGATAAATAGTAAAAAAAAAGGAGGTAGTTAAGAAGTTTTTTATAAGTTTGTGGTTTACCTTATAAGGTAGCAGCATTAATTAATCATTAGCAAAGGTTACACGTTTAGGTTGTCTTATATATGGTGAAAAGTTTCTGATTCTAAAAATCTCTCTCTCACCCTCTCTTTCTCTCTCTTCCTTACTTCTATATTTGTATTATAAAGACAAATTCAAAACAAACCACGTGTTCATTACAAGTCGCAGAAAATTCCAGAACAGAAACCAGATCCTTGTCCATTTCAAATAGCATAGCTAAGAGTAGGGTCGTTCTTATCGTTTTATAGACCCTCAGAGAAATTAAAAAAAAGGTCCCAATAAAACGACAATATACTTAAATTTACATGTTTATATTAAACAAAATGACTCAATTTATAAGTTTATATAATCAACTAAATATTAAATGATCATAGCACTAACAAATACATAGAAGATCATGATTTATGAAAAAACAATTTTTCCGTGCATTTCTAGATGCAAAATCATTAATAATATTATTAAGATCAATATTATCCAATAAATCTTTCTCAATACATAACATAGCTAAATCATTCAACCTTTCTTATGACATTGATGACCTCAAGAAGGTTTTCAATAATTTTAATTTTGAAAAACTTCTCTCAGCTGATGCTACAGTCACAGGTTTAGTCAATAGAATTCGATAAGCAATCGAAACATTTAAATAACAATCTACAGCTTGAACAAATTCTAATATTTCAACTGATGACATTAACTCATTTGGCAAAGTCATTTGCAATATTTTTAATTTAGAAAAAAGATCATCTAAATCCACATCAAATACATTATCATGAGAAAAAGTCGTCATAAAATTAGTGCACCATTCTATTAATTTGTTATCATCTAATAACCTCAACTTCTTTTAATCAAATAAAAATCCAAAAATATTATCAAATGTCGTTAATTGTTCAAATCTATTATTTAACGAAGTAATTGTCATATCCACAACAACTAGAAAGTAATTAATCTTGAAAGAATCCTCAACTGATTGTATTTTTTCATTATGGTTAATTTCATCAAATTATCGTTTCCTAATAACACAACTTCTAGTTGGAAATGTAGTGTCATCTTTTGAACTCAAACTGTATATAAGTAGTGTCTCTCCAGAGGATCTTTGCATCTCTTGGTGATGGATTTGTAAGTAGCAGGAAAGAAAATGCTTTGATGCTTTTTTATGCAAAGGTGTATGCCAAAACTGATGCTGCCTGCACTTAAATCAACTTTTCAAGTTCTTGGGTTCTGCTTCATAGGCATCTTCCTTACTATAGGAATGAAGTGTTTCTTAGACTTTTTAAACATACACTGAATTATTAAATGGTATTTTCATCAATAAAAGAAACTTCTGCTTGGACTCGTTGTTTGTATATATACATCCTTTTGTTGCTGATCTTTAACTGTAGGAATTGGATGTTGATATATTGGAAAATGACAAAGCGATTATCAAACTTTTGTAGCTTTATTTTCTGTTTCTAGTTTTTGGTTTGAGGTGGAGGTGTTGGGACCCGATCTGGAGACTGAATCCCAACCGGAAAACGGAAAGCGAAGGAAACGAAAGCGAATGGAAATTGAAATGTCGCTTCAAAATTTCGAATCGTAAATCAAAGCATTCGATAACACGAAACGAAAAATGGAGCGGAATCGAATCCCAAAGTACGGAAACAGAATACAGGGAAAGCGGAAGCCAATCGAATACTCGAAACGGAAAGGTATCGCATCAAACAAATCGAATATACGAAAGCAGAACAAAAACTTAACAAAGCGGATCCGACATCCGAGAACAAAGAACAGAAAAACACAATCACGTTGGAAACCTAAAACTAATCCAATACGAAAATTCGGTATAAATGTTCTTTTTCTTTTTCTTATATTCACCTTTATTTGAACTAAAGCAAATCAAAATACAATGAATTCCCACTTTTGGAAATTCATTCGCATGTAAGGTAATCTTATTTCCTTTTTCTTGGAAATTTTCCTCAATCAAAACTCAATACATACAAACAAATCCCAAAAAGCCATCTTTATACTAATTTCTATCAAAATTTCGGCAGCATAACGACTGCATTTTCAACAACCCAAACCTGCAAATGGCTCAAATACACTTCTATTTTCAAACACAACTCATAATCATCGGACTCTCCCGTCCGGAATCCAAAACACCAGCAAACGCACATCTATGCCTAACACTTCCATAATTCTCAATTCAACATACCAATCTCATAATTCAATCGAATTCCCAAATCAATCATACATATATATTCCAAAATTATCCATAATTTCATATACAAATTTCACAATCATTTACAATTGTCGATCTCAAATCCATATATAATTTCCTAATTCTTATACATCAACACAATATACACAATTTCATCCTCTCATAAATCAAAGGAAACACTTACACCACATTATGGCAATTCAAGCCATATACTCATACCAATAATCCCAAATACATAAAACACAAAATAACGAAATCGGACATAAGTCTTGACTTTCTTCCATCCGATCTCCTGCTCGAAAACCGGGAGATGGGGATGAAAGGGAGCGTGAGCTCGGAAGCTCATGGGTAACATATTTATAAATTGAACAATAAGTGGAAAATCATTTTCAAGACGTTTTTTCATTTTTAAGCATTTCACAGTAGAAACTCTTCAAAGCTTATTTCTCGAATCTTTCACTTTTCAAACCATTCAATTCTTTCATATTTCATGATCAAATACAAAACATGAATGCACCATACTTAGACACGAAACAAAAGCACATAACACATCAAATGGTCTAGTTCGGTCCAAAACAGAACGTACTGCACATTTCCGCATAGCAGTCCTGTGTAGCCGTGAACAGAACGTACTACACTTTCCCGCATAGCAGTCCAGTGTAGCCGTGAAAGGAGTCCGAAATCGGAGCTCCATGCCACTAGCGGGCAGCCGGGAGAAGGCTATAAAACTAGACAAGTGCGCACTCGTCCCACATATGGGACCTGACCAAACTCACATAGACACACAATTGAAAACGAAATTTCAAATTGCTCGAAGGCACATTTCGAAATCTTGATTTTGACAATCTTCATATCATAACATCAAATCGTGTCAAAAAGCTTGACACATGCACATTCCACATATTCACATCAATCTATATAACAATCATATTCAATAAATCAATTAATTACACATAAATCAAATGCATAAAAATGAATGCAATTATTTCTTTCAAACATAAATCAACATATACAAATGCATAAAACAGCATTGTTCACATTTTTCAAAAATGCGAAAACATAATTTTCATAAATCTTGTATTCTAAATTTTTCAATAAATTCCACAAATCATTTACAAACATTTTAACGTAAACCTTTTGAACAATTTTTTTCAAATCCTTTGAAAACATAATTTCATAAATATTTTTCCTTTCTTGATTTTTCAAATTCACATAATTTACTCATAATTCAAAATATAAATACATTACCCACCTCGAATCGATGCCAGAAACTTATCCCTAGCTTCAATGTGACCATTTCCTCTTTTCTTCTCCAAATTCGAATTTTCATGGCTTAAAAGGAAGCTCTCTTCATTTTCCACCTTTTTTTCTCTTGAATCAACATAAAAATCCTTCTTGAAATCTCAAAATTTTCGAAATCTCCAAGTTTTTTCTTCTTCTTTCTTCTCCACGGCAATACTCTTTCATTTTCTCTCTTATTTCTTCTTCTTTCCTCTAAAAATCGTGTTCTTCCTTCCCCAAACGACATCCTTATACTTGATATAATGCCATGTCATTTAAATGATGACTAAAAAGACCAAATTACCCTTGAACTTTACTTTAAGTCATGCTTACTTTCGGATATAATTCGCACTACCAATTTGAAGGAGTTTATCAAAACTTCCTTCTAGAGAAATGTTCCTCTATGTCTTAATTTCATAATGCCGCAAAAATCATCCAATTCGGAGCACTACATCAAAAGTTATGCTCAAAACATTTCAGATATGTTCATGTTCTAACAGATTTTCCAGCACGTTATTTCCATCCAGAAATTAACATTCTTAATCCCAAAATTGACATTCCATGTCTTCATAACAATTGTAGCCCTATTTCTCTAGTTTAATTCAAATGAAGAATCGTCTCATTTCGATTACCAGAGCAAAAGTTATATTCAAAATACTTTCAGATGTTCTTAATCCAAAACTGCACATTAATCCGAACTTCAATTCAGAAATTGAAAGTATTAGGTGCAAAATTGAAATTTACTTTCTTCATATGACTTGTATCCCCATGTCTTAATTTTATTTTGCCTCAGGAATCCCTTCAATCGAATCTCTACAGATCCCGAATTTCTCAAAATGCCGAACCATGTTCATAAAATTAATCCTCTCACTTTGATTAAATTAATCATCCTTAATTTAATCTCAAAAATTTACAAATTTCTCATAAAAATGAAATTCATTGTCTTAGGAATCCAACGCTTCGAAAACCAAGTCAATCGGATGTCAGACGGAAAAGATATAGGCGAAAGATTGAAGAGGGGGCATATTTCCTATAATCTGGAAATAAAAATTAAATAATTAAAATAAATAAATAAATAAATAAATATTAATAAATTTTGGACCCTCCTCGCTAGGGCGACGTATCGCCCTAGAGAGAGAGCTTCTGACTTTTTTTTTTAATGATTATATATATATATATCTGAATTTTTTTCAAAAATTGTAGCTTTTGATTTCGACTTTCAAATTTGACAAATTTGGTCTCTATGGAAAGCTTAAAGGAAGCTCTACAACTTCCATGTAGAACTCAAAAATCAATTTAATCTCTAAAGAGGTCAAAAAGCCAATCAAATATACTGTCCCAATTTAATGTAAACCTAAACAATATTTAACTTTGAAAATTTATATCTTTCAACTCCAAATTCCGAACACCTCATATTTTATATCACTACGAAGATCAGAGAGTCACCTACAATTTTCATAAAGGACATAAAAATCAATTTGACCTCTAAGGAAGTCAATTTTCTAATCAAAACTTCTGTCCTCTAATAATCATGCTAAAACCATAACATAAACTTGTAAAAATCATAACTTATTATTCCTTAATCGAAAAATCCCAGACTTTATATAAAAATAAAGATCAAATCAAATCCTTCAACTTCCATGAAGAACTCCAAGGCTCAAATAACCTCTAACTAGGTCAATTTTCCAGTCAAAGCTTCAGTCACAACTTAAGTCGACCCATAACACAACTAAACTTTGACTGGTCATAACTTTTACTCCCGATATCAAAAAATTGCAAACTTAATGGCGACAGAAAGCTTTATACATAATCTACAAATTTCATGTAGATCATTTTCTCAAATTTTGCCTAAATCAAAAGTCAACTCTCAAAGGCCAAAAAGTCAAACTTTTCATATTTTCATATTTTCACACTTTTTCTCTTTGTTTCTTGATTTTCAACTTAATTTTCAATTTCTCATCCACTTAAACGTGTATAATCCATAGAAATCTATTCAAATTTCAAAATAATCAAACTCCATCAATTCTTTTTCTCATCAATTTTTCTTAAAACATAATCACATCTATTACAAACTTCATATACAAACTTACTTATTTCATACTTTTTATATTTCTAAAATTCACTTAAAAATTGGGGTCCAACATATGCCACAGTAGAGAAGCAACAAGAGGAAACGACAGCGTGTGTTGAGCATTGGAATTAAAAACGCAGCGTGTTGCAAACAGAGGGACTGGCGAGGAATTAAAGGACATGAGGTTTTTAATTGGAAAAGAGGATAGAGAGTAGAGAAGTGAGGAGTGCGGCGGCAGTGTTTTGAATTGGGGCAAAATCACGCAAAAGCAAGGGTGGACGGCGAGAGCTTGCTTGGAGAGATTTTATTTTTTTATCACCCATTAAAAAGGAGACAGGAGAGGACGCAGTAGCTTGGGGGGAAAGAAGACCTAGTCTAACGGTTGTAACTTTGGAGCTTCAGAGATTTTGATATTATATTACAACAGTGAGTGGATTGCAGCAACTTTGGCAAGAGGAAGCTGGAGATTTTTATTCTTACACCACCATTGAAGGAGTGACGGTAGCAGCTACAGGGAATTAATTTTGTTTCGATAGCACTTGGAGAGCAGTAGAGAAGGACGCACGACAGTGGGCAGCAGCTGTCTATGATTGGTTCGGTAACAGTGAAAGTTGAATTCTAATTTTAATTTATCAATTTCAGCTATAATAGATAGAGAATAGCATTATGTGTGGCTAAGTTTTAAATCTAGACAAGGTACTTTAAGTTTGATTCATGTAGTTCGTGAGATTCTCGTGGTTTAATTATTTTCGTTTATTTCTTATGTTTATTTGATCTCTGCGCTTTAATTGATTTATTGTTGTCGAGTCTGTTGATTAATGAGGCCTGTTAATTGATCGACTTGGTGATAAATTACCGAATAGATTAGTTAATCCGTGATTGCTGTCTATCAAAGTGGCGAATTAATTTCAATTAAGAAATTAGTGAGAATAAATAATTTAATCTAAATAGATTGTGGCTTTTCCGATTCTGTTGGCTAAGACAAAGGTCCATTAGAGCCTAGTGCTGCCATAGATTATATTCTACGGAGCTTTACTCGGGAATAGTCTAATTGGTTAGAGTAATAATCTAAGGAGCTTTACTCGGGGTTATCGAATAACTACGAATGGATTGGTTGATATGTGTTGTTCACTGTCTGCTATAACTTTGTCCATAAGAATGAACGAATTTTATATTTTTGAATCTATGATCGAATTACAGTATCAAACGGGAGAGTACCTTGGCTAGGCTTTTCTTTATATTGCTTTCAATCTTTATTTTTAATTTCCTTCGACGTGATTTCGTGCTCTAATTTCATGTTTTAAAATCAATCATTCCCAAATCAAATTAAATTTTTATTTTTATTTTTATTTTTTTCATCTGTTTCATTTTTATTTTTGATTTCACACAAATAAATAATTACTGCATTGGTCTCTGTGGTTCGACCCTATTCACCACTTTACTCGCTTAAGTGTTCTAGAGTAGGAATTTATTTTTGCTGGTTTGACACGCCATTAAATTTTGGCACCGTTGCCGGGGACCGGTGTTTAAGTTTTTGTTTGTTTGTGTTGCTAATCAATTTTTCTTTAGTTGTTTGCATGTGGCTGTTGGATCAATGGTGGTTGACAAATTAAATTTCTTTATGTTTTGATAATAATAAAATATATAGAATTAGTTAAGGAATTATCTCAGGTAATTTGGATTCAAATACATCAAGACTCATCAATCTTAAATTGGCAAGACATAAATCAAGGTGAAATCAAGAAGGAAATAATCTCCATCATGTTAGAGACATTGATAATAAAAATTATAGAAGATTTAATTGGATATAACCGTTGAAGCTAACATAAGTCGACTAGTGCATCATAAGTCGACTTATATATCAAGATCCGAACAACATAAGTCGACTAGTACATGTTAAGTCGATTAATATATCAAGATCTGTTAGGTTGAGAACAACACAAGTCGACTAATAGACTATAAGTCGACTTATCGAAGGATACAAATCGACTTACACTGCATAAGTCGACTTACACACCACTACATGTCGACTTATGAGTACGGCAAACTGACTCTGACGAAGTCAATCAGTCACAAATGGAAAGGAGAATATCAAAGAACGGTCATAACAATCATGCAACGGCTAGAATGGGTTCCAACGTCTATTTTCTTCTAAATATAAGAGTGGATGTTCAAGGGAGAAAGCAACTGAAGTTCCATAAGCAAAAGACTCCTCTATTGCTCCAAATTTGCTCATTATTGTTCTTATCTTGTTACACAATTGTATTGAGTTTTGTTCTTCAATTTTTATCTTATCTCTATTGCAATTTGAGTGATTAGTGAAAGGTCACTTGTGAGGTAGGATTTGTACCGGAAAAAAATTATTTGTAAAGATAGCTTGAGCCGGAAATCAAGTGGTATTGTAAGAAGTTCACACTCAACTAAAAAGTGTATAGTAAAGTGGTTTGCCAAATCCTAAGTGGGAGCTTAGGTAGAGGATGTAGGTCTTAGCACCGAACCTCTATAAAAACAGTGTTTGCTCTTCTTCCCTACTCTTTACATTTAAAATTGTTTAAATTGTTTTTGTGTGAATTAACTTGTGATTTTATTGTAGAATTTTTACAAAGAGCTTTAAAGATCTATTGAACCCCCTTCTAGATCGTTTACAATTGGTATCAGAGCAGAAGTATTCAGGGATGACACACAATAATCTAACGGAAGAAGGTAACACTAATAATCGCCCTCCTTTGTTTAATGGTTCTAACTACTCTTCTTGGAAAAATCCTATGAAGTATCATATTATAAGCGAGGGAGTAGAATATTGGAAGATCATTATCTTCGGACCACAAGCACCTTTAAAGGACAATGGCAAGGTAAAAACAGAGCTGGAGTACGACGACAATGACTGGAAGCAAGCCTACATCAACGCGAAAGCTATGAAACTGATATATTATGCTCTTACGTTTGAGGAAAGAAATCGAGTAAACTCCTGTACCAGCGCTAAAGAAATGTGGGAAAGACTTCGCATCACTTATGAATGAACTAATCAAGTTCGGGAAACAAAGATCAACATGCTTCTCCATGACTATGAAATGTTTGTCATGAAGGAAGGTGAGTTTATTTCCACTATGCTTGATCGTTTTGCAGAAATCATAAATGGATTAGATGACCTTGGAAAGCATATGACGGATAGCGAGAAGATGAAGAAGAAGAAGACGAAGAAATAGCAATGTATGCCAGAAATTTGAGAAAGTTCAAAGGACTACTCAAAAATAGGAGGAAAGAATTAAATGGTGTAAGAAATGGAGAAAGAAAGAAGTTTGCCATAGAAAGAAGATCAAAGGGGTATGATGAAAATAAAAGCAATGAAGAATGTTGGAAATGTGGAAAAAGGGGACATCATGCTAGAGAATGCAAAAGCTCGTCTTCCACTTCAAATTTCCAGAAAAGTGACAAATATGACAAAGGGAAAAAGAAAGCTAGCCTAGTAGCTACTTGGACTGATGATGAGGAAGCATACCAAAGCAATGATGAAAACAACTTAGCTCTTATGGCTAATAGCTCCTCAATAAGTGATGACGAAGATGAGGTAACTTTCTTTGATCAAGATCTTAGAGATTCTTTTAATTCCTTACAAATTGATTTTGAAGAAACTATTGAAATCAACAAGAAATTGAGAAAGAAAATAAGGGAATTAGTTGCTGAAAATAGTGCTTTACATGAGACTATTGATGATTTAGATTGTCCTAAGGAAGATCATTCTGCATGTCTTGTTGAAAAGGAAAATCTTATTTGTGAGCTTGATAGACTTAGAAAGGAATTCTCTTATGTGGTTGGAAAATTTGCGAATGGAAACGAAAAGTTTGAAAAATTGTTATCTTTGCAAAAATATTCAATTTCTAAACATGGATTAGGATATGATCCCTTTAATAGAGATTGTTCCTTGATTTCAAAATTCACTAAGGATGGAAAAGTTGCTCGATGTGCTAGATGCTTGAAAGATGGTTATATAGAAATTGCTTGTAAAAGTATTAGGAGATGTATCAATGTTAAGAAAATATGGGTGATTAAAGGTACCACACCTCCTAATGTGGTTTATGTTGCTAACCAAAATGGACCCAAAATGGCTTGGGTACCTATAAGAAAAAAGGATGTTTCTATTGTAGGTACAAGCGAGGATGAAAATCCATCAAGCACTTGGTACATTGATAGTGGATGTTCAAGGCACATGAGTGGAGACAAGAACCTATTTGCATAAATTAAACCAAAGAATCAAGGTTATGTCACTTTTGGAGACAACAACAAAGGTGAAGTCATTGGTATTGGTAAAGGGGGTAAGGAACCTTTGCCTACCATTGACAATGTTTTGCTTGTTGATGGTTTGAAACATAATTTGTTAAGTGTTTCTCAACTTTGTGATATGAATTTTAATGTAGTTTTTAAATCATCACATTGCATGGTTAAGAAGGATAGTCATGTTGCTTTCATTGGTTTGAGACATGGAAATAAATACATTGTTGGTTTACATGATGATAGTTCTTTTAATGAAAAGTGTTTGGTGACATTAGAAGAAAATGCATTTTTATGGCATAGAAAATTAGGACATGCTCCTTTGCCTTTAATTTCTAAGCTTTCAAAAAATGACATTGTGAGAGGTTTGCCTAAGATAAAATTTGTTAAAGATCACTTGTGTGAATCATGTTTAAAAGGCAAACATGTTAGAGAATCTTTCAAACCAAAGAAAGAAATTTGCACATCTAGAATTCTTGAACTTGTTCATATGGATTTGATTGGACCATCTAGACATGCTAGTCTTAGTGGTAAATTATATGTCCTTGTTATTGTGGATGATTTTTCTAGATTTACTTGGGTGAGATTTCTTGCGAATAAAAGTGATGCTTTTAACGAATTTACTAAGTGGTGTAGATTGGTTCAAAATGAGAAGAATTTGACAATTATTGCTATTAGAACCGATCATGGAGGTGAATTTGAGTGTGAACCATTTGAAAGTCTTTGCGACAAATATGGAATGGAGCACAATTTCTCAACACCAAGAACACCACAACAAAATGGTGTAGTAGAAAGGAAGAATCGCTCTCTTGAAGAAATGAGTAGAACTATGTTAAATGAGTACAATCTTCCTAAATCATTTTGGGTGGAAGCAATCAATACCGCGTGCTATGTCATCAATAAGGTGCATTTACGAAGGGATAAAAATAAAACACCATAAGAGCTTTGGAAAGGTAAGAAACCCAATATTTCTTATTTTCATCCTTTTGGTTGTAAAGTTTTTATTCATAATAATGGAAAGAACAATTTAGGAAAATTTGATTCAAAATCTAATGTTGAAGTGTTTATTGGTTATTCTCAAACTAGTAAGGCTTTTAGAGTTTATAATAATAGAACTAAGTGCGTTGAAGAAAGTATTCATGTTAAATTCGATGATATGATTTCACCCCCGAGAAATTTTGACGATGATGCAGGAAATTCAGGAAATATAGTTGAAGAAATTGAATCCAAGATTGAGGAATTGAAGTTAGATGAAGAAAATCATGTACCCAATATTAAAACATGGGCAAAAGCAAAGAACCATCCTATGGAGCAAGTAATTGGTGATTTGAATGATGGTTTAAGAACCAGGAGAAATGTCTATGAGAATATGAGCAATTCAGCCTTCATCTCATTAGTAGAACCCAAGAATATAAAAGAAGCTCTTGAAGATGAGAATTGGCTACTAGCTATGTAAGAAAAACTTAATCAATTCAAAAGGAATAATGTATGGGATTTGGTAGCTCCACCAAAAGACAAGACTATTATTGGAGTCAAGTGGATAAATCGGATAAAATATGATGAGAATGGTGAAGCGATTAAGAATAAATCAAGGTTAGTAGCTCAAGGATTTTATCAAGAAGAATGACTTGATTATAATGAGACATATGCTCCTGTAGCTCATTTGGAAGCAATTAGACTATTATGTGCTTTTGCATCACATAAAAGGATCAAATTAAATCCAATGGACGTTAAGAGTGCATTTCTCAATGGATACATTCAAGAGGAAGTTTATGTCAAACAACCACCTGGTTTTGAAGATCATGAACATATGGATTATGTCTACAAACTCAAGAAGGCACTATATGGGTTAAAGCAAGTACCTAGGCGTGGTATGAAAGGTTAAGTACTTTTCTAACTTAACATGGGTATGCTCGTGGTAAGATTGATAATACTTTGTTCATTAAACATGTTGATCAAGATATGCTTATTTTTCAAATATATGTTGATGATATTGTGTTTGATGCCACTAATGAATTTTTATGCAAAGAATTTAGTGATTTAATGCAAAGTGAATTTGAAATGAGCATGATGGGGGAACTCAAGTTCTTTCTTGGATTGCAAATCAAGCAACTCAAAAATGACATCTTCATTCACCAATCTAAGTATACCAAGGAGCTTCTAAAGAAGTTCAAAATGGAAGGATGCAAAGTGGCAGCAACACCAATGGCAACAAATGTGGTCTTGGAGAAACATGAACATGAAGAAAACGTTGATCAAAAACTCTATAGAGGTATGATCGGCTCTCTCTTGTATTTAACTGCTTTTAGACCTGATATTATGTTTGCCACGTGTCTTTGTGCTAGATTTCAATCTTGTCCTAAGATTCCTCATTTGAGTGCTTGCAAAAGAATATCTAGATATTTGAGTAGAACTATTGATCATGGTCTATGGTATCCCAATTGTGAATCATTTGACTTATATGCTTTTAGTGATGCTGATCATGGTGGCTGTAGGATCGATAGAAAAAGCACTAGTGGCTTGTGTCATTTCTTAGGATCATCTTTGATATCTTGGGCTAGTAAAAAGCAAGTTAGTGTAGCTATTTCTATTGTTGAATCTGAATATGTAGCAGTGGAGTGCATATACCCAAGTTCTTTGGATTAAACATCAATTGCTTGACTATGGTATTGTGGTTAAAAATATTCCTATTTATTGTGATAATACCAGTGAAATTTGTTTGAGTAAAAATCCAATTTTGCATAGTAGAACAAAGCATATAGAAATTAGACATCATTTCATCCGTGATTATTGTTTAAAAGGCGACATTTGCTTCAAGCATGTATCATCTAGTGACCAATTAGGCGATATTTTTACTAAACCTCTTAAGGAAGATGTGTTTGTGAATATTAAATTGAAACTAGGCATGTGTGATTTAAATTCCTTTGGTTGAATTTGTTTTTGGCTACATTTATTCATATATCAAATGGTCAAATTATGAGGCAAATGTGCAATTACATCTTAAGATTCCATCATCATGATTTACTTCATTTGAAATGTGGTGATTTGGAGTTTTGACACATTCTAGTCGACTAATGGGTGTCTAAGTCAACTAATTGGTAACAAGTCGACTTATATGAGTCAATAAGTCGACCTATGATATACACAACATTTGGGAATGAAGGAATTTAAGGATAAGTCGACTTACAAAAATCGACAAGTCGACTTATGAGGGTCGATAAGTCGACTTATGGAGGTAAACAAGCCGACTTATGTTTACACGGGTTCTTTAAAATCTATTCTTCCTTTCATTCTCCGAAAACCTTTTCTCTCTAACCTCTGAAATTTCTCTTCTCCAGGTCTAGTTATTTCTTCCAATCTCTTCAAATCTTCTTTACCCATCATCCATCGACCTCCATTATCACAAAACCCACTCATTATATCTTTTCATCAACCTCCTTTTTTGAAAACCCCTTTCTCATACCCACAAACCCTAACTTTCTTTTTTTCCTCAAAATCTCTCAAAAACTCATGGCTCCACATAAATCGAAAGGGAAAGACAAAGAACCCACTCCACCACAAGGTCCCCGTGTTCACTTTGGACCACGAGTTCGTGGGTCTTCTTCGAGGGGAGATACTACTAGAGAGGATGACGTGATTGACCTCGTTTTGTCTCAAAGGAAGCACAAACTTTGTATTACAAGGTACTCAAAAATGAAGTATTAATTCCTTCAATGAGATTTGATTGGAGTGAACTAGACAACAGTGAATTTACGGATGTGTTTTATGAAATTACTAATCTTGGGCTGCGAGATTTTTTGGGTTATCAGGATGAAATTTATGAAGGTGTGGTTAGGGAGTTTTATGCGAATATCAGTGTGATTAGTAGTAATGTTGCTAATGGAGTTAATCTGAAATTCAAAATTAACGGAAGGAAATTTTACGTGTGAAGCAAATATGTGTACCTTATTTCATTTACCTAGAGTAGGAATCAGGCCTAGAGCTTCATTCATATATTTTGATATTTTGAGAAATGAGGATGGCGATACCGATGAGGAAGCTGAAGAAAATTTCGGCTATACTGAAGAGAAAGGTGTTGAACTGCTTAGTCGGTTATGTTCTAATCATACCCCTCCATTTGAAGCAATGGACTTGCCTTTAAATTATAGGTTGCTACATTATGCAATTAACAGGGTTGTTTATCCGAAAAAGGCAAGTAATAATCAAATTACATCATTGGATAAAGAAATTCTTTGGCATATGGAAGAAGGGAGGACGATTAATTATCCGAGTTTGATTATCTAAATGATGCGGAAAAAAAAGGCTAGTTTATTACGTTGTCAGCTTAAAGGGAAACCAGTCTGGCATAAAGGAATTTCGTATACAGCTTTGATCACTTCTCTCTCTCAGTTACAAAGATGTGATTTGAATAATTATGCTTATTATTCGTATCCTCAGAGTTGGAGATTCACTCCATATAATTTGAAAAGCATGAAGCTGGTAAAAACCATTGAAAAAGGCTGGGTTTACTCCTATCATGTAGAGAAGCTAGGTCTGACCTTGGAGGGTGAGCAAGTGCCTCCTCGACAACGTTCTAAGCGGGCAGCTGATCGTCTAAGTAGTTCTCGGCCAAGTAATGTAAGAAGGAGTGAGGTCTTTCATGAGGAACTTGCTGACATTCACGATCAATTGGATGATCTAAATGATCGTGTTGATAATATACAGAGTGTGTTTACTCAGTTGGCAAAGAAAGTTGATGCACAACACCGTATGCTCAAGAAGATTATTAATAAGTTAGGTTGTAGGCATGATGATTCTTCATCATGATGTGTAATGCCTTTCGCCTCGACCAACATTTCTTCTTATGATTTTTCATGTGCGTGTGGTGCTTCTTATGACTTATGGTATTTGTGCTTATTGGATTGTTATGTTCTGTAATGACTTTGCATTTATTTGTGTTTATGAACTGCCATTGCGATTATTTTTCATATTGGTTTTTGATTATAACAAAAAGGGGGAGTAATATTGGAAATTGATAATTGGTTTCCTTTAGTCACAGTCACTTAATTAAGGGGGAATGTGTTACAATTTGACATTATCTTGATTTCATCTTTTCTGTTTATTAATTAAGGTTATTAAATTCATTGGTTTATTAATCAAGGGGGAGACAAACTAACCATCGAGACAAGGGATTAAAAACCTTGATCAAGTTTATTGTTTTCAATTTCTAAATATTTTGTCATTATCAAAAAGGAGGAGATTGTTGGACCAATGGTGGTTGACAAATTGAATTCCTTTATGTTTTGATAATAATAAAATATATAGAATTAGTTAAGGAATTATTTCAGGTAATTTGCATTCAAATACATCAAGACTCATCAATCTTAAATTGGCAATACATAAATCAAGGTGAAATCAAGAAGGAAATAATCTTCATCATGTTAGAGACATTAATAATGAAGATTATAGAAGATTTAATTGGATATAATCGTTGAAGCCAACATAAGTCGACTAGTACATCATAAGTCGACTTATATATCAAGATCCGAACAACATAAGTCGACTAGTACATCTTAAGTCGACTAATATATCAAGATCTGTCAGGTTGAGAATAACACAAGTCGACTAATAGACTATAAGTCGACTTATCGAGGATACAAGTCGACTTACCTTTGCATAAGTGGAACTTATAGAAAGCGAAGATAAAATTTTACGAAAATTGTTGTTACAAGTCTACTTACACACCACGACAAGTCGACTTATGAGTACAACAAACTGACTCTGACGAAGTCAATCAGTCACAAATGGAAAGGAGAATCTCAAGGAACGGTCATAACAATCATGCAACGACTAGAATGGGTTCCAACGTCTATTTTCTTCTAAATATAAGAGTGGATGATCAAGGGAGAAAACAATTGAAGTTCCATAAGCAAAAGACTCCTCTATTGCTCCAAATTTGCTCATTATTGTTCTTATCTTGTTACACAATTGTATTGAGCTTTGTTCTTCAATCTTTATCTTATCTCTATTACAATTTGAGTGATTAGTGAAAGGTCACTTGTGAGGTATGCTGGAAAACAAATCGTTTGTAAAGGTAGCTTGAGCCGAAAATCAAGTGGTATTGTAAGAAGTTCACACCCAACTAAAAAGTATATAGTAAAGTGGTTTGCCAAATCCTAAGTGGGAGCTTAGGTAGAGGACGTAGGTCTTAGCACCGAACCTCTATAAAAACAGTGTTTGCTCTTCTTCCCTACTCTTTACATTTAAATTTGTTTAAATTGTTTTTGTGTGAATTAACTTGTGATTTTATTGTAGAATTTTTACAAAGAGCTTTAAAGATCTATTCAACCCCTTTCTAGATCATTTACAATTGGTATCAGAGCAGAAGTATCCAGGGATGACACACAATAATCTAACGGAAGAAGGTAACACTAATAATCGCCCTCCTTTGTTTAATGGTTCTAACTACTCTTCTTGAAAAAATCCTATGAAGTATCATATTATAAGCGAGGGAGTAGAATATTGGAAGATCATTATCTTCGGAAAACAAGCACCTTTAAAGGACAATGGCAAGGTAAAAACGGAGCTGGAGTACGACGACAATGACTGGAAGCAAGCCTACATCAACGCGAAAGCTATGAAACTGATATATTATGCTCTTACGTTTGAGGAAAGAAATCGAGTAAACTCCTGTACCAGCGCTAAAGAAATGTGGGAAAGACTTCGCATCACTTATGAAGGAACTAATCAAGTTCGGGAAACAAAGATCAACATGCTTCTCCATGACTATGAAATGTTTGTCATGAAGGAAGGTGAGTTTATTTCCACTATGCTTGATCGTTTTGCAGAAATCATAAATGGATTAGGCGACCTTGGAAAGCATATGACGGATAGCGAGAAGATGAAGAAGAAGAAGACGAAGAAATAGCAATGTATGCCAGAAATTTGAGAAAGTTCAAAGGATTACTCAAAAATAGGAGGAAAGAATTAAATGGTGTAAGAAATAGAGAAAGAAAGAAGTTTGCCATAGAAAGAAGATCAAAGGGGTATGATGAAAATAAAAGCAATGAAGAATGTTGGAAATGTGGAAAAAGGGGACATCATGCTAGAGAATGCAAAAGCTCGTCTTCCACTTCAAATTTCCAAAAAAGTGACAAATATGACAAAGGGAAAAAGAAAGCTAGCCTAGTAGCCACTTAGACTGATGATGAGGAAGCATACCAAAGCAATGATGAAAACAACTTAACTCTTATGGCTAATAGCTCCTCAATAAGTGATGACGAAGATGAGGTAACTTTCTTTGATCAAGATCTTAGAGATTCTTTTAATGCCTTACAAATTGATTTTGAAGAAACTATTGAAATCAACAAGAAATTGAGAAAGAAAATAAGGGAATTAGTTGCTGAAAATAGTGCTTTACATGAGACTATTGATGATTTAGATTGTCCTAAGGAAGATCATTCTGCATGTCTTGTTGAAAAGGAAAATCTTATTTGTGAGCTTGATAGACTTAGAAAGGAATTCTCTTATGTGGTTGGAAAATTTGCGAATGGAAACGAAAAGTTTGAAAAATTGTTATCTTTGCAAAAATATTCAATTTCTAAACATGGATTAGGATATGATCCCTTTAATAGAGATTGTTCCTTGATTTCAAAATTCACTAAGGATGGAAAAGTTGCTCAATGTGCTAGATGCTTGAAAGATGGTTATATAGAAATTGCTTGTAAAAGTATTAGGAGATGTATCAATGTTAAGAAAATATGGGTGATTAAAGGTACCACACCTCCTAATGTGGTTTATGTTGCTAACCAAAATGGACCCAAAATGGCTTGGGTACCTATAAGAAAAAAGGATGTTTCTATTGTAGGTACAAGCAAGGGATGAAAATCCATCAAGCACTTGGTACATTGATAGTGGATGTTCAAGGCACATGAGTGGAGACAAGAACCTATTTGCATAAATTAAACCAAAGAATCAAGGTTATGTCACTTTTGGAGACAACAACAAAGGTGAAGTCATTGGTATTGGTAAAGGGGGTAAGGAACCTTTGCCTACCATTGACAATGTTTTGCTTGTTGATGGTTTGAAACATAATTTGTTAAGTGTTTCTCAACTTTGTGATATGAATTTTAATGTAGTTTTTGAATCATCACATTGCATGGTTAAGAAGGATAGTCATGTTGCTTTCATTGGTTTGAGACATGGAAATAAATACATTGTTGGTTTACATGATGATAGTTCTTTTAATGAAAAGTGTTTGGTGACATTAGAAGAAAATGCATTTTTATGGCATAGAAAATTAGGACATGCTCCTTTGCCTTTAATTTCTAAGCTTTCAAAAAATGACATTGTGAGAGGTTTGCCTAAGATAAAATTTGTTAAAGATCACTTGTGTGAATCATGTTTAAAAGGCAAATATGTTAGAGAATCTTTCAAACCAAAGAAAGAAATTTGCACATCTAGAATTCTTGAACTTGTTCATATGGATTTGATTGGACCATCTAGACATGCTAGTCTTAGTGGTAAATTATATGTCCTTGTTATTGTGGATGATTTTTCTAGATTTACTTGGGTGAGATTTCTTGCGAATAAAAGTGATGCTTTTAACGAATTTACTAAGTGGTGTAGATTGGTTCAAAATGAGAAGAATTTGACAATTGTTGCTATTAGAACCGATCATGGAGGTGAATTTGAGTGTGAACCATTTGAAAGTCTTTGCGACAAATATGGAATGGAGCACAATTTCTCAACACCAAGAACACCACAACAAAATGGTGTAGTAGAAAGGAAGAATCGCTCTCTTGAAGAAATGAGTAGAACTATGTTAAATGAGTACAATCTTCCTAAATCATTTTGGGTGGAAGCAATCAATACCGCGTGCTATGTCATCAATAAGGTGCATTCTGAAGGATAAAATAAAACACCATAAGAGCTTTGGAAAGGTAAGAAACCCAATATTTCTTATTTTCATCCTTTTGGTTGTAAAGTTTTATTCATAATAATGGAAAGAACAATTTAGGAAAATTTGATTCAAAATCTGATGTTGAAGTGTTTATTGGTTATTCTCAAACTAGTAAGGCTTTTAGAGTTTATAATAATAGAACTAAGTGCGTTGAAGAAAGTATTCATGTTAAATTCGATGATATGATTTCACCCCCGAGAAATTTTGACGATGATGCAGGAAATTCAGGAAATAGAGTTGAAGAAATTAAATCCAAGATTGAGGAATTGAAGTTAGATGAAGAAAATCATGTACCCAATATTAAAACATGGGCAAAAGCAAAGAACCATCCTATGGAGCAAGTAATTGGTGATTTGAATGATGGTTTAAGAACCAGGAGAAATGTCTATGAGAATATGAGCAATTCAGCCTTCATCTCATTAGTAGAACCCAAGAATATAAAAAAAGCTCTTGAAGATGAGAATTGGCTACTAGCTATGCAAGAAAAACTTAATCAATTCAAAAGGAATAATGTATGGGATTTGGTAGCTCCACCAAAAGACAAGACTATTATTGGAGTCAAGTGGATAAATCGGATAAAATATGATGAGAATGGTGAAGCGATTAAGAATAAATTAAGGTTAGTAGCTCAAGGATTTTATCAAGAAGAATGACTTGATTATAATGAGACATATGCTCCTGTAGCTCATTTGGAAGCAATTAGACTATTATGTGCTTTTGCATCACATAAAAGGATCAAATTAAATCCAATGGACGTTAAGAGTGCATTTCTCAATGGATACATTCAAGAGGAAGTTTATGTCAAACAACCACCTGGTTTTGAAGATCATGAACATACGGATTATGTCTACAAACTCAAGAAGGCACTATATGGGTTAAAGCAAGTACCTAGAGCGTGGTATGAAAGGTTAAGTACTTTTCTAACTTAACATGGGTATGCTCGTGGTAAGATTGATAATACTTTGTTCATTAAACATGTTGATCAAGATATGCTTATTTTTCAAATATATGTTGATGATATTGTGTTTGGTGCCACTAATGAATTTTTGTGCAAAGAATTTAGTGATTTAATGCAAAGTGAATTTGAAATGAGCATGATGGGGGAACTCAAGTTCTTTCTTGGATTGCAAATCAAGCAACTCAAAAATGACATCTTCATTCACCAATCTAAGTATACCAAGGAGCTTCTAAAGAAGTTCAAAATGGAAGGATGCAAAGTGGCAGCAACACCAATGGCAACAAATGTGGTCTTGGAGAAACATGAACATGAAGAAAACGTTGATCAAAAACTCTATAGAGGTATGATCGGCTCTCTCTTGTATTTAACTGCTTTTAGACCTGATATTATGTTTGCCACGTGTCTTTGTGCTAGATTTCAATCTTGTCCTAAGATTCCTCATTTGAGTGCTTGCAAAAGAATATCTAGATATTTGAGTAGAACTATTGATCATGGTCTATGGTATCCCAATTGTGAATCATTTGACTTATATGCTTTTAGTGATGCTGATCATGGTGGCTGTAGGATCGATAGAAAAAGCACTAGTGGCTTGTGTCATTTCTTAGGATCATCTTTGATATCTTGGGCTAGTAAAAAGCAAGTTAGTGTAGCTATTTCCATTGTTGAATCTGAATATGTAGCAGCTGGGAGTGCATATACCCAAGTTCTTTGGATTAAACATCAATTGCTTGACTATGGTATTGTGGTTAAAAATATTCCTATTTATTGTGATAATACCAGTGAAATTTGTTTGAGTAAAAATCCAATTTTGCATAGTAGAACAAAGCATATAGAAATTAGACATCATTTCATCCGTGATTATTGTTTAAAAGGCGACATTTGCTTCAAGCATGTATCATCTAGTGACCAATTAGCTGATATTTTTACTAAACCTCTTAAGGAAGATGTGTTTGTGAATATTAAATTGAAACTAGGCATGTGTGATTTAAATTCCTTTGGTTGAATTTGTTTTTGGCTACATTTATTCATATATCAAATGGTCAAATTATGAGGCAAATGTGCAATTACATCTTAAGATTCCATCATCATGATTTACACTTGGGCTGAAATGTGACTGATTTGGAGTTTTGACACATTCTAGTCGACTAATGGGTGTCTAAGTCAACTAATTGGTAACAAGTCGACTTATATGAGTCAATAAGTCGACCTATGATATACACAACATTTGGGAATGAAGGAATTTAAGGATAAGTCGACTTATAAAAATCAACAAGTCGACTTATAAGGGTCGATAAGTCGACTTATGGAGGTAAACAAGCCGACTTATGTTTACACGGGTTCTTTAAAATCTATTCTTCCTTTCATTCTCCGAAAACCTTTTCTCTCTAACCTCTGAAATTTCTCTTCTCCAGGTCTAGTTATTTCTTCCAATCTCTTCAAATCTTCTTTACCCATCATCCATCGACCTCCATTATCACAAAACCAACTCATTATATCTTTTCATCAACCTCCTCTTTTGAAAACCCCTTTCTCATACCCACAAACCCTAACTTTCTTTTTTTCCTCAAAATCTCTCAAAAACTCATGGCTCCACGTAAATCGAAAGGGAAAGACAAAGAACCCACTCCACTACAAGGTCCCCGTGTTCACTTTGGACCACGAGTTCGTGGGTCTTCTTCGAGGGGAGATACTACTAGAGAGGATGACGTGATTGAACCTCGTTTTGTCTCAAAGGAAGCACAAACTTTGTATTACAAGGTACTCAAAAACGAAGTATTAATTCCTTCAATGAGATTTGATTGGAGTGAACTAGACAACAGTGAATTTACGGATGTGTTTTATGAAATTACTAATCTTGGGCAGCGAGATTTTTTGGGTTATCAGGATGAAATTTATGAAGGTGTGGTTAGGGAGTTTTATGCGAATATCAGTGTGATTAGTAGTAATGTTGCTAATGGAGTTAATCTGAAATTCAAAATTAACGGAAAGGAAATTTTTCTGTGTGAAGCAAATATGTGTACCTTATTTCATTTACCTAGAGTAAGAATCAGGCCTAGAGCTTCATTCATATATTTTGATATTTTGAGAAATGAGGATGGCGATACCGATGAGGAAGCCGAAGAAAATTTCGGCTATACTGAAGAGAAAGGTGTTGAACTGCTTAGTCGGTTATGTTCTAATCATACCCCTCCATTTGAAGCAATGGACTTGCCTTTAAATTATAGGTTGCTACATTATGCAATTAACAGGGTTGTTTATCCGAAAAAGGCAAGTAATAATCAAATTACATCATTGGATAAAGAAATTCTTTGGCATATGGAAGAAGGGAGGAAGATTAATTATCCGAGTTTGATTATCTAAATGATGCGGAAAAAAAAGGCTAGTTTATTACGTTGTCAGCTTAAAGGGAAACCAGTCTGGCATAAAGGAATTCCGTATACAGCTTTGATCACTTCTCTCTCTCAGTTACAAAGATGTGATTTGAATAATTATGCTTATTATCCGTATCCTCAGAGTTAGAGATTCACTCCATATAATTTGAAAAGCATGAAGCTGGTAAAAACCATTGAAAAAGGCTGGGTTTACTCCTATCATGTAGAGAAGCTAGGTCTGACCTTGGAGGGTGAGCAAGTGCCTCCTCGACAACGTTCTAAGCGGGCAGCTGATCGTCTAAGTAGTTCTCGACCAAGTAATGTAAGAAGGAGTGAGGTCTTTCATGAGGAACTTGCTGACATTCACGATCAATTGGATGATCTAAATGATCGTGTTGATAATATACAGAGTGTGTTTACTCAGTTGGCAAAGAAAGTTGATGCACAACACCGTATGCTCAAGAAGATTATTAATAAGTTAGGTTGTAGGCATGATGATTCTTCATCATGATGTGTAATGCCTTTCGCCTCGACCAACATTTCTTCTTATGATTTTCATATGCGTGTGGTGCTTCTTATGACTTATGGTATTTGTGCTTATTGGATTGTTATGTTCGTAATGACTTTGCATTTATTTGTGTTTATGAACCGCCATTGCGATTATTTTTCATATTGGTTTTGATTATAACAAAAGGGGAGTAATATTGAAATTGATAATTGGTTTCCTTTAGTCACAGTCACTTAATTAAGGGGGAATGTGTTACAATTTGACATTATCTTGATTTCATCTTTTCTGTTTATTAATTAAGGTTATTAAATTCATTGGTTTATTAATTAAGGAGGAGACAAACTAACCATCGAGACAAGGGATTAAAAACCTTGATCAAGTTTATTGTTTTCAATTTCTAAATATTTTGTCATTATCAAAAAGGAGGAGATTGTTGGACCAATGGTGGTTGACAAATTGAATTCCTTTATGTTTTGATAATAATAAAATATATAGAATTAGTTAAGGAATTATTTCAGGTAATTTGCATTCAAATACATCAAGACTCATCAATCTTAAATTGGCAAGACATAAATCAAGGTGAAATCAAGAAGGAAATAATCTTCATCATGTTAGAGACATTAATAATGAAGATTATAGAAGATTTAATTGGATATAATAGTTGAAGCCAACATAAGTCGACTAGTACATCATAAGTCGACTTATATATCAAGATCCGAACAACATAAGTCGACTAGTACATCTTAAGTCGACTAATATATCAAGATCTGTCAGGTTGAGAATAACACAAGTCGACTAATAGACTATAAGTCGACTTATCGAAGGATACAAGTCGACTTACACTGCATAAGTCGACTTATAGAAGAGCGAAGATAAAATTTTACGAAAATTGTTGTTACAAGTCTACTTACACACCACGATAAGTCGACTTATGAGTACAACAAACTGACTCTGACGAAGTCAATCAGTCACAAATGAAAAGGAGAATATCAAGGAACGGTCAGAACAATCATGCAACGACTAGAATGGGTTCCAACGTCTATTTTCTTCTAAATATAAGAGTGGATGATCAAGGGAGAAAACAATTGAAGTTCCATAAGCAAAAGACTCCTCTATTGCTCCAAATTTGCTCATTATTGTTCTTATCTTGTTACACAATTGTATTGAGCTTTGTTCTTCAATCTTTATCTTATCTCTATTACAATTTGAGTGATTAGTGAAAGGTCACTTGTGAGGTATGCTGGAAAACAAATCGTTTGTAAAGGTAGCTTGAGCCGAAAATCAAGTGGTATTGTAAGAAGTTCACACTCAACTAAAAAGTATATAGTAAAGTGGTTTGCCAAATCCTAAGTGGGAGCTTAGGTAGAGGACGTAGGTCTTAGCACCGAACCTCTATAAAAACAGTGTTTGCTCTTCTTCCCTACTCTTTACATTTAAATTTGTTTAAATTTTTTTTGTGTGAATTAACTTCTGATTTTGTTGTAGAATTTTTACAAAGAGCTTTAAAGATCTATTCAACCCCCTTCTAGATCGTTTACAGTGGCATTGTGTTTCTGCAGGTGATTTATTGTTTGATCCGGAGATAAAGAAGACTGCAAAACAACTTAGGAAAGCTACTAAATTGCGTAAGAGACAAGCTTCTACGTCTACGCAAGTTTTTCCTGACCAAACTGAGAATTTGCCTGCCTTTGAGACTGAGTTATTGGAAGATTTTAAAGAAGCAGTGATGGCAGATTAGCAACCTATTCCACCTGCGCAACCAGCCAGAAATCGAGCTCCTGCAACTCTGAGGGATATGCTTGCACCACCAGTAGAGGATCAACCTCTATGTATACAGTATCGAGCTACAGATGATGGTTTCGAGTTAAGGTTGGGTTGATTCAAACCTTGTTGAAATTTCAAAGGTTACCTTCTGACGATCCGAACAGACATCTCAAAGACTTTCATGTGGTATGTTCTGGATTTAAACCGAGAGGCATAAGTGAGGATTAGTTGAAGTTGCGTGCTTTCCCTTTTTCTCTAGAGGGCGCAGCTAGAGACTAGTTGTACTATCTTCCGCCTGGGACAGTGGATACATGGTCTAATATGGTGAGATTATTTTTAGAAAAATGCTTCCCAGCGTCCAGAGCCGCTAGTTTGCGCAGAGAGATTTGTGCCATCAGACAAAGAGATACAGAAAACATGTATGAATACTATGAGAGATTCAAGAGGCTTTGCGCAAGTTGTCCTCAGCATGGAATTACAGAGCAACTCCTTATTCAATACTTCTATGATGGGATGTTACTAAACGATAGGAAGATTCTTGATGCTTCTAGTGGGGGAGCCATAGTGAACAAGACATCTCAAGAGGCCAGAAACTTAATTGCGGCAATGGCTGCAAATCTTCAGCAGTTCGGGTATCGTTCGGACACACACACTCGAGGTGTCCATGAGGTAAGAAGTTCTAAACTTGAAAGTAGACTTGACAAGATTGTTGAATTGTTGGAAAGACAAGTTATTAATTCTTCCAATGCCAATAATGTCAATGCAAATGCTATAACCAAGGGGCCACAAGTCCCTATTTGTCATATTTGTAGATTTCAGGGTCATTTTACTGATGCTTGTCCGACTCTGCAAGATGATACTGTGGAAGCTGAAGTTAAAGCGCTCAATGATAATTATCAGCCTCAAAGAAATATGATCCTTATTCGAATACTTACAATCCAGGATGGAGGGATCATCCCAAATCGAGATACGGAATGGGCAAGAAGGTCGAGTAGTTAGCGGCGTCAACTCTCAGTAAGAATACAGCAGAAGAACATCCGAGGCCTAATTATGGCGAACGAATTTCCACCTTGGAGGATCTCATGTGACAGTTGACTACTGCTCAATTGACCACCAATACACAACTGCAGAGTTTGGTTCAGTTTTAGACTGATTCAGCACAATTTCAGGCTCAGACGAATAAAAATTTTCAAGAACTTAGGGAGCAAATTAGTCAATTGGCCGCTACACAGAATCAAGGGAAATTGCCCTCTCAGCCTACTGTCAATCCTAAGCAGAATATCAGTACCATTACCTTGCGTAGTGGAAAAGAAATTGAAAGTGCTGGAGGATCGCAGAAACTTCAACATGACCATGTTGAAACTGTTGAGCCAGAACAAGAAGCAGAAACCAAGGAACTCGTGACAGTTAATCCAGAAAGGCCACCATTCCCACACAGGTTGGCAAAGAAGAAGAAATTGCAGAATGAAGAGGAGATCTTAAAGATTTTTTGGAAAGTGGAGATCAATATCCCTCTTCTCACATTGCTCAGACAAACACCAAGGTACTGCAAATTTCTGAAGGACTTGGTTACTAGCATGACGAAGATGAGAGGCAATCAGCATGTGGTGATGAGTGAGAACGTCTCAGCAGTGTTGCAGGGCAAGTTACCGATAAAGGAGAAGGACCCAGGTATGTTTACCATTCCTTGTAAAATTGACAATGTTGGTATAGAACGGGCTATGCTAGATTTAGGGGCTTCTATAAATCTTATGCCATTGTCCATTTATACTACATTGAATGCTGGTCTATTGAAGCAAGATGGTGCGATTTTAACACTGGCTGATCGCGCCACTAGGTACCCCAAAGGATTGTTAGAGGATGTTTTAGTGCAGGTAGATGATTTGGTATTTTCTGCAGATTTTTATGTGATGAGAATGAAGGATGAGGGGTCACCTGCATTTAGAATGATGTTATTAGGACGCCCATTTTTTAGCACTTTTAGGACAAAAATTGATGTTCATGGGGGGACTTTAACTATGGAGTTTGATGGTGCCAAAGTTACATTCAATATTAATAATACCATTAAGCATCCTGTTGATTATTGTACAGCTTTTGCTGTTGATTATATTAACCCCTTGATCGAGAAAGTTCTCGAGTTGTTTGTTAATGATTTTTTGCAGGCTGCGATAACTGATAACATTACTCCTACGAAGCTATCAGAGATCGAGACTGAATGGGTAGTTCTGCGAGGTATGGTCCATGCAGTACATGATTTGCAGGCATTACAGGTTACATCTGGCATGTTACAGCAACCATTGAAGATTGACGGCAATAAATTACTCCCATCCATTCTTCAGCCGCTGACATTGGAGCTTAAATGTTGGACCCCGAACTTTTCTTGAAGATTTGATTTATTAAACGAATTAAATGAGGAATTAATGGTGTTTAATGTTGTATTTGGGTAATGTTAATTGGAGAAATTGCAATGATATTTTGAGGTTAATGCATGAAATGGGTGTTTTGTGTATGATTGTGTTATTTATAGACATTGTAGGAGATTGTGTATGACTTGTGTGAATGAGGAAGTGGCATGCGTATTAACTTTGCCTTGATGAGTTTGCTATTGGGAAATGGATTTGGAATAGCTTATTAGAGATTTGAATTGTGTTTGAGATGAATTAGTTGAAGAGTTTGTGGTAGTGAGTGAATATGTGAAGTCGATGTGTTGATATGTGAAGTTGATGTGTTGGAATGGTGTTAAGAAACTTCAATGGCAAACCTGTACTGATTTATATGGATTTAGCCAAAGTGGTCTTAATGAAAGTTGTATCTTATGTTTACAGCTTTCTAACGCCATAAAGTATGTACTTTTTCGATATCGGGGCTAGAAGTTATGATAATTTGAAGTCTTGATATTGTTCAGGTGATTTTTAGCATGGCAGAAACTTTTATTGAAAATTTGACCTAGTCAGAGGTTGAAATTTCCTTTAAGTGCTTCATGAAAGTTTTATATTATGTTTTGATCTTTCCATTGATGTAAAGTATGGAATTTTTGGACTATGAAATAGGAAGTTATGATTTTTAGAAGTTTATGTTACTATTTGCCATGATCGTTAGTGGACAGAAACTTTGAGTGAACTTTTGACCATCTTAAAGTTAGATACTGTTCTTAGGGTCTTCATGAAAATTGTTGAGCTTGTTTTTATCTTTCCATTGATCCAAGGTATGGAATTTTTGGACAAGGGAGTGAAATGTTATAAGGTTTGGAAGTTCTGATGCTGTTTAGGATGAAGTTGACGAATAGTCACTTTGTGTGGACTTTTTGACCTCTTTAGAGGTCGTTTTGGTTTTTAATCTCTTCATGGAAGTTGTAGAACGTTCTTTTACCTTTTCATGGACACCAAGTTTGTAAAATTTGGAGTTCTGAGTCAAAAGTTATGGATTTTAGAAGTTGGGGATCACTCAGCTCTTTTGCTCGTCGATCGGTCAGCAGATCCGCTCGTTGATCGCTCAGCTCTTTTGCTCGTCGATCGGTCAGCTCTTCCGCTCACCGATTGCTCAGCTTTTCTGCTCGTCGATCGGTCAGCTCTTCCGCTCACCAATCGCTCAGCTCTTCTGCTCGACGATCAGTCAGCTCTTCCGCTCGACGATCGGTCAACTCTTCCGCTCGACAATCGGTCATCTCTTTTGCTTGACGATCAGTCATCTCTTCCGCTCGCCAATCGCTCAGCTCTTCTGCTCGTCGATCGGTCAGCTCTTCCGCTCACCGATCGCTCAGCTCTTCTGCTCGTTGATCAGTCAGCTCTTCTGCTCGCCGATCGCTCAGTTCTTCTGCTCATCGATCGGTCAGCTCTTCCGCTCGCCGATCGCTCAGCTCGTTCGCGCGGCCGATTTTCAAATTGTCTTCCTGATTCGACCTCCCTCCATTCTTTTGGCCATAAATTTTTCGTACGATATCCGATCGACCTGATTTTTAAAGTGTTGGATTTATAAGACATTCCACTATACCTTCATCAAAGTTTATGATTTTGAGATCAAACTGAGAAAGATCGATCGAATCAAAGTGGGAGGATCGATTAAAAGGTTATGAGTTAGATACTTTCTGAGTATGCTTCAGTAATTTGGAGATATCTGGAGCTATAGAGCTCAGATTGAGTTGATTATTATTGCTAACAAAACTAGAGAAATGGGGATACAATTGTTATGAAGACATCAAGTTTCAATTTTGTCTTTAAGAATATCAATTTTTGGATGGAAGTAAAGTGTTGGAAAATATTTTAGCATATGAATTACCCAAAAAGTTCAGAGCATAACTTTTGATGTAGTGCACCAAATTAAATGATTTTGGTGGCATTATGAAATTAAGACAATAAGGAACATTTCTATAGAAGGGAGTTTTGGCAAATTCCTTTAATTTGATGGTGAGAAAATTGTCCTAAAGTAAGCATGAATGACAATAAATGTTAGGGGCAATTTTGGAAGAACACATAAGGACTTAAGGTTTTAGGCTTAAATGGAGGGGCATATGGGTCATTAGCCATTCATTAAATCACTTGGCAATATAAAACAAAGAGGCTGTCATTTTTAGCAAGGGAAGCACGACACCTTGAAGAAATGAAAGAAGAAAAAGAAGAGAGAAAGAAGGGAGGAGCATTTCGGTGGAGAAAGGGAAAGAGAAAAAGAGAGGAAGCCTAGGGTTTTCAATTTTTCCAAGCTTCTAAGAGGAATTTTGAGTTGATTCAAGGGGAAAAAGTGAGGAAGAAGGTGAAAACTCCCTAATGGAACCAAGAAATCTGAAAATGGGGGAAGAAAGAGGTAAGTTTCGAATTTTTTTTATTTGTGAATTTTGATGAGTTCTTGGTTTAGATACCTTGGAAATGTTATGGGATTATGTTTCCTAAGCTTAATTTTGGAGATAGCATGGTTTAATTGGTTCAATTTTGGATAATTGTGAATTAGGGTTTATGCCCAATTTTTGTGATTTGGGGATTTTGGAAGTTTTTTATTTAGATAGATTGAATATATGAGGGATTTGTTTTTTCTAAGCTCAATTTGAGTAATTATGTTTTTTTGAGGTTGAATTTGGGTGAATTTGGTTTAGGAAATTTTAAATTGGAGGAAAGAAGATTTTTGATCTTTGAATCTTTAAAGATATTTTGGTTTAATTTTCTTGAGGATGTTATGAGTTTGTGATTTCTAAAGTAAATTTTAGTTATTATGCTTTGTGGGATTTTCTCAATTGAAAACCCTACTGAGTGAGATTTTGTTATTGTTAAAGGGATAAGAGGAACAAGAGAAAGAACCTTTGATACCTCAGGTTGTTTGCAAAGAGAAGAGGCGTTTTAAGCAAGTCAAGTATAAGCATGGATATGAGGTGGTGTTAGACCCCGAAATTTTTTTTTTGATGATATTAAGCATGAATTGTGATAATTGTGGTATTTTGTCTTAGCTTGATTAAATTGGGAATATTATGGATAATTATGGTTTAATTGAGGTTTAAATGAGCATTTGAGGATGTAAAGTGTGTAAGGGCTTTAAGTTGTTTTGGGCTTGGGCTTAGTAGGAAGGGCCCATGCCCTAGAGTTTAAAGAAGAGACTTAGAATAGAAATAGAAAAGAGAAATGAAAGGAAAAGGAAAATAGAAGAAGAAGAGAGAGAGGTGTCGAGCAGTGGGAGGAGAGGAAGAAGAAGAGAAGAGATTTTACGATTTTTGAGGTTTCCACCGATTCAAAGTGCTTTCCGGCACGTTACGCTCATTCCTTCTTGTTGTAGTAAGATTTAACCTTAAGATAGCTTCGATTGGGAGAAATCAAGGTGTTAGGGTTTTGAGTGGAAAAATTGGGAGAATCGTTGGGTTGATGTGTTTTGTGAGATTTGAAGTCTAGAATGGGTTAGAAATGTTGTAGAGGGCTTGATCTATGTCTTAGATGTGTTGCATTAGAGTTTGAATGGATTGGGGTTGGAAAATCTGAGATTTTCGGGTTCGGAACGTTTTTCGATCCGCACGTCGCGACGTGCTTTCAAGAACACGCCACAAGGCGCATGAATTATTTAGGTAGACGCCACACGACGATGCTTATCTTGGCACAAGGCAGGTAGCATTCAGCGGCCTTCGACGCTGATGAAGCGAAGCCTTCGCCATGCGAACAAGCCTTCGTCTCGGCGAGGCCTCCTGCTTTTCAAAATGAGATTTTGGTATTTTGGGCATATCTTTTGGTGTAGATGTCCAATCGAGGTGATTTTGAGCCGTTGTGAACTAGAGATCGGGGCTACAAGTTGTATGAAGAAGGAAGTTCGAGATTGTTTCAAGGGTTTGAGAATTTTAAGAGAAAGTCGAATGTAGACTTTAACGCTTTACTTTTGTTTTTCTAGCTTTATCAATATTTGCTATGGATATTAATTGTATGGAAACTTGGTTTATTATAGGAAACCAAGTTGATTTGACCCAATCGCAAGAGGAAGGACGACAAAGTGAGTCGATACTCAAGCGATACTAGGTGGGTAATATGTTTATGGTTATTGTGTATATGGGCAATTGCATGATGTGTGCTTGCTTGCATTATATGATCTTGATCAGATTGAATTACATGAGAACTTTTGACTATGCCTTTGAGTATGATAGAATTATGCATGAATTGATAGGCCTTTATGGCAATGGACCAGAATGAGATGTGAGAAAATGTGAAACATGCTTTGAACATGGATCGAATGGACTATGTGCCTTGTTTGGGTAAGAGAGTTACGGATGGAGTCACGTGCACGTTGACAAATAAGCCTTCTCCGGCCGTTCGCTGCGGGCAACGAGATCCTTGAGAAATCGGACTCGGATGGATTGCGGATTTACCTTTGGGTTATCCGGATGGATTACGGAACTCTCAAGCCAATTGATTGTGCATACACAATGGATTTGTTGAGCATAACACATGATTAGTTTGACAGCTATGTTGCATATTGCTTGATATGTCGAGGAATAGTAAATGCATGACTTATGTTATATGAATGTGAATTGAATTGATGAATTATGAATTTCTAGTGATATGTATATGTATATACTTGATTGTGTGGCTCGTTGCCAATGGCTATAAACGTATATGTCACTGAGCTTCGTAGCTCACCCCATTACTCTCCCCTCCTCAAATGCAGATCGAGCCGATCGTCGACCTTGCAGGGCATCAGAAACTTCGAGCTAGCTAGGAATTTGTGTAGCACCCCACTCCCGACGAGACCCGAACCCGACATCAACAGTGATATCCGAGCCCGTGACCCGCGAGGGTGGCGTACTAGAATAATCACTACCTTTTTAAAACTCGTTATAACCTTTATCTTTTCTTCCAAAAGCAGTTGAGTGTACGAAAAACGGTAAACAATTTGTGCCCACTTCAATTCGAAATCATTTTCAGTAGAACAATATTATTCAAAAGGAGCACTCATTTATATTTATCAATAAAACACAGATTCCCAAACTGGGCTCACTGCTATTTCTGAACATTTACAGTCTCACTATACAATACATTTACACATAATCAATGGGACCTACTGAAACAAATCACTACACTAATGCAGACGTGAACGACACTGATCCCGACCCGAAAACTCTGTCTTGCTAGCGGCAGACAAACTCCCGTGTGTCAAACGGGGTACTCTTCCTTTCCTGAAAAATAGATGCAATGTTGGGTGAGTTTATAACTCGGAGAAACCATCATCGATGGTTCACCCAACTCATGCATACACAACAAATCACATCATAGCACATATTATCATATTCCAAATTATTCATGCATTTTCATTTATTACATTACACATTTCACAGTCAATCATTTATATATGCAATATGCATGTGACACTTTCATTCCTTTTCGTTGTTGGATTGAGCGCCTATCACTTATCGTAAATCGGACGCTCTAGGGGTAGGAGAGCCCCCGGTATGCACTAACTCCTCTCGGTTCAAAGAAAAGATTCGTGATTTTTGGCAGTAGGAGAGCCCTCTGGTATGCACTATCGCCCACTCACATTAGGGATAGGAGAGCCCTCCTGGTATGCACTAGTCCCCTCGAGCTCAAAGCTCTGCTCAAGAAAGATGGCCTCAGTCAACAACTATCTTTATCGATCGCTCAATTATGATGCATATGTCACTTTCCAATTCGATATCACTTTTCATTTCTTCGGACCTTTGGTCCGGCATTTCAGTCATAGGCAATTCAATTCATTTTTCACTGATGCATTTACTATTCAATTCATTCATGCACTCATACACATTTACTCATCTTTGCACTTCAATATCATAATCCAATATTTCAACACCCATGGTCCAAATCAATCAAAAGCAAATACACACTGTATCCATCCTTAACTCCACATGGCATAAGTACATATAATTAAACACATAAGGCTGAGAAACCAACTAGGTTACTCACCTTCACTTCCGAGCTACAGCCTGGAAGTCCCAATATCGTCCGTGGAGTGTCGATCCATCGGAACCTCTATGACAATCCAAATAATTCACATTACCATTTTGGCCAATATCAATTCAATAATACATATTTAACAAATACGATAAAGACTATACATGTTATGACATTCCCAATCGAATTCCTCAATTTGATCACTCTCTTACTAATCCATAACACTTTCAATTATAATAAACCAATTTACCAATTTCCATAGTCTATAATCATATTCCAATTAAACTCACAATCACTATACGTTTACCACTCAATTTCCGATAATCATCAAATTCAATTCATATTCTCTCAAATGCCATTTTGATCCATAACCAATCCAAATTAGATCCCAAAATTCTCCAATTCAAAAACCTCAATAATCAACTTTTCGAAACAGCCTCCTCGTCGGACGATAATCCATTGTTCGTCATGACGACGTCATTGCTTTCGTCGCGACGTGCGGACTAAGCTCGCTTGTCATACAAGACGGCTCCACTCGTCACAAGGCGTGCGGTCGATACTCGCTTCGTCGCGCACATAAATTGAATATTTAATATTCGTCGCGACGTGCACACTAAGGGGCTCGCCACAAGGCGTGTTCATCACACGTCATGACGCAAACCCGTAAACTCGTCCAAACCCGTAAATTTCGCAGATCCTCCGATATAAATCATCCCAAATCCATTCTAAACACTCTCAATCAGTTTTAAACCTTAAACCCAACTTATTTCTATCCTCAAAACATCATTTAACTCATTTTTCATCAAACACCCAAATCAAACTCTCACAAACCCTATCGTCGATGCTTTCAAATTTTCTAAACAATTTCTCGCTCAAATCAATAATCAAACGAAACGATTTTAACTCATAAACATATAGAAACTTACTTGATTCGAGCTTCAACCGCTAAGAATCCTTCAAGCAACTCCAAATCCCCGCTTTTTCACCCATTTAACGCCGATGAGCTTAATGAACAATTAAGCTTCTCTCTTGCTTATACATATATGTATATAATCATTTGACTCATGTCCAATTCTTGTGGTCTAACAAATCCAATTTCTATTCCATTTTCTCCCAATTTTGCAATAACTATTAACAATACTCCCAAAATCATAATTCCAATTGTTCCATATCAATTATCATTCTTCTGGACTCGGAATCAAATAAATCAAGAATTAAGCCAATTTTCCGTCCGGATCTCTTACTCTAAAATTTAGGAGAAATTTCCATAAATTCACTAAAATTGAGTAATGCCAATTCCTATGCTCAAATTTCCATTTCTCTAAATTCCATTTCATTCCAAGTTCATATTCAAAACCCAATTATACACTTACTAAATATCCAATTTTCACAAACCAAATTCTCATATGTACAATTTTGATAAATTCCCAATTGCACAATTAAGCCAATTCTCATCGGACCAATTATAACCAATTTCCAATTTCACAATCAAGTCGGAATTGTCATACATGTATGTATATATATATATACTTATGCAATAATAATCATTTATCAACGACTATCAAAATCGTAATGCATGTGCAATGCAACACTTTGCCTGTACTCAAATCCTAACCCGATCCAAATTACCAATCTACTCACATTCGATAACGGATGTTACAATTCTCCTCCTAATAAAAATTTCGCCCTCGAAATTTCATATACGATTCGTCAAAACAATAGGAGTCTTTTTCGTCATTTATTCTCTGGTTTCCACTTATTTCACTATACAACCGACCGCTATCTTAATCACATCGCAATCACTTACTTACCTCCCTTTTCCTTACTCAAACTCTATATTGTTTAACGATTTCTTTTGATTACGCTGTAATTCTTTATATCCAATACCAATGCTACACACCTCCGATCATATCAATATTTCCTATTTCATCCATATAACACTTTACAAATCCATTGATCTTTTAGGTTACCACCGACTTGTCAATCCATAAATCGATTCACAACACGGTCACATCGAGGCCCCTAATAACTAATTTCATTTCCCATTTACCGTTATCTCAATCAATACATAGATTGGCCAAGGTGACACATTTAGAAACATTCTCAGATCGCTTAACATATTGCATCTCTCCAATGCCAATTTCTAATCTCATCGTTTCAACAGCTTTGGTAATCATTAATTTAATTCATTCTCATCAACTTGAATTTCTTAAACCATATTCTCGATTCAAACACCGTCAATCTTAACTTAAATCATCCAGGCCTCTAATTGTTAGGTCTGATCATTTTACTATCCGAATGAACAACTCCTTTTAGATATAAAACCTTTCATACACTTTTCAAATGATATCCCCAACGAAACACAATCAATCTTATCTATGCATCAATCTCATAATCTTATGAACTCCAAACTTATATTAGTTTCACACTGATAACACACAGTCAACCATATAGGTCAAACATACTCATAATCTTTCAACGTCACATTTTACTTTCTGTTACACTTACAATTCCTTTCATGAGTTTTACTCATATTTCCTAATCTAGTCACATTACTCATTTTCTTTACAGCTAATCTATTCACACATTTCTCGATACTATCCACTATTCAAAATTCTCGATTCGGATTTTGCCATGCTTCCAATACACCTCTGCACACTTGATGTGGAATCCCCAATTGCTAATACGTTCCTTTTTACACTTTACCAACTCGACAGTTTACATATAATCTTTCATCCAGTTTCAATAATCTTATCATCTAATTATTTGCTTCCTTATCAAAATTCGGAAACATTCAACACATAATCCTTTTTCCCAATTTACTCATATAACTTAATCATTATTACTTTACAAACGATATTCATCCAAAACATTTTCTGATAAATAGAATCTCCAAACTTTTCACAACACTTTCCAATACACTATTCAATACAATAGATTTTAAGTCATCAAATACCAATGCAGCCCATAAGCTTATCTTGATCTCCATACACATAGAATCTCTTTACATTTTTCCAATAGATCACATTATCATCTTTACAATTCATTTCATATTATAACACCAATTCAATTGATACGATCAATACTCGAATTGAACATTTCTCTAAGTATCTCTTCTTACAATCATTTGTCATACACTTCACATATTTTCCTTTGAACACTTTCCTTATCATTTACAGTCAGAAGACCTTTACCAATTTCTAGATGTATCCAGTATACAATCAATCCTATTATAACTCCAAATTCTTTATATACTTATCCTTTACAATTTCACATTTATCACTGCTTCTATTTGCATTTAATCTCCCAATACCATGTTCGAATAATAATAATTCATCCACTAATTATTCTACCAAGATCAAATTCACTCTTATAAAACTTACATGTCAAACAATTTCCTCAACTGTGCCAATTTCTCTTATTCACTTTGCAAATGTATCCAATCGATCATCATCCACTTTAAACACAATTTAAACATTTCACTCTAAACACAAGTAAGATATGTTGCTCTTCAGTAGCATAATGACTCTTCATATCAATAATCAATTTATATCATTTCCTAATTATCGGTTGTCTCCAATGAGGAACAAATTTTCTCACGATCTATCTCCATTTCATCAAATATATTTTGACACACATTCTTTTACACTGGATTCTCCACATATTTCAATTTATTCACTATCATTTCAAACAAAATTTTCAAAACCACTTTATACTTTCCGATATTCACACAAAATATATCGATTCGATATTCTCCTTAAATCACAATCGATATCCTTTTACTATTCAATACTCCTATTACACAATCGAAGTCTTTACATTATCGTAACACATACCTTCTTAATAACTTATTCTATTTTTTTTTCCTCTCCTAAAAGCGACTTTTCATTTATTTCACATTTTTCTCCAATTTGTCCTTTCATTTCTAAACTTTTCAATTTTAATCATCTAATCAACTTAATTCAATTCAGGAAATTCTTCTTTCAATTCCTAATCATCAACCGTCATTACATTTCTTATCGATTTCAATTATTCACAATGTCCGTGACGATCAATCTATACCATAATCCACATAACCAAAGCATCTCTTTTAATACCGCTCATCGAGGTACATACCATTTACAGATTACATTAATTTACCACTAAGTCACTTACGCTAAAGACACTTCAATCTCATTTGATCTTTGACCACCTTTTTCCTTTTCGCACCTATCCTCGATCATGAGGCTTTTCCTTACCAACATCCTAATTACAATCTCAATTCATTTCCAAATATCACTATAAACACTTTTGGTTCTTACTCTATCTCACATGAACTTTTAACTATTTGACTTGGCGGTTATCCACTAATGCACCAATTGATTTCGATATCATTTCCATTTATCGGTGTGCATTCAGATAGGCAAACCACCGACCTTAACAACTTTTTACTTTTTCTTCTCTCAATACTATTTTCTCTCATTTCGATCCTTTCATCATTTTGTTTTACACAACCACACTCAAATCCGTATCACAAATATACATTCATTGTTGCTTTCTCACTTAACATATTCAAATTCTAGGTCATAGACCTCCAATCATAACTCCAATCACGCTTTCGCTGCGCAACTCTGATCATAAAACATTTTATTTGCCATCTTTCACATATCTCTATATTTCTTCTATCACTTCACAACTACACATATACAATTCACATCTACTTCCCATTCACAGATTTTTCCAATATCACTCTAATGTCGTATTTCATAATACGCCTATCAATACCAATACACTAAATCTCCAATCATCATATCGCACCGTATACTTGTTCTTTTTCTTTGATTTCTACAATTTTCATTTATCACATTTTCCCATATCACCTTTTCCTCACTATTTCTAACCACTTAAATCACTAGTACAGGCTCATGTATGAGACTCATATGCGAGACCGGGGATCAGCCGTCACTATCTGCCGAGACATAACTTATATGCATGCACTTTGACACATTTGTCTCAGAATGCCCATGTAAGATTGTACTTCTGGGCTCTGATACCACAAATGTAGCACCCCACTCCCGACGAGACCCGAACCCGACATCAACAGTGATATCCGAGCCCGTGACCCGCGAGGGTGGCGTACTAGAACAATCACTACCTTTTTAAAACTCGTTATAACATTTATCTTTTCTTCCAAAAGCAGTTGAGTGTACGAAAAACGGTAAACAATTTGTGCCCACTTCAATTCGAAATCATTTTCAGTAGAACAATATTATTCAAAAGGGGCACTCATTTATATTTATCAATAAAACACAGATTCCCAAACTGGGCTCACTGCTATTTATGAACATTTACAGTCTCACTATACAATACATTTACACATAATCAATGGGACCTACTGAAACAAATCACTACACTAATGCAGACGTGAACGACACTGATCCCGACCCGAAAACTCTGTCTTGCTAGCGGCAGACAAACTCCCGTGTGTCAAACGGGGTACTCTTCCTTTCCTGAAAAATAGATGCAATGTTGGGTGAGTTTGCGAACTCAGTGAGAAACCATCATCGATGGTTCACCCAACTCATGCATACACAGTCAAATCACATCATAGCACATATTATCATATTCCAAATTATTCATGCATTTTCATTTATTACATTACACATTTCACAGTCAATCATTTATATATGCAATATGCATGTGACACTTTCATTCCTTTTCGTTGTTGTGACTGAGCGCCTATCACTTATCGAAATCGGACGTCTCAGGAGTAGGAGAGCCCTCGTGGTATGCACTAACTCCTCTCGGTTCAAGAATAAAGATTCGCATTTTTGGCGAGTAGAGAGCCCTCTGGTATGCACTATCGCCCACTCACATTAGGGATAGGAGAGCCCTCCTGGTATGCACTAGTCCCCTCGAGCTCAAAGCTTCGGCTCAATACAAGCATGCCTCAGTCAACAACTATCTTTATCTCGATCGCTCAATTATGCATGAATGCATATGTCACTTTTCAATTCGATATCACTTTTCATTTCTTGGACCTTTCGTCCCACATTTCACCATAGCAATTCAATTCATTTTCATCGATGCATTTACTATTCAATTCATTCATGCACTCATACACATTTACTCATCTTTGCACTTCAATATCATAATCCAATATTTCAACACCCATGGTCCAAATCAATCAAAACAAATACACTTGTATCCATCCTTAACTCCACATGGCATAAGTACATATAATTAAACACATAAGGCTGAGAAACCAACTAGGTTACTCACCTGCACTTCCGAGCTACAGCCTGGAAGTCCCAATATCGTCCGTGGAGTGTCGATCCATCGGAACCTCTATGACAATCCAAATAATTCACATTACCATTTTGGCCAATATCAATTCAATAATACATATTTAACAAATACGATAAAGACTATACATGTTATGACATTCCCAATCAAATTCCCGAATTCCTCAATTTGATCACTCTCTTACTAATCCATAACACTTTCAATTATAATAAACCAATTTACCAATTTCCATAGTCTATAATCACATTCCAATTAAACTCACAATCACTATACGTTTACCACTCAATTTCCGATAATCATCAAATTCAATTCCTATTCTCTCAAATGCCATTTTGATCCATAACCAATCCAAATTAGATCCCAAAATTCTCCAATTCAAAAACCTCAATAATCAACTTTTTGGAAACAGTCTCCCTCGTCGCGACGTATAATCCGCTGTTCGTCGCGACGTACGCTGCTGCTCGTCGCGACGTGCGGACCAAGCCTGCTCGTCGCGGCGCACGGCTCCACTCGTCGCGGCGTGCGGCCGATACTCTGCTCGTCGCGGCACATAAATTGAATATTTAATATTCGTCGCGACGTGCACACTAAGGGGGCTCGCCGCGGCGTGTTCATCACACGTCGCGACGTGCAAACCCAGAAACTCGTCCGAAACCCAGAAATTTCGCAGATCCTCTGATATAAATCATCCCAAATCCATTCTAAACACTCTCAATCAGTTTTAAACCTTAAACCCAACTTATTTCTATCCTCAAAACATCATTTAACTCATTTTTCATCAAACACCCAAATCAAACTCTCACAAACCCTATCGTCGATGCTTTCAAATTCTCTAAACAATTTCTCGTTCAAATCAATAATCAAACGAAACGATTTTAACTCATAAACATATAGAAACTTACTTGATTCGAGCTTCAACCGCTAAGAATCCTTCAAGCAACTCCAAATCCCGCTTTCTCACCCACGAACGCCGATGAGCTTAATGAACAATTAAGCTTCTCTCTTGCTTATACATATATATATATAATCATTTGACTCATGTCCAATTCTTAGGGTCTAACAAACCGATTTCTATTCCATTTTCTCCCAATTTCGCAATAACTATTAACAATACTCCCAAAATCATAATTCCAATTGTTCCATATCAATTATCATTCTTCTCGGACTCTAATCAAATAAATCAAGAATTAAGCCAATTTTAGGTCCGGATCTCTTACTCTAAAATTTAGGAGAAATTTCCATAAATTCACTAAAATTGAGTAATGCCAATTCCTATGCTCAAATTTCCATTTCTAAATTCCATTTCATTCCAAGTTCATATTCAAAACCCAATTATACACTTACTAAATATCCAATTTTCACAAACCAAATTCTCATATGTACAATTTTGATAAATTCCCAATTGCACAATTAAGCCAATTCTCATCGGACCAATTATAACCAATTTCCAATTTCACAATCAAGTCGGAATTGTCATACATGTATGTACATATATATATATACTTATGCAAATAATAATCATTTATCAACGACTATCAAAATCAGAATGCATGTGCAATGCAACACTTTGCCTGTACCAAATCCTAACCCGATCCAAATTACCAATCTACCCGTCACTCCGATAACGGGATGTTACAATTTGTATAAGTTAGTCCTTTGGTTGGCCCTCCGAGCATGTCATCATGGAACATACTTTGTATTTGAGTTTTCATGTTATTTTGTATTACGCTGCATTTGAGAATAGTGTTGAATGCTTTTGTATGACAATGACGGATGAATTATGCTTATGGAATGATGAATGAATGTGTAGAATGCATGTGCAGAATGTGTACATGTATGGGTATACGTATTGTTATACGGATCTAATGGTTATTTGTATGGATGTTGGGATCGGGTCCGACGGTATATGGAGCGCCCGAATGCTGTGCGGCCCGAGGGGCAGCTCTCGAGGATTTGGACGTACGGGGCCCGGGCCCAACAGGTGGGTTTCATGTTTATGATTGAATAATAAGCCATTAAAGTTTTTCCCAAATCAAGAGACTAAATGATTTCAATTACTTCATATATTGCTTTTAAATGATTTAAAGAATTTGCTTATGTGTGTATATGCTTAATTGATTGAGAACTTGATATGTGAATTTGTGTGATATTGTGAAAATGCATTGCGATTTGCGAATTATGCTCACGTTATGTCATTAAAACATGTTATGGCATTTTTGTATGAATGGAAAAGATAGAAAAGCTTGAAAGTATGAAAGCATTCGATAAATTGATTGAGCATGAAATGACTATGTGCTTTTGTTTGGGCGAGAGAGAACCTGTTTCGTTAGTCACATGCACGATGACCCATAGCCTTCTCCCGGTTGCCCGCTTGAGGCCACGAGATCCTGAGAAATCGAACTAGTTTTGTTCACGGTGTAAACCGTTTCGTTTATGGAACTCTCGAGCCATTTGTTTGTGCATTGCATCTTGGAATTGTCAAATATGTTGCATAAATTGAGTGTTTTGTATTGATGATTAAATGAATATGCTTTGTGATGTGACGATATTTTTGATTATAAGTTTTGAGTTTGAATTGCGAATTTGACAGAGAATTTGGAAACGAAGTATTTTACGAAATTATCAAGATTTTTATATAACAAATGAACATTTCAACAGTTTTGCTTACTGAATTTAAAAATATGTGACATGGATTTCAATTTGAACTTTACAATAGTTTTTGCTTGTTTTCGGTTATAAACTTGTTACCCACGAGCTATAAGCTCACCCCCTCTCATCCCCATCTCCAGGTATCGAGTAGGAGATCAAATGAAAGAAAGTCAAGGCTTTTGATCGATTTTTGCATATCTTGTATTTTGAGTAGTTTGGTTTTTAGTATCGTTTTGGGTATATGGCTTGGAATGTCATTAATGTATTGTAGGCACTTATTTCATTGATGTATATGAATTATGAATTTATGTATGGAATTGAGTTATAAATTTGTGTATGATTATGGGATATGAATTGTGATTGTATATGAATATGATTGGTTTAGGTTTTGGATTGAATTATGGAATTGCATATTGAATCGAGATATGATTATGTCTTGGACATAGGTGAATATGATATGGAATCCAGACAGGAGGTCCGATGAATTGTGTTGCTGGAATTGAGATATTGAAGTGCTTATCTTGTATGATTTGTGGATTTTTGGATAAGTATGATTGTATACAAGAACATTGTTATTATGAATTGAGATTTTGCATGAGGATAAATTTCCTAAGAGGAAATTAAATCGCTTTGTTCGAATTGGTTTAGTTTAAGGTTTCCAATGCGATAGTTTTCATAAGGTATAAGTTTTCGGATGTCGAAAAGTTGTTTGCTTTGATTTCGAACCAATTTGATTCGTTTTCGATTGGCTTTCGTTTGGTAAATCCAATTCTTTGATTTATTGATTTGATTCGTTTTGTTTCCCTACTTTCGCTTTGTGTTTCACTTCTGATTTGGCCTAGTTTTGGGTTGAGATCCGTTCTTTCGTTTTTCTTTCAGATTTCGATTTCGCTTTTGGCTTTTCGCGTTAGATTTCCTTCGTAAGATTTGTTTGATCCATTGTGTTTTCGATTCGTTTTTTATTCTTTCGCTTTATGTTTCAAATTCTTTCACTTTGTTTACGATCCATTTTTCGTTTCTCCTGTTGGGGTCTGGTTCCCAGATCGGGTCCCAACATTAAAGCATTACCTGCGCACCTCAAGTATGTCTTCTTGGGGGAGGTCGAAACATTACCTGTGATTGTTTCCAATCAGTTGAGCGATTTGGAGGAGGAGAGGCTTATCTATGTACTCAGGGAGAATAAAGAAGCTATTGGATGGTCGATTGCAGACATCAAGGGAATCAGCCCTACCATTTGCATGCATCGAATCCTGTTGAAGGATGATTGCAAACCTAGCAGGCAACCTCAGCGTCGATTAAATCCACCAATGATAGAGGTTGCAAACCTAGCAGATCACTTGAGTAGGTTGCAAAACACTTATGGAGATGATCTGGTCGTTACTGAGGAGTTTCCTGATGAACAGTTATTCGCAGTGACTTCAACATGGCCATGTTGAAACCCATAGTACGCGGATTTGGTCAGTTTTATCACCCAGAATGGATGCCCAGCTGGTATCACATCTGTCCAGTGCCATAAATTGAAGAATGATGCCAGGTATTATATTTGGGATGATCCATATTTATGGAAAATGTGTTCTGATCAGATTGTGCGAAGGTGCGTACCTGAATCTGAAATTTCTTCCGTATTGCAATTTTGTCATGCATCTGCTTGTGGTGGCCATTTCGGTCCTAATAGAACAACTAGGAAAGTGCTTGAATCTGGTTTTTACTAGCATGACATTTTTCGAGATTCTTATGCATTTTGTAAAGCATGTGACAGTGCCAAATGACTGGTAACATAGGCCGAAGAAATGAAATGCCTCAGACTCCGGTTATTGTTTGTGAAATATTTGATGTGCAGGGTATTGATTTCATGGGCCCTTTTCCATCATCATTTGGTTTTCAGTACATTTTGTTAGCTGTGGATTATGTTTCGAAATGAGTAGAAGCAAAAGCTACTCGAACTAATGATTCTAAGGTTGTTGTCGATTTTGTGAAGGCTAATATCTTTGTCAAGTTCGGCACTCCGAAAGCAATCATTAATGATTGCGGGACTCATTTCTACAACAGAGCGTTTGCTGCATTGCTGAAGAAATATGGAGTTGTGCACAGGGCCTCCACGGCCTACCATCCTCAAACCAATGGGTTGGCATAATTGTCCAATCAAGAGGTAAAGAGTATTTTGGAGAAGACTGTGAACTTCAGCAGGAAAGATTGGAGCTGGCGCTTGGACGATACTCTTTGGGCTTACCGCACTACGTACAAAACGCCATTAAATATGTCTCCTTACAGACTTGTTTATGGCAAGGCCTTTCATCTGCCAGTGGAAGTTGAGCATCGAGCGTTTTGGTAGTGAAGAAGGCAACATAAATTTTAATATCAAGGCAACAAAGGAAGTTGCAGATTCAGGAATTGGAAGAACTACGAAACCATGCTTTCGACAACGCTGTTACATACAAGGCCAAAACAAAAGCTTTTTATGACAAGCAGCTTGTCGAGAAGCAGTTTAAAGTCGGACAAAAGGTACTTTTATTTAATTCAACTTTGAAACTTTTTGCAGGAAAATCGCAATCCAAGTGGAGTGGGCCTTTCGTAGTCATAAAGATTTATCCTTACGGTGCTGTGGATATTCAAAGCATGGAAACAGGAAAAATTTTCAAGGTTAATGGTCATCGTTTGAAGCCATTTTATGAAGGATTTCAACCCCATTCCATCGAAGTTAATTCTTTGCATGAACCTTCCTATAACTGAATAGGGCCCATGTCGAGCTAACGACGTTAAACAAATGCGCTTCTTGGGAGGCAACCCAAGGTTTAATTTCATTTTATTTTTTATCTTTTAATTTTTAGTTGTTCATAATTCTGTCATGCTCCTGTTTTTCAACATTTTCTTTTTGAATTTTCTTCCAATATTTTGTGATGTTGTTAGATGTCAGTTAGTCGCAAGGTTTTTATTGTTTTGCAGGATAGTATGGGCGCATCACCTCGCAGCTCCACCATCACCTTAGCGCATCACCTTAGAGAAGCTTTCTCTCACTCTTTCCTTTTATTTTACTATTCTTATCTTTCATTTGCTAACATTGAGGACAATGTTTGGTCTAAAGTGTGGGGGAAGGACTTAGGTTAAATTTTGCAAGAAATTTTTAGGTTTAAGTGGGTGAATGGTTCATATTTTTCTTGGTTTTTGTGCTTCAAAGTGTCACACCTTTGCTCTCGTTTGAAATTGAAGATTTTCACTTGTACTTGCATGTTTTATTTCAAGAACCCATAAAATTGAAAACTTTTGAAAAACACAAAAAGATTTTCCGCTTTTGCATGCTTTTGCACCTTAAGTGTTTAGTTTTGTCTTTTGATCTCCCAATGATTGATAAGAATATGAGTATCATAGGTGAGAGTTAATCTGTGATATTTGAATCATGAACTTGATGAATGTGTTTTTATGTGAGTTTTAAGCTTGATAGCTTTTGGATTGATTTTGAAACTACACTGTGTTAACTTAATAGATGATTGTCCCATGCGAGCTTTTGAACCTTCAACGCAATTTTTTGATGTGTGTTCATTCAATGCTTTGTATCTCTAGAACTTGCTTTATATCTTGTTGAGACTATACTTTTACATGTATGCTTGAAGATGATAAAGGCACTTACGATTTTAACCACTTGACCAAAAACCCAACCCAAAGCATGTTATCTACTAGTGAGCCCATTTATATACATATATATACATATATTATTGATTAATTAATTAATTAATTAATTAATTAATATGTTCTACGTGGAAGAAGGAGAGGAGAAGGCTTGTTTATATACATATATATATATATAAAGGCAACGTGGAAAGGAGAGGAAGCTTCTTCTTTAGCCTTGTCACCACTTTGCATTTAATGTGTCTTTAATTGTTAAAGAGAAAAATGACAAAGGGTGAGAAAGAGGCTTATGGTCGTTGGTTGAAGATAGAAAGGGTTTTAGAAATCAAGCTTCTTCTCCAAGCTCACGATCCTCTTCAAGCTCCAAGCTTCTCCAAGCTTTTTCATCGTCATTCTAATAGCTCTCAAAGAATAAAGGTAAGATCTAGCAGTCTTTACTTTATTCTAGCTATTCCCTGGTCAAAGGGTTTGTCCCGGTTAGGTTCTCCGATCTCTGCGTGGATACTGTTAGAGATGGTCTCCTTTGGTCGTTATGGTTTGAGTTTGTTATATAGACACATGGATCCTGGCTTTCGGGAAGGTCCCGGAACAAAAATTTTTGTTTTTCTGCACCGTGTGCATGTGATGCACACACCGGGATTTTCCTACACATTCATGACATTTCCTGATATATTTGGTCATAAATTTGATTTTTGTGAAAAATATGATTTTTGTGCTTGAAAATTTAATTGGAGTAGGTCTTTGTGTGTTTTAAATTTTGGGAGAATTTTAAAAATTTTGCTAAAAATTTTCGAGGTACTTTTGCGGACTAAGAAAAATGTCAAGTGGCAGATTGACTGGTTATCGGTAGTAAAAAGTATTGACCAATGACACTGAAAATTAGATACATGATTTTAGGAATTATGAATTTTAAGCCATTAGAATTTTGGGGTGAAATTGGAATAGAGATTGGAAGTGAATTGGAAGGAAATTAAGTGGGTATTTGAGAGGTTGACTTGTAGCAAGTGATATGTGTCACTTGCCTAACATGCCACCTTATGTCTTTAAGTTATTAAACCAAGTGATTCTCGATGCTTCCTTAGAAAGAGTTAAAATCACTTTTAAAATGCAAGTTTTTCCTCCTCATCCGTAGCTTCTTCCTTGCTTCTCCTTCATTGGTTCAAGCTCCACCCACGCAAGACACTCTTCTTTGTTACTTGCTTTCTTTTCCTTGTCCATTAAATATCCAACCAAACCCTCACCCCCCTCATGTGATGATGATTATCGTGTATGGTGATGGGGGAAAGGAAGTGAGTTTGTGGTTTTTGTGAAGAATTGAAGAAAGTGGAAGCTTAAGTAGGTAAGGTTGTGCTTTATGTTATAAATTGGAATTAAATGCATTATTTGTGTTGGTTGTGAACCTAATTTCATTCAAATTGTGTTGGTATAGGTGGGTATGAAATTTGCTTGTTTAATTGATGATTGATGAGGTAGGATGTATGTGTTGTATGAAAATTGAGATGGTTGGTGATTAAAGATGAGTATAGAAAAAGATTATTAAGTGTGTGTGTTGCCATTTGTGGACTAATATTCAAGGATAGGTTGTGGTTTAGTTATGGGGGATTTATGAAGTAAATTGAGTGAGAATTGATTTAGAAATGGTATGGAAGAGGTAGAAATTGAGTTAGGTTGAGAATCTGAAAAATTGGATTTGTGTATGTTTCAATGTTTTGGTCATAACTTTTTATATGGTTAAGCAATTGAAATGAGGTTTAGCTTGAATTAAACTTGAGAAGTTTGGTTAGATTTTTTATGAAGTAAGTGATGTCCAATTGTGACTTGAAGGGTTCTGAATTTTACCTTGAAAATGGGCAATATGTGTAGGATGATCCTAACATTGAAAATTTGTGATATGAAACTTTAGGGAATTTTTCTAGGCTAAATGAGACATATTTTGCAAAATTGGTCTTCATGAAAGTTTTAGATTATCTTTTGATCTTTGTATTGATATAAGGTATGACATTTTTGGATCTTGTGACTTGAAAGATAGAAATTTTAGAAGTTATGTGATTGTTTAGGGTGACATGAATTTAGACAGAAAGTTTGAGTGAATTTTTGACCACTTTAGAGACGGAATTGATTTTTGAGTTCTTCATGGAAGTTATAGAGCTTCCTTTCAGCTTTCCATTGATACCAAATTTGAAAATTTTAGAGTTCTGAATAAAAATTTATGAAGTTTGGAAGTTGAGATGTTGGTAAAAAGAAATGTGGCAATAGGTCGGCCAGAAATGTGGTGATTGGTCGGTCAAAATGTGGCGATCGGTCGGCCAGAAATGTGGTGATAGGTCGTCCAGAAATGCGGCGACCGGTCGGCCAGAATGTGGCGATCGGTGGCCAGAAGTGTGGCGATCGGTCAGCCAGAATTGTGGCAATCGGTCGGCCAGAAATGTGGCGATCGGTCGTGTAACACCCCACTCCCGTAAGACCCGAACCCGATATCGTTGGTGATATCCGAGTCCGTGTCCCACGAGAGTGGCGTACTACATCAGTCGATTTAAAATTCAGTATACACTTTTTTTTTCTTTTCTTCTTGTAGCCATTAACTCCACGTTCACACGGCAGACACAGTAAGTAAATAAAATCCGTGTTCAATATACACCAGTTTCAGTTATTACAGTCATCCAAGAATAATTTACAATCAGTCAATGCAGTAAAACATTAATACCACAATGGGCTAAGTAAAAATACAATGCCTTGTTATACAGTGATTGCGGAACACAATTTACTAAGACACTAATGCAGACTCGAACTGATCCCGATCTCTAACCTTTACTCGTCTACAGTAAACATACTCCCGTGTCAACCGGGGTATTCTTCAGGACCTGAAAAATAAATGCAAATTTTGGGTGAGTTTTGCGAACTCAGTGAGAAACCATCATCGATGGTTCACTCAAATCATGCATTACGCCCATGGCGTACAGTATAGTACAGTAATCATCAATTACCAATAAGCAGTCAAGCAGTCAATAACCATAGCCGAGAATAAATAAACCATTCACAGTAACACATACCATCACGAAAGCAGTTACTTATGCGAATACAATGCATATGTGACTCTTTCCAGTTATTCATTATTGTGCCCAAGTGCTCAATCAGTGTTCAATGGGGACGCGTCAGGGATTTCTCCCCTCGGGCTCGAGGCGGTCAAGATCTGATGAGAGCTCAAGCTCTTATCAATAAAAATAGCAACTAGGGCACGCCCATTATCGATCATGCAATTATGCATGCGAAAGATATTCGAGAAGCGTGCGGTGTTTGGCTATAACGCCCAAAGGTATCAAAATCAATGATATGGCTATAAAGCCCGATCTATCAAGTCGGTAAAATCATACAATACAATCCCATACATGCCAAGAGTCATACGGTGATCATTCAATTCACTTTTGCACGTAATTCACGCTGAGCATGTAAACAACCGAAATTTGAGAAACTAACTCCCACTCCCGCTGGACCAACCCGACATCTACGGTGACATCCGAGCCCGTGACCATGAGGGTGGTATGCTAAAGCGGTCAAAACAATCAAATACCGGTAAAACATTTTCTTTTGAAAACATTGGAGTCTTGCAGAAAACAATAAACCATTTGGGCCCGCAATACGGAAACACTTTCAATTAAAACACTATTTCAAAGAATCATTTCGGGATATTCATTTTGTCAATTAAGGCCTCTATAATAACAATACAATTTTTGCGGAAACACAATTTTCACATCAATCGATAGACTCATTTACACTCGACTCGTAAAGACACTAATGCGTGTTTAACCGATCCCGACCCTAGCCTCCGACTCGGTCACGAGAGACATACTCCGCTAAATCTAATGGGGTACTCTTCAATCCACGAAAAATAGTTGCAATGTTGGGTGAGTTTGCGAACTCACGAGAAACCATCATCGATGGTTCACTAAATCATGCATTACGCATACGTGATAAAGACCAATACTGATAATATCAATTGTGAGATTATATAACAATTTATAGTAGTTTACAACAAGATCTGATGTCGAATGATATTAAGTAGCATAAAAGCGATTCTGATATCACATCACAATTCTGATAAATCATGGCATCACTGATTGAAATCATCACACAATTTGGCAATTCAATCACCATGTATATAATGCATATGAGACTCTTTCCGGTTATTCAAGATTGTGCCCAAGTGCTCGATCGAAGCAGTGGGGACGTGTCGTGATTTCTCCCCTGCGGGCTAGGCCGGTCGATCTGATATTGAACTCGAAGCTCTTTTCAGTGATAATAGCAACTTGGGACACGTCCATTATCTGATCATGCATTTATGCATGCAGTGCAGTGTTCAGTAATTTAGTATTCCGTGATTCAGTAATTTACAGTGTATGGCTATAAAGCCCAGTATATCGATCCCGATACCATACAAAGGGTCGATCCGATCTGATAAAGCATGCAATTCGACCCTAATCACGCCAGTAATCATACATTTCACCTTTGCAAGTAATTCATACAGAGCATATAACAATCAGGAATTTGAGAAACCAACTAGGTTACTCACCTGTAACTTCCGAGCTACTGCCTAGAAGTCCCAACAACGTCCGTGGAACGACGATCCAACGGAGCTCTATAACGATAAAAATGCGTCTCATTACTAGATGCTAAATTAAGCAGATTCAAGAGTGCATATGTCTCAGTGCAGTGGTGTACAATGCATGTTCACGATTTTTGGTGCTAATACCCAAATTCAATATCCTATGCTCAATTTCAACTCTTCATCCAATTGATCGACAATAATTGATCCATTCCTAAATATTCAGTCAATTTCCCCAATTCGAATCCCCTGAAGCAATTTCCTATTCATCAGTCAAATCATCCATTGAAAATCCAATTTATAACTCCAATTGTCTCAATGCAATACTTAGGTCACACTATGAATCATAATTGACCCTAGATCTCAGTGAATCAGTACCATCATAATTAACTTCCAATTCCATAATTATCCTCAATTGTAGACCTCTTTCCCTAGTCCGAATCTAACTGAATTGCCTTAATCGGAGGTCTACACCATAAATTATGCCCAATAAACCATAATTAAACCAATGAAACAGTCTCCTCGCTTGTGACCTTGCGCCTCTACGCCTTGGCCTTGAAAGAAGCGCTTTCGCATGGCAACAACACGCCCTTGGCTCGCCAAGAAGAGCGAAGAAACGCGTCATGGCGTCATACGATATGACGCTTTCACAAGGCCCCATAGCTTCATTGCGGTGAAGGAATAAATTTTCCTCGCAGTGAGGCTCGGCGTGCGTGTCGCGGCGTGCGGCGATCCCTTCGTCTTCTCCGATCGATCCTTTCTCTAAAAATCACCATTAATTCTCCCAACTACCCCAAATCAACTCTAATAAACACCATAAATGCAGAGAAACCATTAAGAACAACATTAATGACATTCAAACTTACCAATCACGGATCGATCCACAAATCACGTAACCACAAAATCTTAGATCCACGGTTACTCCCTCTAAAGCCTCTCAATCCTTCATCAATCACAATAAACAAGTTAGGCTAGCATAGAGAGAAGAAACCCATAAGGAAAGAATCGAAGAATCCTCACCGTGGGAGGAATCAAGACGCAGAAGGAAAGAGGAAGAAGAAGCTGCGTTTTCCTTCAATAAAATTTCCTAAATTGCCAAACTTTCACTATTTATAGACATAGTCTTCAAATCACCCAAATTTTAGTCTCTAAATTTCGGTGGCTCAACATATTTATTTCCTATCATCCCACTCTAACCTTTCCATTTCCATTGAACAATTCCTTGATCTTATACTATTGATCGATTCGATCTCTCAAATATTTTCGGTCGGGCATTTCCTCCGAATTCCTCGAAAATTTCCTATAAAACATCATCAATTTCCAATTACACTCAAACTATTTTAAATCAGTCATTTGAACCCAAGAACTCCTAATTTCTCAATCGGTCACAATCCGGTCAATTCGATCGATTCGATGAAATTTCAATTCGCAATTCACTAGGAAAATCATGAATGCAAGTACTATGAATAAATGCATATGCAATAAAACTGTTCCTCTATTATTAGAGGCCGAAGAACACACTCAATCGATGAATGCAATGAAACATATCAAGATGTCCCAATTTACGTAATGCCGCTGCTAACAAGATGAGGATGTTACAATTCACCCTCCTTATAAAAATTTCGTCCTCGAAATTTCATATCTGATTGATCGAAGGATGGGGAATTGATTCCGTCCCTTTCCATTCTGATTCACACTCCTTTCCTTAAATGACCTGTTTCTGTCAAATCACGGAAATCAATACAATCAATTACTCTTTTTCCTATCTCAGTTTCTACACTGCCTTAACTGTCTCCTCATAATTACTCCCAATTTTCACGTTCGGTACCAATAACTCATTTATCATATCTTAACAATATCTCTTATTCCAGTCCATAAAACACTTGATAAATCATAATCATCTTTTTGGTTATAAACCACCGTACCAATCTATTTATACCTCAGTCACATAGAGGCTATTTAATAACAAATTTAGTTCCCCTATTTAAATCGCTACTCGAGTAATTTCTGCCAATGAACTGAAATCAATGCGATCAATAACCATTCACTTTTTCCGTACTCAACACTGTCTCACTATTTTATTAAAATTACTCAAAATTTGTCACTTTCAATATCAATAACACATATGTCGAATCCCAACAATATTTCCTAATCCTGTCTATGTAACAATTTGGATCCGAACCCTCTTTTACTGAATTACCAATCCATAGCTTAATTCACATCACAGTCACATAGAGGTTACTTATAACAAATTCAGTTTCTCCCTTTTACGCTCTTATCCTCATCTAAGTGCATCTATACCGTAGTGATACACTTGGAAACATTTCATTTATCGATTAACAGATTATCTCTATTTATGCACTTTGGCCGAGGCGATATACTTTGAAACATTTCATTTATTTCTTATCAACTTATATCTCTTTAATGGTAAAACACTAATCCTCAATATCCATCAACTCAACTCGGTGGTATTAACTTGGATCACTTAACCCCTAATACCGATTCATTTTATTCGTCAACACTATCTCCTTCTTGGTCAAGATAAGTTTATTACACAATCGGTTTCCTTGCACTAACCATAGGACATCTCTTTTCGAGAGTGATTTTATTTCTTACACTTGAATCTCATTTCAGATTATGACTCCCAAGTTAACCTCGTAATTCATTTCACATTAATCTCTATATTGCTCTTTCATTAATCACTTTCAAACCGACTCATCGATCATCGTATCTAATTTCTCATCAACTATAAATCGTTATTTCTTGTCAATCATTTTCAATACCATAGGAAGTCAATTCGGTTATACTCGATATCCCCATAGATCAATCTATGTCATAATCCACATACCAAAACATCCCTTTTACTTTGTTCATTACTATGACATACCGTCGAAAATCATTAACGTCAATATACCAATTTGTCACTCACGTTAAGGATACTTTATTTTCATTACATTTTGACTACACTTTCTCTTTTTACGGTCATTCACAATCATGAGGGTCAAAACCACTTTCCATTCATTCTATTCACTATAATCACTTTCGTCTCTTATTCTAACTCATCTTGAACTTGCCACTAACTCGTCAATTTCTTCCCATATACTCTACACATATGAAACAATTGAGCTTAAAATTTTCACTCGTCATAAGGCTCCCATAATCGTGTGTGCGGTTACTTAGGCAATTCAACTAAACCTTGACCACCTTGTCATCTATCATTATCGGTATCTTATATTGCAATCCCTTTCATTAATCGCCATACCCATGTATTTTCACTCTCGATTCATTGTCATAGGCGCATAATCGATCTGGATTCCTTACTAACATAATCGACTCAATTCATAACTCTTATACACTACCTTTTGTTTCAATAATCAATTCCAATTTTAACTCTTCTAGATCACATAACATTTTATTATACCCTCTATTAATACACTTTCAATCTTGCCATTCCTATCATATCTCTATTTACTTCTATCAATCCATAACTATAACTTCATACCCTACATTCAAGGATATGCCCTGATATAACACGGGTGTCGCAGTCCGTAATATATCCACCAATACCGATACACTTAATCATCTTTTATCATATCAAACTATACACTTTCTGTTATTCCATGTTATCCACAGTTTCCATATATCACGTTCTAACATATCATCTTTTCCTTGCCACTTCTAACCACTTAAACAATTGGGACATACTCATGTCTCTACTAAGGATCAGTTACTACCGTCTGCTATGACGACTCTAATGCATGTAACTCGGTACAAATTTCAGAACGCCCATGTACAATCGTACTTTTAGGCTCTGATACCACAAATGTAACACCCCACTCCCGCTAGACCCGAACCCGACATCTACAGTGACATCCGAGCCCGTGACCATGAGGGTGGTATCTAAGCGATCAAAACAATCAAATACCCGGTAAAACATTTTTCTTTTGAAAACATTGGAGTGCGCAGAAAACAATAAACCATTTGGGCCCGCAATACGGAAACACTTTCAATTAAAACACTATTTCAGTAATCATTTCAGGATATTCATTTTGTCAATTAAGGCCCTCTATAATAACAATACAATTTTTGCGGAAACACAATTTTTCACATCAATCAGATAGACTCATTTACACTCGACTCAGAAAGACACTAATGCAGACGCGAACTGATCCCGACCCTAGCCTCCAACTCCAGTGCAGTAGACATACTCCCGTTCGTCTAACGGGGTACTCTTCAATCCCTGAAAAATAGTTGCAATGTTGGGTGAGTTTGCGAACTCAGCGAGAAACCATCATCGATGGTTCACTCAAATCATGCATTACGCACACGGCGTCAAAGACAATCTGATAATATCAATTGACAAGATTATATAACAATTTCTGATAGTTTACAACAAGATACTGATGTCGATACTTGATTAAAGAGCATAAAAGCGATTCTGATATCACATCACAATCTGATGAAATCATGGCATCACACAATTCGGAAATCATCACACAATTTGGCAATTCAATCAGTCATGTATATAATGCATATGAGACTCTTTCCGGTTATTCAGTATTGTGCCCAAGTGCTCAGTCAGTAAACAGTGGGGACGCGTCAGGGATTTCTCCCCTCGGGCTAGGCCCGGTCAGTACAATGTTCGAGCTCGAAGCTCTTTTCAGTGATAATAGCAACTTGGGACACGTCCATTATCTGATCATGCATTTATGCATGCAGTGTAGTGTTCAATAATTCAGTATTCCGTGATTCAGTAATTTACAGTGTATGGCTATAAAGCCCAGTATATCAGTTCCCAATACCATACAGTGGTCCAGTCCAGTACAGTAAAGCATGCAATTCGACCCTAATCACGCCAGTAATCATACATTTCACCTTTGCAAGTAATTCATACAGAGCATATAACAATCAGGAATTTGAGAAACCAACTAGGTTACTCACTTTGTAACCCGAAGCACTGCTAGAAGTCCCAACAACGTCTGTGGAGCGACGATCCAACTGAGCCTCTATAATAGTAAAATGCGTCTCATTACTAGATGCTAAATTAAGCGATTCGATGAGTGCATATGTCTCGGTGCGGTGGTGTCTGATGCATGTTCACGATTTTGGTGCTAATACCCAAATTCGATTTCCTATGCTCAATTTCAACTCTTCATCCAATTGATCGACAATAATTGATCCATTCCTAAATATTGATCAATTTCCCAATTGAATCCTGAAGCAATTTCCTATTCATCAGTCAAATCATCCATTGAAAATCCCAATTATAACTCCAATTGTCTCAATGCAATACTTAGGTCACACTATGAATCATAATTGACCCTAGATCTCAGTGAATCAGTACCATCATAATTAACTTCCAATTCCATAATTATCCTCAATTGTAGACCTCTTTCCTAGTCCAGTAACGAACTGAATTGCCTTAATCGGAGGTCTACACCATAAATTATGCCCAATAAACCATAATTAAACCAATGAAACAGTCTCCTCGCTTGTGACCTTGCGCCTCTCGCCCATGGCCAGCAGAAAAAGGCCATTGGCGTGAAAACCGCTTCATGCGGTAACAACACGCCTTGGCTCGCCGTGAGGCTCGCGTGTGTGTCGCGGCGTCTGTGATCCCTTCGTCTTCTCCGATCGATCCTTTCTCAAAAATCACCATTAATTCTCCCAACTACCCCAAATCAACTCTAATAAACACCATAAATGCAGAGAAACCATTAAGAACAACATTAATGACATTCAGACTTACCAATCACAGATCGATCCACAAATCACGTAACCCTAAAAATCTTAGATCCACGGTTACTCCCTCTAAAACCTCTCAATCCTTCATCAATCCTGATAAACAAGTTAGGCTAGCATAGAGAAGAAACCCATAAGGAAAGAATCGAAGAATCCTCACCGTGGGAGGAATCGAAGACGCCAAGGAAAGAGGAAGAAGAAGCTGCGTTTTCCTTCAATAAAATTTCCCCAATTGCCAAACTTTCACTATTTATAGACATAGGTCTTCAAATCACCAAATTTCAGTCTCTAAATTTCGGTGGCTCAACATATTTATTTCCTATCGGTCCCACTCTAACCTTTCCATTTCCATTGAACAATTCCTTGATACTATATACGGTCAATCGGTGATCTCTCAAATATTTTCGATCAGGGCATTTCCTCCCGAGTTACTCGAAAATTTCCTATAAAACATCATCAATTTCCAATTACACTCAAACTATTTTAAATCAGTCATTTGAACCCAAGAACTCCTAATTTCTCAATCGGTCACAATCCATCAATTCGATCGATTCGAAGAAATTTCAATTCGCAATTCACTCTAGGAAAATCATGAATGCAAGTACTATGAATAAATGCATATGCAATAAAACTGTTCCTCTATTATTAGAGGCCAGTAACACACTCAATCAGTGAATGCAATGAAACATATCAGTATGTCCCAATTTACCAGAATGCCCTTGCTAACAGTAACGGGATGTTACAGGTCGGCCTCCGCTGGTCCGCCAGAATGTGGCGATCGTGCATGCGCACGATCGCGACTTCTCATTTTGTTTAAGGAAGATTATTTTTTGAATACACTTCACTCTTTTGGCTATATCTTTTTCGTCCGACATCCGATCGACTTGATTTTTGAAGCGTTGGATTCCTAAGATATCACTCTATATTTCCATGAAAAATTGTGGATTTTTTAGATTAAACTAAAAGATATTGATTTAATCAAAATGAGTTGGAAAATTTTCTGAACATGGTTCAGTATTTTGGTAAATTCTTGATCTGTAGAGATCCAATTGAGTTGATTATTGTTTCTAAATAAACTAGAGACATAGGGCTATAAGTTATATGAAAGAATAGAATTTCAATTCAACCCCTAAGATTTTCAATTTCTGAATTGAAGTTGAGTATAGTGTTCAGTCTTGGATTAGTAAAAGCTGAAAATGTTTTAGCCATAATTGGACCTATAGAGATCCGAATTGAGTGATTTTAGTGTTTATGAATTCCTACTGCTTAGGGAAATTTTTCTATCAAAGGAGGTTGCCTAGGTTACCCTATGTGGACTAGCTCATCGATCGGGAGTAGTAGACCCGAAAGATTACAATTATCATAAATTGTGAGTTTAAGGATTTTAGTGCGGCTAAACCCCAGGCATACTTGAATTGTGATATTGGAATGGTTTTTGCGATAAAATTTATCGATTGATACCGGGATAGTCATGAACATGCATCGTACATATATGTGCATCAATGATTATAATTGTGCAAAACTATTAATGTGTGTGCAACGTATTGAATAAATGGGTTATGCAGGCTAAGAGTTCGCAGCCAGGCGTTTCTAGAATTTGGAAGCAAATGCTAATCTGGAGCGTACTGTGAGTAGACCGAGATGGTTTCATTTCACCCTTTATTCTATGTTGTTTTATTTTGTATAAATTGATTGCTGAATGTGGTGAATAATGGTGGGTTTGAGAATTGCTGTGATTGTGAATTTCGGACAGAAGGTCCGATGACTGTGTACTGGGGAGTTGGTTATAGAAGTGCTACTTGTATGTGAATTTGCGACTTATATGCCTATGATGTGACTAATTGGGATACATATGATTAATTGTGATACATAAATGTTGATTGTGGCATTCATAGGCTGATTGATTGCGACATATGCATACGTGCATAGTAATGTATTTATTTGTAGCATATGCATTTCATTCATAAATTCATAACCAGATAATGACAGTTGTGACCGGAGCAGCCCCCGAGAGCTAAAAGCTCAACGATTGTACTCGGGCCTCGAGCCCCACAATGATATAGAGCTTCGAGCTTAGCGATTAATGTGCCCATATTGGGACAGTTCAAGCGCTCAGTCACAACACCGTAATAAATTGGAAAGTGTCACATGGGCATATCATGTACATCTGCTTACATATATTTGATTGAATGAAAGGCAAAATGCCTTATGCTTATGTGAAATAAACGTGTTTTGATGTCGGACTACTGTCCGATGACGTGTGAAAGTGAGTAGATGTGACTGATGCATTGTATGGTATAAGTGTATGAAATATAAGGACTGTTGTGACTGGAGTCGCCACCGATCAGAGCTTTAAACTCAACGAGTGGAAATGAGCTTCGAGCTCATAAGTGATTTAGAACCTCCGGCTTAACGTTTAATGAGCCCTACATGGGACAGTTTAGGCACTCGGTCACAGCAAATAATAATAATAATAATAAATAAAAAGTGAGTCTCATGTGCATTGCATCTGCATAATAGAAATATCGAATATGAATTATGTGAATGTGCAATTTTGTAAACGAGTGAATGTGAAATATTGTGAATGTGCACTATAAAATAAAGTGAGTTGTGTGAATATTGTGTTCTATGTCTGGGTGAGCCATCGATGATGGTCACTCATTGAGTTCGCAAAACTCACCCAAAATTTGCAATTATTTTTCAGGATCCAGAAGAATACCCCGTTAAGCAACAAGCGTATAACAACCTCATGTGAGTGAGAGAAGAGATCGGGATCAGTTCGAGTCTGCATTAGTGTTGCACAATTCTGTATAAAATTATTTTCTAAATTTTTGTACAAAGGATTAGGTCATTTTGTAAAGTCAGCAGACTGAATTGATTTGTATTTATAAAAGGGCCCCATGGTTATTGTATTTACCGGTGATTGTGTATGTTAATTGATTTCTGCATAATTTATGTTGTGTTAAAAAAATTATATTGAGTTTGGGCTGAGTGATGTAGCATGCCACCCTCGCAGGGCACGAACTCGGATATCACCATCGATGTCAGGTTCAGGTCATGCGAGAGTGGGGTGTTACAATGTAGCTCACTGTATCATTCATGTTAATAGAGAATTTAAAGTTAGATTATTTTTGTAAAATTAAATATCTAAAATATAAATTCTTATAAAAATATTTAACGAAATATTAAGAGATATAATATTCATGCTTTTATAATTTTTTTAAAATTATATCTCAACTAATACTAAATAACTAATATTATTCACTAATCAAATTAATCGATAGAATTAACTATTAGCTAATAATTAATGCAATTTACATGTCATAAATATATTTGAACCTGTCTTCAATGTGATTGGGCTGCTTGGTCCATCTACAAGAGGCGCAAAAGAATGATGAAACATCTTCGGCTGTGTTTATTGACATGTAGCTTTGAGGCTTTTGGTCCAATGACCAACAGCGAAAGTGGTGGCGGATATTTTGAAGATTCGTCGGGGAAGCCGATGGACTTGGAGTCTACAAATCCACTTAACAACACTTCCTTCTTTCCATAGTCTTATCTGGAAACAGTGACTATCGAATTTATTGTCCTTTCTCGCCGCTCGTTGACTTGAAGTGTTTTCCGATTTCCTCCAAAATGGCTTCTGCGTTCTCTATCCAAATGGTGCATACCCCACGAACTGTATTTCAGGTACCCTTTTTAAGTTTCTCTTATTCCGCGACGTTTGTTTAAGGTTTGGCTGCTGTAAGAATCTAACTGGAGATGTGTCGTGGTTCTCTCGGTTATGACAGCGTAGTTATTGTCAGGATGCTGTTAACGTGAGCAGGGCGCAAGCTATATCTACCAGCTCTAGTTCACAGCTAAACCACTCCCAAACTCCAACTCAGAGAAGGACTAGTGTTGTACTAACATCTAAATCTCACTATGCCAGGGCGTTTCCCGTTTTACAGATTTCAAAAACCAGTCTTGTTAAACATCGGAGAATGGCATGCGCCAAGTCCATGGCCAATGTAATTGCCGTGTTTGTTGTTGTTTGTATGTTTATCAGCTGTTATTCGTGTTGCTGTTTGGGTAAGTGTTGAAATTTGGTACTATAGGCTGCAGAGCTGCAGGCGAAAGTGACAACCAAAGTCTTCTTTGACGTTGATGTCGGGGGTGAACCTGTGGGTAGGATAGTAATGGGCCTTTTTGGTGACGTTGTCCCAAAAACTGTTGAGAACTTTCGTGTCTTGTGCACAGGCAAGCTTCTCTTAATCCGTATATTGGAGGTCTTCGCTTCTGTGGATTGCTTCTGACCCATCAATCGTGCAGGGGAAAAAGGGTTTGGCTACAAAGGATGCTCCTTTCACCGGATTATTAAAGATTTCATGATTCAAGGAGGGGACTTCACTGAAGGAAATGTAATCTTTCATGCTTTCTTTCATGATGCTTGTTAAACATAATGATGATTTGACTGCACAAGAATTGCTCTGTTCATTAATTGCAGGGAACTGGGGGAGTTAGCATATATGGTTCTAGCTTTGAAGATGAGAGCTTTGCTTGTGAGTATTTGCTGGATCTCTGAAGAGGGTTATTGTATGGGGGGCGCAGCAGAGTGTCATATTTCTTGTTCTTACTTTTTTTTTTCACATGGTTGATTTCATTAGGGTCCTTGTAGTATTAATACCTCAATCACTTTATTGCAGTGACGCATGTTGGTCCTGGTGTGTTGAGCATGGCCAACGCCGGTCCAAATACCAATGGTAGTCAATTCTTCATTTGTACAGTAAAGGTGAAATAGCTGCTTTATGTTGGTCATTTCTTGATTCCATATCCGCTTTTAGCCTTGCTTGATTAGAGATCCTAGCTTCCGCGTCTTTTCACTTCAACGTAAACATGTTGCATATATTTCCCTGGAATATCATAGTACTGAAAACTTGATGTTTTGTTTTGTACTGAATTCAACAAAAGCTACCACAGTCAGAAGCAAGTTGGCAATAAGATTCAGAAAAATACTGATTTTGAAAACCTGTGAAGGAATTAGGGGATTAGGGCTTAATTCTTGGATAATTTTAGTTTTCAAGTCTCTTGCTCTTTTGTTTGTGTGTCTGATTATGTTTTTTTTTATTCTTTACTCAAAATTCTGTGTGAGGACATCATTGTGCCACAAGTGGTGAGTGAATGTGTGCAATACATTATTGCAAAAGGAATATGAGTTCATGATTTCTGCTTCTAGCAACTCTAGTTTCTACAAGAAGACCAGGCTTGAAATTGGTTTGGCATCTCCATATCTTACGTCCATTAATTGATGATGGCATGCCTTGCCTAATTTTCATCTGGTTGCCTGATGCTTTTATTTTTCTTAAAGGCTAAAATTTTTAGGAATAGGTTTCTTTCATGCCATGCTGGTTTTCTTTTTCATCAAATTCTAACTTTCAATATTTGTAATTTGATTCGTTTACTTCAGACCCCATGGCTAGACAATCGCCACGTTGTGTTCGGGCATGTCATTGATGGAATGGATGTTGTGCAAAAACTTGAATCTGTTGAGACAAGCAGGACTGATACCCCGCGCAAGCCATGCAGGATTATCAACTGCGGAGAGCTACCATTGGAAGGCTGATCTGCGGTCTCAGCATACATTTTATATTTCCTGCTTCCTCCATTCCAACTTTCTCAAGGTTCTTCACCTTTTTTTATTGGGTGATGCTTCTTTCCATTATCTCATAAGAACCTAACAGAGCTTTCCTGGGACAAGTATGTAAGATTGTTTTCTGAGGTCGTGATAGAGGTGTTGGTTATAAACTTGTTTTTTTAAATTTCGTTTGCTGTCATAAGTTTTGGCTAAAAAATAGCTGTTAGCATTAGTTTTTATTTTGCTGTTTATTTCTCCATAAAGATAGGACTAGTTTGTTAATGAGTTGAATTAGTATTTAGGAAGTGATATTAGTGGAAGTAGTGGTAACTGATTTGTAGCCAGAACTGCGTTATTTTCATTATATAAGAAAAACGGTGTCTAGTTACATGTAGGCGAGACACCACAAAAAAATCTGTTGTTGTTTTCATTTGGTATCAGAGCCTCAAGATCAAGGCCTGTTTTTTCAATCATGTCTCACCTAGAGATTGAGCGGACAAGAAGAGAGCAAAGAGAGGCATCGAGTGACAGGAGCCAAAACACCGGTGCGATAGAAGATGATGCCTCAACCGAAGTGAGTGTACGGATTCAAGAAAAGGCCGGATCTGTTACACTCAAATACCCGATGTTGACAAGATGCAATTATGCAGCTTGGGCGATTAAGATGGAGGTATTTATGATGGCACAAGGTGTTTGGGAGGCAATTGAATCATCCGAAACAGTAGATAACCGCAAAGATAAGATGGCTTTGGCAGCTATTTATCAAAGTATTGGAGAAGATACGTTGCTACAATTGGCCAAGGAAGCCTGGATCATGTTGAAAAATATGAATCTAGGTGTGGAAAAAGTGAAAGAAGTTAGAACGCGGACCCTCTAGCGAGAGTTTGAAGCGTTGAAGCTGGGTGAATAAGAAAGTATTGATGTGTATTCTGGAAAACTCACCATTATTGTCAACAAATTGAGAGGCCTCGGCAATACTGTGGATGATATCCAAGTAGTTAAGAAGCTTTTACGATCCACCTCTGCAAAGTTTCTTCAAATTACTTCAACGATTGAGGAGTTCAGTGATCTCAAAACAAAATCTGTTGATGAGATTATTGGATCACTCAAGGCACATGGAGAAAGATTGCAAGGGTTTGGAGAAAAAGATGAAACCGTTCTCCTCACTCGTGCAGAATGGAAGGGACGAGAGAATGCAAAATTCTCAAAGAAAGAAGGGAAGGATCAAGGCAGTTCCAGAGGAGGCAGGGGACGGGGTCGTGGAAGAGGGAGAGGCCGTGGGAGAAGTGACTCGCATCGAGGAGATGAAGGAGGGTCACAAACTCAGAAGAAGAAGTTTGACAAAAGTAAAATTAAATGTTACAGTTGTCAACAGATGGGACATTTCGCATCAGAGTGTTCCACGAAAGATGAACAACTCAACTTGATAGAGATGCCGAAGGATGAGGAGTCTTCATTGCTGATGATAGAGACGTGAAATTAAAAACGCACGTGACAAAGAGCCTGATTTTGTGATGCTGAATGAAACTATAGTGCCGCCACCATCAAATATTGGAGCCGAAAATTCCTGGTACTTAGATACTGGAGCAAGCAACCACATGTCAGGAGAAAGGAGGGTGTTTCGTGAGCTCGACACATCTGTTGTAGGAAAGGTACGTTTCGGTGATAACTCTATGATAGACATTTGTGGTCGAGAAATAGTGCTCTTTAAATGCAAAACCGATGAGCACTTGATCTTATCACAAGTCTATTACTTACCCAAACTCAAAAGCAACATAATAAGTTTGGGACAACTGGGCGAGAGTGGAAATAAAATTGTCACAGAGGACAGTGTGATGAAGATCTATGGCAGGGCCAGGAGCTTGATTATTATGGTGACCATACAATCCAACAGATTGTATGTAGCAAAGCTGAAGCTTGCAGATCAGGTGTGCTTAATGGCAAATATCAGTAACAATGGTTGGCTCTGGCATGCGAGGTATGGACACCTGAATTTTCACTCTTTAAAGCAATTAACTGACAAAAGAATGGTTGAAGGGTTGCTGAAAATCACCCAGGTCAATCAATTCTGTGATGGGTGTTTAATTGGAAAGTAGCATAGGACTCCTTTTCCGCGAGCAGCAACATATCGTGCAAAGGAGCCATTGGATCTCATCCATGGAGATCTATGTGGACCTATTTCGCCAATGACATATGGAGGTAACAGATATTTTATGTTATTGGTGGATGATTTTCCACGATTTATGTGGGTGTTTTTGTTGAAAAACAAGAATGAAATACTGGTAGTATTTAAAAAGTTCAAGATCAGTGTGGAGGTAGAGAAAGGCAAGAAGATTAAAAGCTTTAGAACGAACTGTGGAGGAGAGTTCGTATCTACTGATTTTAAAGACTATTGGGAGAATGAAGGTATGAAGAGATTTCTTGCTGCACCATTTTCACCGCAGCAAAATGGCGTAGTAGAAAGGCGAATCGAGCGGTTGTAGAGATGGCGGATGTATGTTAAAGAGCAAAGAGATGCCGCAAAGTTCGGGAGAAGTCATCAAAGCGCCGTGTATATTTTGAACAGATCGCCAACAAAAGGAGTTGCAGATGGTACCGTATCAAGCTTGGTTTGACAAGATATCAAGGTTCATCATTTTAAAATCTTTGGGTGTCTTGCTCATGCCAGAATATAAATTCACACCTTCCTAAACTTAGCGATAGGAGTGTGAAGACAATTATGTTGGGATATGAAGATGGAACCAAAGCTACGTGACTATTGGACCCACAAAAGAATGTAATTATGGTGAGCGAGGATGTGTCGTTCAAGAGGAGAAGAAGTGGTGTTGGGAAGAAATCACAAACGGAGATAATGAGCAAAGAGGAACTTTCGCTGTTCAAATTTCAGAAAAACAGAGTAGAACAGAGGAGAGGAACATTGAACAAATCGAAGTTAATCCAGATGAAAGGCAAAGGGAAAATTCGTCTTCAACTTTATCAACGCCAGACAGTACCTCAAATGCATCATCATCAAGCTCGTCGACGCCGAAAAAGTTAAGGTCTCTAGAAGATATTTATAGGGAACTGAACGAAGAAGAGAAGGAAGCAGTGGGCCTTTGTTTTCTTTCTATAGAGGAGCCAACCTCATATAAGGAAGCCGCTAAGAATGAAAACTGGAGAAATGCCATGAAGTCTGAAATTCTCTCCATTGAGAAGAACAAAACGTGGGAACTCGCAGATTTGCCGAAGAATCATAAAGCAATCGGCATCAAATGGATTTTCAAATTAAAGAAAAATCCAGATGGAGATATCGTGAAACATAAGGCGAGACTCGTGGCAAAGGGATATGCCCAGCAATTTGGTGTAGATTACAGTGAAGTATTCGCACCAGTGGCCAGATTAGAAACAGTGAGATTAATTATGGCCTATGCAGCAATTGAGAACTGAGAAGTACATCACATGGATGTGAAGATAACTTTTCTGAATGGAGAGTTAGAAGAGGAGGTGTATGTAGCTCAACCAGAAGGGTTCGTTGACAAGAAAAATTCAAACATGGTATTAAAACTTTAAGCCTTGTATGGATTAAAACAGGCTCCGAGGGCCTGGAATTTTAAACTTGATCAATGTTTGCAGTCGCTTGGTTTTGTTAGATGTCCACAGGAATATGCTCTCTACAAGAAAATTAATGGAGTTGACGCAATGATAATCGGCATATATGTGGATGACTTAATCATAGCCGGCTCAAACAAACAAGTTATAGCCTAGTTCAAGGAAGAGGTGCAGCAGAAATTTGAGATGAGTGATCTTGGATTTTTGAGCTATTACTTGGGTATTGAGGTACGACAAAGCAATGAGTCAATCACTTTATGTCAGGCTGGATATGCAAGGAAAATTCTAGAGAAGCTAAGAATGGGGGAGTGCAATCCTTGTTCGATTCCTATGAAACCAAGAACAAAGATGAGCAAACATGGGAATGGAGAACTTGCGGTTGACAAAACACTTTACAGAAGTGTTATTGGAAGCTTACGCTATTTGGTTAATACCCGACCCGACATAGCCTACTCAGTTGGTGTGATGAGTAGATACATGGAGGCACCAACAACTTCACATCTCACAGCAGTAAAACAAATATTGAGGTATGTGAAAGGTACTCTTAGTTTTGGTTGTGTTTATAAAAAGAAGCTGTCGAATGTGGAGCTGGTAGGATTTAGCGACAGTGATATGGCTGGGGATATCGATGATAGGAAAAGTACAACCGGAGTGTTGTACTATTTGGGAGTAAATCCAATAACCTGGGTATCGCAGAAGCAGAAGGTGGTGGCTTTATCATCGTGTGAAGCAGAGTATATAGCCGCAACCTGGAACGTGTCAGGGAGTATGGTTGGGCAGGATTTTGAGTAACATTAGTCAACTGCAAGTAAAACCCAAGCTTAATGTTGACAACAAGTCAGCTATAGCGTTGGCGAAAAATCCTGTTTACCATGATCGAAGTAAGCACATCGATACCAGGTTTCATTTTATTCGTCAATGTGTGCAAACTGAAGCTATTGAACTGGAATATGTGAACACGGATAAACAGTTGGCAGATATTCTGACGAAGCCGTTAGCAAGACAACGGTTCCTGGAGTTAAGAGAGAAGATTGGCTTGAGGAAAGTTGATTCAACATAGTTAAACAAGTTTAGGGGAGTGATTGTTGGTTATAAACTTTTTTTTTTTTAAATTTCGTTTGTTTTCATAAGTTTTGGCTAAAAAATAGCTGTTAGCATTTGTTTTTATTTTGTTGTTTATTTCTCCATAAAGATAGGACTAGTTTGTTAATAAGTTGAATTAGTATTTGGGAAGTGATATTAGTGGAAGTAGTGGTAACTGATTTGTAGCCAGAACTGCGTTATTTTCATTATATAAGAAAAACGATGTCTAGTTACATGTAGGCGAGACCACAAAAAAATCTGTTGTTGTTTACAAGAGGTGCATGTACCATTGGTTACGGAAAAGATGCAATCAGAGTTAATTGAAGGGTTGAAAATGGATCTAAACAACCATTTCATTTGCCTTTACATGATGTTTTAGTTATTAAAATTTGGATATAGCAAAGTGTTACTCTGCCTATGTTACAAAGAAGAGTGAAGAAGACGATACGTAATAATAATAAACGACAAAAATAGTTATCGATGTTAGAAGGAAGGCAAAGCGCAGCGTTTAAATAAAGTGTTCAGTGCATTTAAGATGGACGTAAGACTAGAATATAATAGATTTGTATTAAAGCCGGACACTAATGGCTTCAACGGCATGAGAGATCAATGTGTACGAATTTTGTTCTCTCTCTATATCAATGGAATCTATGTTTCACTCTCCTTTTGATGTTTTCTTTTACATCTTCTAACAAAATCATAACAATATATACGCATTTCGTTATCCATTTTTAGTATACAACATTTGGTATTAGAGAGGTTGACCTTGTAAAGAGCAACGATGGCAGAACCAGAGGCACTGAGTTATGAAGAGTGGAAGAAAGTTTGAAGAGTAATGGAGAGGATGTTCTTGGAGTCGCAAGATCGAAATGAAAGGATGTTTTCGGAGATTCAAAATAAAACAAAAAAATGGAAAAAAAAATGACAAAATTATGAGCTTTATTCCTGCATAATTTTAAAAAATTGGGAGGAAAGGTTGGAGCGACCGAACCTACATCGTAGAGTAGTTCAGTAAGCCAAGAGCGAGATGGGAACATAACACCTACAAGAATAAGTCAAATTGAGTTTCTGCCATTTGATGGTGAGAATGTTAAACTATGGTTGTATCGATGCGAGCGGTTTTTTTTGTTAGATTAGACTCATGAGAAGATAAAGGTGAGTGTAGCAATCTTACACATGGATGAACGAGCTTAAGAATGGTATCACTTGTATGTTAGGAATCATAACCAGACAGAAGTAATGGAATGGGAGGAGTTCACAAAAGCTTTGAAGTAAAGGTTCGACGCAGAAATATTTAATGATCTAGTAGGAGATTTTAAGGAGTTGAAACAATAAGGGATAGTCTAGACTATTGTGTGCAATTATTCCAACAGATTGATGCTATCTGAAAAATACTTGGTGGGGTTCTTCATGAAGGGACTTAAACCAGAGATTGGAATAACAGTGAAGTTACATGAGTCACACTCTTTACATCAAGCTTATATGCTAGCTCGGAAACAAGAGGCAATATTGAGGTCTACGGGGAATACAATGTTTAAACAAGGAACATTGATGAAAGGGACGAATGATAATAGCAGTTTCAACCCAAACTCACGTGGCTCACAGTCGGCAGATGTCATTCGGAGGTCACCATCAGACAGAATAATACCTACACCAACATCAACGCTACGATTATCATCATCGATAAGAACTTTTAAACCTCAGAGGCATTTCAGTAATAAAGATTTCGATGAGAAAAGGGTGAAAGGCCTTTGTTTCTAGTGCGACGAGAAATATAGTATTGGCCATCAATGTAAAAATAGACAATTACAGTTTTATGCAATTACCACAGATGATGACAGTGGAAAGAACTCTCCTGAAGCGAAAGAGGAAGAACTTGAGGGGAGTCAAGAAGAAGATAACCCGATGGTTTCCATGTAGGCTATGTTGGGATTATCTAAGAACACTGAATTTAAGCAAATGAGGGTGGTTGGAGTGCATCAAAGAAGGAAGATACATATATTGATCTACAATGGGAGCACCTATAATTTCGTGGATACTTCAGTCATAAGGAAAGGAGGATGTCAACTTCAAGAGATGGAGCTCATTCTCATCACCGTAGGGGGAGGATTACAACTGAAATGTCATTAGTATTGTAAAGGATTCACGTGGATGATTCAAGGAGTGCAGTTCACCATGGATGCATTGGTATTAGTATTAGGAGGGTGTGATGTCGTATTAGGGTGCAGTGGTTGAATGGATTAAATGAGGTTTTATGCAACTTTAGGAATCGAACAATGACGTTCAAGTGGGAGGGACGTTTGGTTACGTTAAGCGGAAACCCGCAAGGAAGATCCAAAATCATCTCCAACAAGGAATTCCAAAAACATGTACATCGAGCAACAGGGGGTGTCAATTATTCATGATGCAACTATCAACGCCGATTGAATTCCAGTTACAGCAAATGAGAATGACATCGGATCAATGGAGCGCATTTGATGAGATTAACGTCATTCTGTCGGAGTATATGAAAGTCTTTCAGGAACAAACCGAGCTTCCTCCAAACCGCCAATTCAATCACCAAATAGTGTTGAAGGAAGGAATTAAACCCATCAATGTTCGACCGTATAAATACTCAGGAGTACAGAAAGATATAATCAAACAATCAGTTTGGGATCTCATGAGGCAAAGCTTTATCCGATAGAGTTACGAGTCGTATGTGTCGCTAGTGGTCTTCGTTAAGAAGAAGGCTGATTCATGGAGGATGTGCATGGATTACAGAGAGTTGAACAAGCACATGGTGAAAGATAAGTTTCCAATACCGTTGATTGAGGAATTATTAAACGAGTTACATAGGGCTGGGTGGTTCACTAAACTGGATCTACGCTTTGGATACCATCAAATCTAAATGCAGTCGGAAGATGTATCGAAGACCACATTTAGGACGCATGAAGGTCATTACGAGTCCCTCGTCATGCCGTTCAGTCTGACGAACGCTCCATCGACGTTTCAAAGTCTGGTGAATGAACTATTCAAACAGTATTTGCACCATTTTATTTTGGTCTTCTTCAACGATATCTTGATATACAGCCCGTCGTTGCAGCTACATGTTCAACATATTTCAACAATAATGGAGACACTGAGGAGGAATCAATTATTCTTAAAGGCCTCGTTTGATTGGGGAGAAAGTAAAATGAATTTAGAATATGATTTCTCATTAAATAAATCTATGGAAAGTAAAGATATTCATATATTTAGATACTGATTACCAAAAGGTTAAAACGATTGAGGAGTGGCCGGAACCCAAAGGGATTAAGGAGCTCAGAGGATTCTTAGGAATTACAGTGTATTATCGGAGGTTTATTAAAGAGTATGGGATGATAACTAAGTTGTAACATCCCATTACCCATGTTAAGGCTAAATTTGTAAATGTGAGAGATTATGAAAAAATTAGGAAACACATTTCATGCTCATGCATTTCATGATATGCACATACATGTGAATAGTAAATTTTGCACACATCAAAATGATTGTACATGCATTCATTGACATTTTCGAGTATAATTATTTGGAAATTGTGGTTTGATTGTATTGAAATTTTGATTTGGAGATTAGAATTCTTGATTTATGATTTTTGAAGTTTTTGGAGAAATTTTCTGAAAAAATTAGGATAATTCCTAGATTGGGAAAAATATTGATTGGCAAAACAAATGATAAATGGTATTAGAATTTACTGTCAAATGGAAAAGTAAAATTTGATAAATGACTATGAGATTTATTGACAAGTGCCATTGAAAATTAGGAGTCAATTGGATTAGAAATTGGAGATTAAATGGACTAGTTAATAAAAAAAACCAATTAGAGACCACTAAAAAGATAACAAATAACATCCACTCACGAATTTGACTTAATTAAAGACCATTTCATGGTCTTTCATTGCCCATTCACGATACATGCTTCTCTTCTTCTTCTTCTTTAATTTTTGTTTTCATCTTTTTCTCCTTCACTCACGATGCTCTCATAACCCATCCATCAACATTGAGTTTTGTATCATCCTTCACTTAGTCATCTTCTTTATGTTGAGAAAAACCCAGCCTCTTTCACCCTTAAATGTTGATGATCGTGTATGTTGAAGGAGCTAGGGTTCACGGTGATTTGAAGGAGCTTTTGAGCTAAATAAGTAAGTTAGGCTTTAATCATTATGGGCATGGTTAATTGAAGCATTTGTGATGATTGTTAGAGGTTAATTGGCATATGATGGTGTTTTATGTATGATGAACATGAGTGATGAAATGCATAGGTAAATGTCTTGTGTTTGTAATTGTGAATGATCTTTAATGGATTAAGAATTGATTTATGAATGTTATTGAGTTGAAATGGAGTTGAGAATGAAGAGTAAATGAAGTAAAAAATGTGATTTTTGTACAAGTTATGTTAGGTGTAAAATTTGAAAAATTGGAAGATGATTGACTGGAAATTGTTTACTGAGCATGCTTTAGTATTGTAGTCATAACTTTCTCTCTAGTTATCCAAATGAGATGATTCTTAATTTGGATTAAACTAGAGACATATGGCTACATTTTTTATGGAGAAGTCGAATTTAAATTCGGTCTTGAGGAGTATCAAAATCTGAACTGGAGTTATTGAAAAACTGGGTTTGCATCTGTGTATTTTCGCCATGGCGAACTTGAAGGCTTTAAGTAGGATTTCTTTCGGGAAAAGTTCACCGCGGCGAACATGCGATATTTAAGCGATAATTCCTCTCTAGAGGAGTTCGTCGCGACGAACTTTTTCTACACTGAACATGTTTCACTCTTTTAGGCATATCTTCTTCTTTAGTTATCCAAATGAACTGATTTTTGATTTGGTGTAAACTAGAGACATAGAGCTACAAATCATCTGAAGAAATCAAGTTCTGAATCGGACCCTAAGAGTTTCAACTTCTGGGTGAAAGTTGATTATAGGATGTTGTCTCTAAAAAAAAGCAGTCCAAAAATATTTCGAGTATAACTTTCACATTACTGAACCAAATTGAGTGATTTTGGTGTCAATAGAAACATAAGTCATAAAGGAACACATTTCTAAAAGAGAGTATGACCAAATTTTATCATTTTCACTTTCTAATTGAATGCGAATAATAGACTAAAAGTGTGTCATGGAAAAATCTGAAGGGATTTAATAAGAAATGAAATGCGATTTTAATGGTTTTAGTGAGGCATACACCTAAGTATAAATATTACTTAGATGAGTTTTGATATAAGGCTGATAAAGTGATGAGAATAAGGGAAAGATATCCGGGATTATCATGAGCATGCATGATACATATTTTATATACACACTTGTGCATAAGGGAATGTTTATAATTGTGCAATTATTAATGTGTATGCATTGTGTGTATTGCATAATTTTGATGTGCAAGATGAACATCTGCATTCAAACATTTCCATATCATTGAAGCTAGTGCTAATCTGGAGAGTATTATAAGTAGACCGAGATGGTCTCACTTTATTGTTCGTTATTTGAATTTTGTATTGATTGACTACTGAATGCTCATATGAATGTAAATGAGATGAAATAAGTGTGCAGAATAAAATTGTTAAATGCCTGGCCACGGTCCAATGACAAGTATGTTTTTTAATGTGCATTTGCATATGAATGAAAGTGTGATTCTCAACTCTAATGTTGAATGCCGGACTAAGGTCCGATGATATGTGAATGTGAGTGAATAGGAATATGCGAATGTAAGTGATGCATTCCATTTCAAGAATGCATGAAATATAATGACAGTTGTGACCAAAGTAGTCATCGATCAGAACTTAAAGTTCAACGAGTGAAAAAAGAGCCTCGAGCTCAAAAGTGATTCAGAGCCTCAGGCTCAACATTTAATGAGCCCTATATGGGACAATTTAGGCACTCGATCACAACAAAGTAATAAATAAAAAGTGGGTCTCATACTGCATACACATAATATGAATGATCAAATTGCATTTAATGTGAAAAGTGAAATGATGTGAATGTGGATTGTGTGTTATGTGACTAGGTGAGCCATCAATGATGGTCACTCATTGAGTTCGCAAAACTCATCCAAAATTTGCAAATATTTTTTAGGATCAAAAGAATACTCCGTTAGGCAAACGGGAGTATACCTACAGCATACAAGTACATGATAGAGGTCGGGATCAGTTCGCGTTTGCATTCTTATTTCTTGTATTTATATCATATTGTGTTTTCAGTAATGATTGTATCATGAGTATGTAAATAATTCTGTTATCATGAGTATGTAAATAATTCTGTTTCGTACCAACTTTCCAAATTGGAAATGTTAGTAAATGATTTTGAAGTGTAATGATATCATATTTATAAGTGTTTTATCTTTGTAACGGGCCCAAGTGGAAAGTAAAATTTCGATGATTGTGTAATGGTTGTAATGCTATAAATGGAAATGTTTTGAAATAAAGCGGGCCCTATTTGAATATTGACTTCCGCATACCATATGTTGTTGTTCAAAAAAATTGTACAAGTGTTTGACTGACTGAATGTGTTAGTATGTCACCCTTGTGGGGCACGAACTCGGATATCACGTAGGATGTCAGATACATGTCTTGCGGGAGTGGGGTGCTACATAAGTCATTATTGGAATTATTAAAGAAGTAATGTATGATGAACTAGGAATGGCAGGATGAAGAACAGAAGGCCTTTGGGAAATAAAAAAGAGCTATTACTTCAACACTGATGTTAACATTGACCGACTTCTCAAAGACATTTGTAATTGAAGCAGACCCTAGTGGACAAGGAATAGGAGCGGTATTGTGGCAGGAAGGCCACCCTATAACGTTCCTCAGGAAGTCGTTAGCAAGAAGACACTGTGGATTGTCAACCTACGAGAAGGAGTTTTTGGTGATAATCAAAGCAATTAAACACTGGCACACTACTTGAGCTGTAAGGCATTTTTTGTAAGAACATACCATAAGAATCTCAAATATTTGTTGGAGCAGAGGCTGACACCTTCATTCTAGCAACCATGGCTTCCAAAATTGCTTGGCTACGATTTTGAAGTACAGTACCAGAGTGGAAAGGAGAATAACGATGCAGATGCCCTTTCAAGAATCACAAGTGCGGAAATAGTGATGTTGTCGATAACGCAGCTACATAGTGAATTACTGGAAGAGATAAACAAGAGCTAGGAAGAGGATCGGATGATGCAAAAAATAATAAGTAAATTGAGAAATGGCACACTGAAGTCCAATGTGTACAAGTGAAAAAATGGATTGTTTAGGTAGAAAGGTCATTTGGTGGTTGGTGATAACAAGGTGCTAAGGCAACATATAATCAGAATTAGCCATGATGAGGCGATGGGGGTCATGCTGGGGTGGTGGTGACAACAAAGAAGATACAAAATATGTTCTCCTGGAATGGATTGGCAAGAGATGTGCAAAGGTATGTCCAGAATTGCATGAATTGTCAAAGAAACAATTACGACAATTTAGCATACCTGGGGCTGCTATAACCGATTAAAATTTTGGAGGGAAGTTGGAGGGAGATTGGTATTGATTTCATTGAAGGACTACCCGTTTCTAAAGGAAAATCGGTGATTCGTGGTTGTTGATCTATTCACTAAGTACTCTCACTTCATTTCGGTGAAACACCCCTATGTTGCTTGTGAAATCACGGAATTGTTTCTTAATAACGTGTTTAACTTACAAGTGATGCGAGAATCAATTAGTAACGATAGAGACTCGATTTTCATGATTACATTCTGGCAAGAGCTATTGAGGTTACAGGGAGTGCAACTCAAATATTCCACTGCCTACCATCCTCATATTGACGATCTCACTGAAGCAGTAAACAAAATTTTATAGACTTATTTGCGGTATTTCTATAGTGAATCTCCTCAACTGTGGAGTGAGTGGTTATCACTAACAGAGTGGTGGTATAATACCACATATCGGTCATCTATCGATTCCATACCCTTTGAGGTGTTATACGGCTATCCTCCACCAATGTACACACCATATATAACGGGGGACTTGAAGGTGACAAAAGTGGATCGAATTCTTAAAGACAGAAAAGCAATGATCAACATAATAAGGTTCCACTTATTGAGAGCTCAAAGAATAATGAAACAATTTATAGATGTTAGATGTTCAAAGCGTGAATTTGAAGTTGGGGAAATGGTGCTACTCAAACTTCAACCATACAGGCAACACTCTCTACAGAGGAGGAACAATCAAAAGTTGTCTCCCCTATATTATGAGTTATACAAGGTGACGGAGAAAATGGGAAAGATGCTTATAAACTCGAGCTACTAGTAACCTCCTTAATACACCCTAGTTACATGTGTCCCAACTGAAGAGAGCAAAACTAGATCGGAGTAGAGTCTCATAAGCTTTGCCAAAATTTATCACCCCTGTGGAGTGAATTCCTGTAGCGGTACTAGACAAACACATTGCAAAGAAGAATAGCAGGGCAGTAATTCAGTTGTTATTGCAATGGTCAAATAGAGGAAATATGGATACGACTTGGCAATATCTCTTCGATTTTTAGAAATGCTATTCAAAAATCAATTTGGGGTCCGGTGTATTTAAAATGGTCGTAAGACTAGAGTATAATATATTTGTCTTAAAGTTGGATACTAACAGTTTCAATGGCATGAAAGATCAATGTGTATGAATTCTGTACTCTCTCTATATCAATAGAATCTATGTTTCTCTCTCCCTTTTGATGTTGTCCTTCTACATCTTGTGACAAAATCATAATAAACATATACACATTCCGTTAATTTAACATGACTTCTATTTTCCCTTGTTTTCCCATCTTTCCCATTTCCCTTTCCTTCACAATCCTTTAATGCTTCAGTTTATAGGTTGTTGTGTGAGTATGTAACCTAAAGAGTTTTGGGAAACCTAACATAGAGCCACACTTTCAACTTCTTTAAAAACAATTTTAAAACTTGATTTATAAGAATTTTAAAAGAGTTAATCACTATATTAAAAATTTTTAAAAATAATTATTAAATTAAGATATGTAAAAAAAATTAAGCATTGTTATTTGTTATTATTCTTAGAAACTAAGCAGGGCTTGTTACAGAATAGTTATAGAACAATTGGGTCAGGATCTAACTTAAACAGGGCTTACCCCTAAAACTGATGGACAGTGCAAGATCCACGTAGCCTCCGCAGTTTAATGTCTATGCTTCTTCCTTCTCCAGAATTCAGGAGGAACTCGCACTCTTCCAACATTCCAATTCCCTCTTGATAGCCGGCGAAAATTTTAATACTACAGCAAACAATCTGTCGGAATCCAGTTCAAATATGCTTGAATTTACGCGCGCCACGAGTATATTATTATGACTTCGTTTAAGGACCTCGGGAGGCTTGTGAACGGCCTCTCTCTGATTGCTAAGGAGATTGTCAACCGCCCTCGTGCCGCCGACCTCGAAAAGCTAATTGCCTCCGCAGCCAAGAAAGCTCTCCTCTCCGCCACCGACTTGTCGGGCCTCACTAAGGGCAAAGTCCGCCAGTTCTCTCCTCCTCGTCCCAAAGAGTCGGTCGTCTACTTTGACCACTCAAATTCCATTGATGGAGCGAAACCCGACGCTTCTCAACCACAGGCGGTCGTTGAAAGTGTAAAAGATAATGCCGTTGTTGAGGAAACTCAGGTTAAAGTTGGTGATCTAGAGAAAGATTATGGCTTGTTTAGAGAAACTGATGATCAAAAGTCGCAAGATAAAGGCAATGCAGTTGGCGGAGAAGCGGCGGATACGGCTACGGCGACGATGAAGACCGCCGTTAAGGTGGAGAAGAGGAAGCCGAGAGAAAGGAGGGTGCCTTCTACTCCTTTTTCTAGGGCACTTGGGTGAGTAATTACATCAAATATTAATACAATGTTTGTGCTTTATTATCTTGACTCATATATCCTATAACTTGTAAAAGGTTTGCTGGTCTAGGAGCTGGGCTTGCATGGGGAACGATTCAGGAATCTGCGAAAAGGCTCGCGTTTGGCGCTCAAAATTCGCAGGACAAGCAATCGGCGCTATCCCCATTTTTGTCTGACAAAAATGCGGAGCGTTTGGCTCTTGCATTGTGCAGAATGCGTGGTGCTGCCCTCAAATTGGGCCAGATGCTGAGTATTCAGGACGAGTCTCTCGTCCCTGCGCCGGTATTGTAATTCAATGGCATTCTTGTTGTACTTTTAGGTTCTTTTATCTGTGTTATGCACCTGACATCATCCGCAATGATAGTGTTGCTTGAGGCTTATTGGATTTCAATGTAGTACAAACTGCAAACAATTGGTTGCATCAAATTATGGAATTTTGCATATATTTCTACGACCGTTGTGCGGAAGTGTTTCAAAAAACTAAAATTGACTGGATTTTGTACATGAGGTTGAAGTGAATATTTCTTTTATTGTAAATCTCGTGAGATGTGCATGAAAACATTTACAGAGGTGAAGCTGTCATTACTGTTAAAGTTATTGGAGCAAAGATAAACGCTATATAAAGAGTTTCAAAAGCCTGAAAGAGGGCTTGCTCTTTCTTTATTATTTTCGTGATTGTGCTTCATTGAAATTTTACATATTGTGTCTTTTGGTTGTGAACTTTATATTTTGGTTAAAATTATGTTATCTTTTTTTTTTTTGAAAGATCTTGGCTGCTTTGGATATTGTTCGCCAAGGTGCTGATGTGATGCCGAGGAGCCAACTCAATGAGGTGTTGAATGCTGAACTAGGTTCCAACTGGTCAACCAAGTTAACAAGTTTTGATTATGAGCCACTTGCTGCTGCCAGTATAGGCCAGGTGACCTATATAGGCAACTTGCTTGATAGAAATACATCCACGATACTAATTGACATGTTCTGTCTGTTCTGCTTTCTTTTTTTCCTTTGCTTCCACAAATGTTATAGATTCTTTAGTTACATTCTGGATTAGTGGACCAGATTGGGTATTCATTTGTTTTATTTTTCTTTTACCAATTTCCAGTAAAAATCTGGGTATTCAGTTGTGAGTTGTGCTAGATTTACTATTAATCTTCCTACAGTCAGACAACATCGTTCATGCTTTCTTCTCCTTTTCAGACTCTTGACACGGCTTATGTGTTACTTGAACTATTTAGGTGCACCGAGCAGTAACAAGGGGCGACATGGAGGTTGCGATGAAAATTCAATACCCTGGTGTTGGAGACAGCATTGAGAGTGACATTGAAAATGTGAAACTTCTGTTGGATTACACAAATCTAATCCCAAAAGGGCTTTATCTTGACAGAGCTATGAAGGTTCGTGTGTTCATATGTTTGTATCCATAGATTATTTTGGATTGTTAAAGCTGGAAGTCGTGCCTCTATACTATGTGACATTTTGCTTTGAAAGTTTTGACTTGTAGGCTTTAGCCCTTTTCTCATTGTGATGTTCCATAATGTTAATGTTACATGTGAATGCTTTTGAAGGTCGCAAAAGAAGAACTATCTCGTGAATGTGACTATGAGTTGGAGGCAACCAACCAGAAAAGATTTCATAATCTGCTCTCAGATGCTAAGGGGTTTTATGTTCCATTAGTGTTAGATGAGCTTTCAGGAAAAAGAGTCCTAACTACACAACTTGTTTCTGGTATGTCTGCCCTTGCTTTCTGTTACTTTTCTATGTAAAGCGGCTAATATACTCTGTTCTTGAGAGCTAGGGCTGCTATTGCCAAATCTCCATAAAGAAAATATCTACGAATGTGACTTCTTGGAATATTTGGTTAACTAATGAAATATGTATCCCATGGTAAACTTCTTGCAGTTTCTTCTTGTCTCGTTTTTTACCTGTTGAATTTCTTCATTTAAGAAAGCTTATTAACTCTCAATGCTGTCAAACTATTTTGTTACCCTTTATGGATTCTGATCCCTTAGTTTATCTTGAAATTTTCTGTCTACAGGAGTTCCAATCGATAAGGTGGCATCACTTAGCCAAGAAATTCGTAATTATGTTGGGCAGAAGTTACTGGAACTCACATTAATGGAGTTGTTTGTCTTCCGCTTTATGCAGGCAGGATTTCTTGTCCAATGACTTTCTAGATCATCTCTTCTGTCTTCCATATGACTTGACATTCTTTTACTGGCATTGCATTTAGAAGGAAGTTCTGAAATTTAACATTTTCCGTTGATGGTTTTTCACTTATTACATTGCAGACAGATCCTAATTGGAGTAATTTCTTGTATGAAGAGGCCACAAAGACGATAAATCTTATTGATTTTGGAGCAGCTCGGGATTATCCTAAGAGCTTCGTCGATAACTATTTAAGAATGGTAACCTTTTTTTCCTTCTTGCAATTGGTTTCTTTGATTGCATCAACACATTGACTTCCTAATTGACAACACAGCCAAGTGCCCGTGAATTGAAAATGTTCAATATATTCTGATATGCCCGTGAATTGAAAATGTTCAATATGTTCTGATATGGGATTGGATTTGGATTACGTTTTGTTGAACCCTGTCTGAAGAGGAAGATTTCAATTAAGAATTGAACATGTTATTTTGTTTTTAGGTGGTAGCATGTGCCAATAGTGACAGAGATGCGGTGATTGAGATGTCAAAAAGACTAGGATTCCTCACAGGAATGGAATCAGAGATAATGGTAGATGCGCATGTTCAGGCTGCTTTCATTGTGGGACTACCTTTCTCGAAGCCTGGTGGGTATGACTTCAGGGCCAACAATATTACCCCAAGTGTCAGTAACCTTGGTGCGACAATGTTAAAACACAGGCTCACACCACCACCAGACGAGGCATACAGCCTTCATAGGAAACTTTCAGGTGCATTCCTCGCTTGCATCAAGCTTGGGGCTGTTGTGCCTTGTAGGGATCTATTATTCAAAGTCTACAATAATTATACCTTTGGAGAAGATGGTGATGAGCAGATCTCGTCCATTAGCTCATCATCCTAGCAATTTTCCCCACAGGTTCTAAAATTTTTCCCCTCCAACTTAATCAATAAAGTTTAGGAAAGCAAATGTACGATATTATTTATTCCTGAAGGATGACTTAATTGTCTATGTACACCACATCAATTCTGGCATACCCTCAGTTGTCAAATGCCTTTCCAATCTTTTCAGCCTTTTTGTCTTTTACCTTTTCAGAGTAATAAAAAAAGAGCTTGCAGCTTTTGCTTAATTTGTAAGTAAATGTCCAGAATTTCAGAAACGCTCTTATCAGCCAGAAATCAAGCAGATAAGCACGTGATTATCGGAAAGTTTGTGTCAATTAACTGAGCACATTGGCGTTTACTCCAACAAAAGGATGAATCTGTATCTGAACTCTGCACAGGCATACAACAATGTCATCTTATTTTTCCCACACAATAAAACAAATACAATGTGGTCTACTTCAATATTGTTAACAGGTGAGTATGAAGTCTAAACATGACTTATTTATTTATACTTAAATATTAAAAATAATGTTATTTTTAAAATTAAATATTTTAAATTGTAAAGTTTTATTCCATCCATTTTATTTTGAGATTCGTTTTTAAATATGTTTTAAATTGTAAATATTTTTATTAAATTAATTTTATTCTAAATGATTAAATTATGTTACTACAATTAATATTAAATAATTACATAGTATATATGAATTAATAATAAAATCAGAGTAAAAATTTTAAATTAATTTTATAGTTTTCATATATTATAAAATAAATTTAATAAAAATTTAACATATTTTATTAAATTTTAAAGAAAACATAAAACTAAAAATAAAAGTGAAATTTTAATAATTTAAAATAATAAATATATTATTTGAAATAAGTAAAGATTAAATTGGATCTTTAAGTAGAAATTAGAATACGATTCCAGATGCTGTCTCTATCAAATCAAACACCGAAGAAGTCATTGGGATTAGGCTATTGAGTAAAACTTAAGACCGCTTACACTTACATTACGTGTCGTTTCTTTTATGTCCTTAACGTATCTGCTAAGGACTGTTGTGCTTTAATACTCTCGCCCCAAGCCTCCGCTTAGTTAGACCTGCTTCTCTGTCTCTTTATTCTTAAGGAGCTACACTGTTTGGCTACTTTACGGCAAGTGAGGATTCGGAGAAGAATGACAGTGGCCGTGATTCTGGTGGTGGTCCTCTGCTTACAGCCTTGTAGCTTGATTAGTGTGGCTGCCCTGGATCGATCAAAAGACGGTCTTTTTAGTGATGAAGTCTTTGCCTCGGATGGCTTACTGTCTTCTTCTCCTCCTCCGCTTGCTCGGCCTCTGATGGTGCCCATTACTCTCATTGAGGGAGCTGACTCCAGAGGAGCTGGTACTCTTGCACTCTTTATCTTTATTGCTCTGTTTTCGGGAATTGGAGTAAAGAGTAAAGGATATGTATAACGTTATTGTCTGTGTCCGTTCTTTATCTTGTCTCTCTCTTTTTGTTCAGGGTCCATTCTTTTCAGTTTTCATATGTTTTTCCATCCGCTTGGATGTCTGATCATGGAAATGTATGACTCGCTACATTAGTCATTCCCATCATTGTCCTGTTTCTTGTCTGAATTGATTTCTGCTCAGCTGTTTTAACAAATCTACATGGTTGCAAACTGCTTGGTGCTTGTTAGATGAATCATGGACTACACTAGCTGTCTTGTCTTAGCTATCTTTGTTTACTTCTCACTGTAATGTTTTCTTATACCAGTCTGTTTGGATGGAACATTGCCTGCCTATCACTTGCATCCTGGCTCTGGATCAGGTGAAAGCAGCTGGGTTGTTAATTTGGAGGTATGTTAAACAAACACTCAAGTATTGACATTTAGGATTCAGATATAACAACGTACGGTAATTTGCTGATACTTAAATCTTTCAGTTCCAACTTCTTTTGGTACTTTGTTGACGTTGTTGCTAACTATTAGGACCTTTTTTTTTTTCTTTTTTGGGTGCCTCTATATAGGGAGGGGGTTGGTGCAATACCGTCAGAAATTGCGTTTACCGCAAAACTAGTCGCCATGGTTCATCAAAACATATGGAAAAGGAAATACCGTTCACTGGAATTATGAGCAATAAGAAACAAGAAAATCCTGGTTTCTTTTTGACCCAAAAGTTTTATATACGGCTTATTTAAATAATAATATCTTATCTTACTGATTGTTTGGGTGAAATTTTCCTTATTGTTTGCAGATTTCTTTGACTGGAATAGAGTGGAGATACGCTACTGTGATGGAGCATCTTTTAGTGGGGAAGGTCAAGATGAGGTTGGTGGAAACACTCTTAACTGCAAATCCTAATTTTGAAGTTTGTGTCTTGTAATCCAATGATAGTATTACATGGAGTTCAACTATCTCCAATATCAGCAGGAAGAAAATAGCAAATTAAATTGGGTTCTTTTCTAAGATTAGAAGTTTGGACAGTACTGTGTTAATTTCATAAATTCTTTAGCAAGGATAATCTTCCTCTGTATGGACAATGGCTATAACAGTAAACGATGGTTTAAAGGGTTGTTTTCACATCAAACATTTGCAGCTGTATTGACTTTTTCATTACTTCTCTTTCAGGCTGCACAGCTTTATTTCCGAGGACAACGTATCTGGTCAGCTGCAATAGAGAATTTAATGGATAAAGGAATGCGAGAAGCTACGCAGGTGTTGCATTTACCACATCCTGTTCAATAGTTGTTCATCTCTCACATTCGCAGGCCTGTGAATTCCATGTCCTTGTAAATAGTTGTTCAGATCATGCATTTGGAATCACTACATTGATCTGTGAATTCCAGGTTTTTCTTGTTGGCTGCTCTGCTGGTGGTTTGGCTACAATATTACATTGCGACGAGTTTAGGGCCTTGTTTCCAGAAACTACCAAAGTGAAATGCTTAAGTGATGCTGGGCTCTTTCTTGATTCGTAAGAAGTTATTCAATATTTTGGTTGCCATGACTTCTATTGATGTCCTTTAACTGGACAGGTGATTCTTATTGACATTTACTCTCTGAACAAATAGATTAGATGTATCAGGTGGGCGCACACTAAGGAATATATATGAAGGTGTAGTTAACTTGCAGGTATTTATGTATATTTTTCGTCTGCAACTTAAGCATTATGTTCAAAGAGAACTACTTTAGTACTTTCCTTGTCAGAACCAGAGTGATTTTATGAGGATAACTACATAGGTTGATTAACATTTAAGTACTTCCTTTGGTTCTCAAGTTGACTGTTATTATCTTCAGGAATCGTGTGTGTATTCTTTTATCCTGACTTGTAAGTTCATATTTCTGATTAGCATGAGTGACCATACGTATGAATTGCAGGATACCCAAAGCAATTTGCCTAGTTCTTGTACCAGCCACCTGGATCCAACTTCAGTAATATACTCTGCTTTCTTCATAATGGGGTTGAATTTCTGGATTTTAATAGAAAATTAAATTTCTGTCTTTTCTGTGTCTCAGTGTTTCTTCCCTCAGAATTTTGTAGCTGGTGTCAAGACCCCATTATTTCTACTGAATGCTGCCTACGACGTGTGGCAGGTAGTCTATCCATGAAACCCTTCTAATAGAAATCCTTATTCCATAAGGGAAAATTGTTTAATAATAGAAATCTTCATTCCATAAGGGAAAATTGTTTAACATTTATTTCATAATCTTTCGATTGTTAATGCGATATGTCAGCACTACTACTACAAATGGTATTACATCCTTGATCATAATAGTATATAAAAGAACTTTGAGTTTTGATTGCTGCAATTTTGTTCATGTGTTCAATTACGTCAGCTTCAATCTAGTTTGGCTCCACCATCAGCTGACCCAACTGGTTCTTGGAAAAACTGCAAGCAAAATTATGCTCAATGTAATTCATCACAAATCCGATTCTTGCAAGGTAAAATTTGAGTTCAAGTGTGTACAGTTTATATTCAACTCATGTAGTAATATTCCATTTTGAATATATAAAAGTATAGCCATGATATATTCTTATTGTTGATTCCTTTCTTTCTTGTGAAACAGACTTCAGGAATCAAATGTTGGGTGCCATTAATGCTTTCTCCACATTGCCTCAACATGGTCTATTTATCAATTCTTGTTTTGCTCATTGCCAGTCTCAAAGACAGGACACATGGTTCGCTAGTGATTCTCCCCTGATAGGCAATAAGGTATGCACAAACTACAATTTGCCTCTCCGTGCCAATGCCAAAAGATTAGATAATTCATTTCCATTAATCTGTTGCATTCTCTAACTTTCTAACTGGGCTATTGTTCTGGATTGAGGGAATAGAATGAATGTCATGCAGTGATAAAACAAGTATCTATGCTTAAGTCGGTATGCATATATATGATAAGTTCTCATCCTTGGCAAACTCAGTATAGCAGAAAATTTATGTACCAGCGAATTTACCCCGAAAAATCCTTTGTTATGGGGTAAAAGAATGGTGATGCTTTTAGCAATAAGAAGTGCATCTAAATTTTCAGTTGTTAACAAAAGATAACCCCAGCAAGAGCTTACATTGAATAAGGATCATACATACTGAGTCGGTTGAATTGCAAATATGCAGACTATTGCACAATCTGTTGGAGACTGGTATTTTGATCGAGAAGATGTTAAAGCGATTGACTGTCCTTACCCCTGTGACAACACCTGCCACAATATAGTTTATAAGTGAGTGAGAACATATGCAGCAGTTCATCAATAAATTCACCTCTTATTTATTTTATCAAAAAAAATTTAGTATTCTTCATGGTGATAAAGTCATTGCAGTTTGAGGAATGCAAACGCAATGACCAGCATCATTTCCCAATGTAGCTTATTAGTTGATCTTTTTGTCTGCGTAGAACATTTCAATTTTTACTTGATTCAGAAATAAGATTCCGATTAAGAAAGTATTAAAAAGGCTAAGGTCAACTTCTCCTTATTTGTACTTACTACCATCATTTGCTTGTTTGTTTCGGTATTTCCGATTCTTTTTTAACAAAATGATCGAGGGATCTCATCTGTAGTTTCACAAATTGGTAGAATCTTTAACTTGGTTGACAATGTGCAACTTTCGAGTTAATGTATTTTCTGTTTACCTCATCACTGCTCTTTGGATGTGTAGCCTTTTTTTTTTTTCTGACTTCATGAATGCACATACTTGGTTTCATTCTTGCTTCTGCAATTGAGCTTGACACTGCATGAATATAAGGAGGGCGATTATTTGTTCAAGCTCGTCTCTTGCTCTTGTTCATTACTTGGAGTTGGAGTTTTGACTTCCTTAACAACTTACTGCTTTATCTGAATCTGGTCTCATAGTCGAAATATGGGAGACTGAACTTGGTATCTCTGTCTGCAGTGATGTTCTTTCAACCATAACGATGTCCCAGTCCACGAAGCTAACAATTAGCCCTTTAAATCTGCTTTCTATCTTCTTCTTCATCACATTTACACGTTCCAAATCTGCACCCGGTTTCGGTTTTGATCTTTAATGCCTGGTCAGTGAAAAATATGTGAAATTTGTTGTTAGCCAGACACTGTTCTTAATTGCTCTTGTACCATTGCCTTGCCATGTAAAACTCACAGCTGCCTCATTGTGTCATAGTTGTATATGTACTGATTGAGCTGCAACCATTCATTATGTGTGCATACATGATTCTCCTGTGCCTGTCATATGGAGGCCAGGCTTCACATAATGTCACCTACACCTACCCAGCTAATTTCTCATTTCTACCAAAGAAGATTTTATACTTCTTTTTATGTTATCAGTCGTTATGCACCTTGCTGTTTACTAATTCTATTCTTGAGGTCTAGTGATGTGAAAATAGGTAACACAAGCACCACCACCTCACCTATACATGAATCACTTCGTAGTTTAAGCCACAACAGACAGATTATGAACATTCATTCTCAACCAGTACAGCGCCGCTTAACTTTGGCCCCTGGGAGGATTCTGAAGAGATTATATCTAAGATCTGTGCTTGTTAGATTTGATAAGCTCAAGGCGTTTAAAGACGAAATTTTCAGCTTGGAAGAGATGGAAATGAAAAACAAGTGTTGTTTTGCATGATCTTGATTAGTCCAGGATCTCAATCCTTCAGTATATAGCAACGATTGAACAGTTTGATAACTATCCACCTCATTTTCAGGGAACCTCGTAATTTGTTATTTGTCTCCAGTATCCAATGAAATTATGTATAGTTCTACACATGATCGAATCAATCGATATCCAACAACAAACGACAATATCCAAGTGAATTAGTGATACAACAAAATCGTGCATATAGGTAACTTACCATCAAGCCTTCAATCACCATTCGTGTGATATTTACAGGATATAAAAACATGTACAGAAGAGTAAGAAGGGTTGTAACAACCATATAGAACAAACTCCAGCTTCCCACTTCACACTTCACACACACCTTCACCACCCAAAAAGAAAACAAGAAATCTACTGTTCCGCAGAAAGAAAAGGACCGCAGAAAGTGAAGGGAAACAAACCCAAAAAAAAACAAAAAGAGGACAAAAATTGAGAAGTATGCATTTCTTTTGATTACAACCCTTGCACACAGCTGTGTTTCGATGCCGATGCCAGAGCCACCGCCTGTGCCCAAACCCTGAGACGAGCCTTCACATCTCGAGGATCATCACCTGATAAAAGTTGCATAATTGAATCAGAGACAGGTAAAAGGGACATCGAACAATGTAATCACACAAGTTCATGGCAAAAGAACTTAATCTGCATGTTGTAAGTGGTAAAGAACAGGAAACAGACTGGTACAGCGATTGTAATCACGGTACAAAGATCCTAACTTGAGAAATCAATCTTATATTTCTGAGTACAGTAGGTGAGAGTAGATAGTACAGGCACACTACTAACCAGGACTAGAGATACGCCAATTGGCAATAGGCGAATTGCCACCGCTACTTGTATCGAGTGTAGATCCTGAAAGCGAGACTCTACTAGGCATCTCCAACATGCGTTCGTGTTCCAATTCAAACCCAAGGTCTCTGCAAGCCTTCACTTCCTCCAAGTCCATGCATAGTGACCTTCTTCCTCCTTTTGGCCTCGTTATCACCACTAGTCCACCACCTTCACTCTCCCCACTAAAACTGTTACAATGCCCATAATTGCTCATTCCCACATAGCAACATTCTTCGTCTTTTCTCTTCGCTTTATTATCTACCCACCTCTCTCTCACAACCCTCCTCCTCGAGTTCTTTCTCGTCTTCTGTTTCGTGACACTACCCTTCTGCGCTTCATTTTCACTAGCGTACTCCTTCAGACCAACCATCAACCGCTCGTTCACCAAACCGCCACCACGGCGACTCCTCCGGCGAGGCGGGGTCGTCGGAAGAGAGTAACAACCGGGCTCTTCGTCGGATTCCGATGAGAGGTCAAGCATGCTGATTTTGCCAACTTTTTCATTGTCAGAAAGTTCCTCGTCGGCGTCGAAGCTTTCAATGGACAGCCTGGACAGTGACATCCCCATAACATCGCTGTCCTCGACATCGAAGTCGTCGTCGTTGGTGTACAGGGAGCTGGTGCACACAGACAGCCTGGAGAGGTTGTGTGGATGAGGTTGTCGGTCGTACCCATCATCGGTATCTTGGTCATAATCATCATCTTGCATAGAGGAAACCATGTTCATGCTCTCGTCCAAAGCCATGACTATAAAACCAAAACAAATTCTGGCGTAAAACAAACGATCAACCACCGAAATTAAACGAGTAAGTGACTTTGTGTCTTGTCTCGTGTGTGTTAGATTTAGAGATAAGAGAGAAGAAAATACAAGTGGGAGAAGGTAAAGTGAGTAAAGGAAAGCAGAAGAGAGAGCGTAGGGTCACTTACGATATCGCATTCGATAGACAGAGAGAGGCTTTTGGTTTTCTATGAATCAAACGTTAATAAGGTTAGTGTGTAAACTCAATCCTTCAACCTAATTATGTATTTATACCCATTGTCTTTGATTTTCCCTAACAACCCTTTTATATATAGTGCCACGTGCCACAATCTTGACCCGAGTTTTGGTTTTAATCATTTATAATTAGAAGATCAAGTTGATTTGGGAAATCAAAGTAATGGGAGAGTTTTGTAGGTTGGACATACTTGGAAGTTGGAAGTCATCTCGGCTCACTAAATTAGTAATAAGGGATGACAAGTCTCATTAGAGTTACGTTTTGGTATCTGAATTGCAAGTGTTAGAAAGGACAACGTAATTGGATCCCTTCTATGGTAGTATGTGGGTTGAATAAATTAGAATGATAAAGTGAAAATTTTGAAGAAAAGAATACTAAATGTGGCACATGGATCATATTCATAGGGTGTGTGCATCCGAATACAATAAGGAGGTAGATTAGAACTTTCCATTAGTTAGGCGAAAAGGGCCAAAGTCCAAATTCCAAGGAACGGGGACCCACCTCCAGTAGACGAGTGACACGTAGTAGGACATAAGTGCTGTATTGAAGTCAATAATTTGATTAAATTTTAGTAGATGGGTCACCAAGACTTAACAGTGGGCGAACTACAGAGAGAGGGGAGGAAAGAAAAAGACTTCCTGCTCGATTACACGGACATGGTCGAAACATAAATTGAAATGGTCCATGCCACGCCTAGCACTTGGTCGTTTGATTGTGCCTATTCGTAGGTAGAACTGTTACTGCTACTATGTAATAACTCCACATGCACCCCATCACTCCTGTCTTTGATCTCGCTCTCTCCACACAGTCTCAGCTCTTGTTGGTGACAGAAAAGCAGCATCTTAAGACATGTTTTTTATATGTTCTTTTCTTTTGAGCTCTGAAGTGACAACCAACTAATGAATCTGCTGGTTTTGCCTATTTTCTTTTTAATAGAATACCCACAAAAATCATTTAATATATTGATATTTTAAAATTAAACATGTCATTTTAAAACTTAGATTAAAAAATTTTCAAACTCAAATTTTATAAAATTGGGACTTTGTAATTTAAAAAATAATGATCAAATCAAAACTCTCCTGTAGAAAGTAATTGTCAATTTAGATGTGACATTATCTACGTCCCCGGCAACTTCGTAGTTAAGTTAAGTTGGTGGGTGCGATGAGAGCACAAGAAGACAAGTGTAACATAGCAATTGTGAAGGCTATTTAGTATTTACTAGGACAAACCAGAGGGCAGTTCTGGGCGGGTGAAGAAGAGGATAAGGTACGAGAGACTGGGGCCGTGTTGATAGCCCACGGATTTTGACAGTGATGTTTAGTTTGATATACAACGGTGTTTTGCTCGACAGCTGTCCGCGTTTTCGTGCTCCAAGACCACTGGCTGAGTAGATTAGACGGAGGAAGCAGGGAAGGAAGGTGTGGTTGGCTCTGTCACACCTCCTTCCTCCTGGCTTATGTGGGACTAACCTTTTTCTTTGAGCCCCACTCAGTACTGGCATTGCATTCGTCACAGACACCACGTGGCACTAACACAACCCTACCACCGCATGGGTTATAGTAAGTGTCAATTCTCAGGAGTCAGCTCCGGACTCCTTCTCCTTTTTATTATTTTTTCCTTCCGAAAAGGTTATCTGAAATATATAGAATTGTACTTGTGATCCTCTGTTGTCTGATATTTTACAAAATAATCAGTAAAATATGCACGAGCCAGCTTTGTCCACGCAATGGAAATGCACGGTTCGTAAGGTCACACTCCCGCTGATGAACTGGGTTAGTGACACGTGTACTTTCTTCCGAAATTAAAAGTTTTCTTTTCTACTAGAATATAAGGCCTTCTTGGTATTTAAGCCGCATTTTGGATAAGTGTCGTTTAGTTAAATTATGCCCAATATTCGATAATTGCATGTGCACTTCATATTGTGTTGATGATTAGAATTTGCATAAACTTGCTTAAAGTGCTGGATATTTGGTTCTTGAAATTCGAATAATATACTAAGAACAGACAATGGAAAGCATAGGTTTTATACAACTCTTCAGACAATGGAAAGCATAGGTTTTATACAACTCTTCAATCCGTTATAGGACAAATGAGATAATTTCAGCTGCCTTTCCAATCAGGATATACTTGGAAGAGTTTCGAAGCCATGAAAATGTTTTCTATATCTGTGGACACACTTGCATTTTTCCTTCTCTATCAGGTTCCCATTTCCCAATGTCCTTCTCTATGTCTAAATGCACAATGTATCTCAATACTTGACTAGATACTTTGAATCTTGTGCATGTAATCCTGAAAATCAACAAGTGATTAGTATCTTTTTCTTATCTATGAAACAACAATCGTTAGGAAATCGCGACAAGACTCGATCCTAATCGCAACGAAATAATTACAAAGCTGTTTCGAATTTTGATTTTTTAAAAGTTAAGATTACTTTAATTATATAAAATGATTAACATTTAAATCATAATAAAGTATAAATTTTTATTCGTACTTTATTCTGAAATTTGATAATTATTTTTTTTGCATCCCTTAAATTATTTTCTAAATGGATCCATCTCAATCGCCTTAACCAAACATTTAAATGTATTCACAAAACAAGTTGAAAAACTTTGTAACTCTTACATAGATGGTTAAGAAAGAAGTACTAGTTCTATTGAAGCTTAAGCCTATTTATAATAAATTTTAGACTTTTAGTAATTTAATTGAAATTAATTCTTATAAAGACAGTTGAGAAAGAAGTGCTAACTTTATTAGATCTTAAGTCTATTTATAATAAGTTTTAGACATTTTAATAATTTAATTGAAATTAAATTCTAATTTTAATTAAATACCATAAATGCCCAAATAAGATTCAATATCTCACATTGATCCTTATTTATTAAGAATTTCATATTTAAACATAAAGTTTATCAAACTTTACAATCAAGGCCAACTTGATTCAAATAACTTTGCTCACTTCATTCCGTTCTTTATGTAAAACTCATTAGGTTCCTAATCGTTGACAATGATTCTAAATTAGAATTAGAATTGGATAAATTAAAAATGTTTTAATTTATCTTTAATTTTAATTAAACAATTTATAATCATATATCAAGATTGACGATCTAGCAACATATCATAACCATCTAAATATTTATTAATGTTAAAGTAGTTTTGACTAATCTTTCCGTGTATAATTTTTCGTATAATTCAATCTTTTATCATATAATGTTTTAATTAGATATAAACCATGAAATTAATGTCTACTCTCATTTGAGTCCAATCATATCAATATCTCATTATAATTTTATTTGCAATGTGTAATTTTCTCATAGATTTTATCATATACATCTAAATATATACAAGATAAAGAATACATTTAAATATTTTGTCACTAAAGTATAACTAAAGTGATTGATTGTTGGGCAAAACCAACAAAAATATAGTAGTTTGAAAACCAAACAAAACTTCAATGTCAATAAATGTGGGTTTAATGATAAAATGGATTTTAAATGCCTTTTAACTAATAGATAAAGTTTAATTTGAACCAACTTTATTAAATTTGAAAATTTTAGTTTAATCTAGACTTTAGGCATATAAATGTGTGGTTAAAAATGTTTTACTATCATATATAGTTTTGAATTAGATCTATATCGAAAAATTCAAAACTCAATTTAGTAAATAACTTCAAACCCTTTTCAATATTAAATTTTATTTATTTAAATTTGATCAAATTCAAACTCAATTTTGAATCTCCTAATAATGTTTTCGGTATAAATCTTAAAAGTGATCAATCAACTACCTATATATTAACCTTTTTTTTATTAAAACATGTTATAATGACAATCTATATAGTTGGGAGCATAACCGAGGAGCACACGTGGAATAGATTTAGGTGTGAGTTTTTGGTTCTCCTTTGACCAAGAAATGGAAAACATTTACAACTAAAAATGCAAAGATGATCAAGGTTATGATGTGTATAAAACATAAGTTCATGAGGAGATTTGTGGTGTAAGATAGAAGATGGTAAGTGTAGCATCCCACTTTCGTAAGACCCAAACCCGACATCGAGGGTGATGTCCGAGCCCGTGCCTCACGAGGGAAGTATGCTAGAGCAGTCAAAACAGTTCAAAAACTCAGTAATACAATTTTCTTTTGAAAACATTTGTATATGCGGAAATTAATAAACGATCTGGGCCCGCTAAAATCTGAAAACAGTTCGATCACAACATAATTACAGTCATTAAAAAGGCAGTCAACAGTATTTAATCAATTTATGCACAAAAACCCATGGCCAAATTGGGCCCAATGCTAATCCTGAACACTTTCAGTAATCACATTACAATTACAACATTTACCAAGAGGGCCCTCTATAATAACAGTACTATTCTGCGAACATTGCAGAAGTACAATTTACATAAGACAGAATGACACTAATACAGACGTGAACTGATCCTGACCTAAAATCTCTGACTTGCATGCAGTAGGCATACTCTCGTTAATCTAACGGGGTACTCTTCAAATCCTGAATTCAAACTTTCTTTCTTTATCTCTATTGTAGACCTCTTTCTCTAGTTCAAAACGAATCAAACATCACTTCAATTGGAGGTCTACACCATTAGTTATGCCCCAAAAACTAAAATCAATTGGTTCATAAAAATGGGGTTCACCGCGGAGAAGGAACTCTCGTCGCGACATCAAGGGGTCGCTTCGCCGTGGCGTGAAAAGACGCTCTCCGCGGCATCCACACAGCAGCTCGTCGCGACGTCTACGCACGTCGCGGAGTACGCTCGTCGCGATGTCCAATAATCCTCTCGTCGCGACGTGCGGTCCTGGATCGTCTTCTCCGATTCCTATTTTCATTTCTCTCTCTAAAATTCAACCATAACTCACTTTCAACTACCCCAAACTTTCATAATTAAACCCATGTATGCATTTAACTAACAAATAAACAACATTAAACCCATTTTACTTACCAATCAAGCATCAAATCCTCAAATCTTCCGAAATCTTCCCCAACCCTAACACCTTTCTCTAACATCCACGGATCTCTCTCAAAACTTCAACAATCTTCATCTTCTCATGGATTAGGGCTGATCTCAAACAATAAGGAAGGAGCAAGCAAGAATCGGACAACAAAGATTGCACAAAGAGGAAGAAAGGAGGATCAATCGAAGGAGAAGCAATCGTGCCCTAGGATGAAGGAGAAAATGCTTTTCTACCCAATTCAAAACCTAAGGCATTTAAAGGTTAATCAATAAACCTCCGCCAATAGAAACATGCCACATGTTTCTTCCTCAACAATACATTTAACTCTTTCTCGTTTCACAATTAATTTCCAGTCTAATTCGTCTCCAAATTTCAATGGCTCGACATATAAATTTCTAAAATCGTATATCTAATTTTTCATGGCCATTGGACAGTTATTCAAGTACTATACAATCAATCAGTCCGTCACTTGAAAAAAATTTCGGTCCGGACTTTTTCTCCCGAATTATCCAGAACATTTCTAAGGGTCACTATCAAGTGACCAACACTCTAAAACAGTTCCAATTCTAATTCTCAAGCACAAATATTTCAGAATTTATAAAACAGATCATATTCACAATTAAATGCCAAGAAATGTCATGAATGCATGTACGTATAAGTGCATGGGAAAAATGTCTCAGTCCTCTAGAATTAGAGGCCAAATGAATGCTCATATCACATTATGCAGTCTAACCTACTAGCCTGTCCCAAATTACCAATATAACCCTCCCATCGGTGATGGGATATTACAATTCTCCCCTCCTAATAAAAATTTCGTCCTCGAAATTTCATATACGATTGATCAGGAAGACAGGGGAATTGTTTCATTCATGCATATTCTATTTCTCATTTATTTCAATACAGGACTAATTTCTGCCAATTCATTGAAATCAATACAATCAATCACTCTTTTTCCTTTCTCAGACTCTACACTATCTTACTGTTTCCTCATAATTACTCGCAATTCTTCACTTTCGGTATCAATAGCACATATATCAGATTATAACAATATTTCCTAATTCTGTCCATGAAACACTTTATGAATCCGAATCATCTTTTAGATTTTAGGCTGACTTACCAATCCCTAGTTCTATTCACACCACAGTCACATAGAGGCCACTTTATGAAGAATTTAGTTTCTCCTAATTACACTTTTATTTCCATCTAAGTGTACCTTGACCAAGGCGATACACTTCGAAGTAAGGCAATTAATCACAGTATATCACAGTAATAGCAAACAATTCACAATTTGCACATCAAAACACTTATATGTCAGATCTTCCAATTCATCGGACCATCTGTCCAGAATCCAGTCAGAAACAAACGCAACCACTAATCCCACCATTATTCCCCACATTAGACATATAATAATTAAACGAAAACCATCTCAGTCACTCACCTATCACTTCCGAGCTAATGCACTAATGTCGGAAAGTCTCTGCAACGTCGGTGGATTGACGCTCCAAATGTGCCTCTATAATGACCAGAGAGCAAACCCATTACTAATTGTTCAATCGGAACGATTTAATGATGCACATGTAGCAATTAAAAGTGTACAATGCATGTTCATGATATTCCCGGCCCTAAAACCACAGTTTTCAATCACAAAAATCCGTCTAAAAAGATTGTTGAGTTTGATGAAATGAAATGGAACACAGTTTGATTTTTAAAAGTTTCAATTTCATATTACTATTTTATTATTGTTATGCCATGTGGAGTTTAGAGTTGTTTGTCTGTAGTTCTCTCTTATCGTAGGATATGTACCAGAATGACCTACGGGTATTCCGGTGGGTACTCTACGGTAAGGGGGCGCTACAGTAAGAGATTAATGAGATAAAAATTGTGGAAAAATGTTTAAAACAATAAGAGAGTAATGGAGAAAAAGGTGACTCATATTTCACTAATGTAACAAATGTTATGTTCATCAATGTCACTTCATTGTTGGGTATAAGGATAGGAAATGTGAAAAGTAATGCTATAAGTAGTAAGAAAATTAGCAAACGATTCTCTAATGAGTTCAAAAACTCCATTTGAAACAATTTAATTTTGATAGAAAAATACGTTTTTAGAAATGAATTTAAAAAATTGAATTTTATGTATGGCTAGAGACTTACTGATGAGAGCAAAAATCTAGGTATATCAACTAAAATCATCAACAAAAATTATAAAATAATGTAAACTAGATAGTGATAGAGAGGTTAGTGGTCCCCAAATGCCACAATAAATAAGCTCAAGAGGTTTGGTATATACTCTAATAGATGTAGTAAAAGAAAGGCAACTTTTTCTTTGAAATATGATGTACAATTAATACCAATATCAGACAGTTTAAGTGACTGAAATAATTTTGAGAAAACTTATTACATAGATGATCAAGATGTTGGATATCAAATGGTGGAGAAGCCTTAAAAATAGTGAAGGCTTTGGGATTGGTGAAGCAGATAAGAATCTTCAAGGGATATAGACTGTTATGGATGCTTCTTACAAGGAGCGAAGTTTTAGTTGAAAGGACATTTATAATATCACAAGATGGATTAAATTCAATGAAACAAGAATTATCTTTAACAAATTATATAATAAAAACTTAATTTATAATCAGATTAGGAACAATGAGAATATTACATAAATGTATGGGTCTAGGAGTTATAAGTAAGGTTAAGTAGCCCTTAGAAGAGATAGAAAGAGTATAGTCATTTCCAGAAACCACTTGGTCAGTACCTTAATATGGTTAGATTGATTCAACAATATAGGTGATAAGTGTAATATGAAGGAAACTACTGTATCTGGAAGTCGTTCCGTAAAATCATTAGAACAATAGGTGGATGAGGTTATAGTGAGTTGAATTTTTGATGTAGAGAAGGCATGTTAAATTTATGTTAGATCATGGGGAGGGTTGAAGGAATTATTTCTAAATTGCATATATCTGAAATGACATGTAGCAATTATATGACCAAATTTTTTGTAAACTTGACACTTTAAAGGCCTTTGATTGGAATTGGGGCAAAATTAAAAGGAAAAGGTATGCTAGATTTGAAATATTGGATTAGGATATCTGAGGCATTATGATGTCTATTGGAATTAGAATGGGATTGTGGGCTTTAGGTTGGGTTAGGTGATCAGGTTAACAAAGTCCTCAAAATTAATTCTGATTCCCTAACTTCTCGTAGTAGTTGTAAAACCATATTGAATCCCAAGAAAATTAAAAATAATTTTCCTAATATCAAGTAACAAAACAAATTTAGGCTTTATAGTTAATTAAATAGTTTACTAAAATTAACAAGGAATCAAAATAAATAAACTAAATATAAAGTGAGAAATTCAAAAATACTTAACTCTGATTCAAGGGAAAGATGTCATCTAATTACAACAGTGATCATTGATCTGAAAAGAATACTTTTCACAATTCAAGCAATTAGTCCGAAATATATTAAGGCAACCATAATAAGTCTAAAAATGTTCTAAATTAATTGGTTCAAGCCTAACATTCAAACCAAAATGTACCATCAATTGATTGAGTATGATAGCTTTCCATATTAATTAAATGATATCAATAAGCTTAGTGAAAAGACTAGACTCTCAATTAAATAATTAAGATAACTACAACTATTTATCTTAGTTTCTTATTCTTATAAGTTAAATATGCAAATTCAAAAATAACTTATTTGCTACTTGTTCTAATCTTTCATGACAATTATAGATCCTTTGAATTCATAAGTAACTTTAGAATAATCAACATTAAATTAATTTGTTAGATTGATTGGTATTAATTATTCATGAAATATAAAATATATAATAAGAAATACTTGAATTAAAACAGAAATCTAAGTTTAGAACAAAATCTCATAAGGTTATAACTAAAGTTTTGAATCCCCTTGAATTAGAATATTTGGATTTGGCCAAACATGACTTTAGTTCCAACGCCAAAAGTAAAAAGAAAGATAAAATATAAAGAGAAAATTGCTAAGAAACCAATAGAAAATGTTAGAGAAGATAATCGACATGTTTTTGTATTTTCTTTCTACTCAAAGCCTAGTTTACTTCTCTCTTGCAAAGACCCTTATTTGAAACAAATCCAAATCCTTACATAATAGGGATGGAAATAACCTTCCTACTTGAATTCTAACGCTTGTAGTGAATTTGCAATTAGGCGTGATCTCCATTTATCTATTGCAGTAATCTTTCCACTTTTTCCAAAATTTGAGATTTTGACCAATAATGCTCTAATTTGATACAATCTACAGTTGTCATCTCTTAAAACAAAACAAATACTAGTTTTCCTATATAAGCACAAAAATATAGCCAAAATAAAAGAGATAATTCCAATTAACACAAGTAAATAAATCTTATCAAATTCTTCCATATCGAACTTTGCTTGTCCGCAAGCATACATCAATTTAATATATTAATCATCCTTATAACAACCTCTCATCTTCTTTCATGTTATCCAAAAATATCCTGAAAGCTAATACATATGAAATGTTTATGATAAAATAACAACTGAGAGAACAAGAATTCATAAGACACATTTTTAGAATTAAAACATAACATCTCATCAATTCCATCAAAATTAAATGAAACAATACTTGATAACCTCTCATGGGTTTCACTTTATACACTCAAAAAGTTTAGGATTGATTAAGGTCTCAACTCAAAACATAGCGAGTTATTTCCATGAGCTTGTTCATGAATCTTATATCAACCACTTAACAAAAATGAACCTAATGCATAAATCAAAGGGACTTGATAAGAGTTATAACATGACTTAGGTAAGGGATGACAAAAAGAAGTTTTGAGGTTAAACAAATTGAAAGAAATCATACAAACTTATCCATATTAGTTTCAACTTAAATCAATCATAGCATCCTTTTCAACCACTTTTTTTTCTATATTTCTAAACAAGAACATTAAAGAGGGGATTTCTTTTTTTTTGTCTTTTTTTCTTATACTTCTCACCCATTCTGTAAAAAACATGAAAATTAAAACAATGCAACTTGAATCAACTAATTTACTTTTCATGAAAATAGTCAAAGTCCTATGCAAACAAGCTTGATACAATTCCTTTAATTTAGGGGTTCAAAATTATTAAGGATATCAACAAAAAGGGGTAAAATTGGCTGGTAATAAGGTTAGTATTCAAGAAAAGAAAGGTTAAGGTTCAAATTGATTTTTTATGGTTAAAAAATAAAGTAGCCTTGTTTAGGTCAATAATGGTTATCCTAAGTGCCCTTATCATCTTTATGCACAAATTCATAAAAAATGTACTCTCAACATGTATTAAAAAACAAATTTTGGCATAATCAAACTATGTTTGATCACACAACAAAAAGAAATGTATGAGCACAAAGGTGATTTAATGCTCTTAAGCTCAAAAGCTCACATAGGTTTCAAAATGCGACATCTTGTAAACTTTAATTCAACAAAATCAATAGGATACTTAAAGTAATTTAATGAAAAACACTAATCATGCTTATCTCTTTCATGCATTAACTATTAACCAAAAATTTATCCTAATTTAGGGATTATTTCTAAAAAACAATTAGAAAATTATGAGGCTATTATAAAGAATAAGCAATATATGAATCATAGTATTCATAAGTTCAATCATAAATCACAAAGTTCATCATAATATATGCTCTCACTCTCTTACACCTAAATCATGCATTGTTCTCAATTTGTGAACAAGAAGCTTATATGCCACAAAAATATCAACAAAAATAAAGCTTATAGTAGAAGAGTCCCCTGAGTTGTGAGCATCTAAAATGAGATGTACTATGGTGTTAGTGGACAGAGAGGCATCACGTGACACATAACAAAATTGTCTCTTTTGTTTCTCAATCTATCTCATCCTTTGGCTATTCAAACACGCTTCCAATGGGTGCTTATGGTAGGTTCTGTGGAAAAATGATCTTGTGTAATTGTATTCACCTTAGACTTCCCTTTCACCGTTATTCTATTAGTATCTTTGAACGTCCTATAATTATAAAAATTATAAACAGAAAACTAATATGGAAAATAATTAAAACAACTTAGTAATAACTAAAATTAAAATTAAAGCAAATAAATTTATGTAATATAAATATAACTCAAATAAATCTAGAAAAATGAGATTTCAACATTATGGAGAGATGGGTTCTTCTTAGTGTTGTGGTTGATGACGTCTACATTGGTGATTGAAGCAGCTTGGTGCATCTAATGAGACTGGAGTTGTTGATGTTGGCTGGTCATTACTTGGCATTATGGGAAATTTGCTACTTAATGTGTCGCTAAAAAGAAACAAAAGATATTATTATTTGTTAAATCATTTTGAATAATTTATTATTATTATTGTTAAAATTTTATTTTAGTATTTTTTAAATATTTTTATTTAAAATTTTCATATTTCTTTAAATTCAAACAAAATACTAACATATATAGGTGTAATCATGCCTTATGAATGTTAGTATTCGGAATTTAAGAGTTCTATTATAGAATGCTAAATCACATAGGCGTGATCTCGCCTTATAAGATTTAGTATTCCAAAAGTTTAAGTCTTTGATCATGATAATTGAATTACATAAGCCATGATAATGCCTTACAAAATTTAAATTTTGGAAAAGACAAAAAAACTAACTTCTTAAAAATAAGCAAATTGAAAACTAAATATAACTATAACAAAACTAATAAAAACTATCAAAGCAAAATGAAAACTATATATAACTATAACAAAAACTAATAAAAACTATCATATTTTGAGTTGTCTCATAAAAACTGCAATTGTTTAACATCATTATGCTTGAGGGGGAATTTTCTTCTCAAACTTCTACATAATTGTAGTTTTGTACTCTTTAAGTATTGCTACTAGGCTTTCCTCTTGCCCTGTCGTTAACCTTTTTTAGATAATTATAGATAATGACTCTTTTTCACCTCAATAGACATATTTTAGGTGATCAGGAAACGCCTTCAATTCTATTTTTAGAGCTTGCAAAATAAAAGGTAACATTTTCTTATGAGTTATAGTAATTTCAACATTTAAAGTTGTTAAATCTATTAGCATTGTCGATAAGCGATTTAGCATTAAACTCTTAACTCATCATCAACAATTTCTTCTTTAAAAATATCTCGCACAAATGAATCAACAATATCCATATAATGAACGGATTGAAAATTATTAGGGTACTTTATTACTTCAAAAATATTAAATTTCACCATCTCTCCATCAAACTCAACAGAAAGAGTACCCTCATCCATATCGATTTTTGTCTTGTCGTCTTCATAAGCGGCCTTCCTTAAAAAATTGAAGTTGATTGTTCAACATTATTTTCATCCATTTTTAATATGTGAAAGTCTACTCAAAATACCAAACCATTAACTTGGACCAAAACATCTTTTATAACACCAATAGAACGCACATAAGAACGATCAATTAACTAAATAATCACATTAGTTTCTTACAAAGAATTCAAATTTAACGTTCAGTAAATTAAGCATGACATGACATTAATAAATGCACCTAAGTCTACCATGGTACGCTCAATTTTCTTATCACTAATGACATACAGAAGTGTAATCATACCTAAATCTTTGCACTTTTTGTAATTTTCTATTTATCATAGTTGATACATTCTTACCCAAAATTATTCTCTTCTTATCCTTTAACCTCCTTTCATTTGTGCATAGTTCTTTTAAGAACTTTGCATATTTTAGAAATTGCTTGATGGCTTCTTAAAGTGGTATATTGATTTCCACTTTTTGTAAAGGTTTTAAGATCTCTCTTTCATGTTCCTTTTCTTTTGATTTAGCCAACTTGCAAGGGAAAAGAGATACACCTGTATGAGTTGATATCAATGAAGATAAATCATCTTTTACCTTTATTAATTCTTTAGTTAGAGGTTCATCTTTCTTATCTCCTTTGTTGTGGTTTCCTACCTCCATTAGTAAGAGAGATCCAGATTGAGTTTTCTTATCACTTTTCAATGTCATTGCACTCACATTATCCTTATGATTCACCACCATTTGGGAAGATAATTTTCTTGATGCTCATGCTTCCAATTTACTAACAGATGTGGTTAGTTGAGTGATCTGATTTCTTAAGTTTTGAAGGTTTGCTCTTATTTCTTATTGAAATTGTTGAGTATTAGTAGAAAGTTTTTTAATAACTTCATCCAAAAACATACCTAAATTTGAATATTCAGATTGATCATATGTAGGTGCTTAAGGCTGTCAGTAGAAATTATGAGGTTGATATCTTTGTTGCCCTCCTTGATTTAAATTGTCAAAGTTTAAATGATCCCTCCATCTTGGATTATAATGATTGAAATAAGGATCATATTTTCATTGAGGTTGACCATAAAATATCTCTATTATGTTAGCTTTTTGAAAAGAATATTATTGCAATGTAAAGCACATATCTATAGGATGTCCAAAGAATGAGCATATTCTACACACTTGTGTTGATTACAATTGACCTATAACCATTTGATGAATTAGAACAATTAAATCTGAAATTTTATCCTCAAGATTCATATTACTTACCCCATTCACGCGCTTAACAACTTCATCCATCCTTGTCCCAAACTATTGAGAATTTTTTGCCATATTTAATATCGGTATTGTCGCTCTTAGTGTTTTGTCTACCAAAACTCCTCCACTAACTACATCTATACTTCTATCCATTGGAAATAGCCCCTCATAAAAGTATTAGATCAACAGTTAGTCAGGAATTTGATGGCATAATAACTGACACATAACTCCTTAAACCTTTTCCAATATTCATACAATGTTTTTCTGGTGGATTTTCTTATCTCACATATCTTCTTTTTTATATTGGTTGCTCAAGATGTAGGAAAGAATTTCTTCTGAAACAACCTTTTCATCTCATTCCATGTTGTCACTGAGCTAGAAGGGAGATAATATAGACAATCATTTTCCTTATCATTTAATGACAATTGAAAGGCTCTAAAATTAAATTGTTCTTTTTACTCCTTATGGCCTCATTCCAAAGCAAACAACAAAAAATTCTTTCAAGTGTTTATGTGGATCTTTACCTGTAAGACCACGGAAAATAGGGAGCAAGTGAATCAAATCAAAATTTAATTTGAAATCTACCTCAACTTTTAGAAATCACATGCATAAGGGTTGTTGATTTAAATTTGGTGCAACAAACTACCTCAACGTTTAATGTTAGGATTTGCCATATTTTCTTTAACTTATTGGAAATTAAAACCTTCACTAATTGTTAGATCTATTTCAACTTTCACTTATGGAGGTAAATGATTGCTTACTTACTTAGCCTCTTTTCTTAAATGACAGTCTGCCTTTTCAATTTATGGGTTATATTATAAGTCACTTATCTGAGAAAAAAGACTCATACAAGATAAGAGATTAGTAGTAAATTGTAAAATAACATTTAAAAAAAACTAAACAACTAAAACAGTTCCTTGATAACGACGCCAAATTTTTGATCGGATTGTTGAAGTTCTTAAAATTATTTCTAACTCTCTAACTTATTATAGTAATCATAAAACCAGGTCAAATCTCTAGAAAACTAAAAACCAATTTTTTAATTTCAATTAATAAAAACAAAGTGGGGGTTTATGATTAATTAACTAATTTACTAAAATTAACAATGAATGAAAATAAATCAACTAAATATAAAAGCGAGAAATTCAAGAATACTTAACTCCGATTCAAAGGGAAAATGCCATCTAATTGTAACATTGATCATTGGTCTCAAAAGAATAATTTTCACAGTTCAAGCAGTTATTCCAAAACATATTAGGATAGTCATAATAATTATCAAAATTTTCTAAATTAATTCGTTCAAATTTAGCGTTCAAACCAAAACTTACCATTAATTAATTGGGTATAATTCTGTTCCATATCAATTAAATGATAGCAATAAGCTTAGTGAAAAGACAAGACCCTAAAATAAATATTTGAGATAGCTACAACTATTCAACTTAGTTTTCTTGTTTCTTATAAGTTAAATATGCAAATTCATAAATAACCTATTTGTTACTTTTATCAATCCTTTATGACAATTACGGATCATTGAATGTATAGATAACTATAGAATAATCAACATTAAATTAATTTTTAGATTAATCGGTATTAATTTTCATAAAATATAAGAATGCAAAATAAGAATATATGAATTATAACATGAATCTAAGCTTAGAACAAAACCTAAGAGGTTACAATTAGAGTTTTGAATCCTTTTGAATTAAAATATTTAGATTTAGTTATGCATGACTTTAGTTCCAAACTCAAAAATAGAAGAAAAGATGAAAAATTGAGCGAAAACTACTAAGAAACAAAAAGAGAATGTTAGAGAAGGTAGTAGATGTGTTTGTGTATTCTTTTCCTACTCAAAACTTAGTATACTTCTATCTTGCAAAGATCCCTATCTAAAACAAACCAAATCTTGATGGAAATAAGTTTCCTAATTGAATTACAACTCTTAGAGTGAATCTAAAATTAGGTGTGATCTTGCCTTATCCACTACAGTAATTTGTCCACTTTTTCCAAAAGTAGTGATTTTGACCAATAATGCTCTAATATAATGCAACTCCACTTGTCATCTCCTAAAGCAAAATAAAATTTAATTTTCCTATTTAAGCACCAAAATATAAACAAAACAAAATATATAATTTTGATTAACATAATTAAATAATATCTTATCAAATTCTCCCACACCGGATTTATTCTTGTCCTCAAGCATACATCATTCATCTTCATAACAACTTTTCATCTTTTTTCATGTTATCTAGAAATATCCTGAAAGCCAATACACATTAAAGGTTTATGATAAATTAACAATTGAGATAATAAACACTTATAGGACACATTTTTAGAATTAAAATACAACATCTCATCAATTCTGTCAAAATCAAATGAAAAAAGACTTGACACCCTCTCATGGATTTCTCTATACACTCATATTATTTACGGTTCCTTAAGCACTCAAATCAAAGCATAGGAGTTATTTCCATAAGCTTGCTTAAGAATCTTATCTACACCACTTAACACAAATAAACCTAATGCATAAATCAAAAGGATTTGATAAGGGTTGTAACGTGTATTAAGTAAGTTATAACAAAAAGCAGTTTTGTGTTTAAATAAATTGAAAGTGATCATACAAACTTATCCACACAAGTTTCAATTTAAATTAATCCAAAACTCACTTGATTAAAATGACATCCTTTTCAATTACCTTTTTTCTTTTTTTTTTAATAAGAACATCAAAGAGGAGATTTCTTTTTTTCTTTTTCTATACTTCCCCCTCATTTATAAAAAGATAAAAATATCAAAACAATGCATCCTAAATCAACTATTTACTTTTCATGGAAATAGTTAAAATCCTATACAAATAAGCTCGATATAATTCCTTCAATTTAGGGGTTGAAAATTATCAAAGATATCAATGAAAGAAGGAGTAAAATTAGATTGTAACAAGGTTGGTACTCAAGAAAAAAAAGGTTAAGACTCAAATTGGTTTAGGGATAAAAAATTATAGTAGGCTTTCTAGGTTAACAATTGTTATCCTAAGTACCCTTATCATCTTCGTGTACAAATTTATAAAAAATGTAGTCTCAACATGTATTCAAAAGCAAGTTCTTGTATAAACAATTTATGTTTGGTATCACACATAAAAAAGAAATGTATGAGCACAAATGTGATGAGATTTTTTGGCCAAAAGCTCACATAGATGTCGAAATACATCAAGTCTTGCACACTTTAATTCAACAAAACCAATAAGATAAAGTAATTTAATGAAAAACATTTTTCATGTTTGTCTCTCTCATACATCAATTATTAACCGAAAGTGTATCCTAGTTTGGAAATTATTTCTAAACAACAATCAGAAAATTATTATTTGTTTTATTATTTATTTTAGTCTTTTTAAAAGTTATATTATTTATTTATTTATTTATGTTTAAAAGTTACAAACTTCTTTAAAATCAAACAGCCTACTAACATATATAAGAAGTTAATCGGTACTTATGAATGTTAGTACTCTCAAAATTTAGGAGTTCTATACCAGAAGGTAATATAAATATAAATTGATTGATTTAAAATTTTAGGTTAGACTAGTTGAATCATTGAATTTTTGAGTGATTGGTATTTATACACGTTAAATCAATGCTATAATTGAGAAAATTTTAGCTAATCATATCTTAGAAAGTTACAGCATAATGATAAGATATAATCAGCAGTAGCTTCTTTAAGGAAATTATAATAGAATGATAAGATGTAATTAGAAAAGATAACAACAGATTATGATTAAGATGAATGTCTACTGACACTTTTTAATAAAATCTTTTGATTGATAATCAAGTACGGACAATCATCGATGTATTTAAATTAAAAAGTCGCATCAAAGGGTAGTTAGGTTCAAATAATTTAAGCTGCCGACGGGGTGGGACTTGGGCGTCGGAATGGGACTGCTACTGGAAAGTGACAGGGTTTAAGGCCTTGGGGGGTTTCGTGGCGTTGAGGAACTGAAGGAAAAGTGCTGGGGAGAGGATTTATGTTATTATGTTAAACGAATATTTAATGACCGCAATTTTAATAAGAAGATAATATAGTTATGAAATGGGAGGGAAGAAGGACGGCGAAGAGGATTATTGAAAGTGATGTGCTCTTTCAAACGAACATTACATTGAAAGAGAGATGTTTTTGTCTTTCACCATTGCGTAAATGGCCTCGTGTCTCCCTAGTCAGAAGTAGAATTCTCCGCGTTCAAACCTGAAAACGCGTTCAGTACTTGGAGTTACGTAAGAAATTTCGGTTAAAAGTTTTACTATAATTTATATCTAATTGATTATTAAAATATCACCAATTTTAAATTTTTTGAATCGATTCGTCTTTGACGGCGCAGATCCAGGTCATAACGACCGTGGATCGATCGGTTCGTTCTTGAATATCGATCCAGACTATATCAGTTCGCGTCCAATCGCATCTCTCGACCCATCGACACGGAGAGTCTCCCATGACACGTAAAGACCTAAACCTACTATTCTTTCCATATATAGGTATAATTCTACCATAATGTAAGACGTAATCATAACCTAGTTTTCTCTGCGATACAACAATATCACATTTACCAAAAAGATCGACTTGGCGTCGGAGAACTTTCGGAAACAACCCCGACGCGTGTCTTCCTTGTTTTGCAGGGTACCTTAAAGCCGAAGCTCTTGCAAGAACCAACTAACTCCATGGATCCAAACGCAAGAACGCTCAATTCCGCCGAAATCCGGCAGAACTAATTAAGCGCCACCGTGGGGCCGACATCGTAAGCACCACGTCCGTAAACACGCAGATCACCAAGCCATAGCCTAATCTCGATGTAGCGCATTATCGCGACTCTGGCGTTACAAATGATAGGTTTACAATTACTCGCAATCGCCACCGCACATCATGTTCCCATGCGGAATCTTCGCACCCAAATGATCAACCGCAACCTCAAAACTTAGAACAAGAAGAACAGGCGTAGCTTTGAGGATAACGCAGACTCAATATGCGCTCAATCTCCAACACCAATCGATGCAGATCCTCTTCCGCCAAGACACACCTCCTTACCCGAAAGCAGATTGAGGAAGGTACCGATCTGTTGATTCGCCATATTTTGATCTCGGTATTAATAAAGAAATTGTCAAGACGGCAGACAAGACGACGATCGGCATCACGATCGATCACCACCTAAAAGCCTAGAAAAATCGTGGACGATCGGATCAATCGCGAATGAGCTTCCCGGATCGCCTGACATTTCAAGTCTAACTCTCCTTTACTCCGGCAATTTTGGATAGTCTCCGACGTCCGCACCAAAATACCAACGTCCAAAAGTACACTGAAAGATCGACCTGGATTACCTCAAGACTTCCAATCGATGATGAATCAGACTGCGTTTCTAGGCGTCATTCGGTCGCGAGGCTTTCAGACTTTTTCAAGAGGAGCTCGACGGTGGTTCAATAGCTTACCTCCGAGTCAGACACGTGCTTTGAGGACTTTAGATTGCTATTCCTCAACCGGTTCACATAAGTAAGCGGTAGCAGAAGACGACCTTGGAAGTGATGCGGTTGACCTGAGGAGGAATGAGAGCCTACGGAATTCATTACTCGGTTCGATAATGAAGTGGTCGAGGTCCCCGACCTTACCGCTTCGTCCGTGTTGGCGTGCTTATGAACAACACGAGGGATGAGGAGTTCAAAAAGTCATTAGCCCTCGATCAGCCCCGATCCATTCAGGAAATAAGAAACAGGGCAGATAAGTACATTCAGCTCGAAGAAGTGTTGAGAAATACGAAGTGTCGGACGGATGACCGCTAGCTAAATGACAGAGCGAGTGGTTCGCACAAGCGACAAAAAGGCCAGTCGAACTGGAGAAAACCAACCGATCGACAGGGATATCGACAGGAGTTCACCCCGCTCAACAGACAATATGCAAAATTACTCGTCGCCATAAGAGCGAATGGGGAAACTATCCGAGAACCCGAAAAGATAAAGACTCCCTCCAAGGATAGAAACCCCGATTTATATTGCCATTTCCACAAAGATATTGGTCATGAAACGGAACATTGTCGGCAATTGAAAAGAGAGATCGAATTTCTCATCCAAAGGGAAAGGTTGAGCCGATTTGTGAAACACGAGCAAAATACCGATCGAGATAACGAGCATAAGTCCGGTCGGCTCGACAACAGACGACAGTATGGAAGGCGAAATGATAGAAACGGTGGAGGGCGACAGAGCGCCAATACAAATGATCGACGCGAAATGAGAGGTCGATCCAGAGCGCGAGGCGACAGGGATGTTGGGCAACAAGATGACCGACCGGTGAGGGTCATTAATATGATATTTGGTGGAAATACAGCGGGGGATCCACTGCTAAAGGAAGAAAGAGATATGCCAAGCAGGTCGACAAAGACTCGTCAATCAAAAGAAAGAGGGAGAACGACGGGATGATATCGTTCGACGAGTCTGACCTTGATGGTGTAAGTTGTCCTCACGATGATGCGCTCGTCATAAATCTGAACATGGAAGGCAACGAGGTAAAGCGGGTGATGATTGATACGGGCAGCTCGGTCGACCTGTTGTATTATGATGCCTTCAAGCAAATGGAGGTACCCGAAGATCGACTACTGCCTATAGATGGACCTATCAAAGGGGTAACTGGAGCATCAGCCTACCCGTGCTCCCGAGTCTACTTAAAAGTGAAATTCGGGTAAAAGCCGTGTCAAATAGAGAGGGATGTTGAATTCCTAGTCGTGAAGTTTCAAGGGACATACAATGCAATAATCGGACGAGCTACCCAGAACGCCCTCAGAGCGATCGTCTCCACCTATTACCAACCGATGAAGTTTTCAACGCTCCGTGGAGTTGGTGTTGTTAGAGGTCAACAAAGAATCGCTAGAGAATACTATTTGACAGAGACAAAAACATTAGACGGGGCGGTGGTATTGACGAGCTCTCTTGATGTGAGAGTTGATGAAGAAACAGAAAGATTGAACTTCGTCGAAGAAACGCAGCGGGTCGTATTGGATGAAGCAAATGGCTCCAAATTCACAAATCTAGGTTCCGAGCTTCAGAAGGACCTGGTTAAAGAAATCACAGACTGCTTGGTGGAGAACATATCGATCTTCGCTTGGGTACCGAGCGATATGCCCAGAATTTCTCGATTGGTCGCTTCGCATTCCCTTGATATTCGACAAGATTACAAGCCGGTTAGGCAAAAGAAGCGATGACACTGCAAGGAGCGACAAGAGGTGATCGAGAAAGAAATAGAGAAACTACTCGGAGCCAGGTTCATCTGAGAAGTCAAGTACCCCGAATGGCTCGCCAATGTGGTGTTGGTAAGGAAGAAGAACGGGAAGTGGAGAATGTACATCGACTTCACCGACCTGAACAAGGCATGTACAAATGACAGTTTTCCCCTGCCCAAGATCGACCAGTTAGTAGACTCTACCTCCGGACATGAACTTCTCAGCTTCTTGGATGCTTTCTCGGACTACCATCAAATTCAAATGAGCCTCGAAGACGAAGAGAAGACTGCCTTCATAACCGACCAGGGTACATATTGTTACCAAATAATGTCATTCGGCTTGAAGAATACGGGGCCCACTTATCAGTGGCTCGTCATGGAGGTCTTCAAAAAATAGATCGGTCGGTCTATTGAAGCTTACGTAGATGATATGGTAGTTAAAAGTAAGACGGCTGCCGAGCACGTGGGAGATCTAAAAGAAGTCTTCCAGACCCTTGACAAATTTCGAATGAAGCTGAACCCAGAAAAGTGCATCTTCGATGTGGCATCCGGAAAATTCCTGGGATTCATGATTACTCAACGGGGGATTGAAGCTAATCCAGAGAAGATCGAAGCCATCGTCCAAATGCCTTCGCCACGATGCTTGAAAGAAGTACAAATATTGACTGGTCAAATAGTGTCCCTGAGCAGATTCGTTTCCAGATTGGGGGACAAGTGCCTCCCATTTTTCAAAATTTTAAGGAAAGCGGATGCAACCCAGTTCCAGTGGCCGGAGGAGTGCGAAAGAGCTTTCCAGCACTTGTAGCAGTATCTGACAAGCCCACCTGTCCTGCATAGTCCCGTTAAGGGAGAAACCCTGATTATTTATCTGGCGGTCACAGAAGGGGCAGTCAGCGCGGTTCTGGTTCGATCGGATGGTAAGGAGCAATTTTCGATCTATTACGTCAGCAAGGTACTGAGTGGGCCAGAAACACGGTACTCGCCCATAGAAAAGTTAGCTCTTTCCTTGATAACTGCGGCGCGGAAACTGAGATCATATTTTCAAAGTCATACCATTGAGGTGTGGACCGATCAGCCTCTCAGGCAATGCCTACAAAAATCTGAGACCTCCGAGCGGTTAATAAAATGGGCGGTTGAGATGGGAGAGTTCGACATACAATATAAGCCTTGAACGACGATCAACGCACAGGTGTTGGCAGACTTTATTGCAGAAATGAGCCAACCTAGCCCGCAGGGTGAGCAATGCCCTACCTGGAGTTTATTCGTTGATGGGTCGTCCAATACTGAGGGATGCGAAGCAGGAGTGGTGTTGATTAGCCCGCATATGGAAGAGAAGGTGGAATACGCCATTCGGCTAGAATTCAAGGCCTCCAATAACGAGGCAGAATATGAGACTCTGATAGTCGGTCTCTAACTGGCTAAGGAAATGGAGGTAAAGCATTTAAAGATATATAGCGATAGTCAAGTAGTGGTCGGCCAGGTCACTGGACAATATGAAACCAAGGGGAACAACATGATCGAGTACCTGGAGCTAGTAAAGCGGAAGTTAAATAATTTCGAGCGGTACTCGATCAGCAGGATAGAACGAGCTCAAAATGCTAAAGCGGATGTGCTCTCCAAAATGGCCTCCGATCGAGACGTCAAAAATAACGTTCTAGTCGAACGATTAGATCGCCCTAGCATACAAAAAGTCAAGGAAGTTCTTGATGTAAATACCGGTCGATCGGGTTGGATGGAACCGATTAGACGGTACCTCCTAGGGGGAACACAATCGGAAGAAACCTCGGAGGCCAAGAAATTGAGAATAAAGGTGGCCGAATACACGATCATAAATGATACTCTGTACAAGCGATCTTATGATTGGCCACTGCTGCGATGCTTAAACGAAGAAGAGGCAGAACAAGCAATGGCTGAAGTTCACGAAGGAATGTGTGGCAACCACGTAGGGGGTAGAATGTTAGCCCATAGGCTGATCAGACAGGGATATTACTGGCCGACGATGAGGAAAGACTGCCAGGAGAAAGTAGACCGATGTGAGGCCTGCCAGAAAACAATGACTGCCTCTCACCACCAACCGAGAGGATGAAAATTGTGAGTCATCCTATCCTTTCGCCCGATGGGGATGGATATCTTGGGGCCCTTCCTCTCGGTCCCGACGAAGAAGTTCTGATAGTAGCGATGGAGTACTTCACCAAATGGGCGGTTTAAGCGGTCGCTATAATTACCGAAAGCGAAGGTGGAAAGTTTTGTAAAGAAAAATATACTAACTCGCTTCGGGATGCCTATGGTGTTGGTTGCAGACAACGGTCGACAGTTCGATAACGATAAGTTCATAGATTTCTGCGACCGACTAAAGATAAGGCTGCAGTTGACCTCAGTGACCCACCCCCAAAGCAACGATCTCGTAAAGAACACAAGCAAAAAGACAATGAGTGCTCTTAAGAAGCGCCTAGACGGACGAAAGACTTGGGTGGAAGAGCTTGATGAAGTGTTATGGGCGTACAGAACCACACCAAACGGAGCCACAGGGGAAACATCGTTCAGGATGACCTTTGGGGCAGAAGCCTTAGTCTCCGTAGAAGTGGTGTTGCACAACCAAAGGGTGACAAACTATGACGAAGAACGGAATAATGAACCCCGTCGAGCTAAGCTCGTGCTCCTCAGTGAAGACAGGGATAGGGCGGCCGCTCGTTCAGAAGCCGTCAGGTAGAAAACGATGAAGTTCTACAACAGAAGAGTAAAGCCGAGCGACGTAAAGGTCGGAGGTATGCCCTGCGAAAAGTCGAGGCGGCTGGGAAACACCCCGGAAAGCTCGGACAGGCATGGGAAGGACCCTACCAGGTGATCAAGAAAGCCGGGCATGACTCTTACATCCTACGCGATGCGAATGGAAAAACTCTACCGAGGCCATGAAACTCTCGAAACCTGAAGGCGTTCTACCAGTAGATAAGTTTTATTTTAGTTAATGTTTGTTCATTACTGTTTTTGTACAAAACCTGTGGGTACCTTTTTTCTGTCCCTGCCAGACAGATTTTTTAACGGCCCATGCCCTCATTATCATTATTAAAGGGATTTCCGGATTTCCTGGCAAGAAAAAATTTCATTATATTCGGCAAATCGCATAAAATCTCACCAGCCATCGCTCGGCCTCGACATAGATCGACTACAGTCGATCGGTCGTCAAGACAAGATCCTTGGGACCATCGCTCGGCTTCGATATAGATCGACTACGGTCGATCGGTCGCCAAGACAAGATCCTTGGGACCATCGCTTAGCCTCGACATAGATCGACTACGGTCGATCGGTCGCCAAGACAAGATCCTTGGGATCATCGCTCGGCCTCGACATAGATCGACTACGGTCGATCGGTCGCCAAGACAAGATCCTTGGGACCATCGATCGGCCTCGACATAGATCGACTACGGTCGATCAGTCGCCAAGACAAGATCCTTGGGACCATTGCTCGACCTCGACATAGATCGACTACGGTCGATCAGTCGCCAAGATAAAATCCTTGGGACCATAGCTCGGCCTCGACACAAATCGACTACGGTCGATCGGTCGCCAAGGCAAGATCCTTGGGACCATCGCTCGGCCTCGACATAGATCGACTACGGTCGATCGGTCGCCAAGACAAGATTCTTGGGACCTCGACTCGGCCTCAACTATAAGTCGACCTCGATGCCGGTCGACCATGAGCAACTTCATCAAATCCCACTATACATCGAAAATAAAGAACATAAACACGGAAAATGACTTCGAAAAAATGAAGGACAAAAATAAAGATCTCATTCCTTTGAATTCCTCCTGGCCACAAGCCCGACCAGGTGAGCTCTAAAATTCAGCAGAAGGAGAAGCTTTGGAAGTCGGCGGATGCACAGGAGAAGCCTCAGAAGCTGACGGGACAATCGGGACGGGAGTAGGGTCCAAGGGAGCAACCGGAGGAATATCCTCAGGACGAAGCTCTTCCTCTTCAGAGCTAAGATCCAGCTCTTCATCCGGAACAGGGTTCCGCTCTCCCTCGACCTTCTTCTTCATATCCTTCAAAGAAAGGCCGAGGGCTGCGGGAAGAAGCGGCTCGGCGTACTCTTCAAAGAAAGGACACTCCGACCCCTGAGGAACGTGAATCTCGTGACACCTCTTCAGGAGCGAGAGGCCCAAGTCACAGGCAAGCTCTAAACACTCCTCGTTCAGAAACTGCCTCTTCCACCGCTTGATCGCTTCTACCCGCTGCTTCTTAATAGAGCCCCACACCTTCTGCAATGTGTCATCGGCTCTATTCTTGCCCTCCACCGCGGCGTGACAATCCTCGAGGTACTTCTTACCAAGCTCCCGCTCCTTCTCCACCGTCCTCTTCAGCTTGTCAGTCGCCGCAACCAGCTGGCTCCTTTCCTCGTCTCCCGTGATCAGTTGAGCCTTAGGACGCCCATCGCATCCTCCCGGGATTTCTTCTCCTCCTCCAGGGAAGAGTTCTGAGCCTGAAAGAGGCCTCTCTCCTCCTTCACCTCTGAAAGCTCGTCCCTCACAGCCTTCATCTGCTCATGGAGGTCCTGGACTTCCAGGTCCAGAGCCTTTAGACGCTGCAACACTGCGAAGGACATCACCGCGCTCCGCATACCGCAGCGAACGAGTTGAGACCCCAACTCCAGATTACTCTTCTTGTCCATAATCTGCTCGTCTGCGGAGAGAGTAATCTTCTCGATAATATAGCGGGACACTTCGAGGTCCCCGATCGAGGCAGTATTGGCCAGCTTGATTGCACACTCCCACTGCCCGGCGTAGGTCGCTCGCCCTTTCCCCTTGCCTTTCTTCTCCTTCTCTTTCACGACCTGACTTGACGGGCCAGACGGTAGATCACCAAGCCTCCTCAATCTCTTCCTCTTAAGAGGAGGCTCTATTTCCTCCTCCTCCTCCTCAACCAAAATGGCTCAGCCCGCGCTAGTTGGTACGATCGGCAACGACGCCGACACAACAGAACATCATTCAACAGGCGGAGGGACTGACGACGCTATGGGATGACCTAGCTCCACAGGCAGAACGACGCCTTCGCCAGTCTTCGCCTCTTGCCTCTTTTTTCCCTGTCTGGCCCGCTTTCTGGATTTAAAGGATTGGGAGGACCCGGTGAAATCTTCTATCCTCACCATGGCTGCACAGCAACAAAACAAGTCAGAAAAAGAAACCAACAATAAAAAATGCAGTAAGTAATTTGACCACGAGGGCCCAACCAGACGGGGCGGTCTCCTCTCCTAGCCCGCTAATTTGTGGCGAAGGGACGAGTAAAAAGGAATTGGCTGAGACCCCTCCGTAATACCCCGCAATGAGCCGAGCGAAATCGTATCAGCCAAGCTCCTTTATGCGACCGATCACTCTCCACTCCTCCCGACTAAGAGACACGCTCGACGTGTCATTCAACTGCTCGGCTAAGGGATACCTCCACGGTCGAGACTCGCAGGAAGATCCTGGGGCTTTCACGAAGAAGTACTTCGTTCGCCAAGCGGAGACTTTCGAGGCTGTTCCCGCCGGGCGATATTTAGCGTCTTTGTACTGCAGAAAGGGGATCCCGGCACCAGAGCTCGGACTCTGACTCAACCTCAAAAAGTGACGCAAAATGTCAACAGAGGGCGGATGACCGAATTGATGACACAGCAGCGCCAGGCCATTAATAAACCTCCAGCTATTCGGAGGAATCTGGCTCGGCATCAACTGATAGGTCGTGCACACCTCATCGACGATTGGGGCGTATAGAAGCCTCATACCACCAACCGAGAAAAAACTATCGAAAACGGCAAAATATCCACTCAAGTTGCTGTGGATCCGCTCGTTCTCCAGGGCCAGCCGGGGTCCCCAAGACGTGGGGATGTTATATCTAAGTATTGACCGATTCAACTCCCCCCACGGTCATCGTCGATTCATTTCTCGGCGACGCCTCCACAACCAACCCATCCTTCCTTTCTCTCGCCGATATTTCTCCAACACCTTCTACTATACTTCTAGAACTGGTCGTCGACATGCTTACCAAGAACAGAACTTTTGAAAAGAAAAACTTTAAAGGAGGAGATGAAGAAAAGGGGCGTACCTATTTAGTGAATGGAGAAGGGGAAATCGAACGACGGCTGAAGGAAATTTCCAGGAACTGAGAGTAAGAAAGAGCAAATGAAAGCAAAGTGGAAGCAAGAACGAAACAAGCGTGAAGAAAACCAAACAGTTTGTCGATCCTGAACATTTATAAGGAAACGTTCAAATTGCGATCCAGTTAAAACGCGACGCGTGGAGAAAATCTGAGCTATGTTTGGACACGCGGCATAATCCGAGCCAAGGAGAATTAGGGTTGTTCGAAATCCAGAGTGACACGATAGTTGAAGGGACGTACGGGACAGCTGCACAACGGTTACAAGGACGATACGTTTCAGATTCTGAAAAGCTATCAGAGGGCACGCGCTGTCAAACAATAAATGCTTCAAGATTTTCGCGCCACCAATGATGACCACCGATCCGCTTTAAGCGAGCTATCACGCAAAAAGTACCGATGCTAATCGGTTAGGGCACTCATCGACCGATCCCAAAGACGATCAACACGACAACCATCGACATCCGATCGATCGGGCCTACCCGAGCTGTCCCATGAACGAGCTACAATGCCAATATCCGACCGATCGACCACCTCATGAGTTGTCTTACGGATGAGCTATAAAATAGCAGACGAGCAACAAAATCCTAACATACTCCTTCGACCCTTCTCTTCGCTCAGACTCGAAAAGTAGGGGGCTTATGGTCGAATCGGTCGTGTTGGGCCCGCACCCAGTCATAACGACTCGTTGGCCGATCGGTCCGTTCTTCAAATATCAGTCTTGTACCTATGCCAAGCCTAGGTCCAATTCACGATCTCCTTGGCCCATTCACATGAGAGAGTCTCCCATGCATACGTAAAGACCTAAACTTAGTCATTGCTCCATATATAAGGTATAATTCTACCGTAACAGAGGTACGTAATCATAACCTAGTTTTCTCTACATGCAGCAATCTCACCTTCACCAAAAAGACTGACTTGAGCGTCGGAGGGGCTTATCGGGAAACAACCTCGAACGTACCTTCCTTGTTTTTGCAGGGTACCTCAAAGTCGAAGCTCTTGCAAGAACCAACTAACTCCATGGATCCAAACGACAACGTTCAGTTCCGCCAAAATCCGACAGAACCAAATTTAATAATCAATTCTATTACAATTACTTAAAAAGGAGTTATCTCAAGTTAAATTAATTAAAATTAAAGAATTTAAAATATAATTTAAAAATAATTTTTTATTTATTAAAAATTTGTATTTTAATTGAAAAAGATATTGTTAAATAAAATTTAATTAATTTATAAAAACTTATTAAATAATAAACTGATCAAATTCTAACAACAAAATTTATTGAAATAAATTGAACTAAAAATTAAAATTGAATTAAAAATTAAATAGTTAAATTTTTTATGATTAATTGGTTCAACCAGTTGAGCTTTCTAATTTTTAATCTTTGGTAAAAAGTACGTTGAAATTGCGAATAGGCAATGAATGGTAAACTGGGTTCATCACATCTTGAATAATCAAATTAATAATTATATTTGGGCTTTTGACCCAATGTTTTGCAGAATGATGTCTAGATGTTTCGGTTAGTCCTTTGGACCTAAACGTTTTCAAGCTTTATAAATCAGACCGGAATAGCCGATCCAACTGAATGATGCAGTCAAATCATTACCGGCCAATAGGTTGGGTGTGTATTAAGGGCGCTAAGTGAGGTGGATCAAAATTATACAATTTTGCGATGATTAGAATTTAACCAGTCGGTTCAATTTTTTAATTTTTAAAGCTTCTATTTTTTTTAGTTTAATTTTTAATTTTTAGTTCATTTATTTTAATAACTTTAATCTTAAAAATTGATCAAGTTATTAATTAATTAGTTATTTTTATAAATCTAATTTTTAATTTTTAGTTCAATTTATTTTAATAACTCTACTTGTTAAAAATTAATCAATTTATTAATTAATTAGACAATTTTACAAATTAATAAGTTCTTATAAACTAAAATAAATTAGTTAATCTTAATCTTTATTTAATAATTTTTAATCAAAATTTAAATTTTTCTATTGATAAGAAAAAGATAAGCGTACTTAATGCACTAAATTTTCCATTCTATAGGACTAAAGAGAAGGTCATAATGTACTTAATTTTTCTTTTATATTTTTACTAAGAGGTTATATCGTGACTTAAATATTTCAATCATATTTTAAATTTTTAATTTTATTTAATCTTTAACTAATTTTATAATAGTCTAATATTGATTAAACATTTTAAATTTTAACTCTCTTATTTTCTTGGTTTAACTTCTTGTCCTACTTATAAATCATTGCAATTTTGACATCAAAGTTTGAAAGAGTTCTTGAACTTAAAACAAAAACAAAAAATAAATTTGTATTTTAAAAGTTTCTGCTTAAAAATTTTGTGATTTAAGTAGACATATATATTATAATAATCACATTACAATATGACGGAACTTCTCAAATCTCACGTCTCAATAGAATTTCTATAGAGTATTATTTTGTTGTAATCTAGTAACAACCTAGGTTCAAGCATGGGATTATTTTTATTTATTTTATTTTATTAAAATATTCAATATAATAATTTTTAATTCAAATACTCATAGAATGTGAAATTTGTTTTTATTATATCAGGAAAATTTTAATTAATAATTTCAAACATTGTATTAAATAACTATACAAAATATATATAATAATATGTAAATAATAAAAATGTTCAACGAGTTAATAATTTAGCATTAAGTCACAAATATATTCCGATTAATATTTAAATGAATTTTAAAATATCTTCTTTCACGTGAAGCCGAAGGTGACTCTAAAGTCTAACGGAAACTTTTTTTGAATTGGGCGAGAGTTTTCAACGGGAGTTGGCCCACCAAGCGTTTGTTGCATATAAAACCGACAATCAGAGCCGCAGCGATTGAAATTAAAGTAAAAAAGGAAAAGTATTATTCCGTTCAATTTTATATATATATATATATATTCTTTCATTCTTCTTCTCCTTCTCGTATTCATCATTTTTCTCGAGCGAGGGAATGTCCAAATAGGTACGAAAACTTTGGTCAACACTCCAAATTACGTGTCTTCTCACGTGTTAGATGCGACATCATTCTCTTTATCATTTATTTTGTTCTAATTTTATTCTGTTTTATTTTAACCATTTATTTATATAAAACTTATATAAATAAATGATTGAAACAAAATGAAATAAGATCGATAAAGGATAAATAGCTCTGAAGATATGAGGGGCCTGTTAAACTACTTATCTTCTTGCTTCGTTATTTCTCCTCTCTTTTTTTCAACGAAAGATTAAAAAAAATACATTTTTTGCAATTTTATCTGTAATAAAAATTCTAAAAATAATACTCAGTAGTTCTTTTTTTTCTTTTAACTCCATTCACATGCAACACGCTTAGACTTAGTTGCTCGGTGATTGACTTTGTGGCATTGTACGATGAAGGATTTGGTTGTTGGTTGAGGTTGAGGCAAACAAAAGAAGCCAAGCATTAGTGTCGGTATAGACATGATCTTATGCGAATCTGACGAGTTCAGGAAACTGATCTCCCTTGTACGTACGTCCCCGTGCAGAAGATGCCCTTTGAGAAGAATTATTACTTGCACACCACGGCTCTGGCTCTCCTTTGGCCAGACATTCAAGCAATTCCAGTGGTCGGCTACAGTGTACTTTCGGAGGAGATGCCCCCCTTCTTTTTCCTTATGGTTTATAACTACAATTAGTGGCTTTACTCATAGTTTAGTTTAGTGACAAAAATATTCTTTATTTTATACATGCTTAAATATATATAATGAAATTTATAGAATAATTATATATTACAAATAAAATTATAATGAGATTATAATTATGACATTTATATTATACTTATATATTATCCCTAAATTATTCCTTATCATTGTTATATTAATATTGGACATTAATAGAATGTAAAAAGGCTAGCAAACACTACAAGAAAATTACAAATTATTGACAGAACATTACTGACGGAACAAATTCTCTAATAACTTAGCGATGGAAATTCAGTTTCTGTCGGTAATGTTGCGACATAAAAAATCCATCGGTAAAGGTAAAGGAAATTTATTCGTAAAATTTTGCCAACGGAATAATGAAGGTTGTCATAAAATAGGCAGCAATGGTTGGCGGGAATAATAAACGTCGGAGTTTATTAACGGAAGAAATGTCCGATGGTAAATTACCGACAGTAAAATTTAGAGTTAAACAACATCCTTTAGGTCTTCGACTTCAACATTTTTAATCAAAGGAAAACAACATCGTTTAGTTTAACACCAAATGAGTCGTTTTCCTTTGACCTTAAACCTAAGACGAAGGCCCCCCTCCCTCCCTTGCTTATTTTTTCTTCGTTTTCTTGCTTAATCGTCGTCGTTCGTCTTCTTTTTTAATCGCCAACGTTTTTCTTTTTAAACTTTTCTTCCATCATCCATCGTCTTCAATTAATCATCTATCGAAGTTAGTCGTCCATGCTTTGCTCTTAGGTTTTTTTTTCGAGAAATTTTGTTGTTAAATGCTTATATGATCGTCGGTTTCTTGATGTGGTTTGAGTATTCTGCAATTTTTCAACTGTGGTTGATTCATTTTTTGTTTCAACATGTTTATGTTGGTGAATAATGGAAAAATATAGTAGTTTTGTTATTATTTAGAGATGAACTCGGTTTGCTTATGAATTGTTTGATGAAATGTCTCTTAGGGATATTGGTGAGACTCGGTTAATTGCTAGCTATTTATGCTCTTATCAACTTATTTTCTGTTTCATATTTAACTAAGCCATGAATGTAACCATAAGTTTTTTTTTAACTTTTTGGGAAATTAGGCATAGTGAGCCCGATTGTTCCCTTTTATAAGTTCTTTGACTATGCAAGATTCATGAAACCCGTGATACTCACATATGTTGTCCATTAATTATAAGAATTATTCTTTAATTTTATTAATAGTTTGCATGTAATCTTTGCCCATATGATAAAGTTTTTGTAAAAGGAGAAAGAAGTTATTTATTTTTCCCTTTGATGTTTATCAATTTATACATTGTACATCTTTTTATGTTAACAAAAAGGGATATAATGATATTTAAATTGGTCTTTTCAAGATGCATGAATTAAGATGGAGTCAACATCATTTATTTTTTCTAATATCACTAGATATTTTTCCATAATGAAAAGATGAAGATTTTTAGACTAAATGACTTTTTAACGGATAGTTTTGATGATAACAAACTACTATTATCTTTATCTTTAGCGATATTAATAACTTAATATGTGAAAGATTAAGTTCAATGGATGATAAATGAGAACTAATTGAATCAATGTTGTAGTTAAGGGATGAAGGAAACGAGAAAAGTGAAGCACATATGCAATTCAAATGAAGAACAAGGAATAACGAGGAATCGATCATATAAAAATTTAAGGAAAACATTGTAATCTTTCTCTGTCATTTCAATAAATTAAAGACTTAATCATTGCTTAATCATTTGCATATAATGCATATTAAATAAATCGTTTGTCATAATCCAAAGAAACTTTAGAATGGTTAGAATGAATATTAGCTGTTGGAATCTAAAGAAAATGCCTAGAGTAGCTCCATAAGACTTGAAATGGAAAATGAAATGCCTATAGGTAGTTCTTAGGGCTTAAAACTAAACTAAAATGAAATGTAATCCCTAGAATGAATATTAGGCCTTTAAAATGAAGAAAATGTTTGAAGTTGTATCATAGGGCTTGAAATAAAAATGAACCACTTGAAGGTGGATGTCGGGGCTTTAAAATAAAATATTTAGAATGACCTTTATATTAATCGTATACTTAATAATTAGTTAGATAATAGTATATATTAAAACAATTTCATAAATGATTAATAAAAAGTTAAACTAACATCATAGGATCTATTTTAATAATTTAAATATCATTAATATTTTATTAAAATAAGCAAAATCAATTGAAAGCGCCTGAGGGCCTCATTAAAGACAATCATTTATGTTAGCAATGTGTCGTACTCCCGCTTAAGAAAAACTAAATTAAAGCACTTGAGGGCTCTAGTTTAAACCTCTCTTTGATGTAAGTGTTGTTTAGTTGTAAAAGCTAGTTTAATTTTGTGACTAGCATTTAAATAGAAATTGAGAATAATGGATAAACTCTCATTTATGACTTTACTTTCTACTAGTTACTTTTTTTCCCTTAACCATGTGAAAGTCTTAACCACCTCCTTTTTAACTATTATTTTCTTTAATCAATGTGGAAATCTATGCTACTCATTTTCAATATTCCCTCGATATGTCCTTGGCAAAGCTCTCCACTTTGGATTATATCTTATACTAACATGAACTAGGAAGTAGGAAACTTGGTTTAGTTAGCACTTGGCTATTTTGTTTATTAAATATGGAAAGAAAGAACTAACATGAATTCTAATTAAAAAAAACAATAATTTGCAAGAACTCTTACACAAAATAGTTCAATGGATAAGAGAAACTAAATGGATAAAAAATTGAGTTCTCAACCAAAGCCAAGCATCTAACTAAAACCTATATAACTACATCTTCATTCTTGATGACAATTAATTTTAACAAACTATGCGATTCTAGGCCTTTTATTTACTTTTAATTTTTCTACTAGAGAACTTGTTTTAATATTATTACCCTTTTGTATATCTAGAATATCTAATTCTCTATAGGACTTGGTTAGATTAGATATGGCTCTTATTTTGGCTAGTTCATACATTCTTATCTTTTAATTTGCAATATAGTATTCATATCACTCTCCAAAAAGGTAACGATGGGAACAAATGTCATATATTAAGGAGTTTACTTGAAAGAAGGAAGTTAAATAATTTAATTAACAATTTTAAATATTACTTAAAAGTTTTGATTTGAACTATTGGGGAAACACAAATAAATTAAGTTTTGCAAAATTTATTAATGGTATATTCTTTTTTAATTAGCTTAACGAATCAAGAGGTAATAGGAGAAATTCCACTTCAATATTCTTTTTATGATTAATATGTAATTTAATTTCTTTATACATCATCAGAGAATCATGGTTCTTATATTTGCTTAATAGGAACATAAATAGGTCAAATTGAGCAATCCAACTCCAAGCTAAATTTTTTTTAGTGCCTATCAGGGACTTGTTACAACTTATGTCCTGGACATTTTTTATTTTAGTTACTTGTTCTACTTCATGTATATCTGTACGTATGCTCCATTCAAAACTTATCAAAAACTAGCTAATTGTTTATTGTCTTTCTTGCAGGTCATGTTCTGTGTTGAAGAGCGTCGATAATTGGTCCTACTAGATTTTAAAAAGTCAATTTTAGGTACCCACACAAACTTGGTCATTAGAGTTATCTTTGTGTGATAGTAAAGCCTAATAAATGATTAGCATGTGATATACTCTTTTCATGAAAATATGACCTATAGTGATTTAGAGAAAATGCGATGCTTTTTTGTTTCTCATAAGGATTTATATTAAATCAGAGCAAGTATCATGCTTTTATGCTTATAAAGAGACTTATAATGATTGTGAGTTTTTTTCATATCATTTTAATGAGAAAGACGCCTATATGAATGAGAAGGAGATTGTAATAATGGTTTTGCATAACAATGTTTTTTTGCATAATAATGGTTATGATCTTGAAAAAATTTATTTGTTGTCTTTGTCTATATGTGATATTGCAAAAAATGGTTATGATGAAATTGAGGTTAATTGTTCTTTTTTAAGCAGAGATCGAGGCTTCAATGGCTTAAACAATAAGTTGTAGGATATGAAAACATTAATAGGTAATTATTTGTTATCTTTCTTGCATTATTTGTTATCTTTCTTGCAGGTTGTACTCTGTGTTGAAGAGCGTCGATAATTGTCCAACCACATTCGTCTTCTTTGTAGTTTGCAATTGTCCGTCTATTAAGGCAAGTCGTTCAACTAAGTAATGTCTACAATGTGATCGTTTTTGTGTTGTTTTTTGAAATTTTACCTCTATCAATGATTGGATGAGTTTTTAGGCTGGGGTTTAAAATCATAGTGCTTGCTTAAAATTAAACTTTAGAAATGAACTTGTAGGTGATTAATTGAACCATAAAGACTTGAACTTCAATGTGATTAATTCAAACTTAGTATTAACATAAGAAATTCACGTAATTGGCATGACAATTCTTTACATACTAAACTCCTAGGATAGTATATGCAACTCCCATGAGGCTTATCGGTGAAAAATTCCACGACTCTAAGAGTCACAGTAAGAACTTTCTTTCTCAATTCATAGGTGTAAACAATGTCATATACCATAGTGCTTATTTAAAATCAAACTTTGGAAATGAACTCGTAAGTAATTGATTGAAACATAAAGACTTGAACTTCAATGTGATTAATTCAAACTAAGTATTAACATAAGAAATTCACTTAATTGACATAACAATTCTTTGCATAATAAACTCATAGAATGATATATAAGCTGAAAACTCACGATACAACTCTCATGAGGCTATCGATGAAAAATTTCACGAGCTTAGGAGTCACAGCGAGAACTTGCTTTCTCGATTCACAGGTGTAAGCAATGCTATGCACCATAGATTTTTTTTAAAGTCAAACTTTGGAAATGAACTTATAAGTGATTAATTAAAACATAAAGACTTGAACTTCAATGTGATTAATTCAAACTTAGTATTAACATAAGAAGTTCATGTAATTGACATGACAATTCTTTGCATAATAAACTCCTAAGATGGTATATAAGTTGAAAACCTATGATGCAACTCTCATGAGACTTATCGGTGAAAATTTTCATGAGCCTAAGAGTCAAATGAGAACTTGCTTTCTCGATTCACAGTTGTAGCCAATGCTACGCATCATAGTTTTTGTTTAAAATCAAACTTTGGAAATGAACTTGTAAGTGATTAATTGAAACAAAAAGATTTGAACTTTAATGTGATTAGTTTAATAATTGACATGACAATTCTTTGCATAATAAACTCCTAAGATGCTATATAGGTTAGAAACCTGTTATGCAACTCCCATGAGGTTTATCTTACCTTACAAATTCTTCTATGAAGTAGTAAGGTTCTTATGACTTAAAATGTGGTGATTGTCAAATCACTAAGGTTGAATTGGTTATAATTGAGTTTTCTAATTTTGAAATCAAATAGTGGGATATGTTGGTTTCAATTTGGAGGGGAAATGGTTAGAGACCTGTAAAAACAGGAAATGAAGGATCTAATGATCTGTAAAGTAAAGATTAAATGTTATAAAGATTAATATGGATACAAACATAATGATTATTATATCTAACTATGAAATCACTTTTTTAAGTAACAATTTCGTAGATATGAGTAATGTTGGTATATCTTAGATGTATAGATGATTAACACCCGACGGTTTCATTAATCCTAAATTTATTGAGAGAGTTGAAACTTTTATTGACTATGCATGTTCTCAACCTACATATATGAATGGTCTAAATATCAAATATCCATGTAAAAAGTGCAAACAAATTCGTTTTCTTCTTATTGATGAAGTGAATCTCCATTTGTTAAGAAAAAGGTTTGTTCCAAATTATTTTGAGTGGACATGACATAGGAAGCCATTAATTTATCCTCAAGGGTTAATGAAATAAACTCATCAATAAATGTGGATGAGTTTGAAGGAGAGATTGGATTTATAATAAATAATGCGAATGCAATTGAAAATCCTTACACCTAAATGGTTTATAATGCAGCCAATTATACCTTTGAAGCAAATGTAGACAATCTTGAAGAAGAACCAAACCTACATGCCAAAAAGTTTTTTGACTTACTAAAATCAGCTGACCAAGAATTATGGCCAAATTATGAGACCATAACTCAATTATCTTCAATTGCTTGAATATTGAACATAAAGTCTGAAGGGCGTATTTCTGATTAAAGTTTGGATAAAATTCTTGCCTGGTAGAATAAATAATTGCTTCCTGATCATAAAATGGTCTACAACATGAAGAAACTTAATAGGGATCTTGGTTTATCAGCTAAAAAAATTGATTGTTGCAAATTGAGATATATGTTGTTTTGGGGAGATGATTTGGAATTACAAGAGTACAAATTTGTGATCAATCTAGGTTCAAACCTAGAAAGTATTGTATGAAACAAAAATTAGTATCCTAGAAGTGGATGTATTATTTCCCACTGACTCTGAGACTTTAAAGACTATATGCCTTTGATGTTACGACATCTCACATAAGATGACATAATGAATATGAACAGAAAGATAGAATAATGAGTCATCCATCAGATGCACTAGCATGGAAACATTTTAATAATACTCATTCTAAGTTTACAGCTGAAATTCAAAATGTTAGGCTGGGATTACTGACAAATAGATTCCAACCTTTTGGTTAATCCATCCAATAATATTCATCATGGCCAATTATAATTACTCTTTATAATTTACCTTTATGGATGTGTATGAATGAGGCGTATATGTTTTTAATGATGATCGTGCTAGGCTCTATGAATCCAAAGCATAAAATTGACATATTCTTATTACCATTGGTATATGAATTGCATCATCTTTGGGAATTTAGTGTGGAAACATATGATGTGCCTTTTAAACAAAATTTTTTGTTGAGAGCAGCTTTGATGTGAACTATTAGTGATTTCCTTATGTATGCTATGTTGTCTGGATGGAGCATAATAGAGAAATTGGCTTGTCCTTACTATGGTAATGATATTGATACATTTTATCTTCCTAACTGCGCCAAAGCATCTTCGTTTGACAATAGCAGGAAATGTCTTCCTCTAGATCATCCATTTAGACATAGTAAACTAAAGTTTATTAAAAATAGGATGGTACAAACACCTCCTTCCCCTCATAGCGTTGGTGAAAAGATATTGCAAGAGATTCATGAATTAGGATTGTTGAAAGTTTTAGAACTTGAAGTTGAAGAAGTTAATATAAGCATTAGTAATAACTTTAGTTGGAGAAAAAAATTATCGTTTAGGATTTTTCATATTGGAAAACTAATTTGATACGTCATAATCTAGATGTGATACATATTAAAAAAATATTTTTGACTATTTATTCAACACCATGATGAACATTAAAGGGAGAACAAAAGATAATGCAAAATCACAAGCTGATTTGAAACTTTTTTATAGAAGGAATTAGTTAGATAATGATCTTCACACTAGTAAATATCCAAAAACATGTTACAATTTGGACAAAAAACATAAGAAAATTTTTTGTGAATGGTTGAAAAGTCCCGATAGTTATGTTTCAAACTTGGCAAGGTGTGTAGACATAAGGAGGTACAAATTATTTGGTATGAAAATTCATAATTGTCATGTGTTTATGTAAAGGCTAATTCTAATTGCATTTCGGGAGTTGTTATCGAATAAGATTTGAGAAGTTATAACAGAATTAAGTTTGTTTTTCAAAAGCTTAACATCATCTGAAATAAAGTTGGTTGAAATGGCAAAATTAAAAAGAGAAATTCCAATTATCTTGTGCAAATTGGAAGAAATTTTCCCTCCAAGCTTTTTTGACTGTATGGAGCATTTACCCATACATTTAGCACGCAAGGTTAAACTTGTTAGTCTAGTTTAATATCGATGGATGTATTCTTTTGAGAGATAATTATAGTTAATATTTAAATAAAAATTATAGCACGTTTTAATCATAGAGTTATAATAATCCTATTTGTAATGTAGATTTTTGCATCACTTAAAGAAAAATATAAAAAACAAAGCTAGAGTTGAAGGTTCAATATGTAATGCTTATTTAGTAGAGGAAGCAAGTATATTTTGTTCACATTATTTTGAGTCACATGTGCACGCAAGAGAAAGAAATTTTCTTTGTAATGACGATAGGGGTAAAACGGGTGATATTGATGGTAACTTATCAATTTTCATATATCCAGGATGAACATATGAATGTTCAATAAGAATAATGTTAATAGAAGAAGAAATAAAGGTTGTCCATGGTTATATTTTATTGAATTATCAAGAGGTTCAACCTTTCATGCAGTAAGTATAAGTTGATTTTAAAATTGATTATTTGAGTTTTCAAAGTTAGTGTTGTTCACAACTAAATTACATAATAATATTTTTAGATTATACGAGGAATGGTTACGCGAGCTAATGCCTGAAACGACAAAGGATGATATCAATAAAGGAGTTGAAAAACACTTTTCTCGATAGTTCGAGAAATATGTAAGTAATCGCAAAATTGCTATAATTGAAATGGTTGAATTATCAGATCAAAGTGTTTAAATGGCATTATACTATTCAAAATGAAAAAAAATGATGCAGGCCTTAGAAAATCTAATAGAGAACAAGTTTATATGTGATCTTGCGAAAGAACCTTTGCAAACTATTAAATCGTATGTTGTTAATGGATACAAATTTCATATAAAATATCACGGTCATAGCATGACTACAGTAAATAGTGGAGTTTGCATACAGGAAGAATCGATATATTACAATAGTAAAATTATTGACATACTTGAAATTAAGTACCTTGGATTGCCAATAAAACAAAGTGTTATATTTAAGTATGACTGGTTTGATCCAACTCTTAATATTGGAACAAAAGTGCACAGTCGATACAATCTAGTTGAAATCAACCAGTGAAAAAGATTTAAACAATTTGAACCTTTCGTATTGGCGATGCAAGCCATCCAAGTGTATTATGTCCATTTTCTCAGCTTACGATGAGATAAGTCAGATTGGTTGAATTACAAAGTCAGATTAGCTATTTGCAAAGTAAAACCTCAAGGTGTTTTTGAATTACATGAAAAAGGAGAAAATAAGAGAATTAAAAGTGAAGTATTTTAGGAAAATGATTATGAAATAAACGCATGTGTAATATATGACGAGAATGAACCTTTGAACGATCCAAATAATGAATATGTTGAAATTTCATCTGGAGAGGATGAGGAGGGTGAGAAATCTGAAGAGGAGCTTAAGTTTGACTATAATTATTCAGAAAAAGAAGATGATGATGATTTTGATTTACAATTAAGTGATAATAGTGATTAGTTTGTGTTTGTAATAGAATATTATATGAATAAAGCTATTATTGCATCAACAATATATTGTTATTTGTATCTAATTTATACTATTTTATTATTGGAATATTCAATAAAATGTGAATTTCAGGTTGAAAATATGCCACAAAAAAGGATTTGTTGCGGCCAAAGTTCAGGTTATCGTGTTTTCCAACTGAAGCATCATGTTCTGTAGATGCTACAGAATTAGGTGTTGTATGCCTAGCTACTGCACATCAGGATGAGACATCGCCTTCCGTACTTACAGTCCCTGTGCAATCACCTTTTGTACCTGGTGCTACACCATCTACCAGCCCTACACGATTCATTACCCTACATAACATAGATATTAAAAGTTGTGGATGACGGAGGACGTTTCCAACCTGGAGCTAAGAGAGTTAATGGAAGAACTTACATCACAAATGTCAACAATCTGTGAGTGAAGTTCTAAAAATTTTGTAATTTATGCATGATAACACCATAATTTTATACTTAAGTTATACGTTTTAATTTGAAAATGATCCTAAAATGTTTATATATTAGGTTGGTTCTGTCTGGAATGTGTTCCAAAAATATCTTATCTAAGTTTAAAGAGATGATAGATCTTGAGGGTTATATATAGAAGAATGTCTCTCAGGCAACAAAGTATTTTTATTATCAGGAGTTTGAGGTGCAAACAATATATTCTTTAATCTTTTTTATTTTATCTAATTTGATACATTAATTAGATAAATATTGTCGTTTATAAGTACTTATAGTATGTTTTCTTTTTTTCAGAAAGAATTTTTTGGGATTCAAATTTTGATGATGTAATTTATAATGTATGAGAGAGACGAGCTCGTACAAGTTATAGAGACTTTCTTGGTTCGATGCACTAGAATGGTATACCACTATCATATATATCTGAAGATTTATGGACTTGTTGACAACAGTATTAGGTATCACCAGAGGCAATATCCATTTTAGAACACAATTCTACCAACAAACATGGAGGATTGGACGGAAAGAATCTACCCATACATACTGGAGGATCTTTAACCCACGAGGAGCATGCACTTAAACTTGTAAGTATCAAAACTTTATACTTATATTCTGATTTTTGTACTTTAATGTATGAAATTTGATTTCAACGTAATTTGATAAATGAAATTTAGAATGAAGATATATGTGTATTATAGAGAATAATAATGTTATCAACGTCTGGTGCCATTAATGATTGTATTGTTGAGTTAATTTTTTTGTCTAACACAGGGTAAGTATCATAAAAATAGAGGAAACTCTATCAAAATTTTTGTAAAATGTAGTTCATTTATAAATTTTATTCTGATACAGGAAAAGTCTACGGGTAGGAAGCCTACACTATGCTAATTTTTTTTGCACACCCACAGTAAGAAGTATGATGGTGTGACCTTCATCAACACTCGATGCAGAGAAAATCTATACTTTAATATTAATTCTTAAAAATTATCATTTATTAACACAAACAATTATAATGATAGGAACAAAAATAAGAAAGCATTAAACGACAATCTCAAAACTCTAAAAATGTTGATGAGAGTCAGCCATATCTTGATGCAGTGGATGGTAGAGACCTTCATAGAAGGATATTCGGCTTAAATTTATTTGCAAACATATGTTGTTCGCAATCCTCTACTTCCTCTGCATCTGGATATAGTAGGCGGTCTGCTGCATCAAATGAGACAATCGTTCAAATTGAAAACACAATAGAGAGGCTAATGGAGTGCATAATCCAGCTCCGTAAAGAGGTGAATGAGTTGAAAGGGAGGGACATGACCTCATTGCAGCATTCAGACCATCCGCCTTCACCACCTATATAGCTTCTGGATAAATGAATGTATTTGATAGTCTGCTACTATTAAGTTTTTATATGAAAATTTAATTTATAGTTATTTTCAAGATCCTTATTTGTGTATATCATAATATTTTATTATATTACCAATCAGAATAATGTTTACTTTATATTTATCAATCAATGTTATATTATTTACATAAATTAAATGTAAAAAATCAAAATATTATCAACAGAAAACTCGAGCAGGAAGTGAGAAATGACGGTTGAAATTTATCATAGCTATAGTTCCCAACGGAATTACAATATTCAGTCAGCAAAAATTTTACGACGGATAATCCTTTTTGTCGGTAAATTTAGTGATGAAATGTTATACGTTCGTCGGTAAATTTAGTGACAAACTTACAATTTACCGTTGGTAAATTCACTAACAGAATATTAGAAATCCATTGCAAATTTAACAACGAAATATTCATAAATACAAAATTCTGTCACTAAATTTACTGGCGGATTCCTTATTTTTGTCGCTAAATTCTATCTACGACCGTTTCTCTGACTACTTTTCGTCACCAAATTTATTTCCCGACGAAAATTCTTTATTCTCCATCGGTAATTTCCGTTGATAAAACCTATTTTTCTTGTAGCTACATGTTATGTTTTTCCTTATAAAAGAAATAGTCAATCTCATAAGCTAATGTATGGAAATAGTTAAACAAATGTGTGAGTGCTTTTTAAAGAACAAGTTTACTAAACTAACTTGATATAAGAAATCTATTTATATCATTACTTATACGTCTATGAAATTCTCATTATGATGATTGTATAAATGATTCTTTGACTTAGGTTTCAAAAGTTATCTTGTATAGAGATTGTTATATTTTGATGCTACTTATAACTTATTTAATCATAGGTTATTCAATCGATAGTCATTGGATGTAACATGAACTATATGAAGGTAATTGTTTGATTAAGATAAGATCCATCACCATAAAGTAAATAGGGAGAAAGTTATGTTGTTCTCAATTAGTATTGATTCAAGAAATCTGTGGTTAAGGTAGAATGAAGTTTTGTAAATAATTTACAAATGTTATTAATTGAATCAATTGCTAATGGCGGAAATTAATATGATTGGACTCAAAATAGAGTAGATATTAATTATATGCTTTATGTCTAATCAAAAATAGAGTAGATATTAATTATGTAGAAAATCATGCACGAAAGGTTAGTTAAAACTACATCTACATTCTTAAATATTTGGTTAACCATAATGTGTTACTAGACGCCAATCATTATCTATGATTATAAATTGTTTAATTGGAGAACTAAAGATAAAATAAAATAAAATTTAATTTATTTAATTCTAGCTATAATATTAAAATGAATTTTACTTTATTTAATTATAGTTATAAATCATTGTTAACATGTTTGGAAATCTAATGGATCTCACATAAATAACGGGTTGAAGAAAACAAAGATATTTTAATCAAGTTGGACTTAATTGTAAAGTTTGATAAACTTTATGATTAAATATGATATGTTTCATAAATAATGATTAATATGAAATATTGGATCTTATTTAGACATAATTGGTATTTAGTTAAAATTATTTGTAATTTTAATTAAAATTTAATTAAAATAAGAATTTAATTTCAAATAAATTACTAAAACGCTCAAAACTTATTATAAATAGACTGAAGCGTTTATGAAGCTAACACTTTTTGCTTAACTTTCTCTGTAAGAGTCACATAATTCTCTGAATTAGATACCGTTAGGGATTGAAAATTTGTGCAGGTATAATAATTGAGATAGATCAATTTCATAAATGTTTCGAAAGATGCAACAAAAAAATGATCAAGTTTCAGAATAACATATAAATTAAAATACATACTTTATTATAATTTATGTATTAATTATTTTATGCAATTAAAATAATCTTAATTTTCATAAAATCAAAATATTAAAAAAATTCCCAATTGCTATCAAGTTTGGTCTTGATTTCCAAACATTTACTCCACCAAAATCCCTCAAAAGTCAATTGAAGGATACATTCAAAGGCTGACAACTAGAAAGTATGCAAAGTTGTGATCTTTCTGCGCCCAAACAGACCATAAACGAAAGGGAAGAAAAAAAAGTGAAAAAGATACAGTTCCCTTCCCTTAATATTCTTCTATTCAATTTTCCCAACTAGTTCCGAGCAAATCGTAACCTTGTGAGCAAGATCACCAAAAGGGTAAATTAAACGTTCGGTCCTCTTACAGCTCTTGAAGGGGGAATATTTGCAGAACTACAGTCTGCAGAGCTCTGTCAGATGGTGACAAGCAGATGGCAATCACTTGATTAACCATTTCTACAACTTCTTTGCATTTTCACCATAAAATTGACTGAATTGATCTATTCTTTTACTTGAATCGGAAGATTCCTGCTTTATGAGAGTGCTTCTTATAATGTACTGTCTCAAAGGAACTACAAGCCCTTATTAGATCAGGGGTCACAATCTCTTTGTACGGAACAGGAAGTTAGCAACTCTCAGTTCAATTGTGGGGTTCCCTTTTCCTGCCTTCAACATGAACTCTCTCGTCGTCTTGCTTGTGCATTTAAATGCACAGGCATCCTAGCGCGTGTGTGTTAAGTTTTGGCGCGTGAGCCACCATTGAGAGATGTGGAGTTGGATAGCTCCACGAGTCTTGCAACTCAAGGAAAGCAAACTTATTGAGGATGTTTTAGAAGATGTCTTAAGATAAGACAGCCAGATAATTAATAATTTCTTGAAAAATCAAAGGAAATGAAAAGAAAGTCGTAAAGCTGTTGCGAAAGTGATTATTAATCATCTCTTGTCTTTTTGATAACAAAAATTGGCGAAACCTTTAATGGGAGAAAAAAAAAAGGTTTAATCTTTGAGGCTTTCACATTAATTTCTTTCAGTTTTCTATGCTGTAACTGAGATATTTGGATAAGCTGTTGGAGCTCCATGTAAGATGTGAAAGACCACTTGCTCGCCAAACAATCTTCCTGATTAAATCTAACAAAATATGTTTCTTTTTCAGTGGACTTGTTTATGACATTAACTGCACAAGTGTGATAATGATGCGAATCCATGAGGAAAAGGAAGACACGGATTGAAACACGCCTTATTCTGCAATTCTACCCCAAACCCACGAGTGGAAAACCGACGAGAAGGATATTCCCCTCACAATTTATATTGGAAAACCAGAGAGAATTGGAGAAATGAGTTTTGTATCAGGCCTATATACAAGAGAAGAAAAATCTGTGGCACACACCTGTAATTGAAGAAAAGAGCATTTGTTCAAGCCTCTTTAGTTTCTTTTCGTAATTGGACCGGCACCTTTTTCCAAACTAAATATGAAAATCTGTGGCACACACCTGTAATTGAAGAAAAGAGCATTTGTTCAAGCCTCTTTAGTTTCTTTTCGTAATTGGAGTGGCTCCTTTTTCCAAACTAAATATGTCCGTAGGCTGCTGTGAGTCTCTGAATGTCCTTTTGAGCCATACCAGAATTTTGCATATGCTCTTGTTGCTGCTGGTTATGAGGCCACAGACCACTTGAATTTCCTGTCAGAAAATGTGCTTCTGATTTCATCTCATTGTCTAAAGATTGAGGATTTTGATCGTGTAAAGCAGCAGCCATTAGCAATTGATTGTGAAGGCATTCGGGCCATTTGATGTCCTCCTGTTGGCTTTCTATTAGATGGTTTTGACCCTCCTTATCTGTTGAGTTGCAATCCCCCAATCCCCAGGAGAAGATGGTATTTTCAAAGAAGCTGTTGCTGCTTTGCATTTCTCCACTTCCACTACTTCCACTACTGCCATTACCATTGTTGGCTGGAGCTTCCCAGAACCGAGAACTGCTGGTTGCAAATGATGGGACTGAAGGGTTAACAGAAGAAAGACTGACAGAAGGCTTGTAGCCCATAGAAGTAGAAAGAAATGCACTTGTTGTTGAGGGAAGAATGGCAGGCATTGCACTGGAAGAGAAATCAGAATTCATGTCAAAACTCTTGCTGGTTTGTAGGAACCAGAGAGAAGGAATTGAATTTGTTGTGAGCCTAGCATTTGACAATTGCTGAAGAGGGAACTGTCCCATGAAATCCGAAGGTTGGCAATTGGTTGTAGTAGTTTCATGGTTGGAAGTACCGAACCTGTCCAAAAAAAGCTCCTTGTTGCTTGTTGGTGCCATCAAACTGTTGTTGCTACTTCTGTTGATGGTGTTACTGTTACCAGTACTTATGGTTTTGGAGCTCGGAGAACCTTCCTCATGCAATCGATAACCCTGCGGAGAAATTGAAGATTGTCTGCTATCTCCTTGCTTAGAACTATCGGCTTTGAGGAGGTTCAGTTCGCTTGAAGCAGAGAGTTTCTCTGTAGCAGGTTGCTTCTTGTCGTCTACGCTTTCAACCTCTGAAAGTGGTTTGTGCGTAACAGGGTCAATGCCTCTCTGCCTAAGTTTCTTCTTCAAGCAAGAGTTCCACAAATTCTTTATCTCATTGTCTGTCCTTCCAGGCAATTGTGCCGCAATTTGAGACCACCTGAGTAATCATGTAGAAAGAAAACAATTTATGAAGAAAGAGAATTCACAAATAAGAACCAATTGATTTGAAAGAAGAGAAGTAATAGTACCTGTTTCCCAGTACAGAATGAAGCTCAACGATGAGGTTCTCCTCCTGTTGTGAGAATGAACCTCTCTTCAAATCAGGCCTCAGGTAGTTAATCCACCTTAATCTACAGCTCTTTCCACACCTCTGCAAACCTGCAACATTCAAACAATCCCGTCAATATAAGTTCCTGTTTTCTTCTTTCCTACATAACATTATCAAGAAAATAAAAAAATTGAGGTATAAATTACCGGCTTGTTTGGGGACAGAGCTCCAACAACCATGACCATACTTGGTAATATGCCTCAAAAGTTTCTCATCTTCCTCTGGTGACCACAGTCCTTTCCTGAGCTTCTGCTTGTAGCAGCAAGAGTGCCTCCCCATTTCAAGCAAAACCCACCCGCAATGAGGGATGAAGAGACAGCTTTCCCAAAGCAGCAAACTTTTCGCTGATTCCTAGACCAAGATTCAGCAACTAGAACAGGTAGCTCTGGAACACAGATTTTTGTTTTCAATGGATTTGGTTTGGCTGAGAATATGTAAGCAGAAACTGGAAGAGAGAGAGGGAGAGAGTTGAAAAAGAGGCTGACAAATGAAGCATCAGCCGAGAAAGGGAGTTGAATTAATATAGGAGTTAAGCTCCAAGGGAGCCAAGTCACAGTCACAAGGTGTTAAAAGTCACTCTGTTTTCTCTCCTCCCTCATTATGAATAAAAGCTTATGCTTTTTATTTTCTCCATAGGCAGAGTTGCTTGCATCTCGTCAAAGGGCCTGAGGGGTAATTTTCAGTACACAGTCGATGTTTAAGCCATACCTTTCTTCTTAACCCAGTGTTCATTGTTTTAGCTACAACTTCCATTTCATGATTGAAAGGAGCATCTTAATTTCATAACTTCTTGTGATTTCATCTCAAGGACTGGAGTGATAAATGTAATTACTTTGGCCCGATTCCTTCCAAGTTATCATCACTTGCAAAAGTTTCATCATTACGTGGAAAGAATTAAATCGATTTGGTCATATTCTCTACAAAAGAATGATGTGTTCCCAATTCTGATAAACTCCACTTGTTCTTGCCAATTACCATAACCAACCCTGTTTTTCCATTTCAGAAATAACGGTTCTCTTCTTCTTCTTTTTTTCTTCTCTTTTCAGCTTCTTGTAAAATTAGATTCCTTGTCCACTGAACTAAGACTAAAACGTCCAAAACGGATGCCAATCCACCTGTAAAATTAATTATATTGAAGGTGACAACTTAGTCGTAGTCCTATCACTCGACCAACTTAGATTTCTTCTCTTCGCTCAAGATAACTCCATGTTTAGATACATTTCTGTTCTTCTTTACCATCCACATCACCCTCCAATTGGCGTCAATGGATTCATAAGTTTAGTTTTTAGTTATGGTTAAAGATCTAGACAAACAATTTTTATTGTAAGTAAAAAATAATGAAGATTTTAATTAAAATAACCTCACAAACAAACGCTCGAGAAAGATATTTTCTAAAATATTTAAAATTATAATTTTCAGTAATTTAAAATAATTAGTGTCTTTTTAATGAGTAAAACAATTAAAACTAAAAACCCATCTTTTGTTTGAAGTTTGGAATTTCAGTTTTTAATCTTTCATCTAACAATAATACAAATAATTATTATACTTACAAGGCACTTCATAAATGATTTTCATTACAATATGCATACATAGATAAACGATTAGAAGACTTCGAAAGTTATGTATTATTGGACCTTCTCGTATCTTGTATGTTAGGGTAGTGGTGAAATATTTAAAAATGCATATTCCTAAATATGTAAAGACTGGGTGATGGAACTCTTTTCCATCAAAATTATAACCGTATGAAATAATAATAATTAACCCAAAACTTCTTGCATGAAAAAAGACTGTACTGTACTATAGCTAAATCTTTATTATAGCCTAAAGTTTAATGGTCAGTCATTAAAATAATTATATTTAGGATTCTGCATTGAGATTGTACGTATTTGTTTTTTCTCAATGATTGGGAACGTTACAGGGGCATGATAGTTCATATAATTCTATAGAACATAATATGAAAATGGATTATATGCTGAAGTACGGTATAAAGCACAGATGGAAACCAATTACTTGAAGGTTTCTATGGACCACTTCCCTACTAATTATTGCTTAATTAAGAAGAGTTTGTATTGGAAACCTAGCTAGCTGTTTCCACCTTCTTATAATACTTTTGATTTTATTAAATTTTTTTAATTGGTATTTTTGGATTGAGTAATCTTTTTGAAATCACAACGTTACTCCAAAAAATAGAAATTAATTAAGAAACTCAATTCAATTTGAAAAAGATGTGTATATTTTGGCTAGGTAAATTTTAATATTCTTATACTTTGTTCTATCAACTAATTCTTTAATCCTCGTCTTAAATTTACATGAGTGTTTGAAATTAATATGTACAAGGGTTATCATAAAATACCATAAATGAAAACTTCAAATGAGATTTTGAAGGCTTATTCATTATTTATTTGGATTAAAGTCGTGGCCTTTCTTATGGTTTAATATTTTTAAATTTATAATTTTAAACTTTTATAAAATTTCTGTTAAAAATTAATGTCGAGAAATGAGTACCGATTCAACTAATGTAATTGGTTTATTCGTTAAACGTAAGTTTTAAATAACAATTATGTATAAAATAAAATAATTTAGATTAAATTAGAGATTAAATATTTAATCATGTCAATAATTGAACTTTCCTTATAAATTTCAAATTTTAATTAAAAACATTACAACACAAGGAAAGTGTATTTTTCATCTTTAGAATATATATTTTACATGTAACACGATGAAAGTGTTACACTGGATAATGACAACGGCACGATCTGATGATGAAAGATCGAACGAGCAAATGCAAATGGTTAGACAAGACGATCGGACGGTGTAGAAGAAGTGATGAGGTCAATGTTGCGATGAAAGCAAAAGGATAGAGTAATGGATGGTGGGCCCACTACGCTACAAAACAGATGCATGTGCTTGAAACAGATCTCTACGCCATCTTCAAGGGGCCCGAGTGTCTGAAATTATAGGGAGAGGGACATTTTCGATGATTGAAGGACTTATTTGTCTTTTTATCGTGTTTTTACGTAAAACTCATTATGTACGCCTAACACATATTATCCCCTCCCCTTTCCTTTTACACATCACTTCCCACTAATACCCCCATCATGTATATTTTTAGCCCTAAATCTTAATGATTTAAAAATAATAAGTTTAGTATTGTATTATTATAAAATTAGTTAAATATTAAATGATTTAAATTATGATTAAAAATAGATTATCTTTTTATTGAATAATTTAAAGTTTAATTAAAATAAGGATTGTTAAATAAAACTTATTGATTTTTATTTATAAGAACTTATTGATTTATAAAATTTACTGATTAATTAATATATTGATTAGTTTTAATAACAAGAGTTATTAAAGTAAATTGAATCAAAAGTTAAAAATTAAACAAAATAGTTGAATGATGTAATATAAAATTTTTACAATCAAATTAACAAAACCGTTTGAATTTTTAATTATTGCTAAATACTCTTTTATGAAAAATAAGTAATATCTATTTTCGATAATAAAAGCGTATCAAATTCTTGACATGTAAAAATTATGTTAATAAATCATAAAATAAAAATCAAGCATCTTTTTGTTAGCTTAGTTTTTATTCAATTTTCATAGCAACGCCTTAAATAAAATATCAAATTTGCAATCTTTAGACGCTAATAAATAAATCACAAAATGTGGGACCTCTCTGATGGTACGTAGAGTTTGTGTTGATTATATATACCTTCTTCCCACCGACAGAACTATAATTATATCAAATGCCACTCGTACAGAAATTTATCTCAAATGCTTCTTGTATTTTGTCAACGATATAAAATGTAACGGTTTAATGGAATAATCTAATTATGTTTGAGAAAGCCTTTTTATTTGTGAGATTAAAACTAAATCAGATTGCTTCAATTAGTAATTACTCGTTTAAAATAGAACGTATTAAAATTTATGAGTACTAATTGAATTGAATTGAATATTTTATTTAATTTCAAAATAAGTCATAAATCATCTTAGGGATGAATTATTACGTACATTTGAATATTTACTCATTTATTTATAGATTCTATCAATATTAAAAGTTACTTCCTACACAAAATATACAAAAGTTGTGAAATGCGAGGACAAGTTATATTCAAACCTCATAAAATCAATATACTTTGTTTATATGAGTTAACAGTAAAGCAAGGAAAGATTCCCTAATGATCAGGCTTGTTTGATTATTCTCTAAATATAATGAAGAAGATAAACTAAGAAAGCCAAAAGGAAACAAATATCCATTATGTCGTTGCATGTATAGTTCGTGGAAAAGGCAAAATATTCCATGGATGGTATAAACAGACAATTGATACCCATCAAAGAGCATCTTCAACTCTCTTTAAAAATTAACCAATTTAAGAAGGAGAAATGAATAAGAAAGTCCTTCGAGCTAACCCTAAAGAATATGTCTTTCCATTTCGAATTAGGGTTTGTCTTGTTATAACACCATTATTTGGTCTTTTCTTGACCTTACCAATGCCACACTTCGCACATCCAACGCGATCAGAATAACATATCGAATTAGAACTCGAGAAAAAGATACTTCAATCTCCCTTCCTCATCATGTACTCGTGAGCTTATCATATGCAAGCACATGAGCTGTTCCCTAGCAGTCAACCATTGTCTTCATCGTTTTTAACTTTTTTAATTAATATCTTAATGCCTCCATTATCGTCTTAGTTATCTTTAATCGTCGTCCAGGAGATTCTACAAACCCTCCTTCTAATAAGAAGATTATAAACTAATAAAAAGAGTAGGGCGAAAGGAAGGGTATAATGATGATGAGGTTACAGTTTACCTTGCATCCAGTCATAATTTTATGATTTCAAGTTGTAACTATAGCCTGTGGAATGGTGGCTACCAGAAGTGACTGCTTTGATCTTGGTTGCACACTCTTTGTTAGGGCAAAATGGATGATTGGAAGAGTGAGTTCAAAGTGTCCGAAAACGCGTTTCTAAAAATATGTAAGAACACGGAGTTCTAGGGTTTCAACTTACTACAAGTCCATACCCCTTTACTACTCCAGGGTTGGTAGTTGGGAGGATTCTGTCACTTGATTCTCTGATAAACCCAACGAGAAATTTTATTCCAGAGAAGTGGGTATGAGGCTTGATTCTGTCACTTGATTCTCTCATAGGCTTTGAGTTTTTCTAGGATTTCAGACCGAACCAAAGTTGAACCAATCCTATGATTTACGGAATCAGTGTCAAAGGATTGAAGCAACTAGTCATTCACTTCGTACGCAACTCAAGTCAACAGCTGAAGTCGCTTTTCTTAGACATTCCAACGAAAGTTATGAAGTTCCTGGAAGTTTCATTTGGCAATTGTCTAGGTCCCAACTTCGAATGTACGGAGGAAATTATTGGCCTACAATAGTTGGCATGAATGACGATGGATAAGCTCCGACCATAGGTAAGGTCGAACTAATAAGCTAGCCTTTTGTTGTCTAGGTTCAATGCCTACACTAATGTGTTGATGAACTTTGCAGGATCCTCTTTGAATTTTAGGCTGATAGACACTTCAAGCTCAAGCACCCTGAAACTAGCCTTATTAAAGAATTACCTACTCCATGTTTATCCCCACAATGGAAAGAGGAAAACTATTGAGGCATTAGATAAGGTCTAGTTATTGGTGGGGCCTCTACATACTGTCCTAATATCGTGACATTTGTCCATTAATTCAATCCTCCCATAGGGCCATGTCCTCAATGATTTTGCCCCTCTTAAGGTTCAAATGTGATGACAAAAAGGGAAGTACGACTCATAGGCTGAGAAATCTTGTATGTTTCCCATCCAAGAGGGGGCGTTCCAATGCAGCAGTACATTTGCAAAAAATTGCTAAAGTAGTCGGGACATGCCCGGTTAATTTGCAAGATCGAGCTAGCGTGAAGAGGGTTGAGGAAAACGTGTGAACTCTTAACCACATAAACCAAATAATGAAATTGATCAGTTTTAGACAAGGCATTATCTTGTAGATTGAGATCATGCTATATGTATGGATGAACGAAACCAAAACGAGAATATGCTAGTTTGAGTAAAGTAAACATGAGTTCAAAATCTAATATCACTTAAAAAATTTGTTCACTAATAAAGGTGATCTGAAACTTAAAGTCAAGTTAACAATGTAATTAATTATTAACATGATACAATTACAATAAAGTATAATAATCCAAACATAATTACAATATTATAGTAGTAATTACAGACAATCACAGTTTTAGTCGATAATAAAGTTAAAAAGTCAACGTATTTAATGCATAAGAATTTTCTATTTTGCGGAAGTTTGAGGAGGGTCATGATATATGCAGATGTCTTTTTTATATTTTTACAACCTTATGGTCTTCGTCTACATTAATCCTAATAAATCAAAGTCATGTTATATCTAAGGATGTGTCACATTCTTCATGTCAATTAAATGAAAACAGGCGAGAAGCATCATAACAAAGAGATAAAGTGGGAAAATTGCAGGAGAACCATACAAAGGTATCCAAAACGTACATCAATAACATAATATCAAGCAAAAGCTGTGATGCGGGACTCCTGATCCCAGTCGTCCACAGGTGGGGTACCCTGATGAAGATGAGAGGGAGAGAGAGGTGACGTTGAGCGCCTCATGCAAGATGAAAAAACCATGACTGATCATCAACAGTTGTGGTTGAGGACCATCCATCCACTAATTCATTCATTTTCAACAGGTTTAAAAAAAAAAAAAAGCCCATAATTATGCTCAAAGCTCAGTGTTGCTTCGTAACTCGAGCGATTCTCAGTTCCACCATCGACCCTTTCACTTTACCTCCTCAATGAAGTAACCAACCACCATTATTGCTTACTTTCCAACAAGTAGCCTTGTGGGTTGACGTGTAATTTTTTATTACTGGGTTCATTTCTCTGTTTGGGATGAAGGAAAATCGAGGGAAAAAAAGAAAGAAAGTTGTGTTTAGCATTTTAATGACGTATCATTAAGAATAGTGAATGTCGGCAAACCCTTTTTAAAACCGTTCTCACACATGGCAGCCCTAATGTTCTTATGATTTGGCCTAATCTTTGCCAAGCATCTGCATCGCCCACCATATATAGCTTTTTTTAACTGTAAACAATAGAATATTACAACTTATTTTGCTGCTCTGACTTTACGAGCATCACTTTTTAATATTAATACAATGAACCAGTAAATGTGTCAGCTGTTGCTCGGACAAATCTCTGAGTAGCTGTTCACAACTGGTTTGGCCGATTTGGGTAACAATTCACTTTTTCCCTTTCGAAACTTCCCATGCATGCAGTCATTTTTTTAAAAAATTCCAACTTTACTTTCAAAATGTGCAAGCCATCGCTTTCTCCGACATTAAATTTGTAAAACAATATGTTAATGAATTAAATCATATGTTTCAATTTCTCCCATATACGGGTTTATTTATTTTTCAGAAAATAAAATGAAAAATGATGCTCGTAAAAGTGATTGAAGTAATGAAGCAAGGATTTTAAAGATTTTTTAATTTAATCTGATTTCAATTTTTAAGAAATAATAATACAAATTCTAAGAAAGATGAAGATTTCCAATATATCAAACGGTGCATTACTTGTGGTTCTCCAATTACAACATATATAAGAAAAAGCCTAATGAAGGGGAAGGTGTCCGGTGCCTGAAGGACCCACAAACCACCAAATTGGTGCGATGAAGTGAACAATGAAGATATCAGTCGTTACGGTTCCAATGATTGCCCTACGAAGCATCAGGCGTTCAGTTGTCTTCCTTCTTTTTTTTTATTTCAATCCTCAAAATTAAAAATTAACTCCACTACACGGGTGCGTCGACATGGGTGGGACCCAGCAACTAACCTCAGCCAACTGTAAATCCAACGTCACATCTTCGCCGTACTACCTCCACGTCAACTCCCTTCCCCTCTTGGCTGTCAGCGATTTATTGGTGGTCGGCCCGACTACATCCTCCCTCCGTTGAATTCGCCCAACACAATTATTATGTTTTGACAACCGATTTTCCCATATTTGCAAATAAGCTCTCGACACATTAATCGGTTAGCCTTAACTTTCTTAGCAATTAAGTTCTTTGAATATTTGTCACAACCTTCAAACGGTAATCAGGTCTTATACTCTTTAGCAGCTAGCCTTCAGTACTTACGAGACCCACCATCGCTTATCCACGAAGTATTAATTCAGGATTCGACTGGACTGCGTCATCCTCGAACTAAAACTACTAAGTAAATTAAGTTAAACACAAACACATCAAATTAGAAGCGCCTGGCAACTTGAGGTATTATCGATCTACGATCATTTTCCAAGTTCTTTTTCTTTTTGGTAACGGGGGTAGTGTCCTTGAGATTGCTGGGGTCCAGATTTATTTTCTAAGTTTCTTCGGACAAGGAGATTACATGAGGCTGGTTAGAGATACTGGGAATTCGCTAGTTCATTGCATTATGAGCTGCAGGGTCCTTTAGTATCGAGAATGGGGTCTGGTCGAGATATGCAATCATCCAGTTGACGTCAAAGTAGGCAAACAAGACGGTGACACTTGTGTGATCTCTTACTTTTCTCTACCAATTAAAGACCAGAAAATGAAAACAAATTATTGTTGCATCGCTGTCCACACGAGTACTGGCCTCACTCTCTAACATCACCAATTCATGGTTTTGACTTGATGAAACTTCTCTTCTTTTGTTGTTTCTTTTTATCTTGGAAGGGATAAACAAATGGTGGAGATCGATGCAATTCCATTAATTCTTTACTTATCTATCCTTCTAAACTCTCTCCCAATGATATGAGGGTCGGTTTCTAATTCCTTTCATCGAACCACAGTGTGTGGATTTCATTAGGTTTTTGTGATGTCGACTTCTTCAACCTTCACATGATTACTTCCAAACGTAAGGGCAAGCCAAGCAGATCCCTATTCTTGAGTGGGATGGTCTCTTTCAAAACATGATTTATTTTTTTTTGGTCGTAAAATATGAAACTTTTAAATATTAAGGAGGAAAAAATATCTTAATTTTTGTCATTTAATAAATCAAAAAGTTTACAAATGATGAAACATAAAATTACTAATCTTATTAACCTTGGAGACATAATTAAAGAGATAAATGATTTGTTGGCTTAAAATTTTATCAAGGAAATGTTTTGATAAGAATGTAAAGATGGGTGCCCCATTTTCTCTAAAATAGTATAATTTCATTTATAAGCTAACACATTTTTAATATATTGTAATTTTTAATCTCAAATTCAAATATTTTACAATGGACCTTATAAGTGTAAAATTGCTTATTGTTGGACCTCTCCAAATTTTATATTTTAACGAGATTTTATTAAATGTTGTTGTTGTTGTAGACATTTTAATGAGATTTTTATTAAATGTTGTTGTTGTTGTAATAAGTTGTTTCGATTTTGATTTAAAAGAAATAAGAGTATATTTTTTTCAAAGTACATGCATGTAAGCGTTAGTGGAGTTAATTATATTGTCTTTCTGACATCTCGAGTGACTAAAAGTTTCAGTAAGGAATGAACTTAAGTTTGAATAAGAAGATTTTTTTTGTGATGAGACGTTAGTGAATGCATAAAGCAAAAAAGATAACGCAATTTGAAGATACTACAACTAATCAACTTGTGGTTCGAAATCTGGGAGAAGCTAACTATACTTGAGATGTCATTGAACATAAGAAAATCTCATACTTACAAATTTTATCCATCCATCTCTTTGTGAAAAGGGATGTCACCCAGTTGACAAGAAATATCAACCATTATACTTTAGGGATAATGGGATTAGACATTGTGCTTAGTCCTCAGTAAATTCGCTAATAATTTCCTAGTTGCTATTGGACACTGATGAAATGATAGGAGCTTGGAACTTGATGTTAACGGACCAAGATTAACACACCCATATATATCATCCTACGTCCCACTCGCACCACTTACACGTTCCTTCCTCCTAGACTAAGCAAAAGCCCACCTTCCAAGGTCTATTCAACTCGACAAGGCAGCTTAATTAATGTATCCCACATTTTATTTTTTTTAATTTTAACAATTAGATGCAACATTAGCACATCCACTTGTCTTTTGTACTCTAATTAAACCTTTAATGAACTCCTATTATCTTTAATCATTCCAATATGGAAACAACAATCTCGAGTGGTCCTTTTCGTTGTTTGATAATGCTTACCTCATCTTCGTCACATTATCTCAATACCTCCAATGATTAGTACAAGCACTATGTGGCCTAATAAAGGTACTTTTTATATGTCAATTTTAATTTGATCCAATTCAATTAATATTATTAAGATAATTTGAATTAAAATATATTTAAATGAATTAAGTTTAATCTTGTATATTCTAATTTGAATTTTAAATTATTAATTAAAATTTACAAATTCTAAATTAAAGTGCGATACGTATTTTAATATTAGAAGATAATGTTAGAATAAGAGAATATGCTTTAAAATGATGATTTGCTTTATCCAAATCAATTTTAATTAGACGATGAAATGCCACTTGACTTGAATAATCACTTGTTCCTTGTAAACTAGTGTGGGATGAGAGTCTCACTTTCATCACAAGTTACATCATTGATACAAATTTAGCCGATAATCAGGCATGTAATGAGGCATAATGATATGTATTTGTTCTGCCTACTTGGAGATTTTGGTGGGGCAATTCAATGAGTCTTAATCAAACTAATAATTCTTTCACACTTCACGTCATGGAAGATTTCTGCTTTAACATATTTTTATGGCTCATGTCATTGTATACATTCTTAAAAATACCTAAATTGAGGTTGCTTAATTAATTAATTAATTAATTATCTTCCATTATTCTATTGAAATTCCATGGTGGGGATAAATGGTAACATGATTTTTAATAATTAAACTATTTTTCTAACAAAATCTCTCTTTTGTTATATTATAATCCCAATCTAATATTTTATATAACAATCAATTGTGTTTAATAAAAAAATATAAAAGTAAAATTTTGTCCCCCTTCTTTATAATGATATGAGTTTCTAATAAAGATTAATTATAAATTTCTATCAATTAGTTACATCAGCAAAAATAATATTTTGATATGAGTTTTACAAATTTTGAAAGATTAATTACAAATTTGAAATTTTTAAGAATTTATATTAGTTCTGCCTGATTTTGGTGAGGCAGGACGCTACCGTTTGGATCCATGAGCTTGGTTGTCTTTAGCAAGAGAATACCTGCAAAACAGTAGAAGGCACGCCGGGGGTTGATAGCCGGCAAGCCCCTCCGACGCTCAAGTTAGTGTTTTGTGAGAGCTTTTGGGTAGCTGATGAGTAGTGAAAAGTAGAGTTATGAGAATCGTACATTTTTCATGATGAGGTAATAAATTTATATGATTTACCCGTAGGAATTAGGTCAGCTTTCAAAGGATGGGTTGATCGGCCCATGCGCTGTTCTGAGTTTAGGCTTGGGCCTAGCACGACTGACTCAACCATAAACCCCTTACTTCGCAAGTATGACCAAGGGGAGGAGTCGAAGGAGTACATAAGGATCGCGCAGCTTGTCTGTATGACAGTTTGTGATAGGCCCGATCTGTCGAACATCAATATTTAGTGCGTGACGACTCGAGGTAAGACCGACTGATCGAGGGTGGAGATAGGACTGACCGATAAAAAGTAGGCATAAGATCGAACGATCGAGCGCAGGCGCCTAATCAAAGCAATGAATTTAATCATTACTAACGACGCGTGTCCTCTGACAGGTTTTCAAAATTTGAAACGAGACGTTTTTGTAACCGTTGTACAGTTGTCACATACGTCCTTTCAACTGCTGTGCCGCTATGGGTAACTGATAACCCTAATTTGCACGGCCCAGATTTTGCCGCGCGTCCAAATTCTATCAGTTATAAATGCTCAGGATTGACACATTTCTTCACTTTCTGCGTGCCCAATTCTTCAATCTTCATTTCCTCTCCTCTATCTCCCTATTCGCAGTCACAGAAATTTCCTCTCATCGTCAACCAAATCCCCAGTTCCAGTCTCTAAACTAGGTACGTCCTTCTTCTTTTCCTCACCCGTAAAAGTGATTTTCAGTAAACATGTCAACTAGCTCTAGGAACGAATTTGGCTCCCCCTCTCCTTCTCCGTTGCCTTCTCGCCAGCCTTAGCCATCGGCCTTGTTGGACCCCACTGCCGGAGCCCAACATCGGTCATGAGAGCGTGGCGTGAAACGTGCTTATTATACATTTAAGAAAAAGACCCGCGGAAGATTAATGGGCCTGCTGGAAAGTAAACTTGAAACCCGCTTTCATGCATAATTGAAGTAAACGGCGAAACATGTAAATTAAATAATTGAGAAAAGAGACCATCTAAGTACAATGGACCCATCATGAATATACTCAAAACTTGATGAGTTTCATAAAGCTTTAAGAATATCTCAACCCAATTTACAACTTTGAATTCAAGAGCCAAAACTCTAAAACACTCTTGAACCAATGATACTTGAAATGTAATTAAAGTCTTGACTTCAAAAATATAACATTGAAAACAAACAAACATAATGAAATGAAAACGGAGTGTTGTTGAACTCGTGACTCGCGCCGATCTCTTGCTCGTCACCTGTATGGGGGAGATTAAAGGGGGTGAGCTATAAAGCTCGTGGGAACATATTTATAATATCGCTATAAGCAAAAAAAATTCAAAAATAACTCATTGTCGTGGTACTTGTTGAAATCATAATCATTGATCATGTATATGTCATTGTCTTGAAAGATACTTGATTCTTGAAACAATTCATGATGCATGTCACATAATAAATCATAACACATAACATATCATAATGGTTTGGGTGTCCGGATAAATGACGTACTACACATGCCATCGAAATGTTGATGTAGGCGTAGTTTCATGAGGGATCCCGTGGATAACCTCATGCCATCGGGCAAAGTAGGGAGAAGCCTTTTCGTGAGTCAATGTGCACTTGACTATCGTGAGGACACCGCAAACCCACATAAGTATGCTTAATTCATATTCTTGTAAACTTGTTTGCCAAACTGGCACTTGCTTGTAAACTTGTTTGTAAACTTGCTTGTCATGTATTTCGTAATACTTGATTTCATGCACTTGTATTCATGAAAGGAAAGCACTCCTTTGTGAAAATCTTGATAATAATCATGAATGCAAATCACAATGCAGAATATAATCATTCATGGTAGTATGCAATGCGATCGTGGATGATGTAATGTAAATGCATGAGATCTTGCTTGATTGGAACTAAACAATGAGTAACTTATATACTTTATTATAAACATGAACCCACCTTGGAATTCTTGCTTGTCTTGTTTAGGGATGAGTTTCCTCTTGAGCCTCTAGATCCTCTTGCCTCACTTGATTTCCTTAACCAAATAGCCAAAATCCAAATCAATTTGGTGTAGAAATCGGAAAATAAAACCTTAACCATTCAAACTACAACCAAAACTGAAATAAGAATTTCATGCTCAACTTCCGTCAAAACTTGAAGATTCTTAGAGACTGATTCAGAACTTTATTTCTTCATGAAACTTGTAGCCCTATGTCTCTAGTTTACAACGCAAAAAGAATCACCGCATTTTGACATCTACATCAAAAGTTATGCCCAAAATACCGAAACATATTGCAGCAAGAAATTGGTCGTTCGCCGCGACGAGAAACTGGAGCACGCCGCGACGAGCGCGCGTGCCGCGACGAACACATCTGCAGGTCGCGACGTGCGACGGCGTAAACCTCCCGAAACTCATTTTTTTCACTTTTCTCAACCATAATCCTCCCATCTTTCAATTATAAACACATCTAAACATTAAAACACCTCTAATACTTCATTTCTAACATCAAAATCATCAACAAACACAACACTCATGAAAATCTACAAATCTTTCCCATAAACCCTAACTCCATCGATTTCTACTCATTCCAAGCAAAACTAAGGTTAGATTCAACCTAAACAAGAGTAGAAGAGTTAAACAAACCTGAAGAATGCTTCGATCCTCTGAAAATCGAAAAACCGAGCTTGCCCTTTTTCTCTTCTTCTTCTCCTCTCACCGCCCTCTTCTTCTTCTTTCTCTTCTATTTTCCTTTCTTTCTTTTCTTTAAGTCCTTAAACCTACAAGATAGGGCAATGACTAAAATGCCCCTCCATGCTTAGCCTAAAACATTCTAACTCAAGTGCCTTGACCATTTTGCCCTTAAACATTTTTACCCTTCCAAACTATTATTCCATACTAAACTCAAAAATTCAAATTTTCCATAATATTTTCCATAAAATCAAACTATACCATAAATCATAAATCAATTTAATTCATACTTAATAACTTCAAGAAAAACAAATTTGGGGCCCAACATTTCTCCCCCTCTTAAAAGAAATTTCGTCCTCGAAATTTACCTGAATCATCGAAAAGACTTGGATACTTTTCCTTCATAGCGTCCAAAGGCTCCCACGTGGCTTCTTCCACTGAATAGTTCCTCCACAGAACCTTAACTAGCTAAACTGTCTTGTTCTTGAGGACCTTTCCCTTGGAGTCCAAGATCTCTACTAGAATTTCCTCATAGCTCAAGTCGTCTCTCAATTGAACTTCTGAAACTTGAATGACATGAGAAGGATCTGATCTGTACCTCCTCAGCATGGAAACATGAAAGACATCATGAATCTGAGACAACTCTGGCGGCAACGCCAACTTGTAAGCTAGAGGTCCGATCCTCTCAAGAATCTCATAAGGACCTACATATCTTGGACTCAACTTGCCTTTCTTGCCAAATCTCAATACTTCCTTCCAAGGAGACGTCTTGAGAAACACTTTCTCACCAACTTCATATTCCATCTCCTTCCGATGAGCATCAGTGTAACTCTTCATCCTATCCTGGGCCACCTTAAGCCGCTGCTTAACCAGATTGACCTTATCCACTGTCATCTGGATCAACTCTGATCCTACCAGTTTCCTCTCTCCTTCTTCATCCCAACATATCGGAGTCCTACACCTCCTTCCATATAATGCCTCATATGGAGCCATCTGAATGCTCGAATGATACGAGTTATTGTAAGCAAACTCGACCAATGGCAAATGCTCATCCCAAGCTCCCTTGAAATCCATCATACATGCCCTGAGCATTCCCTCAAGTGTCCGAATGGTCCTCTCAGATTGGCCATCCGTCTGAGGGTGAAATGTCGACTAAATGCGCTTAGTACTAAAGCTTCCGCAAGCTTCCCCAAAATCTCGAAGTGAACCGAGGATCCCTGTCAGAAACTATGGAATCTGGAATTCCATGCAACCTTACTACCTCATCAATGTACTTCTTGGCTAGCACATGCAACGAATCACCGCTGATTGCAGAAAATGGGCTGACTTCGTCAACCGATCCACAATAACCCATATGGCATCATGCTTCCCTCGGTCTTAGGCAAACCCATCGAAAATCCATGGTTACTCTTTGCCACTTCCACTCGGGAATGGATAATGGCCTCAACTTGCTGAAGGTGCTCAATTTCGACCTTGACTTGCGACACACAAGACACTTACTAACATACTCTGCTACATCCCTCTTCATGCCCTTCTACCAGAAATGCTCTCTCAAATCTCTATACATCCTGGTGTTACCCGGGTGCATGGCATAAGGCACATTGTGTGCCTCATCCAAAATCTCATCCTTAACTTCCCTGCTGTCTGGAATACAAAGTATATCCCCCACTGTCATGAGTCCATCCTCTCTCACTACTACCTCAGAAACCTTACCATTCTGAATTTCCTCTCGAAGCTTGCTCAACTCTGCATCTTGTGTCTGCAACTCCCTAACCTTCTCCTTGAGTATCGGTCTCACCCTGAAATTAGCTAGGAGGCAATTTGGTTCCTCCTGCTTTAAGCTTATCTTAAGCTTGGCCATCTCTTCCAATAGAGGAAGATACACTGTCTGAACGTGAGCAATGGAAGACTTTCTGCTCAAAGCATCCGCCACTACATTCGCTTTGCTTGGATGGTACTCAATCAACAAATCATAATCCTTGAGTAACTCAATCCACCTTCTCTGTCTCAAGTTCAACTCCTTCTGGCTCAGTAAGTACTTGAGACTCTTGTGATCAGTAAAGATCCTTGTCTGAACTCCATAAAGATAATGCCTCTAAATCTTCAAGGCAAAGATCACTGCTGCCAACTCCAAGTCATGAGTTGGATAATTCAACTCATACTGCTTCAGTTGCCTTGAAGCATATGCTATCACCCTGACTCCTTGCATCAACACACAGCCTAGACCCTTCCTCGAGGCATCACTGTACACTGTATAGCCCTCATCACCAGAAGGCAAAATCAACACTGGAGCACTTGTCAACCTGTGCTTGAGCTCCTCAAAGCTCTTCTGGCATTCATCAGTCCAGATGAACTTCTGATTCTTCCTCAACAGCTTGGTCATCGGAGCAGCTATCATGGAGAATCCTTCTACAAACCTCCTGTAGTAACCTGCTAGACCCAGAAAACTCCTTACCTCTGTCACTATCTTGGGTGCATGCCAATTCACTACTGCTTCAACTTTCCTCGGATCAACATGTACACCATCCTGCGAAATCACATGTCCAAGGAAAGTCACCTCATGAAGCTAGAACTCACACTTGCTAAACTTGGCATAAAGCTCTCTCTCCCTAAGAGTCTGCAATACAATCCTGATATGCTCCTCATGCTCTTCTTCACTCTTGGAATACACCAGAATGTCATCTATAAACACTATGACAAACTGATCCAGAAACTCCCTGAAGACCCTGTTCATAAGATCCATTAAAACAGCTGAAGCATTGGTTAAACCGAATGGCATAACTAAAAACTCATAATGCCCATAACGGGTCCTGAATGCTGTCTTGTTAACATCAGACTCCTTGATTATGAGCTGATGATAACCTGACCTGAGATCAATCTTGGAGAAAACCCTAGCTCCCTGCAGCTGATCAAACAGATCATCTCAGAAGGCGGAGGATACTTGTTTTAATTGTCACCTTGTTAAGTCTCCGATAGTCAATGCACATCCGCCATGATCCATCCTTCTTCTTAACAAATGTAATGGTGCTCCCCAAGGAGACGAACTAGGCTCGACATACCCTTCTCTAACAGTTCCTCCAACTGTTCCTTAAGCTCCCTCAACTCAGCTGGAGCCATCCTGTAAGGCGGGATAGAAATAGGCGCGGTTCCGGGAATCAAGTCAATGACAAACTCGATTTTCCTCACCGACGGCAAACCTGGTAACTCATCTGGGAAAACATCTGGGAATTCCCTCACGATCGGGAAATCCTCTAACTTCCCTTCATGCACATCGACATCTACAACATGTGCCAAGAAAACTTCACACCCCTGGCCCATCATCCTTTCAGCTAACATAGCTGAAATCAGTCTTGGCGAGGGTGTCTTCCTATCCCCTCTGAAGATCACCTTCTCACCATTGCCCAGGTCAAACTCTACCTCTTTTCGACCACAATCCAACTTGGCCAGATACTTCTCCATGGTATCCATCCCCAAAATAACATCTAATCCTCTAAGGTCTAGCCGTAGTAAGTCCACTACCAATCTAGCACCATCTATGAAGAGCTCACACTGCTTATACACCTGACTGATCACCACATTCCTCCCTAGAGGAGTACTAACAATCAAGGGCCTATCCAAAGGCACAGAACTCACACCATACAATGCTATGCTAGCAGAAACAAAAGAGTGCGTGGAACCAGAATCAATCAAAACAAATACTGCTGAATCAAATAACTGAGCCATACCCGTGACAACCTCAGGTGCGGCTGCGGCTTCCTCCCTGGTCATGGCAAACACTCTTGCCGGCGCCTGACGCCTTGACCTTCCTGGAGGAACAGTCTTCCTTGCAGTCCCAGAGCTGCCTACCTCAGTAATTGGTCTGGTTCCCACTGTCTCTTTACGCCTTGGAGCCTGAAACTGTGACCCCTCTGGTCTCGGTGCCTGTGGACAATGCTTGGCTATATGTCCCTTCTCTCCGCATCTGAAACAAACTCCAAGTGATTTGAGGCACTCTCCCTGATGGTGCTTCCCACACTGGTCACATAAGGGATAAGTGAACCCGCTCCTTCCATTTCTACTGTGCCTCCCACATTAGAGGCTTGCCTCAAGCAGACTCTCACTGCTTGTTCTGGTAGCCCCATCGCTACCCACTTCACTGACCGAAAGAGCTCCTCGTGCTCCTCTCGGGTAATGGAGCACTAGCACCTTCATGAAAGTCGCTCCTGTTCTTCCTCTTCTTGTTCGCTTCATTCTCGATATTCTCCGGTTTTCACCGAGAGCAAAGATCCACTAGCTTCTTTGGTAATCACGTAAATTGTGAATCGAACTTTCTCCCCGATCCCCAGTGAAGACCTCCTCAAACTTGCGGCACTTGTCTTCCTCTGTTGTTACAATGTTTATCTGATATCGTGAAAGCTGTGTGAACTTCACTCATACTCGCCACACTCATGTCCCTCTGCATAAGATTCGAAATTCTCTAGCCTTCTCGCACATAGACCTCGGATGATACTTCTTCTGAACACTTCCACAAAGTCCCTCCATGTCAAGACCAAGGAACAACTGACTGTGTGGCATCGACTCCACCAATGCTGGTGCATCACCGCAATGATCGATTTGCATAATCCACTTGTTCTCATCTCGAGCATCTCATCTGTATTTAGAACCCTCTCGGTCCTCTTCAACCAAGCTTCGCTTCCTCTGGATTCGTCGTCCCATCAAATCCTGACCCCAAACTTCCGGAGCTTGTCATACCGTCCACTCGCTCTCCGGAGCTTGCATCGCATCGAGATCCCCGTCCCATGGCATACGTGAAAGCCTGAGCAAAGGCTTGAAAGAAACTCGGATCCATGTGAGTTCCCTGAGGCATAGGAGGAGGCGGAGGAGGCACTTCTTGTCGTAAACTAGGCGCCTTTGAAATCGGAACAGAATGTGTCCCGGCATCCTGAGGAATATGAGATTCATTCGTACTCCCCTGACGAGAATGAGATCGAGTCGTAGCTCCCCGAGTTCTCCTTCGAGGTGGCATGTTCATTCCTTGAATAAAAAAACCATTGAAAACTTTAGTTCAAGTATGACAATTTTCAAAGTATGCAAAAATAGTTCAAAGCGTGTAAAGCCATGCAAGTTATTTCTTGAAAGTCATGTCATGCAGCCCTAGATCAAAAACCTAGGCTCTGATACCAAACATGTTGGACCCCGCTGCCGGAGCCCAACATCGGTCATGAGAGCGTGGCGTGAAACGTGCTAATTATACATTTAAGAAAAAGACCCGAGGAAAATTAATGGGCCTGCTGGAAAGTAAACTTGAAACCTGCTTTCATGCATAATTGAAGTAAACGGTTAAACATGTAAATTAAATAATTGAGAAAGAGACCATCGAAGTACAATGGACCCATCATGAACATACTCAAAACTTGATGAGTTTCATAAAGCTTTAAGAATATCTCAACCCAATTTACAACTTTGAATTCAAGAGCCAAAACTCTAAAACACTCTTGAACCAATGATACTTGAAATGTAATTAAAGTCTTGACTTCCAAAAAATATAACATTGAAAACAAACAAACATAATGAAATGAAAACGGGAGTGTTGCCGAAACTCGTGACTCACTCGATCTCTTGCTCGTCACCTGTATGGGGGAGATTAAAGGGGGTGAGCTATAAAGCTCGTGGGAACATATTTATAATATCGCAATAAGCAAAAAAATCAAAATAACTCATTCTTAGTGGTACTTGTTGAAATCATAATCATTGATCATGTATATGTCATTGTCTTGAAAGATACTTGATTCTTGAAACAATTCATGATGCATGTCACATAATAAATCATAACACATAACATATCATAATGGTTTGGGCGTCCCGGGTTCGTGACGTACTACACATGCCATCGAAATGTTGATGTGTAGCGTAGTTTCACGAGGGATCCTGGGATAACCACGTACCACCAGTCGGCGGTAGGAGAAGCCTTTTCGTGAGTCAATGTGCACTTGACTATCGTGAGGGACACCGCAAACCCACATAAGTATGCTTAATTCATATTCTTGTAAACTTGTTTGCCAAACTGGCACTTGCTTGTAAACTTGTTTGTAAACTTGCTTGTCATGTATTTCGTAATACTTGATTTCATGCACTTGTATTCATGAAAGGAAAGCACTCCTTTGTGAAAATCTTGATAATAATCATGAATGCAAATCACAATGCAGAATATAATCATTCATGGTAGTATGCAATGCGATCGTGGATGATGTAATGTAAATGCATGAGATCTTGCTTGATTGGAACTAAACAATGAGTAACTTATATACTTTATTATAAACATGAACCCACCTTTGAATTCTTTCTTGTATTGTTTAGGGATGAGTTTCCTCTTGAGCCTCTAGATCCTCTTGCCTCACTTGATTTCCTTAACCAAATAGCCAAAATCCAAATCAATTTAGTGTAGAAATCGGAAAATAAAACCTTAACCATTCAAACTACAACCAAAACTGAAATAAGAATTTCATGCTCAACTTCCGTCAAAACTTGAAGATTCTTAGAGACTGATTCAGAACTTCATTTCTTCATGAAACTTATAGCCCTATGTCTCTAGTTTACAATGCAAAAAGAATCACCTCAGTTTGACATCTACATCAAAAGTTATACCCAAAATACCAAAGCATGTCGTAGCAGGAAATTGGCCGTTCATGACGACGAAAGCGAGCACGTCACGATTTGGCGGCAAGGCATGATGAACACATCTGCAGGTCGCGACGTGCGACGGCGTAAACCTCCCGAAACTCATTTTTTTCACTTTTCTCAACCATAATCCTCCCATCTTTCAATTATAAACACATCTAAACGTTAAAACACCTCTAATACTTCATTTCTAACATCAAAATCATCAACAAACACAACACTCATGAAAATCTACAAATCTTTCCCATAAACTCTAACTCCATCGATTTCTACTCATTCCAAGCAAAACTAAGGTTAGATTCAACCTAAACAAGAGTAGAAGAGTTAAACAAACCTGAAGAATGCTTCGATCCTCTGAAAATCGAAAAACCAAGCTTGCCCTTTTTCTCTTCTTCTTCTCCTCTCACTGCCGACCCTCTTCTTCTTCTTTCTCTTCTATTTTTCCTTTCTTTCTTTTCTTTAAGTCCTTAAACCTACAAGATAGGGCAATGACTAAAATGCCCCTCCATGCTTAGCCTAAAACATTCTAACTCAAGTGCCTTGACCATTTTGCCCTTAAACATTTTTACCCTTCCAAACTATTATTCCATACTAAACTCAAAAATTCAAATTTTCCATAAAATCAAACTATACCATAAATCATAAATCAATTTAATTCATACTTAATAACTTCAAGAAAAACAAATTTGGGGCCCAACAGGCCTCCCCGAGTCCTAGTGGGGAAGTAAGTACGGTTCTGATGGAGCTTCATCAGGAGCTGATCGTCGAAGAAGCTTTACAGGTTGTTGGGTCGTTGGAGACAGCGGCGGAGGCGATGGAGGCGCCGGAAGCCGGTGGAAATGAGGCGTCGGAGTTAAGAGGGGATAAGGATGTTGGAGCGAGTTCTCGGAAGGATGGGCAAATCATTGAGAAACCACCGAGTGACCCTTCAACGATAACCGAAAAAGAGCTAAATCGGTCGATTATTAAGCATAATATCCCCTCGTTTTAGGGGTCTAGGCTGGCTGGCCAGAGCAAAAGGATTTATAGCAGTGGGGGTGGCTACTTCGCTGTGTCAGAAAGCTTTTTCTCGGTCGGTGGTATAAGGCTTTCATACGCCCCGATCATTGATGAAGTATGGCGCGCCTACCACTTAGGGCCGAGCCAGATTCCCTTAAATGACTGGCGGTTCATCAACGGTCTGGCTTTGTTGTGTCATAATTTCAGATATCCTTCATCGGTCGGTGTTCTGCGACACTTTTTAAGGATGAACCAGAGCCCGAGCGGCGGGGCCGAGATTCCTCATCTCCAGTATAGGGATGCGAGGTATCGTCCTACTGGGACATCAGGATCAATCAAATCGTGGAAAACGAAGTATTTCTTCGTGAGGCCTCCGGGGTCCACTTTTGAAAAGCAAGCGCCCCGCTTGGACAAAGGCAAGGGGAAAGAGCGAGCTTCCGGTGGTGAAAAATGGGAGCTCACGATCAATCTTGATAGGACTGTATCGCTTAGCTACGTCAATGTCGCTCTGCACATTACCCAAAGGGCTGTTCCTCCTGCGAATGAGAGGTTTTTGGATACGCCGGATGATAAGGAACTGTTGGCTAGTCTCGTTCGCGGCTGTGCCAGGGACATGGCGTTCGCCTCTGCAATGTATCAACGTCTTGATCAGCTCTATGAAGTGAGGCAAACAGTGGACCGGGAGGTTCAGGACCTTCTGGGGCAAGTTAATACTCTAAGAGCTGAACTTTCAGAAGCGAAGGAGAAGAAAGACGTCTTACGAGCCCAACTCTCTTCGATGGCGGAAGAGAAGAGCGTTTTGAGGGCTCAACTTGCTTTGTGGGAGGAGGAGAGGGGTAGAATGCTTGCTTCCAGGGCCGAGCTGGAGAGTGAATACCAGATGTCGCAGCTCCGCATTGAGAGCCTAAGGAAGAAGGTGGTTGATGCCACTTCAGGGGTGTGACTGGAGGAGGAGCTTCATTCGAAAGCCTTTCGACAGAGTCAGGAGGTGCAGACAGAGAAAATAGAGGTCGAGAAGAAAATGCTGGAGCTGCAGAGTTCTGTCAAGGAGCAAAGGATTGAGGCGATCAAGAGATGGAAAAAGCGGTATTTATAGGGGGAGTGTCTGGAATTTGCCTGTGACTTGGCCCTTTCCCTCTTGAAGAGCTGCCACAACGTTTGCATTCCTGACGGGTCAGATTGTCCTTCTTTCGAGGACTATGTTGAGCCGGTGCTTCCCTCCGAGCTCGGCCTTTCACTCAAAGAGATGAGAGAGATCGCCGAAAAGGAAAGGGAGGTCTTGGTGGATGAGATGCTGGACCTAAGTTCAGATGAGAAGGAGGATGTCTCTCCATTGTCTTCTGCTGCCGATCCGGCTGCTGGTTCTTCCTCTCCTCCTACCGATCCGGTTGTTGGCTCTTCCTCTCCTCCTAACGATCCGATTTGGCGCCCCTCCTTTCCCGCCTAAGGGTCAAGATAATTTTCCCCTTTTTAAGGCTCATCTGGTCGGGCTTGTGACCAGAAAGTAAATTCAAGGGAATGAAGTTTTTATTTTTCATCATCATCTGTCGTGTTAGAGTTGGACGATCTTTTCCAATAGCAGGTAGTGAACGAACGCACTCGATGTGCGTCGATCGGTTGTAGTGTCTGAGAGAGTCATGGTCGACCGAGGCAATAGAACTTGGTCGTATGATTGTGAGGCCGAGCGATCCAAGATTTTTGCTCTTGGCATTGCCTGGTTCCTAGCGAGGTCGAGGTCGAGGTCGAGCGATGGTTCCAAGATCCTGTCTTGGCAACCTAGCCGAGCGAGGTCGAGGTCGAGGTCGAGCGATGGTTCCAAGATCTTGTCTTGGCAACCTGGCCGAGTGATATCGAGGTCGAGCGATCCAAGATCTTGTCTTGGCATTGCTGATTCCTAGATCTCGTCTTGGCAACCTGACCGAGCGATGTCGAGGCCGAGCGATCCAAGATCCTGTCTTGGCATCGCCTGGTTCTAAGATCCCGTCTTGACAACTTGGCTGAGCGATGTCGAGGCCGAGTGATCCAAGTGTAAGTGGTAAGTCGACTTACACATGTTCGGTACCGATAAGTCGACTTGTTCAAGGTCGGTACTGTTTATTTGTGCCCTAAAGGCAATCCCCTTTAGCGCGTTTTATTCAAAGTCGTGTGCAGACTTTATGAATAAATAAAGAAAAGGCATTATTCATTAATTTGATATTCATAAACATTGTTTATGAATTGATTTGATCTTTAATCAAATTAATGAAGTCCATGATATATGACATAGCATGAAGGAAATTATGATGTGATCATACTACCGATATTCCTATCATGTGCAATTATGTCAAGATTCAAATTCTCCTAGTCATAGGATTAATGAGACCGACATCATTAATCCGGATAAACTAGCACATGTCATATTCCTTGATTGGATCAAGCGGTGGATCTCGTAAACCGTAAATATGAGATATTTAGAATTGACATGTGGATGCTTACTAGCAGTAGTAAGTTCATTGGATGACTCGCCATGAGATCATCACATGGATATCTTATCTAAGTGTCGTTGATAATCTCATCATAGCAATGGTGCAAGTATCCTTAGACTTGAGGTACTCGAGGATATCTTGAATCGATCACGCTTTGACTCCATTCCTTGTTGCCTTCGGAGGTAACTCATAGGGTGGTGCTTGGGTACAACTTGAGGTATTCAAGATAATTGAGTAGCCAATAAAGGATTCACCACTTGGATTAGCGTAAGAGATACCCATGGCCTCTTGTCGGGATCATTACTAAGGTGGTTAACATGTATGTCATGAAGAGTGTCTTCATTGACATATAAAGTAATGAGTCCTGTGATGAGAACTAATATCACTGGGATAGACTCGGTCTAGAGAGTTGACACTTTGACCATACTCATAACCAAGTGGGGTATAAGATGGTGAATGGACGAATTGCACCAGTAATTGTCTATGGAAGGGTTCGTGATCCGGTTCGTGATGAATACATCAAACCGATTACTTTCCGGTCAATTGGGGTCATGATGTGTTGCTAGATACCGCTCATGACTTGCTCAGATTAATTGTTAATCTAAGTGGCCAACATAACCTAAACCTAAAGGGTCACACGATAAGAGTGATTCAGAGAATCTGTAAAATAGTAATTGGACAGAGTTCCAATTATGGAGAGCATTAGGATTAAATGGATCTCAATGGGATTGGGATATGTCCCGATGAGATCGCGACATCGATATTGCTAAGAAAGGTCTCCGGAGCTGTTTCAGTACCGGGACCCGGTAGGCCGGTAGGACCGACCTCAGTTGGACTGGACCTTAGCAATTATATATTGATTAATTAATTAAGTAATTAATTAATTAATTAATTAATTAATATATTTATGTATGTACGTGGAGGAGGAAGGTGGAAGAACCTTCCATTATGATGCTTAGTCATTAGTCATTAAATGACTAAAGACAAAAGATGAAAAAGTGAGACATTTGGTGATGATCGTGGCTTTGTTGAAAGAAAATAAGAAAGAGTTTCTTGGCTGGAGAAAATAGTTTCTTCGTGGATGTTGAAAGAGAAAAAGAAAGAGTTCTTTCATCTCTCATCCCTCATCAACGATCATCTCCATTTTCTCCAAGTTTTTCTTCATCTCTTCTCCAAGCTTTGTCCAACGTCAGTCTGAAGCTCTCCAGGACAGAGATAGGCTCTAGCAGGCTTTAATCTGTTCTAGCTATTCCCGGGTCAAAGGGGTTTGACTCGGTTAGATTTTCTGATCTCTGCGTGGATCACCTTTAGAGATAGTCTCTTTTGGCTATTTAGGTTGATGTCTTCATACCGACACCTGGATCCTGGGTTTCGGGAAAGTCCCGGGAACAAAAATTTTTGTTTTCCGCTGCCGGTACATGTGATGTACCTCCTGAGATTTTCCTACAGTGGTATCAGAGCGTCTGGTATCGTGTATGCAGCTATAACCTAAGCGAGATCAGAATCTCTAATGGAATTTTCTGTTGATGCATGCTATCTGTTCAGATTTCGAATTTATATTGTGATATTTTTTTCGAAAATTTTCTGCCCAGGATTGTTCATAACATGTTAGAGAATATGTATATGAATTTTCAGAATTTATTGATTTGATTTGATATAGTTTTGCTAATTAATTCCCTAAGGTTACAGATGCTGTTTTGTGAAACGATTCTGGAACAGGCATGAGTATAAAATCGAGAATAAATTCTATAAAAATGGTTTTTCAGATTTTCCTTCACCTACATGTCTCTAAGATGTTGGTGAATGTCTGTGAGCATGGAAATTGAATTTCAAGGTGATTGGATATTTATTCACGAATTTATTCTATGCTGTTGGGAATTGCTGTGCTGATGAACACAGATTTTGAATCGGTTTTGTTATTTAGGTTGACTGAGGTTTTGATGGCCTAAAATCCTGAAACAATTCATGTAGCATTTTATGAACATGTAGTAACCTATATAATTTTCTCATGATTTATTGAAATTGTTTCATTGATCATTTCAAGCAATGTACAGAACTGGACAGTTTTGGTGAAAATTGTTGGGACTGTTTTGCTTGGCTTGATTGAGTGTGCTTTTTCAGTTCCAATGCCTTGCACCATTTTTAATGTGATTGAAAATGTGTTATCTTGATGTAGTATGATTTCCAAACTGAATTGCTTGAAGTTGTTTATCCTAGAATTTTCGGATGCCTAATTGATCACATTAGCGTCTCGTTAGTATATTGCATTATCTTGTTTGTTTTGACCGTCATATTTTTTATGGCATGTGCTGAAGTAAATTTGATAATGTATGTGCTAGCTAGATATGCTTAGGATGATGATTTGGGTGTTCCTAAATTATTTGGAAATTAATGAGTTTTGACTCATTTCAAGTTTTTCATATAGTTTGACTATTTAAGGCATTCATGACTCAATGAAGTGTTCATTGAGGCATCAATTTCTGAGATATTACCCTAGGTATGATGGTGTTGAGAATTGGAATTGTATTGATTGAGGAATTGGCCGATTAGAGATTTTAGCAAATTTTCCTGGATAAGTCGACTTGTATATAGAATAAGTCGACTTGTTCAAGATTTTAGTATAAGTCCACTTGTAGCACCTTGTAAGTCCACTTGTACACGGGCAGGTGAAATAAGTCCACTTGTGTCATACAAGTCGACTTGTGTGTGAAGCAGAAGCATAAGGCGACTTGCATTTGATGAAAGTCGACTTGTGGCATGCTCAGTTGGATGATGGATGATTATAAGGATTGATTCAATTGGATTGATGAAACCTAAATCATTCCATATAGTCTGGCGACTATGATCCTTCACTGAGTCTAGAGTTTCTAAATCCTCCTCGGTATATGAAAACTAACGCTTCCATTAATATGGTAAGAACCAGAGTTCTTATAGGATGGGTTGTTAGGTAAACCCAAGCTCGCTTCTATACAAATATGTTGAACCATGAAAATAAGATTTTCGGATTAATGGGTCGGTTTTCATTAGAAGCGTTGGTTTGTTGAGTAAACTCAAGGTCAACGTGGACAGAGGTGAAATTGGGTAGCATACATCGGATGTATGCGCATCAAAGAGTTGATAACCCAATGAAGTGCACACATCAACAAGTTGATAGCGATCGATAGTTGTGTCTAAGATGTAATTGGTATATCTGATACCTCCCGAGACTTAAGGTGGCTTGTTGGGCAAACCCAAGGTCATTCTCAAAGTCGGTTATCGATGATGCAATTGGTATGACCGATACCTACCGATTGACCTAAGTTGTGGCTTGTTGGGCAAACCCAAGGTCACTCTTAGCAATGTCGGATATCGACCCACTAGGACATTATGTCACTTTGTTTCTCTGGATTCGTAAAGAGGGTTATGGATTCTAGGAAACTAGTAGGAGCCATATGCATATCATGCAAGTCCTTATGATCATGCAGGCATATCTATTCTATCATTCCTTCTCTCTATCGCGCTAGGTTGATTGAAGAAGTTTTTCAGTGTGAATTTTCGCTCTCTATTTTGGACCGAATTTTCTTGATTGGCTGAGGAATATGAGAATTGTTCTCAGATCTGAGGAACTGGGATACGTCCTAGATATTCCACTTCCAGATGCACCTGCTGTTGATGCTTCTGATGAGGATCAGAAGGTATATCGAAGCATCTAATGGACGGGACATGGCTACTTGCCTCGATGTCACCAGAGTGCGGGGAGCAGACGAGTCCATGGATGCTCACTCTATAGTATTTCATCTTATGGAGTCGTTTGATGAGCAAGCTCGATCGAAAGGTTCGAGACCTCAAGGCTTCTCTTCACCATTAAAGATGGCTCAGGATATCTCATTGCATGCAAGATGCCCTGAGGATGAATGGCTATATTGAGAGATTGGATGTCTTAGGATTTGTAATGGATTATGAGTTAAGTAGAGACTTAATTCTGGTTGGATTGTCTGATGATTATTCACAGTTTGTGATAAACATATCGGATAAACCAAATATCCACAACAATTCCTGAGCTGATCAATTTGCTCATGACAGCTGGACAAGCTATCAAGAGAGATAGCAAGTGCTAATGGTGGATGCTTCTTCTTCTAGTTCAAAGAAAAAAAAGGCTAAGAAACCAAAGGGAAGTGCCATCAAGGAAAAACCAAAGATTCTGCCCCAAAAGGATTTTGTTTTCATTGTGGCAAGTCTAGCCACAAGAGGCAAAACGGTAAAATCTATCTGGAGTCCTTGAAGCGAAAGAAGGCATCGATGCCTCTACTTCTTCAAATATGTTTGTCATTGAGGTTAATACTATTCCTGATCCAAACATATCGGTATTTGATACCGGATGTGGCTCATACATATGAAATGATATGTAGGGCCTCAGGGACAGTAGAAAGCTCATAAAAGGAGAACTAGACCTTTGTGTAGGTAATGGAGCAAGAGTTGCTACATTAGCCGTAGACACTTATGTCTTGTTACTCCCTAGTGGGCTTATATTCAAATTGGATGATTGACATTTTGTACCTGTTTTAAACAAAGAACATATTGTATGTTTTATGTTTAATTAGAGCTGGTTTCCATTGGACTTTTAGTAGCAATGGTTGTTATATTAGTTGCAATGGAATGCTCTATGGTACTCGTACATTATGCAATTGAATTGACATATGAGACATGTCATATCCAATTATGAATGTCAATGACGCGGAAAGACATAATCGAGATAATTTAAAATCAACTTACTTATGGCATTGTCGGCTTGGCCATATAAATGAGACACGCATCGCTAAGCTCTATAAGAGTGGCAGTTTAGGGTCATTTGATTATGAATCATATGACACATGCGAATCTTATTTATTAGGCAAGATGACTAAGTTACCCTTCAAGGGAAAGGGTGAACGAGTGACTGGAGTATTAAACCTAATACATTCAGATGTATGCGGTCCGATGTCCATCCTTGCTAGAAGTGGTTGTCGTTACTTCATTACCTTTATCGATGATTATTCTCGATATGGGTACCTGTATCTGATGAGATACAAATCTGAAGCATTTGAATAGTTCAAATAATTCAGAAATGAAGTAGAAAACTAACTTGGTAAAAGTATGAATACATTACGATCTGATCGTGGTGGAAAATGCTTAGACCAATAGTTTTTGATTATCTCAGAGATAATGGGATTTTATCTCAGTATACTCCACCTTACACGCCGCAGCACAATGGTGTGGCTGAAAGGAGAAATCGAACCTTGTTAGACATGGTGCGATTGATGATAGGTTTTGCACAGTTTTGGGAATATGCGCTCAAGACAGCTGTTTACTTGCTAAACAGAGTTCCATTAAAGACAGTTGTGGTTACTCCATATGGAGATATGGACTAACTGAAAGCCCTATCTTTCTCATCTGAAAGTTTGGGATTGTCCTGCTTACGTAAAGCGGACACAGTCAGATACATTTGATGTAAAAGCTGACAAGTGTTTGTTTGTGGAATATCAATTCTACCTTGCTTAGGAACAAAAGTTGTTTGTTTCCAAGCATGCTGTCTTCTTAAAGAAAGAGTTTCTTTTACAAGAGGACAGTGGGAGAAAAGTTGAACTTGGAGAAGTTCAAGATGCTCGAACAAACATAGATCAACTGCCTGAACCTGAAACTGTCACTCATATAGATGAGGTAATGATTCAACCTTCTACTACACACAATTTCAGAGGTTAAGTAAGATACGACCGCTCCCGAGAGATATGAATTTCGTAAGTGAATGAATGACGATTGCTCATATGAGATGACGCTACTACTACCTATGAATAGGTTACGAAAAGTTCGAGTCCGAACATGGCTTTGTGCCATGAAATCTGAAATGGATTCCATGTATGAAAACCAAGTATGGACTTTGGTTGTTACACCTGAAGGGATAAAACCCACAGGGTGCAAAGGAGTTTTCATAAGAAAACCAACATGGATGGTAATTTGATTACCTATAAAGCAATGCTTCGGTTAAAGGATTAAATCACGCATAAAGAGTTGACTATGACGAGACCTTCAATTTCGTAGCAATGCTTAAATCCATTAGGATACTCCTAGCCATTGCCACTCATTATGATTATGAGATATGACAAATGGATGTGAGGACTGCTTTTCTGAGAGGAAATCTACCCGAGGATGTGTATGACACAACCTGAGGGCTTCACTTCCATCGATGGCGAAAGGTATGCAAGCTTCAGAATTCCATGTATGGATTGAAGCAAGCATCCAGGAGTTGGAATATCCGTTTTGATGAGTCAATCAAAGAGTTTGATTTCTCACAAAATCCGGATGATCATTGTGTGTATAAGAAGGTTAATGGGACTACAATCGTATTCCTTTTGTTGTATGTAGATGACATACTATTACTGGGAAACGATGTCTCTATGCTGCAATCAGTTAAGATTTGGTTGTCCAAACCCTTTTTGCGATGAAAGACCTTGGTAAAGCAACTTATATCCTTGGGATAAAGATTTATAGAGATAGATCAAAGAAGTTGCTTGGTCTTTCACAATCATCGTACATAGATGAGATGCTAAAGAGGTTTAGCATGGAACAATGCTATGTACGAGGCACGATGTATCGTATGCTCTAAGTGTTACGAGCAGATACCAATCGGATCCGTGAAGGTCATGGGTGGTTGTCAAGAATATCCTCAAGTACTTCAAGCACTAAGGATGTTTTCTTGATCTATGGAGATGGAAATCTCCAGTGAGCGGGCATTCGATGCTAGTATTTAATCTGATAAGGATGATTCGAATCACAATCAGTTATATACATTCACACCGAATAGCGTGACGGTCGATTGGAAAAGTTCCAAACAAGAGAGGATCGCGATTCATCAACCGAGGCAGAGTACATTGTCGCATGAGATCGCAAAGGAAGCGGTTTGGATCAAGAAGTTCACATTAAACTTGATCCGTCCCTACCGTGATGGGCCCATAGGATTGTATTGTGATACAATGGAGCTAGTGCTGCACAGCAAAGGAACCAAGGTCTTATCGACGATCCAAACTCGTGATTTCACCGATTCGGAGATCATTAGTCGAGATGATATCCCGACAGAGAGAATTCTACGAGCAAAGTGTTGTTGTTCCGCTGACAAAGCCATTGTCACAGGAGAATTGTGATTCTCATGGACTCGCTTATGGTATTAGATACTAAGGCGATTGGCTTTAGGTCAAATGGGAGATTTGTAAGTGGTAAGTCGACTTACACATGTTCTAGATCGATAAGTCGACTTGTTCAAGGTCAGATCGTTTATTTGTGCCCTAAAGGCAATCCCTTTAGCGCTTTTATTCAAAGTCGTGTGCGGACTTTATGAATAAATAAAGAAAAGGCATTATTCATTAATTTGATATTCATAAACATTGTTTATGAATTGATTTGATCTTTAATCAAATTAATGAAGTCCATGATATATGACATAGCATGAAGGAAATTATGATGTGATCATACTACTGATATTCCTATCATGTGCAATTATGTCAAGATCTAAATTCTCCTAGTCATAGGATTAATGAGACTAGACATCATTAATCCGGATAAACTAGCACATGTCATATTCCTTGATTGGATCAAGCAAAGGATCTCGAAACCGTAAATATGAGATATTTAGAATTGATATGTGGATGCTTACTAGTGGTAGTAAGTTCATTGGATGACGCCATGAGATCATCACATGGATATCTTATCTAAGTGTCGTTGATAATCTCATCATAGAATGGTGCAAGTATCCTTAGACTCGAGGTACTCGAGGATATCTTGATATCCGATCCTGCTTTGACTCCATTCCTTGTTGCCTTCGGAGGTAACTCATAGGGTGGTGCTTGGAGTGCGACTTGAGGTATTCAAGATAATTGAGTAGCCAATAAAGGATTCACCACTTCGGATTAGCGTAAGAGATACCCGTGGCCTCTTGTCGGGATCATTACTAAGGTCGGTTAAAGATGTATGTCATGAAGAGTGTCTTCATTGACATATAAAGTAATGAGTCGAGGATGAGAACTAATATCACTGGGATAGACTCGATCTAGTGAGAGTTGACACTTTGACCATACTCATAACCAAGTGGGGTATAGGATGGTGAAAGGACGAATTGCACAGAATTGTCATGGAAGGGTTCGTGATCCGTTCGTGATGAATACATCAAACCGATTACTTTCCGGTCAATTGGAGGTCATGATGTGTGCTAGATACCGCCATGACTTGCTCAGATTAATTGTTAATCTAAGTGGCCAACATAACCTAAACCTAAAGGGTCACACGATAAGAGTGATTCGAGAATCAGTAAAATAGTAATTGGACAGAGTTCCAATTATGGAGAGCATTAGATTAAATGGATCCCAATGGATTGGGATATGTCCCGATGAGATCGCGACATCGATATTGCTAAGAAAGGTCTCCGAGTCGCTTTTTGATCGGAGCCGGTGAGACCGTAGGACCAGAGCCCAGTTAGGATGGACCTTAGCAATTATATATTAATTAATTAATTATAATTAATTAATTAATTAATTAATTAATATATTTATGTATGTGCGTGGAGGAGGAAGGTGGAAGAACCTTCCATTATGATGCTTAGTCATTAGTCATTAAATGACTAAAGACAAAAGATGAAAAAGTGAGACATTTGGTGATGATCGTGGCTTTGTTGAAAGAAAATAAGAAAGAGTTTCTTGGCTGGAGAAATAGCTTCTTCGTGGATGTTGAAAGAGAAAAGAAAGAGTTCTTTCATCTCTCATCCCTCATCAACGATCATCTCCATTTTCTCCAAGTTTTCTTCATCTCTTCTCCAAGCTTTGTCCAACGTCGGTCTGAAGCTCTCCGGATGAGGTAGGCTCTAGCGAGGTTTTAATCTGTTCTAGCTATTCACAGGTCAAAGGGTTTGACTTCGGTTAGATTTTACGATCTCTGCGTGGATCACCTTTAGAGATAGTCTCTTTTGGCTATTTAGGTTGATGTCTTCATACGACACTGGATCCGGTTTCGGAAAGTCCAGGAACAAAAATTTTTGTTTTCCGCTGCCGGTACATGTGATGTACCTCCCGGGATTTTCCTACACCAAGATCCTGTCTTGACATCGCCTAGTTCCAAGATCTCGTCTTGGTAACCTGACCGAGCGATCCAAAATCCTGTCTTGGCATCGCTTGATTCCAAGATCCCGTCTTGGCAACCTGGCCGAGCGATGTCGAGGCCGAGCTATCCAAGATCCTGTCTTGGCATCGCCTGGTTACCTCATCTTCGTCACATTATCTCAATACCTCCAATGATTAGTACAAGCACTATGTGGCCTAATAAAGGTACTTTTTATATGTCAATTTTAATTTGATCCAATTCAATTAATATTATTAAGATAATTTGAATTAAAATATATTTAAATGAATTAAGTTTAATCTTATATATTCTAATTTGAATTTTAAATTATTAATTAAAATTTACAAATTCTAAATTAAAGTACATATACGAATTTTAATATTAGAAGATAATTTTAGAATAAGAGAATATGCTTTAAAATGATGATTTGCTTTACCCAAATCTATTTTTAATTAGACGATGAAATGCCACTTGACTTGGAATAATCACTTGTTGCTTGTAAACTAGTGTGGGATGAGAGTCTCACTTTCATCACAAGTTACATCATTGATACAAATTTAGCCGATAATCAGGCATGTAATGAGGCATAATGAGATGTATTTGTTATGCCTACTTGGAGATTTTGGTAGGGTAATTCAATGAGTCTTAATCAAACTAATAATTCTTTCACATTTCACATCATGGAAGATTTCTGCTTTAACATATTTTTATGGCTCATGTCATTGTATACATTCTTAAAAATACCTAAATTGAGGCTGCTTAATTAATTAATTAATTATCTTCCATTATTCTATTGAAATTCCATGTGGGGATAAATGGTAACATGGTTTTTAATAATTAAACTATTTTTCTAACAAAATTTTTCTTTTGTTATATTATAATCCCAATCTAATATTTTATATAACAATCAATTGTGTTTAATAAAAAATATAAAAGTAAAATTTTGTCCCCTTCTTTATAATGATATGAGTTTCTAATAAAGATTAATTATAAATTTCTATCAATTAGTTACATCAAGAAAAATAATATTTTGATATGAGTTTTACAAATTTTGAAAGATTAATTACAAATTTGAAAATTTTAAGAATTTATATTGGTTCTGCTTGATTTTGGTGAGGCAGGACGCTACCGTTTGGATCCATGAGCTTGGTTATCTTTAGCAAGAGAATACGCAAAATAAAGAGAAGGCATCTTAGGGGTTGATAGCCGGCAAGCCCCTCCGACGCTCAAGTTAGTGCTTTGTGAGAGTTTTTGGGTAGCTGATGAGTAGTGAAAAGTAGAGTTATGAGAATCGTACATTTTTCATGATGAGGTAATAAATTTATATGATTTACCCGTAGGAATTAGATCAGCTTTCAAAGGGTGGGTTGATCGGCCCATGCGCTGTTCTGAGTTTAGGCTTGGGCCTAGCACGACTGACCCAACCATAAGCCCCCTACTTCTCAAGTATGACCAAGGGGAGGAGTAGAAGGAGTACATAAGGATCACGCAGCTTGTCTGTATGACAGTTCGTGATAGGCCCGATCTGTCGAACATCAATATTTAGTGCGTGACGACTCGAGGTAAGACCGACTAATCGAGGGTGGAGATAGGACCGACCGATAAAAAGTAGGCATAAGATCGACCGATCGAGCGCAGGCGCCTAATCAAAGCAATGAATATAATCAACGGCGCGTGTCCTCTGACAGGTTTTCAAAATTTGAAACGAGACATTTTTGTAACCGTTGTACAGTTGTCACATACGTCATTTCAACTGCTGTGCCGCTATGGGTAACTGATAACCCTAATTTGCGGGGCCCATATTTTTCCTCGCGTCCAAATTCTATCAGTTATAAATGCTCAGGATTGACACATTTCTTCACTTTTTGCGTGCCCAATTCTTCAATCTTCGTTTCCTCTCCTTTATCTCCCTGTTCGCAGTCACAGAAATTTCCTCTCATCGTCAACCAAATCCCCAGTTCCAGTCTCTAAACTAGGTACGTCCTTCTTCTTTTCCTCGCCTGTAAAGGTGATTTTCAGTAAACATGTCAACTAGCTCTAGGAACGAATATAGCTCCCCCTCTCCTTCTTCGTTGCCTTCTCGCCAGCCTTCGCCATCGGCCTCCCCTAGTCCTAGTGGGGAAGTAAGTACGGTTCTGATGGAGCTTCATCAGGAGCTGATCGTCGAAGAAGCTTTACAGGTTGTTGGGTCGTTGGAGCAACAAGTGAGGCGGATGGATGCGCCTAAGTCGGTGAAAATGAGGCGTCGGAGTTAAGAGGGGATGAGGATGTTGGAGCAAGTTCCCGGAAGGATGGGCAAATCATTGAGAAACCACCGAGTGACCCTTCAACGATAACCGAAAAAGAGCTAAATTGGTCGGTTATTAAGCATAATATCCCCTCGTCTTAGGGGCCTAGGCTGGCTGGCCAGAGCGAAAGGATTTATAGCAGTGGGGGTGGCTACTTCGCTGTGTCAAAAAGCTTTTTCTCGGTCGGTGGTATGAGGCTTTCGTACGCCCCGATCATTGATGAAGTATGGCACGCCTACCACTTAGGGCCGAGCTAGATTCCCTTAAATGGTTGGCGGTTTATCAACGATCTGGCTTTGTTGTGTCATAATTTTGGGTGTCCTTCATCGGTCGGTGTTCTGCGGCACTTTTTAAGGATGAACCAGAGCCCGAGCGGCGGGACCGGGATTCCTCATCTCCAGTATAGGGATGCGAGGTATCGTCCTACTGGGACATCAAGATCAATCAAATCGTGAAAAACGAAGTATTTCTTCGTGAGGCCTCCGGGATCCACTTTTGAATGTTGACCGTGGAGGTATCCCCTGACTGAGCGATGAAATGACATTGGCGACCTACACCTTTCTAGGGAGGAATGAGAGGTGATCGGTAGGATCAAGGCGCTCAGTCGATATTCTTTTGATAGTCTCATTCTGGGGTATCGTGGAGGGGCTTCAGCCAATGCTTTTTTAATTGATCCCCCTCCTCGAATTAGAAGGCTGGAAGAGGGGACTGCTCCTCCTGGTTAACTCCTCACAGTTTTTTCATCTGTTGTATTTACAAGTATTAATTTCGATTTATAATTTGCTTCTATAATTGTGTAGCCATGAAGGTCAAGAAGTTCGTCGGTCCCTCTCATCTCCCTAGATCCAAAAGGCCAGCCAAGGGGCCTAGAGCTTCTTCGAAGGTGAAGAAGCAAAGGAAGGAGGAAGATGCCAGTGAGGACGCCGCTCAGCCAATGGAGTTAGACCAATCTACAGCGCTGCTGGCCCTTCCGTCCACTGAGGACCGTCCTGGCGTGTCAGTGTCCTTGTCGATCCAGCCGATGAGTGCAAACCGAGCGGATTCGGAGGAGAAAGAGATGGAGCCGCCACTTAAAAAGAAGAGGACCGCTCGGAGTGCTGGTCGATCGTCCAGTCCGCTGGAGAGAGAAGTGGGAGAAAAGCAAGCGCCCCGCTTGGACAAAGGCAAGGGGAAAGAGCGAGCTTCCGGTGGTGAAAAATGGGAGCTCACGATCAGTCTTGATAGGACTGTATCGCTTAGCTACGTCAATGTCGCTCTGCACATTGCCCAAATGGTTGTTCCTCCTGCGAATGAGAGGTTTTTGGATACACTGGATGATAAGGAACTGTTGGCTAGTCTCGTTCGCGGTTGTGCCAGGGAAATGGCGTTCGCCTCTGCAATGTATCAACGTCTTGATCAGCTCTATGAAGTGAGGCAAACAGTGGACCGGGAGGTTCAGGACCTTCTGGGGCAAGTTAATACTCTAAGAGCTGAACTTTCAGAGGTGAAGGAGGAGACAGACGTCTTACGAGCCCAACTCTCTTCGATGGAGGAAGAGAAGAATATTTTGGAGGAAGAGAAGAGCGTTTTGAGGGCCCAACTTGCTTCGGGGGAGGAAAAGAGGGGTAGAATGCTTGCTTCCAAGGCTGAGCTGGAGAGTGAATACTAGATGTCGCAGCTCCGCATTGAGAGCCTAAGGAAGAAGGTGATTGATGCCACTTCAGGGGTGCGACTGGAGGAGGAGCTTCGTTCGAAAGCCTTTCGACAGAGTCACGAGGCGTAGACAGAGAAAATAGAGGTCGAGAAGAAAATGCTGGAGCTGCAGAGTTCTGTCAAGGAGCAAAGGATTGAGGCGATCAAGAGATGGAAAAAGCGGTATTTATAGGGGGAGTGTCTGGAGTTTGCCTGTGACTTGGCCCTTTCCCTCTTGAAGAACTGCCACAACGTTTGCATTCCTGACAGGTCAGATCGTCCTTCTTTCGAGGACTATGTTGAGCCGCTGCTTCCCTCCGAGCTCGGCCTTTCACTCAAAGAGATGAGAGAGATAGCCGAAAAGGAAAGGGAGGTCTTGGTGGATGAGATGCTGGACCTAAGTTCAGATGAGAAGGAGGATGTCTCTCTATTGTCTTCTCCTGCCGATCCGGTTGTTGGCTCTTCCTCTCCTCCTGCCGATCCGATTTGGCGCCCCTCCTTTCCCGCCTAAGGGTCAAGACAATTTTCCCCTTTTCAAGGCTCATCTGGTCGGGCTTGTGACCAGAAAGTAAATTCAAGGGAATGAAGTTTTTATTTTTCATCACCATCTGTCGTGTTAGAGTTGGACGATCTTTTCCAATAGTAGGTAGTGAACGAACGCACTCGATGTGCGTCGATCGGTTGTAGTGTCTGAGAGAGTCATGGTCGACCGAGGCAATAGAACTTGGTCGTATGATTGTGAGGCCGAGTGATCCAAGATTTTTGCTCTTGGCATCGCCTGGTTCCCAGCGAGGTCGAGGTCGAGCGATGGTTCCAAGATCCTATCTTGGCAACCTAGCCGAGCGAGGTCGAGGTCGAGGTCGAGGTCGAGTGATGGTTCTAAGATCTTATCTTGGCAACCTGGCCGAGCGATATCAAGGTCGAGCGATCCAAGATCTTGTCTTGGCATTGCTGATTCCTAGATCTCGTCTTGGCAACCTGGCCAAGCGATGTCGAGGCCGAGCAATCCAAGATCCTGTCTTGGCATCGCCTGGTTCTAAGATCCCGTCTTGGCAACCTGGCTGAGTGATGTCGAGGCCGAGCGATCCAAGATCCTGTCTTGGCATCGTCTAGTTCCAAGATCTCGTCTTGGCAACCTGGCCGAGCGATCCAAAATCCTGTCTTGGCATCGCTTGGTTCCAAGATCCCGTCTTGGCAACCTGGCCGAGCGATGTCGAGGCCGAGCGATCCAAAATCCTGTCTTGGCATCGCCTGATTCCAAGATCCCGTCTTGACAACCTGGCCGAGCGATGTCGAGGCCGAGCGATCCAAGATCCTGTCTTGGCATCGCCTGGCTTCAAGATCCCATCTTGACAACCTGGCCGAACGATGTCGAGGCGATCAGTTGGTGGAATTTTCTCCCCTTGCCAAATTTAGTGAGATTTTTCTTGCCAAAAATTTTTAAACCCCTTTATTGATGATGACAAGGGCGTGGGCCGTTAAAAAACCTGACTGACAGGGCCAGAAAAAAGGTACCCATAAGTTGCACGTATAATAAACAATAATAATTAAAGAAACGAGAACTAAAATAAGGCTTATTTATTGGTAGAATGCCTTCAGGTTTTGAGAGTTCTAAGGTCTCGGTAGAATCTTCCCATTCGCATCGCGTATGATGTAAGAGCCATGTCCGACTTGCTTGACCACTTGGTAGGGTCCTTCCCATGTCTGACCGAGCTTCGCAGGATGCTTTCCAGCCGCCTCGGCTTTTCGCAGAACGTACTCACCGACCTTTATGCCCCTCAGTTTTACCCTTTCGTTGTAAAACCTCGTTGCTTTTTGTCTGATGGCTTCTGAACGAGCGGCTACCCTATCCCTGTCTTCGCTGAGAAGTACAAGTTCTGTCCGACGGGCTTCATTATTCCACTCTTCTTCATAACTCGACACTCTTTGGTTGTGCAATACCACTTCTACTGGAACTAGGGCTTCTGCCCTAAAAGTCATCCTGAACGGTGTTTCCCCTGTGGCTCCATTTGGGGTAGTTCTGTACGCCTACAATACTTCATCTAGTTTATCTGCCCAAGTCTTACGTCCATCTAAGCGCTTCTTGAGGGCACTCATTATCTTTTTGTTAGTGTTCTTCGCAAGACCGTTGCTTTGAGGGTGAGCTACTGAAGTCAATTGGAGCCTTATCTTTAGTCGCTCATAGAAATTTCTGAACTTGTCGTTGTCGAACTGTCGACCGTTGTCTGTAACCAATACCATAGGCATCCCAAAGCGACTCAGTATGTTTCTTCTTACAAAATTTTCTATCTTCTGCTCAGTAATTGTAGCGACCGCTTCCGCTTCTACCCATTTGGTGAAGTATTCCACTGCTACTATCAAAAACTTCTTCTGTCCAGGACCGAGGGAGAAAGGTCCTAGTATATCCATTCCCCATTGAGCAAAGGGGATAGGATGACTCACGATTTTCATCCTCTCGGTCGGCCGGTGGGACAGGTTACTGTTTTTCTGGCAAGCCTCACACCGATTGTCTTTCTCCTGGCAGTCTCTCTTCATTGTCGGCCAGTAATACCCCTGTCTAATCAATCTATGAGCCAACATTCTGCCTCCTACGTGATTTCCGCACATTCCTTCATGGACTTCAGCCATTGCCTGCTCTGCCTCTTCTTCGCTCAAGCATCGTAGTAGTGGCTAGTCATAAGATCGCTTATACAAAGTTCCATTAATGATCGCATATTCGGCCGCCTTTACCCTTAGTTTCTTGACCTCCAAGGTTTCTTCTGGCTGTGTTCCCTCGAGGAGGTATTGTCTTATCGGTTCCATCCAACTTGATCGCTCGACATTTGCGTTAAGGACTTCATTAGCTTTCTGAATGCTAGGCCGGTCTAGCCGTTCGACCAAAACGTTATTTTTCGCATTTTGGTCGAAGGCCATTTTGGAAAGTGCATCTGCCTTAGCATTTTGAGCTCGTTCTATCCTGTTGACTGAGTATTGTTTGAAATTACTCAACTCTTGCTTTACCAACTCCAGGTACTTGATCATGCTACTCCCCTTGGCCTCGTACTGCCCAGTGACTTGACCAACCACTATTTGGCTATCGTTGTACACCTTCAGATGCTTTACCCTCATCTCCTTTGCCAATTGGAGGCCTGCTATCAGAGCCTCGTATTCTGCTTCGTTATTGGAGGCTCTAAATTCTAACTGAAGAACATATTCTACCTTTTCTTCCCGGTGCGGGCTGATCAATACCACTCCTGCTTCGCATCCCTCAGCGTTGGATGACCCATCAACAAATAGGCTCCAGGCAAGGCGTTGCTCACCCTGCAAGTCAGGTTGACTCATTTCTGCAACGAAGTCCGACAACACTTGGGCCTTGATCGTCGTTCGAGGCTTATATTGTATATCGAACTCTCCCAGCTCTACTGCCCATTTTATTAATCGCCCCGACGTCTCAGGCTTTTGGAGGTACTGCCTGAGGGGTTGGTCGGTCCATACCTCGATGGTATGACTCTGGAAGTAGGGCCTTAGCTTCCGCCCCGCAGTTATTAAGGAGAGAGCCAGTTTTTCTATGGGCGCATACCGTGTTTCTGGTTCGTTTAGCACCTTACTGACGTAGTAGATCGGGAATTGCTCATTTCTCTCCGATCGAACAAGGACTACACTGATCGCCCCCTCCGTGACTGCCAAATACAGAATTAGACTCCCCCTCTCAACTGGGCTTTGCAAGATGGGTGGACTAGTCAGATACTGTTTCAAGCGTTGAAATGCTCTTTCGCATTTATCCGGCCATTAGAACTGGGTCACATCCGCTTTGCTCAAAATTTTGAAAAACGGGAGGCACTTGTCCTCCATCCTGGAGACGAATCTGCTCAAAGAGACTATCCGCCCGGTCAATATCTGAACATCTTTCAAGCAGCGCGGCGAGGGCATTTGGACGATAGCTTCGATCTTTTCTGGATTAGCTTTAATCCCCTGCTGAGTAATCATAAAACTCAGGAATTTTTCGGATGCCACACCAAAGACACATTTTTCTGGGTTTAGCTTCATCTGAAATTTATTAAGGGTCTGGAAGACTTCTTTGAGATCTTCTACATGCTCAGCGGCCGTCTTACTTTTGACCACCATATCATCCACATTGACCTCAACAGATCGACCGATCTGTTTTTTAAAAACTTCCATGACGAGCCGCTGATAGGTGGCCCCTGTATTCTTCAAGCCGCACGGCATTACTTGGTAGCAATACGTGCCCTGATCAATTATAAAAGTTGTCTTCTCTTCATCTTCGAGACTCATTTGAATCTGATGGTAGCCCGAGAAAGCATCCAAGAAGCTGAGAAGTTCATGCCCTGACGTGGAGTCTACCAGCTGATCGATTTTGGGCAAAGGGAAGCTGTACTTTGGGCACGCGTTGTTTAAATCGGTGAAGTCAATGCACATTCTTCACTTTCCGTTTTTCTTCTTCACAAGTACGACATTGGCCAACCATTAAGGGTATTTGACTTCTCGAATGAACCCAGCATTATGCAGCTTTTCTATCTCCTTCTCAATCACCTCCTGCCTCTCTTTGCTTTGCCATCGCTTCTTCTGTATAACTGGCTTGCAATCTTGTCGGATACCGAGAGAATGCGATGCGACCGATCGAGAAATTCCAGGCATATCGCTCGGTACCCAGGCGAAGACTGATCTATTTTATACCAAGCAATCCGTGATTTCTTTGAGTAGGCCCTTCTGAAGCTCGGAACCTAAATTTGTGAACTTGGAACGGTCTGCTTCATCCAATATGACCCGCTGCGTTTTTTCTACGGTGTTCATCCTCTCCGTTTTATCATCAGCTCTCACGTCAAGAGAGCTCGTCAAAACTATTGCCCCGTCTAGTGTCTTTGTTTCCGCTAAGTAGCATTCCCTAGTGATTCTCTGTTGACCCCTGACAACGCCGATTCCATGGGGCGTTGGGAACTTCATTGCTTGGTAGTAGATGGAGACAACAGCTTTGAGGGCGTTTTGAGTGACTCGTCCGATTATCACATTGTACGCCCCTACAAACTTCACAAACAGGAACTCAACGTCCTTCTCTATCTGACACGGCTTTTGTCCGAATTTTACTTTCAAAAAGACTCGGGCAAATGGGTAGGCTGATGCTCCAGTTATTCATTTAATAGATCCTTCTATATGTAGTAGTCGATCCTCTGGTATCTCCATCTGTTTGAAGGCATCATAATACAATAGGTCGACCGAGCTGCCCGTATCGATCATTACCCGTTTTACCTCGTTTTCCTCCATGTTCAGATTTACTACGAGCGTGTCATCGTGAGGACAGCTAACACCATCTAGATCAGATTCGTCGAATGATATCATCTCATCGTTCTACTTCTTTCTCTTAGCCGACAAGTCTTCACCGACCTACCTGACATACCTCTTTCTTCCTTTAACCGTGGACCCGCCTGCTGCACTACTACCAAAGATCATGTTAATGACCTTAACCGGTCGGTCATCTTGTTGTCCGGTGTTTCTGTCGCCTCTTGCCCTGGACTGTCCTCTCGCTTCGTATCGATTGCCAGTATTCCCATTCTGCCTCCCTCCATCATTCCTATTGTTTCGCCTCCAAGGCTGTCGCCAGTTGTCGGACCGACCACTCTTATTCTCATTGTCTCGATCGGCATTATTTTCGTACTTCAAAAATCGACCCAGCCTTCCCCTTTGGATAAGGAGTTCGATTTCTTTTTTCAAGTCCCTGCAATCCTCCGTGTCATGACCGATGTCTCTATGGAAGCGGCAATATGAATCAAGGTCCCTCTTCTTGAGGGGAGTCTTCAACTTATTGGGTTCTCGGAGGGGTTCCCCATCTGCTTTCATGGCCGCCAATACTTCCGCATATCGCCTGTTAAGCGGGGTGAAGGATTCTTGTCGATGTCCCTGTCGATCGGTCCGCTTTCTCTAGCTCGACTGATCTTTCTGTCGCTTGTGGGAATCGTTCGCTTTGCCACTCGGCCCGCGGTCGTCTTCTCTACGTTTTGTGTTTTTCAACACTTCCTTGAGCTGGATATACTTGTCCGCCCGATTTCTTATCTCTTGAATAGACTTGGGCTGATCGAGGGCCAGTGACTTCTTAAACTTTTCATCCCTTGTGTTGCTCATCAGTGCCGCCAACATGGACGAGCAAGTGAGGTCAGGTACTTCGACAGCTTCATTATTAAACCGAGTGATGAACTCCTGCAAACTTTTGTTCATTCCTTGAGTCAACTGCATCGCTTCCAAGGCGGTCTTCTGTGCTTGTTTACTTGTGGCACATTGATTGAGAAAGAGCAGCTTAAAATCCTCGAAGCAAGTAATGCAACATGGGGGTAAACTATTGAACCATCGGCGGGCTCCTTCTTGAAAGGCAGTGCAAAATGTCTTACATTGAATGGCGTCGGGGACGCAATGTAGGTTCATCATCGACTGGAAGTGCTGCAGATAATCTAGGGGATCGGTCTTTCCAGTGTATTTTTCAGGCGTCGGTATTTTGGTGCCAGTCGTTGAGAGGCTATCCAAGATTGCCGGGATGAAGGGAGAGCTATATTGTGCTGATGGATGATGCGGACGAGAATTCATGGCCGCATTGACCCGATCATCCACGATTTTCTCTAGGGCTTCAGCGGAATGGCGGTCGACCATCATACCGATTTGCCGTGTGGGTGTCTGCTGTTGTTCCTGCTGAGACTGTGAAATTTGACGAATCAATAGATCAACCGCTTCCTCGATCTGTTTTCGAGTGAGGGAGGTTTGTTGTGTTGCAGGAGGATTTGCATGTAGGGTTTGTTGGAAATTTGGATGCGTATTGGTCTCAGCATTGTCCTCCAGGGCTACGCTCTATTCTTCTTGATCTGAGTTCTGGGGTTGTGGTTGATCGTTCGGGTGCGAAGATTGTGTGCGGAAATCATGATATGTCGGCGAGAGAGTGACAGATAACTGCAAACCCATCCGCTGTAGCGCAAGTGCCGCAACGACGGCTATATTAGGATTGGCAGCTGCCGCCTGACTGATCTGAGTGTTTTTAGACGTGGTGCCCTGATGTTGGACCCTACGGTGTTCGCCAATTGGTTATGCCTGATTCTGGTGAGGCACGATGCTACCGTTTAGATCCATGAGCTTGGTTGTCTTTAGTAAGAGAATACCTGCAAAACAGTAGAAGGCACGCCGGGGGTTGATAGCCGGCAAGCCCCTCCGACGCTCAAGTTAGTGCTTTGTGAGAGCTTTTGGGTAGCTGATGAGTAGTGAAAAGTAGGGTTATGAGAATCGTACCTTTTTCATGATGAGGTAATAAATTTATATGATTTATCCGTAGGAATTATGTCAGCTTTCAAAGGATGGGCTGATCGACCCATGCGTTGTTCTGAATTTGAGCTTGGGCCTAGTATGACCGACCCATCCATATATTAAATTAAATTTTCAAAATTTTAGATACTTTTTGGATTTGTTACTCTTCAGAAGAAGTTTTCAATGAACCGAATTGAATAAAATTACTAACGGAGGGGGAAGTAGAATTTCTCGTAGTAAATGAAATCTCTTACCACTTAATTGACATTTTATTTACTTATTTTCTTCAAAACGTACAAAACTTATATTTATAACAACGAAGGAAGGGGTATTTGTTTTATTTTTATTTTTAATTTTCTATTTTTATTTCTAAATTTAGTAAAAATCTTGCTTGTTTGAGTTTTTAGTTTTTAGTTTTGATTTTGGTTTCTTTAGGTTTTCAAAACTATGAAAACCATAAAATGTAGTTTTGTTTCCTTTTTTATAAATAATCTGATTTAATATCAATTAAATATATATTTTTAATTTTTAATTTTAATAAAATTATGAATAATTTAATTCAAAATTATATTTATATATTTAATAAATTAAAATTAATTAGCTATAAAATTATAAATAATTTTATTTTATTCAATTTATATAATTAAATTATATATAATTAAATTTAAAATATATAAATATTCAAATAAAATTTGATTTAATAATTAAAATATATTTCAAATAAATATTAATTTATAAATAAAATATAAAATATTAAAATATTTATTTTATTAAAATATCATAATTTTATTAATAAATTGGTAATAAATATTATATAAAAGATTAAATAAATTTATTTAATTAAAATAATTTATCTTTAAGTTTTATCTAAAATACAATTATTATCGGTGATAAAATACAACTGCATTAAATCATTAATATTAACAATCAAACATATTTTGTTTTTATTTATAAAAAAACAGAAGTAAAAACTAAAATAAAAACTAAAATTATAATAAAAATAAAAATAGAACTAAATGATCCCTTAATAAAATCCGAAAGTGCACTAAAAGACTTTGGACCTTTGTTACCTAATTCAAGTGGTCCTATCAATTTCTACTTTGAAAGGCCCAAGCATAAAAAGCCTGCAACTCCATGAAAATATACCCATTATACGCACGATTAAAAGTTAAAACCAATATAAAATTAGAAAAGAAAAAATAAAATCCCCTTTTCGTGACCCCACTGACCACTACCACACCACTCTCTTCTTCCTCTATTCCACTGCACACCCAAAACTGTCTAACTTCTCCGATTAGAAAGTTATACTAGATTGAGGTAAGAATGGCACTAATCTGTGACCGTGAAGAAGAAGAACCAGAAGACCACTCCCCCACATTGTCCGAAAAGCTTTCAAGACTCGTTCTACAAGATCAACTTAAAGAGCAAGAACAGGATGAAGAAGCGCGTTTAACGGTCAATCCCGTTCAAGAAGGAACGTCCACGGAGGAGTGTACTACGCCTACGTCAAAGGAGCACAGAATTCCCGACTTCATGACGTGTCCTCCGGCGCCTAGGAAACGGAAAGTCGTGCTCCCCGAGAAAGATAACGGCGCAAAGAAGTTTAACGTCCTGAACGTTCAGCTGTTCAAGTCACCGGAGCTTGACGCCGTCTTCGGTAACGAACAAGAGTGTCCCAATAACGGAGAAGACGCTGCCGGCGAATGAAGTGGTGTTCAGTTCTGGAAGTTTGGAATGTACATGGTAGGTTTGGTACATACTATAATTGGGTTTGGCCTGGATAGTGAAGGAAATGAATGCTCTTTACTAGTTCCTTTTTCTTTAACTGACGAAAGCATGAGTAGCCCCAAATGGTAACTGTTTGGTAGACTAAATTAGGAATGTATAATTCTTCTGCCAATAGTAGCAATTGTTATAATTGGTCTGATGCAACTGTTGTTTGGTTTGAGCAGCGACTTACTCTCAATAAATAATTTACGAGTTTGTGAACTTTATTCCGTAAAAATCAAACCGTAATTTTATGTTAGTATACTATTACATTTAGGACATTGTAATGATAATTTTCATATATTAAGTATTCCACGAACGGATTTTGGATGTTTGACGTCATTCAAATCATAGCAAAATAATGTTTGACCAAGAACAATATTTAGTAAAAATCTCACTACTGTCACACAACATCTGAAAGTTCAGTGGCAGCATAATCAAACAAGAAACTCAAAAGCCTCAGAGATTCCAGCACAGCCATGTTCACCTGTCAATACATAGATATACAGCAAGAGCCAGATTAGTTGTTGTCGGATTTGTTATGACAGATAGCAGATGTAATTGCCAGTTTTAATTTGGCGTTAGGATTGCCTCTCCACATTCTTTCATAACCTCTTCTCTCATTCTGACTTGCCATTCTTGATGCTTACACAACAAGAACATCGTCCAAGTTAATAAGTTGGAGGACGTCTCGTGCACAGCGAAGAAGAATGTTCCGCACTCCTCCATTTTTTTCGTTCATGTTCAGCTTTGGACTATCTTTAGAGTCGGAACTTCTTAACGTTCCGAGCATCTCCATAATGAGACTTCAATTTACTCCTCACTATGTTTTCCAGGATCGTCTTCAGCTTCCTCTCTAACTTCCATATCCGAATATTGGATGGTGTGGGAAGATGCCTGAAAGAACCATTGTTTAAAGACAACAATCAATTATGGGCAACAAGTGAAAAACAAGAACGACGATTCTTAATTTTAAAACAAGAAGTTGAAGACGAGTAACTGCCTGTCAGCCAGTGAAGCTGCAGAGTATTTTTGTCTTGAAAGTGCTCCCTTGAAGGACTGAAGAAGGCCTCTCTACTGCACAACTTGTTGAGCGTGAATGATGGTTGAGATTAAATGTCGAACACCTTCTTTGCTGTTCACTCAAGTTTCAGTTGGCTGGAAAGTTGAATTTTCTGATCTTTAATTTGAAATTTTCGTGTATAATGTCTCCAAAACAACAACTCAGATTCCTTACTGGAAAATGTGAATGTATGGAAGGTGTATTTAGAAATGATGTATTTGCTCTATGGACCGAAAATGAATTTCTGGAAAAACTCTCTGTTTTGTGTATGTGTTGCCTTAGCTAGCTACTCACTCTTCTGAAATCAAAAGCAAAATGATAATGTAGGAACAAATTGCATACTGAACATAATGAACATACACTGAAATCTGAAAAATGGTGTTGAGTCTTTTGTATTGATGAGTTTTTGCTCTCACTTTCAAAGAACTAAACTTCTGGTTTTTTTCCAGCAAAACAGAAACTACTACTGCTATTTGTTAACTTCTAACTTACTACTGGAACAAACCAACAACGAGACATAAGGAAAAATGAAGCTTGAAAGAAAAATGATCTTGTATTGAAGGTTTTCTGTGTTTTTCTTACACCCCTTCTTCTACATCTACTACTACATTTACTTCTACGAAAATGAAGAAGATGATGAGCTTTATATATTAGCTCTACAACCTTCTGCTACAACTAGAAACTAGAGAACAAAAGCATAATCTGATGTGTAATGACTAGCTAATACTGAATTTTCCAGATTTGCTAAAACACAAAAAGTAAATAATTTTGTCTTTAGTGTAACTAAACTAACATTGGAAAAACTGAAACTTGTGCAGCGGGGACAATAATAATTCTTTTACAGTAACTTGATTCTCCAGCACCAAAAACTGACATGCAAATCTGATTGTCAGTTGTGGATTAACACTAAACTTGATTTTGCTAATTAAACTTCTTGAAATTTTCTTCAACTTTCTGCTGTTTTTTTCAACTCTGCATTTCTGATTACTTTGTAGTTGGTTACTTCCTTCTAAGTAACTAACTGGAATTCTCAACTTTTGCTATGCACCTGATGAGCTTGCATCTTTCATTTTCCATTCTCTTCTTTGCCTTGTGTTTCATTCATCTGATCTTTGACTTCATTTGTTTGATCCATACATTGTTGAATTATGCTTAGGATCATCAACTCCAATTTTCACCTATATTTGAACTCTTTTGTTTTTCTTTTCAGCTTCTTTTTCTTCCTCACCTTCACTATCATTGCAAGCTCTTCCACAAATTTCAATACAGCAGGTTGCATAAAACAACACAATTTAACAGCTCCTTCTTTGTTTTGTGGAACCTGCATACTTACATCCATCGGACCTCGCCACACTCCTTATTTAATTGGCTGATTGTATGTCTTATGTTTAGCTCTTGCAAACATGACATATTCAAAAACCATGAGTGCCTCATCTGCTTCCTCTTCAACTGCATCATCATACCTCAATTCATCATTTTCATGTCTTGCTGAAAACTCCTCCTGATTCCCTTCATCTCCTGATTTCTTGACTGTAGTTTCAGGATTATCTAAAAGCTTCATTTTCTGAATCTCCCCCTGTTTTTCCTCAATAATTCGTCTAGTATCTTCCAACTTTCTAGAAAGATCTTCAACATGAGATGTCTCTTCCATGATTTTCTTCTTTGCCACACATCTTTTGTTGGGACCCGATTTCGGAACTGGACCCCAACCAGAAAACGGAAAACAGAACGGAAAGCGAATCAAAAGAACGGAATCGAAGGAACGGATTCAACGAAAACGAATCGAATTCTTAATGAGCCATAGAAAAATCGAAAGGCTCGAATTTACGAAATTTAGAAACAAAGAAACAAAATGGATCAATCAACTGAATGTTCAAATTTTGACATCTGTGAACGCATACTTTAGAAAAACGCGCGTTGAAAACCTTAATCTAAACCAATCCGAAACTAGTATAATTTTTTTTTCATTTTTTTCAATCTCATACAAAGCAATTTAATTTCCCATTTGGAAATTCATCCTCAATCAAAAACACAATTTACTTGATTCATCATATTCAAATCATAACCAACAATTTACACAAAAACTTGTTATTCCTTTCTGTTGCCAATAGACATTTAACACACATATTCATATATCCACAATTCATACACAATAAGCACTTCAATATCTTAATTCCAGCAGTATCATCGGACCTCCTGTCCGAAACCCATATCACATTCAATCACATTCGTATCTCAATTCAATATACAAATTCATAATTCATACTCATCATGAAATAAAAGCTTACAAAACATTAATGACATTCCAAGCCATATACAAAAACAATATCCATAATCTGAAAATACAAAATATACACCTCTTGAATACACTAGATATAAAAGTCACAAAAATCTCCACCATATTTAACATAAGCCTAAAATCTTATTTTTACAAAAATCGAACTTCAAAAACATCATAAACAAACATAACGGACGAACATTTTGACTTTCTTTCATCCGATCTCCTTCTTGAAACATGGAGATGGGGATGAAAGGGGGTGAGCTTTGCAGCTTGTGAATAACATGTTTATAAATCGAAAAATAACCAAAAATCAATTTTCAAAACGTTTGCCATTTTATAGGAGTTTCACAGTAGAAATTTGGCAAAAAATGCTTATTTCTCAAACTTTTCAACTTTTCAAAATAATTCATAATCAATTTCAAAACTTTCACGGTTGAAAATCCCAATTGCTTATTTCTCAAAATTCTCAAAATTTTCACAATTCATAAACAATTTCAAAACATGAATGCAGCGCATAATAACACACATAAGCATATTACACATCACAAATTTGGTTTGGGTCGGTCCAAAAATAGAACGTACTGCACATTCCCGCATAGCAGTCCTTTGCAGTCGTGAACAGAACGTACTACACGTTCCCGCTTAGCGGTCCAGTGTAGCCGTCAACTTATAGGAGTCCTTAACGGAGCTCCAATGTCACTAGCGGGCAGGCGGACGAAGCCTAGACAAGTGCACTTGACTCAACTTATGGGACCTAACCAAACCCACATAACACATTTCACACTTGAAAATCGGATTGCCCGAAGGCATATTTCGAAAACTTAATTTTCATATCATGTCATATCATATTCAAACATAGTGTCACAATATCACACAAATTCACATATCAAATTCTCAATCATTCAAGCACCCAAGAATGCAACAATTTTGCAATTTATCAAAATCATAAGTCAAACAAAATCCCATTCATTCAAAACAATGAAATCATCAATTATAGACATTTCTCAAATTATTCAAATCATTCAAAAAATAATAAATTCAATAATTATTGCAAATTCATTAAATCATTCCAAATAATGAATGTACCATTATAACAATTTCTAAAATCATTCCAAAAGCTAGAATTTAATCATTCAAAATAATAATTTAAAAATATTTTTCTTTCTTGATTTTTCAAAAACACATACATAGCTTATATTTCAAAATATAAACATGGTACCCACCTCATTTTCATGCTTGTAACTTGTCCAAAGCATCAATTTCTCCATTACCTCACTTAAATTCCCTAATTCATGACAAAAATCCCTAATTAATAACATCCAAAATTGACCAATTTAAACCTTGCAATCATCAAAATTAACTTTAGAAATCACAAACTCATACAATTCTTAAGCTATCTAAACCAAAATCTCATTAAAATTTCAAAGATCAAAAATCACCTCTTACCTTAATCTTCTCCAAATCTGAAATTTCTTGGCTCATATTGGAGCTCTCATCTTCTTCCATCTTTTTCGCTCTTGGAGCATCTCTAAAATCTATCTTGAAAGCTTGGAAAAATCGAAGCCCTAATCCCCTTTATCATCTTTCCTCTTTCTCCACCGAAGCTTTGTTCTTATTTCTCTTCTTTTCCTTCTTTTCTTCCTCATTTTCGTGCCTTTCTTCTACTTAAACGACATCCCACTCGTCTTATCATTAAAGGATGCAAAATGACCATTATGCCCCTCCATATAAGCCTTCTAACTTAAAACCTTATGTGTTCTTCCAAGTTTGCCCTTTATGCACTTCTAACACTTTAATTTCATTTAATCCAATCAATTTATCCCATATGCTCTTACTCAATTTAACATGCTAATTATTCACATTAACATGCTAATTAAGTCCTCAAAATCATAAATTAAAACAAAGTCTCAAATAACATTAAATCATGCTTAACTTAGGACATTTTTCAAATCATCCCATTGAAGGAATTTGCTAAAATTTCCTTCTAGAGAAATGTTCCTTATTGTCTCAATTTAATAACGCCATCAAAATCATGTAATTTGGTGCACTACTCCAAAAGTTATACTCCAAACATTTCGGACTATTCTTATGCGAACACATTTTTCAGCGATTTACTTCAATCCGAAAATTGACATTCTTAAAGACTAAATTAAAACTAGAGTCCTTCAGAACATTTGTAGCCCTATTTCTCTAGTTTAATACAAATCAAGAATCACCTCATTGGATGACTAGAACAAAAGTTATGCCAAAATACTTTCAGCTCTTACTAATCCAAGACTTAACACTAAACCCGACTTCAATTCAGAAATTGGAAGTCTTAAGGGCTAAATTGAAATTCAATGTCTTCAGATAACTTGTAGCCCCATGTCTTTATTTTATTTTGCATCAAGAATCAGTTCAATTGGATCTCCACAGACTAAGAATTTACCAAAGTACTTAACGATGTTCAGAAACTTTCCCAACTCATTTTGATTAAATCAATCATCCTCAATTTAATCTAAAAAAATCCATAAATTTCCTATGAGGAGGTAGAGAATCGTCTTAGAAATCCAATGCTTTAAAAACCAAGTCAATCGGATGTCCGATGGAAAAGATATAAGCAAAGGAATGGCAAAGGGTCAAATTGGAACAAGAAAAGTCAAAAGAATCAAGGAAATGGGCAATCGCACGCGCGAGCATCGCCTCCCGACCGCTCGCGCTCGCCCTCGTGAGCTTGCGAGGAGCGCGCACAGTACTCGCCATCCGATTATTTTTTTCCCTTTTTTTCCCACAATAAACATATATATAAAACTGAAATTTCCAAAATTCATAACTCTTGCTCCCGAACTCTAAATTTGACAAATTTAGTATCAATAGAAAGTTCCAAGGAAGCTCTACAACTTCTATGAAGAACATGAAAACCAATTCCATCTCTAAAGGGGGTCAAAACCCAATCAAAGTTACTACCACTACTTGTCATCCCAAAACAGTAACTCAACTTCTAAAATTTCTATCTTTCAACTCCAAGGTCCAAACATGTCATATTTTATATCAATGCAAATATCAAAAAGCAACCTACAACTTTCATGAAGGACAGAAAAATCAATTTGGCCTATAAGGGAGTCAAAAACTACTTCAAAGTTTCTGTCTATTAATACTCTTCCCAAACAGTAGCAGCAACTTGTAAAAATCATAATTTCTTATTTCATAGCCCAAAATTTTCATACTTTACATCAATGGAAAGATCAGAACATAATCTAAGACTTTCATGCAGAGCTTCAAAGCAATTTCAACCTCTAGCTAAGTCAATTTTTCAATCAAAATTTCTGTTAAGAAATTTGTCATCCCAAAACAACATCCAAACTTCCAAATTTCATATCTTCCAATTTCCACAACTAAAAAAAACATATTAAACATCATTTAAAAGCTATGCAATTTCTCTAGAACTTTCATGAAGGATGCAAAAATCAATTTAGCCTCTAAAGGAGGTAAAAAAACACTCATTTCATACTTTTAATATTTCTAAATTCTACTAAAAGATCGAGGTCCAACATCTTTGCTCCTCTATTTTAGCCCTCTCTATCTTAGTACGTTCTTTCTCTTTAGCTACATCATCCTTTGTTGCTTCTAACTTTATGATTGCCTCCTCAAACTTTAACTTAGCTTCCTCAACTTCTTTCCTCAATGTCTCCAACTGAAGGCGATACTCCTCAGCCTTCTTTCTTTCAATATCAGCACGTTTCCTCTCTTTATTTACCCTAGCTTTTTCTGCTTTCATGCTTCAACAGCCCAAGTTTCAACAGTAGGGTTATGTTCCATGATTTTGTGATAGGTTTCCACTACAAATACACTCTCCTCAGTAACTGAATTTTTTGATGGTTGATTGGTTTGTGATGATCTAGGTTGAATGCTTGACATGTTGGATAAGTGGTTTTGAGGATTTGAATGTGTTTGTGGCTGTGAATATAATGCTGAATTTGTCATTAGGCTTGTGGTTTGGAAGTGCTAGTTTAATGGATTTGGCAAGACTGTTTGAAGATTCTAGTGAGTTTCATGTATTGAGCTAGATTGAGGCATGCTTGGTTGAGTCATTTAAGGGTAATATACATAAGATTGAGGAATTGAAGAAGGTTGAGGCATTTGAGGTGCGACATTTGAGGTGGATACATGTGCTGTTGAGGGATTTGAAAGGAATTTTTGCAAGGTTGAATTGGTTGGGATAGCTGATAAGTTTCTGGTTTTACAACAAATTAAGCTTGGTGCATTTGTGATTCAGAAACATGTTGGTAAGGTTGTGGTTGGGATGGTATCATGTTTGGTGAGGCATTGGTTCTTTGGAGAGGGTGTATTGGGGGTGGCTTGCCAAAGAGTGAACTTTGTGGATTTTGATGTTCCTTCATCCACTTTTCATAGCAAACCCTTCTTGTATGTCCTCTTTTCCTGCAAAAAATACACTCAACATTATCATTCCAAAAGCAATCCTCAGCTGCATGATTAGTCCTCCCACAAAATCTGCAATTAGCAAACAAACTCCCTCTAGGCTACCTTGTTCCTCCTTGCATTCGGATATCTTTATGGCCAGGATATTGGTTTAGATTTTGGATGTTTTGATAGGGCATTGGTGAGGCATATTGTGTTTGAGGATATGGCTGGTTCGGATAAGGATGGTTTTGAGTGTAGGTATGAGTTTGATGATGAACAAGATGATTGTGAGGCTGATTTGGTGGATAGTTTTGTGCTGGAACTGGTTTTGAATCAAAGGAACTCTGGTTTTGTGTGTATCTTGGAGAATTTTCTGGTGTTCTAAACCTTTCAGCCTTGAGTGCATATTCCTCTCCTTCTCTTCTATGGCCATGTCTCTCCTCATGAATTTCCAAAACATTAAACACTTGCTCCAAAGTGACTGATTCAGGATCATTTGTGAATTGCCACTCCAAAGGTGCTATACTTGCTTCAAAACTTAATGGCAATCTACTTAGGAACTTATCTACCAACCTCTCTATGCTTGTGTTCTCCCCAAATTCCTTTAGCTGCTACACCAAATTCAGAAATCGACTCTTTGCTGTAGCTACATTTTCCTCATCCTTCATGGTAAAGTTTTCAAAGCTCCTAAAAAATGTTTGTTTTTTCAGCCTTAAAGTTTGAGCTGATCCCACATGCTCTACTTTCAGTGCTTCCCATAATTCCCTAGCACTCCTACAACTAACATACCTCAACAAGATTGACTCACTTACCACCGACCTTAAGAACACCGAGGATCGGAAATCTCTGTCCCTTTCTTGGTTTAACAGTGTTTGGTCTGCTTGCGTCATGGCTCCATGTTCTTCAACTACTCCTTCGGTGACTACACTCCAACAGTCACTGATCCTTCGACAATCTTCTACTCGAATGACCCATGCTTTGTAGTTGTCTCCTGTCAACACCGGAATGTTTGCCTGCACATTTTGCAAGTTCTTGGCCATCGGATTCATACCTGTCATTGCACAGTCTCTGATACCACTCTTGAAAGTGCTCCCTTGAAGGACTGAAGAAGGCCTCTCTTCTGCACAACTTGTTGAGTGTGAATGATGGTTGAGGCCAAATGTCGAACACCTTCTCTGCTGTTCACTCAAGTTTCAGCTGGCTGGAAAATTGAATCTTCTGATCTTCAATTTGAAATTTTCGTGTATAATATGTCTCCAAAATAACAACTCAGATTCCTCACTGGAAAATGTGAATGTATGGAAGGTGTATTTAGAAATGATGTATTTGCTCTATGGACTGAAAATGAACTTCTGGAAAAACTCTCTGTTTTGTGTATGTGTTGCCTTAGCTAGCTACTCACTCTTCTGAAATCAAAAGCAAAATGATAATGTAGGAACAAATTGCATGCTGAACATAATGAACATACACTGAAATCTGAAAAATGGTGTTGAGTCTTTTGTATTGATGAGTTTTTGTTCTCACTTTCAAAGAACTAAACTTCTGGTTTTTTTTTCCAACAAAACAGAAACTACTATTGCTATTTGTTAACTTCTAACTTGCTACTGGAATAAACCAACAATGAGACATAAGGAAAAATGAAGCTTGAAAGAAAAATGATCTTGTATTGAAGGTTTTCTGTGTTTTTCTTACACCCCTTCTTCTACATCTACTACTACATCTACTTCTACAAAAATGAAGAAGATGACGAGCTTTATATATTAGCTCTACAACCCTCTGCTACAACTAGAAACTAAAGAACAAAAGCATAATCTGATGTGTAATGACTAGCTAATACTGACTTTTCTAGATTTGCCAAAACACAAAAAGTAAACAATTTTGTCTTTAGTGTAACTAAACTAACATTGGAAAAACTGAAACTTGTGCAGTGGGGACAATAATAATTCTTTTACAGTAACTTGATTCTCCAGCACCAAAAATTGACATGCAAATATGATTTTCAGTTGTGGATTAACACTAAACTTGATTTTGCTAATTAAACTTCTTGAAATTTTCTTCAACCTTCTGCTGTTTTTTTCAACTCTGCACTTTTGGTTACTTCGTGGTTGGTTACTTCCTTCTAAGTAACTAACTGGAATCCTCAACTTCTACTGTGCACTTGATGAGCTTGCATCTTTCATTTTCCATTCTCTTCTTTGCCTTGTGTTTCATTCATCTGATCTTTGACTTCATTTGTTTGATCCATACATTGTTGAATTATGCTTTAAGATCATCAACTCCAATTTCCACCTATATTTGAACTCTTTTGTTTTTCCTTTCAGCTTCTTCTTCTTCCTCACCTTCACTATCATTGCAAGCTCTTCCACTAATTTCAATACAGCAGGTTGCATAAAACAACACAATTCAACATTCTGAAACTCTTCTTGGGCTCTGAAGGCTTCTTTTCTTTCCCTTGAACATTACTGCCAAAGGCTGTATGCGATATTATATCAGCTGCAAGCTTTTGGAAGTCTTCATATATATGGATTTTAAGGCGTGGATCTTCAGCCACAACGACTCTACTTTTTCATTCGTCAAGCACCTCTATGGTGCATTCTGCCATCTTCTTGATCATAAACTTTCAACACAGTTACAGATTGGACAACAACAAATTAAACACTATAAATCACTATAACTTAAGTAAATTAAGTATTAAGGCTTAGACCTTGAGCTTATCAATAGAGCAAGCAGGATTGAGCATTCTTTTGTGCCTGACCCAGTCTTCTCCATCTATAAAAATTGATCCATTCCCAATGAGTCTTATTAGCAAGTGTCTCATTGTTGGGTCCCGAATTTTTTTTAATTTATTAATTGATTTATTTAATTATTCGCTTACTTTAATTATTCTGTATTTTGTTTTAATTGATTTAACTATGTGTTTATATAGATATATTTTATTTAAGTTTTGGAATTAGTAGGTAGAAGTTGGGAATTAAATGAAGGGTTAGAATTAAATATTGGAAAGTATGGGCTTAGAGAATAAGTGGAGTTATGTGTGGTAGGCTTGGAAGGAGGAGAGCCCAAAAGCCTAGTAAGTTAGAGGAGAACCCAAAGGAGTTAAAGAGAGCTTTAAGGAGACTTAAAACTATGTAGTTTTGGGAGGAGGCTTTAAGTGAAAGCTAATGAATTAAGTCTTTAAAGAAGAGTAGAGAAGTTGTCGTAGAACCAAGGAGAAGAGAAGTAAAACGTGAACAAGGAGAGCTTTGGCCAAGAGAGCAAGGGAGAGCTGTAGGAGGCTTGAAGGAAAGAAGAAAGAAGGAGAAAAAGGAAGAGGAAGCTACTTGTGAGAGGTAAGTTCTAGTCTTGCTTATGTTAGGTTCAAGTATGAGATGAAATGGAAGTTAGGGTTTGTGTAGAGATTGAAGAAAAATGGAAGAGAAGGTAAGATCTATGGATTTTAGGGACTTTCTCACTAAGGTTATGGTTATTCTAGCATATATGGCTTATGGGTAGGTTAGGTTTAAAGTAGATTTTTATTTTGCTTGATTTTTATGAATGCTATGCTTTCCTTTAAAATGTATTTATTGAATAGAGTGTGATTTAATTGAAGGAAATCAAGAGAACCCCACTCAAGATAAGGAGGAAAGACAATCTTGAATTCGGATTCCGACGATAGGTGGGTAACATTTTTTATAGTTGTTGTGTAATGGGCAAATGCCCTATGTGTGCTATTTTTGTTAAATGGTGTGTATATTGAAAGTGTTTTCATTTGGTTTGCAAGAAAAAGAAAGAAACTATGATGATTTAATAGAATGAAAGAAGCATAAAATGTTATGCTTGTGCCTTAATGTGTGAACATAAATTGGTTGTGATTGGGCAAGAGAGAACCTACTTCGATAGTCACGTGCACGTTGACCCCCCCTTAGCCTTCTCTCGGCTGCCTGCTTAAGGCTTACGAGATCCGAAAAATGGACTCGTCGTGTTTACGATAAACTTCGGTTTCTGTCATGTTTATGGAACTCTCGAGCCAAATGTGTGCATTCCATCGTTTATTTGTGTTTATGATGCATAATATGTGTTTGATTGATATGAACTCTCATGTTATGCTTATGTGATGATTTTGGATTATTTGAGCTTTATATGACAAATTGCTACTGTTTCGGATGTTAATGATTTGTTGTGTGGCTCATTACCCGATGGCTATAAACTTGTTAGCCACTGAGCCGTGTTAGCTCACCCCATTCTCCCTCATCAAGTGCAAAGTCAAGTTGAGAGCTGAACCTTGCAAGGCATCGGGCATCACTCCAAGAAATTTAGTCACTTTTGTATTAAGTTAGTAACTAGCTTATAAGCATATCAAACATGGAGCATCTCACACATATTGTATTCTGTACTTGACTGTTGATGGATATGCTGATATGTGTAATTAAAGCCATGTTTGAACTTTGTTGTGATTTGGAAAGAGAAGGAGAGCTTTAGTACTCTCTTCATGTGAGTTTGTTGATTTGCGATCTGTGTGTGATCTTGGAAATAGTATGTGTGTGAGCTCTTGTAAATTGTTGAGTTGCTGTTGAGTTATTGCTTTGGGAGAGGCCGCTGGAAATTGTTATGGTTTATGTGTTGTTGAAGTGGGATGTAGTGCTGAAATTTCTGGGTTGATGCACTCATGTGGTAATTTCTGGGTATGTTGTGTTTTCTGCAGTTTCTGGGTTGATATAGGTCATCTGGGATTATTATGACTCCTTGAGAGTGTTAGGCGAGCTGTAGGACTCTCCCAGAATGCTTTATGAGGTATTTATGATGTGTTGATTGGTAGGTGTGAGTCGTTGGAATTGAATGCAGGTGCTGTCTAAATGGCAGGTTGTCAGGCAGAGTTTTGAGCTAACTTTTGACCCTCATAGAGTTGGAATATAGGTAGGTGATCTTCATGAAAGTTGTAGATAATTCTTTTACCTTTCCATAGACACTAAGTTTGCTAAATTTGGAGTTCTGGGTCAAAAGTTATGAAGGTCGTAAGTTCTGGTACTGTTCAGGAAGAGCTAGTCAATCAGTCTTAGTGTAAATTTTTGATTCCCTTAGAAACCGAGCTTGCCATGGACTCCTTGAAAAATGCAGATTTTTCTTCTAGCTTTCCAACGCTTTCGACCGTGTCTAATTTGGAGCTAGGAGTCAAAAGTTATGAGGGTAAGAAGTCAGATAGGTCGGGCTGTAAGGCAGGTCGCCCAAGCGCTCGCGGGAGAGCCAGTGCCGAGGGCTAGCCGAGCTCTTGCGAGCGTTTGGGGTCGGTTTCTGGCCGACCGACCCCTCTTCCTTCTTTCGACCATAACTTTTTGTGTAGACCTCCGATTGACCCCATTTTCTAAGAGATTTTTCTATCTTTCCACACTTGATTTATCAGTTTTTATTTTAATTTGAAAAAGGTGGTTTGAAACAAAGTGTGGAGGTCAGCTGATCAAGTCTGAATATACTTTACTAATTTTAAAATATCTTGAGCTACAGAGCTCCGATCGAGGCGATTCTTGTTTAAAATTAAACTAGAGACATAAACCTACAAGTTTTATGAAGGAACCGATCAGCAATTTAGCTTCTAAAGTTTTCAAATTCTGACATGAAGTCGGTGGAGGGTCAGTTTTCACTGTTTTCTTTAAGAAAATGTTTTAACCATAACTTCTCCATTTCCAATCCAAATTGAGCGATTTCAGTGGCGTTGGAATCGTTAGATCACAAGGAACAATTTTCTTAAAAAGCTAATCCAAATTTTCTATTGCAAGTTTTCCCCTTTTGTGGCCAATTTTGTGTCGGTTTTGGGTCTTCCATGCTTATATGGGTCCGAATGTTGAGCTTCGGAGACGGGGCCCAACACTCATCTTGGGTTGACATAAAATCCAAATTTATTTGACAGTTTTTGTTTGGCTAGTTCAGCGTCGGATGTAACAAGTCTTCGCTCCGTCCTGATCCAGGACAGTATCGTCTGTCCTGTGATCTCCAAAAAGACGCATTCTATTATAAATTGCTTAGGACAGTACAAGACATGTGCATGAATAAAAACATGTACATGCAGGTACCCATATTTACAGGACCATTTGTGATAGATGTTGGATGTAACGGGTGTATTTTTTGAAAAGAAAAAATAAAATGAGTAAAATAGACAGAATATTTAACGTGGTTTATCCTTAGCTTTGAACTACGTTTACGGACAAAACTCAGAATAATTCTTCCACTATTACAAATAGTAGGTATACAGAGATAAAGCTAAAATAGTAGCTCATAAGGTATTTTCTAACCTAAAAATACTAACCTCACTATTTTGTCACTCACCAACCTTTTAGGAAAATATATCCTAACTTTGGAGCATTGTTTTGCTTTGATTTTCCTCTGTCTTTATTGTTGAGCTTTGGTATGAAGCAGGGAGTGCTTTATATAGACACTTCGTCGTGTGAGACATTTTTCTGTTTTTATTTCTTTCAATTAATGTGGTATCAAAATTGGTGCCGCATTTGTTGAACCATATGTGTCCCTCTATGTGAAAGGGACCCATATGCAACAAATCTCCCCCTCTCGATTACATGGAGGGCTCTATCAAGCTTGCTACTGATCGATAATACTCGAACTTAGCTTTTAGTAGAATCTTGGTTAACATGTTTGATCTATTTTAATTAGTATGGATCTTTTCTAACTATAATTGTTTCGTCTTCATCACATCTCTAATCTAGTGATATCTCACATCAATGCGTTTTGATCGTGAGTGAAAAAAGGCATTCTTACCAAGGTGAATAGCGCTTTAACTGTCTCAAAATAGTTGATACTATTCTTGCTTGATACCAAATTCATTAAAGAACTTCTTCATCCATAGCAACTCCTTACAGGCTTCCATTGCTCCAATAAACTCCGCTTCAGTTGTAGACAGTGCAACACACTTCTGTAACTTTGACTGCCATCCCACAGCTCCCCCTGCAAAAGTAATCAAGTAACCTGATGTAGACTTTCTTGAGTCAACATCTCCAGTCATATCTACATCTATGTAACTAGCTAACACAGGTTTTGTTCTTCCAAAATATAAGTATATTTTGGATGACCCTCGAAGATACCTAAGAATCTATTTAACTGCAGCCCAATGTTCCTTTCTAAGATTTGAAAGGAAACGACTCACAACTCCAATTGTATGAGCAATATTTGGTTGTGTACAAACTATGGCATACATCAAACTTTCAACTGCTGAAGTATATGGAATTCTGGATATTTCTTCCTTATCTTCATCTGTAGAAGGACACTCTCTAGAACTCAATTTAAAGTGATTAGCAAGAGGATAACTAACTACTTTAGCTTTGTCCAGTTTGAATCTCTGAAGTACTTTATCAATGTACTTCTCTTGTGACAACCATAGTTTCTTGGCGCTTCTGTCTTTGATAATCTATATGTCAAGAATCTGTTTTGTTGATCCCAATTTTTTCATAGCAAAAGATTTATCTAGCTGTTTCTTCATATATTTTTTTATTTTAGAAACATTCTTACCAACAATCATCATATCATCCATATAGAGCAATAAAATAATGAAATCATCATCAGAGAATTTCTTCACAAATACACAGTGATTTGAAGTAGTCTTCTTGTAGCCTTGCTCTCCTATAACAGACTCGAACTTCTTATACCACTGTCTTGGTGGTTATTTTAGACCATATAGACTATTCTTTAGTCTACACACATAGTCTTCTTTTCCCTTTTTTTACGAAACCCTCTGACTGCTCCATGCATATCTTTTCTTCCAAATCCCCATGTACGAAGGCAATTTTGACATCCATTTGTTCAACCTCCAGATTAAAACTTGCAGCTAGCCCTAGCACTGTACGTATGGATGTCATTTTCACCACCGGTGAAAATATCTCTTCAAAGTCAATACCTTTCTTTTAGTTGAATCCTTTGACCACTAATCTTGTTATGAATCGAGGATGACCGTTGTGTTTTTCGTGCTTGACTGAACACCCATTTATTCTTCAATGCTCTTTTGCCTTATGGTAACTTCACCATCCTGAATGTTTTATTCTCATGTAAGGATTTCATCTCGTCTTGCATGGCTTCTTTCCATTTCTTCTTGTATTCATCATTCATGGCTTCATCAAAGCCTTTTGGTTGTCCCCCGTCAGTCAACATTACATACTGATCAACTGGATATCTAATAGATAGTTGTTTATTTCTAGTAGATCTTCGTAATCGGACTGGAGAATCTTCAGATGCTAGTGGTTGAATGCGAACACCATCATCATCCTCTGGTTTAACTTCATTGGGGGCATCTGTATTATCAGCTTCTAGCTGATCATTCTGCACTTCATCTCTAACTTGTCTAGGCACCACCATTGGAGGATTCAATCGGAAGCTTATTGAGCCATCATCAGAGCTTGGAACTTCCTTTTCCGCCTTGTTGATATCTTCAATAGTTTGATCTTCAACAAACATAGCATCACGACTCCTGATTGTGATGCCTTAAATTGTGAATTAATTAGTTTTGATATAATTAACGGTAATTATAATTTAATAAATAAATTATTTAATTAAAATATACTTTATTTATAAATTAATTATTAATCGTATTCGGTTATAATTAATAATGATTAATATATAATTAATTAATTCATGTATATATATATATAAGTAAGTGGTCACGTTTGTGACTTAATATTTACAGGTGATTACCATGCACGGTTGTACTTCTCAAATCACAACCGTGCATGTTATTTTCTTTTCTTATTAGCAAGGAATTAATACTTATATAATTTTATTAAAATATTATTTAATAATTGATTAATTAAGTAAAATGGTATTAATTGGATGAGTAATTATAACATAATTAATTGATTAATTAATTAATTATTAATTTAAATATTATTGATTAATTGATTAATTATAACATATTTAATTGATTAATTAATTCTAATAGATTTAACACATATAAAAATGCATTTCATTAATTTAAATATAATTAATGAATTACCTCTTAATTATCATGCCTAGAATTGTTAATTAATTAGTTTTGATATAATTAATGGTAATTAGAATTTAATAAATTAATTGTTTTTTAAATATACTTTATTTATAAATTAATTATTAATCATTAACTATTAAGTTTATTTAGTTATAATTAATAATGATTAATATATACTTGAATGGCAAATAGATTAACACTAGTAATACAACTGGAAAAACCGTTTGAAGAATTAAATAACATAAGTACTTCATGAAATTTTATTACTTATAAAACCACTGGGATAGTATTAAATTTTCTCTTAGATAATGAAGAAAAGATTTAAAAAATACCACTGCATTCGTTTTTTTTTTTTGAAATCAATACCACTGCATCCTTAAATGCTCTAGAACTTTAAAAAAAAAAAAAGCTTTTCAAGTAGTAGTAACAAAGGAAATTTATAAAGAATTTATACGAAAGGATATTGCCTCGTATAAACAAGAAATAGAAAATGAAGAAAGACAAAACGCTCTACAAATGAGATGGAAATGAACACAACTACAGTGTACCTATAAATTGATTGACAAAAAGTGGAAATCACGCCTAACCTCCTTTCAAGCCATTACTTACCCTCTCTGGCATTTAAACAATATACAAATATGTAATATTTGTTATTTAAAAGAATATATTTGTGAATATAAAAAATATTATTATAAATTAACAAGACCTAAACAAGAAATGTATATTTAAATATTTATTCAAAAATTACCTTATCTAATAAACCGAATTATAAAAGAAACATTTTTACAAAAGCAAAATGAGCATAAAGTAGCCTACAACTTAAGAGGAGCTATTTCAATTGCCAAAGTTGTAATATCTAAAAATGTTTAAAAGCAAAATTACAATAAAAAATTAAGACATAAAGATATTCAACTATGTTATTTAAAATATCCAAAAGTCCTACAATAGTATGGTTGTGACTTCACTACTTATAAACATCTCAGATCAAAACATCCAAAATTTAAGCAAAAACGTTATAAATAGGAAAAAAATCCTAAAAATACATTTGTCGTAAATATCCATTTAAGTCATATAAAAAATTCTTTATAAGAAAAGCCTATAGACACAACGAACCTATATTAAGGATGAAATGGAATGGAATGGCAATTAATAAAACAAAATAGAATGGAGTGGAATAGAATGGAATGAAATAGGTCACTCAATTATTTGGAAGTTTAAATAAAATAAAAAAGGGACTCCTTTGACCATTGTTTGGAAGTGATACTAAAAATGAATGGAATGGAATTACTTGTAATATTTTTTTTCCAAAATTATCCTTGTAATAAAATATGCATAGTTGCCATGAAACTATTTTAGTAACCCCAAAGTATTTTAAATTGTAGGATGCCCAGAATATAGTTTTTTCGTTTTCCTATATAAGTATTTCAAATTGTAGGATGAACAAAGAAGAATAGTCGATGCTTACCTGATGGAACGAAGACAGATGACCCTAGTAACTGTGGAGGAAAACGTTCGTCAATGGAAGAAGTTAGTTGAAGGAGAAACACAATGGATGTAGTAACATGTAGCCGCGTAGGTATTTGCTGGATTGAGGTTATAATTTTATTAATTTTTTAGGGTATTTTTGTCATTAAATTAGGGTTTGGAAGGCAAGCCATGCCATTCCATCCTTGACCCCCCCAATTTGGGAGGTCACAAAATATTAGATTTTGGATGGCAAAGGATGGCTTCCAAAGTCATTAATTGTCATTCCATCCTGTTTCAAAATAGACTCCCAAACAATGGCCTGAGTCATTTGGGTCATTCCATTCTATTCCCTTCCATCCCTCCACCCACATCCAAACATACCCTAATAAATGTCCAAAACGAAAAACAATTAAAAATAAAGAAAAAATTAACATTTTAAATTCTGCCCTACAATACAATTTAGAATCCATAGAATCAGATTACAAAACAGATTTGATTATTAATACTCTCTATTGCTATGAGTCACAAAGCTCATAATCAACCGATAAATCCAAATACAACATTTATTCAAGTATAGATTCAAAATAAAAAAAGTAAATGCATATATAGACACATGAGCTACTATATGTGTAGCTACTAAAACTCTATTAACTAATTGGAAAAATTAAATAAACCATTACAAATAAGAATAGCATATAAAAGAATTAAATATATTTGGTATGTAAATTATTATAATAATATAATAATTGAAAACTACACTTTTGTAGTACCATCAATTTATCAACAATATTGTATAATTGAAAACTACACTTTTGTAGTACCATCAATTTATCAACAAGATTGTGGATTACCTATCATTTTAGTAGATAATTTTCTAAAACTATATAACCTTTTTTGTCAATATTTACATTATATAATGTTAAAATACTAGTAATCAATTCATTAAATCAAAATTTTATTATTCTCAAAATTCCAATATACTATGCCACCTATTATCAAACCTTAAAACTTATAACTGCAAAGTTGGATCAATTACAAATTTTTTCAAAATAATTTAACCTTACAAACTAAAATTGAAACATTAATTGATCAAGTTGTAGTGAAAATCCACTAGGTCCAATAAAAATACAAATAATCAATTGATTGAAGTAAACTTAAAAGATCCTTTAAAAGAAGTAAATATTAAAAATAATATTCTCTACACTCAACAAGATGTATAAGAATTTATCACTAAATGTATCGAACTCTTAGAAAAACAATTAATTTCACCAAGTAAAAGTAAACATTTTGCTCCAGCATTTTATGTAAACAATCATTCCGAACAAAAACAAAAAAAAGAAGAATGGTTATTAATTATAAAGAATTAAATAATGCAACAGTTGGCGATACTTACAAATTACCTAGAAAAAAATATATTATGAATAAATTAAAAAGACATCACTGGTTTACTACATAAGATGCAAAATTTGGATACTGACAATTACGATTACATGAAAATAACTACTAACTGCCGTTATCTATCCTCCTCAAAAACACTATCAATAGAATGTCTTACTTTTTGGACTAAAACAAGCACATGAGATTTTTTAACGATTTATGGACAACAATTTAAAAGGATTAGAAGAATTTTCTCTAGCATATATAGACGATATAATTATATTTTCTAACAAAACAAAAGATGATCATCTCAAAGGGTCAAACAAGTTTCATTAACATGTCAACAAAAAGGATTAATTTTCAGTAAAAAGAAAATAAAACTAGCTCAAGCCAATATTGAATATTTAGGAATAGAATTTCATAATGGATTTATGAGACTACAACCTAGTATACTTGAGAAACTATACCAATTCCCTGATAAATTAAAAAATACAAAAGAAGATCAAAGTTTCTTTACTATATTTCAGACCAAGGATTCTTAAAAAATTTAGCTAAAGAAAGAAAACAGTCACAAACTAAACGTGGTCATTTTCTTTAATTGGCATTCTCTAAGTCGCAAGTTGTAGTGAACAAAGACAAGGTCATCCAATCTTTTCCGCGGTAAGTGATGATGTCTCTGGCTATGGATCCGATCATATATGCTCCAGGAATGTTCACATAAGAATGAAGAGCAAGTCTGACTTAGTATGCGGACAGCTACCCGGTGCAGCTCTAAGCAGCTTATTCCATGTTGTTGCCACCAAGCAGCTGGTAGGGGTAGATGTACATATCAGACATCGAAGTATTGAGCCAAAAGCCTATTAAATTCTCCCACAGGAGATAGATACTCACCTGGATCAAGTTCTGTCCTTGTACTAATTGCTAACTCAGTTCCAAAATCATCTTTTGCAGAAACATAATCAGAAATCTGGCAGATCGCATTCCAAAATGTTAAGAACATCTAATGAAATCAATATGCATTTTAAATATTAACCTTCAACTAAGGTCTTGCCTGCCTGAATGCAGAGATCCTTCTCACACTATCCTGCTCCAGTCGAAGAATGCAATCATGTAATCCGTGAACGACCTCCGAATGCTAGTCACACATTACCAATCTAGGTCAACATCAACGGAGAATCAAATTTAAATTTCAGCAATGATAAATTCTATCACCTACCGCCACAAAATCAGAATGATATCTGTAAGAAGGATTCAAGATGTAAGACGCCAGATATAAAGGATGGTAAATCGGTGAGCTCCATTGATTATCCAATACACTCCAAAACAGTCCATTCTTATATGCATCATCTCCAAGAAATGATTTAATTGCTAGCTTTGCGTTATACATGTCACCGTATATGCATGCCATTGACAGGTTCTCACCACTATCAACCTTTCCAAGCACTTGCATCACTGGACCCACTGATTTGCAAGTATAATGCACCTTCTTCCAAAATGTAGCATTGGATACAATATTTTCCACCTCTTTTCCCCTCATCTAATTTGGAAAACCTTGATGAAACCCATTTGCTTTATTGAAACATTCTTTTTAGACTAGTTCTGTTGTCTAGCAAGCTCTGCAATGTTGCAAAGCTACGGGAATAGCAGGTAGCAGATAGCCTCAGGAGTTCCTTGCCTTGAGTGAATTGTTTCATAAGATTAAGCAACCAAATGTTGCTGTAAATTAGCTTTGTAATTTTTTGGCCCTTCACCATACAATCCCCTACACATTTTATCTTCATAAATTCTTCAAGTATTTGATCAATGCAATGGGTGGCACATGGTGTCCAAAATAAATTCCGTCTCCTCTCTTCAAGCATTTTTCCAGCAGCCTTATAACAGGGAGTATTCCTAGTGATTACCTACAAAAAGGGACAAGAAACAGGCTAAAAGAACTACTGATGCAACAAGCTTGTAGATTGGAATAAACCATTGCTTGCTAAATTGAACAAATACAGTCAGCTGTTACCTGCACCATATGTTCCTCACCCATCTCCTCTATCAATTTATCTAACAAATTAAATAAACTGGTAAAATGTTCCAACAAATCACTAGCATCAACTGAAGCAACAAAATACACACCATGGGGACTCGAAACTGAAAGATTGATCGATGTCTTGCCCTCAATAGCCATCCAATTATCAGCAATTATAGAGCAACCAGTAGTTGCCCAGGATACCTTATACTCAACCAAGTAGTTTTTGATTGTTGCAATCTCCTCTTGTCAAAAATGACCAGATATTAATTGACTTTGAGGATCAACCAAAACCTCTCCATATTGGCCAACCAAGTCTAACATCTTATGTTGCATGCATGGCTTGGCCCCTCAAGAGTCAAGAATGGGTGTCTATTGGTTGCATGTTATAAGTCAAAAAAAGATGCACCTTTAGACTTTGTAATTTTAGCCATGTTAAGCTAAAATCTTCAAGATCTTCAAGCATGGATTTGGTGAGCGACGATTGCACACAGATTGTAGGGACTTCAGTTATAAATATCAGAGATGGTTGCAGGCTTACAGAAGATTGCACCATTTCCTTCCTACGAATCTTCCTATCCTCTCATCCTCTGTTCTGTATACTTATGAGTTTTGAAAGTTTTTTATTCCAGCCTTTGTACTTGTATACATTCTCCACATATTAGTAAAATTGCTCATCCTCCGGCCGTGGACATAGGTTACATTGACCGAACCACGTAAATCTTTGTATTCTGTTCCATTTATTTTGTCTATCTTTATTTTCGTTACTATTTTTCGAGCTATTAAATTCAACCGGTATTCGATCCGAGGGCATTTTATCTTAACAAACTGATATCAAAGCTTCTCTTTTTGATCTAACTTACTGTATGCTCTGTGGTTGCCACTAAGGTGGACCCTCCACTTCAGAAAATAACTTAGATTTTTATTGTGAGTCTAAACGGGACTCACTGCCTCGATTTTATCTTGTGGGGCCCACAGCCTCGATTTTATCTTGTGGAGCCCACTGCCTCAGATTTATCTTACGAGACCCGCTGCCTTGGTTTTATCTTATGGGGTCCACTGCTTCAGTTTTGTTTTGTGGGGCCAATTACATCGGTTTTATAAACGAAGTTCAGCTTTGCTTGTGGGGTCCACGTCTCGACTTTGCCTGTAGGGTCCGCTGCCCTAGTTTCTCGTGTCGGAATATCAATTTTTGGCCATCATAACGATAACGACGACCTCTATTGAAAAGTTTGACCGGAGCGTTAATTTCGACATGTGACAGCTCAAGATACAAGCTATTTTAATACAAGATGGATGTGAGATTGCACTTGATGGAGTGGAGAAAAAGCCAACAAATATGGCATCAGATATATTCATAGATTTAGATAAAAAGGCTAGATCAGCTATCATATTGAATCTCTTTGATGAGGTTTTGCAGGAGGTTGCAGGTGAAAACATAGTTAAAGATATGTGGGACAAATTGAAAGCTATGTACATGAAGAAGAAGGTGGAAAATCAGCTTTATTTGAAACAAAAGTTATACATGTTGAGGATGATAGAAGGTACTTCTATTCTTTCACATTTGGATAAATTTGATTCTCTTATTTTGGATTTGAAGAATGTAGATGTGAAAATTGAGGATGAAGATCAAGCCATATTGTTGTTGTGTTCCCTTCCTCAGTCCTTTAAATATTTTCGTGATACTATGATTTATGGAAAAGAGTCAGTCTCATATAATAATATTAAGTCTACGTTAAAGTCAAAAGAGCAGATTGATAGGGACATCACTGGGGAGACTAGTGAAAATCAGGCAGAGGGACTATTCGTACGGGGTAAATCTAAAAATAGAGATTTTGAAAGAAGTATATCCAAAGGCAGGTCAAAATCCAGACATAGAAATAAAACTTGTAATTATTGCAAGAAAAAGGGGCATATAAAGGCTGATTGCTATAAATTGAAACATAAGGAGAAAAATAAAGTTTAGCAGAATAACAACAACACCGCCGAGGCTAGTGTAGCAGCAAATGAGAATGAGTGAATTATCTTTGTAGCCACAGAAGATAAACTTAGGTCTAATAAGGAGTAGATTTTAGATTTGAGTTGAACCTACCACATGAGTCCCGACAGGGAATGTTTTTCCACTTATGAGTTATTAAATGGTAGATTTGTTTTGATGAGTAATAATACTGTCTGTAAAGTTGTTGGTAAAGGTATAGTTCGGATCAAAATGTATGATGGTATCATTAGAACACTCACTGACGTTAGACACGTTCCTGATTTGAAGAAAATTTCATCTCTTTGGGCACTTTTGATTCTCAAGGGTGCAAGTTCTCAGCTGAAGGTGGAGTTTTGAAATTTTATAAAGGTGCTCTTATATTGATGAAAGCTTGCAGGTCTGGTAGTTTGTATGTTTTGTAGGGATCTATAGTAACAGGTATTGCTGCAGTCTCTACTGATGGTGGCATTACCAAATTATGGCACATGTGTTTGGGACATATAGGTGAGAAAGGTTTAACGTTGTTAAGCAAGAGAGGCCTACTTTGTGGTCAAAGTACTAGTAAGATAGACTTTTGTAAGCATTATATCTTTGGGAAGCAGAAATGAGTCAGTTTCAATTCTCCAACTGTTCACAAAACTAAAGGCACTTTGGATTATATTCATTCTGATCTTTGAGGGCCCTCTCGTGTTCCATCTAAAGGTGGTACTCGGTATATGTTGACTTTTATTGATGATTATTCAAGGAAGGTTTGGGTGTATTTCTTGAAACACAAAAATGATATTTTCTTAACCTTTAAGCAATGGAAAGTTTTGATTAAAAAGCAGATAGGAAAACATGTTAAGCGGTTAAGGACAGATAATGATTTGGAATTTTATGGAGATGAATTCAATGAATTTTACAATAATGAAGGAATTGCTTGGCATCATACTGTCAGAATGACTCCGTAATAAAATGGAGTTGCCGAGTGCATGAACCAGACTCTTTTGGAAAGAGTTTGATGTATGATCTCTAATGCAGGGTTGACACTTGATTTTTGAGCAGAAGCCATTGCAATAGCTTGCTACATTGTCAACCACTCTCCTTGCGCTCCTCTTAATATCAAGACTCCAGAGGAAGTTTTGTCAGGTACTCCTGCTGATTACTCTACTTTAAGAATATTTGGGTGTCCAACATATATGCATGTAAATGAGGGAAAGTTAGAGCCTAGGGCTAAGAAATGTATTTTCCTTGGTTATGTTTTAGAGATGAAAGGATATCGTTTGTGGTGTCCTGATCTCAAGTCACCTAAATTTGTAATTAGTAGGGATGTTACATTTGATGATTCATCTATGTTGTATCCTACAAAAGAGTTTTGTAATCCTTGTAATTTAGAAAAAGAGGATAGTACACAAAAACAGGTGGAGTTAAAGATTGGTAGTTCAATTCCTTCACAGACATCTTTTACATATCAGACAGATCAAGCTAATGAACCAGATCCTGATCATGTTCAAAGTGAAGCAGTAGAAGAAGAACATTTCATAGCCAGAGACAGACTAAGACGATAGATTCGACCACCACAGAGTTATGCAAATTTAGTTGCATATGCTTTATCAGTGGCACAGGAAACAAGTGGAGACAATGAACCATCCACATATACGGAGGTAGTTTCAAATGTTGATGCTGATAAGTAGGTGGTGGCCATGACTGAAGAAATGGAATCTTTGCACAAGAATGATACTTGGGTTTTGGTAAAGCCGCTAAAGAGTAAGAAAATTGTAGGTTACAAGTGGGTCTTCAAAAGAAAAGAAGGTACTTCAGGTATTGAAAATGCAAGTTATAAGACACGTTTAGTTACAAAGGGCTACATTCAGGTACAAGGTGTTGATTTTAATGATGTTTTCTCACCAGTGGTGAAGCATGGCTCTATTCATGTATTACTTGCGTTGGTTGCCATGTTTGATTTGAAAATAGAACAACTTGACGTCAAGACTACATTCCTGCATGGCAAATTAGATGAATAGATTTATATGAAACAACCTGAAGGTTATGAAGTTACAGGAAAGGAAGACCATATGTGTTTGTTGAAGAAATCCTTGTACGGATTGAAACAGTCCCCAAGACAGTGGTACAAGAGGTTTGATTCATTTATGTTGGGTCATAATTTCTCCAGGTGCATGTATGATAGTTGTGTTTACTTCCAGGAGTTAGATGACGGTTCATTTATCTATTTGTTGTTATATGTTGATGATATGCTCATTGCTGCCAAAAATGTCACAGATATTCACCATTTGAAGGCCTTATTGCATGGTGAATTTGAGATGAAAGATTTGGGAGCAGTAAAGAAAATTCTTGGCATGGAGATAAGACGTGATTGAGGAGCTGGTAAATTATTCTTGACCTAGGAGAAATATCTCAATAAAGTTTTAGAGAGATTTGACATGCAAGATGCCAAAGCAGTTAGTACTCCTCTTACTAGTCATTTTAGACTATCTACTACTCAATCACCACATTCACAGGAAGAGGAAGATTATATGGCACGAGTCTCGTATTTTAGTGCCGTCGGCAGTATTATGTATGCAATGGTATGTACTAGTCCTGATATTTCACAAGCTGTTAGTGTCATTAGCAGATATATGGCCAATCCTGGAAAAGAACATTGGCAGGCGGTGAAATGAATTCTCATATACTTGAAGGGCATTTCAAATTTTAGTTTGGAGTTTGCTAGAACTAGCAACACTTTGATTGGTTTTGTAGATTCAGATTATGCCGGTGATCTCGACAGACGCAGGTTTCTGATAGGTTATGTATTTTGCATTAGAGGTTGTGCTGTTAACTGGAAAGCTACTCTACAACATGTAGTAGCTTATCTACTACTGAAGCAGAATATATGGTAGTTACTGAGGCCATTAAAGAAGCATTCTGGTTTAGAGGTTTATTTGGCGAGTTATCCCTTCATCAAGGGGTTACTACTGTTTATTATAACAGTCGGAGTGTTATTCATTTGACGAAAGATCAAATGTATCATAAGAGGACGAAACACATTGATGCGAAATATCATTTCATTCGGGATACTATTGCAGAGAAGAAGGTCCTTATTTAGAAGATTAACACTAAGGATAATCCTGCCGACATGTTTACAAAGGTTCTTCCTATTTACAAGTTCAAGCAATGCTTAGACTTAATTGGTGTTTATAGTTGGTGATATAGACCTTTTTTAGATCATTGTCGGAGAAGGTGGAGTAGATCATTAATTGTTCGGGACCAAGTCAAGGTGGAGATTTGTTGCATGCATAACTTGGCCCCTCAAGAGTCAAGAATGGATGGCTATTGGCTGCATATTATAAGTCAAAAAGGGATGCACCTTTAGACTTTGTATTTTTGGCCATGTTAGGCTAAAATCTTCAAGATCTTCAAACGTGGATTTGGTGAGCGACGATTGCGCACAGATTGTAGGATTTTAGTTATAAATATCGGAGATGGTTGCATGCTTACAAAAGATCACACCATTTCCTTCCTACAAATCTTCCTATCCTCTCATCCTCTCTTCTGTATACTTATGAGTTTTGAAAGCTTTTTATTCCAGTCTTTGTACTTGTATACATTCTCCACATATTAGTAAAATTGCTCACCCTTTAACCGTGGACGTAAGTCACATTGACCGAACTACGTAAATCGTTGTGTTTTGTCCCATTTGGTTTGTCTATCTTTATTTTAGTTACTATTTTTCGAGCTATTAAATTCAACCGGTATCCGATCCGAGGGTATTTTATCTTAACATCTTATGAAAGTAAACTGAGTTTGCTGCTTCCAATGGAACACCTGCATGGTAAAAGAATTGCAAATTACAGAGATAACTTCTTTACGAGATTTTCTATGGGCCGTTTTAATTTTTAATTACTTGCAAAATGATGGCATATAGCTACTTGATGTGTCATCAAGAATGGGATCCAATCTTGATCTTTTCAATTGCAGTTCAAAGTTGCCATCAGGAACTATCCTTTTAAAACTTATGTCTTTGCTCAATCTTTGATCACCATCTATCAACTTTTCCTTCCTCAGGCATAGCATAGCATCTTGTTACAGCTCATCTTCGCCATCCTCATCATCTGATTCCTTACAGGAAGAAGATATCTCCTTGGTCTCAACTTGCCTCTGCCTCCCTCCAGTATGATGCCATTTCATGTTCTCCTTTATTTTAAGGTACACTTCCTGTGGGGAATTTCTACATGGAGCCACTTCTCCAGGGATTCTGGCTAGATGTTGTTTGAATCGGTGTATACCCCCAATAACTACTTTCTCACAATATTTGCACTTCACCTTCTTCTTCCTCTCGTTTGAGCAACACCATGTTCCCAGCCTGGATCAACATATTCTAACAATCGAAGTGGGGTCAACTTCACCTCCAAGTTACAATCACCCATCAACTGCTTTCCTTTGCCTCTATATTCACCATGTTCTTCCTCATCTTCATAATGGTAACTCAAATATGCCAGTCCACCCTCATTAGCTTGTTTTACTTTCTTTATGAAACGACTGCCCTCTAAATTCCTTTTCATTCTAAGAAATGCTTCTTCTGGAGCCTTATTACAGTACGTGACTTCTCTAGAAACTCGGGCTAAATGTTGTTTTAACCTATATATCCCACCACTAACTACCTTTCCACAATAATTGCATTTGGACCTTCCTTCTATCATCTTGAGCAACACCATGCTCCCACCCCGGGTCAACAATTGCATAGGTACACAGCAAGGCCATGTAATCATCCAATGAGGAAATTCTTCTACATTGACTTTTATCTGATTGGACTATTGCAGAATAAGACAGGGTGATTTATTGAGAATATAGAGTAAAAGTAGAGACCTCCAGACAGTTTGTTTTTCCCTTTTCCCTTTAACAGTTCCTGTTAGAAAAAGTTCTCCAATTATACAGTTATCATGACCGGTCAGATCAAGTGCCCCATCCACCAGACTGAAAAGAGGAGTTGAAATTATTAAACGTAAAAGAAGGGAGAAAAGTGCATTTTCAGAAGTCTTGGCATGTTTGGAAGAAAATGCAAGATACCCAAATAAGCAAGTCAAAGGTGAGACCTGTGAAATTTGATTCAAAAAATAAGAGCTTGATGATGATAAAGAACATAAATTGGAAAGAAAAAAGGGTAAGACCAGGGAAGAAAGCCAAATAGGAAGTGTTAGTCGAAGCATTGGAAAACCATAAAAATTTTTAATTGAATGCATGTCTCATTGACATTTGGCTTGCCCTTTAACTTGTAGAACCTGAAAGTCATGCAAGTATTAAGGGGAGGAAAGATTTTCATACATTAGGAAGAAATTATTACAGGGAAAGAGGAGTGTCATAGTTTGTTAGGCTGGCTTTGACACTCCAATTGTTATGCAGGAACATGGAAAAGTTAAGCGCTGAAATATACAATTTTCAAGTTTTAAACAAGCAAGGGTTACAGTATTATAGGATTTACCTGACTGAAGAATCATTCTCAGCATCGGCCAAATCGAACATACATTCATCAATGGGATAAGGGAACATCATCTGATTGTTCTCTTCTGACTAGAAATTGAAGCACCAAACTTTAATAGCAAAGGAAACTCTTCTTTATTTTATTTTTTTTGGTAAGTAACGGGAAGTAAACCCAAGTAAGAAAACTACAGATGAGTGACACGAGGCAGGACTACCCCAACTGAGTCTGCAAACAACAAAGGAGACAGAGCTCAACAATACCGCAAAACCAGTGAACTCCTAATGGCAATCTATAACTATAATTAACTAACCAATATGCACAACGATTGCCCTCTCGATACACATGGCTCACCCGCACCTCCCAATTCCTAGACAACAATTCTTTGATGACTTGAACCATTGTATTAATCACCTGACTCTGCTCATTAGAAATACTGGACACCACTAATGCAGAATCGATAGACAAATCCACCCTAGAATACCCATGTAACCAAGCGAGAGTCAATCCATGATAGATGGCCCATAGTTCTGCCTTCCAGGACGTACAGAACCCCAAATTTGCACCAAATCTGACTAAACAATGATCGCTAGCATCCTTAATCAGCCCACTAGCTGTCACCAAACCAAGGTTCCCCTTGGAAGATCCATCAGTGCTCAGACTAACCCATCCTTCTCGTGATTTCTACTAGCTAACTTCAAGAACTCTTCTCCCCTGTGTGTGGTGAGGCAAGACATCACATTGCAGACTATAGGCCAAAATCGCGTCCTGAACATAGGAGTGGATTTTGTCGATGTGATGTACTTTGGGGGAGCCGGGGTTAAAACATCTCTCATTTCTCCATTAACATAGCTTCCAAAGTACCACAAGAAAAATGACGACAGGAAGCCTTGTTCAAAAAGTGACTGCGGGAAGTGTGGCATCCCCCTCCGATGATGTTTCTACTGAAGAGGTTGACAACCTACTTCGGAGCAGTAAGAAAGTTAAGAAAGCATATGCATGTTCTAAAGTTGCGGACTATGAGGATGTGGAGATGGAGACTCGAGATGAATCAGCACAAAAAGCTCCTATAAAGATTTTGTAATATGCTTTGCACATGCAATGCAAGTATAGGGGAAGGAGTATACAGAGGTTGTTTTAGAGGAAGACTCTGACACAGATGAAATCAATGACCCTGAATGCCCCACAATTCATCTAACTCCCACAGGCAAACAACATATTCGCCGTGTGTGGAAGAATACGCTGATTGTCAAGGTTTTGGGCCGTCACATTGGCTACTGGTTCCTTATGGCGTCCCTGAAGAAACAATGAAAATTACAGTGCGACGTGGTCTTGATGGACATGGGGAACGACTATTATTTGACAAAATTCCATAGTATGGAGGATTATCACTCATTTTTGGAGGGTGACCCATGGATGGTGGCTGATCATATCCTTACGGTGATGAAATGGCGACCAAACTTTGACCCATTCGCAGCTTCTATCGACAAAGCTATTGTCTGAGTTCGAATACCCCATATTCCTGTGGAATATTATGACAGCCTCATCCTTACTCAGATTGGTAACAAGTGTGGTAAAACAATACGGGTGGATGAGAGCACAGAGGCAAGTACTCGGGAAAAATTCACAAGAATTAGTGTGGAGGTAGATTTGAGCAAACCTTTGATCGCAAAATTTTGTTTGAAGAGAAGAATCTGGAAGGTGGAGTATGAAGGACTACATTTAGTGTGCTTTAGATGTGGCATGTAAGGCCACCGATGTGACACTTGCACTATAGTACAACAGGTCACGATGGCGCAAGGAAACAGTGAGGAGCTACCCACCGAGCCTGTGGTAGTACCACCATCACCACCGGAGACCTCTGCTCCTAAACCAAAGATCTATGAACCCTACGGTGTATGGATGTTAGTTCAGAGGTTGAAACGTGGACATACCCGTCCTCCTGCAACCCGAGGTCATTCCACAACTCGAGGTGGACTAGGTAATGATAGGAGTGTGGTGGTGGAGTCTGTTGAAAAGATAGCAAACCAGGAGAAAGATAAGTCCATACAGGGCTCTAGATTTAGCATTTTGGAAGAACAGCGACCAGCTTTAGACCACAACATGGTTGTTGACGACAGTTCGCCTTGAGATCAGAATTGGGTACAGCAACACTCCCGCCAAGGTATGTGAGATGGGCAAAGTGGCAGAAGCCACACTGGTTCAGCAAGGAGATGGGAAGAGCAAGGCCACGTTAGAGTTAATAATTAGCCCAACCCTGGGCCTATAGTACTGGCCCCAGCCATTACATCTAAAGTAACAATAGCCTTTTTTGATAAAATGCCCAACCAACCCACACAGCTCGTCACGAGCACGTCTATGTTATCTTGCATGTAACTCATGCAAATTGATGACCGACCTCAGGACCACGCTTCTCATGCCCAACCCTCCTCCTCTAATACACCGCAACCAGAACCCAAACGTCTGTCAACCCTCCCAACCCCACCTCTTGAACCCCCTAACCCTACAGTAGATGAGCGAAGAGTTAGCAATAGTTATTCCCCTACAGTTGTTGATTTGGAGATATCCATGGTATCTGAAACACAAACAGGCCCGGAGGATGACCGGGAGGTGACGAGTGTAGATGGGAGAATGGCCATTGATTAATGTACTCACCATGTCAATTAGCGTGGTTACTATTCCTCCTTTCTTCCAATGCTTAAGTTTATCTATTGGAATTGTCGAGGAGCAGCCAAAACTGAGTTCAGAGAGGTGTTGAAGGATTTAGTCCGTATCCATAAGGTAGATGTAATGGTTATTGCATAACCTAAGATCAGTGGGTCACATGCAGCACGAGTCACTCGGCAACTGGGATTCACTAATGTGCATCGTGTGGATGTTTAGGGCTTCTTCAGAGGTTTATGGTTTTTATGGAGGGACACTCAAGATATGGTTATAGTAGTTGCAAGTGGCAGTGGATTCATACACCTTAAAATCTCCCAAAGAGATGGTTGTATATGATACTGTACCTTTGTGTATGTCAACCCAACTCTTGCTATTAAAACTAAACTATTTAAGTTCCTGTTGACTATAGAGGATACGATGTCCAGTCCTTGGCTGCTTACAGGTGATTTCAATGAAATGTTAGGGCCAGAGGAAAAATTTGGAGGAGCATCATTTGATTTCTGCAGGTGCTCGCGTTTCCAACAATGGGTTACTGATTGTAAATTGGTGGATCTCGGCTTCAATGGGCCAAAGTATACTTGATGAGTACATGACAGTCGCAGCTATGGTAGAGTTTTTGAACGCCTAGACTGAGCCTTTGGTAATCTGGATTGGTGCTCAGTATTTCCCTCGACCACCATTAGACACTTACCTCGTGTCCGATCTGATCATCACCCTATTTTTGTCTGTATTGACAATCCACAGAGGCAGCCAGATGGAGGGACGTCGTTTCGGTTTAAACTAGCCTGGACTACCCACCCTGATTACCCTCAGCTCCTCTCGACTCACTGGGATAATTATGAAGCTTTACCAAACATGCTCTTACGATGGTAAGATTGACTGAAGGAGTGGAATCGAGATGTTTTTGGCAATATGTTTAGACATAAAAATAGAGTACTAACACAGCTTGAAGAAGTCCAGCGTGCTCTTATGGTCCGGCCTAACAAATTTTTACTCCCTCTGGAGGGGAAGCTTCAGACAGAATATCAACTTATTTCCAGATAGGACACTTTGCATTGGTTCCAAAAGTCGAGGATGAACAGGCTATGTATGGGAGATAGAAATACTAGATTTTTCCATGCCTCTACCATGATCAGACGGAAGTGGAATCAAATTGAGGCTTTACGAAATGACAATGGCCAATGGATTTTTGAGCCAACCGAGCTAAGGTTATCAGTAATGAAGTTTTGTCAATCTTTATATTTGGATGAGGTCATGGATCGTCCTCAGTTCCCTATCTATGGTTGTTATCTAACTGTTCCTCAAGATATGTGGCATATTATGAACATGGAGGTGACGGAATAGGAAATTATCTAAGCTCTCTTTCAAATGGGTGCACATAAAGCTCCAGGCCCAGATGGATTTCATGCACACTTCTACCAATCTCAATGAAATCTGGTGAAACCTAGTGTGATCAAGTCGGTGCAGCGAGTGTTCGAAGATCACTCCCTTATCCAAGGTATCAATGAGACGTTCATTACCTTAATCCAGAAAATAGACAATCCAGAGCAAGTCACGCACTTTCGGCCTATAGGGTTGTGTAACATAAGCTACAAGTTAGTCACAAAGATCATTGTACAGCGTCTCAAAGCAACCCTCCCAACACTAATTGGCCCCTTTCAGAGTAGTTTTGTACCAGGGAGATAGATCTTCAACAATATTTTTGTGGCACAAGAGATTGTGCACTCCATGCGTAGAATACGGGGTAAGAGGGGTTTTATGGCTATTAAAATAGACCTAGAGAAGGCAAATGATTGCCTGAGTTGGAGTTTTATTCGAGATACCTTCCAAGATGTTGGTGTCCCTAGGCCATTGGTGAGCTTAGTTATGAGTTGTGTTCAAACTGTTCAATTGCGGGTGCTATGGAATCGTCGACCTTCACAAGAGTTTCATCCTAGTCGGGGTATTCGCTAAGGTGATCCCCTTTCACCCTACCTCTTTTTTTTATGCCTGAAACACTTATCCCAGCTAATTGAGGCACGAGTGGGAGCTGGTCGCTACAGACCATTTCAAGTTGGCAGAACCGACCCTCTGATTTCTCGTCTTTATTTTGCTAATGATATGGTCCTCTTCTCTGAAGCCTCTGAGGGACAAATGCAAGAAATAATGGATTGTTTGGAGCTTTTCTGTGAAACTTCAGGTTAACGAATCAGCACTCACAAGACAAAAGTTTACTTTTCCCCTAATGTTTCTCCACTGTTTGTGGGAATGTCTCTAGATTGTCAGGTTTTGTTCAAACGTTGGATCCTGGAAAGTATCTAGGGGTCCCTTTACTCTACAAACGGGTAACCAAAACTACTTATTCTCATATTTTACAAAAAGTACAAGCTCGCCTTTCAAGATGGAGAGCTGATGGTTTATCTATGACAGGCAAGTTGACATTATGCCAATCGGTATTAAGGGCACTTCCACTCTATACAATGCAAACAGCAAAAATCCCTAAAGGATTGCTCAATGAGATTGGCAGCTATTGTAAACGATTTCTTTGGGGTGCAACGTGAGAGAGAAATCGAATGCACTTAGTTTTTTAGAATCAGGTGTGTTGTCCTAAAATCTCTGGGGGTCTTGGATTAAAGAATCTGGAGGCCATGAATATTGCTGCACATATGAAGATTGATTGGTCGATCATCAAGGAGCCTGGAAAGCTTTGTAACCAGGCGATTAGTGCCAAATATAAACTGGATCGGGATTTCCATAAAGGGTTGGTTGCAATACCTGACTCGTCCCCACTTTGGCGTAGCGTTTGTGCTAATTTTCGTACGTTGATGGCCAGTGCTGCATGGTGAGTGGGCAATGGTCAACAAGTTTGATTTTGGTATGATACTTGGGTGAATGGAGATGTTGGAAACTTACTCCCTCACTCTATTCGTGCGGTCCCATAGGAACATCTGGCAAGGAAAGTGTGATTATGTTGATTTAAGTGGGGCCTGGTCCTGGGGAGAGTTTAGTATATTTCTTCCTCATATGATTTTAAGAATTGCTGCAACCTTCCCGCCCCGCCATCCCCGGGAGGCAGATCAAATGTGTAGGATTAATTCCGGTTAGATCACTAACCTTGATGTGGAAGCGAATTAATCTTTATGTTGCCTTCTGCCCATGTGATCCCAATCTCACGAACACCGTCTCCTCAGTGGCTACTAGAGTCACCGTAAAAATCACACCTTAAATCTTGCACACACCGATGGCTAATCTGTGAGAGGAATTGATATCTTGGGAGACTAGGATTTTATGATTATCATTATCGTTATCTTTTTTAATCTCATTTAAACAAATTAAATAGATTGTTTCCTTGCGGTTATTTTCTCAACTGCTCCCAAACGAAACACAACTCTTCAAGTTTATGTCGTGACCGTTAAAGAAAATACAACATCTCCCACTCGGCCACACAAGCCATGTCTGTTACAAAGCAGATTCATGCCAATCTATTTCTCATGTTTCATACAAGAAATAAGGTATGCGACCAAAAATTAACTAGTGTTATATTAAGTCACCATTTAACTAACATAACACTTTCATAATAACAATGCCCCAAATCATCCGAGATCATCACCAATAGCATACTTCCCTTATGCTATAACAATGTCATCAGATTATATATACTATATAACGGGCTAATATGGTGAAGACGGAAGGATTCTTCCTTAGACACATGTGGTATTCCATCTTAGCTTGATTGCTTTCCTAATATATTTCGTTGGACCGTATACATCTTAGCCCTTGAAAAAATATTAAAGTAGTGACACCAAAACCTTTACTTCATAACACAGTTCTGAGTCAAAGAGCATCATACAGACATAAATGTCTATAGGGGTCACACAGTGACAAAAACAAAAGGAAGCTAATTATCACTCCGCAAAAGGTCGTTATATAGCACACACAATATAAGATGTGTGTCATGGTATAGCTCCCATTGTCTGGGATACGTCACTATTATATACCATGCGAATTATAAGTCTAGATCTTACCTAAAATCTAACTTGAGCCACTTGATCAACACACTCAGTGCTTGATCTGGCACTCGTGAATCGACTAAAACTTTAATGTGAAATAGTGTATACTTCACATTTGACTTATCAAAGTTTCATCTTAGACATACTAAGGCGACTATACAATTCAATCATTAATCATCCATATAACACAAATATGGAGATAACCCAATATTATATACACTCAATGTTAATATGGTTAAGTCTCATCCTATATGCTACGCAAGCATCAGGGCGATTACCTGTGTGACAAGGTCAATCATAAGTCTGGTGACGATTTAATGTGCCCAACCATGCAATCGTATATAAATGAACATTAAAAAAATCAAAAATATATATTCCATAAATGTTCAATACAAAAGGGGATAAATATGTCCATCACAAGAACAAGAGTGACTTGAACATCTAAACCCTACGCAAATCTAGACTCATCACATGAGCTTTGAAAGAATCTCTAGGTATAGGTTTAGTCATAGGATCAGCAATCATCTTGTTAGTAGATATATACTTAATGGCAATCTCTTTTCTTTTAATAGCATCGCGAATAAAATGATAACGCCTTTTGATATGCTTGGTCTTCCCATGAAATTTCGGATCCTTCGCATACTGGATAACAGCAGTGTTATCACAGAGCATTTCAATAGGTTCATCAACTCTCGAAGTGAGGTCGAGAGCCTGAAGAAAGCTTCTCAACCAAATTGCCTCTTGCATAGCGAGACAGCTAGCAACATACTCTGCTTCCATAGTCGACAAAGCAATGCAATCTTGCTTCTTACTGCACCATGATATGGCCCCTCCACTAAGGACAAAAACATATCCTGAGGTTGACTTAGACTCATCCTGGTCACCACCCCAATCAGCATCCGAATATCCTCTTAACCTTAAGTCTCCACCCTGGTAGCAGAGGACTAGGTTACTTATACCACGAAGGTAGCGCAAGATTCTCTTGACAGCTTGCCAATGAACAGGTCCAGGTTTACTCTGGTAGCGACTCACCAGGCTAACCGCAAAGCATATGTCTGGCCTTGTACATAACATGGCATACATCAAGCTTCCTATGGCACTTGCATAAGGAACCATACTCATTTTATTCCTATCTTTATCTGTTTTGGGGCATTAATCAAGGCTTAAGGTTAGACCCTTCTCAACAGGAGTGTCAACAGGTTTAGAATAGTGCATTCTAAAACGTTCCAAGACTTTGTTGATGTATGCCTCTTGACATAAACCAAGAAGCTTCTTAGGATAGTTTCTCACTATTTTCACGCCTAGGACATACCTGACTTCACCCATATCCTTCATCTCAAAGACAGAGGATAGCCATTGTTTAGTGGCATTAATCATCTCCAAATTGTTTCCAGCCAATAGTATGTCATCAACGTATAATGAAAGAAACATAATTCCTTCGTAGTTTTCGACATACACAATGGTCTTCATCCACCATGGATAAGCCAAACGATGTAATGGCTTCATGGAATCTGAAGTACCATGCTCCAGAAGATTGCTTAAGACCATATATCGATCTCTTAAGACGACAAACTTTATCCTTTTGACCTTTTGAGACAAACCCAATAGGTTGATCCATATATATCTCTTCCTCAAGACTACCATTGAGGAAAGCAGTCTTTACGTCCATTTGAAATAGCTCTAAGTCCAAATGGGCAACTAGGGCTAGAAGCAAGCAAATTGAGGAAAATCTTACCACAGGGGAAAAAGTTTCCTCATAGTCTATTCCCATAATTTGGGTAAAACCTTTCGCTAACAATCAGGCCTTGAATATGTCAATTGACCCATCCGCCCTACGTTTAATCTTGAAAATCCACTTATTTCCAATTGATTTACGTTTGGGTGGAAGATCAACAAGTTCCCAAACCTTATTTCTTGCCATTGAGTCCATCTCATCCCTCATGACATCCATCCATTCTTGATAATTTGGTGAATCAATATGTAACATCCCATCTCCAATAGGAAGGGTATTTTGGTAATTTGGAATGGGTTAGACGTATTGAATTGAATCTCGGTATGAACATACAGCATATAGCCTCCATGATTAACGATTGGTTGCACATGCACATAGTATACATGCGTTCATGACATTTTCCGGCTTAAGTTTCAAATGGAGATTCTTTGTGTAATTTATGGGGTAATTGTGTTTGAAAAATTATTTGGGATGCGCCATAAATTGTTTTACATTTTTAGGAATTTATGGAAATTTTTCTGAAATTTTTCGGGATTCTTTCCTGGACCGGAGAATTTCCAAAATTTTGGTGAGTGGGCTTTTTCATCTTGAAAAGGGTTGCCTAATGACATGGGATTAGTGAATAAATAATTGTGGGAATTATGTTAGAGCCATGATTAGTGGGATTAATGTGAGTTTGTGATTAAAATAAGTTAATTTAACTTAGATATTTTTCTTTGTCTTTTCTCATTTATCAAAGCCAAGTGGCTCTTCCTTTAAGACTTTTGTCTTTTTATACTCATCACTTACGGCTTCTCCTTGGCCAAGTAATACATAAAGTCATTTGGAAAGGTTAATTAAACTCCTTCATTCGAAAGTTGCATCTTTGGTGTGCTTCATCTTCTCCTCCTTCGACTACTTCTTTCCCCTCCCATATAAATTCTTCTTGTTATTTGCTTGCTTCCCCACTAGTCACAGCCAAGACCAAGCTTAAACTTTGAATTGATGATGCTTTTTGGGATGCTTGTCATAACCGTGGATGAGGTTTGAAACAAAAGAAGTTGGTGTGAACTTAGAGCTTGGAGGAAAGTAGAGCTTGTAACTTATTTAAGGTAAGAGTTGTATTTGTTGTTATCCTTTTGGTAGTTAGAAGCATTTATAGGCATCCTTTGAGCATTTATTTGATTATGGAAGTGGTAGGTTTGAATGGGTTTAATGTATGCTTGTGTGAGGGAATTGGTTATGGTAGTTAAAACATGTGATAAGAGTGTTATCAATGATATTTGTGATGAGTAATGAATGAAAAAAAAAGTATGGAAGTGTGTAAGTATGTGCTGCCAATTGTTGTGTCATTAGAGAAGTATATGTTGTGATGAATTGTGGTTGAATTAGAGGTAAAAATGGATGCTTAGTGATGTGTTATTGATGTTAGAAGTGATAGGAAATAGGTAGTAGTTGAAAAACTGGAAAATGCATTTTGACCTATTGTAATGTTTTGATCATAACTAATTGTGTAGGTGTGCAAATGAGGTAAGGTTTGTGCCCAATGAAACTTTGGGATGTTGGCTTCAATTTAGTGTGAAATAGGTGTTGTTGAATTGTAATGTTAGAGGGTCGAAATTTTGCATGGGAAGTTACTGTTTTATTGCCTATGCACAGTAACCGAAACCTTAACCTATGAGTTTTGCTGATTTTTATAAATTAATTGATATGGAATTTAGGAAAATGGTCTTCATGAAAGTTGTAGCATATTGAGTTAGCTTTCCATTGCCACTGATTTTTCAATTTTTCGATATGGATAGTAGGAGTTATGGACTGATAACTATGGACTGTTTTTATGCATGAGTGAAACCTAGCTGGATTAGCAGATTTGGTGTACATTCTGTTTTGGAGTAATTTTAGTGATTTTTGTGGACTGAATTGGTTTTAGGGATGTACTGAAGAGTTCTAGATGATACATTGATCTTGGAAATGATATATGGCTTATAATATTTTGGAAATCAGATGTGGGAGATATGGAATTTCAAAAGCTGAACCTACATTGTGATGTTATGTGCTGATTAGGTCAGAAACTTTCATAACATATTTGAAACTGTTAGAGGCTGAATTGTAATTTGGTTATTTCAGGAAGAATTGAAGTTTGAAGATTTATCTTTTCAGGGATGTAAAGTTCTGATTTTTCTGACTTGTGTACAGGGAGTTACGCTTGTTATAAGTTTACTGCTCAAATTGAATGGTTTCAGGGACAGCAACATTGAGGGAATTAATTGACTTGTTTAGCAATGGATTTTGATTTTGGGTTGTTCATGAAAGTTATAGATGACATTGTGAACTTATTGAGCATATTTATGTGGTAATTTTTATCTGAAGAATCAGTGAGTTTTTGAATTTGCAAAGTACTGTCCTGTGTTGGTAGATTTTGAGTAGGTCAGTAGCTTTGATGGGATATTTGACATCCTTAGGGTTGGAATTGATTTTTTTGGTCTTCTTTTTCATGACTTTTCCAACAAGCTATGGTTTGTATTTTTCCGATTTGTGTGTTAAGAATTATGGTTGTTGGAAATTCAGATTAGCAATAAGAAAGAAAGGGGAAAGAAGAGAGGTAGAATTTTAATGGCATTAAGTGACCTACTTGCTTCTTTTGTCAATTTCTTTTCCGTCCGACGTCCGATTGACCTGATTCTTGAGGCATCGGCTTCATAGAATATTGAATTTTATTTTGTGAGAAATTGGGAATTTTTAGACGGGAAATTGACGTGGCCCCGGGTAATTGTCCGGTGATCACTGTTTTAGTTATTTTTGGGCCGATTGAGGTCCAAATTGGGTGCCGTCAGTGGCTATAGCTTTCTAATTTGTAGATGGAATTTTTATGATGGGAAAATTTTGGATTAGGGCTGGGAATGCCATGAACATGCATTATACACGTTTTAATTATTCCATGTGCATTGTTTGGTCATTCTAACTATACAGTTGGTAATGTTTACCTATTTTAATTGCTATAGAGGCTCAGTTGGACCGTAGATCCACGGACGTGGCAGAGACTTCCCGGCATTAGCTCGGAAGTTATTAGGTGAGTAACCTAGATAGTTCCTCAATTATTATTTGGTTATATTTCGCACTTATACAACTGTGGAGATAATGGATGGGAATATGTGTATTTGATTTTGATTGATTTCGGACCATGGGTGTCTGAAATATTTGGAATGAAATATCTAAGTGCTATAATTGATTTTCATGTGATTACTTGGGATTGACATATGTGAATATGTTAAATGGGAGATTTGGCTTTTTGGACATTTGCATTCGTACATAATTGCATGATCAGTAATTGGCAGTAGTGACCAGAGCAGCCAACGAGAGCTTTAAGCTCAACGTGATTGGGCCTTGAGTCCACAGTGATTTAGAGCCTATGGCTCACCGATTAATGCGCCCTTTAAGGGACAGTTTCAGGCGCTCAGTCACAACAACGTAATAAATTGGAAAAGCGTCACATACGCATTTTATGTACATTTGACTTGGTTTCTTTTGACTGATATCATGATAATCATGTGGTACTTCTGAATGTGTTTTAGTGATATGACCATGTAAATCTGTATGTATCTGTGTTTATGCATGAATTGGGTGAACCATCGATGATGGTTCCTCACTGAGTTCGCAAACTCACCCAAAATTGCAAATTATTTTTCAGGACCGAGATAGTAGACTCATAGCTCCGAAGAGACTTTTCCTGCCGTGTAGATTGAGTTGGCAAGAAAAGTTATGACACACAGGTTGGTCAGCTGGCACTTTTTGAAGGGATGACCTAGCTAGCTTTTTGTTTGATTTTCTTTTGAAAACATGTACAGAAACTATCAGTTGTATAATTTACTGCTTGAGGTTATGAAATGAAAATTTTATGATTCCAAAACTTAGTAAACTTCATGTTAATGCTTTATGATACTTGGATGCCATGTGGAGTGATAGTTTGTTCGTAGCGCACTCTTATCATCGGGTGTGTATCGGAATGACCTACAGGCGTCCCGGTACATATCCTATGGTAAGGGGGTGCTACACAATAGCCTCTTGAAAAGAGGTGGGTTCCTCTATTTCTAAAGGAGTGCATAGGAAAATTCCCTCTTCAATTGGGAAAAACCGTCGAGGAATTCTTCCACGCTCACTCCTTCTAATACAAGGACCCTTATTGTTTGCTTGTTCAGATGAAGAATCTCTTCCACGTTCCCTCTGAGGTTTGGGACTCTGAACATTTGGACTGATCTCACGTTCAGGGACTAATGGTGGAGGACTAACCTCATTGTCATTTGGATTCTCATCAATAAGCAGGTTTCCACTGTCTAAGGTGGTAGGACTACTCACACCAGCTACTTCATTTGGAGGAGTTGGGATATTATCTTTGGTGATATTCGGAATTCTTAAATCCCCCACCGCACCAACAGATAATTGCACATCTTGTTGCAACTCATACAAAACAAGGTCCTTTTTTATTTTACCAATACTTGGGAACTCATCCTCAAGAAATTCGACATTACGGGAGTCAATTTCAGTCATGCCACTATTTGGATGTTCGCCAAACATCACATACCCTTTGGAATGTTCGGGGTACCTAATGAACACCATTTTAGTAGCTCTTGGACCAAGTTTTCCATGTTTATGGGTTAGGTTGTGCACATAGCCAGCCGAACCCCACAGACGCAAATGGTCCAAAGATGGCTTTCTTCCATTCCATAACTTATATGGAGTGGTGGATATACTTTTACTCGACACACGGTTAAGGATATAGGTCGCCATAGGCAATGCATCTGCCCAAAAACTAATCGGAAGACTAGCCTGAGCCATCATTGACCTAACCATATCAAGTAAAGTTCGATTCCTTCGTTCTGCAACACCATTTTGTTGTGGAGTACACGGAATCGTGAGTTGTATACGTATACCCTTTTCCTCACAAAACTCTTTGAACAAATTAGAGAGATATTCACGTCCACGATCGATTCGGAGAGTCTTAACTCTTCGCTCCGTTTGGGTTTCAACTTTCGCCACAAAGCGTTTAAACACATTGAGTGCTTCATGACGATGAGATAGTAGGTACACATACCCATATCGTGAATGATCGTCAATTAAGGTGAGGAAATACATAGCACCATGACAAGATTTGACACTCAAAGGCCCACATATGTCGGAATGAATTATTTCTAAGGGACTTAATGCTCTTAAAGCCTTACCAAAAGGCTTCATACTCGCTTTGCCAGCTAAACATGGCTCACACTTAGGTAACTTAACCTTAGTGAGCCGGTCTAAAAGACCTTCTTTAGCTAGTCGGTTCATTCTATCCTGGCCAATATGACCAAGTCTAGCATGTCATTTAACAGATTCAGAATCAAGATCACAATTAATAACTAAGGCAAGCGATGAATTATTATAAACATCATCCAAATCAAGAACAAAGAAACCATCTCTTAAAGATCCACGACCAAAAACATGACCATTATATAAAATCTCTAAGCAACTAGAATGAAAATTGAAACAGAATCCAAGTTTTAATAAAGAAACTCATCGAAACTAAAACGACCGCACCCCAAGTGCATAGAGAGTATCATGAAGAAGTAACGTATTCCCTCCACGCAAGTTGAGCTGATAGGTCCCAATTCCGAGGACATCTTCCTCACTGCTATTCCCTAAGGCGACAGTTTGTGAACCCACCGAATATCGATGAAAGTCCACATAACCAACTATATATCGAACTACGTGCTTGGTTCGAATCTACAATCCAATTTGGAAAGGAGTTAGCAACTAATGCATGGGAACAAACGTATAGTTTGATTGAATCAGTGAAAGTAGATACCTTCTTTAGCTCAGGACAATCCCGAGCATAGTGACCTTTGTTTCTACAGTTGTAACACTTCAGTCGTGCTACTTTATTCTCTCCATGACCATTGGCCTTTTGCTGCTTTACCACACCACCTTTTGGTCCAGAAGGTTGAGAATGGTGTTTACCTTTCTTACACTGTTTACCTCGATTATTCTTATTATCTTTAGGCTTTACCACTTTGGTAACAAGAGCAATATTGGAGTAACCAAGAACCTTCAAACGTTCTTCCTCCATTTCGAGGTGCCTTGAAATTTCTGATAAGGTTTTGATGTTCTCACTATGAGTCATCAAGAGCTTAAAATTAGCCCAATGATCAGGTTTGCTTGGAATGGAACGAATCACATTAAGAACCTGTTCTTCTTCAGAAATCTCACGCCCACTAGCTTTTAGATCCCGTGCCATCGCACTCAAAGTGCGGAGATGCTCGGCTATAGTACGGCTTGAGTCAATCTCATATTGCATCCACTTTAAGTGCAAGGTACGAAGTCTTGTAGCGGATGTCTGACCGTACGTGATCTTGAGCTTTTCCCACATTTCTTTAGCAGTTTTGCAGGACTCAAATTCTCCAATGAGATCATCGTGCATGTAATACAATATAGTATAGCATGCCTTACGATCTCGTTTGAACCATTCCTTGTACGCGGTCAGATTTATTTGATACTGGTCGTTATTAATATCAATAGTCTGTTTAGGCTCAGTCATATCATTAGTCAAGGTTTCCAAAATCTCACGCTCATTAAGAAGATACCGAACCTTCCTATGCCAGATGTCATAATTAGTGTCATTCAGCTTCTCGGTGGTGGACAAATCACCAATCATACTTTTCGTTGCCATATCTTGATGTATATATATATATATAAAAACAAGGACATTATGGCTCATATACGAATAATTAAATTATAAAAAAATCACCATCCATATTATAAGATCGAAAATTTTGCTAAGCTCATAATCATCACTTATGACATAAATTAGAAAATTTTATAATTTATAATTATTCACATAAAACATAACCCAAATATATATTCACATAGATACATATCATGTGTTAAACCAATTAACATAACCAATTGTTATGAAAACAAAATATATTATTATTATTGTTATTTTATATAAAACAAATTTATACAACAAAATAATTCATTTTATGTAAAACACATTCACATATCATTAATGGATTAAATGAATGTAAAGATAATAATAATAATAATTTACATAATTTGAAGTGAAAATTAAATAAATGAATAAATGGACATACCATTTAAAAATATTTCACATCAAATTAATTTAGCAAAAACAAATTTACCAAATTTTAAAATTAACCTTTTATACCACAAAGTTAATTTCTATGCCATAAATATATTACACAAATATATGTATATATATAAAAGCACACATGACCTAGCTTTAGCTTTTAAAGAAAACCGCGTATGTGTCTTTAAAGAAGCACGTGTACACATATTCATGTAAAAGGCATATACTGACATGATCACATGACCTAGCCATAGCATTTAATGTCTTCATGCGCAGCAGACTCTCTTTTAAAGCCTTGGACTCAAAAGGTGAAACGCCCACCTTAGGCGTTCCCACACTTCGGCCTGACATTATATGAGGGAAGTAAATCACGGTCTGATCTCAGTTAACTTCTCGAAAAGACGACCCAGTGCTCGGTGTATCTTTGAAAGCCTATCTCTATTTTAAAGAAGCAAACGTGTATCTCTATCTTTAAAGAAGCAATCGTGTACACATATACATATAAAAAGCATACACTCCATCGTTTTATTTTCCTCTTAAACGAAGCTCTAGGTTCTGCAACAAAACCAAACAGAGGATTTTTTTTCTTTCACTCCACCCTCCCCCATCTATCTGCGTTGCTGCTGGGAGTCAAGGAGAAAAGCGGATCGATGCCCAGCCAGCAATCTCGACCCCAAAAGACATCACTCCACACAAGAGTGGTCACAAGTCTTTCGATTTAAAACCGTCATCGCATAGATAGGTGGAAAAAGATGTGAACAATGTCCACGACGCCTTCAGCGTCACTCAATAGGTTGTGTGTGACTCACACGCGTGGCCATGAGTGGTTGTTTCCATAGCGATTTCTACTGTATCGCGTAGATCGGCAGAAGAAATGATCGACGGTGTCAACCACGGAGTCAACGCTCTTCACAATCGGTAGAAAAATGCTTCAGATGGAGTGAGGTATGTTTGAATAGGTCTCCTAATGTAAATAATCTGACTCCATAAACTTGTCATGCGATTGTATCATAAACAATTCATGTTTTTTTTAACGGATCATATACTTGATTACATAATCTTAATTCAATTAACAAACTAATTGTTAATAGAAAAACGAGGCAGAAAATAAAACATACCCTCGCTCTGATACCATTGTAGGATTAATTCCGGTTAGATCACTAACCTTAACGCGGAAGCGAATTAATCTTTATGTTGCCTTCCGCCCACGTGATCCCAATCTCACGAACACCGTCTCCTCAGTGGCTACTAGAGTCACCGTAAAAATCACACCTTAAATCTTACACACACCGATGGCTAATCTGTGAGAGGAATTGACATCTTGAGAGACTAGGATTTTATAATTATCATTATCGTTATCTTTTTTAATCTCATTTAAATAAATTAAATAGATTGTTTACTTGTGGTTATTTTCTCAACTGCTCTCAAACGAAACACAGCTCTTCAAGTTTACGTCGCGGTGGTTAAAGAAAATACAACAAAATGTATTGGTCCCTGGAGCCTAGTGTTTGTTTCTCAACACGTTCAACATATCGCTTACTTCGACAACATATGTGGTCGCACCGGAGTAGGATATGGCAGTTGATTGGGGACTGGAAGGGTCCTAAATGCATTCAGACGCACTTATGGTTAATTGCCAAATACAAACTTATGACTAATGTGCGACATTTTCAGCTTTAAATGGCAGATTCTCCAGCCTGTTTGGAATGCCCGCATCATGAAGAATCATTTGCCCATGTCTTCCGGGATTGCTGGAGAGCCTGCACCATTTGGAATAAACTTGTTGAGGGACGGAGGCAACACGACTTCTACTGTAGTGCTTTTAATACTTGGTTGGAGAGCAATCTGTCGACCGCAGTAAGGAAACTCTTCTTTACTAGCTCTAATCGGTAACAATTCAACATTAAAAACAGAAACAGTATCAAAACATCAATTTTGAGCACATGTAAATGCTGAAGTAAGCTCCTTTTGCAAGGGTAGATAAACTGGTTCTGGATCCATAGAAGTCGGAAAATCTGAATAAATCAATCACTTCACATAAATTTAGGTCATTTGCAAACCTTAAGCAGAAACAAAAAGGTGTGGTTGGTGAAGAATTTTTCGAATTCTGCAGGGGGGCCTTTGATCTGATCATCGGAAATCAAAGTCGAATTTGTCTAAGAAAGGATTGATTTTGGGAGGGAGAGAAAGAAAGGAAAAGGAAGGGTGAGCGAGTGAGCGAGTTGGGCTCAACTCGACCCGGCGTTCTTCTTATTTATTTTCTAAAAATTTAGACTTTCTTATGTTGTCATCATTAGTGTACTTTAATCCTTTGTTTTATTAAGTATAATCTCTTCGACTCCGTGGTAACTCAGTAGAGATGATGCAACCAAAGCACAACGCTTCCAACTTCCTATTTTCCTCATCTTTCCTGCTACATTAACTTTCACACATTATCACTTCCAAGCTGTATATGTTTTTTTTATATATACTTTATCAAACAATAAATTTATGCAGATCTTCAAACAACCTGGAAAACATTAGCATACAAAATAACATCTTCCCATTCTAAAATGGTTAAAACCGAAGCCTTCTCTGTCATAAACCTCTGAGATTAACCTGTTTGCTTCAAGACAGTCTCTACATATTCCCAAAGTTATACGCAACCTCACCTTAATTAGCAATCCATTGCTAGACCTCCGAACATTCAATTCCATGAATAAACTCCTTTACAAGGCACTCAATCGAAAACTTCCATAGTTTTATTTAAGCAACCAGTCAATGATTGTTGTTGCGAGCTTTATGTCTCCTTCAATCCCACTTTGCTCTATCAACTTGTGTATTCGCTGACCTTGTTCTAAAGCACCTAATCCTGTAAATGGTAGCTGTCACATAAGCCCCTAATCCTGTACTTGGTAGCTGCCACATATTTATCAAACACCACATTCTCTGCTCTCATCCTATCAAACAAAGCAAATGCTTCAGGAAACATGTTGCTCTGCACATAAGCACCAATCACGGCGTTCCAAGACGGAAAACCTCATCCACCAATCCCCACGAGAATAATCAGAGTAAAGTGCCCTCTCGTACATGCCGTCAAAGACCATCCTAGATTCATCCAATTGTTTAGAAAGCCGACACGAACTCCAAATCCCAGCTTAAAAAAATGGGCATTAATTTGATTCCCTTCTTCGATGCCATTAACGGAGTAACAAGCTCTAACAACACGGCCAAGTGAAGCCATTGTGTATAACAGAGTCTTGAAACAACTTGTGGGCAACATGGGACTGCAGGTGGCCTCTCATAATAGTATTGTAAACGAAGGAATCCGGACGAGTAATTGTTTCAAACAGTTTGATAGCATCCTGTAAAGCACGGAATTTGAGGAGTTGAGTGATAAGTCGACTTGATAGCGGAGAGGCCAAGTGGGAATGATACTATCTGAGCTGGGTAATGGAAGAGCAGTTCTTGAGGCCATCAAACACAGATGGGGTAGTAGACTAGCTTGAAGAAGAGGTAACGAAGATTAAGAGTTATTACAATTGCGTGAATTTAAGTACGATAATTAGGTCCTTTCGACGTTGGGCTTTATCATCCGAAAGCAGACCAAACATAACACCAGATACAATACAACACGCTAGATGAAAATAATGAGTTTCATATATGATGTTTCTCGGTAACCATTTTACACTACAAGCTTAACCAATATGATCAAAATGGTACCATCATAATTTATTGAAGTCACTTTTTCTTCCAAAATTTCAGCTGATTCAACAGTTATAGGCATTTACCAAACAATGGTGATTGCAGAGTAATTGAACATTAAACCTTACAACACCATAAGAATAGCTTTTCTAGCTTCCAACTAATCTGCAACCATGAATGGATCTACTTCTCCAAGATCAGCCATTAGACAATCTGTTCTCTCCTCATCCCCTCCTAAATATGTGGGGAATGGAAGCAATGAAATATCTGGCTTTTTGTAGACAGAATCTTTTATAAAAACAAAATTCCCCTCTGCACCAGGGACCTGTACAAAATTCAGACTTCCATCAGCAGTACTCTACAAGAAGGGGTATAATTGGTGCAACTGGGGTGTGATCATGTTTCACCTTACAATCAACTTTCATCAAATCGGAGGACACACAATGCAACCGAGAAAGAGATCCAATTTAGGCAATCAACACTACTAACAAAGTGTCATACACATGCACATTCTTGTTTCATAAACTATGTATTTAGGTGTTAAGAAATTCTTCTATTGTCATTCCAGGGAAAAGACATAATGAAAAGAAATATAGGCCACCAAAATGTAGGCATTTTACATGCAGGCAAAGGTTTGCAGTATCATATTTCGAATCTTAGCATATATCTGTACAACAAGTTGTCAGAGAACCATACCTGCCCTTTCACCCACATCAAATTCCTCACTGGATCTATTTTGTAGACCCATACATTTTTCACTGTTCTTTGCTTTGCACCCATACGCCCAGCCATCTTTTTGCCTTTAAATACCTACATGCGGAGCCAAATAACATAAGTGAGAAATATAGATTATCACCATTTGCAGCCCAACGGCGGAGTGACAAACCAAAAGAACAGAACAATTCTTTCAATAAAGTTGTAAGATCAGTAAACTACAACTCACTGCATTCATTGTACGACAAATATAACCTTAAACAAATTGGTTGAATTTCATAATTGTTGAAGAAACCATCGAGTTTAGGCATATGCACATAGCTAGGTAGGATCAACCAGGCATTGTCCACCCTTTGCCTATCTCATACAATCTCTTTGTTGGATTTTCGATGCAATAACGATTACCAATTAATGATAAAGATAAAGGAATTTCTAAGTGAGCCCATGCTGCCTCTTCTATGATTCAACATGTTTAGTAGCTCATACTGAAAATTAAGTTATATTTCTTCCCAAGAAGTGTTAAGCTCAGGTATACTCATTTTCAACCTATAAAGTTGCTATTCAAATTTAACAGCATTCTTCAGGTTTATCAGTATTCAACAGACATCCACCTGGAAGCTAAAAACAAGATGCATAAGAGGATCCCATAAATCACGGACAATCATACAGTTATTCTGTTGGACGTTAAAATCAATGGGAGGATCAGTACCAGAAGCTAATAATTTGACATACAATTTGATATCATTTCTTTTAGATAAAAACCAGAGTTGTATGTAGCAATGTGAGCAAATGTTAATGGGGCAAGTGGGCCTACCGATAGAGCTTGTTACTGTGTATCTCCTCCAACAATTATATACATATATAGAAACCAAAACAGACTTGAAATGAATGATAACTGAATTTCTAAAATTTTGATGCTAAAGAGAACCAAAATGCTAACAAAAGGAGGAAGAATTTAAGGAAAGGACAGTTGGGAGGAGGAAGAAAAGATATGAAGTGTGAGAAGATTTGGAGGAATATATGCTTGTGTTGTTTCCTTTTCGCTAGCAGTTGGGTATATACCCGTTGAAAATGGTTACAACGGTAAAGATGAAAAAGTAAAAATTAATAACAGTAACTAGTGACAGCACAACAACTGTCGCTTACTAGTGAGATGTAGGATAGCATTTTTAAATAGAAATAAAAAAACAGTGTCTTCGTCTTCTTTGTCCCTTTTGCCTCTAACAATTCCAGTTTCTTTTAAGGAACCTTGTCCACAATGTTCAAATGTAGATAACGCTTCTGTAGATTGAACAAAAACTACCAGGTAGTTTGCTCTGCTGGTCCTAACCATTTCACCACCTGTTGATAGGAATTTGATACTAAGTTGCCTTCAAATAACTTTCTTATCAAATTTTGGATAGCGTGATCCTTCTCTGAACTACCTTTGATCTCTTCCAACAATTGAGTTTGAACTTGTAACACTAAGGTGCAAAGCTCAACACAAGACACTCTCAAAAGAGCATCTGCAGCTAAGTTTTGTCTCCCTTTCCTGTACCTTATTTCGAAGTCATATCCTAGTAGCTTTGGAAGTCACAAATGTTTGAAAAGAAGTCTGCATTCTCAGTTCTAAAAGAAACTTCAAGCTTTTGTGAATTGTGTTGATGAATGGTCTTCCGCTCAAGTATTGGTGCCAATAATTAACCGCCAAAATACCAGCAAGGAACTCCTTATAAGTGGATAGACATTGATGTTTAGTTGAAAAAGTTTTACTTGCAAAGGCTATGGGATGCCTTTCCTGGCTTGACACTTTTCCGAAGCAGTTGTCACAAGCATCAGCCTCAGTTGAAAAAGGTCTAGAGAAATTAGGCACAACTACGACTGGTACAGACATGAGAGCTAACTTCAAGGTTTGGAATGCATCTTCAACCTTGCCAAACCACACAAAGGCATTTTCTTAAGTGAAGCAGTCAGAAGTTTACTTGATATGCTAAAAAGCTTGATAAACCTCCTATAATACCCAGCTAAAACCAAGAAGCCCCTTAGTTCTATCACTAAGGATTGACCACCTTGAAACTGAATCCACTTACTTAGGGTCAGTAAGGACACCAGAGATGGAAATTCTGTGACCCAAGTATTTAACTTGTGAAGCCCTTAAGTTGCATTTGTGGCACCTGAGCAAAAGCTGATTATTTTCTAAAAGTCACAATGTTTATCTTGAGATTCTTAATATGATAAAAGGTTTGGCCGTAAACAAGGATATCATCAAAGAAGACTAATATAAAACTCCATAATGTGCCCCGAACAACTGATTCATCAAAGCTTGGAAGGTAGAGAGGGCACTAGTGAGCTCAAAGGGCATCACTAAAAATTCATAGTGCCTGTTCTAAAGGCTATTTTGTGAATATCTTGAGCATGCATTTGAATCTGGTGATAGCCTAATCTTAAGTCTGGCTTGGAAAACCAAGTAACTCCATGTAATTCACCTAGGAGCTCTTTTATGATAGGTACAGAAAACTTGTCCTTATGTTGTTCTTATTCAGCTCCCTATAATCTACACATAAGTGCCAGGAGCTGTCTTTTTTCTTAACCAACACCACCAGAAAGGAGAATGGGGTGTATGGTTATGTGGAATGACTTCTTTTTCAAGAGATCTTGAATTAGTTCTAATATTCTTTTGTAAGCTCCTGAAAGTCTGATATTAATGGGTTCCGCTCCCTCCTTAAGTGGAATATAGTGATCGTGAGATCTTGGAGGTGTTTCAAGAGGGTCTTGAATCAATTCTTCTATGATATTCTTTTGTAAGCTCCTGTACCTGTAAGGTCTAATATTAGTGGGTTCCACTCCCTCCTTCGGTGGAATATTGTGATCGTGAGATCATAAAGGTCGAACCCCATTTGGTTCAGCAAATAAGGAACTAAATTATGCCAAATACAATCTAGCTTCTGTTGTCGATCCTCCCCCAGTGAGTTGTTTTCAGTGGTAAGTTCCTTGAGTTGTTGCTCCATGGGATATACAAGTCTCAACAAACAAAACTGGTTGTTAGGTTGGGGCCTTGATAGCAATATTGTAAACTTTTTAGGAATGACAGATTTTGGGTGGCTAATGTGACCTCCCTTAAGCAAGACTTGCCTCCCACACCAGTTAAACTTCATAGTTTGCTTACCAAAATTACATAGAATGTTATTCACGGTGACAACCATTAAACCCTTAGGACCAAATCGCAGCCTCCTAATGGAAGTATTAATCCAACCATGTATGTTTCAAGGATTTGAAGTTTGAAGGAGTACCTTTCAAATAGAGCACAATAGGCTCGCATGCTCCCAGTCTAATGAAGTTCCCTATTGGATCGGCAAAAGCTTCTCCAAATCTTTGAGTAATGGCCACCTGATACTCATTCCAAATGGGATCTTCCAGAGTTAATCAATGCTTAAGGAGAAGTTGGTGCTACTCTGCCGTCACACCTACCATATGAGGGGCCACTAATCTCACTTTCATCTCAGAAGGTGTGCAATCAATCATAAAGAATTGTTCAACATGAAATACCCAGTTGTGTAACTCACTCACATCAAATAGGGATCCACCCGACTAGCTCTTGTTGGAGCAGTATATGATTGTTGTTCTATATGAGAATAACCCATTTGTTGTCCTTCAAGTTCTATTGACACTCACTAAAGAGATAACTAGAAATACCAACAAGAAAGAAGGGACAATGAAGGAAAGACAGTAAGACAGTAAGAGATAAAAAAAGTAAAAATTAATAACAGGAACTATTGAGGGCACGACAACAGTGAGATATAAGAAAACGTTTGTAAGCAAAAATAAAAGAAACATTGTTTTCATCTTTTTCGTCCCTTTTGCTTAAAACAATTCTCTTTCTTCTCTTCTTTTCTTCTTGCTGGATTTTGTTAAGCTAGAAAACTGAGATAAAGAAATCATTTCTATCATTTGGTAATCAGAGCGGCAATCTTGGTGTGGGTACTGTCAAGTGAGGTGTTGTAAAGGAAATTAGTAATGGCTGACAACATATGGAGGTAAGAATTTAAGACATTAGAGAATCACATCAAAAATCAAATCAAAGACATGCAAGAGACTTGATCAAAGTTATAGGAAGCACATATCAAATAGGGAAAGTAAATGAGCTAACTAAAGAAATGATCCAACAGTTCTTGTTAAATCGAGATTCTAATACACAAACTCAATCATTAACAAGGAATCATATGGTGTACAAAAATAATCCACAATCGCAATATAATGGACAAACAGAAGTTCAACACTGTATAGTGGCCACTCGATTGAGCTAGGTAGATTTCCCCATCATTAACAGTAATGATGTCCATAATTGGATTTTTTTAGCAGAACAATTTTTTTAATGTTGATCAGACACCTCCAAACATGAAAGTAAAGATTGCAACAATTCACAAGGAAAGGAATTGCAGCTAAGTAGCATCAATTATTTCTCGAGCATTGGTTGGCAGTGGAGGAACCAAGCTGGGGCAAAAATATCTGCGTGTTATTTCAAAGGTTTGGATATGAGGTTTTTGAAGACCCACTAGGAGATTCTAAGCAGTTGTTATAAACGGGAACTATGATTGAATATTGTGAGCTTTTTAACAAGTACTCTAACAAGCTACAAATGCCTGAAACTTGTTATGTTTTCCTAAATGGATTCGAACTCGAATTTGAATTAACTGATAAAGTGATGAGCCTAAGAACTTTGCTACAAACATATGTATTAGCTAAGAAGCATAAGCCAATTGCTTCAGCATCCTATGGAAAAAATATGGGATGGCTAAGCAATCGGTAGCCTTTAGTCCATCATTCAACATTCTCAACACGTCATCAAGCTCTATATCAGTATCAAACTTTAGTTTTATTACCATCACCAATAATTGCTACTAGAGTCACACCAACAAACCAATACAAAAAACAACATAGATAATCAAGCAACAAAGAATTCAAAGAGAAGAGGGCAAAGAGTGTTTGCTTCTGGTGTGATGAAAAGCTTGTGTCAGATCATAATTGCAAATGTAAGCAATGGTTTGTCATGGAGAATGTGGATCAAGAGATTTTAAGGAAGGAGAGAAGAACATAGCTAAGAACCAAACGGAATGGCAAGCTCTTACATCAATGCAAGCTACGTCAGGAGTGGTTGGATGAATTTAAATAAATGAGGGTGATGGGATACCATAGGGCAAATCTTTACATATCTTAGTTCGACTTATCAATATTGCAGAAGGAAGACTACCAACTCACAAAGGTTCAAAACATCAAGGTTACCAAGGGAAGTGACATTCAACTACCTTGCTTTAAGGTACATAAAGCTTTTGAGTGGATATTACAAGGTATAAAGTTAATCACCGATGCTGTATTGTTGCTTTTGGGAGGATGCAATTTTGTGCTTGGGGTGCAGTGGATGTCAACTTTGAATGAAGTACTGCATAACTTCGATAAACAAACTACGTTGTTCAATTGGCAAAGAGAACAAGCATTGCTTAGGGGTTCCTACCAACAATTCCAAACTGGTTACAACAAAAAAGTTTGATAATTTACCATCTAAGTCACAGCTTACCAATCAACTTTGTTTGGTGCAATTGAAGTATTCGTTAGAACAACAATTCATGAGCTTATAACAGGTAACCATAATATAAAGGAAGAGCAACAAGTGGATTTGTAGAGAATGTTAACTGAACTCAACAGTGTTTTGCCTAATCCATCGACTTACAACCCTACAAGCGCCACAATCATAGAATTTTGGTGAAAGAAGGTGCGGAAGCAATCAATGTAAGACCATATAAATATGTTGGCTTGTAAAAGTGCGTGATCAAAGAATTAGTGTAAGACTTGCACCAAAATTTAATGGATGAAGTATTTAGACCCTACTTGAGGAAGTTTATCTATTTATTTATTTATTGTTTCCTATATAACATCCTAATCTATAGTCAATCATTCGAAAATCACTAAGAGCATCTCAGAATTACTCTTGACATATTGAGGCAACAACTTCTTCTAGCAAAAGGGATCAAGCGCATTTTTGGAGCTTCACAGACTGAGTATTTACAGCACATAATTTTAGTCAAAGGAATAGCCACTAATCCTGAAATTTTTGAATCAATAGCTTAATGACCTAGACCTCTGAATATTAGAGAACTGAGAGGGTTTTAGGGCTTAGATAGTCAACAGTAAAAACTCATTAATCATTATGGAACCAAAAGTTATCACCATTGTTCTATGGACCCTTTACGGAAACCAATAGAATTCAGAAAGTGGCCTACAAATTGGATCTCCCAGAAGATATCTTGATTCACAACAATTTCCACATTTCCCAACTGAAGAAACATGTTGATCCAACCACTATTTTCCTACCCACAAAACTAATAAATAAGCACAAAATAGCTTTGGCAATATCTGGATCATTGCTCAATGAAGCGACAAAGTGCTCAATGAAGAGACAAAGTATGTTCATTACTGGGATCTTGATTCAACGGTCGAGAGAGGCTATGTGAGAATTCTTATACGATATTCAAAAATGTTTTCCCTCTATCAACCTTATGGACAGGGTTCTTTGAAAGAGGGAAAGATGGTAGACGTTAAAATCAATGGGAGGATCAGTACCAAAAGAGACGTTAGGGCTGGCGAGTTTATCGTTAAGTTTGCTATTGTATATCTCCTCTGACAGTTACATACATATGTGAAAATCAAAATAGACTCATGACAAATGATAAATAAATTTCCAAATTTATCCCTTTTTCTTTTATTCTTCTCTTCTTTCAGGATTTCCTTCTATTGTAAAACTAAGACAGAAAAATCATCTCTATCATGTGCAATCTTCACAAACTATTAAATTTTAATTGTCAAAAATTCATGCTTTCGAAATTTGAGTTCCAGATACACAAAGCACTAAATACACTGCAAATTACATGTTATCTAAGTGTTGTTCTGCTAAGGAAAGGGGGGGATTTTATATTTGTATCAAAATGCCCACCGCATTTAGTTTGAGAGAAAAAAAAAAAACATACAAGTGATTTGTCAACCTAAACCAAAAGATACATACCCTGCCAGGAGTATCTCTCTGGCCAGTAGAACCCGCACTTCTATGTGACAATGAAGTTCCATGAGTTTCTTTCTGTCCTCTAAAGTTGTGTCTTTTCATAACACCCTGGATTGTAGAAGAAAAGAAGAAAAGACCATAATGCATGTAATAGTTGATAAGAATATAAAAGCAAAATCTTAAGTTATCTTTTTGCCTTGCTGGATCAAGGATTTAAAACAAGAGAGTTGCAAGAGCTTGTTAACTTTAATTCAATATGGTGTGGAAAAGAAACTAAAGGTCAATCAGCAGCAAGTCCAATTCAATCATAACAAGCTCTATAGACGTATAGCACATGCGAAATGAAAAAGATACGGATGGGAAAGTAGGAAACCTGAAACCCTTTTCCTCTAGTGATTCCAATGACATCAACAAACTGGCCGGGAACAAAATGGGAAACGGTGAGGGGGGTGCCAACGGGGAGAAGAGCATCTTCAGTGACAGGAAATTCCCTTAATTTTCTCTTCAAGGGAACACCTTGAGCTCTAAAATGACCTACCTCAGGCAATGTCAAGTGCTTTGCCTTCTTCTGCCCGTAACCAATCTAACTAGCACCACAATATGACAAATGACTAGATGAGAACTTTTTGGATAGAACGATTATACAGAAATAACAAAAGAGTAATGCCTATTGATTACCTGTAGGGAAAAAATTCCTTCCTTCTCAACAGTTTTAACCTGACAGACGATGTTGTCGTCTACCCAAAGAACAGTGATGGGAATCCTGGCCCCCCATTTATCCCAAAGAGCAGTCATTCCACACTTGAGCGCGATAAGTCCGGTTCGCTTTGAATTAGGGGTCATCAGACCAGGCTTTGCATCAATGATCCGAGTTTTTTCTGGATTTTGGATCAGAGACTCTGCACTACAGAACATCCTAGCGTATAATAGGTTATATGAAGATACTAACGTTGTTATTGTAGTTGTTGTCGTCGTTATTGTTGAAGAAGAAGAAGAACAACAAATGGTAACGGGATTGAGGGGGAGAAGTTGATTGAGACGATAAATGAGGCGGGCCATTGCACACGCACCTTGAGAGAGAGAGAAGGATACGACCAGCGCGTTTGGCTATGAAAAGATTAACCGTGGTGAAAGGGTTTCGAGAGGATGAGGTCTTGCCAGGGTTGAAATTACCAAATCACCCACCAAGATAGGTTTTGTGCTTACGGACGTTTGGATGTTTAAAGGTTGGAGATTTGTTATTCACTTCTCATCCACGCACTGCACCACCAGCTCCAAGCCTCTTCTCTCTATTTAACGCAGCCTCCTTCTATTTAACGTAACGCCGCACACTATTCTCTCCTCTCTCCTCTCTACTCCCTACTCTCTTTTTTTTTTTTAGTTAAAGAGAAAACAACATAATTACATGATAAATCGCGGGTGACAGATTCTCGCCGCATCCTTTAAGAGGAGAGAGATGTATCTGCTGGGGGGATGCTCAAGATGGGTGATCCCGAAGGAACTCGGGGAGATTGAATAGGCAAGCTAGTCCGCACAACGATTTCCCTCCCGACTCGTGGTGGACGATTACAACCCAGTTACGGGAGAGAAGGACATGGATGCTCAACACCAAAAGATGGGGGAGGCAGCCCGCGCCATAGAGGAAGAGAGCATGTCGTACACAGTACGCGAATCCACCTCCAAGACGATATGTCGATACCCCAAGGACCATGCTAACTTGAGGCCCGACAAACTCTACTCTCTACTCTTGCATGTACTGTTGCGTGATTTTTCGAACTAGAAAAGTTCCAACGTTTTTGTCCACGCCTTTTTTTTTATTTAACGCAGCCCCCTTTCTGCACTGTAGCGTCTACTGTTGCGTTTCCTATTGTAGCATAATGTGACGAATAACACTGTGTTTGGTTTCTGTACTCATGGGTGGGGACAGTGGACGGAGACTCAAAAATTCCATTTCCGAACTGTTTACTTTTATGTCTTCACTATTTTGTCCCCGTCTCAGGAAGATGGGGACGGTAATTTTGTGTAACTCGACAACCTATGGTACATTATTTTCTGCCTCGGGACGGAAAATTGCAATTACATCACTATCCCCGTTTTTCAACGTCCAAACCTATCAGAGTCCTCTTCTTTACACCGTTTCTCTCTAGAAGCTTCACTACCGTCTTCTCCCAACCAAACTCGCAGAAGTCAGATGTTCGTGGCGGCTGAGGTTAGTTTCCTCTCCATTTGTTCTTCCGTATGCCTCCCTGCATTTGTTCTTCTCCCAACGCTCCTCGCTCCTCGCTGTCGTCTCTTCTCATTCTGGATCTGGGTTCGATTGGGAAGATTCGAATCTTGCCCTCTTGTTTTTTTTTTGTTTTGTCTTCGTACGGTGGGTCTTCTGGTTCGGTGGATCTGGTTTCGTGATTGTGAAAGATCTGAAATTTCTTTTCCTTTCTGTTTGACGTGTGATAGTTCAGATCTGATGCTTGTTTAATTTCTGTTCAGGTGGATCAACAAATGATAACTACAAAAGCATTTGAAAAGGATAGCATATCAGGTCAGTCATGCAATGGAATGGTTGTTGTGATTGTGAAATTTATATCGTCTGCCTGCAAGTTTGATCACTTGTTAATATGCATGTTTAATTTTCTTTATGTGCAAATTGTTATCCAGCTGCATATATTTTGTGTATTTGCCTAATTATGATTAATCTTTGCCTACGAAGTAGTTTCCCATACTTAAACATTTGAACTTGGAGTCCTAACTTGGAGTCCCCATACTGCATATATTTTGTGTATTTGCCTGGGAATTCAAGTGAAAGATTATGAGATTAAATTGATCCCGGAAAAAGGACTAATGAATGTTTGCATCTTGTTTTTGAAGTTGTGCATCAGTTCTGGTTTTCTAATATTCCGACATGATTTTAACTTGAAGTTGTGCATCAGTTTTGGTTTTCTAAGTAGAATACAATCTTTGAAGTTTAATGAGGTTAAACTAACGAGTTACATGTTGTTTTATTATGCAAATTCTAAATCTTATTTATTGGGTTTTTGAAATTTAGTAGATGACAAAATGTCAGCACAAATGTCTGGGCATTGAGCCTTATCCTTTATTTGGCAACCATTTTAATCAAATTCATGATCATAAAAATTATATGACTATGTACTACTTGGACTACTATAGTGCTTATTCAAGTCCTCTACAATATGTTAGTTGTAAATATATGTATGCAATAACTATTCATTTTTACAATTTGCTGTTTATATAGAAAGGCAACTCTCTTGTCTACACTTTGTATATTTACAACATATTGTTAACTTCATTAAGTTGTTATGTTTCTTTAAAAGTTGTTATGTTTCTTTAATATATAGAGGCTTATAGGATCCCCCATTTCTGTATATAATGCATGCAAATCTTGAAAACTAGCTAGTCTTGAGTCAGAAATAGTAGAAAATTGCCTGAAGGAGCGGAATCACATTAGTTATTCAATTTGTTATTGTCAAGAACAATATGTTCTTCAACTAAGGAACAACATATACCATGTAGGATTTAGGTCTTTTTAGGTTATGAATTCCTCAGAAAGCAACAAACTGGAAAGTAAAGGAAACCAAAGAATTTTTCTTCCTTCAATTTTCTCACTTGCTTCCTATTTTTAAAGAAAATAATTTTATCCAAGAAATTGTTGCATCATCTTTATAAGTGTATATATTTCAGTATACACTGTGGCTTATGGCATGCAGAAACCGGTTATGGAGTGAGTTAGTCCAAATGTGTTTGGTTATTTCATTGTATGTTATACGTATATTATGTATTGTTGGGTAGTATTTTGTATTAATATGATTTTTTGTACATTTGGAACTTATAGTTGTAGTTGTAGTTGTAGTTGTGTATATATATATGAACTTATGTATGTACGTATATGTACATATAAAAATATATGTGTATATATATATGAACTTATGTATATACACACATATATATACGTATATATATGTATAGCTCTCCGTTTATATATTTACATATACGTATATATATATCCACATGGTTTCCATTTGCATGTGGATGTGTTATCATATGAAGCAGATTTTTTGTCAATTTATATTATTGTTGGTTGTGCCTTGTTTATGATTAATTGTGTTTTTGTTTGCAGACAGTTTTCAATCTTCGCTTCCAACAAATGAACTCCAAATTGAAGTTGATACTTTGAAAAAGAAAAATGCTTGGACTAAAGGATTTTTACTCGTTGCCGTTGGTTTAATTTTGGGTTTTATTATTACCGGCATTCTTGGCGTATGTATCTTTAACTTATTATGTAATGAATTATATGAATGCCTAGATGTTGTGTTAACTTATTATGTATAACAATTTCGAACTTGTCGGACTTTTTAATACCTATTATGTAATTTGTTTTATGAATGGTTACATGTTTTATTAATTTATTATGTTGTACAATTTCTAACTTCTACCAATTTGTAACATCTTATGTAATTAATTCCATGATTGCTTGCATGATATACTTTAGTATTATGTATTAAAATTATACCTTATGCGATTTTTAACTCCTATTATGTAATTAGTTTCATAAACGCTAAACATTTAACTAAATTATTATGTACTAAATTATTATGTCATTAATTAAATGAATGCTTAGATGTTTTATTACCTTAATATGTATTTCAATTTCTAAATAATACAATTTTGTTAACCTATAAATGAATATTTTAGTTTGTAGGCATTTTATATTAAATAACTCATTTCTATTAATTTTAAAGATTTAACATATCCATAATTATTTTGGTATCTCATTTTATTTCATTGTAATTATAAAATTACAAATTTACTTAAAATAAATATTCATACAATTATATAATAACCACTTACGTTAGGTGTTTGGTTGTGGTGGATATTATAACCACTTATAATATCCACCACAACCAAACACCTAATCGCCCATTACATTCCTTTTCTTACATCCGTCTTTTTCTACCTACGCCTTTCAAGACAAAGAACCAAACACAACGTAAGGGTCACACATCGGTTTTAAACCTCCTCTGCGCCTCTTCTTATGCGGCCACACTGCTCCTGTAGCGTTTTGAATGAAACGCACGCAACCCGTTTGGAACGCTGCGTTCATGAGGTGCTGCGCTGTCGTTTTGTGCTCCCATCAGGTGCTGCATTTTTTTTTTGTCTCATGTCTCCTTGTGCTACGCTTTAAGTTTCTGATTATTACATGAGGTCACGTCTAATTAGGATCAATATTTAGTTTAGCTTTTTTTATTCTAAAATTGTCACGATTTTTTCTATTTAGTTTCAAAACACGCCTTAATATAAAATAAGATTAATTTTATTAAGTATAATTTCAAACCTAAGAATAAAGAAAATTAACACACAAAAGATAGAAAATAAAGACATTAACATTAATTATAACATAATTAATTGATTAATTAATTATAATATACTTAAAACATATAAAATATAAATAATTAATTAAAGTATAATTAATTAACTAACTAATTAATTAATTTTACTAAAATTAGTAATAATTAAGATATGATAAATTAAATTATTCATTCAAATATAATTTATTTATAAATTAATTATCCATGACTAACTCGTTAATTTTATTCAATTATAATTAATAATAATTTATATATAATTAATTAATTAATACATTAAAATATAATTAATTAATTAGTTAGTGCATGTTAATATTTAGTATAAACGTTACTTGTGATATGCATTATTAATTATTAATTATTATATATTAATATTCGGTAGATATAGACCTCTTCAGTCTATACATAGCTTAAGTAATCGCGCCCATATTATATATGATGACTTAAATACACCCATGATGGGTATAAAAGTCATCATACTTGAATAACTACTAAAGGTAGTTATATACAGAAATGAATAAAAGCAACATTTGAAACATAACGATATACATTTGTGAGTATATTGGTTTCATGCGAAAAGATTTTTTCTGTAGAGAAAAAAACTGGAAAGATTTCTGCAGTGAAAAACTCGAAGAAGAAAGTGCTTTAACCGGTGGAACTACAACGATTAAACCAAGTTTGTGTTTTTTCGTTTACTATGCATATGATCAGATCCTGCTTAATATATTTCTTTCATTGGTATCAGAGCAATATGGTTTTGCATGATTTGTTATATGTTCTAACGGATATATCTGTTCTGTTTGTTCTGTCTTTGTTTTTAAAAGTTGCAAGCAACAAATAAATGCTTGTTCCTCTCATATATCTGTCATGTTGTTAACGGTATTAACAGAGCACAAAACACGTTTATTGTTTTTTTTTCTTTTTCGGTGATAAATCGTTTTATGCCTTTCCTTTGTGTTGTTAACAAAGAACAAATCACAGTTAATCTTCTGTAGCACCCCCTTACCATAGGGTATACACCGAGACGCCCGTAGGTCATCCCGATACATATCCTACGAAAAGGGTGCGCTACGAGCAATCACTAACACTTCACATGGCATCAAATCATAAAGCATCAATACTAAAAATCACTTAGAAGATTTCATCTCTTAGTGTTAACACACAAACCTTGTAAGGTTCCATAACCTCAATATTAATCAATTCGACTCATTGTCATTCACTTGGATTACTTAACCCCTGTTACAGATTCATTTCACTATCAACATTATCTCAAATCAATCATGCCCTTCGACTATTTTTAGGCCCTGTTCACTTTAATATAGGGGTGAACGGCTCCTTTTTGGCTGCAAGACCCCTTACACACTATTCGAATGGTGACACCAATATAGCGATTGTTATGCCCACAATCAATCTAAACTATACATCAATCTCATGTCCCTATAAACTTCAAAAATATCAGTTTTACATTTGTCTCCAACAGTCACGTCTATTGGTTGTTCACACATATAATCATTCGATTTTACATTCTAAACCATCAATTACTATTTCGATGTACTCTTACTAGAACATAAAGCTTTGATCGTTCCTCGTGTTTTCTCTAACAGTTTCTTTAGTGGGTATTACACAAACTTCTTAATCCAGTCATAAATATCATTTTTTAAAAAAGTTGAATTCATTTTCGATTCCTCCATAAGGTTCGGATGACGTTCCAACTGTGCCTCTATAATAATCACAATATGCACATGTCACCAAATGCACAATTAGAAATATTAAATAATGCATATGTAGCAATTTAGATGTGTACAATGCATGTTCGTGACATTCCCAGCATTAGCTCGGAAGTTACAGGTGAGTAACCTAGTTGGTTCCTCAATCTTTGACTGTTAAATTTCTGCACTGATAATTCTGTAAAGAAGAATGATGGGTATGTGTGAAATTTTGTGACTGGAACTTCGGGCCGAAAGGTCCGAGGGATTGGGGATTCTGTTATTGAAGTGTAAACTGGTTGTGAATGTGATAAATTGTGACTGTATGAGAATCTGTATGATTGCGAATGATATGTTTGATTCTGATAAATTGGGTTTGATTACAATGTGATTTTGTGAATAAACGAATTCTGTGCATGATCATAAATAACGATTGTGACTAGAGCTGCCACCGAGAGCTACAAGCTCGATTACTGGAAAAGAGCCTTGCGCTTGAAAGAGAATAGTGCATACCTAGAGGGCTCTCCTATTCCTAAGACACGTGGGAAGTAGTGCATACCTAGAGGGCTCTCCTACCCCTAAGATGCGTTTACTGTTTAATGGGCCCGAAAGGGACAGTTCAGAGCTATATGCTCACCGATTAATGTGCCCAAAAGGACGATTGAGCCATCACTCATCGATCAATGTGCTTGATTTGGGACGATCTGAGCGCTCAATCACAACAAGGAAATAAAATGGGAAAATGTTATGTATACATTTGATTGTACTGTGATTTGGGAAAAGGGTTAAATGCTTATGTTTCTGTGAAACCGTTTGGTGAAATTCTGATTTCTGCTATTGTATGAAAATCTGTAAATTGTCTGAGAAATGCATGTATGCATTTAATTGAACTTTGGATTGTGAAAGAGGCAAAATGCCTCGTATCTATGTGATTTTTCTGAATATGCTATTATGAAATGATCTGTAAACTGCCATGCGATATTCTGAATGTGTTATTGTGATAATCTGTACGCTATTCGCGTAATGCATGAATTGGGTGAACCATCGATGATGGTTTCTCATTGAGTTCGCAAACTCACCCAAAATTGCAACTATTTTTTCAGGAATTGAAGAGTACCCCGTTAGACAAACGGGAGTATGCCTACTGCATATAAGTCAGAGTTCGAGATCGGGATCAGTTCACGTCTGCATTAGTGTCGTTCTGTCTTGTGTAAAATTGTATTTCTGAAATTTTAGCAGAATAGTACTGTTATTTCAAAGGGCCCCAATTGGTAAATATTGTATGTGTAATGTGATTACTGAAAGTGTTCAGGAATAGCATTGGGCCCAATTTGGCTATGGATTTTTGTGCATGAATTGATTAAATACTGTTGAGTGCCTTTTAATGACTGAAATTGCGTGGTGATCGAAACTGTTTTCGAATTAAAGCAGGCCCAAATAGTTTATTGAATTCCACGCATACCATTGTTTTCAATATAAAAATGTCATACTAAGTTTTCGAACTGTAATTGAGTGCTCTAGTATACCACCCTCGTGAGGCACGAGCTCGGATATCACCATCGATGTCGAGTTTGGGTCTTGCGGGAGTAGGATGCTACATCTTCGGTGTGATTTTATGTCTCTTCTTCGGTGTTGTACATCTACCGTTTTTCGGTATGATGGTTTAGAGTGAGAAAATAAATGGGCTTTGTATCATGTGATGACTACCGAAGAAGACAATGGTAGATTACATATGTTGGTTCATGCAAGAGAGGAGTCTAGAAAGGACTTGGCAAGAAGAATCCATAAAAGTAAAGAATGATTAAAAAAAACCTGCAGAAATGAAATGCACAGATGAGCATCACAGGAGGAAGAAGAAGGCTTCTTCTTGGAAAGGCACTTGATAAGGCACACGTGGCCTTTCAGTTTTTCTTTAAAGACCATGTGCTTCCAATTTGATAATAAGACAAAAACTTATTAATGTGTTTTTATTCTGACAAGTTTCAATGTATATACATTATATACATATGTTATACATGTGTGGTATAACACTTATGGGTATAACAAATTATACATATAATATAAAGAATTAGAAATTAGTTTTCTAATTTATGCTAACTAATTAAATTAGTTAAATTAGTTTCTAAGTAATAAATTTTTTTATACTAGATAATTAATTAGTTTAGTTAAAATTAAAAAGGGTTTTATTAGACATTAGTTTCTAATTAAACCAAAATAAATTGATTAGTTCAATTATATATTTTCAATTAGAAAAAGTTTCTAATTCAATTTGAATTATTCATATTTGAATATTAGAAATAAGTTTCTAATAAATAAGAAAGTTTTTTAATTAAAAACTAACTAACTAATTTGTTTAGTTAAAATAACCTTAGAAATAAAATAATTACGTTGGTTTATTTTCTAATAAACTCAACACTAATTTGTTTAGTGAAAATGAGATTACCCTTAGAAATAAACTATTTTGTTGGTTTATTTTCTAATTGGATAAATACTAATTTTGTTTCATTAAAATGAATTTTTTATAGAAATTAGTTTCTAATTAAACCAAGATAATTGATTAGTTCAATTATAAGGTAAATTAGAAATAAGGGTCTAATTACTTAGAGATTAAAAAAATTGATTAGATTCAATAAATTGTTGATAAACAATATAATACAAAATAATAAATTAAAATTATTTCAATATATGAGCATAAGTTCTCTAAGTTTTAGAAAAAAATAATTTGTTATTTTTTTTATTTTTCTGATTCCTGAAAATTTGTTTTTCAGGACAATGTCTATTATTAAGCAAACACGTAAGCTTATTCGATGTGAAGCACAGAAGAGACGAATTTGCAGCATGTATGTGAAGTTAGTCAACATGCGCTTAATGCCTGAAAATAGTCTAACACAACATGTTATAGCAGTCAATAACATGATGCAAGTGTTATATTTTGGAGGTTGTCTAACTTACAAGGATGTTGAAGTAAAGTACATGACTTTGCTTGCAACTTTGCCTCAACCTTAAGGCGAACTATTGCAAACGCTCTGGAATAGTATACCTGAGAAGACTTATAATTTGTTAGTGATGACATTTATGAGAAGGATGCGTAGAAGAGAGTTAATTAGGACTTTATATCGTATAGGTCTTCCAATGGAAATAGTTAGATCTATTGTAAATCGAGCTTCGCAAAATATTTCACGCGAACTCGTAAACTCATTTCCGCGTAAGGTTCGTTACCTATAGATTGTTCTTAGGTATACAATAGGTTGTTTTTTTTAAAAGAACTAGGTCTTAATATTTATGTAATATGTTTACATGAATTTTATATAAGAATTCGTCTAGAGTAAAGTAATTAGGATTTGATTGTTGTATGAATGATGATTGAACACATTTTGTGAACTTTTGATTTCATAAGCAATTGTAATCGAATTATTTGCTCTATGAACGATTAATGTGACATTAACGTTGTAACATCCCACCCCCTCCTGGAAGGGTAAAATAGTAAAATTGGCATAGGATGAGACTAATAGGGAATATTTAGTATTGTTCATGCATAATAGGATCGATACACAGTATCAATTGTGTATATGGAATTACGGTATATGCATTCATGACATTCCCGGTAATTGGGCCTAAAGTAATTTTATTGGAATTCATGGGATAATTGAGTTTGGAAAATTGTTTGGGCTGCACCAAAAATGGTTTTACATTTTTAGGAATTTTTAGGAATTTTTCTGGATTTTTTTTGTCGGAGAAAATTCCGGATAAGCAAAATCGCCGATGGCAGCCTAAACATGTTTTGGGGTAGAAAAGGTGATTTTTGTGATTGAAAAATTATTTGGAGTGCACTGTTACCTGTTTTATAATTTTATGGAATTTCATTAATTCTCAGAAAAATAATTCGGGGAAATTCTCGGACCGGATAAATCGCCAATTGGCGAACCGGTCGATTCTCGGTAGCAAAAATCGCTACCCACTGGTACTTGTAATATTGGGTATTTTATTTTGGGACTGAAAGTAGGGTCATTGGAGTGAAATGGAGTAAAATTTTGATTGGATTAAACAAATATATTTTGACTTTTCTTTAAATATGTGGACTAATCATAATTTGCCAAGAAAAAAGTTACATTTAATGCACCTCTCAATGTTCTCGGACATGTGTGCTTAAAGAAGGAAGGAAGAATTGTTTTAAGGCTTTTATCATTATAGCCATCCGAAACTTTAACTCTTCATTGAAAACCATCGAAAATTTGGCTCTTCTTTTCTCCATTTTCTCAATATCTTTAAGCTACCATCCTTTATTCCACCAAAGTTAGATGATGAGGAGAAGCATGCTTGGTCTTGGTGGGATTAGTTTGAAAGCATAGGAAAGAATTGAAGAGAAGAAGTGAGGATTGGAAGCTAATAGGTAAGTAAAGGAATTTAAGTTTCATATGATGTTTGATGATGTTTTTACATGAAATTAAATGCCATGATAGTGAGGGGTGGTTAATATAAGAGTTTTAGGGCATGTATTAGGTTCATGTAGGCATTAAAGGGATGATTATATGATTTAAAGTAATGGGTATAAAGCTAAGTGATGACTGAATTGAAAGTAATGATATGGTTTGATTTTGAATTGATTATGGATAATTATTTGAGTATTTGAATTGAGGAATTTAATGCTGTAAATTTTCAGTATTAACCCTAGTATATGTATGACTGTATTTATATTTAATTTGTATTTATTTTGATGTCTAGTGATGTGAAAAAGGAATTAGAAGTGGGTGAACTAAGGTTAACCTTAAATCTGGAAAGTTGGAATTTTAATTGATGTTACTGTTTTATTCATAACTTATTGTGTAGAAATGCAAATGAGGTAAGGTTAGTGGCCACTGAAACTTTGGGATGTTGGCTTTAATTTAGTGTGAAATAGGTGTTGTTGAATTTCAATGATAGAAGGGTGAAAGTTTGCATGGAAAGTTACTGTTCCATTGCCTATGAACAGTAACTGCAACCATGACATCTGAGTTTTGTTGATTTTTATGAATTAATTGAGATGGAATTAGGGAGAATGGTCTTCATGGAAGTTGTATTATATTTGATTATATTTCCATTTCTACTGATCTTGCTATTTTGGAATTGTGTGTTGGGAGATATGAATTGATTACTAATGGCTGGTTTTGAGCATTTTGGATGAAACCTAGTTTAAGTGTGATTTTGTGAGTTTACTGATTTGAGGCAATTTTAACATTTTATGTGGACTGAATTGGTGTGAGTGAGCTTCTGAAAAGTTGTAGAGGAAGAGATTATCTTGAAATTGATATATGGTGTGTAATTTTAGAAGTCAGAATTGGGAGATATGATTTTCAAAACTGATCCTACATTAGGTTATGAATGGCTGATGATAACAGAAACTTCCATAACAGTTTTCAAATTGTTAGAGATCGAATTGGATGCTGAGTGCTTCATGAAAATTGAAGTTTGAGATGTTATCTTTTCAGGGATATAAAGTTCTGAATTTATTGACTTGTATACTGGAAGTTATGCTTCTTGTAAGATTACTGCCCAAAGTGAAGGATTTAAGGACAGTAACATTAGATGAATTAATTGACTTGGTTTTCAATAGAATTTGATTTTGGATTGTTCATGAAAGTTGTAGAGGACATTGTGAACTTGTTGACCATATTTTGTGGTAATTTATTACTGAAGAATCAGTGAGATGTGAAATTGAAAATGTACTGCCCTGTGTTGATGAAAATTCAGTAGGCAGAAGGTTTGATGGATTATTTGAGACTCTTAAGGTTGGATTTGAATTATTTGGTCTTCTTGAGAATTGTAGAGCTTTTCATAAGCTTTCTAATGAGGTATAGTTTGTGTTTTTCTGGATTGTGTGCTAAGATTTATGGGTATTGGAAGTTGGAGTAAAATCGGAAAGCAGGGAAAAATTCAAGGAATGGAGCACGGTCACTAGGTGACGCCCGCCCTAGTGACAAGGCGTTAAAGCCAGCGTCGCTAGGCGGCGCCTCGCCCTAGCGACGAGGCGGATCAAGCGGCCCTGGCTGACGTCTCGCCCCAGCGAGGCTGTTCCTTTTTATATATATATTATTATTTATTTCTTTTTCTTGTTTGTTAATTGGTAATTTAGAGGTTTTAGTTTCTTTTGTCAATTACTTTTCCGTCCGATGTCCAATTGACCAGATTCCAGAGGCATCGGATTCGTTGAATATTTAATTTCATATTATAAGAAAATGGGAATTTTAGGCAGAATTTGGCGTAGCCCTATCGATTGGAACATGTAAACACTGTTTTATTTAATTGAGGACCTATAGAAGTCCGAATTGCGCACCGTCAGCGCCTATGGATTTCTAATTTTTGATAGAATTTTATTATGGGAAAATATTGAATTAGGACCGGGAATTCATGAACATGCATATCTCATCAACATGAGCACAAATTTCATATTTAGTGACTCGTATTTTTTCTGATTCATATAGAGGCCCAATTGGAGCGTCGATTGACCGACGTCACAGAGACTTCCCGGCATTAGCTCTGAAGCAATAGGTGAGTAACCTAGTTAGTTTCTCAAATTTCTGGTTGTTTACATGTTCAACGTGAATTACGTGCAAAAGTGAATTGAATGATCCTTTGTATGAATCTTGGCATGTAATGTATGGGATTGTATTGTATGATTTTACTGATACTGGTAGACTGGGCTTTATAGCCACCGTACTGAACACTGCTATACTGGGCTTTATAGCCATATCATTGATTCACTGATACACTGGGCTTTATAGTCAAACACTGTACATTTACTGCATACTGTACTGCATACATAATTGCATGATCAGATAATGGACGTGCCCCAAGTTGCTATTATTACTGATAAGAGCTTGAGCTCTCATCTTTGTCTTGGCCGCCACGAGCCCGAGGGGAGAAATCCCTGACGCGTCCCCACTGAACACTGACTGAGCACTTGGGCACAATACTGAATAACTGGAAAGAGTCTCATATGCATTGCATTCGCATAAATGACTGTTCTGTGACATGTACTGCTTTTGTAATGGCATGAATTACTGTGAATGTTTTACTGTTACTGGATATGATTATTGACTGCTTATCGGTAATCGATGATTAATGTACTATCTTTATGCAGACGCCATAGGCGTAATGCATTATTGAGTGAACCATCGATGATGGTTTCTCACTGAGTTCATAAAACTCACCCAAAATTTGCATTTATTTTTCAGTCTGAAGAATACCCGGTTGACACGGAGTATATCTCTCGTAGGCGAGTAAAGGTTAGAGGTTGGGATCGGTTAGGTATCTGCATTAGTGTTTTAGTAAATTGTATTCGCAATCACCGTATAACAAGGCATTGTATTTTCTTGAGCCATTGTGGTAGTAATATTTTCTTGCATTGGTGATTGTAATTATCTTGAATGACCGTAATAATAACTGGCTGGTTTATATTAAACACGGATTTTATTTACTTACTGTGTTTACCGTGTGAACGTGGAGTTAATGGCTACAAAAAAAAATGTATACTGAATTTTAAATCGACTGATGTAGTACGCCACTCTCGTGGGACACGGACTCGGATATCACCAACGATATCGGGTTCGAGTCTTACGGGTGTGGGGTGTTACAAACGTGTATGCATTTCTTTCTTATTATAGAAACTTAGTGTTTCGATAATGGCTACTGCTTCGAAGAATATAGTTGCTGAACTCAATAGGGGTGAGAAACTAAATGGTGATAATTACAAGATCTGGAGTATGAAAATTCAATATGTGCTAGAAGAACAAGAGGCTCTAGAACCATTAAACCTAACCATGAATGTTCCTGAGGAGGGCACTACAGGCCAATATAGACGGGACCGTGATGCGTATGACTTATGAAAAAAGAAAATCTCTTTAGCTCGCATCACGTTGCTGAGTAGCATGGATAATGATATCATGCGTGAGTTTCGTAAGTTCGAAACTGCAAAGGACATGTGTTCCGCATTGGTTGCTCGTTTTGGAGGTGCTTCAGTGAACAAAGTGAGGTCGCTCACAATTAAGTTTGATACTTATAAGAAGCGCCCAGATGATACAATGCAGAAGCATTTGAGAAAAATGTCCAACATGGTAAGTGAGTTACGTGATGTTGGTCATGAGCTGTCTGATGAGCAACAGGTGCAAGCTGTGATCCGTTCACTGCCTCAGAGTTAGGAGCATATGAAGATGCACCTAACTCATAATGAAAACATCAAGACAATGGAAGATGCTACGAGGCATCTTATCTTGGAGGAAGAGCGTCTTGAAGCTTCAAAGATGTCTTCCGAAGCATATGCAGTTAGTTCTAGCTCACATGGAGCTATGAACAAGAAATGCAAGTATCATGGTGGATATAAGTGGAAAAGGAATTAGAAATTCAACCACTCCCCTCAGGAATTCAAGAAGAAAAATTGGAACCAACGTGGAAAGGGAAAACGTCCATTCAAGAAGAAGAACATGAAACATGTGAAATGCTATAATTGTGGTAATAAGGGCCACTTTGGTCGAGATTGTACCGAGCCCAAGAAGGTACAACTTTATAATACAAACATTTGTTTTGTGAATGTTTCTTGTCCTGTTTTTCTAACTGAATCACATCCTTTGTGGATTGTAGACTCAGGAGCAACCAACTATGTAGCGAAGGATTGTAATGCCTTCGTTGAGTTTCGTAAACTCCCACATGGTAGTCGATGGCTTTATGTAGGTGACAATTCCAAAGTTGCTGTACAAGGAATTGGGACATGTAAATTGGACATGCGTGGAGGACGACCTCTCATCCTACATGAAGTATTATTTGCTCCACATATTTGTAGGAATCTTTTATCTGTGTTAATGTCAGTTAAACTTGGTTTTAATGTAAATTTCCATAGTGGTGGAATGGATTTGTATCTTGGATCTATTAATTACGGTCATGGTTTTTTATTGGATGGTTTTATTGTGCTGGATGTATTAAAGGAAAATAATAATATTAGTTATTCATTATTCACATCTAGTAATTCCAACAATGATGCAACTTTGTGGCACGCTAGACTATGCCATATTGGTTAAAATCGAATAAGTCGATTGGCTAAAGAAGGACTTTTAGGTAATCTAAGTCAAGTAGATTTACCTACATGTGAGCATTGTTTAGCTGGTAAAATGACAGGAAAGCAATTTGGAAAGGGAACACGAGCTTTATATCCATTGCAATTAATTCATTCCGACATCTGTGGTCCAATGAATGTAAGGGCTAGACGTGGGGCAATTTATTTCATCACGTTCATAGATGAATATACTCGGTATGGTCATATCTATTTGATTTCTCATAAATCAGAAGCATTCGATTGTTTCATAAAATACCCAAACTTGGTTGAGAATCAATTAGATAAGAAAATAAAAGCATTACGAACTGATCGTGGACAAGAGTACTTGTCAGAAAAGTTCAAGGCTTTCTGTGATGAAAAAGGAATAAAAAGGCAATTAACAATTCCTAAAACCCCACAACAAAATGGCGTCGCTGAAAGGCAAAATAGGACGCTATTAGAAATGATTAGGTCCATGATGGCCCAAGCAAATTTACCAATCACCTTTTGGGGTGTTGCGTTGCTAACAGCCACTTATGTACTTAATCGTGTGCCCACGAAATCAGTTACTAGCACACCATATGAGTTGTGGACTGGTAGGAGGCCTGATGTGTCAAGTCTCAGACCTTGGGGTGTCTGACCTATGTTCATGATCTCTCTCACAAACATGGGAAATTAGGCCCAAGAGGGAGAAAAAGTATTTTTATTAGATACTCAAAACACTCAAAAGGATACGTGTTCATAAGTGAACAAGGTAGTGGAGGTGTAACTGAATTTGAATCATGAGATGTAACATTCTTAGAGAATGATTTTCCCAAGCAAGGCGAAATAGGTAAAGACCTATTATTATATGAGTCGGTTGATCAGAATGATTCTGTTATGCAGAATCAAGATGAGGAACTTCAACCAAGTGGGAGCAATTCCACAAAAAGGTTCTCAGTGATAACTGATCCGAGTGGGAGAAATCAGATCAATCGTGAATTTGGTTATAATGAACCTCGGTTAAGACGAAGTAACTGAGGGGTAATTCCCCGACGTCGTTTTGACATTTAAGGAGAAATTAATATGATTGTTCCGCAAGAGGAAGAAGAGCCAAGGAATGTAAATGAGGCTCTTACTGGCCCTGCTAAAGAAGAATGGATAAAAGCAATGACAGAAGAAATGGCTTCTTTAAGCTCAAATCAAGTATGGGACTTGGTTGACCTTCCCGAAGGACGTAAAGCAATTGGGAACAAGTGGGTTCTCAAAATTAAGCGAAAAGATGATGGCAATATCGAAAGATATAAGGCACGTCTTGTAGCAAAAGGATATACGCAACAGGAGGGAATTGATTATGAGGAAACTTTTTCACCTGTTGTGAAGTTTACTTCAATCCGTCTTATTCTGGCTATAGTAGCCAATATGGATCTTGAATTACATCAAATGGATGTAAAAACTGCTTTTCTCAATGGAGAATTAGATGAAGAAATCTATATGAAACAACCTGAAGGTTTCATCAAGGCAGGTCATGAAAATAAAGTATGTCGTTTATTAAAATCAATTTATGGCCTGAAGCAGTATTCAAGACAATTGTATATTCGTTTTCATAACGTAATCATTTCGTATGATTTTCAAATGATCGATGAAGACCATTGTGTGTATGTTAAAAGATCCAAAGAAAAATTCGCGATTTTATCTTTATACGTGGATGATATATTGATTGCTTGTAATGACTATGTGTTTCTTAAACAAATCAAAGAATGGTTATCATCTGAATTTGAAATGAAAGACATGGGTGAAGCGACATACATTCTTGGAGTCAAGATTTCAATAGATCATTCAAAGAAATTGTTATTGCTTTCTCAAGCGATGTACATTCAAAGAATTCTTGAACGATTCCGTATGCAAGATTGCAAACCAATTGATAATCTTATTGCTAAGAATGAAGGCCTTAGTAAAAGAAATTGCCCATCAACGCCAAAAGAAAGGGAACAAATGAAGAATGTTCCCTATACTAGTGTAGTTGGAAGTCTTATGTATGCAATGATGCGTACAAGACCAGATATTTATTATGTTGTTGGGATGGTAAGCAGATATCAGTCAAATCCAGGCCAAGCACATTGGAAAGCAGTAAAGAGAATATTGAGGTATCTAAAGGGAGCCGTGGACTATGCATTGTGTTATCAAGGCAATGATCTATGTATACAAGGATATACAGATGCAGACTGGGGAGGAGATTTAGATAAAAGAAAATCTACCTCAGGATATGTATTCTTACTAAACCATGGAGCAATATCATGGAAAAGTAAGAAACAATCATGCGTTGCATTATCCACAATGGAAGCTGAATTTATAGCGTTCTCAACTACAGTACAAGAGGCTGTGTGGCTTCATCGATTCCTTGTGCATTTGGGAGTCACTAAAAGCGAAATTAATCCAGTGACCATCAATTGTGATAGTCAAGCTGCAATCACTTATACAAAAGACTCCAAATTTCATTGTAAGACAAAGCACATAGATACTAAATACAATTATGTGAAAGATATAGTTGCACGAGGAGAAGTGAACATGAGATATATATCTACGCGAGATATGATAGCAGACCCAATGACAAAGCCAATTTCTAGAGATGTATTTATTGGGCATGTAAAGTCACTAGGACTGCGTAGATGTTGAAATGTACTGATAAAACATTTCTCTATGTATGTTCACTCAGTTTAATGTCACTTGTTTGGATATAATGTATGATGAAGATTATATATTATGTATCATTTGATTCATGAATATATGTGTTTTATGTACAAATATATTTTGAGGTGAATCATAAGAATATGAGACAGATTATAGATTGGCCCTCTCACACGGGAAATCACCTCTAGTGTTTATGGTCGCTAGAGATGAGGCATGTTTAAAGTTTATTATCTAGGTGATAATTGAGAGCGTGAAACTGAAATCATAGATTTCGTAAGGAAATTGGTTTAAAGTGATTTATTAATCACTATATCTGTCTTACGTTGCCAGATGAGAGTTCTGAATAGGTTTTTGAGTAGATGAGTGAACTCAAGTTAAACATTGAGTATGTTTGAACTATCATTTGTACGATATTTCTTGAATAAAGATGTTCAAGTCAAACGAAATGGGTAAATACCGTAGCACATGACTCGTACCATGTGTGCACAACTGACCACAAAAAGGGATTAATGTAAGTCGCATGATCTCATCTTACATTGTGTGAGACCCTTAAGGTTAAGAAGAACCTCATCATATACCCTTATGACTCTTGTTTCATTCTTGAGAATTGAATTTAAGGTTTGCTACTTTAGGTTATTGCCAAGAGATCATGGATGATGCGATCTTATGGAATAATTCTAGTAAAGTAAATTTAATTTAATTCAAAAAGGGAATTGAGAACAAAGGAAGGTCATTTAATTTAGCTCATTGACTCGCATGAAAAGTATTCATAGATGGCCATCATCTCTTTGGTAGAGAACATGAATACATTCATGACTTAAAGAAACTAAATGAGATCAAAGGAAAGGAAAAATACAAATGCGAGACATGACCTAGGGTATAGCGTATAATTTCTACTCAAGGACATATAAGTCCTAGGATCAATTTGTTAATCGAGATGTCATATGCTCTTAACAGATATGTGACAATGTACTCTCGTCGTATGCTGGTCACACTGGTTATTGAACAAGTATGAGTACTGCAGAGTTTTTGTTAAACCCATCATGTATGAGTGGGAGATGATGACTTAAATACACCCATGATGGGTATAAAAGTCATCATACTTGAATAACTACTAAAGGTAGTTATATACAGAAATGAATAAAAGCAAAGTTTGAAACATAACGATATACATTTGTGAGTATATTAGTTTCATGCGAAAAGATTTTTTCTGTAGAGAAAAAAACTGGAAAGATTTCTGCAGTGAAAAACTTGAAGTAGAAAGTGCTTTAACCGGCGGAACTACAACGATTAAACCAAGTATATGTTTTTTCGTTTACTATGCATATGATCAGATCCTGCTTAATATATTTCTTTCAATATATCTCTATTCTTTTGCTGTCAGAATCATATTTAGGCATGACGGTACAATTTCAGTTGATTCTTCAGTTACAATCGTGCCTATATTATATATCTCTATTCTTTTACTGTCACAATCATATTTAGGCACGACGGTACAATTTCAGTTGATTCTTCAGTGTTACAATCATGATCAAGCACGATCATGTTTTTCAACCGATTCTTCAGTGCTACGATCATGCACAAGCACGATCCTGTAAATCCACCAAAGACGTTCTGTCACTTGTGAGCTTCCCTGAAAAATGGTTGTTCCAAATATCAATTGTTAGAGATCTGGTGAGCCGTATTGGTGGTGGTCACCCATTTCCAAAAAGCTTTCCTAAAACGTTTTGGATTTCAAAAACATGTAATGATAAAACGAGAGAGGTTAGGGTAGTTAATAGTATGTATGTGTTTTTGGGTTGAAAGAAAACAGAACAAAAAGAGAACTTAGGCAAAGTAGGAGGCTATGTTCTTGAGGAGACAGGGTCTGAGACTACTGCAAACTTCATCACTCTCTCTTACAGTTACAGAGAGATTATGGAATGTGTAAGAAGTTATGTAAGACAAATAGGAAAGCTTTACGCGATGAAGTTAAAGTGGGCATAGCACTGATTAGATGAAGAGTACACAGTGATGGGATTCTTGCTTTGTGACGGACCAATTTTGCTTTCCTGCTGATCCTGTCATTAGTTTGTCTAAGTACGATGAGGTCTCTTCTTGGATATAAGTCCACGGGCTCATCACACACTTACAGTAGGTTAATGCATGGCGTGTTGTGTTGTTGCCTGTCTTTCTATCTCTTGATCCAGAACGGGTTTGGAGAGGTGGCTGGCGGAACGGAGGCGGTGGAGAAGTAGTCACTGAACGTGTTTCGAGAGGTGGTTGGAGGGACGACGGCGGAGTGTGGGGCGGTGTGTTGCTGCTGCTCGTTCACAGTAATGAACTTAATGGTTCTGGCTGTTTATAAGATTCCCGCTTGTCTATGTCGAAAAAACCGTGAGGCGACATCATTCAAGGAGAAGGAAGAGGCACCAGGGGCCAACATTGTTGAGATGAGTTGTCTTGGGCAGCCTGAGGTGTTGAAATTAGTGGAGGAGTTAGCATTAACAATGAAGATTAGGAAGAAAAGAAAGCTGAAGGGAAAGATGAAGGAGTTTAAATGCAAGTGGAGATTGAAGATGATGATCCTAAGCATAATTCAACAATGTATGGATCAAACTAATGAAGCCAAAGATCGATGAATGAAGCCAAGGCGAAAAGATGCGATGCAAGCTCATCGGTGCACAATGAAGATGAGGATTCCAGTTAGTTACTTAGAAGGAAGTAACCAGAATCGCAGAAGGAAGTAACCAGAAGGAAGTAACCACAAGTGCAGAGGTAGAAAACTAGCAAATGGCTAAAGAAAATTTCAAGAAGTTTAATTAGCAAAATCAAGTTTAGTGCTAATCAAAAGCATGAACTGACAATCAGATTTGTATGTCAGTCTTTTGAAGATGAAGAATCAAACTATTGCAGAAGAATTGATTGTTGCTTTTTCTGTTTTTGCAAATGTTAGTTTTAGTTTTGCAAAAGACAAATGAAGTTGCTTTTTGTCTTGCTAAATCACGAAATGTAGTACTAGTTTACTTTATTCATCAGTCCAAGACATTATTTTTCAGTTTAGAATAAAAAATGTATCAGAACATGCAAGAGCTAATTATAAAGCTCCATCTTTCATTCACTTTCAGATGTATGGAAAAATCAGAAATCCATCAATACAAAAATTCCAGTTGAAGTTTCATTTTGCTTGTTATGTCTTTTCTTTGATTTCCAGTAGCAAGTTTTTCAGAAGGTGAGTGGCAATAGTAGAGAAGAGCTGAAGTAGTCTTTATACTTTCAAAGTTTACAAATCAGAAATTCTCTGTTTCATTCATATACAATAGCAGAGTTGATTTCTTTACAAATACACACAAAACATCTATCATACATTCATGGAAAGGGTTGCTGTTTTGGAGACATTTCATACACGCACATTACAAATTGAAGATCAGAAGTTTCAACATTTTCCAGCTGAAGGAGTCTTGCTTGAACAGCAGAGAAGGTGTTCGATCTTTGCTTCAACCATCTTTCAAGCTGGACAGGTTGTTAGCTGAAGGAGCTGTCTTCAATCCTTGGAGGGAGCACTTTCAAGAAACGTTAAGTGGTGGTGGGTCTAGAGGTAAATTGTTCGGGGAGACTACAAGGTCAGGGGCTGTCGAGAGCGAGAAAGACGGTGATCATCGTACTGATCAGGAAATTGTGGCCGTTGATTGGGAGAGGAAATGTGGGACTGATTCTATAATGGGACTGGGTTTTAGAGGAATCCTTCGAAAAGACACGAGGATTGATGCAGGTGATGTTTCCATCTGTTTCACAGGCTGACTGTAAGATAAATATAGGATGAAGGACTTTGTAACGAAGACATGAGCAAAATTACAGAAGAAAAAAAATCTACCAACTTATAAGTCTGTATAAATACAACATCCTATTGCAGTCAAATACCAGGGACTATTATCCATGAAACTTTAATGGAAACAATTAGGATGCCAAAAATCTCAACAGTTCAATACGTCATAATCATCTAACTTCTCATTGTACTCCAGAACCTTTCTCTTTATCTTGGACATATCCACCCAAGTAACGAAGTCTTCCATATTCCTTGTTACCAGGAAGCTGGGTCTGTCACCGTGTCTGGGCCTACTCGAATGTGCCCCTGCTCAATGTATGTGACAGCTTCTTTTAAATGCTCCGCTAACTTCAACCGCACTAAAACAGTTGAAAGCCTACGTCTGCAGAATCATGATACAGATAAATGATCACACCGCACGATGCCAAACTTTTCCTGCTTGGTATCACACCCATGCTGTATAGCTTCTCCAAGAGCATATCAGTCATTTCAATCCGAAAGGGGTCTCTGGGATCCAGTGCCGGCCCTGGGCAAGGGCCAGCAGGGCACCTGCCTAGGGCCCATAACAAGGAGGGGCCCCTAATTTCATGATAAAAGCTTTTTTTTAGAGATATAAATAAAAGAATATTAATCAATCATATAATTATGCTCCAAAAGAATTGCCCACAAGACAACAGCACAAATCCAATAATTAAGTAGCATGCAAGCTCATTAATGATGCATTTATCATGTCCTTCCTTTCAAAGCTATTAACACATTCAGTACTGAAAAGGGGCCCCATTCTCATCCCTTTCTTATGGTGAGAGACTCATTCAATAATATATATATGTTAGCCCATTTCCTATCAACTGAATAGATTTTGTAAAGATGTCACGTTCTTAGAAGAAAATTAAATGTTATGATCGTTTAATATTTGGTTCAATATGTACACTTATAAATTGAGTCATTTACATTTTATATAAACATGTAAACTTAAGTATACTGTCGATTTATTATGATCTTTTTTTTTATTTCGTTTAATTTATTAAGATCATTTTTTTATTTCGCCCCGGCCCTATAAAATGATAGGAACGGCCCTACTGGGATCCATCTGCTTCATAATATTAACCAACTTCTGTGCCATTCTACACAAACTGGAATATTTCTTGTAATCATCACGTTCAACAACATGGTGACTACTTAAGCTACAAATATATAGTGAAAAGATATATATAATGATTATATATACTAAATATTAACATTAATCAGTTAATTATATTTAAATCATCAATTAGTTAATTATATATGAATTATTATTAATTATAACCGAATAAACTTCAAAGTTTATGATAAATAAATAACTTATAAATAATTATATTTTAATAAATCAATTAATTTATTAGAGTTTAATAATTATTAATTATATAAAGATTAATTAATTAGTTAATTAAATAATTATATTTTAATTAATTAACAAATTTTATATGTGTTAAATATATTATAATTAATCAATCAATCAATTATGTTTTTATTAATTAACTAATTAATTATATTTTAATTAATTAATTAAAATGTTATAACATTATATAGTTGTTAATTAAGAAAACAAAATAATATGTACGGTTTTGACTTACCATGCATGGGAGTCATGCCTATGACTATTAAGTCAATGGCGTGATTGAGTTCTCAAAAGCATGAATACTTCCAAAATTGTTAGATTAAATTGTTTGACATAGAGTTTGAATAGTTATTTAAAATATGTAACTTGTAAATATAAATAACAATTTCATATATACTAATTAATAATAGTTAACAATTAATAATGTATGTCATGACTAACATATATACAAAACATTAATATGTACTGATTAATCAATTATTTATATTTTAATAACATAAGTATTAATAACGTGTTAATAATCAACAATTAATTAATTAATAAGATTAAATAAATAAATCATTATAATAAAATTAATTAAAGATATTTTAAGAATATATAATTAAAAAGAGAAAATTTGGTAGCATTAATAATAACATAAGTAATAATAATGTGTTAATAATCAACAATTAATTAATTAATTAATAAGATTTTAATAAATAAATAATCTAATTATATATTGATTATTATGAACTATATTTTATTTAATTTTATTTGATTAAGGAATTGACAATTAAATATATAATGCACGGTTGTGAGTTATATCAAAATAAATTAATTAATAAATCAATTAATGTATTATAATTAACATAAACCGCAGGATAGAGAAATAATGGTGAAAAAAAATAAGCCGTGCAATGCCACAGTCTTGCTCGTGCATGATCGTGACCGGTGAGATGCATCACCAATGTCACGATCGTGCTTTTCCAGATTTCTACACAATGTCACGATCGTGCTTTTCCAGATTTCTACACAATGTCACGATCGTACAACTCCTCACTTTTATATGTGCTAAATATATTGTAGCAACAAAATAAAAAACTCCCATGTCACACCTATGATTATTAATTCACATGTGTGACTACTTAAGCTATATATATATAGTGAAGAGATATATATAATGAATATCAATATATAATAATTATATATACTAAATATTAACATGTAATATTTAATCAATTAATTATGTTTTAATACATCAATTAATTATTTATATATTAATTATTATTAATTATAATCGAATAAAATTCACAGTAAATGATAAATAATTAATTTATAAATTAATTATATTATTATTACTATTTATATAAAGATTAATTAATTAATATTATTTTTATATGTGTTAAATATATCATAATTAATTAATCAATTAATTATATTTTATTAAATTAACTAATTAATTAATTATTTATTTAATAAAATGTTATAACATTATATAGGTGTTAATTAGAAAACAAAATAAAATGCACTGTTATGACTTCTTAGTCACAACTGTGACTATTAAGTCGCAGGCATGATTTAGTTCCCTAAGGCACGAATACTTCCCATAATGGTTACATTAAATTCTTTGTTTAACATAGAGTTTGAATAATTATTTAAAATATGTAACTTGTAAATATAAATAATAATTTTGTATATAATAATTAATAATGGTTTGGGTGGGCCCGCACTATTGAGTTTTGTCCCGTTTGGTCACACTCACATCTCGTAGGGGGCGCTGCGCATCCCTTGGAGACAGCGGGAGTCGAACCTGTGACCTTAGGATTTTGTTGGGTGCATGACCCACGCTTATTTTTTAAATACATTAAAGTACCAAAATTTTGTGCATTGAGTTGGAGATATAGTCTATTTTTGGAGCTATAGAGGATTGTAATGCATATTTAGTATCCTAGCGTGACCTTGTCTATATGTTTGTTTCTTTCTACTTAAAGCAACTTCACAGTTAGGCGTAACTGGCCAGTGCAACCAGGAAACAATGGAAGTCCAGATGATTTGTTTGTGCTTTAAATATGCAATATAGGACATTACAAACTTAGTGATAAAGGAATTACATGGATGAAGAAATTGAACCACTAAATAGGTAGTCTTATAAACCTTCAAATATATTTAATTAAAATTCGCATAAAAAGGGAAAATTTTCCTAAGATGATTATATAATGCACAATTTCTATGTACTAAAATTTATATTATCTATAACATACACGTGCTTGTTCGATGCATTGAGAGTTGTGTGTATGCAAGTGCAAATTTTGGGTTGTTAGGTAACCAAAATTTAAACTCTTTATTGTTTTCCTTTAATATGTGATATCTGCTTTGTTTTCCTAATGTTAGCTATCCTTGTTTAAGTCCATCAAGCTCATGTTTAATAAATAACGAGCAGTGACTTTCTGGTAATTGTTTAAAGCCATTATCGTAAAACAATGATGATACAATAAGTAAACCATCAATCTTCTTTCGCCTAAAGCTTTAAGTTCACTGTATTATCGACACTACCAGTTGACTTATCAATATTTTTAATAAAAAGAGAAATAAAGAAGACTTACGAGTTGGATAAGCTTTGATCTTATCAATATTTTAATAAAAAGAGAGATTTAGAAGACTTACAAGGTGGATAAGCTTTGAAGAGGAAGATGTAATAGTTATTGAGGAGATTATAGAGAGATTGAAAAAGAATGTATTTAATGTTTTAGTAAAGAAAGAGAAACTGCAATACTATCCAATCCTTATTCCTATTAGTAGTTTTATTAAGAGGGAGGAAGATAGACTAAGGTCGAAAAGTTTTGAGGTCTTGAAAATTGGAGCTACGTGTATGTGTCTTCTAATTGCTATCGAAGTCACTGTGTCATCATTATTTTATTTCATTTATGAAGGTGACAATTACTCCCTCCTATCCAAGACAAGTGTCGTTTTAGAGAGATTTTAATTATTCAAAATAAGTGTCTTTCATGATTTTTCATGCATGTTTATAATTTTATTTTCAAAATTACTCTTTAATTTCTCTCACATCCTAATCATACAGATTACATTTTCAAGACAATTCAATATGCAATTAATAATGGTATATCAAATATTTCACTAGCTTTCTTAATAAGTGTGCATCTTTTTAAAACGACACTTATTTTGAATAGGAGGGAGTATTTCATTTCGTTAACTACCTTAAATGAATGAAGGCATCGAGGTGTTCATGATCATTATTTCATTTCATTTGAGTAGGTGGCAATTATTTCATTTCATTAACTTCCTTAAATGAATAAAAGCTTCAAGGTATTTGGTGTAGTCGTCGAAATAAAAGAAAGAATACATATATACTCCACTTGAAACCAATATTTGGTCTCTTTTCCCATTGTCACCTATCTTTCTTTATGTCCATCAAGATCTCACGTTGAATAAATAAAAAAGAGGTTGCTTTTATTGTTGAGATATCAGAACATATTGGAGATATGTCATAATCTTCTCTAACCTTGCTGTTGGAAATGCATGATCAATAAAGTCTCTGAGAAAATGGCCATTAAAAGATATCAGAAATCAATTAATAATGCAATGATTGCAACATCTATGAAATTGATTATTTCTAAAAATCAAATGTAGCATGCAACGATGTTGAAAAAAATAGAGAACATCATAATTGAAACAAATATAAAGATTTCATATGTTTCAAAATTTTAATCCAAGTCAAAGGGCATCATGATCCAATATATGTACAATATCCAAAAAAAGGAAATTCTCAATGGAAGAGTACAAAAAACTAACAACTTTGATCTCTCTAAACATAGATTATGACTACATTCTTAAAGGAAGTATAAACAATAGAAAAAAAACTGATTATTATCTTTAATTGAATTGGTGAATAAATAGTCAAGAAAAGCAACACCATAATAGTATTTTAATCATTTAGGCATAAAATATATTTTAGCCTGCCTTATGCTAGCTTGACCAAATCTATTATTGAAGGAAGTCTTGCATCTCAAGTGCCATATGGCAAACAATTAATCTCTTGAACTGGAGATAAGAAGATCTGATAAAAACAATAAAACAAAAAAAAGTACTTTGTTACTTTAGAAAGTTAAAGCTTCTCGAACGATCCACAAAAATGGAAGATTTTATGATACTTACCAAAACTTGCTGGGTGGGAATACAAAGAGTTGACACTTCTTATGTGACCAGTTAAAACACCAGTGCATTTCTTCTCCTAGATGTCCCACACCTTTATCTACAAATTGGTCAATTTAATCAAAACATGGTGAACTATAGAGCTCGGTGTATGAGATAATATGAACTGCATATCATGTATGACACTTGGAATATAGTGACCTTTATGATATCCTTAAGATGTAAAGGTATCTGAATCATTTCAACCTACTTAAATCCCTTGTAATTGTTTCTTGACCATATTTTCCATCTTTCTTGCATATATCTTATCTTCTTTTGTTCAAGAAGTCGAACAATTTAACATTTCTAAAGAAACCACTTAACATAAGTAACTTACAGTTTGATCATTGGAAGTTGTGAGTAGATTCATATCCTCTTGAAACAAATTTGAAATTGGACCTTACATTAGCATCAAGAAAAAGAACTTCCATCAATTTTCGTTCAAATTGCCACTCATCAAAAGCTAATTCATGCACATTTCAAAATATTCTAGCACAAATTTCATCACAAAGTGAGCTCCCAAATCCCAGGGAAACATATTGACGGTGACGACCATGATGCATTACATCATAAGTTGGAAAGGTGAGTTACCCTGATCCAACACACATCAAATATGGCATTCATGTGAGCCACCCATTCATAAATTCAAGCTTTACCTGTACATTGCCAATGAAAACATAAGCTCAATTATAATATGGATATGTCGCAAACGGGTAATGCCGCAAGCCCATCAGCCCAAGTCCAACCTAAATGAAGATTAGAGCATAAGTTTAAAATACAAACAGATCATCATCCGATATACATAGGAGATTAGATAAGATAGGATATTAGATAAGATGTTGTTTTGTATTCAAATATACTAATATACTTGTATATAAATAGAAGTGATTCATGAATAATAGATGATTCAAATCCCCAAATCATTATATATTTTATATGGTATCAAAGCTTTTCGACTAGTGTCATTTCTTTTTCGATCCCAATGGTCTCCATCATCAATCCAGTTTCTGATGAAACACCCTAGATTATCACTATTAATCCAGCTGCACAAGCTCCTTTGAAGCTCACTTCAACCAACTATCTTGTCTGGAGATTGCAATTCAACAGTCTCTTTATAGGCTATGATCTGTAAGGCTTTATTGATGGTATCAAGAGCTGTCCTCCAGTAACCATCACCATCAATGAAACCCATGCTCTCAACCCAAATTATCATTTTTGGATCCGTCAAGATCAACTGATTCTAAATGCCATCATTGGTGCTCTCTCACCAACCATCATTCCATTCATTGCAACTGCTAACACGTCCAAAGAGGCTTGGGACATTTTAGCCAAGACCTATGCACATGCATCCAGAGGTAAACAAAAACAAGTTAAAACTCAGTTAAAGAAACTTTCCAAAGGACAAATGTCCATCACTGAATATATGCAGGCCATCAAAACTAAAACTGATGAACTCAGTTTTCTGAATGCTCCAATGGATCCCGAAGATAGTCAAGGTACAAACAACACTAGAATCATATTTCACTAAATTATCTTAATTATATTTATGTAAGTTTATATAATTATTCATTTATGATATTAATGGGACCCTATATTTTCATAGGGGTATTTTGAAAATATATTATCTTATTATCTTATCAAAATTTGTTAAATTTTCAACTGGCCCAAGTCGGGATCGGAGAAAAATATTATTTTAAAGAGTTTATTAATTTACCGAATATCAATTTAAAGAAGTTCTACTGTAGTAGTTAATAATCTGACATTTCTTAAATTGTGATTGATATTCCTTTTTTTTTCATTGGTGTAGGTATTACCTGAAGATTAAGTGCAGAAGATGAGAGAAAGGCTTGCACACTTTTGTATTAATCTTTGAACTATTTATAGGATACAGAGTGAAGATCAAATCCCCATAGATGAGGGATTGATGCAATCAGATTCAAATTACAAAAAGAGATTACAATCAGAAAAATATCTGCAGATGGATAAGATACACGAGCAGATTACAGATATTACAGATCTTCCTTAATACCCCCTCGCAAACGGATGGGAGGGACAACCATCAGTTTGGTCTTCAAAGTAAGAAACCGTTGCTTGGACAATGGTTTGGTTAAGATGCCAGCTAGCTGATCTTCAGTCGGGATATATGAAACTTGAAGGTTTTTCTGACGAACCTGATCGCGAACAAAATGAAAATCCAACTCAAGATGTTTTGAACGAGAATGGAACACTGGATTAGCAGCCAAGTAGGCAGCAGAAACATTATCACACCAGATTTTAGGAACCAGTGGAAGTGGTTGAAGAATTTCCCGAAGAAGGCATGTAAGCCAATAAACCTCCGAAGCTGCAGATGCTAAGGCACGATACTCTGCATCAGTACTGGATCTTGCAACTGTTTTCTGTTTCTTTGAACACCATGAGATGAGATTAGAACCATGAAATACAGTATACGCAGAGGTACTCTTACGATCTATCTTGTCGCCTCCCTAGTCTGCATCAGAGAAAGCAAAGAGACATTTGGATTGTGAGGAATGAAGAAGCAGACCATGATCAATGGTGCCTCGAAGATATCGAAGAATTCGTTTAACAGCCTGCTAATGATTCACAGACGGAGCATGCATGAATTGTGCTGTTTTGTTTACTGCCATTGTGATGTCAGGTCGAGTGAGAGCTAAATATTGAAGGGTACCAACAACTTGACGAAACAAAACAGGATCATCAAAGTGATGTGAGCTGTCAGTAGCTAAGATGCTCGTTGGAGAAGAAGGCGTAGACACAGGTGTAGCTTCATGCATATTTACATGTTTCAAAAGATCTAAGATATACTTAGATTGAGAGAGAGATTGAGAGAGATGGAGACCATTTTTCAGCCAAGTCACTTCCACACCGAGAAAATATGTGAGAGATCCAAGGTCTTTAAGAGCAACCTGCACTCTAAGTTGATGAATAATGGACTGAATGAGTTGGATGGAGGAGCCTGTTAGAATTAGATCATCCACATAAACAAGACAATAAGCAAGCTGATCCCCAGACGAATAGATAAAGAGTGAGCTATCGGCCTTAGAACCTTTAAAACCAATCATCTGCAATGCTTGTGAAAGACAAAAATACCACGTTCGTGGAGCCTGTTTTAAACCATATAAAGATTTTTTTAGAAAACAAACATGGTTAGACTTAGTACGATCAACAAAGCCTTGTGGTTGCTCCATGTAAACCGGCTCCTCAAGTGTGCCATGAAGAAAGGCATTGGAGACATCTAATTGACGAATCGGCCATTTTGAGTTAACTGCAATGGATAAAATGAGGCGAATAATAGCAGGTTTGATGACCGGACTAAACGTCTCAATATAATCTACACCTGGTCGCTGGTGGAACCCTTTCGCCACGAGTCGAGCTTTAAAGCGATCAATGGACCCATCAGGCTTGGTTTTGGTACGGAAAATCCATTTGCAACCTATCACATTAGAAGCTTGTGATCGTGGTACCAAATCCCATGTACCATTAGATATTAAGGCATCAATTTCCTCAGACATTGCTTGTCGCCAGACTGGTAGTTTGGATGCCTCAGTGTAAGACGTTGGAGTTGTGAGAACAGGGGAAACAACTTGGTAAGCTTTGGGTTTCAGATGACCAGTTTTTGATCTAGTGACCATAGGATGATGGTTTTGTACAAGGGAGACATTGGGATCACTGGTGGACGTCGACGACAAAGTAGGAGATATTGGTGATTCTTGCGTTGTAGTAATAAGCAAAGGTGAGTGTGGCAAAGGGGGTGAATGTGGACCATGTGTTAGGGGCGCTGTAGAGGATAAGGTTGCAGCACAAGGCAAGGGTAGGAGTGGGGTAGATGACGATGATGGAGTAGGCTTGATAGACTGGCCAAGAGAAAAATGGGGTGGAGGTGGGGCGCCAAGAATGGACGATTTACCATCACTTTCTTTGAATGGAAAAACCTGTTCATCAAACAAAACATGGCGTGAGTAAAAAATCTTATTGGTGGATAATGACAAGCATTTGTACCCTTTGTGAAGTAGACTATAACCAAGGAAGACACATTTTGTGGAACGAGGTTCAAGTTTATTCTGAGTATAAGGGCGAAGCCAAGGATAACAACAACTGCCAAAAATTCGTAACGACTCATAATCTGGGCTACGTTGAAAAATTATGTGATAAGGGGATTTATGGTTTAGGTTGGGACTTGGTAAACGATTAATGGTATAAACGGCAGTGGCAAAAGCATGATCCCAAAACTTTGGTGGGACAGAGGAATGATATAAATATGCACGACCAGTTTCAGTAATGTGTCTGTGTTTTCGTTCAGCACACCCATTTTGTTCAGGAGTGTGTGGGCAAGAACTACGTTGAATAATTGCATTTTCAGCTAAATAATGACGTAAGGCTTGGTATTCACCCCCCCCCCCCCCCCAATATGATTGAAAACATTTTATTGGTCGTTCAAAATTTTTTTTAACAATAGCCCGAAATTTTACGAAGCAATTAAAGACATCAGACTTTCGACGAAGAAAATAAATCCATGTGTATTTGGTAAAATGATAAAAAAAGATGACATAGTACAAAGAACCATCGAAGAAGCAATTGTGCGGGCCCCATAAACCGAGCATATTAATTCTAATGGAGCTTTATGTATAAGTCGAATCAATAAATGGTAATTTATGAGATTTACTAACACGGCAGGTTTCACATAAAGATTTATTCACTGGAGAACAAACAGGTAACTGATTCAAGGATAAAACTTTATTAACAGTCTTAGAACAAGCATGGCCTAAACGGGCATGCCAAGTAGATAAAGAAACAAAATGACTGGCAGGAGGAATTGGATCAGATGCAAGTTGATAAAGTCCATCTTTAATGTATCCCCGGTGGAGCAACTGCTTCGTTTTGATGTCCTTAATGATAAAATAAGATGGGAAAAATTCAATGGAAACATCATTAGCAGTAGTAAACTTAAGCACAAAAATCAAATTGGTGTTAGACTGAGGAACATGAAGAATATTATTCAAAGAAAAACAATGAGAATCAAGTGTTATATGATTAGAACCAATATGAGTAATGGGTAAGCTTTTACCATTGGTGAGAGTAACTTCATCAGTGCCTGAATATTCAGAATGAATACCCAGATTTTCCATTTCAGAGGTTAAGTGATGAGTTGATCCAGAATCGACGACCCACGGCTTAGAAGCATTTGGAGAAGAAGTGTAATTGGACGTTGGTTTAGAATGGTAATCACTGGCATTGTTGAATTTGGGACTTGGGCATTGTCTTGAAGTGTGACCTTGCCCACCACAATTATAGCAGGTTAGGGAAGAAGGATCCCTGTTTGTGGAAGTGGAGCGACCACGGCCAGAAGTAGATTGAGAACCTCCACGTCGATTACTACGACCTCTGCCTCGATATCCACCAGTGGTAGTGTGATGAGTAAAGTGTGCCACAGCAGGAGGGTTAAGAGAATCAATTGAATTTTGTAGCTGCAATTCTTCAGATAGAAGCAAGCCAAACAGATTATCAAACGAAATAGCAGTTAACTGAGATTTAATATTGCGAGTGAAAGGTCTGTAATCAGAACCAAGACCCCTCAAAATGTGATCAACAAGATCATCTTCAGTGATAGGAGCACCGAGAGCAGACAACTGATCATATATTCTCTTAGCACGATCCATATAAGTGGTGATTTGATCATTACCTCGAGATAAAACATGAAGAGCATTTTTGAGAGTTCGAACCTGTGCTCTAGAACCAGAAGCATAAGTGGTTTGCAGACATGACCAGGCAGCAGACGCAGTAGTAACTCCAACAACTTGAGAAAGTACTGCCTCAGAAAGAGAACCCAAAATCCAGCTCAACACAATTTGGTCATTCAGATACCAAGAGGTATATTCAGGATTCATAGCATTGTTGATTTCTTTAGGAGGTGGTGATTTTGATCCATCAATGTGGTGTAATAACTGATGACCAGCAAGAACAGGAATTACTTGAGTTTTCCAGAGAAGATAGTTCGAAGAGGTGAGTTTGATGGTAATTTGGTGATGTGCTGATGGTGGGTTGAGAGACATTAGAGATGAGGACCTAGGTGTCATGGTGTGAGAAAGAGAGAAACAAGGAACAAATGAAGAGAAAAACAAAAACAAAGGCAACGAATTGGGTGTTTAAACCTTAATTGTGCTTTGATACCATGAAGATTAAGTGCAGAAGATGAGAGAAAGGCTTGCACACTTTTGTATTAATATTTGAACTATTTATAGGATACATAGTGAAGATCAAATTCCCATAGATGAGGGATTGATGCAATCAGATTCAAATTACAAAAAGAGATTACAATCAGAAAAATATCTGCAGATGGATAAGATACAAGAGCAGATTACAGATATTACAGATCTTCCTTAATATTACCATCCCTCCATACCGTCTGAAGAAGAAAGAAGATCCGTAGGTACAATCTTGGTTCTAAATGAAAAAAGATAAAAACTTTGTTGCGAAGACTTGGTTAAGTGTGTGCGTTTATTCGTCTTTCCTTATGCTTATTGCTATTTGATTAGGTGCAGTATGTTTTAATGATGTTGTCATTCCCATCGGATAAGGAGTTTGTAATAAGACCTTTTGGTTAACATCCAGCTAAACCAATGCAAACTATCAATGTTACTGTAGCTGAAGGTGGGAATGATCATAGGGATATTTTTGGTTCTGAGCCATTAGTTTTAGTAGGAAAATCACCTCATCAAAGCAGAATGCGGACTTGGTAAGGGTACTCCAAAGGTATATTCATTTTGCGATGAAATTAGATTGACTCTTGAACATCTTTGTCTGTTAAGGTGTTTAGCTAATGATACATTTTATTTGAATTTATATAAGGTTAGAGATCATATAAAAAGTAATGTGATGATATATTTAGAGAGACACCTATGAGAGTATGAAAACAAGTAATTTGCTCTGTGATCTAGTTCTTATAGCTGCTATTTATGATATCAGTAAAACAAAATGTCAAGAGTTTTTTCTTTGTGTGTCTCAGGGTAAAGAAGATGGTTTGCTAATTGTACAAAGTCGCCTTCACGACGACTGGGATGATGTTGAGGGGTATTATAGTAAGTATTGAAAAAAATGGTTACTCTTTATCTTTTGCTTTGTTACTTTTTCCAGCTTTGAGATGCTATCTTCAAGTCCTTTGGTAGAACAGGAAATATGTCAATTAAAAAGGTTGTTATAAGTGATATTATGTTTAGACTTCTATTAAAACCTGCATGTGATCTCCTTCTTATGTGTGTATCTGTCTTCCTCGCATGAAGTATTTAGTGATGAAAGTGGTGTCATCACCGTCACCTGGTTCTTGAATCAAGTTTGCGTTCATCTTTACTTGCCAAATGACTTTTGGAAACACTGGACTAAAGTGTGGTAAGATTGCAATGATGGCTAACACCACTGTAAAAGACACAAGTAGTTCTTGTCTCTTCATCTATCTTTTTGTCTTAGCTCGAAAAACATCTTAGAATATACATAGACACAAAGAGAAGCTCGTATATTGCTCTCTTATGACTCCCCTCTTCTAATTTGTTCTAATTCCTAGGATGAATGGTAATGAAAGTTCTTAAGAGTCTGAACTAATCTCAAATTCTTAGGTTTTTGTCTCAGTGATTCTGATCTTTGTTATAGCTAAAGAGGAAAAGAATAGTTTCAAACTGTATAATAACATATTTGTTCTACTTTCTAAGTTCCATTTTTCAGTTGCAATTGCCATGTCTTGTAATACACATCATACATACTCTTTTAAGGGACTTAATGAAATGAAATAACTGCCACCTTCCCAAATTAGATCAAAGCTGCACCAGTTTGGTGAATAATGAACCTCACTTAGTAAGACAATTAATGGAATTGAAAAAGAACCAATGACTGGAATTTTACTGATAGCTCTTTATTAAATGTGAGATCTTGATGGACATAAGGAAAGATAGGTGACAATGGGAAAAGAGACCAGATATTGCTTTCAAGTGGAGTATAAATGTACTCTTTTTTTTATTTGGACGACTACACCAAATACTCGATGCTTTCATTCATTTAAGGGAGTTAATGAAATGAAATAATTGTCACCTGCCTAGATGAAATGAAATAATGATCACAAAATACCTCGATGCCTTCATTCATTTAAGGGAGTTAATGAAATGAAATAATTGCCGCCTTCATAAATGAAATAACTCCAATTTTCAAGATCTCAAAACTTTTCGACATTAGTCTATCTTCCTCCCTCTTAATAAAACTACTAATAGGAATAAAGGTTGGATAGTATTACATTTTCTTTTCCTTTAGACTAATAATGAACCCCACTTACTAAGACAATAAATACATTCTATAAATGATCTATAAAGTTTTTTGTAAAGTTCTATAATAAAAAAAATCAGAAGTTAATTCACACAAAACAATTTAAATAAATTTAAATGCAAGGAGTAGGGAAGAAGAGTAAACACTTTTTTTATAGAGGTTCGGTGCTAAGACCTACGTCCTCTACCTAAGCTCCCACTTAGGATTTGACAAACCACTTGATTTTCGGCTCAAGCTACCCTTACAATAGATTTGTTTTCTGGCACAAATCCTACCTCACAAGTGACTTTTCACTAATCACTCAACTCACAATAATAATGAGATAAAGATGAAAGAACAATGTTCAATACAAATTTGAAACAAGCTAAGAGCAATATGGAGCAAGTTTGGAACAATAGTGGAATTCTTTAGCTTTTTGGACTTCAGTACATTGATCCCTTGACTTTTCACTATTTATCTGGAGACTAGAGATGAATATAGCCATTGTAAATCCTCTTCTAGCCGTTGCATGATTTCTTATAGACTTTGTTTAATTTCTTCCTTTCCATTTAGAAATGATTCGGACACATCTTGTTTAACTCTACCTGATAGTCGACTAGTCGAGCTATTATAGTCGACTAGTATCAACGTTTTTTGCTGCAAGTTTCATCTCCGCTCTTCGATCAGTTGACTAGTGCCATGATAGTCGACTAGTGCTCCTATCCTCTTGATTTGTAGTCGACTTGTAATATCTTAGTCGACTTGTTTCAAGCTCCATCTAATGATCCTTAATTTATTAGTCGACTTGTGGTATGTTGGTCGACTTGTGCTGACTCCAATGGATATATTTATTCGGATCTTCCCATAATCTTCATGTTTAAGTCTCTATCATGTTGAAGATTACTTCCTTCTTGATTTCACCATGATTTATAATGCTTTCTAGATTTATTTCAATCCAAAACACCTGAAATAATTTCTTAACAAATTCTATACATTTTATTATTATCAAAACATAAGTGGGATTTAATTTGTCAACCATCATTGGTCCAACAATCTCCCCCTTTTTGATAATGACAAAACCCTTAGAAATTGTTTAAGAAATGAAAACAAAGAAACATTGATCAAGGTTTTATGCCTTGTCTTTTTGGTTAGATTGTCGCCCCCTTAATCATATAAATCATTGAATTTAATAACCTTGTAAGAACAAATTTATAAAGGTAATTTGAAATCAAGATAGACTCAAATCAAAGACAATTATAACAAACTCCCCCTTAATCAAGTGACTAAAGAATATCAATTTCCAATTTTACTCCCCCTTTTTATCATAATCAAAACAATCAATATGAAGAAAAAAGAGAGGAAATGCATGTAGTCATCAATATCAAACACAAATATGAAGAGGAAAAATAATTGCAATGACAGTACCTAAAAGAACAAGTCATCAAACACTAGGAGTCTTAAGTAGAACTCAAATACAAATAGTAAAAAAAACCTCACACACTAGAAAGAGCACAATAAAAAGCTGTCGGTCTAGGAGAAATGCAAAACACATCAAGCTGAGGAATTATCGTGCCTACAACCTAACTTATCAAAGATTTTCTTAATACTCTTCTCCAAGCGTATAAGCATGCTCTGTTGTTCATTAACCCAATCGTTTAATTCTTCCAATTGGTCTCTAATCTCCCGAAGTTCATCTTGAGACACCTCACTCCGTCGAACACTACTTGGTTGGGAGCTGTTAGGGCGATCACCTGCCCTCTTAGAACGTTGCCTCCTAGGCACTTGTTCACTCTCCAAGGTTAAACCCAGCTTCTCAACATGGTATGAATAAACCCATCCTCTCTCAACTATTTTGACCAATTTCATACTGCGGGGATAATAAGGGGTAAATCTCCAACTTTGAGGATATGGATAATAGTCATAGGCATTCAGATTGCATTTTTGCAGCTTGGCCATGTGAGTGATCAATGCTCCATAGGGCATTCCTTTATGCTTTGTTGTTTTGCCCTTAAGTTCACCCCTTAGTAAATTGGCCTTCTTTCTCATCATCTGTATAATCAAGCTTGGGAAATTTATTTTCCGACCTTCTTCCAAGTGCCAAAGTATCTCCTTATCCAAAGAAGTGATGTGATTATTGCTTGCCTTCTTTGGATACACCACACGATTGATAGCATAATGCAGTAGTCTATAGTTCAAGGGCAAATCCATTGCCTCAAAAGGTGGCAAATGGTCAGAACACAATCTAGCAAGTAGATCATCACCCTTTGCTTCAGTGTAACCGAAATTATCCTCAGCCTCCTCATCCGTTTCACCATCTTCATGTCTTAAAATATCCAAATCTAAAAAGGAAGCACTAGGCTTAACTCCACCAGTAGGCAATTGAAACCCTCTTGACAAATAATCTTCACAAATAAATAATTCTCTACCTTGAATATGAGATTTCAAGTGTACACCAATATCCACATTACTCCGAATCACCACAAGATTGGCATAAAATTCCCTCACCATATCCTCATAGATATTATCAGTATACCCCAAGAAATAACGCAGTCCAAAACTTGTGATTTCAGAAAATAAATCCGTATACTCACTATGCTCTAACTCAACCTAATCAAATCTCATAGATGAGATTAATACCTCTATTTTGAGCACTATATAATAGAGGGTTTGAGCTTCTCGTGAAATGAACCTTGCTTCAACTTCTTCGTTCTCTCCTTCACCACCTCCTCTTGAGGAAGACCCACGTACTCTTGGACCTCGTGGAGGAGTGGCTGTCTTCTTCCCTTTTCCACTAGCTTTTCTTAGAGCCATTTTGAAAGAGTGACGGATTTAAGAGAGACAAGAGTAAATTGCGAATGTTAGGGTTTATGAGTGTCGAAAGGGGATTTTAAGAGAAGAGGGAGGATTTGAGGAATTTATCAATGGGTTTAGAGTTCTTGAAGGTCGATTGACAGTGGGTATTGTGATTTCCAGAAAAACAGAGGAGAATAGTCGACTATGAAGGAGAATTTTCGTAGGAGAGAAAGATAGCCTTTTCGGAGGTTTTGGGGAAAATGAGCTTTTAAAGGGGATCCAGATGATTGGTAGTCGACTGGTGTGGGGTTGGTCGACTAATAAAAATAAAAGGAAAGGTGGGGGTTATCTGATGGAAAAACTAGTCGACTAGTCGTATATTGTTAGTCGACTGATTTTGAAAAATAGGTGTAATAGTCGACTAGTCGAATACTATTAGTCGACTATAACTATAATAGAGCAGAACACTCGAGTAATTCCACTTCCTCAGTCGACCTAGACTTCAATTAGTCGACTAGAATATTGCTAACTCCAAATAAATCATATTTTAGCCTAAGTGTAGATCATGATGATGTATTTTTCAGATGGAATTGCATTGGTGCCTAATGTTTGACCATTTTGCTGTGCTAATGTATGCATAAAAATCAACCAAAGGAATTTAAATCACACATGCCAAGTTTCAATTTGATGTCCACAAACAAATCTTCCTTGAGGGGTTTAGTAAATATATCAGCCAATTGGTCACTCGAAGAAACATGCTTCAAACAAATGTCACCTTTCAAGCAATGATCACGTATGAAATGATGTCTAATTTCTATATGCTTGGTTCTAGTATGCAAAATTGGATTTTTACTCAAACAGATTGCACTAGTATTATCACAATAAATAGGAATATTTTTAACCACAATACCATAATCAAGCAATTGATGTTTATTCCAAAGAACTTGAGCATACGCACTTCCAACTGCTACATATTCAGATTTAGCAGTGGAAATAGCTACACTAGCTTGCTTTTTACTAGCCCAAGAGATCAAAGATGATCTTAAGAAATGACATAAGCCACTAGCGCTTTTTCTATCTACTCTACAACCACCATGATCAGCATCACTATAAGCATATAAATCAAACGATTCACAACTGGGATACCATAAACCGCGATTAACAGTTCTACTCAGATATCTAAAAATTCTTTTGCAAGCACTCAAATGAGAAATTTTTGGACAAGATTGAAATCTAGCACACAAGCATGTAGCAAACATAATATCAGGTCTAGAAGCAGTTAAATACAAAAGGGAGCTGATCATACCTCTATAAAGTTTTTGATCAACCTCTTCCTCATGTTCAGATTTTTCCAAGACCAGATTTGTTGCCATTGGTATTACTGCTACTTTGCATCCTTCCATTTTGAACTTCTTTAGAAGCTCCTTGGTATATTTTGATTGGTGAATGAAGATGACATTTTTGTATTGCTTGATTTGCAACCTAAGGAAGAATTTAAGTTCTCCCATCATGCTCATTTCAAATTCACTTTGCATTAAATCACTAAATTCTTTACTCAAAAATTCATTAGTAGCACCAAACACAATATCATCAACATATATTTGACAAATTAGCATATCTTGATCAACATGTTTAATAAACAAGGTATTATCAATCTTACCACGAATATAACCATGTTGAGTTAGAAAAGTACTTAACTTTTCGTACCATGCTCTTGGCGCTTGCTTTAATCCATAGAGTGCCTTTTTGAGTTTGTAGACATAATCTGGATGTTCATGATCTTCAAAACCCGGTGGTTGTTTGACATAAACTTCCTCTTGAATGTATCCATTGAGAAACTCACTCTTGACGTCCATTTGATTTAATTTGATCTTTTTATGCGATGCAAAAGCACATAATAGTATGATCGCCTCTAATCGAGCCACAGGAGCATATGTATCATTATAATCAAGGCCTTCTTCTTGATAAAATCCTTTAGCTACTAACCTTGACTTATTCTTGATGGCTTCACCATTCTCATCATACTTTATCCTATTTACCCATTTGACTCCAATAATAGCCTTGTCCTTCGATGGAACTACCAAATCTCATACATTGTTTCTCTTAAATTGATTAAGCTCTTCTTGCATAGCTAATAGCTATTTTCATCTTCAAGAGCTTCTTTTATATTTTTGGGTTCCACTAATGAGATTAAAGCTGAGTTGCTCATGTGTTCGTAGACATTTCTCCTAGTTCTTAAACCATCATTCAAGCTACCATTGACTTGCTTCATAGGATGATTCTTTGTTTTTGCCCATGCTTTAATGTTAGGTACATGGTCTTCTTCATCCAATTTTATTTCTTCAATCTTGGATCCAATTTCTTCAACTCCATTACCTAAATTTCCTGCATCATCATCAAAACAAACCTTTCTCGAGGGTGAAATTATATCATCGAATTTAACATAAATACTTTCTTCAACACACTTAATTATATTATTATAGACTATAAATGCCTTACTAGTTAGAGAATAACCAAGAAACACACCAACATCAGATTTTGAATCAAATTTTCCTAGGTTGTTCTTTCCATTATTATGAATAAAAACTTTGCAACCAAAAGGATGAAAATATGAAATGTTGGGTTTCTTACCTTTCCGTAACTCATATGGTGTCTTGTTTTTGTCTCGTCTCAGATGCACTCTATTTATGACATAGCACGCGGTATTGATTGCTTCCGCCCAAAAGGATTTAGGAAAATTGTACTCATTCAACATCATTATACTCATTTCTTCAAGTGAGCGATTCTTCCTTTCTACTACACCATTTTGTTGTGGTGTTCTTGGTGTTGAGAAATTGTGCTCCATTCTATATTTGTCACACAGCCTTTCAAATGGTTCACACTCAAATTCACCTCCATGATCGGTTCTAATTGCAATGATTGTCAAGTTCTTTTCATTTTGAACCAACCTACACCACTTAGTAAACTCGTTAAAAGCATCACTTTTATTAACAAGAAATCTCACTCAAGTAAATCTAGAAAAATCATCCACAATAACAAGGACATATAATTTACCACTAAGACTAGCATGTCTAGATGGTCCAATCAAATCCATATGAACAAGTTCAAGAATTCTAGATGTACAAATTTCTTTCTTTGGTTTGAAAGATTCTCTAACATGTTTGCCTTTCAAACAAGATTCACACAAGTGATCTTTAACAAATTTTATCTTAGGCAAACCTCTCATAATATCATTTTTAGAAGGCTTATAAATTAAAGGCAATGGTGCATGTCCTAATTTTCTATGCCATAAGAATGCATTTTCTTCTAATGTCACCAAACATTTTTCATTAAAAGAACTATCGTCATGTAAATCAACAATATATGTATTTCCATGTCTCAAACCAATGAAAGCAACATGATCATCCTTCTTAACCATGCAATGAGATGATTCAAATGTCACATTAAAATTCATATCACATAATTGAAAAACATTTAGGAAATTATGTTTGAAGTCATCAACAAACAAAGCATTGTCAATGGTAGGCAGATGTTCCTTACCCACTTTACCAATACCAATGACTTTACCTTTGTTTTTGTCTCCAAATGTGACATATCCTTGACTCTTTGGTTTAATTTCTATAAAAAGGTTCTTGTCTCCACTCATATGCCTTAAACATCCACTATCAATGTACCATATGCTTGGTGGCTTCTCATCCCTTGCTTGTACCTGCAATAGAAACATCTTTTCTCCTTATAGGTACCCAAGCTAATTTGGGTCCATTTTGGTTAGTCACATAAACCACGTTTGGAGGTGTTGTACCTTTTATCACCCAAATTTTCTTAACGTTAATACATCTCCTAATACTCTTACATGCAATTTCTATATGACCATCTTTCAAGCATTTGACACATTTTGCAACTTTTCCATCCTTAGTGAATTTAGAAATTAGGGAACAATCTTTATCAAAAGGATCATATCCTAAACTATGTTTAGAAATAGAATATCTTTGTAAGGACAACATTTTTTCAAACTTTTCATTTCCACCAGCAAATTTTCTAACCACATAAGAAAGCTCCTTTCTAAGTCTATCAAGCTTACAAGTAAGATTTTCTTTTTCAGCAAGGCATGTAGAGTGGTCTTCTTTAGAGCAATCTAAATCATTAATAGTCTCATGCAAAACATTATTTTCAGCAACTATATCTCTTATTTTCTTTCTCAACCTCTTGTTGATTTCAATAGCTTCTTCAAAATCAATTTGTAAAGCATTAAAAGAATCTCTAAGATCTTGATCAATGAATGTTACCTCATCTTCATCATCACTTGTTAAGGAGCTACTTGCCATAATAGCTAAGTTATTTTCATCATTGCTTTGGTATGCTTCCTCATCATCACTCCAAGTGGCTACTAGGCTAGCTTTCTTTTTTCCTTTGTCATACTTGTCATTTTTCTGAAAATTTGAAGTAAAGGATGAGCTTTTGCATTCTCTAGCATGATGTCATCTTTTTCCACATTTCCAACATTCTTCATTGCTCTTCTTTTCTTCATAGCTCTTAGACCTTCTTTCCATGGTGTACTTCTTTCTTTCTTCATTTCTTCCACCACATAATTCTTTCCTCCTATTTTTGAGTAGTCCTTTGAACTTTCTCAAGTTTCTAGCATACATTGCTATTTCTTCATCTTCGTCTTCTTCATCTATTTCTTCGTCACTTTCATCAAGAGAAGAAGTATTAGCTTTTAAAGCAATTGACTTTTGTAATTTACCTCTTCCTCCTCTTGATTTGAGAATGATCTCATAGTTTATGAGAGATCCCACCAAGGCGTTGAATTCCAAATGATTGAGATCCTTAGACTCCATAATAGCGGTGACTTGTGAGTCCCATTCTTTCGGTAGTGAACGAAGAATCTTTTTCACCTTCTCTCTATCCGTCATATGTTTTTCCAAGGTTGCCTTATCTGTTTATGATTTCTGCAAAACGATCAAGCATAGTAGAAATAGACTCACCTTCCTTCATGACAAACATTTCATAGTCATGGAGAAGCATGTTGATTTTTGTCTCTCGAACTTGGTTGGTTCCTTCATGAGTGATACAAAGTCTTTCCCACATTTCTTTTAATGGAACATGTGGACCGAAGATGATAATCTTCCAATATTCTACTCCCTCGCTTATAATATGATACTTTATAGGATTTTTCCAAGAAGAGTGGTTAGTACCATTAAACAAAGGAGGGCGATTATTATTATTACCTTCTTCTGCTAGATTATTGTGTGTCATCCCGGAATACTTATGCTCTGATCCCAATTGTAAACGATCTAAAGGGGGGTTGAATAGATCTATAAAGCTTTTCGTAAAGTTCTACAATAAAAAATCAGAAGTTAATTCACACAAAACAATTTAAACAAATTTAAATGCAATGAGTAGGGAAGAAGAGCAAACACTGTTTTTATAGAGGTTCGGTGCTAAGACCTATGTCCTCTACCTAAGCTCCCACTTAGGATTTGACAAACCACTTTACTATACACTTTTTAGTTTAGTGTGAACTCTTACAACACCACTTGATTTCCGGCTCAAGCTACCCTTACAATAGATTTGTTTTCCGGCACAAATCCTACCTCACAAGTGTCTTTTCACTAATCACTCAACTCACAATAATAATGAGATAAAGAAGAAAAAACAATGCTCAATACAGATTTGAAACAAGCTAAGAGCAATATAGAGCAAGTTTGGAACAATAGTGGAATTCTTTAGCTTTTTGGACTTCAGTATATTGATCCCTTGACTTTCCACTATTTATCTGGAGACTAGAGATGAATATAGCCGTTGTAAATCATCTTCTAGCCGTTGCATGATTTCTTATGGACGTTGCTGATTTCTTCCTTTCCATTTAGGAATGATTCGGATACATTTTGTTCAGCTCTACCTGATAGTCAACTAGTCGAGCTATTATAGTCGACTAGTATCAACGTTTATTGCTGCAGGTTTCATCTCTGCTCTTCGATCAGTCGACTAGTGTCATGATAGTCGACTAGTGCTCCTATCCTCTTGATTTGTAGTCGACTTGTAACATCTTAGTTGACTTGTTTCAAGCCCCATCTGATGATCCTTAATTTATTAGTCGACTTGTGGTATGTTGGTCGACTTGTGCTGACTCCAACGGATATATTTATTCGGATCTTCCCATAATCTTCATGTTTAAGTCTCTATCATGTTGAAGATTACTTCCTTCTTGATTTCACCATGATTTATAATACTTTCTAGATTTATTTCAATCCAAAACACCTGAAATAATTTCTTAACAAATTCTATACATTTTATTATTATCAAAGCATAAGTGAGATTTAATTTGTCAACCACCATTTGTCCAACACATTCTTTCTCAATCTCTCTAGAATCTCTTTAGGAACTATTACATCTTTCTCTTCAGAGCATATCCACCTCACAAGTCCTCTTTATTAAAATATTGATAAGTCAATTGGTAGTGTCGATGATACGATGAACTTAAAGCTTCAGGTGAAAAAAGATCGATGGTTTACTTATTGTATCATTGTTGTTTTAGATAATGGCTTTAAGCAATCAACAGAAAGTCACTGCTCGTTATTTATCAAACATCAGAGCTTGATGGACATAAAGAAGGATAGCCAACATTAAGAAAACAAACCAGATATCGCATATTAAAGGAAAACAGTAAAGATTTTAAATTTCGGTCATTTATCAACCCAAAATTTGCACTTGCATACAGACAACTCTTAATACATCCAACAAGCACATGTGCATTATAGATAATATAAAATTTAGTACATAGAAATTGTGCATTATATAATCATCTTAGGAAAGTTTTTTTCTTTTTTATCAGAATTTTAAGTAAATATATTTGAAGGTTTATAAGACTACCTATTTAGTGGTTCAGTTTCTTCATCCATGTAATTCCTTTACCTCTAAATTTGTAATGTTCTGTATTACATACTTAAAGCACAAACAAATCATTTGGATTTCCATTATTTCTTGGTTGCACTGGCCAGTTACGTCTAATTGTGAAGTTGCTTTAAGTAGAAAGAAACAAACATATAGACATGGTCACGCTAGGATACTAAATATGCATTACAATCCTCTATAGCTCCAAAAATAGACTATATCTCCAACTCAATGCACAAAATTTTGGTACTTTAATGTATTTAAAAATTTTATAGTTTTCGGAATTATTATATATTTATTAAATAATTTCTTAAGGATGTATAATTTATTATTAAATATATACATATATATTAAGGACAAATGGGATGGATGACCACGCAATTCCATCCCAATTTTATCTCCCTGCCCTTTCATGAATGGTTGGGATTTGTCTACTATACATTTATGTCACTGTCATTGTCGTGACTTGTCTAGAGTATTATTAAATATTTTAGGTATCTTAGACAAATAAGTTACAAATAATAATAATAAGAACATAGTTTTTTACATTAACTTTTCAACGTAATCATAATTTGTTCATGCAAGAACATTTCAATGTAACATTTTTTTTTGCGTAAACTTTTTCCCATTACCCTTATTTGTCCTTGCAGGCAACACTAAATTAGTTAACTGAATAATCATTAATAATTAATAATAACAATTCAATCACTTTATTTTTATATTTTAATACTATATATATATATAGAGAGTAATATTGGTATATAATAGTTAATTAATTAATTAATTATAATTTAATTCTTAATTAAATATAATTTAATTATAATTAATTGACTAATACAAATATAACTAATAGATTGTTTAATTAAAATTTAATTAATTGATTGATTAAAATATAATTAAATGTTATTATTCATTATTCATCATTATTAAGTTATGTTAAGGGTTAGAAGCATTAATTATATTTTTAATCAATTAATTAATTAATCGTATTTTATATAAGTGTTAATTATATTTTATTAATTAATCAAATAATTATATCTCATTTAATCAATTAATTAATTATATTTAATTAAAAATAAAAATATGTGTTATAGGCATGACACTTTAAGTCACGATGTGATCTTATATTTTAAATATTTAATTAATTATATTATAGTATATTTAATCAATTAATTAATTATTTTAATTAAAATAAAATTACCTTACCTATTCTAGGAAGGGATGATTATCTTAATAATAATTAATAGTTAACAAAATTTTATATGTGTTAATTATATTCTAATTAATTAATCAATTAATTAATCATATTTTAATCAATCAATTACTTAGTTATATTTTAATTAATTAAGACTAAAGTACTTAATTTACATAATATTAATTATATTTTAATTAATTAATCAATTAATTAAATTGTTATTAATTAAATTAAATCAATAATTAATTAATAATAACACAAGGGTGACAAAAAAGTGAAGTCTGATAGTTACACAATCGTGTACAAGCACGATCGTGACAAAGAGCTGATCATCTGTAGTTGTACGATCGTGCGTCCGGTGGTTGCATGATTGTCCATAAGCACGATCGTGCACTGCTGTCTGATTATCATTTAATAAGTATTATTCATTAATTATTAATTATGACATTATTCATTATTAAATGTTATTAATTATTTTATTTATGTTATTATTAATTATAAATTATTACATTTTATTAATTTTATTATTAATTAATTGATAATTTTTATTAGTTATTATTATTATTATTAACTATATATCATCACAATTGTGCATGATATTATTATTTATTAAATATTATTAATTAATTATTATGCATGTTATTATTAATTATAAATATTATTATTTAATTATTTAATTATAAACATGTTAAGTCACACTGTGAGCATGCTATTATATGACAAAGAGAATTATTTAATTATTATTATTGATTAATTACTATTTGATTATTAATTATGGTATTATTCATTATTAATTATTTTTATTTATGTTACTATTAATTATAAATTGTAATATATTTTTATTAATTCATATTATTTGTAATATCCTGCTATGTCAAGAAGGGTATTATGGTAATATCGGACCGATCGATCGGCTTTTCTTGTATTATCGATCGAGTATGCTATGGCCTCTAATTATAGAGGAACTGGTTTATCGTGATATGCATATATCCATAGTACATGCATTCATGATTTTCCGGTATTTAATTGTGAATTGAAATTGATCAAGTGACTGCTCAGGAACTGATCAAATTGTGAATCGATCGAATCGATCGAAATATGATTAATTGAGAAATTTGAGTTTTGGGTTCAAATGATTGATTTAATATTGGTTACGAGTGACTGGTATTTGATAGTAGATTATAGGAATTTTTTGGGAAATTTAGGAGAAAATGACCGGACCGAAAATATTTGAGAGATCGATCGATCGATCAGATAAGATTGAAAAATCGTCTAATGGTGATGGAAAATTAGGATTTTTACCGATAAGAAATAAATATGTTGAGTCATTGAAATTTAGAGATCGAATTGGATGATTTAGAGACTTAAGTCTATAAATACTAGGTCGAAAATTGGGGAAAAGTTTTACCTAAGGCATATGAGTTCTTCCCTCTACGGTGATTTCGATTTTCTCCCAATGGTGAGATCCTTCGATTTCTTCTTATGGCTTCTTCCTTATTGTGTTAGTCTAACTTGTCTATGGTGATTGGTGAAGGGTAGAAGCTTGGAGAGTGTTTGATCGTGGGTTTTGAAGGATTTTTGTGGTTACGGTGGTTTTGGGAGATTTGTGGATCGATCTGTGATTTGGTAAGTTTTATGGCATTTATGTTGTTATTAATGGACTCTACTGCATTTATGGCATTTATTAGGGTAGATTTGAGTGGTTGAAGTGTTTTAATAGAGGATTTTATGAGGAAAACGATCGGAGAAGATGAAGAGGATCGTCGACATCATGACTCGCACGCGAGCCCCGACTACATTTAATTTATATTCGTCGCGCGACGAGCTTGCGTGGACGCCATGCATGAGCGTTATGTATTATATTCGTCATTGCCCGGCGAAGCTTATGGGACGCCATGGAAGCGTTATATATGTATGACGCCGACGTGTTTCTCCGTCTCATGAGCGAAGCTTTTTCAAGGCCATGGCAAGAGGGACTGCTCCATCGATTAAAATTGATTTTTTGAGCATAACTTTTGGTGTAGACCTCCGATTGAGGCGATTCCAGATTTGTTATGAACTAGGGAAAGAGGTCTACAATTGAGGATAATTGTAGGAATTTGAATCTAAATGGTATCGAATTATAAGGAATTGGGTCGATTGTGGTACATAGTATGACCTAAATGTCAAATTGAGACTATTGGAGTTTTAATTGGAAATTTCAATAGAAGTTTCAACCCAATGAATAGGGAATTGTTATACGAAGTATGAATTGAGGAAAATTGACTGGATTTTAAGAATGGATCAAATAATTGGCGATCAATTGAACAAAGAGATATGATTGAGTTTAAAGTACCGAAATTGGGATTTAGCACCGAAAAATCGTGAACATGCATCGTTCATCATTTCACTGAGACATATGCATTACTGAACTGTTTAATTGGGCAATTAGTAATGGTTTATATTTTACTGTTATAGAGGCACCGTTGGACCGTCGTGCTCCACGGATATTTGGGACTTCAGCAAGAGTTCGGAAATTACAGTGAGTAACCTAGTTGGTTTCTCAAATTTCGATTGTTTATATGCTCTGTATGAATTACTTGCAAAGGTGAATCAGATGATTATCGACGTGATTAGGATCGAATTGCATGCTACTACCGAATTGGACTAGATTATTACATGATTACTGAAATTTATTGGATTGAATTGTATGCTTTATCAGAATTCAAATCAATCACCGCATGAATCTTCGAATCGATATATCGGGCTTTATAGCCATATACTGTAAATTGACTGATTCACTGAATACTGAATTATTGAACATTTCACTGCATGCATAAATGCATGATCAGATAATGGACGTGTTGTTGGACACCGTCTCCGAGGCCCAACATTCGGACCCATATAAGTATGGAAGACCCAAAACCGACACAAAATTGGCCACAAAAGGAGAAATCTTGAAATAGAAAATTTTGTAGGAAAATCCCGGGAGGAACATCACATGTTCCAGCAGCGGAAACAAAAATTTATATTCCCGGGACCTTCCCAAACCCGTAATCCTTGTGTCGGATGAAAACTCAAACCTGAATAGCCAATAGAGACTATCTCTAAAGGTATCCACGCAGAGATCGAAACCTAACCGAAGTCAAACACTTTTGACCCGGAATAGCTGTAATGTAATAAGAGTCGCTAGACCCTACTTCTATCCCGGAGAGCTTGGATCAGACGTTGCACTTGTGCCTTGGAGAAGAGAGAAACACGTTGATGCCCTTTCGAGAAGAAGAAATTGAAACTTTTCCAACACTTTTCCTTAACTCTTAAGGAAACAAACTTTCTCCTTTGTAAACCCTTATGACCATCGACGACATACCTCCACACATGCCTCTTATATGTATTTTTAACCTTTAAAAATACTTCCATAAGCTTAGACATGTGTAAGTCATATTAGCCATTAATTCATTAAATGATTAAAGTAATAAGTTGAAAAGTCAAACTTATCAACTCTTCCTCTCTCTAACGATCACATGTCTTAAAATATATAATAATTAATTAATTAATTACTTAATTAATTAATTAGAATATAAATGCTAAGGTCCATCCAACTGGGCTCTTCCCACCGGCTTAATCTGCCCTTAAAACAAACGACTCTAAACCTTTCTTAGCAATATTGATGTCGCGATCTCATCAGACATATCCCAATCCCATTGGGATCCATTTAATCCTAATACTTCCATAATTAGAACTCGTCCAATTACTATTTTACTGATTCTCTCGAGTCACTCTTATGCGTGTGACCCTTTAGTTCCCTTATGTTGGCCACTTAGATTAACAATTAACTGAGCAAGTCATGAGCGGTATCTAGCAACATATCATGACCCCAATTGACCGGAAAGTAATCGGTTTGATGAATTCATCACGAACCGATCACTAACCCTACCATAGACAATTATCTTGTGCAATTCGTCCTTTCAAAGATCCTATACCTCACTTGGTTACGAGTATGACCAATATGTCAACTCTTACCGCATCGAGTCTAGCCCAAGTGAAATCGGCCTCGCCGAGGACTTATTACTTTATATGTCCATGAAGACACTCTTCATGACATAATCATGCTCGCCGAGACTTAAAGTAATGATCCCGATAAGAGGTCAGGTATCTCTTCATTCTCACGAAGTGATGAATCCTTTATCGCTACTCAATTACCTTCAATACCTCAAACCGCACTCCAAGCACCATCCTATGAGTAACCTCCGAAGGGCACAAGGAATGGAGTCAGTACGTGATCAAGATTCAAGATATCCTCGAGTACCTCAAGTCTAAGGATACTGCACCATTGCTATGATGAGATTATCACCGACATTAAATCCACGTGATGATCTCATGGCAGTCATCCAATGAACTTACTACCACTAGTAAGCATCCATATGTCAACTCTAAATATCTCATATTTACAGCTTCGAGATCCACCGCTGATCCAATCAAGGAGTATGACATATGTTATGCCGTCCGATTAATGATGTCCGGCCTCATTAATCCTACGACCAGGAAAATTTAGATATCGACATAATTACACATGATAGGAATCTCAGGATTATGATCACATCATAATTTCCTTCATGCTATGTCATATATCATGGACTTCATTAATTTGATTAAAGATCAATATCAATTTATAAAGAACATCAAATAAATGAAACATGCCTTTCTTTATTTATTCATAAAGTCTGTACATGACTATGAACAAAAAGCGCTAAAGGGGATTGCCTTTAGGGAACTACTCTAACAAATTTGGCTTTGGATTTTTAAGAAAATATGTTCCTTACGGTCTCACGGTTCCAACGCCACTGAAATCGTTCAATTCGGATTTGAAAAGAAAAGTTATGACAAAATGCTATCTTAAAGAAAACAAGGAAAACAAATTCCTCTACCGACTTCATGTAAATATTTGAAAACTTTAGAGGCAAAATTACTGATCGGCTCCTTCATAAAAAGTGTAGATTTATGTCTCTAGTTTCATTTAAAACAAGAATCGCCTCAACCCGAGCCCTATAGCTCCAGATATTTAAAAATTTGTGAAGTATATTCAGAAAGAATCAACCGACCTCCACACTTTGTTTCAAACCACCCTTTTCAATTTAAAGTAAATACTGAAAAATCAAGTGTAAAAAGATAGAAAAATTTCTTAGAAATCCATCGGTTCAAAAATCAGCTCAATCGGAGGATAAAACTGAGACGCAAAAGTCAACTCAGACGCAAAAGTCAACTCAGACGCAAAAAGTCAACTCAGACGCAAAAAGTCAACGTAGACGCAAAAAGTCAACGCAGACGCAGAAAGTCAACTCAGACGCAAAAAGTCAACGCAGACGCAAAAAGTCAACTCAGTCGCAAAAAGTCAACTGCGTCTCACTACTCCCCAGAACGTCTCTACTTAAAAGATGCATAACTTTCTACTCAGAACTCCAAATTAGACACGGTCGGAAGCGTTGGAAAGCTAGAGAAAATCTTTATTTTTCAAGAAGGGCTCACCAAGAAGCTCGGACTCTAAGGAATCAAAAGTTCCCACTAAGACAGGTCGGCTAGCTCTCCACAAACAAAGATTTAACTTCATGATCTCCACAACGCTTGACCCGTAACTCCAAATTTAGCAAACTTAGTGTCTATGGAAAGGTAAAAGAATTATCTACAACTTTCATGAAGACCACCCACATATATTCCATCTCTATATAGGTCAAAAGTGGACTCAAAGCTTCGCTACCAACTCGTCACTTTGACAAAGACCTACATTTAATTCCAAATGATCAGACCTACCCATTAACTCATCTTAAATAGCTCATAAAACCCCCAGGAGAGCTCTACACCGACTAACACTCAACAATATTAAATGATCTCCTACTACTTGTACCAACTCAAAAATTTCAGAAAACACAAGATACCCGTAATTCTCGCAAGACTTTCACAACTCACACACCATAGCAAACTTTCCAAAGAAGCTCTCCCAAGACAAAACCCAAATAGAAACCCAACAAAGAACTCAAACACAACCTTCATTTCACATCTTCTACCCAAACACATGCATTAACTATAAGTAACACAATTATACAAAAGAGAATACTTGTTCTCTTCATTCTCATTTCTAATCCAACCAAAGTGCATTTATAGCTTTGATTACATAACAACATATTCATCATGATTTAACACCAAGTACAAAATACAAAAGATGCTCCATGCTTGTTATGCTTGCAAAGCTATCCCAAAAGTGAGTCACTAACTTAATGCAAAAATATCTAAAGTCTTGGGGTTTTCCGATGCCTTGCAAGGTCCGATGCTAGACTTGAGCTTTTTCACTGTGGAGGAAAATGGGTGAGCTAACACTACCATGGCTAATACGCCTATAGCCATCGAATGAGCCATGCAACACATATATTCATACATATAGTCATGCATATATCAAACAATCCTAAAACATTCACGTAACATCATTTTAGGCGTAATAAACATTACATTACATAAAGCCTAACATGACAACTTTATCAATTATAACACTTATGATGCATCATACACAACAAAGTTTGAATGAAAATGCACAATCACATGGCTAGAGAGTTTCAGAACACAACGAATAAACCAAGTTTATCAGAAACACAACGAGTCCGATTTCTCAGGATCTCGTGGGCCACAAGCTGGCAAATGGAGAAGGCTAGGTCAACGGCACGTGACTATCACAACGGGTTCTCTCTTGCCCACACACAAATAATCTATGCTCAAATAGTTTCATTCATAGGTTTCTTCAAAATTTTCAAGTATGCACAATTCCATACTTTACATAATTCCATACTTTACATTTCTTTCAAAGACAAGATGCCACATTTCACATACATATCCAAATATTCATCTAAATCAACTTTTACACAAATATAAGACAAAGCACATAAGCATACAAGGTCACCCATTACATAATGACTATAAACGATTACCCACCTAAAATGTCGAAACTGAAGTTCACAAATGTCCTTCTCTCTCTCTCGAAAGTGAGGTTTCCTTGGTTCCTTCAATAAAACACATTTCGATTTAATTTCAAACTCATCGTAAAGTTATAACATTCAAGAATCAAAGGAAAACTAACAATAACCTCAAACCTAACCTATCTATAACCCATTTAAGCTAGAATAACCAAAACCCTAGCTTAGGAATCACAAAACCACTCATCTCTTCTTTCTTTCTTCATTCCTACACAAACCCTAACCTTCATTTCATCCCCTTTCTTGAATCTAACTCAAGGAAGATAGATACTTACCTTAAGCTCTTGATTTCTCTTCCCTTTTTCCACTTTTCTTCTTCTTCACAAGCCTCCCACGATTTTTCTCTCTTCCTTTCTTCCTTGGCCGACCACTCTTCCTTTCTCCTCTAGCTCACGTTTTCTTCTTCTCTTCTTAGGTGACTTACGACTCTTGCTACTTTTCTCCTCTTCCTTTAATTCATTAACTCATTTATTCCTTTACATCTCCACTTAAAAGCCTACACCAAAACTACATAGTTTTGGTATTGGCTCTCCTCTTACCATGTTTTGGGCCCTTCCTCTAATAACTTACAAGCCCACCATACCTTAACCCACTCATCTCTAATCCTCCTTCCACTTAATCCATTTACCTAAAGCCCATACTTTCCAATATTGAATCCAAGCCTTAAATTAATTTCTAACTTCTAATCCCAAGCCCAACATAAAATATTTATATAAACACATAATTAAATCAATTAAGACAAAATTAAAAATAATTTAACTAATAAATCCATAAATCAATAAATAATTAATTAAATAAAAAATATTCGGGCCCAACAATTCTCCCTCCTAAAAGAATTTCAGATCGACATCCTTACTCAATCCATGAAGAGGTAGGATACTTCTCCTTCATGGCTTCCAAAGGTTCCCAAGTTGCTTCCTCGGTCGAATGGTTCCTCCACAAGACCTTAACCACTTCACACTCTTGTTCCTTAACACTTTTCCTTTAAATCTAAGATTTCCACCGTTGCTCCTCATAAGTCAAATCCTCTCACAACCGAACCTCTCAAGGTTGAACTACGTATGCGAAGGATCCGATCTATACCTCCTCAACATCGACACATGGAACACATTGTGAATCTTAGACAACCCAATGGCAAATCTAACTTATAAGCTAAAGGTCCGATCCTCTCAACGATCTCATATGGGCCTATGTACCTCGGGCTAAGCTTGCCCTTCTTGCCAAACCTCAAAACACCTTTCCATGGAGATGCTCTAAGAAACACCTTCTCACCCACTTCAAACTCCATCTCTTTCCTATGGACATCTGTGTAGCTCTTCATCCGATCTTGAGTTGCCTTAAGCCTCTGCTTCACTAGCTTTATCTTATCAACTGTGACCTGCACTAACTCAGGTCCTATAAGCTTCCTCTCACCTTCCTCGTCCCAACATATAGGAGTTCTACATCTCCTACCATACAAAGCCTCATAAGGTGCCATCTGAATTCTCGAATGATAGGAATTATTATAAGCAAACTCAATCAAAGGTAAGTGATCATCCCACTAACCTTTGAAATCCAAAGCACAAGCCCTCAACATTGCCTCCAAAGTCCGAATGGTCCTTCCAACTCGTCCATCGGTCCATGGATGGAAAGCCGTCATCAAATGCAATCTAGTCCCCAAGGCCTCCTGCAAACTCTCCCAAAAACCGGAGGTAAACCCGGGATCTCTATCGAAACTATCGAACTCTTGAGTCCCATGAAGCCTAATCACCTCATCCACATACTTCTTAGCCAACACATTCAAGGAATCATCTGATTTAATTGGCAAGAAGTGAGTGACTTAGTCAATCTATCCACAATCACCCATATTGCATCATGCTTCGCTAGATCTCTAATCCCATCGTAAAATCCATAGTTATCTTTTCCCATTTCCACTCCTAATAGGCAAGGATTGCTTGCTGAAGGTGCTTGGTGTTCAACTTTAACTCACGGGCACACCAAACATCTTTTAGCATACTCGCTATATCTTTCCTCATTCCTTTCCACCGTAAATGCTCTTTCAAATTCGATACATCTTAGAACTCCCCGGATGCATCAGATAAGGAGCATTACGCGCCTCATCAAGAATCTCATCTCTCAACTCTAACTTGCCCGGACACACAATCTACTACCCACAACCATCAATCCATCTTCCCTTACCTCTACATTAGACGACTTGCCATTCTTTATCTCTTCCCTAAGCTTACTCAAGTACTCCTCATGATCCCGCACCTCGATCTTCTTTCAAAGACTGGCCTCACCCTGAAACTTGCCAAAATACACTCAGCCTATCTTGCCTCAACATCACATCAAATCAAGCTAAATCCTTCAAAGAAGGGAAGATACACACTCCATGTGAGCCATAGTGGACTTCCTACTCAGAGCATCCGCTACCACATTAGCTTTCCCTGATGGTAATCTATCATCAAGTCATAATCTTTTAAGAACTCTAACCATCGCCTTTGCCTCAAATTCAGCTCTTTCTGGTCAACAAGTATTTAAGGCTCTTATGATCAGAATATCCTAGTGGTAACTCCATACAGATAATGTCTCCAAATCTTCAATGCAAAGATTATAGCAATCAACCCAAGTCATGGATCGATAGTTTATCTCATAAGGCTTCAACCGCCAGAGGCATAAGCAATCACTTTCTCTCTTGCATCAATACACACCCTAAACCCTTCCTGAGGCATCATCAGACACAATGTACCCATCATCACCGAAGGCAATGTCGAAGAATGCGGTTGTAAGTCGCTTCTTCAACTCCTCGAAACTACTCGCACTCCTCGCCTATTCAAATTTTGATTCTTCCTTATCAACTTGGAAAGTGGAGCGCCTATCAAGGAAAAGCCCTCCACAAACCTCATGTAATATCCACTAATCCCAAGAAACTTCTCACTTCAGCCTACATTCTTTGGCGCTCCCATCTAACCACGCCTTCTATCTTCGTGGATCCACATGCACTCCTCCGCCAGAGATCACACGCCCCAAAATACCACTTCCCTTAGCCAAAATTGTGATTTATCGAATTTGGCATACAATTTCATTCTTCCTCAATGTCTCCAAGGAAACCATCAAATGATCCTCATGCTCCTCATTACTCTTAGAATAGACCAATATATCATCAATAAAGACAATGATAAATTGATCTAAGAAAGACCTGAAGACTCTATTCATCAAATCCATAAAGACTGCAGGAGCATTCGTTAACCCGAAAGACATAACCGTAAACTCAAAATGGCCATACTCGCCCTAAAAGCGCCTTTGACACATCGGTCTCCTTAATCCTCAACTGATGATAACCCGATCTCAGATCTATCTTGGAAAAGACTCTCGCCCCTTGCAACTGATCAAACAAATCATCTATGCGTGGGAGCGGATATCTGTTTTTAATGGTGGCATGATTCAACTTCCTATAATCCACACACATCCGCAACGATCCATCTTTCTTCTTCACAAAGAGAACCGGAGCTCCCCAAGGCTAAGAGCTCGCCTAATGTAACCCTTCTCTAAAAGATCCTCCATTGCACCTTAAGCTCCTTCAATTTCGCCGAGCCATCCGATAAGGCGGAATCGAAATCGGCGAAGGCTCGGAAGAAGCTCAACGGGAACTCAATTTCTCTTGAGGAGGTAGTCCCGCAATTCCTCGGGAAAGACATCCGGAATTCCTCGACCACTGGAATGTCTTCCAACCTCCTCTATCTGCCTCCATATCTAAAGCACATAAACCAAAAAGGCCTCACACCTCGCTCATCATTCTCTCGCCATCATAAATTGAAATAACCCGAGGTGGATCGACTTTTCTATCTCCCATGAGTATCACTTTCCTCGCTATCCTCTAGCTCGAACTCCACCGCCTTCTCGCTTACAATCTAAAGTAACATGATACCTCTCTAATGTGTCCATAACTAGGATCACATCCAATCCTCCCATCTTCAAAGGCATCGATCCACCACCAATTTTCCTCCACTAATCTCTATCTCACAATCTCTATACACTGATCGACATTAATGTATTGGCCGATCGAGTACTCACCATCACGGAGTATCCAATGGGCTCAAACTCCTCCTAGAAATAGTCCCACCAAGACACAAAAGAATGGGTAGAACTCGAGTCAATCATAGCAAGCACATAATCATCAAACAGCTTAACCATAACCGCTACAACTTCGGGCGCGTCTCGCCTCCTCTCGAGTCATGACAAACCCTCCGGCCGAACTTGCCCTCTGGATCTGTCTCGAGGATAAGCTCTCTTAGACCTCCAGAGCTACCCACTTCATCCTGACTTTTCGAGCCACCGCCTCTGTCCTCCTAGAGGGTCAGATCTCGAGATCTCTCTCTCCGTCCATTGGGACAAAACTTAGCGATATGCCCCTTCCGCCACAATTGAAGCATGCACTGACACTCAAACATTGTCCCTTATGATACCCCCACAATGCTCACACTTTGGAAGAGGTGGCCTCTCCCATCCACTCTTCTACCGCCGCCCACCGATGAAGCTTGGTGAGAAACAAGAGGAATCCTCAATGATCTAGGCCGGCCCACCGGTGCTCCTCTCCTCGATCACAGAGAAAGGTTCCGCACTTCTCTCGTGATTAAGTACCACCTCCCTCCGAACCGCTCTCTCGATATTCTCGAGGTTCTCCACCCGCCATTGCTTCAACCAACTGCTGCCGAAGTCACGTGGTTTCAGACTATCACCTTCTCTCGATAGCTGTGTGCAAACCCGACTCAAATCGACGGCACTTAGCAATTTCACTCAAATTTCATCTCTCGCAAAGATATCTAGACAATCGTGTGAACCGACGTCAGATTCATCGACCGTCATCTCCTCTGGTAAGGCTTAGGAATTCCCTCCGCTTCATTGAATGTACACTTCAGATAAATACTTCTTCCTAAAGCAAGAAGGAAGTCCTCCCATACTAACCCTCGCTTCGGTTTCAATGGCTCCCTAAGACACACTCCCACCAATGCAAGGCATCTCCTCAAACAGTTTCAAAGATAAACAACTTTGTCGCCAACCTCACAATCCATCCGATCCAAAGACTCTCTCCGCTTTCCTCAACCAGTCTCGCCTTCTTCCGATCCGAGGTTCCAAAGAAATCCATCGCCCATACTTCCTCACCTTGTCAAACCGCCTCCCTTCTAGTCCGGGCCGACCTAAGGCTCGAGGCATTTGACCCATAACTGAACAAAGCTTGGGTAAATGCCTCGAACACTGGGGTCTAACGCAGCACTTGCTCGCACAAACTAGGTGATCACGAGTCTCGTGAACGAAGAGGCTCACTACCCCGCCTGTAGGGGCCTCACCACTCCCGGCTACGGACTCATCCATGCTCTCCTCCTCGACGGAGAGTCAGTGCAATTGAACCTGCAAAACTCCTCGTGTCCTTCGACGAGGTGGCATCGCATCTTCAATGAAAATACTAGTGATTAGCTACAATTGCTTTTTTTAAAGCTTAGTTCTATATGTATGCTTGATATGCATGCCACGTAATGCAAAACAATCAATTCATAAAGTAAACATTTAATCACATACAAAACAATGTTCCCTACTATACATTTTAAGCCTAGGAGTAAGCCTAAGCTCTGATACCAAACAATGTTGGACCCCGTCTCGAGGCCCAACATTCGGACCCATATAAGTATGGAAGACCCAAAACCGACACAAAATTGGCCACAAAAGGAGAAATCTTGAAATAGAAAATTTGGCTTTGGATTTTTAAGAAAATATGTTCCTTACGGTCTCACGGTTCCAACGCCACTGAAATCGTTCAATTCGGATTTGAAAAGAAAAAGTTATGACAAAAATGCTATCTTAAAGAAAACAAGGAAAACAAATTCCTCTACCGACTTCATGTAAATATTTGAAAACTTTAGAGGCAAAATTACTGATCAGCTCCTTCATAAAAGTGTAGATTTATGTCTCTAGTTTCATTTAAAAAGAATCGCCTCAACCCGAGCCCTATAGCTCCAGATATTTAAAATTTGTGAAGTATATTCAGAAAGAATCACCACCTCCACACTTTGTTTCAAACCACCCTTTTCAATTTAAAGTAAATACTGGAAAATCAAGTGTAAAAAGATAGAAAAATTTCTTAGAAATCCATCGGTTCGAAAATCAGCTCAATCGGAGGTCTATGCAAAAAGTTATGACTAAAAGAAGGGAGAAGGGTCGATAAATAGAAGCAGACGATAAAACTGAGACGCAAAAAGTCAACGCAGACGCAAAAAGTCAACGCAGACGCAAAAAGTCAACTGCGTCTCACTACTCCCCAGAATGTCTCTACTTAAAAGATGCATAACTTTCTACTCAGAACTCCAAATTAGACACGGTTAGAAGCGTTGGAACGCTAGGAGAAAAATCTATATTTTTTAAGAAGGGCTCACCAGCAATCTCGGACTCTAAGGGAATCAAAAGTTCCCACTAAGACAGGTCGGCTAGCTCTCCACAAACAGTACCAGAACTTGCGATCTCCACAACTTTTGACCCAGAACTCTAAATTTAGCAAACTTAGTGTCTATGGAAAGGTAAAAGAATTATCTACAACTTTCATGAAGACCACCCACCTATATTCCATCTCTATATGGGTCAAAAGTGGACTCAAAGCTTCTGCTACCAACCTATCACTTTGACAGCACCTACATTTAATTCCAGCGACTTGCACCTACCCATTAACTCATCTTAAATAGCTCATAAAACCCCCCCTGGGAGAGCTCTACAGCCCGGCTAACACTCAACAATATTAAATGATCTCCTACTACTTGTACCAACCTGTAAATTTCAGAAACACAAGATACCTGCACTCGCAAGACTTTCACAACTCACACACCATAGCAAACTTTCCAAAGAAGCTCTCCCAAGAAAAACCCAGCAGAAACCCAACAAAGAACTCAAACACAACCTTCATTTCACATCTTCTACCCAAACACATGCATTAACTACAAGTAACACAATTATACAAAAGAGAATACTTGTTCTCTTCATTCTCATTTCTAATCCAACCAAAAGTGCATTTATAGCTTTGATTACATAACAACATATTCATCATGATTTAACACCAAGTACAAAATACAAAAGATGCTCCACGCTTGTTATGCTTGCAAAGCTATCCCAAAAGTGAGTCACTAACTTAATGCAAAAATATCTAAAGTCTTGGGGTTTTCCCGATGCCTTGCAAGGTCCGATGCTAGACTTGAGCTTTTTCACCGTGGAGGAAAATGGGGTGAGCTAACACGGCCGATGGCTAATACGCCTATAGCCATCGTAATGAGCCATGCAACACATATATTCATACATATAGTCATGCATATATCAAACAATCCTAAAACATTCACGTAACATCATTTTAGGCGAATAAACATTACATTACATAAAGCCTAACATGACAACTTTATCAATTATAACACTTATGATGCATCATACACAACAAAGTTTGAATGAAAATGCACAATCACATGGCTAGAGAGTTTCAGAACACAACGAATAAACCAAGTTTATCGTAAACACAACGAGTCCGATTTCTCAGATCTCGTGGCCACAAGCGGCAAATCGGGAGAAGACTAGGTCAACGCGCACGTGACTATCACAACGGGTTCTCTCTTGCCCACACACACAAATAATCTATGCTCAAATAGTTTCATTCATAGGTTTCTTCAAAATTTTCAAGTATGCACAATTCCATACTTTACATAATTCCATACTTTACATTTCTTTCAAAGACAAGATGCCACATTTCACATACATATCCAAATATTCATCTAAATCAACTTTTACACAAATATAAGACAAAGCACATAAGCATACAAGGTCACCCATTACATAATGACTATAAACGATTACCCACCTAAAATGTTAGAAACTGAGTTCACAAATGTCCTTCCTCTCTCTCTTCGAGTGAGGTTTCCTTGGTTCCTCTCAATAAAACACATTTCGATTTAATTTCGAAACTCATCGAAAAGTTATAACATTCAAGAATCAAAGGAAAACTAACAATAACCTCAAACCTAACCTATCTATAACCCATTTAAGCTAGAATAACCAAAACCCTAGCTTAGGAATCACAAAACCACTCATCTCTTCTTTCTTTCTTCATTCCTACACAAACCCTAACCTTCATTTCATCCCCTTTCTTGAATCTAACTCAAGGAAGATAGATACTTACCTTAAGCTCTTGATTTCTCTTCCCTTTTTCCACTTTTCTTCTTCTTCACAAGCCTCCCACGATTTTTCTCTCTTCCTTTCTTCCTTGGCCGACCACTCTTCCTTTCTCCTCTAGCTCACGTTTTCTTCTTCTCTTCTTGGGTGACTTACGACTCTTGCTACTTTTCTCCTCTTCCTTTAATTCATTAACTCATTTATTCCTTTACATCTCCACTTAAAGCCTACACCAAAACTACATAGTTTTGGTATTGGGCCTCCTCTTACCATGCTTTTGGGCCCTTCCTCTAATAACTTACAAGCCCACCATACCTTAACCCACTCATCTCTAATCCTCCTTCCACTTAATCCATTTACCTAAAGCCCATACTTTCCAATATTGAATCCAAGCCTTAAATTAATTTCTAACTTCTAATCCCAAGCACAACATAAAAATATTTATATAAACACATAATTAAATCAATTAAGACAAAATTAAAAAATAATTTAACGAATAAATCCATAAATCAATAAATAATTAATTAAAAAAAAAAATTTTTCGGGGCCCAACACGTGTCCCAAGTTGCTATTATCACTGAAAAAGAGCCTCGAGCTCTAACATCAGATCGTAGGGCTTAGCCCGAGGGAGAAATCACACGACAAGGCCCCCATCGAACACCGATCAACACTTGGGCACAACATCAATAACCGGAAAGAGTCTCATATGCATTATATACATGATCGATTGAATCGCTAAATTGTGCAATGATTATCGAATCGTGTGATGCCATGATTTATCAGATATTGTGAGGCGATATCAGTAAATCGTTTCTACGCCATCAGATTATTGCTATTGATACCGCTTCATCGTTGTAAATCGTTATATATCATCGTATAATCGTATATAATATCGTTAATTGATATTATCGTCGTGTTGCATTTAATTTGCGTAATGCATGATTTGAGTGAACCATCGATGATAGTTTCTCACCGAAGTTCGCAAACTCACCCAAAATTGCAACCTATTTTTAGGAATGATAGAGTAGACTCCTAGCTTCAAGATATTCCTTCCGCCGCAAGCGAAATGCCGGGTGTGGACGCGATGACTCATGTGCCTGGGTCACCGGGTTAGCTTTTGAGGATGACTTAGATAGATGTTTGACGTTTCTTTTTGGTTTTGTTAGAGACCGATAGACTTGTCTATTCCGCATTGATGACTGTATCGGATGATCATTATTTTGGGATTCAAATTTACTGATTTATGCTATTGTGATATTTTATGATTTTACTTATTGCGATGCCATGTGGATATTATTGGATAATGTTCTGGTAGTGCACCCTTATTGTGGGATGCGTGTTGGAGCGACCTTCGGGTTTCCCGATATGTACCCCTACGGTGAGGGGGTGCTACATTTAGTGGTATCAGAGCATGGTTTGGCATCTTTTGGGATTAGTGAAATTTAAGCTGGAATTTCGAAAAGGATAGTGGAACTGATCGGAATTTCTTGTCTATTTTAGGTCATCCGTACTGGGAGATCGAGTTGAGTTACCAGCTGACTCGGAATCGGTAGGAGCTAGTAGGGAGTCTCCGATGCCTCATTCAGAGGAGTTGCCTCCTCGAGTTCCTGCGAGACGGGAACGGAGATATGATCTACTGCGAAAACAAGGGGCGATTGACTTTTATGGTAGCACCGACCCTGCGGAGGCTGAGGGATGGCTAGAGAGGACCGAGAGAGTCCTCGATCAGATAGACTGTGAATCGGATGGCGTTCGACCACGCGTTTTTCTACATTATGTGGTTCTCGCATATCGCTGGTGGAAGACCGCCCGGCAAGCATACCACGCACTCGCACAATCGACATGGACTGACTTTCTGAGGGCGTTCAAGGACAATTTCATGCCCAAGATTTATCTGGACATGAAGTTACAAGAGTTCCTAGAGTCGAGACGAGGCGATTGACCGTGGCCGACTATGAGGTGCGGTTCAACGAGTTGTTAGTTTACGCTTCTTCATTGGTGGCTTCGAGGTCGACAAGTGTCGGCGTTTTGAGGGCTTAACTCAACTCGATATCCGCATTCTCTTGGCGTGTCGATATGGGCAATTTCATTGAGTGAGGGCTGCGGCGGTGAGGATAGAGCATTCTTTGAGACAACGATGACCGAGACCGGTCGGGGGACCCGTCATAAGAGATCTAGTGATAGCTGTGGAAATCTTTGCAGAGAATACAAGAACGCCGAGTAGGCCCTTCAGTCCGCAGGAGGGGCTAGATGAGATAGTTCATGGGCAGAGAGATAGCTTTGCATGCATGGTAGTGATGAGGCGGTGTTAGAGGTTCAGAAAGTCTATTCTCTATGTGAGCATTGTGGCAAGAGGCGATGGAGAGTGCCGATGGTTATCTGAGCTCGCTGAGGTGTGGTTCGATGGACCACCTAGTGAGGAATTGCCCGAGACCGTGGGAGCCTAGTTTGCCATGTTGGAAGATCTCGTAGTAATACCCCAAGACAACAGAGCCGTGGAAGTGGATTCGGATGGAGAGGCCGAGGCCGAGGCTGAGGTCAAATGAAGGATCAAGATTGAGGTCTGAGGACTCGAGCGTGACAGATGCAGCCTCGTGCCGTGGTCTATGCCATGACTCGACAGAGACCTGGATTCCCTTGATGTTGTCGCAGTATGCTTCTAATTTCGGTTTGAAGCATATGCATTGTTGGATCTTGGATCCACTTATTCTTTTCATCAGATTGCATTGCATCGCATTCAAAGATGTAGACCGCATGTGGATAGAGAAAGGTTACAGTTAGGGTTAGAGGTGAGTACACCTCTGTATAGGAAGATAGAAGTGATTTTGTACATGGACTGATTGATTGTTCACATAGTGCCCTGAGGTCGTAGTGGATACCGGATTTGATCGGATGATGATAACTGAAGAATTTAGCAGCGCAAGGATAAATTGGAAATAAATTTAAGTGAATAAAATTCATTATCGGGAAGTGAATAAAAGTCGTTATTAGGAGACCTGATTCTAGTGGAACTCAAGTGTGAGAGGTAGACTCTATTACTGAGGAAATGTGCATTGTGTTAACGTAAGGAACCCGACTGTGTAATAGGTTTACTGAACTGAAAAGGAAAATTTGAGTAAAGGAACATGTGTCAGAATGTGTTATTGTTATATGATAATTGTCAAATTGGTATAGGGCAAAAAGAAAGTAGTATGAGTTATAGGAATTCCAAATTAATGGTGTATAAAAAGGACTGGCAAAACAAATTGGCGATTCAGAAAATTGCAAACCGTATTGAGAAATTTAAATGGAAGTCAAATTTTGAGAAAATGATATTTATGACTATCTTGTGAAGTGTGTATTTGCCGTCAAAGGAGACTGTTAGAGAAATCTCTAAGATCCATCGAAACGTTGTGTTTCAACAAGAATGTACCGAAAGAGTAATAAAAGGTTGAGAGTGTGAAATCGAATAGTTAAGTGTGAGGATAATTATAGGTGTGACTGTTGAGACAAATGTGAGACTGATGTCCTTAGAGTCCGTTGAAATTGCCTGAACATAGGCGAAGACTATGATTGACTTGAGTTAATGATGATAAGTGAATTGAATCGAAAAGGGATTGAACGATCCCAGCTCATGTCAATGAGTCGAATCGATAAGGAACTAAATTTGTTATCGATAGCCTCTTTGGACCGTCGTGAAAAATAGATTGGTAAAGTGGTTCTATGGACCCAATTAAGAAACAGTGGTAAGATATGATAAATGTGTTTCGCATCGAATGTATGGATTGCGAAAATTATAAGGATATGAGTAAGAATCGTGATGTAAAAGAGCGGATAAATTCTCCCGTCCCTCGATTCATCAGATATGAAATTTCGAGGAGAAATTTTTATAAGGAGGGTGAATTGTAACATCCTGCTATCGCAAGCGGTATTATGGTAATATCGGACCGATCGATCGGTTTTTATCAGATTCATCGATCGAGTATGCTATCGGCCTCTAATTATAGAGGAACTGTTTATCGTGATATGCATATATCCATAGTACATGCATTCATGATTTTCCGTATTTAATTGTGAATTGAAATTGATCAAGTGATTTGGTTCAGAACCGATCAAATTGTGAATCGATCGAATCGATCGAATATGATTAATTGAGAAATTTGAGTTTTGGGTTCAAATGATTGATTTAATATTGGTTACGAGTGGTCGGTATTTGATAGTAGATTATAGGAAATTTCGGGAAATTTAGGAGAAAATGACCGACCGAAATATTTGAGAGATCGACTGATCGATCAGATAGACCGGAAGAATCGCCCAATGGTGATGAAAAATTAGGATTTTACCGATAAGAAATAAATATGTTGAGTCATTGAAATTTAGAGACTGAATTGACTGATTTTAGACTTAAGTCTATAAATATTAGGTCTAAAATTTGGGGGAAAAAGTTTTACCTAAGGCATATGAGTTCTTCCCCTCTACGGTGATTTCGATTTTCTCCCAACGGTGAGATCCTTCGATTTCTTCTTATGGCTTCTTCCTTATTGTGTTAGTCTAACTTGTCTATGGTGATCGTGAAGGGTAGAAGCTTGGAGAGTGTTTGATCGTGGGTTTTGAAGGATTTTTAGGGTTACGGTGGTTTTGGGAGATTTGTGGATCGATCTGTGATTTGGTAAGTTTTATGGCATTTATGTTGTTATTAATGGACTCTACTGCATTTATGGCATTTATTAGGTAGATTTGAGTGGTTGGAGTGTTTTAATGGAGGATTTTACGAGGAAAACGATCGGAGAAGATGAAGAGGATCGTCCGACGCCGCGACAAGCACATTCGAGCCCCGACGGCGCATTTAATTTATATTCGTTACGCCGCGAAGCGCTATGTATTATATTCGCTCGTCAGCGCGAAGCTTATGGACGCCACGGCGAGTGTTATATATGTATGACGCTTGTGACGTGTTTCTCCGTTCGCGCGCGCCAAGATCGCGTCGCCAATGATGGTGATGTTCACGCCGCATGAGTGAGCTTTTCAAGGCCATGAGAGACGCGATGCCGCGGCGAAGGGGACTGTTCCATTGGATTAAAATTGATTTATTGGGCATAACTTTTGGTGTAGACCTCCAATTGAGGCGATTCCAGATTTGTTATGCACTAGGGAAAGAGGTATACAATTGAGGATAATTGTAGGATTTTGAATTGATCTAAATGGTATCGAATTATAAGGAATTGGGTCGATTGTGGTGCATAGTATGACCTAAATGTCAAATTGAGACTATTGGAGTTTTAATTGGAAATTTCAATAGAAGTTTCAACCCAATGAATAGGGAATTGTTATACGAAGTATGAATTGAGGAAAATTGACTGGATTTTAAGAATGGATCAAAGAATTGGCGATCAATTGAACAAAGAGATAGGATTGAGTTTAAAGTACCGAAATTGGGATTTAGCACCGAAAATCGTGAACATGCATCGTATATCATTTCATCGAGACATATGCATTAATCGAACTGCTTAATTGGGCAATTAGTAATGGTTTATATTTTATCGTTATAGAGGCACCGCTGGACCGCTGCTCCACTTGATATTCTTTGGGACTTCCGCATAAGAGTTTCTGAAGTTACTGTGAGTAACCTAGTTGGTTTCTCAAATTCTCGATTGTTTATATGCTCAGTATGAATTACTTGCAAAGGTGAACTGTATGATTACCGACGTGATTAGGATCGAATTGCATGCTACTACCAATTAGACTAGACTATTACATGATTATGAAATTTATCGATTGAATTGCATGCTTTATCAGAATCGAATCGATCATGCGTGATGATACCGAATCGATATCTTGGGCTTTATAGCCATATACTGTAAATTGACTGATTCACTGAATACTGAATTACTGAACATTGCACTGCATGCATAAATGCATGATCGATAATGGACGTGTCCCAAGTTGCTATTATCATCAAAAAGAGCCTCGAGCTCAACATCGATCGACGGGCTTAGCCCGAGGGGAGAAATCTCGACGCGGCCCCCATCGAACACCGATCGAGCACTGGGCACAATATCAATAATCGGAAAGAGTCTCATATGCATTATATACATGACTGATTGAACTGTTAAATTGTGCAATGATTATTGAACTGTGTGATGCCATGATTTATCAGATATTGTGAGGCGACATCAGAATCGTTTCTACGCCATCAGATATTGCCATCGACATCGCTTCATTGTAAACCGTTATAGAATACCGTATAATCGTATATAATATCGTTAATTGATATTCTTGCGTCGTCGGTTGCACGCAATTTGCGTAATGCATGATTTGAGTGAACCATCGATGATGGTTTCACCGAGTTCGCAAACTCACTCAAAATTGCAACCTATTTTTCAGTGATCGATAGAGTAGACTCTAACTCAAGATATTCCTTCCGTGATGCGAAGTTAGCTTTGGCAAGGGACGCGATGGCACATGTCGGTTAATTTGGGTTAGCTTTTGAGGATGACTTAGGATAGATGTTTGTATCAGTTTCCTTTTTGGTTTTGTTAGGAGACTGATAGACTTGTCTATTCTGGCATTGGATGACTGTACCAGATGATCATTATTTTGGGATTCAAATTTACTGATTTATGCTATTGTGATATTTTATGATTTCACTTATTGCGATGCCATGTGGATATTATTGGATAATGTTTTGGTAGTGCACCCTTATTGTGGGATGCGTGTCGGAGCGACCTTCAGGTTTCCCGATATGTACCCCTACGGTGAGGGGGCGCTACATTATTAATTAATTGTTAATTATGTAATTAATAATAATTATTATTAACTATATATTAGTCACGATCGTGCATGTTATTATTACTTATTAAATATTAATAATGAATTATTATTTAATTATTATGCATGTTATTATTAACTATAAAAAATTATTAATATTAAATCTTTGATCGCGGGTGTGACACGTTAAGTGTAACATCCCGACCCTGATGGGAAGGGTATATGGGTCATTTGGGACAGGCTAGTTCGTTGCATTGCATAGTCCGATATGAACCTGCATTTGGCCTCTAATTGTAGAGGACTGAGTCATTTGGCACATTCACATGTAAGTACATGCATTCATGACATTTTTTCGGCATTTGATTTTGTAAATGATTTGAATTGTGAATTTATGAGATAATTAGATTGGATTATGATATATTAGGAATTATGGAATAATTGGGTGTGAATAGTAAAATTGGAACTATACTAGAGTGATCACAAAGTGACAGTGAACTTTAGGAAAAGTTTCTGGCATAATTAGGAGAAAATGTCCGGATCGGAAATTCTCCGAGTGGCGGACCGATTAACTGAATAGGATCGAAATAATTGTCTAATGGCGATGGAAAAATTGGAAATATGATTTTAGGAATTTATGTGTCGAGCCATTGAAATTCGGAGGCAAATTGGACTGGAAATGATCTTGTTTAGAGGAAGAGGGAAACCCCTTTATAATGCCTAAATCCTCTTCTGAAACCTAAAAACCCATTTCCTATACCTAGGCCACGTTTTCTTCTTCCCCTTCCTCGGTGATTTTCGATCTTCACCTTCAAAATTTGCTTGTTCCATCTTTGTGGTTGAAGATCAAGCCAAAGCCTTGAGAGAGTGATGATTTTTTAGAGTTAGAAGCTCACCGTTGATGTTAGAGAGAAGAGGAAACGGATGGAGGATTTTCGGTAGCTTGGAGATTTAAGGCTTGATTGATAAGTATTCTTGGTTTTAATATTGTTTATTATTGTGTTAAATGCATTCATGGGGTTAAATATGCAAGATTGGGTAGTTTAGAGTGATTAATACTGGTTTTCGAGAGTGAAAAATGATGAAAAATCGATCGGAGAAGACGATGTGGGCCGCACGTCGCGACGTCTAAAAAAGGCCTCACCGCGGCGAGAAAATGCGTGCTCGTCGCGGCGAGCGAATGAATTCACGCCGCGACGAGCCTTTTTCCTCTACGTTGCGGCGAGTCCAGTGAAGGTGTTCGCCGCGGCGAACGGTTCCCACGCCGCAACGAGCGACCCTTTACACGCCGCAGCGAGAGATTGTAGGCCGCGGCGAGGGACGAAATTTTTGAAAGTTGTGTTTTAATTTACGGGCATAACTAATTGTAGACCTCCAATTGGGGTGATGTTCGATTCGTTATAAATTAGAGAAAGAGGTCTACAATTGAGGAAAGGAATGAAAGTTCAATTTAAATTAGTAGGATTGCAATTAGTGAAAGTCGATTAAGAATGTGATGAAGTGCAACCTAAGGATTGTTCATGATAATTGGGGTTATAGAAACCGAGTATAATGGGTGAATTTGATCTAGAGGATATTGATATTGATTTTGAGGTAATACCTAGCGAGTGTGACGTGATAAATCGACTGAATATGAGAATTGAAATTGGGGAGTTCCGTATTATGTTATTAAATTGGAATTGAGCCTTTATTGAGCAATTGAACGAAAAGTTAGTATTTGACTCAAGAAAGTGGAAAAATGAGAAATGGTACTGGGAAAATCATGAATAGGCATAGTACGTCTTTTATTCAAGGCATGTGCATCATCAATTATGTTTGACTGTGCATTTTGGTAATGAATAGAATTATTTGATTGTTATAGAGGTTCCGATGGATCGATAATCCACGGATCGTGCTGAGACTTCCAGGCAGGTAGCTCGGAAGTTCAGGTGAGTAACCTAGTTGGTTCCTCAACCTTTATGTGTTTAATATTATATGCATTAATGCCATGCGGAGATAATGGATGGATATATGTGTGTTTGATTTGATTGATTTCGGACCATGGGTGTCCGAAATATTGAATATGTGATATTGAAGTGCCTTGTGTGAAAATGACTATGAATGCTTCAATGAAATAAATCGTAAATGTGCATGACTGAAATACCGGACTGAAGGTCCGAGGATATGAGAAATAAAGTATTGAAGCTTAAGCGGCGTAAATGGAAATTGGAACATGTGCATTCATGCATAAAAGTATGATCGATAAAGGCGACAGGACCGAGTCGCCACCGTATCGGGCATATCACGCCTAACGATATGAGAGCTTTAAGCTCAATGCACAGACCTCAGTCCAACGTATTCGAGCCTCAGCTCGATGTATCGTGGCTTCAAGCCCAATATTTTCAGAGCCACCGCTCAACGTAATGTGCCCGCCATCGACGCCAAAGCACGGTCACAACAACGAAAAGAAATGAAAGTGTCACATGTGCATTGCATATGTATATGATTGACTGCGAGATATGAAAAATGAAATTGCATGTGATATTTCAGTAAATGTTTTTGTGTGATTATATGTATATGATTTGTGAATGCATGAGTTAGGTGGACCATCGATGATGGTTTCTCATTGAGTTCGCAAACTCACCCAATATTGCAACTACTTTTCAGGAATTGGAGAGTACCCCGTTAGACAAACGGGAGTATGATTCCAGCAAGCAAGTCAGAGTTCAGGTCGGGATCAGTCTCACGTTTGCATTTGAGTCATTCTAATTTATGTGTAAATTTGTATTTCTGCAGAATTGTACTGTTATTATAGAGAGGGCCCCAACTGATTAATATTGTATTGTGAATTGATTATTGAAATAGTGTTTTGATTGAAAATGTTTCCATATCGCGGGCCCAAATTGTTTATTGATTTCAAGACTCTAACCGTTTTCAAAAAGAAAATGTCATAATGGGTTTTAAACCGCATTGATTACTTAAAGATACCACCTCATGGGTCACGGGCTTGGATATCACCGTAGATGTCGGGTTCGGGTCTCGCAGGAGTTGGGATGCTACATTTGTGGTATCAAAGCCAGAAGTACAATCTTACATGGGCATTCTGAGAAAAATGTGTCAAGTACATGCATTTAAGTCATGTCACGACAGACAGTGACAATTGATCCCCAGTCTAGCATATGAATCACATATATGAGCATGTCCCAATTGTCTAAGTGGTTAGAAATAGTGAGGAAAAAGGACGATATGTTAGAATGTGATAAAAGGAAGTTGTGAATATCGTGAAATAAGAAAAAGTGTATGGTTCGATTTGACAAATGAGGATTTGGTGTGTTGGTATTGGTGTATATATATTATGAAAGGCAACATCAGTGTTATACTGGAGGATATCCTGGAATGGAGAATATATATGAATGTATAGTTGCAGATTGATAGAGGAAAATAGCGATATGATAAGAATGGTAAGATTGAAAGTGTATAAACAAAGTGAGTGGAAATAAAATGTTCTACGATCTATAGAGACTATAATTGGGTTTGATTACTGTGATGAGAGTTATGAATAGAGGTTTGTGACTTAAAGTCAGAATGTGTTAAGTGGGATATCGAGAATGATTGTACATTTATGATATTGATTTAAGAGTGAAAATTTATGGGTATGATACAATAATGAAAAGATTGAAATGTAAGAAAATGATAATGGAAGATGAAATAGATGTCAAGGTTAAGTTGATTTGCCTATATGAACGCACATCTGATAATGGGGGTACCATGGCTAGCGAGTTAGTGGATAATCGCCAGTCATTGTTCTTATAATGTAAAGTTCGATATGAGTTAGAGTAAGAAATAAAAGTGCTTATAGTGATCTATTGGAATGAATTGAGATTGTAAACAGGATATGAATGGAGGCATAGATTGGATAGTGTAAGTGATTAATTGGTGAGTTATTTTACATCTGTCTCTCGATATCGATGAAACAATCTTGATGGTATGTATCTCAATGAACAGTATTAAAATGGGTGTTCTGATTACACGAGTTATAGCATAATTGATTTTCAGGTGATATTATGAATAGTTAAAATCGATTTCCTAAGTTATTGAGAATGACTGATAAGAAATGAGACGACTGTTAATGATTAGGAATATCATGAGAGGTATTGATGAAAGTAGTAAGAATTCTTCTTTCAAAGAAGAGTTCCCCTGAATTGGGTTGAGTTGATTAAACGATTCAATTGAAAAATTTATCAAAGAAAGAACAAATTGGAGATAAATTTGAAATGAATGAAAAGTCATTACTGGGAGTCCTAATCCTAGTGGAGACTCAAGAGTAAGAGATAGAATATGTTACTGAAAGAATATGTATTATGCTAAGGTAAAGAATCTGACTGTGTAATAGGATTATTGAATAGTAAGGAGACATTAGTTGCGCAATTGAGGAGGATATCGGTTCATGAATATTTTTGGTGTAAAAATGTTTTGAAAGTACAAAATTGATATGATGAATGTGTTATCAACCCAGTTTGTAGTGATGGCAATAAATTGAGATATGTGGAGAAACTTGTGTAAAGGAACGTATGTCAGAATATGTTATGTGAAAGGGAATTATACGAATTAATCATGGGTATAAGGAGTTTAGTATGCTACTGAAAAGTAAAATGTCTCAATTGTGTTTAGAGTGGATAATGACTATAAGCATAGATGATCAATTGAATGCATTTGAAAAATGAAGTATATAAATTGGCACAGTTGAGGAAATTGTTTATCATGCAAGTTTCATAAGAATGAATCTTAGTTGACCAAATAATAGTGGATGAATTAGTATTCGAACATGGCACATTGGGAGACTTAATGTCGATAGAGGTGATGATAAAATGCGAAATTTCAAGGGACATATGTATGCGGGATTTGGAGTTATTTAGAACTAGCGGTATGCTGGATACGTCCAGAAATTGTCAAAGATTTTCTGGCTTTAGCTTTGACAAAATGTTTGAAGAAAAACGTGTGAATAGTATGACTGATGATTGTAATAGAGACATTTGGAGATTTTGCGATAATTACCGAAGTGTCCCAAAGAAAGGTTATGATGCAGCCCGTAGAGACAAGTGTAAAGTGGTTTTATGTACATAGAGGTAAGTATAGCCTCACTGCTACATCCTGAGTGATGATTGAAATATATTGTACTGGATATTGTTTGGAAAATTTGGAGACTCTATTCGTACAGAAATGTGTTTAGATGTATCTGTGAATACGCAAAGCGATAATGAGTAAGATATTAGTGAATTTAAAAGTATTGAAAAGGATTATGCGATTGAGGTATTTTAGGAATTCGAAAAGAATTATGTGTTTGAGTATTTCAGAATTTAGCTAGTGATACAATGTAATGTATTGTTTTAAAAAAAAGCGATGGCAGAAAATCACAAATTGGGCGATGAGGTTTTTAAACCTAGTGTAATACTGAGGGCAAACTATTGAGCTATTCTTGGCAATTGGAATTCCCAAATCAGATGTGTGTGCGTGTAAAAAGGATTGGCAAAACAGGATTGAGGATCTAGAAAATGCAGACCGTATTGAGGAATTGTAAATGAATTCGACTTTTCAAAAAAATGATAGTTAGGACTGAATTAAGAAATATGGGTAATACCCACTAAAGGAACTGTTAGAGAAATCGTAAGGAACGATTAAAGTTTTATGTTGGAGTAAGAGTTCATGGAAAAAGTAATTGATGGGTTAGAATGTAAAATCGAATGATTATAGGTGTGAGTAACCAACAGATTTGATTGTTGGAGATAAATGTGAAATTGATATTTTTGGAGTTCATAGGGACATGAGATTGATGTACAGTTCAAATTGATTGAGCGCATATCAATTGTATAATGGTGACACCATTTGAATTGTGTATAAGGGGTTTTACAGCGAAAAGAGTCGTTCACCCCTAATTAAAGTGAACAGGGCCTAAAATAGTTGAAAGCCAAAATTGATGTGAGATAATGTTGATAAGTGAAATGAATCTGAAATAAGTGGGAGATAGTATATCGAGATTGAAAAATTCCCCTGCCTTCCTGATCAATCGTATATGAAATTTCGAGGACGAAATTTTTTGTAAGGAGGGGATAATTGTAACATCCCGACCCTGATGGGAAGGGTATATGGGTCATTTAGGACAGGCTAGTTCGTTGCATTGCATAGTCCGATATGAACCTGCATTTGGCCTCTAATTATAGAGGACTAAGTCATTTGGCACATGCACATGTAGGTACATGTATTCATGGCATTTTCCCGGCATTTGATTTTGTAAATGATTTGATGTAGCATCCCACTCCCGCAAGACCTAAACCTGATATCGATGGTGATATCCAAGCCCGTGACCCGCGAGGGTGGTATGCTAGAGCAGTCAATGCAGTTTAAAAAAAAAACTCATTATGATATTTTTCTTTTTGAAAACAGTCGAGTGCGCGAAAATAATAAACGATTCAGGCCCATGATACGAAAACTCTTTTCAGTCATACACTTTATCAAAGATCACATTTCAAAACAATATTTATCAATTAGGGCCCTCAAACAATTCAGTACTATTTTTGCGGAATATAAATTTACACATAATTCAAAACGACACAATTGCAGACGTGAACTGATCCCGACTTCAAACACCAACTCTCTTACAGTAATCATACTCCCGTTTCACTAACGGGGTACTCTTCAATTCCTGAAAAATATATGCAATGTTGGGTGAGTTTGCGAACTCAATGAGAAACCATCATCGATGGTTCACTCAATTCATGCATATTCAATCAATTTACCAAATAATACATACAATCACATTTCTCAAGTGTAAGACGTTTCACCTTTAACACAATTCATATTCAATCATTTATAGAGGCAATGCACATGTGACACTTTTCATTTTCATTTCGTTGTTGTGATCGCATACCAAATCGCCCCGATGGATGGCACATTGCGCTGAGCCGCTGGCTTTGAAAATATTGGGCTTGAAGCCTCGATACATTGAGCCCGAGGCTCAATACGCTGGACCGAGGTCTCGTGCGTTGAAATGAAAGCTCATATACGTTAGGCGTGATATGCCCCGATACGATGGTCGCCTCCGGCCACAACCGCCTTTATCTCGTCATACTTTTATGCATGCAATGTACATGTTCCAATTTCTATTTACATGTCAATGCTATTTGCCATTTCTTCGAACTTTCGGTCCGGTATTTCAATCATATACATTTTCAATTTATTGCATTGATGCATTCACAGTCATTTACACACATTAGCACTTCAATATCACATTTCTAACATTTCGGACACCCCTGGTCCGAAATCAATCAAAATCAAACACACAAATCCTTCCTTAACTCCACATGGCATCAATGCGTAATATTAAACACACACATAGATTGAGAAACCAACTAGGTTACTCACCTATCACTTCCGAGCTAATGCCGGAAGTCTCGCCACGCGTCGCCGAACGACGCTCCAATTGAGCCTCTACTTAGGAAGCTTCAATTCCTTCAATTCTTTCTTTGCTATTTTTTTCTCACCACTTCCTCTAACACTTGTTCTCCATAACAAGAAACTAACTTGGTTGCAAGAAGAAGAAGAGCTCTTAAGGTTTTAAGATTTTCTTAAGGAAGAAAGAAGAGAAAATGATGGAGAGGCAAATGGAATGGGTGGTTTCGGATGATGAGGAATAAAGCAAGTAAATGAAGTTTTCCCTCTTTCACATGAAGTAGCCAGTAAATAGAGGATAGGAACTAATGGTGGAGGCATTAAATGGTGTAGGACAAGTGTAAAGTTTAAGAAAAAGACAAATTAGGCTAAAAAACAAATTAGTAAATAGGAATCCTAATGCAATTTGACCCATTCTAGTCCAATGACCATAATTTCAATCCCAAAATAATATACCCAATATTACGGTGTTATTGATAGAAATTTTCGCCATAGAAAATCAACCCTACCGCCACTTGGCTTTTTTTCAAATCAAAATTTTCTCCGAAAAATTCTAGAAAAATTCCTAAAAATTCCTTAAAATATAAAACACTCAATGGCGCACTCGAAATAATTTTTCAAACCCAATAACCACGTTAATCACAATAAAATTACATTGGGCACGAAAATCGGGAATATCATGTATGCATGTACGCTATTTTATGTGCATGATTTTCTTGCTCACTAGTACCAGTATGCATGAACAATACTAATAAATCCCTATCAATCTCATCCTATGCCAATTTACTATTTTACCCTTCCTGTCGGGGGTGGGATGTTACAACTCCCCCCTCCTTATAAAAATTTCATCCTCGAAATTCTCAGTCAACGGTTCCAGATGGCAGTGATCATATGTTCCTACAATTCCTATACACTAAGTCACTCAATCATTCCTTTACCAAAAGATTGCAGTAAGGCAGCCGGTTGCTATGACTCAACTTATTATTTCCGAACCTGCTCACTCATCACGTTTTATCTATCCAATACCTTTTTCTCACTATACCACCCAATACCTTTTCTCACTATACCATCCAATACCTTTTTCTCAATATATAGACTTATTTTAATAACTTCCTTGATACCCTTTTTGCCAATTCTGCGTACACTTTGTCACTATGATACTTACAATAAAATAGTTCTCTAAATCTGTGACACTTCCCTTTCTTTGAATACCACACAAAGTGGCACTTATCTCTATTTTTCACTATAACCGGTGGTAATCCACCTAACGCATATATCCTTCATATTTCATTGACTCTTAGTCCAGATTCAGTGTTCTTTTGACCCTTCATTTTTCTATATGCATTTCATTCTATTTCATTTGTCCAATCCTGATCCACTTCAGCTAACTCATGCAGTTTTCCTAAGTCACTTTCCTTTGTTTCACTCATCACAAGTATCTCGCCTCAATTTTGGTCTTTGACTCTTGTTAGGCACTTTTATGTGTAATATAAGCGTGTACAATTCCTTTTTATGATCACCAATAGCCCTAAAGTCACTCAATCAAAACTATATAACAAGGTCATAATCCTATGAAGTCCAAAACACTTAAGCACTTTTTCTGTGGAACATTCAACCTATAATCACTTGAATCTATAATCATTTCTTTATATACCCCTAGTGATTCAATTTCACTTTTCGCATATACTTACTAGAATGTCTAGCTTCGGCTGTTCACTTTCTTGTTCTATCACTTTCTGTCGGGTACGCATACTTTTTCTTTAAATCATTCAATATTGTTTTTTTTTTTGATTTCACTCGCATATTCAGACTCATCATAGGACTCACCACTTTAACTCCTGCACTCTTAACCTTTCTTACCTTTATCTACTATCTCAATTTTCCAGAAACACTTCACAATTACCCATAATCTACTTGACATTCTTTGAAATCCTATATCTCGTAATTCGTGCATTCCTTGCAACATTATCTGTTCACTATTTGAATTTAGTAGGCAGAATTGTCTGTTCATTTCAGAATTAGCAGTATAGTAGTCATTTATGCCCGTCTTTTTTCTCGAATTAACACAATGTATCCTTATAGGAATCTAAAGTCTCCAAGGCTTTAAACAATTGCGATCATAACACCAATACCATTTATCAAAGTCAATTCAATTTATCTTATACCGTTTTAACATAATGTCTCATTTCATCACACACTGCCCACTCTCCAAGGGTATGCTTATCATCAGTATCAACTTTCTCAATTATTCACATAGTTCTTTTTACTTTTCACTGTTCAACACTTTCAAACACATTACATCTACACTCATAGTCACTACCATTTGTTTACCTCGCATAATTCCCTATTAGGGTCTTGTTAACTTTACCATACATCATTCTACTTTTTCATTGAGTCCACGAGTAGTGTATTTGCAATCCCTTTATGAAGGTAACACTACATCACGTCATTGTCAGTTTCCCTTTAGGACTTCTTGTTTCTACTCATTTTCTCTTTTCAATTGATTTCCTGTCATCCACATCGACATATGTCAATACCTAGTCATCCGCACCCCTACATCCTTCAGGATCAAGTGGACGTTTTGAGAGTGTCTCTCTCTAGGGTTTCTTCTTCCTAGATTGCGTTCACAAGACTGGTTTCTTCGACTGGGGTTCAGGACGACGTTATTGCTATTTTACTTGGATTTTTCCTCTTCTCGAGTTCTTCTTTGGGGTGTATTTGTCTTTTGGAGGGCGGTGAGCGGTTGGCGAGGATTTCGGCGGCCTCGTCGTCTCCCTCGACGGGTGAGGTGTCTTCTCGGAGGGGAACTCATGGGTAAAAGAAACCCAAAGATCCGGTGATGAAAAGTGAGGATTTATCCCCATCAATCGACCCTTCTCCCAGGATTTGTTAGTGTCGGCGCCGACAACAAAGAATTGCAACAGTGGATGATGAACTCCAAACAGGTAAGGTAGGTGCGAAAAAGTTGGGTGTTTTTCGAGGTCGGGAAAGGGGTTGATAATGCGATTATTAATGAGACTATTTCTTCCTCCTCTCTGAAGAGGAATCGAGGACGACGCGGTTGACGTAAACGTCTTCCACCTCTTCGTCCGCTCCTTGTAAGATGACTCGCCCATTGGTAATGAGGTGGACTCTCTGCTCCTCTTCAAGTGGCGATCGATGTGATGAGTTCTATGAGTCCTGCCGCTTCGGTGATGCCCGCGCCCGCAAATGTGGTGGGTTCAGACAACCGGTTACTAGTAATCCCGCCCAAAGGGCTTTTGATATCGCTAAGCCTTCTTTTGCAAGTTTGTTTCAACATAATAGAGACATGACTCAGGGAATGCGTTTGGAACACATTCCTTCTCAAAAAGAGGTCACAATTTTGGCTGAGGATCGCCTCGATCTTGAGCAGGAGTGGGGATATTGTTTGGTGGGTGTGTTTACAGGTCGTTTCCCGGGTATGAAAGCAGTGGACACGCTTATGTCCCAATGGGGTGTGGAATGCAAGCTTATTCCTCATGAAGGGGGTTGGCTGGTTTTTCGGTTTGTTTCGGACGCTGATCGTACTACTGTTTTGGCGGGTGGCCCATATGTTTCGTTTGGGAAAACTTTAATGTTGAAGCCGTTGGCTCCCGAATTTGCTTTTAACTTTAAGGATTTCATGGCGCTTCCGATTTGGATTAAATTACCTAATGTGCCTCTTGATTTATGGACGGATAAAAGCCTCTCCAAATTGGGTTCAATGGTGGGTAAACCCATTTGTTCCGACCATGTTACAACCCAGCGTGCCCGAGTTGGATATGCTCGGTTGCTTGTGGAAGTTGATGTGTCCAAGGCCCCTATTACCAGCTTTGAAGTTAAATTGCATGAGGGTATTTCCTTCACCCAAACGGTTGTTTATGAGACTTTCCCGTCCTATTGTTGTGATTGCAGGCATTTTGGCCATAATTTCTTTACCTGCAAGCACCCTCCTCAGAAGCTTCAGAAGTGGACTCCTAAGGCTAGGAGCTCCAATCCTAGTCAGTCTCGGCCTCCTTCTGAGATAGTCAATTCGGTAGTTCCTCCAGATGTTGCTCCTGTTTCGCAACCGGATGCCCCCCCTTCTGTGGTCAGGCCTGGTCGCTCTGGTCAGGCGCGTTCCTCGGGTCCCTCTAAGGGTAAAGGTACTGTGAGTGTTCCTTCTGGTCCTTCGGTTGGTAGTAAAGGGATGGCTCCTTCTGGTCCTGGTGGTTCTGATCCTTCTTGTCCTGCTGCTTCGATCCGTCTCGCCTCAATCGGATAGTTTCGTCCGGATAAAGGGTCGGGCCATCCCGTTTCACGCCGTGAGTATGCTCGCTGAAATGTCCGGGTCTCGGATCGACCTCGCGACAAAAGAGTGTTGTCGACTTAGTTCGGCAGCACCTGTGTAAATTATTTTGTCTTCTTGAAACTAAACTTACCGTTACTGGCTTGGATCGATTTATGTCTAGTCGCTTTCAGGGATGGTTGTATGCTCATAACTTTGATATTATTGCTAAGGGTCGATGGTTTTGCATGGAACCCGTCTATCTATACATGTCAGATTGTGGAGGTTGGGGACCAATACATTCACTGTCGGGCTGTTTATCTACCCACTCAACGTGAGTTCCTGGTATCTAGTATCTATGGCTTATATAGCGTGCCGCAACGTCGGTCCATTTGGCATAGACTAGGGGAGTTGCGAGTGCACCCCTCTCCTCCATGGGTTCTTCTTGGGGATTTTAATTGTGTCTGCCGGGTGGATGAACGTCTTGGGTATACGCCCACTACGGATTATTTCCTTAAGGATCTTCGTGAATTCCGATTTTCTTTGGGACTTACTGATGCTCCTTTTCGGGGGGAGGTGTTTACTTGGCAGAAAAACAACATGTGGGCGAAATTGGACCGTGTCTTGGTTAATGTGGAGTGGGCTATTCGGGACTGGTATTGTTTTGCCAACTTTCTCCCCGTGCGGTTTGATTCTGATCATTGTCCGGTTATTGTTGATTTTGAGCGCCAACTTGCTCGGGGTAACCGTCCGTTTAAATTTTATAATATGTGACTTCACCATCCCTTGTTTCCGATATTGCACGTTCCTCTTGGGTCTGTCCTCGTATGTGGATCTCGCCTAATTTACTTTGGTTTCTAAATTGAAGGGCTTGAAACGTCCGTTGAATTAATCGATCGGTATCTATGGTCATATCTCGACGGGCCAAGGAGGCGCAAGATGCCTTTCAAGAAGCTTATCGCCTTTCCCTTTCACTCGATGATACCTCATTGACTCGAGAGTTGAATGTTGCGTCATCATGCTACTTTTCTACAAGAGGCTGAAAGAATGTTTTATCAGCAGAAAGCTAAAGGCGTTCATCTGATGGAAGCGGACCGTAGTACTCGCTATTTCCACTCCATTGTACGAAAACGCAATCACTTCAATGAGATCTCCTATTTGATTAAATCTGATGGTTCATCTACTTCGTCGATGGGGGAGGTTGTTTCGGAGATTGTACAATATTTTCAGGGGCTTCTTGGTCTGTCGGTTCCATGTGACCCTCTTGATCCATGTGTGGTGAATAATGGTCCTTTGTTAACTTCGGAGCAAGGTGCGAGCTTAGTGGCACCGATCTTGGATCAGGAAATTAAATCTGCCTTGTTTGGTATTGGTAACGATAAAGCTCCGGGTCCTGATGGCTTTACTGCTGCATTTTTTAAACAACAATGGGACTTGGTTGGTGGATCCCTTATTGCGGCTGTCCAGGAATTTTTTACTACTGGTCGACTTTTACGCCAAACCAACCATTCAATCCTTACCCTTATTCCGAAGACTCACCTCCCTCCGAAAGTTACTGATTTTCGTCCCATTGCTTGTATGAATATTACATACAAGGTAATCTCGAAGATCATTACTGAGCGTTTGAAAGGGGTGGTTGGAAGTCTTGTAGACCTTGCTCAATCGGCCTTTATTCCAGGGCGCAACATCCATGATAATATCTATCTTGCCCAGGAATTAGTACGGGGTTACAGTCGTAAGAGGATTTCCCCAAGGTGTCTGCTTAAAGTTGATTTGTCAAAAGCATATGATCGAATTTCTTGGCAATTTCTGTCAGATTTATTGACTGGGTTGGGTTTTCCCCCTCGGTTTATTAGTTGGATACAGGAATGTCTAACCACAGCTTCATTTTCAGTCTCTATTAACGGTAACTTGCATGGGTTTTTTCGGGACGAAGGGCTTGCTGTGGGGATCCAATGTCACCCCTGTTGTTTGTTTTATGCCTGGAATATTTCTCTCGAGAGCTTAAATTCCGCACATCCAATACTGACTTTCATTTTCACCCCAAGTGCCAGCCATTGCGCATCACCCACTTGGCCTTTGCTGATGATGTTATGCTATTCTCCGGGGTGATCTACCTCGTTGGTATTTTATTATCTAGTTTAAATGCTCAACGGGTGATGTGGTTAATGGTCAATCATCATAAATCGAATATTTTTCTTGGCGGTGTTTGGGGCATGGAGCGTGAATCTATTTTACGATTGACGGAGTTTGGTTTAGGGAATTTCGGTTCGGTATTTAGGGTTCCTCTCGCCCTATTAAAATTTCAGTCTGTCTTTGGTCTCCTTGAGTCTGTGGAAGCTTGTTTGACCATGTGTCATGGCCATTCGTTATCCTATGCGGGGAGAGCCGAGATTCTTAATTCTGTAATTCAAGGCCTCCTAACTTATTGGTTCCAATCATTTTCTATCCCTGTCGTGGTTATGGATAAAATCATTTCTCTCTGTCGACTTTTTCTCTGGGGGGCCAAACATTTTCGGGTGGCCTGGGAGCAGGTATGTCTACCAAAAGCGGAAGGGGGAATTGGCTTGAAAAACTTTAAAGTTTGGAATGCGGCGCTGTTGGCGAAGGCTCTTTGGAATTTCCATGAAGAAGTCAACTCACTGTGGGTTAAATGGATTCATGCGATTGACCTCCGTGGGCGTTCGGTTTGGGATTGGATACCTCATCCTCGGGACTCAATGCTCATGAAATGGCTGGCTCTCATTCGAGATGGTCTGTTGGATAAGCTGGGTGGGCGATTAACAATTGAATCTGAGTTACGACAGCTTTGCCATAATGGTAGCTTATCGTCTGGGACGGTCTATCATGTATTACGGTCTACATCCCCTCCCCGTCCCTGGATGTCATTTATCTGGAGGCGGTATATCCCTCCAAAGTATTCATTTATTGCCTGGCTGGGCTTGCGCAAGCGTCTACCAACTAAGGACCGACTGTTATTTCTTGATGTTGACCGGTCTTGTGGTCTCGTATCGGGGCTTGCAGAAACGGTCGATCACTTGTATTTTTCGTGTGATTTCACGAAAGGGGTGTGGTTGGATATTCGGAGTTGGTTGGGTCTTCACCGTGAAATGGGGTCCCTATTGCGTGCTGTAAAATGGATTCGTGTTGAGGCACAGGGAGCGTTAATGAGATGTAAAGCAATTCGATTAGCTTTTCTTTCAGACGGTGTATTTTATTTGGCAATCACGAAATGTGTGGTTTGGAGGAGCTTCGATCTCAAGACGTGATATTACTGTAAAATCAAAACTTGGTTTATAAAATTATGTATCGCCTTTATCCGAAAGTGATCTTATTCACTTTTAATTTGGGGAGGTTGGGATGGTCTGACTGCTGTTTGGTTGGGATAGTTGGGTTGTTGGCGTCTGTATAGTGGTTATGGAATCGCCGCTTTTGTATCAGTAACTGGCTTAATGGTGGATCTGGTTACATGCTGGCTGGTTTACTAGTCTGAAACCGTTTGCGGTTGGGTGAGTGGGGCTTTGCTACCGGATTCGGGTTGTTGGGTTTTGGTTTTATACAGGTTTTCTCCTTGTTTCCTTTTGCATGCTTCTCCTGTTTCTCTTCTGGTGAACTTTTGTTCTTTCTTTAGTGGGTGCTGAATCTGGGATGCCGATTCTGTGTCTGGGCATCACCCATCTCTCTATCGATGATGCTTCTTATGGTGGTGAAACGACGTCGGCTTCTGGCTGTGTTTCTTTTGGGTACTTGGGGAGTTACCCCGCCTACGGTGGACCCCTACAGGGGGAGTCTCCTGCGATGTCGTTTTATCCTTGGAGGGTTTGGGCTTAATCGATGACGTTTTTGGGATGCTCTCCAACGATGGCGTTTCTTAGTTGTTTGGCAGGAGCCTTGGTGTTTCTTTTCTTGGGTTGGTGGTCTTTTAACTTCAAGGTGTCGGCTCTACCTGCGATATGGGCGTTTCCCCAGAGGGCGTAAACGTTTTTGGGCTTCTACGGTACCGTTTGCTTCCAATGTTGCCGCTTTTAAGGGTCGGGGCTTCCTTTTATGGCTGCTGCTGTTTGTGCCATACGACGTCGTAATTGGATTTCTCTGGTCTGAAGGGGTTCTCTTCGACGTCATTCCAGCATCGGTCAGTATGGTTTCTTCCGGTGCCGTTCTTTTTGATGTTTTAACGCTACCGTTTCAGTGCTCTGTGGATGCGAACTTCTTCCCAGGCCCCTCTGTTGGTGTCTTCGGAATGATGCGGGTACGTGGACGATGGGTAATGGGTTTCGGGTCTCCACCATGATTTTATGGTTCCTATTGCATGCATCCTCTTATGAGTCCGATGCCTTAGGAACCCACAACGATAACTACATTATTACAGGCGAGGGCTTTGCTAGATCTTGTGTTACTATTCTAGTGGTGCTAAGCACCTGGACGCTGATTTGGTTGTCTGTGTTGATGTTTTTGTGGTTTTGATACGGTGCCATTTCTTGGCTTGCGGTTTTAGATTTGAATATCTGTGATTTACACTCATTAGCCTCATGGGCTTATTCTCCGGTGGGCATCCGTTAGCTGCGTCTTGTTGTCCTCCTATTGGGCATTGCTACTATGCTTTTTGACCGATAGTCTTAGACTAAATTTGGGGTTGGGCTTTATTAGATAGTTTTCATTTTGGTAGGGCTGGGATTTTGATCGTAAGGGCTTCTTTTTGTTCTTTCTCGTGAGACGGCTGTCTTTCCTCGCTGATTGGGGTATGCCCCTGTGACTGTGTACATACCCTATTCTTTTGATAAATATTTACCATTTATAAAAAAAAAATACCTAGTCATCCGTAGTTGGACTTCCATAAATTTCACTTTATTTGAGTATTTCACTTCGCAGTTTGGGACTATTTTCTTCTTAGTTTCAAATCAAGATTCAAATTAAGATTTTCCAACAGTTTTGCATCACATATGGAGATCTATTCACTTCACATTGCAATAGAATCACCTCAAATTAAAATTCCACTCACCTACGTGGTTACGTTACATTCCGCACACACAAAGGTGTAACCTCGGTAGTATATTTCACTTGTTATGTCTAAATCTCCTCTTGAGATATGACTCAATTTTACTTTTGATTTCGTCCGTACTTCTTTTCGTTTGACCATTAGTCTTGCTACCGTCATTTTACCGTTCACGAAAGTCCCATCAGCCAATTAGTGTCCCTAATTGCTTTTCAATCATTCTCAACTATACGCACTATCTCAATCAGAACAATGTTATGCCATAATTTAAAGATCGTAAGTCTTTGTACTAAGGTTCCACGTGATGATACATAAACACTTTCTTTAACTCTTATTCCGTAATTTACACCTCACGTAACTTATTTCATCTTATCAGGAAGCCAATTAGTAACCTATACAATTCAAACTTCCATAAAACTCCTTTCCGTTTATGCTAATCCTCAAATAGAGGACTGATGCCATAATATAATTTTTTTTTCATTTCTACTTTACACTTATAGCCACTCTAATCATTCACCGATCATCTCCTCTATGATTTCCATGTATCTTTCACATACGTTTCATTAATCATGATCAATTTTACTGTCCAATAGATACTCCTAACGGTAAATCAGCTTAAATGCGACAACTCTTATCACATATCACTATCATTGTTTCATTCTTTTTTTTTTTCATTTCCCTAGTTTCATTCCCATATCATTCATGTGTCAGCTTGACCTTTTAAGGTCATATCCACTTGGCTTATACAATGTCATCTCCTTATTGCTACATAACTCTTTATCTTCCTCAAACAATCTATAATAGGGTAGTCACAGTCCCCAAAACACGAAAAAAATCGGTGATACAACTCCACTGTATCTCTATCTATTTACCCAGCCATTTATCATTTCTGTGTTCAAATACATCTTTTCACCTAATCCAGAATTTCCCGATATACAATCAGTAAAAATTGTCAGACTTGTCAGTCTGTCTATTTTTTTTTCATATCTGCCTGATCGAACCATATCCTCCTAGCTCATTTCCAATTCCCATTTCGTCGAAGATGCAAGTCATAACTCTAATTACCTCATCATTTAATTTCACATTGGCCTACTATAACCAGTATGCTTCTCATATCTCCAGGGGACCTATTCGTTTTCTGTCGCCGTCATATTGCCACTTTAATCCGGGAATTCATTGTGATATCACTTCTTTCCTTAATCAGTCTAAGCCAACATAGTCATTCTAACCACAGTACATTATAATTCTCATTATTGATGTTTCCTTTTTCCCATTCCTCATTGCTCATACACATTCATGGGCTCACATTCAAATACGGTCTCACTTTTCTCTCACTTAGTCACTTAACACGTATGCACACATAGGATTTCTACTCGTGCGACTCAGACTGGGGATCAGTTACCACGGTCTGCAACGACACGACTCAAATGCATGCAACCTTAACCTATGTTTCAGACTGTGCCCAGATACATTCGTACTTCTGGGCTTTGATACCACAAATGTAGCATCCCACTCTCGCAAGACCCGAACCCGAACCCGATATCGATGGTGATATCCGAGCCCGTGACCCACGAGGGTGGTATGCTAGAGCAGTCAATGCAGTTTAAAAAAAAACTCATTATGATATTTTCTTTTGAAAACAAATGAAAAGCGCTGAAATAATAAACGATTCGGACTGTGATACGAAAACCCTTTTCAGTCATACACTTTATCAAATATCACATTTCAAAACAATATTTATCAATTAGGGCCCTCAAACAATTCAGTACTATTTTTGCGGAATATAAATTTACACATAATTCAAAACGACACAAATGCAGACGTGAACTGATCTCGACTTTAAACACCGACTCTTTTACAGTAATCATACTCCCGTTTCACTAACGGGGTACTCTTCAATTCCTGAAAAATAGATGCAATGTTGGGTGAGTTTGCGAACTCAATGAGAAACCATCATCGATGGTTCACTCAATTCATGCATATTCAATCAATCTACCAAATAATACATACAATCACATTTCTCAAGTGTAAGGCGTTTCACCTTTAACGCAATTCATATTCAATCATTTATAGAGGCAATGCACATGTGACATTTTTCATTTTCATTTCGTTGTTGTGACCGTGCGCCTGAAACTGTCCCAGTGACGGGCACATTGCGTTGAGCCAGTGGCTCTGAAAATATTGGGCTTGAAGCCTCGATACATCGAGCCCGAGGCTCAATACGTTGGACTCGAGGTCTGCGCGCTGAAATAAAGCTCTCATATACGTTGGGCGTGATATGCCCTGATACGGTGGCTGCTCCGGTCACAACTGCCTTTATCTGGTCATACTTTTATGCATGCAATGTACATGTTCCAATTTCTATTTACATGTCAATGCTATTTGCCATTTCTTCGACTTTCGGTCCGTATTTCAATCATATACATTTTCAATTTATTGCATTGATGCATTCACGCTATTTACACATTAGCACTTCAATATCACATTTCCAACATTTCGGACACCCCTGGTCCGAAATCAATCAAAATCAAACACACAGATCCTTCCTTAACTCCACATGACATCAATGCGTAATATTAAACACACACATAGATTGAGAAACCAACTAGGTTACTCACCTATCACTTCCGAGCTAATGCCGGGAAGTCTCTGCCACGTCGGTCGAACGACGCTCCAATTGAGCCTCTACTTAGGAAGCTTCAATTCCTTTAATTCTTTCTTTGCTATTTTTTTCTCACCACTTCCTCTAACACTTGTTCTCCATAACAAGAAGCTAACTTGGTTGCAAGAAGAAGAAGAGCTCTTAAGGTTTTAAGATTTTCTTAAGGAAGAAAGAAGAGAAAATGATGGAGAGGCAAAATGGAATGGGTGGTTTTCGGATGATGAGGGAATAAAACAAGTAAAATGAAGTTTTCCCCCTCTTTCACATGAAGTAGCCGTAAATAGAGGATAGGAACTAATGGTGGAGGCATTAAATGGTGTAGGACAAGTGTAAAGTTAAAAAAAAAAGACAAATTAGGCTAAAAAACAAATTAGTAAATAGGAATCCTAATGCAATTTGACCCATTCTAGTCTAATGACCCTAATTTCAATCCCAAAATAATATACCCAATATTACAGTGCCATTGGATAGAAATTTTCGCTACCGAAAATCAACCGGTTCGCCACTTGACGTTTTTTTTCCAGTCCGAAAATTTTCCCCGAAAAATTCCAGAAAAATTTCTAAAAATTCTTTAAAATATAAAACACTCAATGGCGCACTCGGAATAATTTTTCAAACCCAATAACCACGTTAATCACAATAAAATTACATTGGGCACGAAAATCGGGAATATCATGTATGCATGTACAGTTATTTCATGTGCACATATTGTACTGTTCACTAGTACCAGTATGCATGAACAATACTAATAAATCCCTATCAATCTCATCCTATGCCAATTTACTATTTTACCCTTCCTGTCGGGGGTGGGATGTTACATTTGAATTGTGAATTTGTGAGATAATTAGATTGGATTATGATATATTAGGAATTATGGAATAATTGGGTGTGAATAGTGGAATTGGAACTATACTAGAGTGATCGCAAAGTGACAGTGAACTTTAGGAAAAGTTTCTGGAATAATTAGGAGAAAATGTTCGGACCGAAAATTCTCCGAGTGGCGGACCGATTGACTGAATAGGATCAAAATAATTGTCTAATGGCGATGGAAAAATTGGAAATATGATTTTAGGAATTTATGTGTCGAGTCATTGAAATTCGGAGGCAAATTAGACTGGAAATGATCTTGTTTAGAGGAAGAGGGAAACCCCTTTATAATGCCTAAATCCTCTTCTGAAACCTAAAAACCCATTTCCTATACCTAGGCCACGTTTTCTTCTTCCCCTTCCTCGGTGATTTTCGATCTTCACCTTCAAGATTTGCTTGTTCCATCTTTGTGGTTGAAGATCAAGCCAAAGCCTTGAGAGAGTGATGATTTTTGAGAGTTAGAAGCTCACCGTTGATGTTAGAGAGAAGAGGAAAGGGATGGAGGATTTTCGGTAGCTTGGAGATTTAAGGCTTGATTGATAAGTATTCTTGGTTTTAATGTTATTTATTATTGTGTTAAATGCATTCATGGGGTTAAATATGCAAGATTGGGTAGTTTAGAGTGATTAATACTGGTTTTCGAGAGTGAAAAATGATGAAAAAATCGATCAGAGAAGACGATGTGGGCCGCACGTCGCGACGTCTAAAAAAGGCCTCACCGCGACGAGAAAATGCGTGCTCGTCGAGGCGAGCAAGGCGGGATGTCGCGGCTAGCGAATGAATTCACGCCGCGACGAGCCTTTTTCCTCTACGTCGCGGCGAGTCCAGTGAAGGTGTTCGCCGCGGCGAACACTTCCCACGCCGCGGCGAGCGACCCTTTACACGCCGCGGCGAGAGATTATAGGCCACGGCGAGGGACGAAATTTCTGAAAGTTGTGTTTTAATTTATGGGGCATAACTAATTGTGTAGACCTCCAATTGAGGTGATGTTCGATTCGTTATAAATTAGAGAAAGAGGTCTACAATTGAGGAAAGGAATGAAAGTTCGAATTTAAATTAGTAGGATTGCAATTAGTGAAAGTCAGTTAAGAATGTGATTGAAGTGCAACCTAAGGATTGTTCATGATAATTGGGGTTATAGAAACTGAGTATAATGGGTGAATTTGATCTAGAGGATATTGATATTGATTTTGAGGTAATACCCTAGCGAGTGTGACGTGATAAATTGACTGAATATGATAATTGAAATTGGGGAGTTCCGTATTATGTTATTAAATTGGAATTGAGCCTTTATTGAGCAATTGAACGAAAAGTTAGTATTTGACTCAAGAAAGTGGAAAAATGGGAAATGGTACCGGGAAAATCATGAATAGGCATAGTACCTCTTTTATTCAAGGCATGTGCATCATCAATTATGTTTGACTGTGCATTTTGGTAATGAATGGAATTATTTGATTGTTATAGAGGTTCCGATGGATCGATAATCTACGGATCGTGCTGAGACTTCCATGCAGGTAGCTCGGAAGTTCAGGTGAGTAACCTAGTTGGTTCCTCAGCCTTTATGTGTTTAATATTATATGCACTAATGCCATGCGGAGATAATGGATGGATATATGTGTGTTTGATTTGATTGATTTCGGACCATGGGTGTCCGAAATATTGAATATGTGATATTGAAGTGCCTTGTGTGAAAATGACTATGAATGCATCAATGAAATAAATCGTAAATGTGCATGACTGAAATACCGGACTGAAGGTCCGAGGATATGAGAAATAAAGTATTGAACTGTTAACTGACTGTAAATGGAAATTGGAACATGTGCATTAATGCATAAAAGTATGATCAGATAAAGACAGTTGTGACCGGAGTAGCCACCGTATCAGAGCATATCACGCCCAACGTATATGAGAGCTTTAAGCTCAATGCACAGGACCTCAGGTCCAACGTATTCAGAGCCTCAGGCTCAATGTATCAGGGCTTCAAGCCCAATGTTTTCAGAGCCACTGGCTCAACGCAATGTGCCCGTCATTGGGACAGTTTCAAGCGCACGGTCACAACAACGAAAAGAAAATGGAAGTGTCACATGTGCATTGCATATGTATATGATTGACTGCGAGATATGAAAAATGAAATTGCATGTGATATTTCTGTAAATGCTTTTGTGTGATTATATGTATATGATTTGTGAATGAATGAGTTGGGTGGACCATCGATGATGGTTTCTCATTGAGTTCGCAAACTCACCCAACATTGCAACTATTTTTCAGGAATCGGAGAGTACCCCGTTAGACAAACGAGAGTATGATTCCAAAGAAGAAGTCGAGTTCGTGTCGGGATCATCTCACGTCGCATTTGAGTCATTCTGATTTATGTGTAAATTTGTATTTCCGCAGAATTGTACTGTTATTATAGAGAGGGCCCCAACTGATTAATATTGTATTGTGAATTGATTATTGAAATAGTATTTTGATTGAAAATGTTTCCATATCGCGGGCCCAAATTGTTTATTGATTTCTGCGCACTCGACCGTTTTCAAAAAGAAAAATGTCATAATGGGTTTTTAAACTGCATTGACTACTCTAGCATACCACCCTCGCGGGTCACGGGCTCGGATATCACCGTAGATGTCGGGTTCGGGTCTCGCGGGAGTTGGGATGCTACATTAAGTCACTCCCTTGAGCATGCTATTATATGACAAAAGGGAGGGTCAAAGCACTTTAAATCTCGTGTTTGACTTTATTAAGTATAATTTTTATATAATTAATTTACTAATTAATTATTGTAATTAATAGAATGATTATTTATTATGATTAAGTTAATTAAGTCTAATTCACAGGCCTGAATTAAGTGTCACCGTGATAAATATATTTTTCATTTCTTAATTTAATATATTTAAAGTAGTTAATTGATTAATTATGATATAATTAATAATAATTAAAATAATAAATTCATTGATTTATTAAATTATACTTTATTTGTAAATTAATTATTTATCATTAACTATTAAGTTTATTTAGTTATAATTTAAAATAATTAATATATAATTAATTAATTGATGTATTAAAATATAATTAATAGATTAAGTAGTTAATATTAATATTTAATATATATGTTAGTCATGACCCTTCATTATTAATTGTTAATTTTATTAATTATTATGTAGTAATATTCAGTATATATGTAACTCTTCAAATATTAGTAGTCACGCCTTATGACTTGATAGTCATAGGCGTGATTTTCACAAACGTGCATATTATTTGATTTTTCTTGTTAGCAATTAAGTAATATCTATATGATGTTGTAACATCTTTTATTAAATAGTTAGTTAATTAATTAAAACATTATTAGTTTATGATTAATTATAACATAATTAATTGATTAATTAATTATAATATACTTAACACATATAAAATATAATTAATTAGTTAACTAATTAATTAATTTTGCTGAAATTAATAGTAATTAAGATATAATAAATTAACTTATTTATTCAAATGTAATTTATTTATAAATTAATTATCTATGATTAACTATTAATTTTATTCAGTTATAATTAATCATAATTAATATATAATTAACTAATTGATGCATTAAAATACAATTAATTGATTAAGTAGTACATGTTAATATTTAGTATAAATATTACTCATGACCTACATTATTAGTTATTAATTATTATTAATTATTATATACTAATATTCAATATATATATATATATATATACCTTTTTAATATATACATAGCTTAACTACTCCCGCCTGTCTTTTATATTTCTACACTCTCGCTCTCACGATCGTGCAATTTCAATTGATTGTTTGCTGTTATGATCATTCTTATGCATGATCGTGCTTTTTCCAATATCTCCTCGATGTCACGACCGTGCTTGTGAATGATCTTACATCTTTAAGGTTATCCTGTCATGATCATGCAGCTCTTCTAAACCTCCCTCTTTGTTCTTTGTCTCTTTTGCTTAATTTACGATTTCTAAGTTATGTCTTCATTATTTCTTCTTCATTTTTACTTTCATTTCACCTTAGCTCATTTCAATACAAATCAAAATCTATCACTGTTTTAATTTGAAATTAATCTAAAATTCATAAAAATAATTGCACTTAATGATTAATAATTATTAGATAAATAAAGCTTTATTAAATATAATTATATATATTTAATATATAATTAATTTACTAATTAAATTATTATAATTAATAGATTGATTAATTATTGTTATTAAGTTAATTAAGTGTAAATTCAAAAGCTTGAATTAAGTGTCGCTATGACAAAAATATTTTTATTTCTTAATTTTATATAATTAAAGTATAGTTAATTAATTAATTTTGATATAATTAATAATAATTAAAATATAATAAATTCACTGATTTATTAAATTATACTTTATTTATAAATTAATTATTTATCATTAACGTTAAATTTATTCAGTTATGATTAAAATTATTAATATCTAATTAAACTAATTGATGTATTACAATATAATTAATAGATTAAGTTGTTAATGTTAATATTTAATATATATGTTAGTCATGACCTTGCATTATTAATTGTTAATTTTATTAATTATTATATACTAATAATCAATATATATGTAACTCTTCAAATGTTAAGTAGTCACGCCTGTTACTACATGGTGTGCATATTATTTGGATTTTCTTATTAACAGTTAATGTTATAACATCTTTTATTAAATAGTTAATTAATTAATTAAAATATTATTATAACATAATTAATTGATTAATTAATTATAATATACTTAACACATATAAAAATATAATTAATTAATTAAAATATAATTAATTATCTAACTAATTAATTAATTTTGATGAAATTAATAACAATTAATATATAACAAATTAACTTATTTACTCAAATAAAATTTATTTATAAATTAATTATCCGTAAATAAATGTTAATTTTTTCATTTATAATTAATCATAATTTATATATAATTAATTAATTGATGCATTAAAATATAATTAATTGATTAAGTAGTACATGTTAATATTTAGTATAAATATTACTTATGTCCTACATTGTTAATTGTTAATTATTATATACTAATATTCAGTATATATATATATCTCTTCAGTATATATGTGGCTTAAGTTCTCTCGCCTGTATTATGTATCTCTACACTTGCTTCGTGCAATTCCAGCTTATTCTTCAGTGTCAACTGTCACGATCGTGTTTTTCTTGATATCTCCTCAATGACACGATCGTGTAAATCTTTTGAGGGTTACTCTGTCACGACCGTGTAGCTCTTCTGAACCTCCCTCTTTGTTCATCCTCTTTTTTGCTTAATCTATGATTTCTAACTTATGTCTTCACTATTTCTTCTTTATTTTTACTTGCATTTGACCTCAACTCATTTCAATACAAATCAAAATTTATTACTGATTTAATTTGAAATTAATCTAAAATTCATAAAAATAATTACACTTAATGATTAATAACTACTAGATAAATAAAACTTTATTAAATAATTAAATTATTATAATTAATAGATTGATTACTTATTATTATTAAGTTAATTAAGTCTAAATTCACTCGCCTGAATTAAGTGTCACTATGAAAAGATATTTTTCATTTCTTAATTTAATATATTTAAAGTATAGTTGATTAACTAATTTCTATATAATTAATAATTATTAAAATATAATAAATTCAATGACTTATTAAATTATATTATATTTATAAATTAATTATTTATCATTAACTGTTAAATTTATTAAGTTATAATTAAAAGTAATTAATATATAATTTTAATTGATGTATTAAAATATAATTAATAGATTAAATAGTTAATGTTAATATTTAATATATATGTAAGTTACGACCCTGCATTATTAATTATTAATTATTATTAATTATTATTTAGTAATATTTAGTATATATGTAACTCTTCAAACGTTAAGCACGGTTGTGATTTATTTAGTTACAACCATGCATATTATCTGGTTTTTCTTGTTAGCAGTTAATTAACACTTGTACGATGTTATAACATCTTTTATTAAATAGTTAATCAATTCATTAAAGTATTATTAATTTGTTGATTAATTATAACATAATTAATTGATTAATTAATTATAATATATTTAACATTTAATAAAATGTAATTAATTAATTAAATATAATTATTTAATTAACTAATTAATTAATTTTGCTGAAATTAATAATAATTATGATATAGTAAATTAACTTATTTATTCAAATGTAAATTTGCTTAATCTATGATTTCTAACACCATTTCCTCTTCATTTTATTTCCATTTTGCCTCAACTCATTTGAGGATAAATCAAAATCTATCATTGATTTAATTTGAAATTAATATAAAATTCACAAAATAATTACTCTTAATCATTAATGATTACTAAATAAATAAAACTTTATTAAATATAATTTATATAAAATTAATTTGCTAATTAGTTTATAATTAATAGATTGATTACTTATTGTTATTAAGTTAATTAAATGTAAATTCACAGGTGTTAATTAAGTGTCTCTGTGACAAAGATATTTTTTGTTTCTCAATTAAATATATTTAAAGTATAGTTAACTAATTAATTTTGATATAATTAATAATAATTAGAATGCAATTAATTCATTGATCTATTAAATTATACTTTATTTATATATTTTAATAATTCTATCATAATATATTTATTTTTAACTTATTTTGTTTGAGTCACACCTCTATGTATCTTTATTACTTTTTACTTACATATTATAATATTTTTAATTTAGTTTATATATTTTATCCATTTATAAAAATACATTACACTATATATTTCCTTAATTTTTAAATTTTTATTCCAAATTTTCAGTAACTAATATTACTAATTCATTTCTAATATTCTAACTTATATTTTTATATAATAAAATTTAACCTTCTTAAGAAAATATACATTTCAATATTTAAATATTTATAATTTTATTACAAATTTCGGTCACGATTGTGCTTGTGCACAATCATGAGAGAGGTTCTTCTCCAGATTTTGATGAAATAGCATTTCACGATCATGACAGAGCTCTTCTACATATTTTTACAAAATAGCAGTTTCCATTACTTCTTCCGCTCTTTTACTTAATCTATGATTTCTAACTTATGTCTTCACTATTTTCTTTTCATTTTACTTCTATTTCAGCTCAACTCATTCTATACAAATAAAAATCTATGACTAATTTAATTTAAAATTAATCTAAAATTTATAAAAATAATTACAATTAATGATTAATAATTACTAGATAAATAAAACTTTATTAAATATAATTAAATATAATATATATTATTAATTTACTAATTAAATTATAATTAATAGATTGATTACTTATTATTATTAAGTTAATTAAGTATAAATTCACAGGCGTGAATTAAACATCATTGTGACAAAATATTTTTATTTTTAAATTAAATATATTTAAAATATATTTAATTAATTAATTTTGATATAATATATAATAATTAAAATGTAATAAATTCATGGATGTATTAAATTATAATTTATTTATAAATTAATTATTTATCATTAACTGTTAAGGTTATTCAGTTATAATTAATAATAATTAATATATTATTAATTAATTGATGTATTAAATTATAATTAATAAATTAAGTAGTTAATATTAATATTTAATATATAAGTTAGTCATGACCCTGCATTGTTAATCGTTAATTTTATTAACTATTATATACTAATATATTCAATTTATATGTACCTCTTCAAATATTAATTGGTCATGTTTGTGACTTGATAGTCACAGCCGTGTCTGTCATGCACGATTGTGAGGGAACAACGCAACCCACTACTAGCAGGTCACTAATTTGCAATGCAGCCCCCCAAGTAAATGAACAAAAGGTGGATGTGGCCAAGGACAACTAATGGCAAACAACGAGCAATCGTAGGTATGTGAACAATAATAAAGGTAAAGAAAGTATGGAATATATTAACAATCGTTTGAAGTAAAAGATTGGTTATGGTAATCATGTTATACGTGATCAAGGTGTGGTTATTCAAGAAAATACCCATGGAAATAGAAACAGGGATAGTGGTAAAAGGCTTGGAGGAGACCAATCCTTCATAGGTGATAAATGAGGATCTTATGTTGGAATGTTCGGGGTTTTAATAAGGCCTTTTGAGACAAAATTGTGTAGTTAACCTTCTTAGACAACACGATTCTCATTTTTGTTCTGTTATTGAAACAAAATTGTCATTGGATAAACTTAATTTGGTTATGAAGAATAGGTTTCCGAGGTGGAACCATTCTCACAATTTTGATGCTATAGTTGGGGGGAGGATGCTCATTATGTGGAATCCTTTATTTGTTTGATGTGTTATGTTAGATGTTGGAGAAAAACATATACATTGTCGTATTAAGTACCTTCAATCTCAGACGGTATTTATCTCAACATTTGTTTATGGATTGTATAGTGTCACCAAAAGGAGAGAGTTGTGGCAACAATTGATGGGTTTTGGAGAAGCCATGACTTTACTGTAGTCCATCGTAGGAGATTTCAACTGTGTTTGCTCAACAAGTGAGAGACTTAGATTTAAACCACCATCAGTTTATTTGCTTAAGGATTTACTTGACTTGCGGATTGCACTTGGGTTAGAGGATGCAACTTCTAAGGGGAATTCTTTACTTGGCATAAGTATAATCTTTGGGCTAAGCTTGAACGAGTTCTTATTAATCAGAATTAGGGGGAATACTAGTTTATCTTGCAATGCAAAGTTTTTGGATATAACTATAGAATCTAATCATTGTCTAGTTGTGGTGGATTTCATTCGGCCTAATTACAGAGGTACTAAGCAGTTTAAGTTTTTTAACATGTGGATTGCTCACCCAAACTTTGAGACTATCATTATTAGTAGTTGGGATGGGTGTGCTTAATATATTTTTTGTTCGAAGTTTAAATCTTTTAAGTATCCTTTGAAGTTATTTAACTCCAATGCTTTTGGCCATATTTCTTCGAGAGCTAAGGATGCTAAAGTAAGCTTTAAATTTGCTTATAAGGCTTTCCTTAACAATCCTACTGATTTGGGTCTTTTGGAGCTTGTCAAAAAGAAGAGAAAAGAGGTAAATTTTTTGTGGAGGCTGAAAAGCATTTCTACCAAAAAAAAACAAAGAGTACTCATATTATAGAATCCGAGAGGTGTATAAGATACTTTCGTGCGATGGCAAAGAGAAAGAGCTTGAAAAATTCTATTTCTCATATTATTAGAGATGATGGCTCTCCAACTAATTCGATTAAAGAAGTTGTTGCTTGTTTGTTGGATTTCTTTAAAAGGTTAATTGGCACCTCGATTACCTCTAATAGAATAGAAAGGGATGTATTGTTAACTAGGCTGAAAGTTGATGGTTTTGCTTGTGAGGCTTTGGTTGCTCCGATTTTGGAGGATGAAATGAAAAGGGCACTTTTTGACATTAGGGATGATAAAGCACGGGTCTGGATGGCTTTACATCGACTTTCTTAAAAAAGCAATGGCATATTGTAGGAAGGGACTTTGTTGCAGCAATCAAGGAGTTCTTTGAAAATGTTAAACTTCTTAAGCAAACAAATCATACCATCATTGCCTTCATGCCCAAAACCAAAAATGACCCGAAGTTGAAGGATTTTAGGCCTATTGCTTGCACTAATGTCACATACAAGGTGATTACGAAAATATTGGTTGAAAGAATTTCTCCTTTGCTTGGATCTTTGATTGATTCAGCCCAAGCTACTTTTGTCTCAAAAAGACCTATGGTGGATAATGTCTTTTTATCACAGGAGTTGGTTAGAGGCTACACCAGGAAGAGGATTTCTCTAAGATGCATGATCAAGCTGGACATTACTAAAGCGTATGATACTATTTCTTGGACCTTTCTTGAGGATATGTTGATTGGATTGGGATTCCCATTACAATTTGTTGGATGGATTATGGAGTGTGTCACTATGGCATCTTTCTGTGTCACTATGGCGGCTCTGTCGATTCGACCTTACGATCGATCTTTGGAAACCGGTCAAATAAAATAAATTCCAAGATTACTGTATAGAATGCAACCTCGGGTCGTCTCACTTAACTAGAACCAAATAAAAATGGTCTAATCTAGCCTAAATGTCAAAAATTGCAATTGAAGTTGATAAACGGGGGTTTAGTATTTTTGTCAAAACTGGAAAAGTAATCAAAACTGGACAAAAAGTATAAAAGAATATTTTTGGAATTTTGTAAATGATGCAATAAATAAAATTGGATAGGAATCAAATTGATAGAAATCCTCTCGAAAATGAAGCTCAGGTTATCACAGTTCAAAAATGATTTTCAGGGACAAAATCCACTAACTTTCGAGAGATCAACCCTAAAAGACTCTTTAGGTCCAAAGATTTAATTGATGGACTCCATCATTTAAATCTTTGTTGAAAACCTTAGTGTGAAAATTAGACAAGCAAATGCAATCGGTTAATAGGGTCAAAACACCACAATCTCAATCAAACACAACTAGGCAGATGAAGATAATAAATGCAATACCCCATGACATATATGAAACTATCATATATTAAGCACAAAACATTCTACAAATCACTTGTCCAAATCTCAACATAGTGTTCGGCACACTGTTAAACTATAACATTGCTAATCTAGATACACCGATGCATCCTCCAACTCGGAGTTTGCATAAATATAACTAAACTTTCGACACTACGTGATACTCCCCTTTGAAGCTTCTGTGAACTCAAACCGTTGCTACATTTCCAAGAGGAAGGTTGCTTAGCTACGCATGACTCCGGACGATCCCAACATTGGAAAATGAACCATGCTCATGTTGCAGAAGACGCGACGATTGTGATGATGGTAGACGATGATAAAATGTGAAGGTCTTCGCTTCCAGTCTGCGTTCCAAGCCTCCGACTTCGCTCTCGTATTTTCGCTCTCTCGTCTATCTCCTTCCTCCCCCGTGACCTAAAAATAGTAAGCTTTTATATGATGGGTCACGGGCTCGGGTTGAACAATGAGACAAACTTTCCATAAGAGGTCGGATATCCGCAGCAAGACGTCATGACGAATAAAAGAAATAAATTAAATTGCCGCAACGCAGTAATGGCTCGCTTCGTCATGACGTCGAATCAATATTCGCGACGTATGAAAGTGACTTGCTCGCCATGGCAGATGGATCAAAACACGTCGCGACGTGTGGATGAACGTATGATCGTTGACTTCGATGTTGACTCCTTTGTTCTCGCAACAAAATAATAAAATTTGCAGTATCAATTGTGCCAATAAAAATTATAACGAATAAGTATCAAATCATGACAATTTACTGACAAATTGGAAATTGAAAGTGCTCAGTATGAGGAACCAATTTAAGCACAAAAATCATCAATACGGAGTCAACACATACACAAGTAGCTATGAAAATGTAGCCAATTTATAGTATAAACTTGGCTCAATCAAATTCCCCCACACTTAGACCTTTGTACTCCTGGACAAAGTTTACCAGAGTCAAAAAGAATACAAGAGGAAAAGAAAATATCCGCCATGCTCAAAACAATAAAATGAAATTAACGCAAGTCACTTCCTTAGGATTCAAACACAACAAACAAGAAGGATGTTAACAGAACAAACATTGAAAGAATTTAAGAACAAGAGATTGAACAGAAGAGATAGCACTCAAGATATAGTGTTTTCGCGCAGCTCACTTGTGTCTAAGGATATTTCTCTCTCAATCTACTTAATCAATCTCCTACCATAAGCTTGTGTCAATTCTATTTCTCCACCACAAGAACTATCATTCTGAAGATCAAGAGGTCTTAAAGGGTTGTAATGTATGGAAGGCTAAATGAAATGGATGAATGAAAAGAAAGAAAATATGAGCAAATGCACTAAACGACTAATTGATGTCAACAGTAGAAGTCAAACGACACAATTGCATAAACAGAATGCAGTATTATTCTTTTTCTTTTTCTTTTTCTTTTGCTTTTTCCCCCTTTTTTTAATTATTATTATTTTTTATTTTGAACATTTAGGAGATATTGTCCTTTTCTGGACACACTTTTTTTTTTGACATAGGCAAAATAACTGATGACATAATAAAGATGTGCATGCAAATGCTCATAATAGAGTGGCTCAAAAGGCTAGCAAGGGATAAATGTGTAGTGGACGGTGTTTAGGAAAGTGGGTTAAGAAAAGAACACCTCTATCATATCAACAAAAATTCAGTCCATAAAGCTTCAAATAAGAATTGAAACAAGTTCTAGAAAAGAATGAAATAAGTAGATGCACACAAAGATAAAAGAAAAAAAAATATGGCTCAAATATCCTTCCACAAGTGGTATAATCTCTCGAACAAACTCAAGTCCCAAAACTTAAAAGGCCATTTTGTTAACATGCTTCCATTCACTTTGTACTGAAAACATTGAAAGCAAAATTTTGTCAAGTCCAATTATCATTGAAAGGATGGAAAATGTTTTCAAAAACTCAAGCATCGTTTTGAAACCAGTAAAAGCTTTGGACACAAAAGCCATAAAAGTCCAGTGTGAGATAAATTTGAAATGAGTGGAAAAATTAAACACAGAATCATTCATGCATAGGAATGATGTCGCGACGTGCAGAAGCAGACGTCGAGACGTGCGGACGTCTCGACGTGTCAATGGTGACATCGCGACGTGCACACAATCTGAAGAACGCTTCGCCGCGACGTATGGACACTCGTCGCGGCGAAGAAATGCAGAATGACAGAAACAATGTAAAATTCCCAAGTGTATCAGCAGAATGCACCAATTGGCCAACAATTCATATTATCCTCAATGAAACATACGATCAACATCATGCAATGTGAAAATAAATAGGAAACAACTCCCCACACTTGAAACACACATTGTCGTCAATGAGAATGGAAATGAAGCGCAACAAAGATAGAAACTCATGAAGGATCAAACGAAGATTGATCATTAATGGAATAAGTCAAGTACAAAAGAAACTAAAGAGCTAATGAACTAAATACATAAGGAAAAGACGATAAAAGGAAAGAAAACAAGAAAAGAAAACAACAAAAGACAAAACTAAGTCAGCAGGTCATCACCAAGGGTCCGGAGGAGCGACCGAAAGTACTAGGACCAGTGAAGAATCCTGGGGAGCAGGAGGGATGGGCAGCTGCAGGCGATCCGCAATAAGGGTTAACATCGATTGAACATACTGGCGGTCTGCAGCCATCTGAGCCTCCATGCGTCGCAAGTCGCTGCGAAGAAGGGCGATGGAATCAGAGGAGACGGAAGGGGAAGGAATGTGATCACGAGGAGGAGCCGCGGGTGGAGTAACAAGAATAGAAGGAACAGGAGGGGAAGGAACATGGGCAGAAGTAGCAGGGGAAGGGGAAGGGGCACGAGGCTGACGGAGACGGATGTACCTGAAAGCAGGGGCAGGCTCGAAGGTAAGGTCGGTCGGATGTTTCGGAACCCGATAGACCCGAAACATGTCAGTGATGAGGTGAGGAAAGATGAGAGAATGGTTGGGGTTGGTGGAGATGATGCATTGACGAAGGGCAGAGGTAATGGCATGGGCGAGATCGACTGGCCGACCGACCATCAACAGATAAATATACAGAGCCTGGTCCTTGGGAACCATGGCTAGGTGAGAGGTAGGGAGGATGTTGTTGCAAATAAAATGAAGCCACGGACGGGCTTCAGAGCGAAGGTTAGCACGGCGGAGATAACGTTGAGCGCCCCTGGGTTGATACCATTCAATACCCTCAGGGCAGAGAGTATGAAGAACATCATCCCACGGGTACTCATGTATGAGCTCCGCGTAATGGCAACGGGGTGTGGGAGGAAGCTGATAATGCTCCCGAATGGAGATGGAAGTAAATGCACGAGGAATGGAGACACCACGAAATGCAATGCCATAAGAGCCTGAGTAGCGTGCACGGGTATAGTACTGGTGAACGAAGGTGAGGTTCCCAGAGGTACGGGACTGAGCAAGGGTGATGAGGTGGAGTGTGAAGAGCTGGCAGACGAATGGGTTAGTGGCGGGGTCGAAGGAAAGGTTTTCCTTCAGATGGCCCCGGCCTCAATCTTGGCGCTGAGAAAGATACTCCGGATCAACCGGGAGAGAGGTAGAATGGGAAGGGGAATGGTGGTGGGATGAATGTGAGGGTTGAGGAGAGGGGGAATTGGCGGAGTAAACCCCTAAGGAAGGTGGAGAGACGGCGGGGTGAGGGGAAACAGGTGGGGCTGAAGTAAACTCGTCAAGCGAGTGTGGGGGTGAGGGAAGGACATGAGAAGGGCATTCTGGACGCTGGGACTTACTGACGTTCTTGGTGCGAGGCATATCCTGCAAACAAAAAGAAACAAAACAACAAAAATTAATAATAAAAAAAAATCAAGTAAAAATCAGCCTCCTCGTCGCGACGTGTGGGCAGATGCCGCCGCAAGGCCAAGTCCTCGACTGTACGTCGCGACGCGCGGAAGCAGACGTCGCGGCGAAACAAGGTACTTCATACGTCGCGACGAGGCAATGCACTCGTCGCGACGTATAGCGATTAGACGATCGCAAGAAAGCAATCGCTTCGTCATGAAACCTTAACTCAAACCTACGAATATGGAAGATGAAAATACAGGAAAAAGAAAGATAATGGGACACTTACTGAAGTCGAAAACGCAAGAAGGAAGATGGCCGGAGACACAGCAACACAGAGAGAGCGAACAGAGAGGGCGAGAGCAACGTCGACGGCGGGAAAGGAAAAGAAGAAGAAATGAAGGAGAAAAAAGAATAAGAAGAGGAAGCGGCGAAGGAGACCAGACGTCGCGACGTGAAAAGACAAAAAGGGCTATGGATAAACACACAGACCGCAGGACGAAAAGGGCAACAATGGTATTTCAACTGATAGGACATCGCGGCGAAGGAATGCACCACGTCGCGACGTATACGCCGGGAGGAGCGAGATACGTCGCGACGTATGAATGAATAAGAGAACACGTCGCGACGTATCCAAACGAACAGAACAGAAACACAACTTGACTTAATCCAGAAATATTCAATCTAAAAATAATCAATCTCCCAAAAATCAATCCTCCAAGCAATGTCATACTTCTTGTAAAGATATAAAGCTAACAAAGGAAAGCAATTTATTCAACAATGAATGTAAATCCTACCTAACTACATACCATTTCATCGCTAGGTTTCTCCCCCACACTTAATCAAGATATTCATGCAACACAACAATTTACATCACTTCTAAACTAGATGCATGAATATAAAGAGAATGTAAGGTGAGAAACAACCCGGTCTCATGGCGGGTCCTGAAACTTGGGATAGTCACCCGGCAAAAATCCGAGCTTCATCCCAATGGCTTGGCTCTGGTGCAGCTCAATATCCAACTCCTGACTTGGAGTCTCTCCTACAAAATCATCAGCAAGCAAATGTTCTCCAAGAAGAGTGTCAGTAGAAGATGTCAAAGTTTGTGCAAAATCACAACAAGCATCATCAATAACCGTGTCAAGCATATTTACTCCAAGCAAGGAGTAATCCTCATGGGGGTGCTTCATTGCTTCATACATGTTGAAGCTCACCCTTTGATCGCCAACCTCCATGGTTATCTTCCCTTCCTTCATGCTAATCATGGTACTTGCTGTCCGAAGGAAGGGTCGTCCAAGAATCAGTGAAGTATCCTGCACAACCTCAGTGGACATGTCAAGAACATAAAAATCAGCAGGAAATACTAACCCTTTAACCTGGACTAAGATATCCTCAATGATACCAACTGGATGCCTAAAGGATCTATCAGCCAACTGGAGGACAACAGATGTAGGCTTAATACTTTTCACTCCTAAGGCCTCATAAACTGACTTAGGCATCACATTAATGGCAGCCCCTAAATCTAATAATGCTCACCGATAGTCACTTTTCCTATAACACAAGTGGATATTGAACGATCCAGATCTTGACACTTAACCGAATTTGGGGCTTAAACAATGCAGACACATTTGAACTTACCTGGACTCTCTCGTTCGGCCTAAACTTTCTCTTGTTTGTGCACAAATCCTTTAAATATTTAGCGTAAGCCGGAACTCTCTTCACCAAGTCAAGTAAAGGGACATTCACTTCAACTTTCCCAAACAAATCAATGATTTCTTTCTCATGTTGTCTCTCATTTAAACGCTTACTCATCAAATATGAATTGGGAAATGGAAGGCCTTGAATACTTACCTCCTTGTCTTTACCTGCTTGCTTTCTTGACTCACCATCTCTTGCTTGATCATTGGAACTCTCTAAAGTAGTTCCCTTGCTCCTTGAAGCTTGCTTTCTCTCTTTCAGAAGCTCTTCTTCCCTCACACTTTTTGATTTCTTAATCTTATCCTGTAGTGGAGGTACTGACTCACTATCAATCTCATCCTCACATGGCTCTTCATCATCTTGAGGCTTAAACCTCACTTGCTTCCCACTTCTGAGGGCAATGGCATTCAAACTCTTCGGGTTCATCACAGTATTGGAAGGAATGGTCCCACTGCTTTTTGCCTGATTTTCACTCATGTTGTTGGACAACTGAGTGACATAAGAATTGATGTTCTCAGCCTTGGTCTCCCATTGCTCCATTCTTTTCTCCAAGGCATTGAATCTGGCAGCGATCTTTGAGGAATCTGTTGAATCAAAGAAGCAATTGCATTAAACCGGTTAGCATTGGAATCCTCTCTTCCTTCATCAAGGTCATCATCTTGTGGAGCAACCGATTGGTATCCTCCTTGGTGGGACTACCGGGGCTTGTTGTTGATTGGGGAACTGCTAGTGGAAGTGCCAGCCTCCTCCTCCTGTGAAAATCGCCTTGAGCTCGTTCTCCTCATTCCTCCAATCAATCTCGGATTGATTTCCATCCCTCATTGTAGGTGTTGGAGTATGGGTCCCATTTCGATTCTCGCCGCCTTGATACATTGTCGAGACTTCCTCATATCTACCGGGCAACGCCGAATATGCATTACCGCCACAATTTTCACAACTAGGTGCGGTAAGCTCTATTGAAGAAGTAGAGCGTTGTACATTCAAATTCTTCATTTCAACAAAGGATGCAAGATAGTCGTGATGATATCCGACTCTCCAAAGAGTCCACTTTCGACTCTAGGCTCTCCATTCTTTTAGCTTGAGCCGCCAAGGCTCCCAACTCATGCACTCCTCTTCGATCTCGACATCGCATCGCTGATGGTTTAAGGCCATCTTCGATCAAATCCCATGCTTCCAATGTCAGAAGGTCAATCGAGATCCTCCAGATGCAACATTTAACATACCCTTCTCCTGGCTCTTCAACCCATCATAAAAGTACTGCACCAATTGCTCATCAGGAATCTGATGATGAGGGCATCTGGATAAAAGATCTTGGAAGCGATTCCAATAATCGTACAGTGACTCATCGTATTCCTGGCAGGCTGAGTAAATCTCCTTCCTCATAGAAGATGTCTTGGAGGCTGGAAAGTATTTCTCCAGAAAAGCCTTCCTCAGATTGGCCCAACTATGGTAAGCATTGGCCACATGCCCTAAGACTCATGTACCACTCTCTTGCTTTCCCTCCAATGACAAGTGAAACACCTTCCAAAGTACTTGATCCAAGGTAGCTCCCACTGGCTTCATACTTTGGCAGATCATTGTCAAAGCCTGTAGGTGCATATATGGATCCTCTCCTGCCAAGCCATGAAATTTAGGAAGAGAATTAATCAATAAGCCTTTAATCTCAAAATTAACATCAAAATTAGGGCAAGCAAAGAATGGATCATAATGAACATCGAAGTTGTTGCTTCCCTAATTGTCCTACGTCTCTGGTTCTCATTATTTTCCCCTACTCTCTCATGCTCACCATTTCCTCCATTAGTCCCATTTCTAGGTTGGTGAACAGGATAATCAGGATTCTCAGCCATATTCTCACTATCTCTTTCAACTACTCTCCTTCTCTCTTGTTCTTTCCTTTCTTTCCTAAGTCTCCTCAAATGTCTCTCAACTTCATGATAGAACTGAACAAGTTTACCTCTCCTGGGCATGCACCAAAAAGTAATCCACAAACAAAAGAATGGTAACAAAAATGCTCACAGTCACACAAGATCAGATAAAAGTGAAATGCGATGAATGCGAGAGTATGGATGTATGAGTGTGTATATGAGAGATGTGAAAAATAAGAGACAAAATCAAAGTATGACTTATGTGTGTGCAAAAAGGGAAATCAAACCTATACTATCAACAAGTGTAAAAATTAAACTATAATAAATGCAAACAAAAACAATGATTCCTATTATCAACGACAAGTCAAAAATGACAATGGCTATCCGATGGTAAACTAATTACTTGGTTCCCCGGCAACGGCGCTATTTTGATCGCGGCTCTGTCGATTCGACCTTACGATCGATCCTTGGAAACCGGTCAAATAAAATAAATTCCAAGATTGCTGTATAGAATGCAACCTCGGGTCATCTCACTTAACTGGAACCAAATAAAAATGGTCTAATCTAGTCTAAATGTCAAAAATTGCAATTGAAGTTGATAAACGGGGGTTTAGTATTTTTGTCAAAACTGGAAAAGTAATCAAAACTGGACAAAAAGTATAAAAGAATATTTTTGGAATTTTGTAAATGATGCAATAAATAAAATTGGATAGGAATCAAATTGATAGAAATCCTCTCGAAAATGAAGCTCAGTTATCACAGTTCAAAAATGATTTTCGTGGACAAAATCCACTAAGTTTCAAAGATCAACCCTAAAGACTCTTTAGGTCCAAAGATTTAATTGATGGACTCCATCATTTAAATCTTTGTTGAAAACCTTAGTGTGAAAATTAGACAAGCAAATGTAATCGGTCAATAGGGTCAAAACACCACAATCTCAATCAAACACAACTAGGCAGATGAAGATAATAAATGCAATACCCCATGACATATATGAAACTATCATATATTAAGCACAAAACATTCTACAAATCACTTGTCCAAATCTCAACATAGTGTTCGGCACACTGTTAAACTATAACATTGCTAATCTAGATACACCGATGCATCCTCCAACTCGGAGTTTGCATAAATATAACTAAACTTTCGACACTACGTGATACTCCCTTTTGAAGCTTCTGTGAACTCAAACCGTTGCTACATTTTCAAAAGGAAGGTTGCTTAGCTACGCATGACTCCGACCGATCCCAACATTGGAAAATGAACCATGCTCATGTTGCAGAAGACGCTGACGATTGTGATGATGGTAGACGATGATAAAAATGTGAAGGTCTTCTGCTTCCAGAGTCTGTGTTCCAAGCCTCCGACTTCGTCTCTGTGTATTTTAAATCATCTCGTCTATCTCCTTCCTCCCCGTGACCTAAAAATAGTAAGCTTTATATGATGGGTCACGGGCTCGGTTGGAACAAATGAGACAAACTTTCCATAAGAGGGTCGGATATTCGTCGACGTCATGATTTAATAAAAGAAATAAATTAAATTCGTCGCGACGTGTGCAATGGCCTGCTCGTCGCGATGTCTGAATCAATATTTGCCGCGACGTATGGAAGTGACTTGCTCGCCGCGGCGTATGGATCAAAACACGTCGCGACGTGTGGATGAACGTATGACTGTTGACTTCCTGATGTTGACTCCTTTGTTCCTGCAACAAAATAATAACAATTTGCAGTATCAATTGTCCCAATAAAAATTATAACGAATAAGTATCAAATCATGACAATTTACTGACAAATTGGAAATTGAAAGTGCTCAGTATGAGGAACCAATTTAAGCACAAAAATCATCAATACGGAGTCAACACATGCACAAGTAGCTATGAAAATGCAGCCAATTTATAATATAAACTTGGCTCAATCAGTGTGTCACTATGGCATCTTTCTGTGTCACTATGACATCTTTCTCCATATCCATTAATGGGTCCTTGCATGGTATGCTTAGAGGACAATGAGGTTTGAGACAAGGTGATCCCATATCCCTTACTTTGTTCATTCTGTGTTTGGAGTACCTTACTAGGTTGCTTAAGATGAGAACCACAAACTCTCATTTTAACTATCACCCAAAGTGTAATAAAGTTGGTATTACGCACATTACCTTTACTAATGATCTTATGTTGTTCTTGAGAGGGGATTTTATGTCTATTAAACTTCTTATGGATGTTCTTAGAGATTTGGAAAGGGTGTTAGGACTGAAGGTTGACCCTTCCAAATCTAATATGTATCTTGCAGAAGTATATGGTAGAGACCGGGAGGATATCATTGAATTGGTTGATTATCCATTAGGACCATTTCTAGTTCATTATTTGGGCATTCCATTGGCTTTGTTGAAAGTTCCAGTGGCCTAATTCTCTTTTATATTGGATGCTTGGAGTTGATTAGGGCAGTAATACAAGGATTACATTCATTCTGGCTTCAAGCGTTTCCAATACCTATCACCATCTTGAACAGAATCCCCTCTATGTGCAAGTTGTTCTTGTGGGGAGGGAAACAATATAAGGTGGCCTGGGATGATATTTGTTTTCCATGGGAAGAAGGTGACTTGGGTTTAAAAAATTATAGAGTTTGGAATGTTGCTCTATTATCAATGGTTCTTTGGAATATTCATTCCAAAGTTGACACTCTTTGGGTTCGATGGATACATAAGGGGTTTTTTTAGGGGAAATCTGTTTGGGACTGGAAACCTTCGAATAAAGATTCACTTTGATGAAGATGTTTGCCTTTATTAGAGATTCTTTAATGGCAAAACTTGGTGGAAGGGAAATTGTGGTGATGGGACTTCAAAAGATGTGCATAAATGAAAGACTTTCTTCAAGGAAGGTGTAAAAGTTATTATGTATGAAGCAGATAAAAAAACCGTGGATGCCTTTCATTTGGAAGAACTACATTCCTCCAAAGTTCTCCTTTATACTTGTAAGTGATAAGTCGACTTGTACCATGTGTAAGTCGACTTACACATGTTCGGTACCGATAAGTCGACTTGTTCATTGGATAAGTCGACTTATTCAAGGACGGTACTGTTTATATGTGCCCTAAAGGCAATCCCCTTTAGCGCGTTTTATTCAAAGTCGTGTGCAGACTTTATGAATAAATAAAGAAAAGGCATTATTCATTAATTTGATATTCATAAACATTGTTTATGAATTGATTGGATCTTTAATCGAATTAATGAAGTCCATGATATATGACATAGCATGAAGGAAATTATGATGTGATCATACTATCGAGATTCCTATCATGTGCAATTATGTCAAGATTCAAATTCTCCTAGTCATAGGATTAATGAGACCGACATCATTAATCCGGATAGACTAGCACATGTCAAATTCCTTGATTGGATCAAGGTGGATCTCGTAAACCGTAAATATGAGATATTTAGAATTGACATGTGGATGCTTACTAGTCGTAGTAAGTTCATTGGATGACCCGCCATGAGATCATCACATGGATATCTTATCTAAGTGTCGTTGATAATCTCATCATAGAATGGTGCAAGTATCCTTAGACTTGAGGTACTCAAGGATATCTTGATATCGATCCTGCTTTGACTCCATTCCTTGTTGCCTTCTAGAGGTAACTCATAGGTGGTGCTTGGGTACAGTTTGAGGTATTCAAGATAATTGAGTAGCCAATAAAGGATTCACCACTTCGGATTAGCGTAAGAGATACCCATGGCCTCTTGTCGGGATCATTACTAAGGTGGCCAAGATGTATGTCATGAAGAGTGTCTTCATTGACATATCGAAGAATGAGTCCCGTGACGAGAACCGATATCACTGGGCTAGACTCACCTAGTGAGAGTTGACACTTTGACCATACTCATAACCAAGTGGGGTATAGGATGGTGAAAGGACTAATTGCACGGTAATTGTCTATGGAAGGGTTCGTGATCCGGTTCGTGATGAATGCATCAAACCGATTACTTTCCGGTCAATTAAGGGTCATGATGTGTTGCTAGATACCGCTCATGACTTGCTCGATTAATTGTTAATCTAAGTGGCCAACATAACCGGAGCCTAAAGGGTCACACGATAAGAGTGTTTGAGAGAATCGTAAAATAGTATTAGACGAGTTCCAATTATGGAGAGCATTAGGATTAAATGGATCCCAATGGATTGGGATATGTCCCGATGAGATCGCGACATCAATATTGCTAAAAAGGTCTCCTGAGTCGCTTTCAAAGATCGGGGCCCGATGAGGTTTGTAGGACCAAGACCCAGTTGGATCGACCTTAGCAATTATATATTGATTAATTAATTAAGTAATTAATTAATTAATTAATATATATATGTAAGCACGGGAGGAGGAGGAGAGGAAGCTTCATCTTTAAGTTTAACCTTTTATATATATATATATATAAAAGGTGACTAACGTGGAACATGACTCACCATGTTGCATTTAATGTCTTTAAAGTGTTTAAAGACAAAAAGACAAAGAAGAAGGAAGAGGATGGTTGATATTCGGTGGTTGGATGAAGGTAAGAAGGTTTTGAAGGAAGAAAAATGTTTTCTTCTCTCATCATCCATCATCGAAGATCTTCATCCTTCATCAAGTTTCATCCTCTTCAAGTCTTCTCCTCCATCTTGATTCAAGCTCTCCAGGACAGAGGTAGGCTCTAGCAGCTTTAATCTGTTTAGCTATTCCGGGTCAAAGGGTTTGACTCGGTTAGATTTTTCGATCTCTGCGTGGATCACCTTTAGAGATAGTCTCTTTTGGCTATTTAGGTTGATGTCTTCATACGGATACCAAGATCCTGGGTTTCGGGAAAGTCCCGGGAACAAAAATTTTTGTTTTCCGTTGCCGGTACATGTGATGTACCTCCCGGGATTTTCCTACAATACTTGGCTTGGTTTGTGTAATAGATTGCCAACCAAAGATAACTTGATGTTTTTAGAAATGAATAGAACATGTAGTTTTGTAAGACACGGTGGCCCATTTGTTTTTTAGATGTTCATTTTCAGGTAAAATATGGGATACAGTTGGACGGTGGCTTGGATTAGCACGGGAGATGTCTACATTTATTAGTGCTATTAAATGGATCCGTAAAGACTACACTAGAGCACCATTGAGAAGTAAGGTTGCAAGATTGGCATTTTGTTGCATCATCTGCACTTTATGGAAGACAAGAAACACAGTTATTTTAGACTTTACTTCTTTTACGTGCTTTGATGTAGTATTTAAGATAAAGACTATGTTTATAAGATTTTGTATAGAATGTATCCTGAAACTTTGATCACTCTTTGATTTTATTGTTGTCATTGGACTATTTTGATGCTTTGAGTTATTTCTTTTGGTTGGGGTATGCCCTAGTGAACTTGTATACAATTTTTTGGTTTAATACTAATTTACTATTTATAAAAGATGTTATAACATCTTTTATTAAGTAGTTAATTAATTAATTTAAATATTATTACTTTGTTGATTAATTATAACATAATTAATTGATTAATTAATTACAATATACTTAACACATATAAAAATATAATTAATGAATTAAATGTAATTAATTAATTATCTAATTAAATAATTTTTGAAATTAATAATAATTAAAATGTAATAAATTAATTGATTTATTAAAATATAATTAATTTATAAATTAATGTATAATTAATTTATTGATGCATTAAAATATAATTAATTGATTAAGTAGTAAATGTTAATGTTTAGTATATATATTAGTCATCACCTACATTATTGATTGTAATTATTATTAATTATTATATACTAATATTCAGTATATATATAGCTCTTCAGTATATGCATGCCTTAAGTACCCACACCTGTGATTATTGGGACAGTCTGTAATATTTTGAGTATAATTTGTAGAATATTGAAGCAAAGTGCATGAAATTGGTATCAACTGAAACTTAAAAGAAATATTACGACATTTGTTTAGAAGGATGAATTGCCTAAATAGTTAATTTTCTTTGCCAAAATGGCCATTTAAGATTGACCCAAAATTTTGGTTTCAAACAAAGGCTAGAATGATGCTTGAATAAAGGAGTGCACGATCGTGCACAAGACAGAGAAGGATTGTAAAGTGTTGCACGATCATGCTTGACCATCTGTATTTACACGATCAAGCACACACACAATCGTGATACAAAGACGCAATCCGGTCGTTGCACAGTCGTGCACAAACACGATCCTCTACATTCTTCATTCTTTTGAAGTGATGCTTAACATTTTATAATTAATTGTATAAAATGTTAAATTTTATATATTGATCTCTTAATCTATATTCCTATTCGCGGTTGTGACAAATTATTATACTATTAGTTACTATATATTAATCCTAGGTATATATATTAGTGACAACCTTCTAGGCAATATACTTAATATTAATATCTACTACTTAATAATAATTAATATGCGCTTCACAATTGTGACTTTTAGTCACAACCGTGAAGAGCTATTTATAGACTTAATATTAGTATATAATACTTAATAATAATTAGTAATTAATAACTAATAATAATAAGATGATATTAAAACGCACGCCTATATTGACTCTTTAATATATAGACTTACTCATAACGGTTACATAAATACACAAAATATTTGTTTTTATTACTTGTGTGATTATTTTAAATTAACATACTCTTGTCATGCTTGTGAGTTAAATTATCACAGGCGTAACTAAAGCTCAGACACCACTGTGGCTTAACAAGTCACAACCGTGCATGTATAATTATCGTTTAACAAGTCACAACTGTGCATGTATAATTATCGTTAATTAATATACTTAATATTAATATTAATATATATATTACTTAATAATAATATACACTATTCATTCTTATTTCTTCTTTTCTTAATTAAATATACTTCAAAATAGCTAATTAATTGATTAAAATTAAATTAATAATAATTAACATATAGTTTATTACTTGATTTATTAAAATATAATAAATTTATTAATTAATTATTACTTATTATTTTCACGTTATTCTTAATGGCTGTGAAAATTTATTTATTCCATTTTAAAATAGTTTATTACTTGACTTATTAAAATATAATAAATTTATTTATTAATTATTTCTTATTTATTTTAATGTTATTCTTAATGACTGTGAAAATTTTACTTATTCCATTTCAAAATTAAACATATTTAAAATTTATTTAATTATCATTAATTCAAATATAATTAATTAATAAGTTTTAAAATATTATTAATTGATTAATTAAATAAATTTATTATCATTTTATTATTAATTATTTGATGCTCTTTGGCATATACTAATCGTACATGTTTTTATTAATTATTAATATTATTAATAATTTCTAGTTATTTATTGAGTGCTTTAAGCATAGTAAATATCATAAAAACATTTGTCATTGCATCTAAAACAGTAAGACTTCCAAAAATAATTCAACAAGTCCTATAAACTATTTAGCTTCTCATAATCATGAACAATCTGAGAAAATATATGGTTTTCTTCATTCTTTTTACGAGCTCTTCACACATTGTACTTCCTTTCCACCAGTTTTCATTGTCATCTGAATTCTCCAACTCTATCCAGTGGTGCCATTAAATCATCTATACCACATCTACAATTGCAAATCTGATACCTGCATAATTCATCAGCGAGGTGTATCAATTCATCCTACAAATACGCTCCAAAACTACCCTCAAACACTAGATAATGTAAATAAACAACTAAACACTTCAAAGATCAATAAAAGATGCAAAAAATGCTAAAGATTAAATAAACTAGAACTAAAACCAACAAAGAAGCACTTAAAACAGATGAATCAATCAATCCATTCTATCAATTCATCATCCTAAGGATTAAGCACATGCAATCTTTCAAACTTTGGTCATTTGAATGTCCAATTACTATATACATCATGACTATGGGCATACATAATCAAACTCAAATTCTGACACTATCAATCAAAGGCAAGCATAGACTCTTATGAATCTTAGTCATTGAATTTGCTCATTTGACTTAACTGCTTAAGGTTAGTGTTTCCCTCAAGACTCCCAATAGAAAAGTACAGTATCATAGGCTTGCAAATATACCAATTCTTCTCTATAGTGATTACATGCATAAATAGATCAAAAGGACTTTGTGATAAACAAATGGATGAGATTAAGGTATTTTATTGATATTTAGCTTTAGCCTCGTAGTATAATCCACAAGCACTAAGCTACCAGCCACTAATGGCCCTTTCAGCTATCAGCCGAAGACAATGCAAAATAACCCCAGATGATCCCCCGTACTACCCCCCTTCCCTTACATAGTACTCTCTCTCTCCTCTACGAATTTCCTTAACCGTTAGCTGACTCACCCCTCTCGATTCTCCTAGAATATGTCAACATGGGTTTGAGGCCCATGTTGAGTCCCTTCTCCCTCTTTCTCCTAGAATAAGTCACTATGGGTTTAGGATCCATAGTGCTATCAGGATCTGTGGTGCTATCAATGCCGCCTCTTCGTAATCGCCTTGTCCTCAAGGCGTAAGGAGGAGTTGTTGTTGTAGTCAAAAGCAATTGCCCGAGGGATTCTTCAATAGGTCTCTCCTTTCGTAGCACCATCCATTCCACAGATTGCTTTTGATTTTTCTGGACAGTTCGTTCAGCCAAGATTGAGGACAAGGAAAAGAAACTAGACAATTCTTCATCTCTTCAAAGGCTCTTTGAACTTCGGGTCCCCAAGAAAAGTTATCCTTCTTTAATTCCTGCATTTGTCCTGGAGGTAAGGTGGTTCTATTTTTTGAAACAAGCACATGAACCTCACCCTCCTGCTGTTCATTCTGAACCTCCATTGTAATGGACTGAAGTACTCCTTGCAAGGCAGAAGTTGGTTAGGACTGCTTATAGCTTTGCCCTCTCAAGGTAACTACCTCTTTCCCGTGTTCAAACCCCCAGCTCATTGTTTTTTGCTTGAAATATGTCCTAACTTCTCCTAAGTTCTCCAACCATTCTGCACCTAAACCAAATCGATTCCCCCAATCAAGAATGTATGCATCAGCAAGAATTCCACATTCCCTACTAGCACCACAAGCCCCCTACACCGACCCTGTGAGAAGCATGTTGTCCCATTCCCCAATTTGACTCCATAGGTTGTGGTTGGAATAACAGTTAACCCCAAGGTAATCACCAATTCGTGCGAAAGGTAGTTGTGACTTGCCCCACTATCGATGAGGAACAAGATAGGGACCCCTGCCAATTTGCCCTCAACCTTAAGAGTCTTGGACTAAGCTATTTCTCCATATTTCGCAACTTGACAGACCATCTCCCATGCCTCTCCCATTTCGGTTTCCTCTCTGTCACCTGAGCCAGAAGGTGATCCGTCTTTTTCCTCATTTCCCTCTCAAATTAGTAGTTGAAGATGTTTATCGGGGCAAATATGGGTTGGACTGTAATGTTGGCCACATTTGAAACACAACCCTTTGGCTCTTTGATCCATCAACTCCTGGTAAGAAAGGTTTCTGGTCCATTTTGGACGTCCTTCGATGGTTCTCTCCATGCCAGAACGCCATCAACTCCTCCCTCTCGACTAACCCACAGATTTGCGCCTCCTCCGGTGGGCGCTTGGGATCGGGCCAGTCCAGGTCGAGATCCGACCCAGTCACTTCCTCCTACTGTCGGGTTGGAAGGCCCGACTCGTGGGATGCCCATGGGTCTCTAGCCTATGGTCAGTTTGGGGTGAGTCGATGGAGTCAGCTTACGCTCCACCGCTCTTGCTGCTGCTATCATTCAGTAACGAGAAGGAGGATCCAACGTCATCACCTCTAACCTTATATCCTCTCGCAGTCCTCCAAGGAAGAGACCCATGTACTGATCTTTGGGAAGAGGTGGAACCTGAGCCATCAACATCTCAAAGGTTTCCACTTATTCATCGACGGTTCCCTATTGCGTCAATGCCTTCAGCTGGGAGAATGGGTTCCCTATATAATGGTCTCCATACCGATCGAACAAGGCCTTCTTGAAGGTCTCCCAATCCAACTCTGGTCTTGATGCTAAGAGAACCTTAAACCAGTGCCAAGTTATGCTGTCCATACAGATTTGAGCCAGTTGTACCTGAAGCTCGGGTGGTGTGCCTTGAACTATAAAATACATTTCCGCCCGTGAGACCCATCCTACCGGGTCGTTGCCTTGGACTGGAGGGAGCTCTATTCATTTGGCTTGGAGCTGATACTCCTCTGACATCGTGGAGGTCACATCGCTGCCCCCTTCCATCGTCTCTATCGACTTCCCATGATCAACAGAGCTGGACCCTGCCTCTAGTGATTGGTGTACATTCTAGCGTTGGAACCCCTCTCTCATCTCGGCGTGCATCACCGCTAACGCCTTGGAGAGTTCGTCAACCCCCTTATGCAAGCTCCCCAGTTGAGCCGAATGATCCAACAGTTTCGTCTCTACAACTATCAGTCGAGCATCCATTGCTTCCCACTTTTGTGACGCCATTCTAGTTTGCATACACCGGGACTCTCAATGAAAGCACCAATGATAAGCAAATGGATGAGATTAAGGTGTTTTATTGATATTTAGCTTTAGCCTCGTAGTATAATCCACAAGCACTAAGCTACCAGCCACTAATGGCCCTTTCAGCTATCAGCCGAAGACAATGCAAAAATAACCCCAGATGATCCCCCGTACTACCCCCTTCCCTTACATAGTACTCTCTCTCTCCTCTAACGAATTTCCCTAACCGTTAGCTGACTCACCCCTCTCGATTCTCCTAGAATATGTCAACATGGGTTTGAGGCCCATGTTGAGTCCCTTCTCCCTCTTTCTCCTAGAATAAGTCATTATGGGTTTAGGACCCATAGTGCTATCAGGATCTGTGGTGCTATCACTTTGTTGAGGGTTATAATAGGACTAGGGTTTAAGGTATGTCAAAGAGGCTTGAGGGCTCATCACAAGCACTTATGGAGTGCTAAATATGCAAAGGGACATAAAATGATTTATGAAACATACGAGTGGATATAACTAACTATTCCCCACTTCTTGTTGCTACTATATGTCATCCTTTTCCTTTTCCTTTTTTTTGTTTTTCTTTTTTTCTTTTTTTTTCACAAAAATCAAGAAACACATCTAGAGTTAACAGCTACATCTAATGTGCTGTAAAAGTAAAGGTACAAATAAAGCTACTCAAAGTGTCTTAAAAAAAGATTTTTGTCAAGAATCCCAAACTCATGCAACTTAACACTCTATTAAACTGATGATAGGGTAGGCTAATGGGATTTAAGGATTAAAATGAAGGTTTTTTACAAACAAAAAGATCAAAGGCTCCAAGGGGTTTGCAAGGGGCAATGACATAGGTTGTGCATATAATAACCAATCAATTAATTATTATTATTATTATTATTATTATTATTATTATTATTATTATTATTATTATTATTATTATCACCATCATCATCATCATCATCATCATCATCATCATCATTATTATTATTATTAATCAAGTGATATAGCTAAGTAATCACGCTAATGACTTAATAGTCCTTTTGCCAAATACAAGGCAATGTACTTATCATTTGCCTGCTTTTTATATTAACAAAACAATAATTTTAAGTTTCACATTATGAAAATAATATATATTTTAAAATTTTAATATATATTTTAAAGATATAAAGAAGATCACTAGCATTTGATGCTCACTTATTTAGAAGAAATTTTTATCGCCCAAAAATTAATAAAACTTATTTTATATTAAAATTCACATATTCCAAGATTAATATCTAATTATGACTTTTTATACATATAATTTATGATTTATTATAAGTTATATTACAAAATAAATACTTAAATTAGACAAATTAACATTTTAAAAGTGTGTCATATATGTTAAAACATTATTATCTTTAAATTATTATGAAACCGACCTCTAATACATATTAAAATTTTATAGTTATCAAATCAGATACAATTTCCAATTATCTATAAATTATAATTTATGGTTAGTATATTTCAAAGAAATACTATGTACCTCATTGTTCACCAGTTGACATACCTCTTGATATTACTATATAAATTTAATTGAATGATAATATAATTTCTTACTTTTTGATTAAATTTTATAATTTTGTATTTACTTTTTTTGTATTTTATCGATTTATAATCTGGTTTGGTTGGGCTAGAGGATCTTGTCTGCTGAACCTCAACCAAGCAAATTAGTATTGTCTCCTTTGGTCGTCAGCGGATTCGTCATTGAACTCGTGACCTCAGAAGTTAGTTGCACTTAAGTGCACGCTTCTCACCACCGAGCCACGAGCCCGGTGGTGAGAGACGCACTAAGTGCAACAAAACTTTGAGGTCACAGTTTTTGAGAGATTCAAGTCATCATTGAATACTAATTGTTTAGTTGAGGTTTAGCAGACAAGATCCTCTAGCCCAACCAAACAAAAAAAGGCGCCTTTTTGGTTTGGTTGGGCTAGAGGATCTTATCTGCTGAACCTCAACCAAGCAAATTAGTATTGTCCCCTTTGGTCGCCAGGCGCGGATCTCGTCTTGTCTTCACATTTAATGTGCCAACACATAGGCAAAGCCTAGTCTTCAAAGCCTAGTTTTCACGTAGTAGCCTTTGTCTCTATATCATAATGGTTAGTTGTAATTGAAAATTTAATGATCAATGGATTCATTTTCATGCTGGCAGAGCACACATGTAACGTTTAAAACTTGTCATTTGTTACAAAAGTGAAGCTTACTCTTCATCGCAGAGACTTTATCAAAAGTGAAACCTTAGTTTTGTCATAATGAAGCTTACTCTTCCCGTGATTTGCCTTAACCAAAACATTAATTTGTACACGAGTTCTTCACGTTGAAGCCTATTCTATTCTTGTCTTCACTTAGCTTATTGTTGCTTATAACCGTGGAGAACTAAACATTAAATGCATTTCAATGTTAGTTGAATTTGATATATACGTAGCCATACTTACATTAAATGCATTTACTTGTGAATCCTGTTGAAGTGACTTATTATATTAAGCTGAAGTCGAACTGAAAGAATGTGTAAATGATTAACTGTAGTGGTTTTGCTATCAAGTTTTCACATATAATGAAAATTTAATTTGTTTACAAGTTTAGATACTAAATATTTTTTTAATAAATTATTATGATTGTTGTATGTTTATTTTAAATTATGTTTAGCATTTAATACTTTATAAAAATTATTATGATTGATGCCACTTATATGTTATTACATTTAGTGATGGAAGGCTTAAACAATATAAATGATTACAATGATTATATGGAAGTAAATGAAAAAGATGGGAGTATGGAATGATACTATAGAGATGTATGTAAGCTCATTAATGGTTGAAGAAGTAAAGAAGGGAAATCGAGCTACTACTACCGTTTCCAAATTTGGTTGGAAGAATATTAAAGCAGGGCTTTAAACAAAATTCAATAAGAAGTATACTGATATTCAATTGAAGAATAAGTACAATAGATTAAGAGCCAAATTGAAGATTTTCAAAAACTTACTCAAAGAAACAGGAATCAGTTACAACTCTTTTACCGGTGAAGTTAATGTTACAAATGAATATTGGAAAAAATCTATTTAAGGTAAAATATGTCTTTTGTTTTATTTATATATCATATTATATAATATTCATTCTCATTTATCTTTTTCATCATTATAGGTGCATAAAATGACTCACATATTCAAGAAAAAAGGATGTAAGGAATTTTTAGACTTGTGTCATATTTTTGGAGATATTACTGCAACTGGTGTGCATGCACATCTATCAACTAAATCTCAATCGAATAGTACAGAAAAGGAACATGAAAATGATATTGATGAAGATTACTCATATAATGGAAAAGAAGATCAAGACAAAAGTTATCCATCTAAGAGAAAGAAGTCTCCTAAGAATAAGAAGGCAAAGAAGACACATTCTAATATTGTAGACGAAACCTTATTTATACTTAGTGAACAATCAAAAAGGAATAATGATTTACTTAAGAAAAAATTGAGTGAAACATCATCCACTGCAGAGAATAGATCTCAAGAGTCTAACATAATGATAGAATGTCTGAATTCTTGAGATGAATTAGGTATTGACAATGTGCAATATAGAAAAACTATGAAGGCTTTACATGATTCTCCACTTTATAGGGATATTTTTTGAAGATGACACAAACAAGGAAGCTGGATTGGATTATGTTGCTTTAGTTATATTTTCATGTTATTACATATCGAATTCATATTGATTTGACACTTTTATATTAAGCAATATTCCATATTTTAAACATTTTAAATTTGTGCTTTGTAGAATATTTGACTTAATTTTAAGTTTATATTTTGCATGAATATTTTTTTCCTATATTTGATTAAATATACTTGATTGAATATTTTGTTAATTATTTAATGTTGACATTGTAGATACGTGGATTTCTTATTAGATTTCTAATCAGATTCTGATGATGAACGAAAGAAGGTAATCATTATTTCTATAGTTGGAGGAGAGAACAAATATTTTCATTTACAAAAGCAACCATATAGAACTTCTGCTCTACCAAGTCATGATTAGATGTGAGAATTTTTGAATGGGAATCCTACAACGATTTTTCAAAACTTAAGAATGAAAAAGATAATCTTCTTGAGCTTATGTGAGGAGTTGAAGAGTTTATGAGGCTTAAAGGCAACAAATCATTTGACTATGGAGGAACAAGTAGCATTTTTCTTGATGACTATAGGGCATAGTGAGACAACTAGAGTCAATGCAAAATGCTTTCAACATTCGACCTGAACAATTTCGAAGTACTTTCGAAAAGTCTTATATGGAATTAATCGTTTTGTAAAAAAAGTCATTACTCTACCATCTTTTACTAATACACCTCTTGAGATTCAACATAATTTAAAATTCTTTCCATATTTTCAGGTACATTTATATATTTAATTACTATTTTAATTATGTCCTTATGATTAAAAAATATTTTAATTATTTTAATTTTTAGGATTGTATAGGAGCAATAAATGGTACACATATTGATTCACATGTTCCACCCAATGAACAAATACCATACAGGGGCAAAAGAATTAATCCAACCTAAAGTATTATGTGTTGTTGCTCATTTGACATGCGTTTTACATATGTAATGGCTGGATAGAAAGGTACTATAAATGACTCTCGAGTTCTTTTGAAAACAGTGACAAATCTAGTGAATCAATTTCATATGCCTCCACAAGGTATTATAATTTTTTTAAATAAACATAGTAATTATGATTCATTTTTAATATCTTTTTGTTAATATTGTGTTCTTTTTATGACAAGTACTATTTAGTTGACTCAGGCTACATTAATATGCCTAGATTTCTTTCACCATATCGAGGTGAAAGATATCATTTGCGAGATTATAGAGGTAGAGGAAGACGTCAAGGTCCACAAGAATTGTTTAACTATAGACATTCTTCATTAAGAAATGTTATTGAAAGATGCTTTGGCGTTATAAAAGCAAGATTCCTTGTACTTAAAAACATATCGAGTTATGATATAAAGAAACAAAGATACATCGTTATTGCTTGTTGTGTTATACACAACTATATTAGAATTTATGAACAAAACGATGAATTATTTGAAAGTTGTGTTGAAAATGAAGAACAAATTAAGGAAAGTGAAAATGAAGATGCAAGTTCTCAAGTGGAGTATAATATGACTAGCACAACTTCGAGATATGTCTTGGAAGCGAGATGAAATTACTAGACAAATATAGAGTGATTATATTATTTCTAATTGATTTATTTTTCTTTTTTGTAAATGATAGTACTATTGTGTTTTCCGTAATTATGACATGATATACATATTTTATTGATTAGAACAACTTAATAAAAAATTTAATTTATGTAATTTTATTATATAAACTTAATGTAATTTTAATAATATTTGATTTGCATATATTTAAGTTTAGCTATAATGATAATTAATTAATCTAAAATATATTATATTATATTATATTATTACACATAAGAGTATAATTACAAAACAAATAAAAACAGGACAATAAAATCAAACATGTTTTTGTTTTCAGCTTTTTATTAAAATCTAAACCAAATAAGTTTTTGTTTTCAGCTTTTATATTACAAATATCAACTAAACATGTTTTCGCTTTTTTAGAAAACATAAATAAAAATAGGAAATGAAACAAAAAAACCTAAAAGCGTAAATGGAACTTAACAACCTCTTAGTAATTCATTTTAATATTCTAACTTATATATTTTAATAATTCTATCATAATTCCTTTCTTAATATACATTTAAAATTTTAATTTTTATAATTTCATCACAAAATTTTAAATTACACAATATTCATTTATATATTAAATGATGCAACATGTTAGGACTTTTTCATTATCTTAATTAACTAAAATATTTTATTGATAACAATAAAATTTAACATTTGTTTTAACTAAAATATTTAATTTATGATAAAATTCACTTTTGCTTTAGCCCGTGACTAGTGATATTGTTTTTTAAACTCATATATTATAATATTTGTATTTACGATCATTAAATATTTATAATTTTATCACAACATTTTAAATTACGTAATATTAATGTAACATGCGACTTTTTAACCTAAATTAACTACAATATTTAATTCATAACAATACGTTATATTTTTTTTAATCACAGGCGTGACTTATTACATTTCCTTTTTTCATTCTAAAATTTTAATAACTAATTTTACTAATCTATTTTAATATTCTAACATATATATTTTTAATAATTCTATCATAATTTTAACATTTTTCATTCATTCCAAATTTTTACTAACTAATTTTACTAATCCATTGTTAATATTCTAAGTTATATATTTTAATAATTCTATCATAATTCTTTTCTTGTTATGCATTTCAAAATTTAAATATTCATAATTTTATCACAAAATTTTAAATTACGTTATATTTATTTATTTTAAACTTATTTTGTTTGATTCATACCCACCATATATGTTTTTTTTTGCTTTTTAGTTACATATTATAATATTTTTAAATTTAGTTTATATATTTTATCCATTTATAACAAATACATACTACTATATATTTTTACTTTTTTAATTTTTCATCCCAAATTTTACTAAATAATTTTACTTATTCATTTCTAATATTCTACCTTATATATTTTAATATAACAAATTTTAACCTTTTAAAGAAAATATGCATTTCAAAATTTAAATATTTATAATTTTATTGTAAATTTTAGATTATCCAATATTCATTAAATAGTATAATAATATAACATTTTTAAAATAAATAATGGTAGAATTAAATTAAGGGATTCATTTGCGCAGTTAGTTTCACTAATCACCTTATACGGATGGAATAAAATATATTTTTATTTCACAGATTTGCCATAATCAACGGTGGTTAGTAAAAGCTTCACGATTGTCTGGAGGTGGGCACTATAGCAAAGCTGTAATGAGTCAATTAGATCAGATAACCCCACATTAGCGCCAATAAAAGGCGGAGTTTTCGCACAGTTCAGGGCGCTCTTTCATCTTCGTCAAGGCCTCTCTCTCTCTTTCGAAAGTCGGAGAGTCCCCTAACATCGCAGCCGCACATCAGGTACATACATCAACGCTTGCTTAACAGATTCAGATCTTGGATTTGCGTCTTCTTACTTTTTAACTTTGTCTAATCTCTTTTCTGTCCTGCTAGATCCGCTCATAATTTGCTAAATTTTCTTTCAATATAGTCTTTCGGATATGATATTGCATGTTTTGATCTGTTAAACGGTCTTTTCACGGTTTAACGATTTGATAGTTTTCGGAAGTTCTCTGTTGACTCTTGATTCTGTTAAATCTGTTACTGTCTTTTGCTGAAGTGCTTTCGAGCTATACTTTATGTTTGATGGTGATGGTTGTGTCTAATACCAGCTGATGGTGATGGTTGGATCAAAGGAAAGCTAGAATTCGTAAACCACAAGCCTTAATTTGGTGGGATGATGATTGGGAATTGAGTTGACAACAAAAAATAAATTTAGATTATATTTAGGATTCTTTATTAGATAGGAAGTAGCGGTGACTTAAGGAGTTGTTTGTTTCACTTCTGTTTTTTATTACAATTCTTTGTTTTGATTTTGAGTTTTTATTTTATTTTATTTAAATAAAATAAAAGCTTATTTAGTTGTTAATATTAATATAATTGTATTTTTATCACTGATAATAATTACATTTTAGATAAAACTTAAAGATAAATTATTTTTAATTAAATAAATTTATTTAATCTCTTATATAATATTTATTAACAAATTATTAATAAAATTATGTTATTTTAATAAAATAAATAATTTAAATTTTATAAATTAATATTTATTTGAAATATATTTTAATTATTAAATCAAATTTTATTTTAATATTTATATATTTTAAATTTAATTGTACATAATTTAATTATAAAATTAAATAAAATTAAATTATTCATAATTTTATTGGCAATAAATTTAAATTTATTAAATATATAAATATAATGTTGAATTAAATTATTCATAATTTTATTAAAATAAATAATTAAATTATATATATTTAAATAATAGTAAATTAGATTATGAAAAATGAAAATAAAAACTACTTTTGATAGTTTTCATAATTTTGAAAATTGGAAGAAACCAAAACTGAACACAGAAATTAAAACTCAAACAAACAAATTTTTACTAAATTTGAAAACAAATAAATAAATAAATAAATAATCCCTAAATATATTATTGTATTTTACAAATGTTATCCTAGCTCTAAAATTTTTATTAGGGTAGGATTTAAATTTGTTAGAAACCTTTCTAGAACAAGAGTTCCAAAACTCTATATATATTTCAAACAGAAGGTGTAATGCTTTTAGTCCTGATGGTTTCAGTGATTCATTTCTTCTTCCAGATCACCGCGCGCACACCTCACTGAAGCACTTCATCCGCTGAGATATGGTACGAAAAGGCTTTCAGAAACCAAAAGCAGGTAACAGAAAAGCGATGTCTAAAACAATGTACTTTTACAAGTTAGACCTTAACCACTTTTGGCTTTTCAAGTGTTCGATAAAATGACTGTGAGAAATGCTTCGTTTACTGTTTTTTGTTTCTTAATGCACAGGTCTCGATTATTTGAAATCGCTGAATTACGATAAGTACCTTAGAAAACTAGGCTTCGGTAAAGAAGATCATTATTTCTGGAAGCAAGTAGGGAAGTCGCTGTTGTGCACTTATGCGTTGTTTGGCTGTTACGATCCAAGGATCTCCTGACGTGGCTAAGGGGAATGAGTCAGCAATTGCCACCACCCACACGAAAGGCACCGTTACGTGAAAAGAAGGCCCCGCAGTCAAGGAATACGATTGCACTAGATACCAAGTTGGTTACAATTGTTAGCGCAGCTTTATAAATAAGGGTGGGGTATTGTTCAGAGGGACATGAATTGAATTAGATTTGGCTAACGCCCTTCCTTCCTCCTTTTCGAGTACCAAGTACCGAAGTTCTTCTATTCTAATCCTCCTCTTCGTTGTACTTGTAATTGCTCATTTGCATCACGCCGAGTTCTATAATCAATTTTATCTTTGAACTTTTATTTGCATCATTCATAACATCACATTTGGTGCTTTCATTCTCGACCTCTCCTCCATGGTCGATAAAGCATCTGCCTCGCCAAACTCGACACCGCCGTCACCAAACTCCAAGGTGATGTTGCCACCAATCAACCACCATGAACTCCCTTCAATCCACCGCTTCGCCCAACAGAAACCATGCTCGATGAAGGACCAAATGGACGATATGAGTAAACAACTCATTCAAATCGGACACCTTCAAATGTAAATCCCCAACCCATGAAACACCACATACCCGCCGCCTCCTTCCAATAACATCTCCCAGATACCGATTTTGCCTTCCAACCCAAAGTCGCACGTGTTGACCTCTAAGTTTGATGGCACCGACCCGTAATCCTCGGATCTTCAACGCCAAGAATTCTTTGAATTTCTGTAACCAAGATACCGTCCAGACACGATGGCCGCTTTTCATTTCGAGGGCAAGGCGAGGCGTTGGTATCAATGGATGAAGTGCAATCGCCGCTATCTTCTTGGGCTAACTTCACCAAAGCACTTGTTGAACGCTTTAAATTAACAACTCGAGGAACCTCGGGGTTGCTCGCCAAGTTACAAAGAAACTTCCACCGTCAAGATTACCAATCCAGTTCGAGACCATCTCTAACTGCACCACCGACCTTCCCTCTTCGTTCTTCGTGGACTGCTTCATTTCCGGACTTCGGCCTGACATAAAGAACGAGGTACTCTCCTTCCGACCTACCTCCTTAAACCATGCCATCAGTTTAGCTCGCCTACAGGAAGCCAAACTGTCTGAAAACCGTAAATTGCTCCTTAAGAGTATTTCATATTGGGACCGAAAACCTCATGGGTGGGACTTTTGCCTACACCTCCTCCTTGGGTCCCCAAACCTCACCCAAGACTGGCTTCCACCAAATTTCACCTGCACTGGCCGCTAACCCAGCCGAGGTCCAACGCCGACAGCATGGCCTTTGTTTCTATTGTGATGAAAATACGCTCAGGCACAAATGTAACAGGCCTCAGTTGTTTTTACTGGATGATGCTTACCCTAGTGATGTGGATGACCCATCTTCCCATCCTTCTGATTCCCATCCGGCTGCCACTGAACACACCAAATCCGATCCTTCCCTCACTTCCAGTACAACCGACATTTCCTCTGGTCCCATCGCCCACCATGATCTCTTATAATGCCATGTCCCATTGTATCGCCTACCACCTTGCGCTTCATGGGTTTGTTACAGGGTCATCCAGTACAAGTCTTGCTGGACGGGGGTAGCTCCCACAATTTCATCCAGAGCAGGGTTGCTCGTTACTTGGGTTTAGAAGTTGATCCTCCATTTCGCTTAGGTGCTTGTGGGCGGGGAAACTATTCATAGCGAGGGTAAAATTGCAATGTTAATTTGCAGACACTGAGGCACATCCATTATCACGATTTCTACATCTTACCATTACATGGCTCGATGTTGTCCTTCGTGTGGCTTGGCTCGCCACACTGGATCGGTTCTCACCAACTATGCCGATTCCACCTTCCAATTTGTTCAGGAACTCAAACTATTTCTTGGATCGGTATTAAAGGTGAAAGTCCACAACCTATTCAATTTACATTCTCCGAGTATGAGCCTGAAGTCAGTCAGAATGAAGTTCTTTGGCCCGCAAATTCAATTCCACCCGATCAAACATCTTCGATAACATCTTACGCTTCGCACCCTCATCGCAGCAATTTCAACATGTCTTCACTAAGGCTTCGGTTGCCTCCAATCGAGACACCGATCATGCCATTCTTTTGCCCCGATGTCGCCTCCTATTAATGTTAAGCCATATCGGCATTCTTTACTTCCAAAAACACGAAATAGAAAAGCAAGTGTGAGAGATGCTTCGGACGGCATAATCCGACCAAGCACTAGCCCTTTTCATCTCCGGTGTTATTGGTTAAAAGAAGGATCAGACTGGAGATTTTGCGTCGACTACCGTGCCCTCAATGCTATTACTATTAGAGATCGGTTTCCAATACCGGTACCGATTTAACTCTTTCGATGAACTCTTTGGTGCTAAGGTATTTCTAAATTGATTTGCTCACGGTTTCACCAAATTCGGGTCCGCTCCGAGGACATTGCTAAAACGGCTTTCCGCACTCCACGAAGGCCATTATTAATTTCTCGTAATGCCTTTTGGCCTTACAAATGCTCGGCCCACCTTCCAAGCAACCATGACCGTATCTTTAAACCTTACATTCGCCAATTCAGCACTCATATTTTTGACGATATTCTTGTTTATAGTAAATCCCGGATGAGCATCTCCAACACCTCCGCCAGGTTCAAACCCACGGATAATCACTTGTTGCTAAGGAGAGCAAATGCATCTTCGACAAACTCGGATCGAATACTTAGGCCACTTAGTCACCGCGGATGGCTTCGAGAGTCAACCTTCTAAAATCTCTCGCTATTCGTGGATCGCCCATTCCGATCAACGTTATATGCGTTAAGTGGATTTCTTGGTCTCGCCGGTTACTACAGCGTTTCATACACAACTTTGCTAAGATAGCAGCCTCTATCCGATCCGCCAAGAAGGATGCTTTGCTTGGTCGCTGCAAGACAATCAAGATTTGATCAACTTAAACCGCTTTGAGTAATGCACCATTGCTGGCACTTCCATTTTTCTGCCTGCTTTTAATTGAGACCGACGCCTCGGGACAGTATCGGGTGTGTTACTCCAACGAGGTCGACCGATTGCATTTTACGTACCATAAACTTTCTTCCGGATGCAAGGGCACCAAAGATACCATAGAGAAATGTTTGCCATCACTCAGCGGTTGGCAAATGGCGCCAATATCGCTAAGCGTAAGGTTTTCGATTCAGACGGATCAAAAGCTTTAAAAACCTTACAAAGACATGCATAATTCGCAACCCTGTGAGCAACAACACCGGCTTTACAAACTTGTTGGGTACGATTTTGAAATTTTATATCGACCGTAAGTCAATATTGGGTCGACGCTTATCCCGAGTTCCTACGGGATGCTTTCTTACATTATCGGTTCGTAAATTCAGAGATCGAGGAGTTCCGTTCTTTGAATACTTCTAATCCTCAATTATTGTACATCCACGAGAGAGTAGGCGCTAAGGATCCTCAAGATAAGGATTACCCGGTCCATGAAGGCTTCTTGTTTTTTCGCCACCGCTGTTGTAATTTAATTTGCATGATTTGCGACACGCAATACTCACGGATTTCCATTGTTCGATGGTAGGGGACACGCAGAGTTACATCGCATTCTCCACCGCCTGGCAGCAAATTTTATTGGGCCACTATTCGAAAAGATGTGCAACAGTTTGTCGTGACATGCATGGTCCGTCAAACCATGAAATCTACCACTGTCACCTACCGGATTGCTACAACCGCTGCTTCTTACCAAACCCAAGTATTCGAGGAAATCAAGATGGACTTCATCACCGGACTTCCTCCTCTTACGGTAAAACAATGCGTCTTTGTTGTGGTTGACCGCTTATCAAAATTTCGCATTTCTTCGCTTTACTCGCAGCTTTACTAGGCAAAGTCAATGAAGTCTTCTTGAATGGGATAGTTAAACTTCATGGCATCCCTACAAAATAATCATGATCGTGACCCTTTATTCTTGAGCACTTTCTGGGATGAGTTCACTAAATTGCAGGGGACTACTAGGGCTTTGAGTTCAGCCTACCATCCCGAGACGGATGGCCAGACAGAGGCGGTAAACAAAGTGTTAGAAATGTATCTCCGGTGCTTTCAGGTCCCAGTCTCCGCATTACATGGGTTCACCGCTTCCTTGGTAGTATTGGTACAATATCGCCTACCATAGCTCACCGGCATGACACCTTCCGAGCTTTATACTGCCGCCACCCACCAACCTCGATCCGATACATACCAGTAATCGCCAAGTTATCCACCTTGATCACGATTTGTCCCAAATGAGATATGATTCTTCAACAATCAAGGCTAACCTCCTGCGGGCACAAACCGTAATGAAGAACCAGCCGATAAGAAAAGGCGGATATTTCTTTCAAGTTGAGACTGGTTGTTTGTCAAGCTTCAACCATACCGACAGCCTCGCTACGCCTCCATCGAAACGAAGCTCACCAAAGATACTTTGGCCCTTTTAAAGTTCGAAGCGACGGCCCGCTGCTTACAAATTGACTTACCCAGATCATCACGATTACATCCCGTATTTCATGTCTCTGCTCAAGAAATGTGAAGGCAATCCGGAAAGCCAAAGCATTCCTTTACCACTTCGACAACCCGCCATCGCCGGATCCCTCTCACATTCTCGCAACTAGAGACATTATGAAGGCCGGAGTTTTGGAGCCACGTGTCTTGGTGCAATGGGAGGGTCTTAGATCACCAAGCATCTTGGGTTCCAACAGATGAATTTCGGTCGTTCATATCATCATGGAACCTCGAGGACAAGGTTCGCTTTGCAGACGGTGGCAATGTTACGATCCAAGGATCTCCGACGTGGCTAAGGGAATGAGTCAAGAATTGCCACCACCCACACGAAAGCGCACTGCTACGTGAAAAGAAGGCCCCGCAAAGTCAAGGAATACGATTGCGACTAGATACCAAGTTGGTTACAATTACATTGGCGCAGCTTTATAAATAAGGGTGGGTATTGTTGTGAGGGACATGAATTGAATTAGATTTGGCTAACGCCCTTCCTTCCTCCTTTCTCGAGTACCAAGTACCGTAAGTTCTTCTATTCTAATCCTCCTCTTCTGTTGTACTTGTAATTGCTCCGCTGTACTGCTGCCAGAGTTCTATAATCAATTTTATCTTTGAACTTTTTATTTGCATCATTCATAACATCACATTGGCGCTGCCTGGCTCTACAACGAAACCTCACCTCTTGGTTGGTGGACATTGAAGCCTATGCCAAAGGAGGAAAAGGAGCTGGCCCATTTGTACCATAGAATAGATTATCCATACCCAGGTGACAAAGAGGCAATGGATGAGTTCATTGCCCAAGGCAAAATGGTGGGCACCACAATTGGTCCAAAAGGAATTATCGGAACCGACAATGATTCCACTAATTACCGTATGCGACTTCAGACCGTAAGTTTGAACAGGAAGCAATGAAGATGTGGATCAGGATGAGGAATGAGGTCATTCAGGAGCTTCAAGAGAAAGGTTATGATGTAGAGTAGTTAGTTTGCTTTTATTAATTTGGTATTTACTGAAGTAGATGACGGAAGCTATACGCGTCACTTTTAAAATAGTTGGACGTAGTCGTTGTGTAGATGGATGTGTTTCAGTGAATTTGATGCTCATCTTTTTTTCCTGGGTTTGCAGTGTAGACATGAATGATTCATTGGATAACATGAAGTAGGAATCTTTGAGGCCTTGTTACAAGTTAGATTACAATCCCAAATCTTAAAAATCCCATTGTTTAACCTGGACTACCGTAAGAGTTTCTGACACTTTAGTGATAAGAGATATAGAATATGTGCAGCCTTGGGAATGCATACGCCAAATATAATATTCAAGTGATGCAACCAGATACTGTTGAAAGTGGCTGGGATAGTTAGCTGTTGACTCGGTAACTCACGAGATCCCATATACTGCTTGGAGAGTTTGGGAATCCTTTGCAAACGCTTCAAGCCGATCAGACCAATTGAATACGTCCCAAGTGAGTGAATTTTGGAAGAGAAGTAATTATTGCTGATCTGCACTATCAGGACCTCAACTAAACTTCTTTCGTAACACAAAAACAAAAGAACTAGACTTCTTCTTAACCCCAAAAAAATTAGTACCAGACTTCTTTATAACAGTTAACAACTTATAAGTTCTTTTAAAGAATTCGTATATTCATGCTTGAAGCTAAGTTAATGTTCATTTAACTTGGTATCGCAAACTAGAGATTTCAATTTGTCACCTTACTTTTGATCCTGTTCATATGGCTGAAAAGAAATGGTCTATTCACCCGCTGGCCTCGGAGCTACGCCTCCCTGTGCTTCCTCAAGAACTTTCTCGGAGGAAATCGATTCCATGTCCATTTATCGAAATCATCTACTACAGCCAACCTGTAGCAAGGTGTATGTGTTGCTTTGAACTACAAACACAAACAACTCTTAAAGGCGCAGAGGAATGATGATGAATTTTAGGAAGAACTTGAAAAGGAATGAAATAAATTTTGTGATGTGAAAATTGCTAATTCTTTTTCATTCATTGATTGAGTATATATACAGGGACTTGTAAGATTTGTGAATCTGTACAGCTAAGAATTCGTTACAACAGATTTGTGAATGTTATCGTCTGTATTACAGGTACATCACTTTATTGTGAGGGAGTTGAACTTTTGGGCTGGAGCTGAAGATGGGTCAAGACTTGGGCTTGCTTTGTTGCTTTCTGTACACGAGATTGATCTGTCTCTTACATCTCCTCTCAAACGAAACCGGGGACTCGAGATAAGGTTGAGTTTGGAAATGAGATAAGAAAATCGTGTGGTTGTCAAGGGCTTTGTGAGTAAGTCAGCTATCTGGTCGATGGTGCTGACATATCGCACTTCTAAGACGCCATCTGAGACCTTGTCCCGAATGAAGTGAAGATCCAGTTCAAAGTGTTTGGTGCGGGAGTGAAAAAATGGGTTGTGAGCTAAGGACCGAGCACCATTATTATCGCACTAGATGACGGGTTTTTGGGACGAGGTGAACCCGAGTTCGGAGAGCAGAGAAGTGAGCCATATTATTTCAGTGGAGACATGTGAGAGCGTGTTAGAGTAATGCCCTAAAGACAATCGCCTTTAGCGCGTTTTGTACAAAGTTCTGTACATACTTTATGAATAAATAAAGAAAGACATATTTCATTACTTTGCTGTTCATTATTTATGAACTGATATTGATCTATAAGCGAATTAATGAAGTCCATGATATATGACATAGCATGAAGGAAATTGTGATGTGATCATACTCATCGAGATTCCTATCATGTGCAATTATGTCAAGATTCAAATTATCCATAATCGTAGGATTATCTTGGCCGACATCGGTGAATCCGAGAGACTAAGACATCTCAAGCTCCTTGATTTGATCAGCAAAGGATCTCGTAAACCGTAAATATGAGATATTTAGGGTCGAGATGTGAATGCTTACTAGAGGTAGTAAGTACATTGGATGACCTACTATGAGATCATCACATAGATGTCCTATTCTAATGTCAGTGATAATCTCATCATAGCAATGGTGTAAGTATCCTTAGACTTGAGGTGCTCAAGGATATCTTGGATACTAATTATGTGCTTGACTCCATTCCTTGTTGCCTTACGAGGTCGCTCATAGGGTGGTGATTGGAGTGCACTTGAGGTATTCAAGGTAATTGAGTAGCCAATAGAGAATTAACCACTTCGTGATAGCGAAGATGATACCCATGGCCTCTTGTCGGGGTTATTACTTGGAAATCTCGGCCGGAGTACGATGTCATGAAGAGTATCTTCGTGACATATAAAGTAATGAGTCACAGTGACAAGAATCGATATCACTGACTAGATTTGACTTAGTCGGCCTAGTAAGAGTTGACACTTTGCCCATACTCATAACCAAGTGGGGTATAGCATGGTGAAAGGACTAATTGCACAAGAATTGTCTATGGAAAGGTTCGTGATATGGTTCATGATGAATATATGTTCATTCACAAATCAATTACTTTCCGGTCAATTGGGGTCATGATGTGTTGCTAGATACCGCTCATGACTTGCTCAGATTAAGTGTTAATCTAAGTGGCCAACATAACCTAAACCTAATGGGTCACACGATAAGAGTGTCTCGGAGAATTAGTAAAATAGTTTTAGATGAGGTCCAATAAATGGAGAGCAACAGATTAAATGGATCCCGATGAGATCGAGATATGTCCCGATGAGATCGCGACATCGATATTCTTTGAAAAGGGTTTCCGGTGGTTTTCCATCTCGGGACCTAGAGCGTTTAGTAGACCAACCTCAAAGATGATGGACCACTTCAGCATTTATATATATATATATCTTATTAATTAATTAAATAATATATATATATATAGCATTTACGTGGATGAAGGAGGAGAGAAGCTTATCATCTTCACTTTATTATATATATATATATATATAAAGTGGCTAACGTGGATCAATGACTCACCTTAGCATTTAATGTGTCTTTAAAAGAGTTATAAGACATGGAAAGGGATAGAAAGATGATGATGATCGTTGGCTTTGGGAAGTAGAAGAAAGGTTTTGAAGGAAAAGGGTTTTCCTCTCATCTTCATCAACGACAATCATCTCTCAAGCTCTTCATCCTCCTTCTTCATTGTTTCTTCCATAGCTCTCCAAGAATAAAGGTAAGAGATAACACTCTTTAATTTGTTCTAGCTATTCCCGGTTTAAAGGGTTTGCCTCGGTTAGGTTTTGCGATCTCTGCGTGGATACTATTAGAGACGGTCTCCTTTGGCCGTTATGGTTTGAGTTTGTTATATAGACACATGGATCCTGGCTTTCGAAAAGGTCCCGGAATAAAAATTTTTGTTTTCCGCACCGTGTGCATGTGATGTACACACCGGGATTTTCCTACAGTGGTATCAGAGCCACTTGTGTCGTATATATCGAAGAAATCATAACTAGGTCGGAGCTACCTATTGCTTGTGACGATGATGCACGTTAACGTGTTAATTTCAATTCATGTAGAAATATTGTTTTCAAATTTTCTTGCCCAGATGTGTTCATAAGATGTTGTGGAATATGTCTGTGGAAGACCAGAATTTATCAATGTGATTTGATATGGTTTTGCTAATTTATTCCCTAATGTTTTGGTTGCTATCTTTGTGCACAATACTTGAACAGGCATGCTTATAAATTAGAGAATAAATTGTAGAAATTTTTTTCAGATTTTCTTTCACCGACATGTCTCTAATATATTTATGAATGTCTATGAGAATGGAAAAATGTTTTCGAGGTGATTTCCTATTTATTTGAGAATTTATTGTGTGTTGCTGGGAATAACTGTGTTGAGGAACATAGATTCTACATTGGCTTTGTTGCTAGGTTGGTTGAGTTTTTGTTGGAAATAGATCCTGAAAAAATTCATGGAACATGTTGTGAACATGTTGTAACCTCTGTAATTTTCTCAGAATTTATTGAAATTGTTTCAATGAGTTTTTCAAGCAAAAAGACAGAGCTTGACAGTTTTGAGAAAGTTGCTAGAGCTGTTTTGTTTGGAATGATTAATTGTGTATTTCTCAATTCCAATGCCTTGGATCATTTTTAATGTGATTAAAAATGTGTTACATTGATGTTGTATGCTTGCCAAAATGATTTTCTTGAAATTGGGTTTCCAAAAATTTTGGGATGTCAAATGTGTCTTATTAACGTCTCGTTAGTGTATTTCCTTGTCTTGATTGTTTTGGCCGTCACAAATTTTTGTGACCAGTGCCGAAGTAGTCTTGATAAAGTGTAGACTACCTAGAGATACTTAAGGTGATAGTTTAATATTCTCAAATTATTTGGAAATCTAAATGAATAAGAGTGTATTCATTGATTTCAAGTTTCATGTATAGTATAACTATATATGGTAAGCATGATACAATGAAAGTGTTTCATTGGTACATGATAGTAAAGGATATTACACTTGGTATTGTGAATTTGAACTACACGGATTGAGAAATTAGTCGATTAGAGAGCATGCCAGCACATGTACCAGTCGACTAGCACATGCACCAATCGACTAGCATATGCACCAGTCGACTAGCTCGTGCACAGTAATCCATAGTAGTCGACTAGCACATGTACCAGTCGACTAGCACATGCACCAGTCGACTAGCACATGCAAAGGTAGGATGATGGATGATTTTAGGTATAGATTCAATGTGATTGATGAATTGCCCTAAATCATTCCATATAGTCATGGTGACTATAATCCTATAGCTTGGAGAAGAAGAAGAAGAGACCTGAAAACCCTCACACATCATATGAAAACTAACGTCTTCCATTAATATGGGAAGAACCAGAGTTCTTATAGAGTTGGGTTGTTGGGTAAACCCAAGCTCACTCTATACGGATATGTTCGAACTATGAAAATATGATTTTTGGATTAATGGGTCGGTTTTCACTAGAAGCGTTGATTTGTTGAGTAAACTCAAGGTCAACGAGATGAGGCGAAATGGGTAAGGTACATCGATGTACGCGGATCAAGTGTTGATAACCCAATGTGTGTGCATACATCATGAGTTGATAGCACTAGTCGATAGTTGCATCTGGATGCAATTGGTATGACAGATACCTGCCGATTGATCTAAGGTGGCTTGTTGGGTAAACCCAAAGTCATTTTAGTAATGTCGGATATCTATGATGCAATTGGTATGATCGATACCTACCGATTGACCTAAGGTGGCTTGTTGGGTAAACCCAAGGTCATTTTAGCAATGTCGGATATCGACCCACTAGGACATTTTGTCATAATGCTTCTTGGATTCGTACTGAGGGTTATGGATTCTTTGAAACTAGTGGGAGCCATATGCATGTCATGCAAGTCCTTATGATCATGCATGCAATTCTATTCTAACATTCTCTCTTTCTTTCCCTTTAGGTTTATTGAAGATGACTTCAAGGGTGAATTTGCGCTCACTAATGGATTTGAATAAATTAACTGGACCTAATTTTCTCGATTGGCTGAGAAATCTGAGAATTGTTCTCAGATCTGAGGAACTGGGCTATGTCCTAGATGTTCCACTTCCTGATCCACCTGCTGTTGATGCTTCTGATGAGGATCAGAAAGCATATTGTAAGCATCTCAAAGACAGTGACATGGCTACCTGCATTATGCTCGTGTAGGAAAATCCCGGGGTAGGCATCACATGCCCTGATCTTGAATTTAAAATTTTGAGTCCCGGATATTCCCAAAGCCGGATCCATGTGTATGTACAAACAATCAAACCATAACGACTAAAGGAGACCGCCTCTAACGGTATCCACGCAGAGGTCGGAAAACCTAACCGGACAAACTCTTTTGACCCGGAATAGCTAGACTAAAGAAAAGAGTGCTAGCTCTTACCTTAGCCTTGGAGAGCAAATGAAATAAACTTGGTGGAGCCTTGAGAAGAAGAAGCCAATGGAGAGGATGAAGTGAAGAAGATGGAAAATCAAATTTTCAAAGCTTAACTCTTAAGCTTTGGTTCTTCCTCTCCCAAAACCCGCAAGCCTTCTTCCATTCCATCTTCTATGTATTTTAACACTTAAAATACTTATCAAAGCTTTGTGGAATGGGCATCCACGATAAGACATGAAAATGCCTTAATTTGTTAAATCATCATTAGTTTGACTTTTCAAACTAACTTTTCATCTCCATTTAATGTTCCATCGAAATTCTATATATATATATAATTAATTAATTATTTACTTAATTAATTAATATATATAATTGTGAAGTGGTCCAACCAAAGCTGGTCGGTCCTACCGCCCTACCGGCCCCATGCATAAAAATCACCTAAACGGTTTCAAGAATGTCGATGTCGCGATCTCATGGGACATATCCCAATCTCATCGGGATCCATTTAATCCTATTGCTTCCGGATATCGGATCTCCGTCTCAAACTATTTTACGATTCTCCGAGTCACTCTTACGCTGTGACCCATTAGGTTCCTTGTTATGTTGGCCACTTAGATTAACACTTAACTGAGCAAGTCATGAGCGGTATCTAGCAACACATTATGACCCCAATTGACCGGAAAGTAATTGGTTTGACTAATGAAACCATATCACTTAACCCTTCCATAGACAATTATCTTGTAATTCGTCCTTTCACCATGCTATACCCCACTTGGTTTGAGTATGGGCAATGTGTCAACTCTTACTAGACCGATCGATCAAATCTAGTCCAAGTGTAATCGCCTCGCCCTAGGACTCATTACTTTATATGTCCATAAAGACCATCTTCATGACATATGTATGCTCCTACGCCAGAGACTTCAAAGTAATGATCCCGATAAGAGGCCATGGGTATCTCTTCGCTATAACATAAGTGGTGAATCCTCTATTGGCTACTCAATTACCTTCGAATACCTCAAGTTGCACTCCAATCACCACCCTATGAGCGACCTCCAAAGGCAACAAGGAATGGAGTCAAAGTACGTATAAGTAGTCAAGATATCCTCGAGTACCTCAAGTCTAAGGATACTTGCACAATTGCTATGATGAGATTATCAACGACATTTGTATAGACATCCATGTGATGATCTCATAAAGAGGTCATCCAATGTACTTACTACCACTAGTAAGCATCCACATGTCAAATCTAAATATCTCAATATTTACAGTTTTCGAGATCCACCGCTGATCCAATCAAGGAGTTTGACATGTGCTAGTCTATCCGGATTAACGATGTCCGGCCTCATTAATCCTATGACTAGGATAATTTAGATATTGACATAATTGCACATGATAGGAATCTCAATAGTATGATCACATCATAATTTCCTTCATGCTATGTCATGTATCGTGGACTTCATTAATTTGATTAAAGATCATTATCAATTCATAATAAAATGAACATCAAATAAATGAAATATGCCTTGCTTTATTTATTCATAAAAATCATACATGACTATGAACAAAATGCGCTAAAGGGATTGCCTTTTAGGCACTACTCTAACAATCTCCCACTGACCTAAAGTCAATCGCCTTGGTATCTAATACCATAAGCGAGTACATGAGAATCAAAATTCTTCCGTGGCAACGGCTTTGTCAACGGATCAACAATGTTCGCGCTGTGGAATTCTCTCTATCGTGACATCACCCGAGCAATGATCTCCGAATCAAATGGTAGCGGGAGTACGTGTTTGGATCACCGATGAGACCTTGGTTCCTTTGCTCAAGAATAGCTCCATTGTTGTCACAATACAATCAGATGGGTCCATCATGACTAGGAACCACACCAAGTTCGAAATGAACTTCGATCCAAACCGCTTCCTTTCAAGGCGTCGACGCGCAATGTACTCGCCTCGGTTGTTGAATCGCAGCCGTCTCTGTTTGGAACTCTTCCAACCGATCGCTCCTCCATTTAGTGTGAAAACATAACCGATTGGGACTCGAGTCGCCCTTATCGATTGAAAATCGCATCAGATGCCCGCCACTGAGACTTCCATCTCCATATATCAAGAAAACATCCTTAGTTCTACGAAATACTTTAGATATTCTTGATACCACCCAAAGGACCTTCACCAGATCCGATTGGTATCGCTCGTAACACTTAGAGCATATGATACATCGGGTCTCGTATATAGCATCGCGTGCATAATAGATCCTATCGCAGACGCATACGGATCATATTCATACGCATCCTCTCATCCCGTGTCTTAGACACATGGACTTCGAGAGTGTTATCCCATGAGTAATGGGAATAAACCCTCTCTTGGATTGCTCCATGCTAAACCTCTTTAGCACCTTGTCTATGTACGTTGACTGTGAAAGACCAAGCAACCTCTTCGATCTATCTCTATAGATCTTTATCCTAAGGATATAAGTTGCTTCTCCAAGATCTTTCATGGCAAATTGTTTGGACAACCAAATTTTTACTGATTGCAGCATTGAGACATCATTTCCTAGCAACAATATGTCATCTACATATAATACAAGGAATACGATCGCAGTTCCATTAACTTTCTTGTACACACAGTGTTCATCCGGATTTTGTGAGAAACCAAACTCTTTGATTGTCTCATCAAACGGATATTCCAACTCTGGATGCTTGCTTCAATCCATAAATGGATTTCGAAGCTTGCATACCTTTTCGCCATCGTGAAATGAAGCCCTCAGGTTGTGTCATGTACACATCCTCACCTGATTTCCATTCAGAAAGTCGTCTTCACATCCATTTGCCATATCTCATAATCATAGTGAGCGGCAATGGCTAGGAGTATCCTAATGAATTTAAGCATTGCTATCGATCAAGGTCTCGTCATAGTCAACTCCTTGTCTTTGACGAAAGCCTTTAGCCACAAGCCTTGCTTTATAGGTAATCACATTACCATCCATGTCGCTTTTCTTCTTGAAACCCATTTGCACCCTATAGGTTTTATCCTTGGTGCATCAACCAAAGTCCATACTTGGTTTTCATACATGGAATCCATTTCGATTTCATGGCACGAAGCCATTTTTCGACTCAACTCTTCGTAACATCTTCATAGTGGTAGGCTCATCATCCTCTATGAAAGCAATACGTAATTGTTCACTCACGAAATCCATATCTCTCAGAAGCAGGCGATCCTACTTGACCTACTAATTTCGTGTGTAGTAGAAGGTTGAATGTTACCTCATCAGATGAGTTACAGATTTGAGTTCAGCAGCTTGATTGATCTGCGTCCGAGCATCTTGAACTTCTTCAAGTTCAACTTTGCTCCCACCGCCTCTTTTAAAAGAAACTCTTTCTCTAAAAGACAGATGCATCAAACAAACACCTTTTGTTCCTCAAAGAAAGTAGAATTGATATCCTCTTGTTTCTTTAGGATATCCTACTAACAAACATTTATCGACTTTGCTTCAAGCTTATCTCGATCGTGTCCGCTTACATAAGGTGACAACCCCATACTTTCAAATAAGAAAGATAAGGTGTCTTGTTAGTCCACATCTCATATGGAGTAACATCAATCGCTTTGATGGAACTCGCTTAACAAGTAAACAATTGCCTCAAGTGCATATCCCAAAAGGATTTTGGTAATCGTAAAGCCCATCATAGATCGTACTATGTCCAACAAGGTTCGATTTCTCCTTTCGCCACACCATTATTTGTGGTGTGTAAGGAGGGTCCACCGAGATAAAATCCCATTATCTACGAGATAATCCAAAACTCTTGGTCTAAGTATTCACCACCACGATCGGATCGTAATGTTTTGATACTTTTACCAAGTTGTTTTTCTACTTCATTCTGAATTGTTTGAACTTTTCAAACGCTTGATTTGTATCTCATCGACATCTGGTACCCATATCGAGAATAATCATCGATAAAGGTAATGAAGTAACGATAACTACTTCGCATGGATGGACATCGGACCACATACATCCGAATGTATTAGGTCTAATAATCCATCGCTCGTTCACCCTTTCCTTAAAGGTAACTTAGTCATCTTGCCTAATAAACAAGATTCACATGTGTCATAAGATTCATAATCGAATGACCCTAAACTTCCACTCTTCAGGAGCTTAGCGATCGTCTCTCATTTATATGGCCGGCGACAATGCCATAAGTAAGTTGATTTTAAATTATCTCTTTTATGTCTTTTAGCGTCATTGACATTCATAACCGGATGTGACATATCTAATATGTAAATTCCATTGCATAATGTACCAAGACTATAAAGCATTCCATTTGAACTAATAGAACAACCATTGTTACCAAAAGACAAATGGAAACCGGCTCTATTTAAACAAGAAATGCATAATATGTTCTTTGTTAACACGGGTACAAAATAACAATCATCCAAGTTAAGTACAAGCCCACCGGGAGTGTCAAAACATAAGTCCCTACGGCTAATGCAAAGAACTCTTGCTCCATTTCCAACACGCAGTCCATTTCTCCCTTTATGAGTCGCCATCGTCCCTCGAGGCCCTGCATATCATTGCATATGTGTGAGCCACAACCGTATCTAATACCCATATGTTATGATCGTAAACAAGATAACCTCAATGACAAACATACCGAAGAAGTCGAGGCGGTGATGCCTTCTTACGCTTGATTCTTCCAGATAAACTTTGCGATACGCCCAATGACCGCCTTACCGCAATGGAAGCAGTACCTTTTAGTGCGATCTCTTTGGTCTTCTTCTTGCCTTTCGCCGCACTTCCTTTTGGCTTCGAGCCTTTTCTTCTTCATTTCGCCTCTTCTTCGAACCAGAGGAAGAAGAATCCACCAATAGCAACGCCTTGCTATGTTGCTTGACGAATTGTTCTCATTGCCTTGAAAGATTGATCACTCGGGAATTGTGGTGGATATTTGGTTCATTCGATAGTTCAACACAAACCGTGAATAACTACCGACAAACCAACAAGAATTAAGTCTATACTTAACTCGTAATCCATCACAAAACCTAAGACGGCCAACCTCTCAATATAGCCATTCATCTTCAATGCATATTGCATCGCAGATGAACCAGAGTCATCTTCGTTGTAAAGAGCAACCTTGAGGTCTCGAACCGCTCGGACCGTGCTTGCTCATCAAACAACTCTCTAAGATGAAACACTATCGTGTGAGCATCCATAGACTCGTCGCTTCGCACTCAGTGACATCGATGCAAGCATAATGCGGTGGCTATGTCACCATCTTTTAGATGCTTACGATATGCCTTCTGATCATCATCAGAAGCTCCTTCAGGAAGTGGATCCGGAAGTGGAAAATCAAGGATGTATCCTAGATCCTCAGATCTGAGAACAATTCTCAGATTCCGCAGCCAATCAAGAAAATTTGGTCCGATTAATTTGTTTGCATCCATTAGTGAGCGAAGATTCACACTAGTCGACATCTTCAATCAACCTAAACGTAGAGAGAGAAAGAAAGTTAGAATAGGATTAAATGTATGCTCATAAGGACTTAAATGACATACATATGGCTCCCACTAGTTTTAATAGAATCCATAACCCTCATCATGAATCCATGAAACAAAATGGCACATTGACCTAGTGGGTCGATATCCGACATTGCTAAGAATGACCTTGAGGTTAGCTCAACAAGTCACCTTAGGTCAATCGGTAGGTATCGGTCATACCAATTGCATCATCGATGATCGACATTAAGAATGACCTTGAGGTTAGCTCAACAAGCCATCTTATGTCTCGGGAGGTATCAGACATATCAATTACATCTTAGACACAACTATCGCCAGTCTTTATCAACGGTTGATGTATGCACATACATTGGGTTATCAACACTTGATGCGTGTACATCGATGTACACTACCCAACTCGCCTCTGTCCACGTTGACCTCGAGGTTAGCTCAACAAATCAACGCTTCTAGGAAAACCGACCCATTAATCCGAAAATCATATTTTCATGGTTTGAACATATTCAGTATAGAGTGAGCTTGAGGTTAGCTCAACAACCCAACCCTATAAGAACTCGGTTCTTACCATATTAATGGAAGGCGTTAGTTTTCATATTTTAAGTGAGGGATTTTAGGTCTCATCTTTCTAATCTCATCCAAGGATCATAGTCACCATGACTATATGGTGCGATTTAAGGCATTGCATCAATCACATTGAATTTATACCGAAAATCACCCATCATCCCACTAAGGCATGATATAAGTCGACTTGTATATGTATAAGTCGATTTATGTCTCTATATAAGTCGACTTATGTATGTGTAAGTCGACTTGTGCAATCATGCATGAACAAGTCGACTTGTACTATCAGGCAAGTCGACTTATTAGTCTACAGTGCACCAAACAAGTCGACTTGTGAACATATAAGTCGACTTGTTCATTTGTGCATTTGGAATTGCTATCTACTTGGCTAATTCTCAATTCAGTCATTTCCAATTCACAACACCAATATAACAAGTATATAAACCTTTATATTAATGTGCTAATGAAACATTTTCATCAACTCATGCATGCCATATAGTCATACTATATGAGAAAAACTTGAAACCGATTAATCCACCATTAATCACTAGATTTCCACATAATTCAAGGACACCAAATTATCATGCTAAGTATCTCTAGGTAGGCTACACATTATCAAGATTACTCCGGCACTTGTCACAAAAAATTACGACGGCCAAAATAACCAAGATAACGGAATAAGCTAACGAGACGCTAAAGTGACCTATTCGATATCCAAAAATTATTGGAAACCTAAATTCAAGAATCTCAACTTGGCATGCATACCACATCAATATAACACATTTTTAATCACTATAAAAATGATTCATGGCATTGGAACAGAAAATAACACAGCCAATCATTCCAAACAAAACAGCCCCAGCAAGTTTCTCAAAACTGCCAAGCTCAACATTTTGCTCAAAATGACCATTGAAACACTTTCAATAAATACTGATAAAATTACAGAGGTTAAAAGATGTTCCCAACATGCTCCATGAATTTTTCCAGGATTTATTTCCCACAAAAACTCATTGAACCTCAGCAATCTAGCCGAACCAGAATCTGTGTTCTCCAACACAGACATTCCCATCAGCACACAAGAAATTCGGAAATAAATGGTAAATCACCTTGAAAACATTTTTCCATCCACAGAGACATTCACAAACATCTTAGGGACATGTTGGTGAAAACCAATCCGAAAAATTTTTTTTCTAGAATTTATTCTCGAATTTACAAGCATACCTGTTTCAGAAACGTTCAACAAGACAGCATCCGAAACTTGAGGGAATTAAATAGCAAAACCATATCAAATCAAATTGATAAATTCTCATCTTTCACAAACATATTCTATAACATGTTATGAACAATTCTGAGCAAGAAATTTCGAAAACATGCATCTCTATACTGATTCGAAATTCACACAAATAACATGCATCAGCAGCTCAATTCACTATGGAACTCCGACCTAGTTATCATTTCGATTTGCTTATACAACACAAGTGGCTCGATACCACTGTAGGAAAATCCCGGTAGGCATCACATGCCCACAGTGCGTAAATTTAAAATTTTGAGTCCCGGACATTCCCAAAGCCAGGATCCATGTGTATGTACAAACAATCAAACCATAACGACCAAAGGAGACCGCCTCTAATCAGATCCACGCAGAGGTCGGAAAACCTAACCGGGACAAACTCTTTTGACCCGGGAATAGCTAGACTAAAGAAAAGAGTGCTAGCTCTTACCTTAGCCTTAGAGAGCAAATGAAATAAACTTGGTGGAGCCTTGGAGAAGAAGAAGCCAATGGAGAGGATGAAGTGAAGAAGATGGAAAATCAAATTTTCAAAGCTTAACTCTTAAGCTTTCGGTTCTTCCCTCTCCCAAAACCGTGCAAGCCTTCTTCCATTCCATCTTCTATGTATTTTAACACTTAAAATACTTATCAAAGCTTTGGTGGAATGGGCATCCACGTATAAGACATGAAAAATGCCTTAATTTGCTAAATCATCATTAGTTTGACTTTTTCAAACTAACTTTTCATCTCCATTTAATGTTCCACCGAAATTCCCATATATATATATATATAATTAATTAATTATTTACTTAATTAATTAATATATATAATTGCTGAAGTGGTCCAGTCAAACTGGGGTCGGTCCTACCGCCCTACCGGGCCCCGCCGGCTAAAAATCACCGGAAACGGTTTTCAGCAATGTCGATGTCGCGATCTCATCGGGACATATCCCAATCTCATCGGGATCCATTTAATCCTATTGCTTCCAGATATCGGATCTCCGTCTCAAACTATTTTCTGATTCTCCGAGTCACTCTTATCGTGTGACCCATTAGGTTCCGGTTATGTTGGCCACTTAGATTAACACTTAATCGAGCAAGTCATGAGCGGTATCTAGCAACACATCATGACCCCAATTGACCGGAAAGTAATTGGTTTGACTAATGAAACCATATCACTAACCCTTCCATAGACAATCATCTTGTGCAATTCGTCCTTTCACCATGCTATACCCCACTTGGTTCGAGTATGGGCAATGTGTCAACTCTTACTAGACCGATCGATCAAATCTAGTCCAAGTGTAATCGGTTCTCGCCCTAGACTCATTACTTTATATGTCCACGAAGACCATCTTCATGACATATGTATCTCGGCGCCAGAGACTTCAAAGTAATGATCCCGATAAGAGGCCATGGGTATCTCTTCCGCTATAATGTAAGTGGTGAATCCTCTATTGGCTACTCAATTACCTTGAATACCTCAAGTCGCACTCCAATCACCACCCTATGAGCGACCTCGAAAGGCAACAAGGAATGGAGTCAAAGTACGAGAATAAGTAGTAAGATATCCTCGAGTACCTCAAGTCTAAGGATACTTGCACAATTGCTATGATGAGATTATCACTGATATTTGTATAGGACATCCATGTGATGATCTCATAGCAGGTCATCCAATGTACTTACTACCACTAGTAAGCATCCACATGTCAAATCTAAATATCTCAATATTTACAATTTTCTCGAGATCCACCGCTGATCCAATCAAGGAGTTTGACGTGCTAGTCTATCCGGATTAACGATGTCCAGCCTCATTAATCCTATGACTAGGATAATTTAGATATTGACATAATTGCACATGATAGGAATCTCAATAGTATGATCACATCATAATTTCCTTCATGCTATGTCATGTATCGTGGACTTCATTAATTTGATTAAAGATCATTATCAATTCATAATAAAATGAACATCAAATAAATGAAATATGCCTTGCTTTATTTATTCATAAAGTCATATATGACTATGAACAAAATGCGCTAAAGGGATTGCCTTTAGGGCACTACTCTAACAACAAGATCTATGTCACCAGAGTCTGCAGATGCGATGAGTCTATGGATGCTAATACCATAGTGTTTCATCTTAGGAGTCGTTCGATGAGCAAGCTCGATGCGAAAGGTTTGAGACCTCGAGGCTACTCTTCACTACTAAGATGACTCGAGTTCATCTGCAAAGGCAATATGCATCAAGATGAATGGGTATATTGAGAGGTTGGTGTCTTAGGTTTTGTTATGGATTATGAATTAAGTGTTGACTTAATTCTAGTTGGATTGTCTGATAGTTATTCACAGTTTGTGTTAACTATCGGATGAACCAAATATCCACGACAATCCCTGAGTTGATCAATTTGCTCAAGACAGCAGAGCAACCTATCAAGAAGGATAGCAAGCAAGTGCTTATGATGGACTCTTCTTCAGATTCCAAGAAAAAGAAATTGAAGAAGAAAAGGTCTAAGAAACCAAAAGGAAGTGCAGCCAAGAAGAAAACCAAAGAAACTACATTAAAGGAACTTGCTTCCATTCAGGCAAGATTCGCCACCCTTTGGGTTTAAAGCATAAAGTCTATCCGAAGAAGCTCAAGCGTAAGAAGGCATCAAATTCTAAGCTCCTTTGGTATGTTTGTCATTGAGGTTAATCTTGTTTCGATCATAACATATGGGTATTAGATACGGTTGTGGCTCACACATATGCAATGATATGCGGGGCCTCGGGGACGATGATGTACTCGTGAAGGAGAGATAGACTGCGTATAGGAAATGGAGCAAGAGTTGCATTAGCAGAGGCACTTATTTTTGTCACTCCCAGTGGGCTTGTAATTAAATTGATGAATGTTATTTTGTACTGTTTTAACAAAGAACATATTGTCTATTTCTTGTTTAAATAGATTTGGTTTCCATTTGACTTTTAGTAACAATGGTTGTTCTATTAGTTTGAATGGAATGCTTTATGGTAACTTGGTACATTATGCAATAGAATTTACATATTAGATATGTCACATCCAATTATGAATGTCAATGACACGAAAAGACATAAACGAGATAATTTAAAATCAACTTACTTATGGCATTGTCGCTTGGCCATATAAATGAGAGACGATAGCTAAGCTCCATAAGAGTGGTAGTTTAGGGTCATTTGATTATGAATCATATGACACATGTGAATCTTGTTTATTAGGCAAGATGACTAAGTTATCCTTTATGGGAAAGGGTGAATGAGCGACTAGAGTATTAGACCTAATACATTCAGATGTATGTGGTCCGATGTCCATCCATGCTAGAAGTGGTTGTCTTTACTTCATTACCTTTATCGATGATTATTCTCGATATGGGTACCAGATTCGATGAGATACAAATCAAGCATTTGAAAAGTTCAAGCAGTTGAAATGAAGTAGAAAACCAACTTGGGAAAAGTATCAAGACATTACGATCCGATCGTGGTGGGGAATACTTAGACCAACAGTTTTTGGATTATCTCAGAGATAATGAGATTTTATCTCAATGGACTCCTCCTTACACACCACAGCATAATGGTGTGGCTGAAAGGAGAAATCGAACCTTGTTAGACATGGTACGATCGATGATGGGCTTTGCAAAGTTACCGAAATCCTTTTGGGGGTATGCACTCGAGACAACTATTTACTTGCTAAACAGAGTTCCATCAAAGACAGTTGATGTTACTCCATATGAGATGTGGACTAACAAAAGACCTATCTTACTCATTTGAAAGTTTGGGGTTGTCCTGCTTATGTGAAGCGGATACAGTCAGATAAACTTGATGCAAAATCTGACAAGTGTTTGTTCGTAGGATATTCTAAAGAAACAATGAGATATCAATTTTACCTTACTGAGGAACAAAAGGTGTTTGTTTCAAAGCATGCTATCTTTTTAGAGAAAGAGTTTCTTTTACAAGAAGACAGTGGGAGCAAAATTGAACTTGAAGAAGTTCAAGATGCTCAAGCACGCAGATCACCGCTGAACTCAAACTGTGACTCATACAGATGAAGTAACAGTTCAACCTTCTACAACACATGAAGTTCGTAGGTCAAGTAGGATATGCTTTGTTCCCGAGAGATATGGATTTCTCGTGAGTGAACAGAATGACGTATTGCTCATAGAAGATGATGAGCCTACCACCTATGAAGAGGTTCTGAAGAGTTCAGAGTCTGAGAAATGGCTTCAAGCCATGAAGTTTGAAATGGATTCCATGTATGAAAAACAAGTATGGACTCTGGTTGAGGCACCCGAAGGAATAAAACCCATAGGGTGTAAATGGGTTTTCAAAAAGAAAACCGATATGGATGGTAATGTAATTACCTATAAAGCAAGGCTTGTGGCTAAAGACTTTCGTCAAAGACAAGGAGTTGACTACGACGAGACCTTCAGCCCAGTAGCAATGCTTAAATCCATTAGGATACTCCTAGCCATTGCCATTCATTATGATTATGAGATATGACAAATGGATGTGAAGACAGCTTTCCTAAATGGAAATCTAGCTGAGGATGTGTATATGACACAACCTGAGGGCTTCATCTCCTATGATGGCGAAAGGGTATGCAAGCTTCAGAAATTCATCTATGGATTGAAGCAAGTATCCAGGAGTTGGAATATCCGTTTTGATGAGGTAATCAAAGAGTTTGGTTTCTCACAAAATCCGGATGAATACTGTGTGTATAAGAAGGTTAGTGGGACTGCAATCGTATTCCTTGTGCTATATGTAAATGACATATTATTACTAGGAAACGATGTCTCGATGCTACAATCAGTGAAGATTTGGTTGTCCAAACAATTTGCCATGAAAGACCTTGGTGAAGCAACTTATATCCTTGGGATAAGAATCTATAGAGATAGATCAAAAAGATTGCATGGTCTTTCACAGTCAACATACATAGACAAGATGCTGAAGAGGTTTAGCATGGAACAATCCAAGAGAGGGTGTCGGGACCCGACCCGTAGACCGGACCCCAACTGTTGGATCCTGTGATCGAAGTCCAACTCTTAAGCTGCTAGTCGACTGGGATAGATGCTGGTCGACTGGGATGGGTGTTTTTGCTGATTTTGGTCGACTGGAACACTTTATAGTCGACTGGAATACTTTATAGTCGACTGGAACACTTTATAGTCGACTGGAATACTTTATAGTCGACTGAAAACATTTATAATGATCGAACTTCTGAAAAACAATCTCCGCTCCGAATAGTCGATCAAACACTTTATAGTCGATAGGAACACTTTATAGTCGACTGGAACACTTTATAGTCGACTGGAACTTACGAAAAATAATCTCCGCTCTCCGAATAATCGACTGAAACACTTTATAGTCGACTGGAATACTTTATAGTCGACTGAAAACATTTGTAGTCGACTGGAACTCTTTATCACCTTGTCTTGTGGGGTTTATTTCACAAAACCCTTGCAAGATTCACTCACTCCACTACTAAAATACTTCATGACAACTCCAAACATCAAAATTATTTTATCATTCAACCATTTCTTGATTGATATGTCCATCAACCCTAAATTCCTACATAACCATCATAACTCTCAACTTCTCACTTCTAACCACTTGACACTAGCATCTTTCAAAGCTCATAACTCCTCATTCCTAGCTCCAATTGAAGCAAATGATACACCATTTTAAAGATCTAAACTTAGGCTACACTCTTCAAGGAGATCTCTCAATTCTATTCAAACACTAAGAGAGACTAAAATCAAAATGGAAGTTGCTGCACAATTTTTGGGAAAATTTGACAGCACCTCCCCTATTTTATTCCTAACCCAATTCTTCAATCTAAGACTACAACCTGCACCACAACTCTATATTTAAGGGCAGCAACCACACTCTTAACAGTTACCTACCTATATTTTACTCATGCCATCTCATGCATCATTGGAACACTACTAAATCAAACGTAATAGCATAGGGTTTGAAATTTCAGTTTTGAGTTACAACTCAATTTCATTTCATCTTCATCATATCATGGTCATTTAATCATGTATCATACAATGCTTTAGTGGGCATTTCAAGCCCAATTACAATGAAGCTTCAAAATACAATATCATTCTCAAATTGCGACTAAAGCATTATTTTACAAAAACTATTTCAAATACAAAACCAAAAGAAAATCTTGGAGTAAATGCCTTTAAACTTGCTCCTCGGGATCCTGCTCATTTCCTGGAGAATTTGAGGGGGGTGAGCTTTCGCTCTGTGGGTAACACATTTATATTTATATATCAAGCATGTCCATTTAATTATCCATACATTTAATAATCTTTCGATGAAGTCATAAATCATGCATCATGCAATTTTCATCAATACGTAAACATAATTTCTCATAATTCAAACATTCATAATTCTTGCCTTTTCATGTAATCACATATGAAACACATCAAATGGCTCGGTAAGTCCATATTCTTGGCAACCATATAGTCTCATTTAATGAGCTTATATGGGCAAATCTTTAGGAGTCCAAAATGTTGGATCATCCTATGCCACAATCGGGCAGCCGGGCGAAGGCTTTCATGGTTGACGTGCACATGACAGTTCTTAGGACTATACCTTACCCATATAACATAATAATCATGCATCATACAAGAAAATTGGACTGTTCTTGTCCAATTCATTGTTTCTTTAAAAATCATCTTCTTTTTTCATACATCATTCATGCTTTTCATCATATTCATTTAACAAGTTTTTCCAAAACAATTTCAATCGTCATCATACAATGTACATTTATAAACATCATGATTCCATCCTCAACCTTCATAATTTCCTAACAACAACAACATCAAGCATTTAATACAATCATCAATGATTTACAACAACCACATCCAACATTCAATCACAAACATTTAATACAACTACCAAGTAATCAAAACTCATTAATGTCATGCATTAATTTATATTTATAGCTTATATACATAAAAATAAATATGAAACCCACCTTGTATCCTTGCTTAAACTTGCTAAGGAAGTTCCTCTTCTTGTTCTTCTCCTCTTTCTTGTCCTTCTTCAACCATAACAAGAAAATAACCCCATATCAACATAGGGCTTCAAAGTTGAGAAGACCAATAAACCTTAATCATGAAATTAACCCTAGAATCACTAAACCCACTTCATTTCTAAGCTTTTCAAACCATAACCCAACAAAAGCTTAACCTTAATCAAGAAGCTTACCTTGAATCTTTAGATAACCAAGTGATTTCTTGGTTCAAAATGTAGCTTGAACCTTCCTCCACACTTTTTCCTCTTGAACTTTCTTCAAAAACCTCTTGAATCTCTTGGAAAATCAAACCTAGACATGTTTTTCTTCTTTTCTTCTCCTTTTCTCCTCCACCACCGAAACTTCTTCCTCTCCCTCTCAATTTTCGTAAGTCTCCCTCTCTTTTCCCTACTACTCACTTATTTCTTCTTCTTTTTATACTCCTTACTCACTTAAGCCCAAGGCCTAAAGCCTATTCACTCATTCTTCCTTCCTCCCTTCTTATTTCCTCCTTATACTACTCAAGCCCATTTCATTTTCTCTTCTCTTTTCATTTCATTTGGACCCAAAGCCCAATTAACACATTAAATTACTTCCAATTCATTTAAATCAACTAACACATTTAATACTTGCTATCTAACTCATTTAATCACATTTATCTATTACCTAACTCATTTAATTCATGCCAACTAATACATTTACTAACATTAATTCTTAACACCTAACTCATTTAATGTCATATGCTAATTCACACTAACTTTATTAAATACTATATTAATTTACCCCATTAATCTAATCATGCTTGATTTATCATAAAAAAAATTCAGGAGTAACATTTCTCCCCTTAAGAAATTTCGTCCTCGAAATTCTTACCGTTCATCAAGAGGTGTGGGTATCGCCTCTGCATTGCATCTTGAGGCTCCCACGTCGCCTCTTCAACTACATGATTCCTCCATAGGACCTTGACTAGCTTGATTGTCTTGTTCCTGAGGATCTTATCCTTGCTATCCAGAATTGCCACAGGTACCTCTTCATAACTCAGATCATCTCTCAGCTGAACTTCCGAGGTCTGAATAATGTGAGAAGGATCTGATCTGTACCTCCTCAGCATGGAAACATGGAATACATCATGAATCTGCGACAATTCTGGCGGCAATGCCAATCTGTAGGCCAACGGCCCAATCCTCTCCAATACTTCATACGGACCCACATAGCGAGGACTTAATTTCCCCTTCTTACCAAATCTCATAACTCCCTTCCATGGAGACGTCTTGAGGAACACTTTGTCACCCACTGCATATTCCATTTCTTTTCGATGAGCATCAGCATAGCTTTTCATCCTATCCTGGGCTGCCTTAAGTCGCTGTTTGATTTTATCCACTTTCTCAACTGTCATCTGGACCAACTCTGGTCCCACTAGCTTCCTCTCACCTTCCTCATCCCAGCATATGGGAGTCCTGCATCTCCTGCCATATAGAGCTTCATAAGGAGCCATCTGAATGCTCGAATGGTACGAATTGTTATAGGCAAATTCGACCAACGGCAAATGATCATCCCATGCTCTTCTGAAGTCCATGACACATGCTCTAAGCATCCCTTCTAGTGTCTGAATTGTCCTCGGATGACCATCCGTCACGAGGATGAAACGCGTCTTGAAATTCAACTTAGTTCCTAATGCTTCCTGCAGACTTCCCCAAAATCTCGATGTGAATCGAGGGTACCTGTCGGATACTATAGAATCCGGAACTCCATGCAACCTTACCACTTCATCAATATACTTCCTGACTAAGACTTGCAATGAATCTGTTTACTTGATTGCCAGAAAATGGGCTGACTTGGTCAACCGATCAACAATAACCCAAATGGCATCATGCTTCTTGCTGGTCCTAGGTAAACCCATCAGAAAATCCATCGTGATCCTTTGCCACTTCCATTCAGGAATGGACAATGGCCTTAGCATGCCTGAAGGTGCCTGGTGTTCAGCCTTGACTTGCTGACACACTAGACATCTGCTCACATATTCAGCCACGTCCCTCTTCATGCCTTTCCACCAAAAATGTTCCTTCAAATCTCTGTACATTCTGGTGCTGCCTGGGTGCATGGAATAAGGCGCATTGTGTGCCTCATCCATGATCTCATCTTTAACTGCCTTATCATTCGGAATACATAACCTGTTTCCGACTACCATTAGCCCATCATCCCTTACTTGCACTTCTCGATCGCTACTGTGTTGAATTTCATCTCTCGACTTACTTAATTTCGTATCCCGCTCCGCAACTCCTTGACCTTCTCCCTAAGGATAGGTCTCACCCTAAATTGAGCAAAAACACCATCGATTCATCACGCTTAAAGCGATCTTTAACTTGGCCATCTGTTCCAACAGAGGCAAGTAAACCGATTAGACGTAAGATATGGATGATTTCTGCTCAAAGCATCTCGCCACTACATTCGCCTTGCTCGGATGATACTCTATCATCGTGTCATAGTCCTCGAGCAACTCCAACCATCGCTCTCGCCTTAAATTCAACTCTTTCTGACTCATAATGTACTTAAGACTTTTATGGTCCGTGAAGATCCTAGTCTGAACCCCATATAGGTAGTGTCTCCAAATCTTTAGGGCAAAAATTATCTCTGCTAACTCCAAGTCATGAGTCGGATAATTTAACTCATACTGCTTCAACTGCCGTGAAGCATAGGCTATTACCCTGTCATCCTGCATCAGCACACATCCTAAACTCTTCCTCGAAGCATCACTGTACACTGTATACCCCTGATTCCCATTAGGCAGGACCAATACTGGAGCACTTGTCAATCTGTTCTTGAGCTCCTCAAAGCTCTTTTGACATTCCTCACTCCATATGAACTGCTGATTCTTTCTTAACAGCTTAGTCATAGGGGCAGCTATCATTGAAAATCCTTCCACGAATCTCCTATAATAACCTGCCAAACCTAGGAAGCTTCTTACCTCTTTCACTGTCTTGGGCTCTTGCCAATTCACTACTGCTTCTACTTTCCTCGGATCAACATAGATCCCTTTGCCGGAAATCACATGTCCAAGGAAAACTACTTCACGCACCAAAATTCACACTTGCTAAATTTGGCATCGGCTCCCGCTCTCTCAATCTCGCAATACTATCCCGAGATCGTTCATGCTCTCCTTCATCCTTAGAATAGACGAATGTCATCAATGAACACAATGACAAACCGATCTAAGAATTCATTAAACACCCTATTCATCGATCCATGAAGGCATCTGGAGCATTGGTCAATCCGAAGGGCATGACCCTGAATTCATAGTGCCCGTAACGGGTTCTGAAGGCTTTCTTGTTTACATCAGACTCCCTGATTCGGAGTTGATGATAACTCGATCTTAGGTCAATCTTGAAAAGACCCTTGCTCCTCGCGGTGATCAAATAAATCATCTATCCGTGGCAACGGATACTTGTTCAATCGTCATCTTGTTAAGCTTTCTGTAGTCTATGCACATCCTCCATGTTCCATCCTTCTTCCTAACAAACAGACCGGAGCTCCCAAGGTGAAGAATTCGCCCGATGAACCGCTTCTCCAACAATTCCTGCAATTGCTCCTTGAGTTCTCTCAACTCAACTGGAGCCATTCAGTAGGTGGTATGGAGATTGGCGCGATTCAGGAATCAAGTCAATTTCAACTCAATTTCCCTCACCGTGCAACCCCGTAATTCTTCCGAAATACATCAGAAACTCCTCACAACTCGAAAATCTTCTAGTCCGCCACATTCACTACGGATCCACTATATGTGCCAAGAAGGCCTCACACCCTTGACTCATCATATTGTCAGCTAACATGGCCGAAATGATTCTCGACACTGGCAGCTTCCTGTCCCCCTTGAAGACCACTTTCTGACCATTGCCCAGATCAAACTCTACTTCTTTCAAACTACAATCTAGCTTCGCCTTATACCTCTCCATGACATTCATCCCCAATATAACATCCAATCCTTGAAGGTCTAGAGGTAGTAGGTCTATTACCAGTCTAGCACCGTCGATATTAAGCTCACAGTTCTTATAGATCAAACTAATCACCACCTTACTCCCTAAAGGAGTACTAACAACCAGAAAGTTTTCCATAATCTTGGGACACATAACATGCAAATTCATACTTGCAGATACAAATGAATGGGTGGAGCCAGTATCAATCAACACATAAACAGGTAGATCAAATAGTATAGGCATACCCATCACTACTTCCGGAGCGGCTGCAGCTTCTTCTCTGGTCATGGCAAAGACCCGAGTGGTGCGACGCCCTCTCAGTCTCCCTACGGATATGCCTTCCTTGCAGTTCTGAAGCGCTTACATCATGATCGCCGAGATGCCTTTATTTCGCTTCTTCTTGGGGCTGAGATCGAGACCCTTCCCGCTCGACCGTCTGGGATAATCCTTGATTTCATGCCCCCTTGGCCGTGAGCCAAAACATGCTCCTATCTTCAGCAGACATTCCCCTTTGTGAAATCTCCCACAGTGATCACACTGGGGGCTCCCTTTACCTGTCCATCCTGGGTTTGCTACACTTGAAGCTTTCCCTGACATAGCCCTAGGCTGCTTGCTCTGAGTGGGGCCACTGCTGCCCACCTCACTCTGTGTATGATGAGTTCTAGTGCTCCTCGCAGGTGCTAGAACACTCAGCCCTTTTCTAGAGAACTGCTCTCTGTTCTTCCTCTTCTTAGTCACTTCATTACGATGTTCTCGAATTTCTCGGCAAGAGCAAAGATCCACCATTCTTTGGTAATCACGGAAGTTGTGGATCACCACCTTTTCCCGGATCCCTAGGTGCAATCCACCCTCAAACTTCCGACACTTGTCTTCTTCAGTTGCCACGATATTGGCTGCATACCGATAACTGAGTGAACTTCAATTCATACTCTGCCACACTCAACTCCCTCTGAGCGAGATTAAGAAATTCCCTGGCCTTATCCTGCATGTAGACCATCGAGAAATACTTCCTCCGAAAGGCCTCTAGGAATTCCCTCCATGTCAGCACCGGAGGTACTTCTCAGCTGCAGGCACCGACTCCCACCAGGTAAAGTGCATCCCCTGCGATAAGCTAAGCTGCATAGTCGAGCTTCTCATCATCAAGACACTTCATCGATTCAGACCTCTCGGTCCTCTTCAACCATGCTTCGCTTCCTCGGGATTAGCAGTCCTACTGAAGTCAATCGCCCATACTTAGGAGCTTATCATACCGCCTCCGCCTCTCTCATCGAGGTGGTACTTGAGCCTGTCTTCCTTGGCCCATGGCATAAGTGAAAGCCTGGGCGAATGCTTGGAAGAACTGGGGATCCATAGGGTTCACTTGAGGAGGAGGCGGCGGAGGCGCCTCATGTTGCACACTTGGTGCATCAGAGTCGGAGAGGAAGGTCCCCGATCCTCGGAACATAAGACTCATCCGTACTTCCGTGCTGAGAGCTGAGCCGAGATTGAGCTCCTCGAGTTCTTTTTCGAGGCGACATTACTCCTTCAATTTAAAAATCAGTGAAAATCTTTAGTTCACATAAAACAAGTTCAATTCATGTAAGTCAATTTGAAACAAGTCAATTCACTCATTTGAAAGCAATGTTGCATGTTATGCATTTAAAACAATGCACATAATTCATATAGTTCATGTAGGAGGATGCATGATGACTTGACCCTTAGACAATCCCACTAAGGTTCCTAGGAGACCCTAAACCCGATTTTGCTCTGATACCACAGATGTCGGGACCCGACCCGTAGACCGGACCCCAACTGTTGGATCCCGTGACCTTAAGCTGCTAGTCGACTGGGATAGATGCTGGTCGACTGGGATGGGTGTTTTTGCTGATTTTAGTCGACTGGAACACTTTATAGTCGACTGGAATACTTTATAATCGACTAGAACACTTTATAGTCGACTGGAACACTTTATAGTCGACTGGAATACTTTATAGTCGACTGGAAACATTTGTAGTCGACTGGAACTTACGAAAAACAATCTCCGCTCTCCGAATAGTCGACTGAAACACTTTATAGTCGACTGGAACTTACGAAAAATAATCTCCGCTCTCCGAATAGTCGACTGAAACACTTTATAGTCGACTAGAATACTTTATAATCGACTGGAAACATTTGTAGTCGACTGGAACTCTTTATCACCTTGTCTTGTGGGGTTTATTTCACAAAACCCTTGCAAGATTCACTCACTCCACTACTAAAATACTTCATGACAACTCCAAACATCAAAATTATTTTATCATTCAACCATTTCTTGATTGATATGTCCATCAACCCTAAATTCCTACATAACCATCATAACTCTCAACTTCCCACTTCTAACCACTTGATACTAGCATCTTTCAAAGCTCATAACTCCTCATTCCTAGCTCCAATTGAAGCAAATGATACACCATTTTAAAGATCTAAACTTAGGCTACACTCTTCAAGGAGATCTCTCAATTCTATTCAAACACTAAGAGAGTCAAAATCAAAATGGAAGTCGCTGCACAATTTTGGGAAAATTTGACAGCACCTCCCTATTTTATTCCTAACCCAATTCTTCAATCTAAGACTACAACCTGCACCACAACTCTATATTCAAGGGCAGCAACCACACTCCTAACAGTTACCTACCTATATTTTACTCATGCCATCTCATGCATCATTGGAACACTACTAAATCAAACGTAATAGATAGGGTTTGAAATTTCAGTTTTGAGTTACAACTCAATTTCATTTCATCTTCATCATATCATGGTCATTTAATCATGTATCATACAATGCTTTAGTGGGCATTTCAAGCCCAATTACAATGAAGCTTCAAAATACAATATCATTCTCAAATGCGACTAAAGCATTGTTTTACAAAACCATTTCAAATACAAAACCAAAAGAAAATCTTGGAGTAAATGCCTTTAAACTTGCTCCTCGGGATCCTCGCCATTTCTGGAGAATTTGAGGGGTGAGAAGCCGCTCTGTGGGTAACACATTTATATTTATATATCAAGCATGTCCATTTAATTATCCATACATTTAACAATCTTTCGATGAAGTCATAAATCATGCATCATGCAATTTTCATCAATACGTAAACATAATTTCTCATAATTCAAACATTCATAATTCTTGCATTTTCATGTAATCACATATGAAACACATCAAATGGCTCGGTAAGTCCATATTCTTGGCAACCATATAGTCTCATTTAATGAGCTTATATGGGCAAATCTTTAGGAGTCCAAAATGTTGGATCATCCTATGCCACAATCGGGCAGCCGGGCGAAGGCTTTCATGGTCGACGTGCACGTGACAGTTCTTAGGACTATACCTTACCCACATAACATAATAATCATGCATCATACAAGAAAATTGGACTGTTCTTGTCCAATTCATTGTTTCTTTAAAAATCATCTTCTTTTTTCATACATCATTCATGCTTTTCATCATATTCATTTAACAAGTTTCTCCAAAACAATTTCAATCGTCATCATACAATGTACATTTATAAACATCATGATTCCATCCTTAACCTTCATAATTTCCTAACAACAACAACATCAAGCATTTAATACAATCATCAATGATTTACAACAACCACATCCAACATTCAATCACAAACATTTAATACAACTACCAAGTAATCAAAACTCATTAATGTCATGCATTAATTTATATTTATAGCTTATATACATAAAATAAATATGAAACCCACCTTGTATCCTTGCTTAAACTTGCCTAAGGAAGTTCCTCTTCTTGTTCTTCTCCTCTTTCTTGTCCTTCTTCAACCATAACAAGAAAATAACCCCATATCAACATAGGGCTTCAAAGTTAAGAAGACCAATAAACCTTAATCATGAAATTAACCCTAGAATCACTAAACCCACTTCATTTCTAAGCTTTTCAAACCATAACCCAACAAAAGCTTAACCTTAATCAAGAAGCTTACCTTGAATCTTTAGATAACCAAGTGATTTCTTGGTTCAAAATGTAGCTGAACCTTCCTCCACACTTTTCCTCTTGAACTTTCTTGAAAACCTCTTGAATCTCTTGGAAAATCAAACCCTAGACATGTTTTCTTCTTTTCTTCTCCTTTTCTCCTCCACCACCAAACTTCTTCCTCTCCCTCTCAATTTTCGTAAGTCTCCTCTCTTTCCCTACTACTCACTTATTTCTTCTTCTTTTATACTCCTTACTCACTTAAGCCCAAGGCCTAAAGCCCATTCACTCATTCTTCCTTCCTCCTTCTTATTTCCTCCTTATACTACTCAAGCCCATTTCATTTCTCTTCTCTTTTCATTTCATTTGGACCCAAAGCCCAATTAACACATTAAATTACTTCCAATTCATTTAAATCAACTAACACATTTAATACTTGCTATCTAACTCATTTAATCACATTTATCTATTACCTAACTCATTTAATTCATGCCAACTAATACATTTACTAACATTAACTCTTAACACCTAACTCATTTAATGTCATATGCTAATTCACACTAACTTTATTAAATACTATATTAACTTACCCCATTAATCTAATCATGCTTGATTTATCATAAAAAAAATTCTAGGGGTAACAGAGGGTACCTTCCCATCACTCATGGGATAACACTCTCGAAATTTATGTGTCCTAAGACACAAGATGAGAGGATGCACATGAATATGATCCCGTATGCATCTGCGGTAGTTTCTATCATGTATGCTATGCTATGTACGAGACCGATGTATCATATGCTCTAAGTGTTACGGCGGATACCAATCGGATCTGGTGAGGGTCATGGGTGGTCATCAAGAATATCCTCAAGTACTTGCGAAGGACTAAGGATGTTTTCTTGATATATGGAGATGGAGATCTCAAAGTGAGCGGTATCTGAGATGTCGGGTTTCAATCGATAAGGATGATTCCAAATCCCAATCAGGTTATATATTCACACTGAATGGCGGGGTAGTCAGTTGGAAGAGTTCCAAACAACAGATGACTGCCGATTCAATAACCGAGGTAGAGTACATTGTCGCTTGAAGCGAAGAAAGGAAGCGATTTGGATCAAGAAGTTCATTACTGAACTTGGTGTGGTTCCTAGCAGTGATGGGCCCATACAATTGTATTGTGACAACAATGGGGCTATTGCGCAGGCGAAGGAACCAAGGTCTCATCAACGATCCAAACACGTACTCCGTAGATATCATCTGATCAGGGAGATCATTGGACGAGGTGATGTCCAGATAGAGAGAATTCACACAGAGTAGAATATTGCTGATCCGTTGACAAAGCCATTGTCACGAAGAGTTTTGATTCTCATGTACTCTTTATGGTATTAGATATCAAAGCGATTGGCTTTAGGTCAAGTGGGAGATTGTTAGAGTAGTGCCTTAAAGGCAATCGCCTTTAGCGTTTTGTACAAAGTTCGTATATACTTTATGAATAAATAAAGAAAGGCATATTTCATTACTTTATTGTTCATTATTTATGAACCGATATTGATCTATAAGCAAATTAATGAAGTCCATGATATATGACATAGCATGAAGGAAATTGTGATGTGATCATACTCATGAGATTCCTATCATGTGCAATTATGTCAAGATTCAAATTATCCCTAGTCGTAGGATTCCAAACCGACATCAGAATCCGAGAGACTAGCACATCTCAAGCTCCTCGATTTGATCAGCGATGGATCTCGAAGCCGTAAATATGAGATATTTAGGGTTGAGATGTGAATGCTTACTATAGGTAGTAAGTACATTGGATGACCTATTATGAGATCTTCACATGGATGTCCTATTCTAATGTCAGTGATAATCTCATCATAGCAATGGTGCAAGTATCCTTAGACTTGAGGTGCTCAAGGATATCTTGGATACTAATTATGTGCTTTGACTCCATTCCTTGTTGCCTTACAGAGGTCGCTCATAGGGTGGTGATTGGGTACAGCTTGAGGTATTCGAAAGTAATTGAGTAGCCAATAGAGAATTCACCACTTCTGTGATAGCAGAAGATGATACCCATGGCCTCTTGTCAGGGTCATTATTTGGAAATCTCTGGCTGGAGTACGTATGTCATGAAGAGTGTCTTCAGTGACATATAAAGTAATGAGTCCCAGGACAAGAACTGATATCACTTGGACTAGATTTGACTTAGTCAGTCTAGTAAGCGTTGACACTTTGCCCATACTCATAACCAAGTGGGGTATAGCATGGTGAAAGGACGAATTGCACAGTAATTATCTATGGAAAGGTTCGTGATATGGTTCATGATGAATATATGTTCATTCGTCAAACCAATTACTTTCCGGTCAATTGGGGGTCATGATGTGTTGCTAGATACCGCTCATGACTTGCTCAGATTAAGTGTTAATCTAAGTGGCCAACATAACTGGGAACCTAATGAGTCACACGCATAAGAGTGTCTCGGAGAATTCGTAAAATAGTTTTGGATAGAGGTCCAATAAATGGAGAGCAACAGGATTAAATAGATCCCGATGAGATCGAGATATGTCCCGATGAGATCGCGACATCGATATTGCTGAAAAGGGTTTCCGGTGGTTTTTTCATACCGGGACCCGGTAGGCCGGTAGGACCGACCCCAGTGTGACTGGACCACTTCAGCATTTATATATATATATATATATCTTATTGATTAATTAAAGAATTAATTAATATATATATATATATAGCATTTACGTGGATGAAGGAGGAGAGAAGCTTATCATCTTCACTTTATTATATATATATATATATATATATATATATATAAAGTGGCTAACGTGGATCAATGACTCACCTTAGCATTTAATGTGTCTTTAAAAGAGTTATAAGACATATGGAAAGGGATAGAAAGATGAGGATGATCGTTGGCTTTGGGAAGTAGAAGAAAGGTTTTGAAGGAAAAGGGTTTTCCTCTCATCTTCATCAACGACAATCATCTCTCAAGCTTTTCATCCTCCTTCTTCATTTTTTCTTCCATAGCTCTCCAAGAACAAAGGTAAGAGCTAGCACTCTTTAATTTGTTCTAGCTATTCCCGGGTCAAAGGGTTTGCCCTGGTTAGGTTTTCCGATCTCTGCGTGGATACTGTTAGAGACGGTCTCCTTTGGCCGTTATGGTTTGAGTTTGTTATATAGACATATGAATCCTGGATTTCGGGAAGCTCCCGGAACAAAAAAAATTGTTTTCCGCACCGTGTGCATGTGATGTACACACCGGGATTTTCCTACAAAGCGCTCGATATTTGGCCTCAGTACTGGAGCGAGCCACGATCGATTGTTTCTTTGAGTTCCAGTATATAAGGTTCCCCCTGAGGAAGACACAGCCACCGCTGGTGGACTTCCGATCGTCAGGCGAGCTAGCCCAGTCCGAATCGCTAAAGGCGTGAAGTTGGAGCGGAGAAGAGAAGGGCCGAAAGGGAAGCCCTAAATCAGCAATCCCTTGAAGGTAACGAAGAACTCTCTTTAGAGCAATCCAGTGAGTAGTTAACGGATTGGTAAGAAATTGACTCAATTTGTTGACAGAGTAACTAATGTCGGGTCTGGTATAGCAGAGATACTGAAGGGCTCCAACTAAGCTTCGATATAGAGAGGGGTCCGAGAAGGGGAGACCATCGTAGAGAGATAGATTGGACCCAGTGGAGATAGGAGTGGCACAAGGCTTGGAGGAGGACATGTTAGCATAATGGAGCAAGTCGCGCACATATTGAGTTTGAGAGAGATACAACCCAGTCTCATTATGGTATGTTGGGTCCGTGTTTTGCGTACCAGGGCAAACAGGCCCCGCGTACTTCAAGTTTGCACGCGACCACAACCTTAATCGGTATTGTCCTCTTTGGTACTCGAACTCGAGACCTCAAGGTTTTGTTGCAATCTAGCAGCACGCTTCTTACCATTGAGCTAATAGCTCAATGGTAAGAGGCGTGCTGCTAGATTGCAACAAAACCTTGAGGTCTCGAGTTCGAGTACCAAAGAGGACAATACTGATTAAGGTTGTGGTCGTGTGCAAACTTGAAGTACGACATGTGTACACAAAACATGGACCCAACATTAACAGGTTTTTTTTGCATCTAACTGCACGCCTCGAGGACAATACTGATTAAGGTTGTGGTCGCGTGCAAATTTGAAGTACGACATGTGTACACAAAACACGGTAAGCCTCAAATCCTAGAAAAAAATTGATACTGCCTAATGTGGTGAGAGCAAACTGAGAGTGAAGCTTAGTAATAAGATCCCGTATAGCCTCTGTACTATTCCCTGTAAGGAGAATGTCATCAACATAAACTAGGGCAATAAGAAGTAAACCATTTTGCCTGTAGTAGTATAGAGAAGTGTCAGACTTGGAGTTGACAAAACCCCAAGTGTTGAATGTGACCTTCAATGTCTGAAACCAGGCTCTAGGGGCCTGCTTCAAGTCGTATAGGGCTTTGGAGAGACGACAGACATGAGTAGGGTGAGTAGAGCTTTCAAAACCTTGGGGTTGGTTGATGTAGACCACCTCTTGTAGATCACCATTTAGGAATGCATTGTTGACATCAAGTTGTTGGATGTCCCAATTGTGAGATACGGCAAGAGATAGAACCACTTTAATGGTAAAAGCTTTGACTACTAGACTGAACGTCTTAGAATAGTCAATGTGTTGGGCCCCGAACTTTAATTGGATGTCAGAATTATTAAATGAGAAATTAGTGATGTTAAATGTTTATTTGGGTAATGTGAATTGGAGAAATTTTAAATGATATTTGGGGGTTAAAGCGTGAAATGGGTTTTTGTGTATGTTGTATTATAGGTAACATCTTTATAATTGAAAAAGTAAGTTTGTATAGTTACTATTTATGTAACTTCTTTGAAATTGCAAATTTTGAGACTTCGATTTATTGGGGCTAGAAATGCCCACTAAAGCTTTGTAAAGAACCTTTATTGTGTTCTCGCCAATGCTTGGTCAAGTATGACCTTGCATTGATTTGAAAATGTGCCATAAGTGTGTATATGAACTTTGTGAATGAACTTTGTGTGATATGTGGTTGCTTTCAAAATTTATTCTAAAAGTATGTATTTTGTGGCTTATGGATGATTTGAGAAATGGCTTAATGTTTGTCATAAGAATGTGTTGAATGAATTGTATATGGAGGATTTAAGTATGGAAAGAATGAGTATTTTGTATATGTATTATGTTATAGATTAAGTTGTGAAGATTGAATCGTGCTTGAAGTAGATTGGACGAAGAGTATTGTGGTAGTGAGGAAAATGTGAAATCAAGATGGAAAGAATGGATTGGTCTTGATGACTTTGAGGCTTTAAAGAGATATGTATATGTTATGAAATGTCGAGTGAATATTATGAGTTAATGAGAGTTAAAATGAATGAGTTGATTAAGATGATTGAAATGGAAGTTGAAAGGTAGGAAATAAAGATTGAAAGAGTGAGAATTGGAAGAATTAGTGAAGGTGTGAAAATATGAAGAATTATGAAAGTTTGACTTTGGGGATGAATAGTTGACTTTTGATTTAAGTGAAATTTGATAAAATGATATTCATGAACATGTAGTGCTTGTTGAGGGCTTTCGGTAGCCATAAAGTTTGCGAATTTTCGATATCGGGCTAGAAGTTAAGATAGATTGAAGTTTTGATGTTGTTTAGGTGATTGAAAACCAGACGATGCACTGTAGCAAAACCAGACGATGCATTGTAGCAAAAACCGACGATGCAATCGTAGCAAAAAACCCGACGAGGCATCATGAGCAAAAAACCGACGATGTCTGTAGCAAAACCAGCTGATAGGAAAAGTGGACGCTACAGAATGTAGGAGATAGAATCAGCATTTGTAGTCTTCATGAGAGTTATAGATCTAGATGTCTACTTTCTAACCGTCCAAGAATGAAGTCATTTCGACACCTATAGAGAAAGTTATGGCATTTGCGCCAAAACATGTCTGATAGAAATCAGATGATGGAAAACCAGCTGATAGAAAAACCAGCTGAAGCAAAAGCAGACGATATGGACTTGATATTGATAGATTTAGACAAAATTTCCTTCTTGAAAGTTGTAGATCTCTTTTCTATGAGATAGATACCAATTTTGCCCAATTTGGATATCGGAGTCAAAAGATATGATCTATATAAGTGGACATGTGTGGATAGAAAAATCAGGTGATAGAAAACCAGCTGATAGGAAAACCGTAAGATGCAAAATCAGACGAAAGATTAATTGAGACATTTGACCCTTTTAGAGACTGAATTTGGATTTAAGTTCTTCATGAACATTGTAGATCAGTCTTTTCTCTATGAAATAGACATCAATTTTGTCCAATTTGGAGTTCGGAGTTAAAAGTTATAAGCGTTTGAAGTTTGAGGAAAAATCGGTGATGAAAATCACCGATGCAAAAATCAGCTGATGGAAATCAGCTGATCCAAAAATCAGCTGATGCAAAATCAGCTGATGGAAAAGTCAGACGAAGGAAAATCAGACGATGAACAGTAAATCAGACGATAGAAAATCAGACGATGAACAGTAAATCAGACGATAGAAAATCAGATGATGAACGAAGTAAAGCAGATGGAAGGAAAACAGTCTGCACACAGATCAGTATTTTGAGGATATATGAAGCTATAGAGCTCGGATTGAGGTGATTCAAATTGGAGATTAAACTAAAGTTATAAGGCTACAACTTTGATGAAGAACCCAAATCAAGATGGAGCCTCTAAGACTGTCGGATATTGGAATGAAACTCGGTGCAGTGTGCAGTCTCAGATTTTTGTACAGGTCTGATAGTATTTTGGCCATAACTTCTTCGTTTTAGATCCGAATTGAGCGTGGTTTGTTGAGTTGGATTCGTATGATCGAGGAGAACATTATGAAGAAGAAATTTTTTGTAAAATTCCTTTATTTACCTGATCAGAATTTGGAGCCAAGATATCAACTTTTAAGGGCAATTTTGGAAGAACACTTAAAGAGTTAAGTTAGTAGGCTTATAAGGAGGGGCATGAGAGTCTTTCCTCATTCATTAAATGACATGGCATGTGGATGTAGTATAAATAGAGGAGAAGCAGGCTGTGGTCGTGAGAGTTAGAAAGCAGAATAAAGAGAAACAAAAGAAAGAAAGAAAGAAGAGAGAAAGAGAAGAGTGGGTTTGGTGGAAGGAGAAAAGAAAGGACAGCAGCTAGGGTTCGATTTTGTGAGCTTTCCAGGAGGATTTGAACATGCTCCAAGAGGGAAAAGATGAAGGATGAAGAGAGCTCTAGGATGAGCTAAGAAAATCCGAAAATGGTGAAGAGTGAGGTAAAGCCGATTTTCAAGCTTCAAGCTTTTCTTAAAATTTTGGTGTAGAATCATGGAAAATATTATGGTTTTATGGATTATGAAATTAGTTGTGATGTCTATGCTAAGATGGTGGTTTAATTTTGGATTAATGTGAGTTAGGGTTTATGCCCAATTTTGGAAATTGGGGCTTTTGTAAATTGATGCATTAGATAGCTTGGAAATATGTTGGAATTGGGTTTCCTATAGTAAATTTTGAGGGTTATGGTATTTATGATGATGAATTTGGATGATTTCGGTCTAGGAAATTTCAAAGTGGGCGAAAGAAAGAAGCTTCGGAGAAATTAGAGCTTTGGACAAGTTCCTAGCATGGATTCGAGGTGGGTATCCGTTTATAATAGAATTTATAAGCCATTACCGCTTTCTTTAAACAAAGAGATTTTCTGACTTAAATTGCATCATAATTGTTGCATCATTGCATAAATGATTTGAAAAATCATTTTTGATTCGATACATGAAATTTTGATGAATTGCAAAAATACATTGTGTTATGCCTTGAAAGACTTCATGGCTATGTATATTCGGAAAAGAGCATTTGATAAATTGATTTGAGCATTATATGTGCTTTTGTGTGGGCAAGAGAGTAACGTTGTGATAGTCTCGCACGAGACAAAAATAATGTGATAGCCTTCTCCCTACTGCCCGCCAGGGCTCACGAGATCCAAAATGGACTCGTCGTGATTACTGTAAACTTCGGTTTCCGTCGTGTTTATGGAACTCTCTAGCCATTTGTGTGTGCATTGCTTACGTGAATTGCCAAGTTGATGCATTCATGTCTTGTGACCTATGGATTTGTGGTGAAAGCCTAAGACGATATCTGATTTGTAAAATGTGATTTTGATTACAAAGAAGAAAAGAACTTCTTCAAAATGTGCTTTACGGATTTCAAAGAAATATTTTCTAAGACCGTAAAAGAAAAAGATTTCAAGAGTTTTGCTTATTGTTTTGTTATAAACTGTTACCCATTGAAGCGTAAGCTCACCCCTCATTACCATCCATGTAATGAGAAGAAGATCCGTGAGCGAAAAAGAGGATTTTTGTATCTTTGTATTTGCATTCGGATTTTTATATATTGTGATTGTATTGTGGCTTGTAAGGCCATTAAAATTTGTATATGATTATGGGATGGGATTATGTAAGTGAAATAGGGTTAGTATTTATGAATGTGAATTATGATCATGACTTGAGATATGACCGAGAATTATGGAAGTGTTTAGATATAGGATTGTAAATGTGTATGATGGGATTCGGACGGGAGGTCCAAGATTTGTGTGATGGGTTGGAAATATTGAAGTGCTTTTGTGTATGGATTTGTGTATGGACATGATATGGAAATTATGTATGAATGGCGTGAGATGGATTGTGAAATTCAAATATTTGGTAATAAGCTTAAATTGGGATAAAGAGAGATATGATTGTAGCGAATGATAAAATGTTTTCGAATGCTAACGCGATATGATCGAATATGAAGGATTCAAAGGATTGAGGAATTGATGAAATACAAATTGAAATTGAAACTACTTTGAACAATGTGTAAGTGGAAAAAAAAATGAAGCGATATTAGTTAAGCTGCGATTCGTTCGTTATGAGTTGGGTTCAGAAAATGGGTCCCAACATTTATGGTATCAGAGCGCCAGGATTATGATCTTACATAGGCGCATGTGTATGCGTTAGACGCATAAGAAATTGTGAAAAGTTTGAGGTGATAGATCTAATAGGAAAATGATGATACTCGATATGAGAAAAGGAAGTCAGGATAAGTAGAGGCAATTATGGTGATACGGATTCAATGCCATTATATTGGAAGTGTCGAAAGTCTTTGGTTGAGAATTTGAGTCTCGGATCGTTAAGTTGACGTCCTTAACGGTCAGATGATTTAGACCTCGATCAGAGTACTTATCGACATTCCTTTTGATGGTAATCATTCGCATTAAGAAGAGATTAGTGGAATTGAGGTCAAAATTTCATGATGAATATGTATCGATAATTTGAATTGGATGAGAAATAAAGGAGTAGTGTGCCACCGTAACAGGATACGAGGAGTTTTGCAAGGATCGATTATACGATTTCGCACCTTAAAGGAGGCACGGATGAGTATAGAATAAGTCATATGTGTGAACTGTTGCTAAATGTTTGGACTATGAGAGACAATAGGAAGAAGGGTATTTTGTTAGAATATAAGGCAATGAAAGTGTGGCTAATTGGAAATAAGAATTTTCGTGGTCCGATATGTTAGACATGAATTCAGTATTTATGGATATGTCGGTGACTTCGGTAATGGAATTATGTTGCAGGTAAGTGTTTGAATCGATATGGATATATCATTACTCGCAGGAATTGAATGAAAGGTAGTATGCAAGCAAAGTGGAACTGGTCAGGAAGCCAGATAAGTTAGTGTATGACTAGAGAATGCAGTCTTCCTTGACCGAAGAGCTGGGATTATAAGCTCTTACTCGATTCAACAATGGAATTTGGTAATTCTTCCATAGTCCAGAGGACAAGGACCCTGGTATGGATCAACCAAAGTTGCTTGAGAAAGGAACCGATAAACGCTTGAGGAGGAAGTTTGAAATGAGATGATAGATTTCTAGGAGTTGTGATGTGAATCTCATACTCCTTTTGGATCGACTTCAGTAAATAGTGGACTCGGAAATAAATTTCCAAGAGTAGCAACCAGCTATCGAGAGTGCATCTTTGATCTCGTGATTGAGTATATGAGATCTATTTTCAGATATAGCTTATGGAGTCATCTTTGATCCCTTGAGTTAAGTTATGAAATGAATCGAGAACCGAGATAAAGTATGGTATAGATGATTTTTTGGAAAGGTAATCTGCGATGGAGCGTAAAATTTGAATAGAGGTGATATTCAGAGGTTATTGAATTAGTATGATTGGTATATCGAGCATAAGATATGAATTGGTGATATGCCGAGATATAAGAGTAAACGAATGTGTCTCTTATATCATAGGGTTTGATCGTAAAGGCTATTGGATTAAGCAAATCAGACGGTTTATTTCAAGGATGATCAATGAAAGGACAAGTCAAGAAATGAATATGTAATAACTCGACGAAGAAGTATTGGAGTCCATCTCTAATGGAGACTCAAGTAAAAGGGTGGAATAAAACCGAGAAGGTATGCATTTCGTTTGATGTAAAGAGAAGTATGTGTAAGTATGTTTGGAGACTCAAGTATGCCTTATTGAATGTGTTTCAATCACAAGATTAAGTGTGCAGTTGAGCTGCAATGTGATGTAAGTTTGTATGAATGAGCAAACATGAAAATAAGCCAAGGGAGGTATGAGGAAATTCAAGGAATGGAAACAATCATTCAAAAAGAATGTCAATTGGAAAATTGAAAAGAAAGTGTGATAATGTACCTTAATGAGGAATCGGTTATTTAAGGAATCGCGAGGACTAATCAAGAAGCACACGAATATGATAATAATTGAGGTGTTAACCAAAGGGACCGATAACACAATAATATTGGAGACCAAGTGATCAAAGAGTAGATGATGTATTAAAAGTATTGACGAATTGAGAGACTAGTGAACACGTGAGGAAAAACGTATGAAACTTATGATAAATGGAAGGAAGGAGAATTTTGAAGAATGATTTTAATGAAAATCAACCGCATGAATTTGGAAAGTTTGTCGTATGACCGATGTTGTATAAGAGATTTGGATAAAATCTAATGGAGCATAATGAAGTGATTGCATATGTGTGAGCAACTAAGGTTCTATGAGTTAAGGAGTTGATACATGTTTAAGAGTGCTACACTAATGATTACTTTAAAGCTTGGAGACAAGATGAATAAAAGAACATCTTGGAAGTATTTATGCAAGTACAGATCGTAAAAGCGGGACAATCATTGACTTGAGAGCATGGAATAGGAATACAAAAGATTTTGATTGTATGAATGAGAAATTCCTATTAAGGCTAAGTATTTTTTTAAATGCATAAACAGAAAATTCGATATCGAGGTTATTGGAACCAAGAGCAAAAAGGAAGCATAACATGTAGGGGCTTGATGCGTCCGAATTAAGGATCAAGAAATTGTGAATCGCTTTGAGAGGTTGAAAACAGATCCAAGTTTGAGTTGAATAGAAAGAGGGCTACATGGTGATTGTAATAAGAAGAATGTGAAATTAATAATGATGGTTGAGAAAGGGAGAATTTGCTTCGATATGAATTAATTAGTATGGAGTCTTATGAGATAGTGTTACTAGCAAAAGATATCCGGATTGAAATGTGATTCGTGAGTGTGTTTGAATTAGATGATATTAGTATTATTGTCACAAGAAGTTAGAAGTTGTGAGTGATCCGAACTAGAATGAGGAACCAAATAAAAGTGATATGAATTTCGAGGACTAAATTCTTTAAGGAGGGAGAATTGTTGGCCCCGAACTTTAATTGGATGTCGAAATTATTAAATGAGAAATTAGTGATGTTAAATGTTTATTTGGGTAATGTGAATTGGAGAAATTTTAAATGATATTTGGGGTTAAAGCGTGAAATGGGTTTTTGTGTATGTTGTATTATGGGTAACATCTTTATAATTGAAAAAGTAAGTTTGTATAGTTACTATTTATGTAACTTCTTTGAAATTGCAAATTTTGAGACTTGATTTATTGGGGCTAGAAATGCCCACTAAAGCTTTGTAAAGAACCTTTTATTGTGTTCTCGCCAATGCTTGGTCAAGTATGACCTTGCATTGATTTGAAAATGTGCCATAAGTTGTGTATATGAACTTTGTGAATGAACTTTGTGTGATATGTGGTTGCTTTCAAAATTTATTCTAAAAGTATGTATTTTGTGGCTTATGGATGATTTGAGAAATGGCTTAATGTTTGTCATAAGAATGTGTTGAATGAATTGTATATGGAGGATTTAAGTATGGAAAGAATGAGTATTTTGTATATGTATTATGTTATAGATTAAGTTGTGAAGATTGAATCGTGCTTCAAGTAGATTGGACGAAGAGTATTGTGGTAGTGAGGAAAATGTGAAATCAAGATGGAAAGAATGGATTGGTCTTGATGACTTTGAGGCTTTAAAGAGATATGTATATGTTATGAAATGTCGAGTGAATATTATGAGTTAATGAGAGTTAAAATGAATGAGTTGATTAAGATGATTGAAATGGAAGTTGAAAGGTAGGAAATAAAGATTGAAAGAGTGAGAATTGGAAGAATTAGTGAAGGTGTGAAAATATGAAGAATTATGAAAGTTTGACTTTTGAGGATGAATAGTTGACTTTTGATTTAAGTGAAATTTGATAAAATGATATTCATGAACATGTAGTGCTTGTTGAGGGCTTTCGGTAGCCATAAAGTTTGCGAATTTTCGATATCGGGGCTAGAAGTTAAGATAGATTGAAGTTTTGATGTTGTTTAGGTGATTGAAAACCAGACGATGCACTGTAGCAAAAACCAGACGATGTAATCAGAAGCAAAAACCGACGATGCATCGTAGCAAAAACAGACGAGGCAATTGTGGCAAAAACCAGACGATGTCTGTAGCAAAAACCAGCTGATTGGAAAAGTGGACGCTACAGAATGTAGGAGATAGAATCAGCCTTTGTAGTCTTCATGAGAGTTATAGATCTAGATGTCTACTTTCTAACCGTCCAAGAATGAAGTCATTTCGACACCTATAGAGAAAGTTATGGCATTTTCGCCAAAACATGTCTGATAGAAATCAGATGATGGAAAAACCAGCTGATAGAAAAACCAGCTGAAGCAAAAGCAGACGATATGGACTTGATATCGATAGATTTAGACAAAATTTCCTTCTTGAAAGTTGTAGATCTCTCTTTTCTATGAGATAGATACCAAGTTTGCCCAATTTGGATATCGGAGTCAAAAGATATGATCTATATAAGTGGACATGTCTTTGGATAGAAAAACCAGGTGATAGGAAAACCGGAAGATGCAAAAATCAGACGAAAGATTAATTGAGACATTTGACCCTTTTAGAGACTGAATTTGGATTTAAGTTCTTCATGAACATTGTAGATCAGTCTTTTCTCTATGAAATAGACATCAATTTTGTCCAATTTGGAGTTCGGAGTTAAAAGTTATAAGCGTTTGAAGTTTGGAGGAAAAATCAGATGATTCAAAAATCAGCTGATGGAAATCAGCTGATTCAAAATCAGCTGATGCAAAAATCAGCTGATGGAAAAGTCGACGAAGGAAAATCAGGCGATGAACAGTAAATCGAGACGATAGAAAATCGATGATGAATAGTAAAGCGGATGGAAGGAAAGCGATGCACACACAGATCGATATTTTGAGGATATATGAAGCTACAGAGCTCGGATTGAGGTGATTCAAATTGGAGATTAAACTAAAGTTATAAGGCTAAAACTTTGATGAAGAACCCAAATCAAGATGGAGCCTCTAAGACTGTCGGATATTGGAATGAAACTCGGTGCAGTGTGCAGTCTCGATTTTTATGCAGTGTGCGATAGTATTTTGGCCATAACTTCTTCGTTTTAGATCCGAATTGAGCGTGGTTTGTTGAGTTGGATTCGTATGATCGAGGAGAACATTATGAAGAAGAAATTTTTTGTAAAATTCCTTTATTTACCTGATCAGAATTTGGAGCCAAGATATCAACTTTTAAGGGCAATTTTGGAAGAACACTTAAAGAGTTAAGTTAGTAGGCTTATAAGGAGGGGCATGAGAGTCTTTCCTCATTCATTAAATGACATGGCATGTGGATGTAGTATAAATAGAGGAGAAGCAGGCTGTGGTCGTGAGAGTTAGAGAAAGCAGAATAAAGAGAAACAAAAGAAAGAAAGAAAGAAGAGAGAAAAGAGAAGAGTGGGTTTGGTGGAAGGAGAAAAGAAAGGACAGCAGCTAGGGTTCGATTTTGTGAGCTTTCCAGGAGGATTTCGAACATGCTCCAAGAGGGAAAAAGATGAAGGATGAAGAGAGCTCTAGGATGAGCTAAGAAAATCCGAAAATGGTGAAGAGTGAGGTAAAAGCCGATTTTCAAGCTTCAAGCTTTTCTTAAAATTTTTGGTGTAGAATCATGGAAAATATTATGGTTTTATGGATTATGAAATTAGTTGTGATGTCTATGCTAAGATGGTGGTTTAATTTTGGATTAATGTGAGTTAGGGTTTATGCCCAATTTTGGAAATTGGGGCTTTGTAAATTGATGCATTAGATAGCTTGGAAATATGTTGGAATTGGGTTTCCTATAGTAAATTTTGAGGGTTATGGTATTTATGATGATGAATTTGGATGATTTCGGTCTAGGAAATTTCAAAGTGGGCGAAAGAAAGAAGCTTCGGAGAAATTAGAGCTTTGGACAAGTTCCTAGCATGGATTCGAGGTGGGTATCCGTTTATAATAGAATTTATAAGCCATTACCGCTTTCTTTAAACAAAGAGATTTTCTGACTTAAATTGCATCATAATTGTTGCATCATTGCATAAATGATTTGAAAAATTATTTTTGATTCGATCATGAAATTTTGATGAATTGCAAAATACATTGTGTTATGCCTTGAAAGACTTCATGGTCATGTATATTCGGAAAAGAGCATTTGATAAATTGATTTGAGCATTATATGTGCTTTTGTGTGGGCAAGAGAGTAACGTTGTGATAGTCTCGCACGAGACAAAATAATGTGATAGCCTTCTCCGGCTGCCCGCTTGGGCTACGAGATCCAAAATGGACTCGTCGTGATTACTGTAAACTTCGGTTTCCGTCGTGTTTATGGAACTCTCTAGCCATTTGTGTGTGCATTGCTTACGTGAATTGCCAAGTTGATGCATTCATGTCTTGTGACCTATGGATTTGTGGCTGAAAGCCTAAGACGATATCTGATTTGTAAAATGTGATTTTGATTCAAGAAGAAAAGAACTTCTTCAAAATGTGCTTTACGGATTTCAAAGAAATGTTTTCTAAGACCGTAAAAGAAAAAGATTTCAATAGTTTTGCTTATTGTTTTGTTATAAACTGTTACCCATTGAGCGTAAGCTCACCCCTCATTACCATCCATGTAATGAGAAGAAGATCCGTGAGCGTAAAAAGAGGATTTTGTATCTTTGTATTTGCATTCGGATTTTTATATATTGTGATTGTATTGTGGCTTGTAAGGCCATTAAAATTTGTATATGATTATGGGATGGGATTATGTAAGTGAAATAGGGTTAGTATTTATGAATGTGAATTATGATCATGACTTGAGATATGGATGAGAATTATGGAAGTGTTTAGATATAGGATTGTAAATGTGTATGATGGGATTAGGACGGGAGGTCAGAAGATTTGTGTGATGGGTTAGAAATATTGAAGTGCTTTTGTGTATGGATTTGTGTATGGACATGATATGGAAATTATGTATGAATGGCGTGAGATGGATTGTGAAATTCAAATATTTGGTAATAAGCGAAATTGGGATAAAGAGAGATATGATTGTAGCGAATGATAAAATGTTTTCGAATGCGAACGCGATATGATCGAATATGAAGGATTCAAAGGATTGAGGAATTGATGAAATACAAATTGGAAATTGAAACTACTTTGAACAATGTGTAAGTGGAAAAAAAAATGAAGCGATATTAGTTAAGCTGCGATTCGTTCGTTATGAGTTGGGTTCCGAAAATGGGTCCCAACATTTATGGTATCAGAGCGCCAGTATTATGATCTTACATGGGCGCATGTGTATGCGTTAGGCGATAAGAAATTGTGAAAAGTTTGAGGTGATAGATCTAATAGGAAAATGATGATACTCGATATGAGAAAAGGAAGTTGTGGATAAGTAGAGGCAATTATGGTGATACGGATTCAATGCCATTATATTGGAAGTGTCGAAAGTCTTTGGTTGAGAATTTGAGTCTCGGATCGTTAAGTTGGCGTCCTTAACGGTCGATGATTTAGACCTCGATCGAGTACTTATCGACATTCCTTTGATGGTAATCATTCGCATTAAGAAGAGATTAGTGGAATTGAGGTCAAAATTTCATGATGAATATGTATCGATAATTTCGAATTGGATGAGAAATAAAGGAGTAGTGTGCCACCTCGTAACAGGATACGAGGAGTTTTGCAAGGATCAGTTATACCTGATTTCGCACCCTTAAAGGAGGGCACGGATGAGTATAGAATAAGTCATATGTGTGAACTGTTGCTAAATGTTTGGACTATGAGAGACAATAGGAAGAAGGGTATTTTGTTAGAATATAAGGCAATGAAAGTGTGGCTAATTGGAAATAAGAATTTTCGTGGTCCGATATGTTAGACATGAATTCAGTATTTATGGATATGTCGGTGACTTCGGTAATGGAATTATGCTGCAGGTAAGTGTTTGAATCGATATGGATATATCATTACTCGCAGGAATTGAATGAAAGGTAGTATGCAAGCAAAGTGGAACCGGTGGGAAGCCGATAAGTTAGTGTATGACTAGAGAATGCAGGTCTTCCTTGACCGAAGAGTGGGATTATAAGCTCTTACCTCGATTCAACAATGGAATTTGGTAATTCTTCCATAGTCCGGAGGACAAGGACCCCTGGTATGGATCAACCAAAGTTGCTTCGTAAAGGAACCGATAAACGCAAGGAGGAAGTTTGAAATGAGATGATAGATTTCTAGGAGTTGTGATGTGAATCTCATACTCCTTTTGGATCGACTTCGTAAATAGTGGACTCGGAAATAAATTTCAAGAGTAACAACCATTATTGAGAGTGCATCTTTGATCATCGTGATTGAGTATATGAGATCTATTTTCAGATATAGCTTATGGAGTCATCTTTGATCCTTGAGTTAAGTTATGAAATGAATCGAGAACCGAGATAAAGTATGGTATAGATGATTTTCTTTGGAAAGGTAGCTGCGATGGAGCGTAAAATTTGAATAGAGGTGATATTCAGAGGTTATTGAATTAGTATGATTGGTATATCGATAGCATAAGATATGAATTGGTGACATGCCGAGATATAAGAGTAAACGAATGTGTCTCTTATATCATAGGGTTTGATCGTAAAGGCTATTGGATTAAGCAAATCGACGGTTTATTTCAAGGATGATCAATGAAAGGACAAGTCAAGAAATGAATATGTAATAACTTCGACGATGTGAAGTATTGGAGTCCTGTCTCTAATGGAGACTCAAGTAAAAGGGTGGAATAAAGCTGCTGAGAAGGTATGCATTTCGCTTGATGTAAAGAGAAGTATCTTTGTGTAAGTATGTTTCGGAGACTCAAGTATGCCTTATTGAATGTGTTTCAATCACAAGCGATTAAGTGTGCAATTGAGTCTGCAATGTGATGTAAGTTTGTATGAATGAGCAAACATGAAAATAAGCCAAGGAGGTATGAGGAAATTCAAGGAATGGAAACAATCATTGAAAAAGAATGTCAATTGGAAAATTGAAAGAAAGTGTGATAATGTACCTTAATGAGGAATCGGTTATTTAAGGAATCGCGAGGACTAATCAAGAAGCACACGAATATGATAATAATTGAGGTGTTAACCAAAGGGATCGATAACACAATAATATTGGAGACCGAAGTGATCAAAGAGTAGATGATGTATTAAAAGTATTGACGAATTGAGAGACTAGTCGAACACGTGAGGAAAAACGATGAAACTTATGATAAATGGAAGGAAGGAGAATTTTGAAGAATGATTTTAATGAAAATCAACCGCATGAATTTGGAAAGTTTGTCGATGCACCGATGTTGTATAAGAGATTTGGATAAAATCTAATGGAGCATAATGAAGTGATTGCATATGTATGGAGCAACTAAGGTTCTATGAGTTAAGGAGTTGATACATGTTTAAGAGTCGCTACACTAATGATTACTTTAAAGCTTGGAGACAAGATGAATAAAAGAACATCTTGGAAGTATTTATGCAAGTACAGATCGTAAAAGCGGGGACAATCATTGAATTGAGAGCATGGAATAGGAATACAAAAGATTTTGATTGTATGAATGAGAAATTCCTATTAAGGCTAAGTATTTTTTTAAATGCATAAACAGAAAATTCGATATCGAGGTTATTGGAACCAAGAGCAAAAAGGAAGCATAACATGTAGGGGCTTGGTACGTCCCAATTAAGGATCAAGAAATTGTGAATCGTTTGAGAGGTTGAAAACAGATCTGAAGTTTGAGTTCGAATAGAAAGAGGGCTACATGGTGATTGTAATAAGAAGAATGTGAAATTAATAATGATGGTTGAGAAAGGAGAATTTGCTAAGTTCGATATGAATTAATTCGTATGGAGTCTTATGAGATAGTGTTACTAGCAAAAGATATCCCGGATTCGAAATGTGATTCGTGAGTGTGTTTCGGAATTAGATGATATTAGTATTATTGTCACAAGAAGTTAGAAGTTGTGAGTGATCTGAACTAGAATGAGGAACCAGTCAAGAAAGTGATATGAATTTCGAGGACGAAATTCTTTAAGGAGGGGAGAATTGTTGGGCCCCGAACTTTAATTGGATGTCAGAATTATTAAATGAGAAATTAGTGATGTTAAATGTTTATTTGGGTAATGTGAATTGGAGAAATTTTAAATGATATTTGGGGGTTAAAGCGTGAAATGGGTTTTTGTGTATGTTGTATTATGGGTAACATCTTTATAATTGAAAAAGTAAGTTTGTATAGTTACTATTTATGTAACTTCTTTGAAATTGCAAATTTTGAGACTTCGATTTATTGGGGCTAGAAATGCCCACTAAAGCTTTATAAAGAACCTTTTATTGTGTTCTGCCAATGCTTGGTCAAGTATGACCTTGCATTGATTTGAAAATGTGCCATAAGTTGTGTATATGAACTTTGTGAATGAACTTTGTGTGATATGTGGTTGCTTTCAAAATTTATTCTAAAAGTATGTATTTTGTGGCTTATGGATGATTTGAGAAATGGCTTAATGTTTGTCATAAGAATGTGTTGAATGAATTGTATATGGAGGATTTAAGTATGGAAAGAATGAGTATTTTGTATATGTATTATGTTATAGATTAAGTTGTGAAGATTGAATCGTGCTTGAAGTAGATTGGACGAAGAGTATTGTGATAGTGAGGAAAAATGTGAAATCAAGATGGAAAGAATGGATTGGTCTTGATGACTTTGAGGCTTTAAAGAGATATGTATATGTTATGAAATGTCGAGTGAATATTATGAGTTAATGAGAGTTAAAATGAATGAGTTGATTAAGATGATTGAAATGGAAGTTGAAAGGTAGGAAATAAAGATTGAAAGAGTGAGAATTGGAAGAATTAGTGAAGGTGTGAAAATATGAAGAATTATGAAAGTTTGACTTTTGGGGATGAATAGTTGACTTTTGATTTAAGTGAAATTTGATAAAATGATATTCATGAACATGTAGGTTTGTTGAGGGCTTTCGGTAGCCATAAAGTTTGCGAATTTTCGATATCGGGGCTAGAAGTTAAGATAGATTGAAGTTTTGATGTTGTTTAGGTGATTGAAAACCAGACGATGCACTGTAGCAAAAACCGACGATGCAATCGTGAGCAAAAACCAGACGATGTAATCAGTAGCAAAAACCGCAGACGAGGTAATCAGAGACAAAAACCAGACGATGTACTGTAGCAAAACCAGCTGATAGGAAAAGTGGACGCTACAGAATGTAGGAGATAGAATCAACCTTTGTAGTCTTCATGAGAGTTATAGATCTAGATGTCTACTTTCTAACCGTCCAAGAATGAAGTCATTTCGACACCTATAGAGAAAGTTATGGCATTTGCGCCAAAACAATTCTGATAGAAATCAGATGATGGAAAAACCAGCTGATAGAAAAACCAGCTGAAGCAAAAGCAGACGATATGGACTTGATATCAATAGATTTAGACAAAATTTCCTTCTTGAAAGTTGTAGATCTCTCTTTTCTCTATGAGATAGATACCAAGTTTGCCCAATTTGGATATCGGAGTCAAAAGATATGATCTATATAAGTGGACATGTGCTGGATAGAAAAACCAGCTGATAGGAAAACCAGAAGATGCAAAAATCAGACGAAAGATCAATTGAGACATTTGACCCTTTTAGAGACTGAATTTGGATTTAAGTTCTTCATGAACATTGTAGATCAGTCTTTTCTCTATGAAATAGACATCAATTTTGTCCAATTTGGAGTTCGGAGTTAAAAGTTATAAGCGTTTGAAGTTTGGAGGAAAAATCAGCTGATGAAAATCAGCTGATGCAAAAATCAGCTGATGGAAATCAGCTGATCCAAAAATCAGCTGATGGAAAAGTCAGACGAAGGAAATCAGACGATGAACAGTAAATCAGATGATAGAAAATCAGACGATGAACAGTAAATCAGACGATAGAAAATCGATGATGAGCGAAGAAAGCGAGATGGAAGGAAAACGATGCACACAGATCAGTATTTTGAGGATATATGAAGCTACAGAGCTCGGATTGAGGTGATTCAAATTGGAGATTAAACTAAAGTTATAAGGCTACAACTTTGATGAAGAACCCCGATCAAGATGGAGCCTCTAAGACTGTCGGATATTGGAATGAAACTCGGTGCAAGTGTGCAGTCTCGATTTTATGCAGTGTCCGATAGTATTTTGGCCATAACTTTTCGTTTTAGATCCGAATTGAGCGTGGTTTGTTGCGTTGGATTCGTATGATCGAGGAGAACATTATGAAGAAGAAATTTTTGTAAAATTCCTTTATTTACCTGATCAGAATTTGGAGCCAAGATATCAACTTTTAAGGGCAATTTGGAAGAACACTTAAAGAGTTAAGTTAGTAGGCTTATAAGGAGGGGCATGAGAGTCTTTCCTCATTCATTAAATGACATGGCATGTGGATGTAGTATAAATAGAGGAGAAGCAGGCTGTGGTCGTGAGAGTTAGAGAGCAGAATAAAGAGAAACAAAAGAAAGAAAGAAAGAAGAGAGAAAAGAGAAGAGTGGGTTTGGTGGAAGGAGAAAAGAAAGGACAACAGCTAGGGTTCGATTTTGTGAGCTTTCCAGGAGGATTTCGAACATGCTCCAAGAGGGAAAAAGATGAAGGATGAAGAGAGCTCTAGGATGAGCTAAGAAAATCCGAAAATGGTGAAGAGTGAGGTAAAAGCCGATTTTCAAGCTTCAAGCTTTTCTTAAAATTTTTGGTGTAGAATCATGGAAAATATTATGGTTTTGTGGATTATGAAATTAGTTGTGATGTCTATGCTAAGATGGTGGTTTAATTTTGGATTAATGTGAGTTAGGGTTTATGCCCAATTTTGGAAATTGGGGCTTTGTAAATTGATGCATTAGATAGCTTGGAAATATGTTGGAATTGGGTTTCCTATAGTAAATTTTGAGGGTTATGGTATTTATGATGATGAATTTGGATGATTTCGGTCTAGGAAATTTCAAAGTGGGCGAAAGAAAGAAGCTTCGGAGAAATTAGAGCTTTGGACAAGTTCCTAGCATGGATTCGAGGTGGGTATCCGTTTATAATAGAATTTATAAGCCATTACCGCTTTCTTTAAACAAAGAGATTTTCTGACTTAAATTGCATCATAATTGTTGCATCATTGCATAAATGATTTGAAAAATCATTTTTGATTCGATACATGAAATTTTGATGAATTGCAAAATACATTGTGTTATGCCTTGAAAGACTTCATGGTCGTGTATATTCGAAAAGAGCATTTGATAAATTGATTTGAGCATTATATGTGCTTTTGTGTGGGCAAGAGAGTAACGTTGTGATAGTCTCGCACGTAGACAAAAATAATGTGATAGCCTTCTCCGGCTGTTCGCCAGGGCCTACGAGATCCAAAAATGGACTCGTCGTGATTCTGTAAACTTCGGTTTCCGTCGTGTTTATGGAACTCTAGCCATTTGTGTGTGCATTGCTTACGTGAATTGCCAAGTTGATGCATTCATGTCTTGTGACCTATGGATTTGTGGCTGAAAGCCTAAGACGATATCTGATTTGTAAAATGTGATTTTGATTCAAAGAAGAAAAGAACTTCTTCAAAATGTGCTTTACTTGATTTCAAAGAAATGTTTTCTAAGACCGTAAAAGAAAAAGATTTCAAGAGTTTTGCTTATTGTTTTGTTATAAACCGTTACCCATTGAGCGTAAGCTCACCCCCTCATTACCATCCATGTAATGAGAAGAAGATCCGTGAGCGAAAAGAGGGATTTTGTATCTTTGTATTTGCATTCGGATTTTTATATATTGTGATTGTATTGTGGCTTGTAAGGCCATTAAAATTTGTATATGATTATGGGATGGGATTATGTAAGTGAAATAGGGTTAGTATTTATGAATGTGAATTATGATCATGACTTGAGATATGACCGAGAATTATGGAAGTGTTTAGATATAGGATTGTAAATGTGTATGATGGGATTAGGACGGGAGGTCCAAGATTTGTGTGATGGGTTGGAAATATTGAAGTGCTTTTGTGTATGGATTTGTGTATGGACATGATATGGAAATTATGTATGAATGGCGTGAGATGGATTGACGAAATTCAAATATTTGGTAATAAGCGAAATTGGGATAAAGAGAGATATGATTGTAGCGAATGATAAAATGTTTTCGAATGCGAACGCGATATGATCGAATATGAAGGATTCAAAGGATTGAGGAATTGATGAAATACAAATTGGAAATTGAAACTACTTTGAACAATGTGTAAGTGGAAAAAAAATGAAGCGATATTAGTTAAGCTGCGATTCGTTCGTTATGAGTTGGGTTCCGAAAACGGGTCCCAACACAATGCCAAGGGTTTGATTAAACCTTTTGGTAACAAAACGTGCCTTAAACCTGTCCACAGACCCATCAATAGCATATTTGGTGCAAAAAACCCACTTAGTAGGCAGAATGTTCATGGTAGAGTCAAAAGGGACCGATGTCCAAGTGCGGTTTCTGTGTAGGGCAGTAATTTCCTCCTGCATAGCCTGATACCACATAGGGTCTTGAAGGACCTGAGAGACTGAGGTAGGGCAAGAAGAGAAGGCAGCAGAGTAGATTTTAGGCTTGAAGATGCCATGTTTGGAACGGGTCTGCATAGGGTGGATATTCTGGGGTGGAGGAGATTGAGAAGGAGCAAGAGGAGATTGAGGATGAGGTGTAGGAATGAGGGAGGTAGTCTGCAGATCAGTAGGGGTGAGAGGAGAATGAATAGAAGAGGGAGAGAAAGGAAATACCTGAGAATGATTGCTGGTGCAAGGAGGCAGTGTAGGTAAACTTGCTGAAGGGGGAGTGCTTGGAGATGATCCCTGAAAAGGAGCAGCAGGAGCTAAAACAGAGAGAGGTAAGCTTGTAGGGGGTGAAGTAGAAGGAGATTTAGAAGGAAAAAGAGAAGAATAAGGAAACTCATTTTCATTGAAAACAACATAATGAGAGATAAAGACCTTACCAGATGGACTGAGACACTTATATCCTCGATGAAGAGGGCTATACCCCAGGAAGACACATTTAGTAGTGTGAAAATCAAGTTTGTGTTTGGAGTAATACCTTAGATAGGGATAGCAACTGCAGTCAAAGGTTTTTAACATGAGATAATTAGGGTATTTGTGATATAGAAGTTCAAAAGGTGACTTGTTATTAAGACGGGTTGTGGGAAGGTTATTGATTAAGTAGACTGTTGTGGAAAAGGCATCAAGCCATAGAGTGAGTGGTATATTGGCATGGGAAAGGAGGGTTAACCCAATTTCTATAATATGATGGTGTTTCCTTTCAGAAATACCATTCTGCTGATGAGTATAGGGACAGCTGAAGCGATGATGAATACCAGTTTGATTGAGAAATGGTAGAAAAGCTTTATATTCCCCCCTCATTGTCTGTATGAATTGCTTTTATTTTGTGATCAAGTTGAAGTTCAATGTGAGTTTTAAATCGAATGAAGGTGGCAAGTGTAGGAAAATCCCGGGAGGTACATCACATGTACCGGCAGCAGAAAACAAAAATTTTTGTTCCCGGACTTTCCGAAACCAGTGATCAGTGTCGGTCAGATGAAGACCTCAAACTGAATAGCCAATAGAGACTATCTCTAAAGGTATCCACGTAGAGATCAGAAAACCTAACCGAAGTCAAACCCTTTGACCCGGAATAGCTAGAACAGATTAAGAGCTCGCTAGACCTACCGTCATCCGGAGAGCTTGAAAACGTTGGAACCTTGTGCTTGGAGAAGAGAAGAAATCGATGATGGCTTGATGAAGAAGAAGAAAAATGAAATCACCTTTTCACCTTAAGCTTAACTTTTAAGCTTTCTCCTTTTCCTCTAGCCAAAACCCACGACCATCTACATCCAAAAGCCACCTTATGTTGTTTTTTAACACTTAAAAAACAATCCATAAGAAGCTTACAAATGGAGGCTTTATATCCATTAGTTTATTTAATGAATTAAATAATCAAACTTTGAAAAGTCAAAGTTTTATCCTCTTCCTCTCCATTCCAACGTACATGGACATATATATATATAATAATTAATTAATTAATTACTTAATTAATTAATTAAGTATATATACTAAGAGCGAATGGGATGGACGACCATGCAATCCATCCCATTCGTTCATTTAACTGACGGCCTATATTCATCAGATCTGCTTCATTCCATTTAATCCAATGATTTACATTTTCTCGCTTTTCATGTAATCGACGGCCTATATTCAGTCGAGATCTCCTTCTTCATCCATTTATTTAATCCGCATTGCTTATTGAATGTTGTTTCTTCGGCGATATACACGCAATCTTCCCGACACAATCTTCAATCTTCGCACGCAATCTTCGTTGTAATATTTGTCGAGCGACACCGCAGACGATCGCCTAATGCGTGCCTTGTCATCGCTTATATGTGTTCATATCTCTTCATTCATGTTGTGTCCTTTTCTCTCTTTGTTTTTCCTCTACGCCTTGCGTTCCTCGCTTTCTCCATTTGTTGTTGTCGAAAGAGTATCGATGGTTTCCTCCGCTCGTGTTGTCGTAGCTGTTGTTGTCGAAAGAGTATCGATGGTTTCGCTCATTCCTATTGTCCCAACTGTTGTTTGTTGATTGGTGAACACCGATACTTTTCGCAGAACAATAGTGTGATGACCACGACATCGTCACAGAGATAAGAGAAGATGAGAACTACGAAAGAAGATTTATGTTACGCTCAGTTGGTCTTAGGTTTCGCCGTGTTACTTGTAAATCTTCTTAACGCTTTTCTTATCTCTCTTATCTACGTGTTGCTATCGTGGTTGTCATAGCTGTTGTTTCGATCGTTCTTGTGGATTTGTTGTTTGTTAAAGAGTTGCTTCATGTTGCTTTTTGTCATTTGTTACTTGTAAATCTTCTTTTAGGATTTTTTTTGTTTGTCAAGAGTTTCCGATTTGGCTATTTTTGCAGTAGTGCGACTTAGATATGAGGATATTTATCGATATTGTAGCTTCATAATTGCAAAGTCGCTACTTCACCAGCAGGCGTAGAAGTGTACATAAGGTTTTTTTTTGTTTGTACAGAGTTTCCGATTTGGCTATTTTTGTCAGAAGCGAGACTTGGATATGAGGATATTTATCGATATTGTAGCTTCATAAATTGCAAAGTCGCTACTTCACCAGGCAGGCGTAATCTGAAGTACATAAGGTTGTTTAAGGTTTTCACCAACCGCACGCCGGAGGTTTTGGTGTGTCAGATGTTTTCGAGGCTACAAATGCTTGGATACGAGGAGATTTTTCATGTTGCCATCCGTAATACGATGGCTCAATAAAGAATGCGAGTCGAGACTTCAAAAGAGTGCCCCAAACTCGTATATGAGTTCGGACTTGGCTATGAGGAGATTTATCATAAATTGCAAAGTCATTACTTCACCACCATCATCCTCTTTCCTTGTACATATATTTTCTCATGTCGTAAACGAACTCCTCTCGTGAAAAGAAGTTTTACGATTATCACCGTGAATCATCCGCTTTAATCAAAATGGATGCGCTCAACAAAGAAGTCAGAGTGTAGACTTGGATATGAGCGTATTCATCGCCGCCTTTGTCCATATAACTACGAAGGCTGCAGCTTTGAAAAGTTTTATTACGTATATATATTAAGAGCGAATGGGATGGACGAGCATGCAATCTATCCCATTAAGTTTTATGTCTTAGTTTCGGTTGCTGCAACTTTTCTGCTTTATGTCTTACTTCAGTGTGCTTTTCACTTTTCAATATCTCACTTTGATCGTTTCACCTGTATCGTCTCGCTTCTGAATTCGGAGGTTATTTGTTTTGCTTTCCATCGTCTGCTTTTCTCACCTCTAACAGACGAAGTGTAAAATATAACCGGAGTTGAAAAAGTAGACTAAGTTTTAATATAACCGAGTTGAAAAAGTAGACGAAGTTTAAAATATAACCGGAGTTGAAAAAGTAGACGGTTAACAATCCAGACGGAGAATACAAAAGTGAGGCGAAGACATAAAGATGCATTTAAAAGCGAGACGATACGAAGAAAAAAACGGTTAATAAAAGGCATTTAATCAAAAGCAGACGGGTTTTAACTTTTCAAGATCTTACTTTCATCGCTTCACTTCTATGGTCTCGCTTAATTGAGAGGTGATTTGCTTCTTCTATCGTCTGGCTTTAATTCGGAGGTGATTTGCTTTGCTTTTCTTTCAATCGCCCGCTTTTCTCACCTCTAACAGTATTTAAGAAGGAAAAAGCAGGCGGGTTAAACATCGGCGCAGATTGAAAAAGTCATGAAGTTCTAAATATAGACGGACTTGAAAAGTAGACGAACTTAAAAATCGATGGACTTGAAAAAGTTGACGAAGTTAAAAATATAAAGGGGTTGAAAAGTATACCAAGTTAACAATACACACGGAGAATACAAAAGTCGTATTAAGACATAAAGATGTATTTAAAAGCGCATTTATACGAACAATAATGCACCATAAGTTCAAAGCTTTGCAATTCATATTTTCTCAAGATAATATCGATACACAAGTTGAAAAATCTCATATAGAAAGTAAGTAACTAATTTTACCTTGTCCTCCGCAAGTACTTTAAAGACATGTTTTGACCCCATAATCTACTACATGTGTATTGGATGGGAGTTGAGAAAGTAGAGCGAAGTTCAAAATCGATGGATTGAAAAGTAGACGAAGTCTTAAATATAGATTTTGAGTTTAAAAAGTTGACTAAGTTTAAAATATAAACGGAGTTCAAAAAGTAAACGGTTAACAATATGTATGAGTATACAAAAGTGAGACGAAGACATAAAGATGCATTTAAAAGCGACGCGTAACAAAAGCAGACGATGTAACTGTTTTCATTAACTCATGCATTTGTACATCTAGATATACAACTCTCATGAAGACTGAAAATGAGATTCGCCTCTAACTATGCCCAAAACACTTGACTAACGCTCCACTTATATCGATGTAAAATCACCAAGGAAAATCATTTGAAACGAAATCACCGAAAGAAAATCAATCAAATTAAAATTAGCTGAAAAAAATCAGTGAAGGAAAATCATTGAACCAAAATCAGCTGAAACAAAAATCAAATGAACCGAAAATCACTGAAACAAAAATCAATGAAGCGAAAACCAGTTTGAAGCAAAAAATCACCAAGGAAAATCATTTGAAACAAAAAAAGCAAGTGAAGCGAAAATCAGTGAAGCAAAAATCACCAAGCAAAATCAGTCAAGGAAAATCACCAAGTTAAAACCAATGAATTTAAAATCAGCTGAAATAAAAATCAATGAAAGAAAACAAATTGTGCATAGATCGGTGTTTTCGTGGATAACTTGAGCTATAGAGCTCCAAATGACCCGATTCTCAAGCATTGGATTCCTAACATATTTCTTTATCTTCTAAACCTCTCAAGTCATCCACTCCACTCTCAACATGCTATAATCTCACTTAAACTTACATCATCCATCTACCCACATGAATTCCAAAATAATGCTAACTTAACTTACTTAAACAATCTAATCATGCTTAATTTTAAAAAAATATTTTGGGCCTGACACTTTTCTTGAATTCTTTATTCTTTCGCCTTCTTTATTTAAAGACGTCACGCATGGCTGAACATATCGCCTTTTATGTCTAAATTTCTCGCATAATGCTACTACAGATGGGTGGACAAGGCTGAAACGAAGGTTATAAATAAGAGTCGAAGTCAACATATTATTTATGCTTTCGCATTCTCCTTTTTTTGTTCGCTTGTTTTCATTCAAATCATATATGTCAAGTCGTTTTTACTTAACATGCCATTTAATAGGTTCCGCTCAGATAGATTTTTTCTCTCGCCAGAGATTGAGTTTTCAATTAATAGGTACAATCTTCTAGCCGCTTATAATAATGTCAAACATCGCCAATAGCGTGTTCATGGAAGTAAACCGAACACGATTCACGCTTCAATTCATACGTGATAAGACTTCTCGACACCGTCATATTGATTTATTTGTGGCAAGGAAATACACCGTAACCCCCAAAATGTATGAATGACTCTCGTAACTATTTTTCTTCTATGCAATAATCTTCTAACTCGGTATGATAATGTCGATTCTCGCCAAATACCAATAACGTATTCCACAAGTATGCAAAATGAGGACCGCAGAGAAGAGGACCGTAACAGATTGACGCTTCAATTCATAGGTGATAGATTTCTTACGCTACTTGACTGTGTTTACCTTCTACAATTATTTTATGTTTTCGCAAAGAGGAAGACGACTGTAATGTAGATTGCTTAATTGTTGACACAACAGTTTGACATCCGTATTTCTTCTATGCAATAATCTTCTAATCGGTATGATAATGTCAATTCTCGCCAAATACGAATCACGATTCCGTAAGTAAGCAAAATCAGATCTGCAAAGAGAAGAGGACCAGTAGATTGACGATTCAATTCATAGGTGAAAGATTTCTTACCCGCTACTCCCGACAGTTGACCTTCTACAATTATTTTCGCTTTTCGCAAGAGGAAGACGACCATAACAGATTGCTTGATTCTTGATGTAACATGTTATTCAATTGAGTTATGTAACTAACTCAAACTGATTCGTAATTCACACGTGCTTTGGTTTCGCCTCGCTTTGCATCGCCTGCTTTATTGCCGTCTACTTTTGCACAACTTTCGCCCGCTTTTGCTTCCATCCGCTTTTGAACTTGTGTTTGCTTTTCAACTTCCGCCTTGTTTTCATCGCTCCTTTTTCATAATTATTTGTACTTCATCGAAATCATTTATGTTAAGTCGTTTTGACTTAACAATCTCCTCCTTTTAGCTCGCAGAGATTTCTTACGTCGGGTAGATTGACGCTTGAATTAATAGGTAATGTCAAACACTTCCAATAGCGTATTCGAGAGTAAACACCGTAGGCGAGATTAAGAAGACACCTTTTCTTGTATGGAATAATGTTCTAACCGGTATAATAATGTCGATTCACTAAAAACGTATTGAAGAAGTAAGCAAACATGAGCGTAATTAGAAGAAGAGCACGTAGTAGAGATCGACGCTTCAATTCATAGTCGATAAAATTATTATACACGCCCTACTCGGGACAAAGTTGACCTTCTACAATTATTTTCTTCTTCCGAAATTACTATCATTGTTTTCCTTTACTTTTCTTCGTGTGGGGTTCACCTTCTACGATCATTTGCTCTTCTTCAAGCTCGACTTTTGCATCCCTTTATCAATCAATCATTCAAGGCCATTTTTTGGCATCAAAATAACTTAGAACGAAATTTTATCTGTCAGACGCACACCGGTTACTCCCAAAATGTATGAATCATTTTCACATCTCTTTGTCTTGTATCCAATAATCTTCTAACTGCTATGATAATCTCGATTCCACCAAATGCCAATAACCTATTCCGTAAATAAGCAAAATGAGGACTACAAAGACAAGAAGAGGACCATACACAGATTGACGCTTCAATTCATAGGTCATAAACCGATTAAGTAATTCACACGTGGTTTGCTTTAAATCGCTTTTGACCGTCCCTCGCTTACTCCGGTCTACTTTGCACAACTTTCGCCCGCTTTGCTTCATTCGTTTTGCTTCCATCGCTTTTCAACTTGTGTTTGCTTTTAAACTTCCGCCTTGTTTTCATCGTCTCCTTTTCATCATTATTTGTACTTCATCGAAATCATTGATGTCAAGTTGTTTTGACTTAACAATCTCTTCCTTTAAACCGCAGTTTCTTGTGTCACCGGATTGACGCTTCAATTAATACGATAATGTCAAACACGCCAGCAGCGTATTGCGTAGTAAACGCCGTAATGTAGATTAACGTTTTTAATTCATAAGGTCGAGACCGTCATAATTTTTACTTGTGGCAAGGAAAGACACAGAACGCCTAAAATGTTTCGAACAAGACGTGCTTTTCTTGTATGAAATAATCTTCTAACTAGTATAATAATGTCGATTCACGCCAAAAACATATTGTAGAAGTAAGCAAACATGAACAGAATTAGAGAAGAAGAGCACCACAGTAGAGATCGACGTTTCAATTCATAGGTGATAAAATTATTATACACGTGCTACTCGGGACAGGTTGACCTTCTACAATTATTTTCTCTTCTTGGAAATTACTATCGTTGTTTGCCTTTACGTTTCTTCCCGATGTGTCTTCTACAATCATTTCCTTTTCTTAGAAGCTTGCCTTTTGCATCCCTTGTCAATCAATCATTCAAGAGCAATTTCTTTGGCATCAAAATAACTTAGAACGATATTTGATCTGTCAGTCTGACCACGTGACACCTTTATATTCTAACTTCTTACCTGTTCTCCTCTCTTAATCCTTAAACCAAATCTATCCCAACCGCTGAAACATTTTCTCCACCCAAACTTTACTTCTCTCAACTACCCTCTTCTTTTAGTTATCAAATTCACCGTTCTAGATTCTAACCGCATTTATACTCCATTTTTTCGGTTCCGTGCTTATTCTCCACGATTCTCGAGTACTAAGGTATATATGTTTAGGTAAAATAAATTTTGAGTCAAAATTTATTGTTGTTATTTATTAACCCTAATACAAAGATATTCTCCTTTCTACGCCAGGTTGCATGTATACTCTATTTTTTGTAGTTAAATTAAATAATTTTTTATATAAATTCTGCTTTAGTTGTTTAAATGGTTTGTATTCATGTTTGCTCGACATATTGTTTATTAGGTCATAAACATAATGTTTATTTATTAATGTTCTTTGTGATACAATCAAGATCATGAATGGATAGATCAAGGACGCTTATATTATGTCGATTCCTCGTATTTACATATGGATAGAAATGCTAAAAGACGCCAAAATTATGCTCAAATGCCAAATGAAAAAACAAGAATTGTTGCGTGACGACGTAGAAAATCGAGTCGCCAAAAACACATCTTCCACTTCATCTACACTTCAAAGAAAGAATTACTCCTCAATGTAGGAATCTTTCATTAATATCGAACCTTCCACCACCAACTTCCAAGTTATGAACCCTCTTACATAAATGAAGGTAATCTGCTTTACAATATATCAAACTATTTCCAACCTAATTACTCCACATCATTATAATGTCCTTTTATCGCTTCAAGGATAAATCATCGCACATCTCCTACAACATTAACATTGTTACTGAAATTTACGGCTGAAGCTTAACGGCTCCCTTTTGTTGAAGATTGTCAATATTGTAACGCAAAACGATTTTACCTCAACCTCCATCGTTTTGTTGTTCGTCAGACAAATTTCTATTGTTGCTCCTCGATGCCTTATGCTTTAAAGTCTTTGTTTCTAAATAGCGACGAAGAATCCGAACATTTCGTAAAGAATGTTCGTACATATAATAACAATGTAGCTTTCACTTCCTATAGAGCGATATGATCGTGGTGAAAAAACACAATGGGAGTTTATACATTCCGTGTTCAAGGACAAGTTTACCATTTCCTTCGCAGTTTAGTGTCGACAAAGCAATAAAGTATCCGAATCCAACTTTATTTCTTTGATACCAATGAAGAACTACAACAAAGGCTCGGTTGTGATAAACTTCGTGAAAGTACCTTGAAGTCGATTATGACAATTCTTCAAGATAACCCTTATGCTAGGTTCTTTCGCCGCCTTAAAGATATTCCTTCCTGAAAATCACCAGATTGTTACGAGATGTTATCCGGGTCTTGATCGGTAGCGTTTATAATCTTCCAACGCATCCCAAGTAGTGCTATATGGATCTAAATCGATGATGAACAAAGATGATAA